>OU015668.1:2453323-4879990 GCA_907165275.2 Zygaena filipendulae
TTTCAGTTCCAAAGAATACAGTTTCAACAAGTCTTAGGTATGGCATAAAGAGTATTAAATTCTAATATAATATTGTCATTTGGAGCGGTTGGGATTGGGTTTTTAGAACGCGCGTTATGGGCAAGGAATGTTGTAAAAGGTCCAGTTTCGATGGCAACGCATTTCTATGATACCATCGAGTTGATGACAGAGTACGTTACGTACGTACGATGTACGGACTGAAACTCCCTGATGGCAAATAATGGGGCATGTGATGGGATGTGGGTCTAGTTTGTTTAGTTGCTATGCTTACTTTCCATTACATATTATGATGAGGGTCTGAAGATAGAGTTGGAAGATTGCCATTGTCCCTGATGGAAACTGCTAAGACAGTCGTTGTTGGACTCGTTTATACAGGTACATGCATATAATGCAGAGCATATAATGCATATAATGCAGAATATATGAATAATAAATTAAAATATAACTGACAAGACTGTGTTACTCCACTCAGTCTACAAGTGTCTGACATGGATTTCCACATTCGTTTGTTATCGTCGATAAAGAGGTAGTAAGTAGATATCTAGATATTTTGATCATTCGTCTGCATGCAGACTTCAGTGTCCGGACAAACAGACCCTGTTTATCGTAGTTCAGAAGATATATGCGAACAAACACACTTCCCTATTCTTTTTAGTACTTATCTCATAGATAATATCTTTATAAATATAACAACTCCAAATAACTTGCGGGAGTCACCTATAGCTAGCTGTCGAAGACATCAGCAAATGCATCGCTATCATAATCCCATCAAAATCCCTTCACAATTCACTATCGTTCGACAGCGATCACTCGAGATCAGCTCACGTCAACATATAAAATACCAAAAACGAGAGATATCGTTCTATTAATTACTCACAGCAGAATAGAGTTGGTGCAGAGACAAAATGGCAGACAGTGTAAGTTTTTTTAAATATTATACCTAATTATAGCTTAGGTACCTACTAGCTGTATAGCTACATACTCCACGGTTTCACCAGCATGAATTTCTGGATTGTCGTTGGAACAGGGGCGTCTTTTCCATAGGAGCGTTGGGTGCGGCCGCACCCGGGCGCTAGCCGCGCCGGGCGATCAACATCTGAATGAATCTGGAAGTAGATTATACCTACCTACTTACCTTAGCCAACTATAATTTCGCACCCGGGCGCCGCATATGGTTAAGACGCCCCTGCGTTGGAATTCCTTGTTTCGAGATTTAAAGTACCTATCCTATGTCACAGGGATATTCTCAGTGAACGAAACCTATTTTCAAAGGAACCACCCGCATCATTTTGACGCAATACCTCAAAGAACAGTAGAGTTTGGACTGTTTGTAAAACTATAATAGGCCAAATCAATATTCGACCTTATTTCTTTGAGCATTGAGTTTGATATTGGTAGTAAATTCGTTCGAATATAACAGTAAACAGTGATGGAGATTTTTAACGCTCGCTCTTAAATAGTTTGGAAGTCCTTGGAAAGATGGATTACCTGCAAACTCAAAGTCACGCCAAGTACTTAATTCTTAAAATAATTACCGATGAACAAAAATTATGTAAATGTTCTCGGAAAGAAACAATTTTCACGGAGTTTATAATAGTAGCGTTATTATTTTAAACACTATTGTTTTTGGAGTTTGCTTTGTTTTCTTTGAGTTCATTGTAAAAAGTGTGTTTTGGACCACTTAATGCATGCAGTTTATGAATGAGTACCTACACCACCTAATGTGATCAGTTCGATTCTTGAAGTTATTGAAAAAGGTAGCTGTATTTTGAATTCAGCACCAAATTGAAATTTATTTTTAAATAATAAGTGTATACTATAAAATAAATTCTAGCTTCATACGAGAATTTGCTGAAAATGGTAGGTATTAGGTGAACTTTTTTTGTTAATGGCGTAGGTAGGTAATTTAGTTTCGTCTGCATGAGTTGCGGAATTCCCGGAGGGACTCTGATAAAAGTATCCTGAATCAGCTATCTGCCAACCGTTTCGGAGATTAGCCGGAACAGCCAGACGTACCGTAGGTATATACTTTCACAAACATTTTAATGAAAAGCTTTTATTTTGTCATTACAGACACAATTTTATTAATTAGTCCAGAATACATAGATTGTTAACTTGGTCAAGGGGGCTGCCCCCCTAGCCACGTTGGCAATCTATATTCGTTAACGTATAGAAAACTGAGAAACAATATGTAATAATAATAATAATATATCTAATAAAATCGTTTATTGACATGCATTTACAGTAACAACAGAATAAAAACTAAATATAAAAATTTAAAGTGAAAACAAAAAAATATTTAAAAAAACAAAAAACTCATGCATGCCAAAAGGGTTCTTTCAGCATGCGTTGCCTGTTACAAGTAACAGACAACCTGGTTTTCAAAGAATCCCTTTTTACACAAGGCTGCATTACATATGACGTGGTCACGTAAAATCCTCCAATCAAAAGTTCAGTTTATCATGATAACGTGACATTACGAGTACGACTCCATTCCTTAATTTTCTATGCGTTAACGATTGTAGACTGTCAACTTGTATGGTATAGAATAGATTAATTTTAACTTTTAACACGTCATGCTTGTCTGCATATATTCCATCAGAAAGGTCCAATATCGATGATCGACCCGTCGCAACTGCTGCGCCCGGAGCCGGCGTTCAACGACAAACCGATCGACGCCTTCCGCGACTACACCGTCGACGACACGGATCCGATCAGGGAGCGCGTGCGCAGGACCTACTACCTGATGCACACCAACGTCACCGTCGACCTGGTCAACCGTAAAAAGGACATACTAATATGTTATATAATCTATATTCTATACTTATTAGATACTTACTATTTTATAAAGTAGCTGCTCTGTCTGAGATAATGAGATGCGAATGTAATGTAAGTTTATGTGTTTGTTTCCTTTTTACGCTTTTTAACTACCTACTCAACCGATTGTCATGAAATTTTGCATACAGAGAAGGAGCAGATACTTTTATCCCAGAATTCCCGCGGAAACACTGAAATGTATATAAACTTTTCAACAGAGAAGCGCGAGAAATGGCTGAAATTCAACCACTTCAAGGCGACGATAAAGGAGGCGCTGGTGAAGCTGAACGAGCTGGTGGACGAGTCGGACCCGGACACCGATCTGCCCAACATCGTGCACGCCTTCCAGACCGCCGAGCGCATCCGCCAGGACCATCCGCACGACGACTGGTTCCACCTCACCGGCCTCATACACGATTTGGGAAAGGTGATTATTGAAAAGTTCTTTAACGCGGCTTCACCAACACAAACTACCTACACCTTACCCATTGCTAAGTTTACAAGCAAGTTAACTTGCAGAAATCGTCACCCGTCGCGCGAGGAAAGAGCGTTACCTCCGCACCATGCAAATCGACACATTCGGTTCCATTCGGCGTAGTCCGTCCGTCATACTATAGGTAGATATTAGGTATTACTTGTTTACCTAGATAATATCATTGTGTTGGTAAACTTGGTAATAAACATTTTTTGAACATCATGTTTACATCATGTGACTATCACTAAATAATATAAAACAAAGTCCTCCGCCGCATCTGTCTGTCTGTCTATTCGCGATAAACACAAAAACTACTGAACGGATTTTCATGTTGTAGGCACCACCTACCAGAGAGCAAATAAATTAACTAAAGAGGACATGTAGGCGGGGCAGGCTAGGCACCAGGCACTAAGTTAAAATATGGACATAGATAAGCAATAGTGTGTTAACCCACACTGGAGAAATTTTAAGTAAATCGTGTTTTAAAAGTAGGAGCGCCATTTTGTATCAACATTTTTTATGTTCAATATTTAGTTATAAGGTAAACACATAATTAAAAAACGTTCCCTAACTCTCAATAAATCGTTCTGAATCGGTAACTTAATTTTGTGGGTTAACATGTTATTGCTTATTTGCGTCCATATAACCATAAACCGTTTTGTACATTTCTTGATGAATGTTTTAGTGCGTGATGAATAGTTTTGTGTGCGAAAATGTCCCGGCGATACCTACTGGTATCCCTGACAACGTGTATATATGCAAAATTTTATGACTGTCCTCTCTAGTTAGTTTATTTTCTCTGTGGGTAGTTATTATCAGTCGTAATTCCAAAATCTCCAACTAATCGTTGATGCTTATTTATTGTAGGTACCTATCTTACGTCGTCGCGCAAAAGCGTAAGAATCTCTTCGAAAGTTGACTGATAAAATAAGCTATAAACTTTATTTTTGTTTATACACCAATGGGTGATATGAATAAAAATATTATTTTTTTATTGCGTAATCTCTTATTTACGCAATGTCTAAAGTATGGGTACCAAATAAATGTTTAATTGTTTTACATTTGCCCGCTAGTTTATCAGTTGAGAAACTCGTCACAGTTAAGGCGACGTATAACGCATATCAGTGAAATTGAGGAAGTATCTATTCGACTGCAACGTCATCAAAACTGTAGTGGATTGACAAAACTTTTCCACTGAATGTCTGGACTAGATATCTTTAATCTTATGTTATTACTACATATTCTAACCCATCGGAGTTCCCGTAGGAATTCTGGGCTAAAAAGTGCCGTATGTCACTGACTTCTTATACTGTAGCTTCTTATAAGTGAAATATCTTTTAATCCGGTTTAGTAGTTTTTAAGTTTATCCATTACAGACATATACCTACAAAAAATCCAATATTTTCTCTTTAGAACATCAGTATAGAAGTAGAGATGAGCAGACAGACGGTACCAACAGTTTGATTCTTTGATTACAAGCTCGGTGGAGAGAGAGGTAAAAAGCTAAAATTTTCTGGGTTTGATAAGCTGAATGATAAAGGCTGTTCGTGATGATGATGAATGATAAAGAGCCTAATTATTTACTTATCAACGTTTTTTTGCAAGGAACGGTACCTTAAGAGACTCGCGTGATATCTCGGACAATAAAGTATTCTTCGTAACGTCCATAACTAACTCAAAACATTCTTATGACGGTTTGCATAAATTTTAAAATTGCACAAATAAAGACATGGGACAGATAACCTTACGATACGAATATACGAAGATAACCCTGATTAGCGGCCGTGAACTTGGTAATTAATTTTATTACTGTACTAGCTGTTCCTGCGGTTTCACCCGCCTTCATTTCGGAGATCCCGCGGGATTTCCGGGATAAAAGTAGGTACTAACCCTATATCCTTTTCTGAACGCCTGATGATAACGTGTAGCATGCAAAATTTTGTGCAGTTTCACACGGGTTTTTTCGGAGTTCCCGCGGGAATTCCGGGACAAAAAGTACCCAATGTCATTCTCTGATAACGTGTATGCACATGATGACTGGTTGAGCCTAACGGCGAGAAAGCGTAACAAACGAAAAAACTCACTTTCGCAATTATAAGTTATAATAGTCAGGTTGTGAACTATGTGTTTCTCTTATTACACTCTTCTTCTTCTTCTTCTTTAATAATGGCGTCTATAATTATAATTTGCCAATGACAATGTTTCTTAATAATAACAATCTCTTCATCTACTTCTTCAATTATGGCGAATCGCCAATGACAAGTTACATTGTTCCCTAAGTTAAAACATGGCTCTTTTGAAAGTCAGTTTCCTGCTCAGGGTCCAAAATAGATGCTGAAAAGTGACTGAAATAACGAAAAACGTGACACGCGTGTTTTCGATACGGCTTTCACTCGTCAACAACCCTTATTACACTCACTTATGGGGATATACCCTAGTACCTACCTACCAAATTTATTTTGCAGTAATTATATCGCAATGTACCTACTTAGTTTTATTTATTGATAAATTTTCCATTAAGCTCATAAGCAAATTGATATACCAGCAATGATTTTACGGTGAAGAAAAATCGTTCGAAAACCTAGATCCTCGATTGATTGCTTTACCAGCAATGATTTTATAATTTATGGTGAAGGAGAATCGTTCGAAAACTTGAACCCATAACAAAAGCGATTCTAAAGCCTTTTCGGAGTCCAACATTTCGTACTGGACATTCGCTATGAACGTTGCGACGTTCAAAAGCTTGATTAAACAATGATACTAAACTACCAAGGGAAAATTTTGAATCCTAAATGACCTCAAATAATTTAATGCTACTGTGACGTACATTTTCTTCCACGACAATTATTTTTTTTGTTATTATGGCAATGATGTTATAAAGTACTTATCGTTTTTGCAAGGTATCTGAATACTTGATTATACTGTACGTACCTATTATTAACTACTCACACATACATACCTAGAGCGTTGTCCAAGCACATTTCTGTAACTTGTGCAAGTTTTTGTTTTTGCAGCTCCAATATTCGTTTTTCGCTTGTATTGGATTTGGAACTTGGAGCTGCAAAAACGGCAACTTACAACGTCATACAGACGTTTTACAAAAAGTATAAATTTCACGAGGTGGTAAACTTGTCTATGTGGCCTACTGTACATTCATCGAACAGTTTTTCTCTAGCAAACATGAAGATGAGAGGACTGCGCCGGGGTTATCTTAATTACTTTCATTATTTCCTCAGGTGATGGCGTTTTACGGCGAGCCCCAATGGTGCGTGGTGGGAGACACCTTCCCGGTGGGGTGCAAGTGGGGCAAGAGCATCGTCTACGGAGACGACAGCTTCAAAGATAACCCCGACACATACAACCCGAAATACAAGTAAGTGGAGAGAGAATTGCGAACATGCAATAATAGTCTTCGAATTTGTCATCGAGTGTCACGATAAGCTTTAAAAAATATATGTATGTAGATTTCAGGTCCCTTCCATTAACCTTTTTGACTAGTTGTTTCCCGCGCTCTTACTTCAACTTTGGGATGAAGATCTTCAATTGACGCCCACTGAATGACTCTAAGAATTACCTACTTTCCATATTTCATTTTCATTTGATAGGAGTTTTCGAGATTTCGTAATTAGTCAGTGGGTGAGGAGGTGGTTACTTTACAAATTTCTTAGAGATGCCATCATTGAGGAAAAAG
This sequence comes from Zygaena filipendulae, assembly GCA_907165275.2. NCBI lineage: Eukaryota > Metazoa > Arthropoda > Insecta > Lepidoptera > Zygaenidae > Zygaena > Zygaena filipendulae. The sequence goes on from OU015668.1 coordinate 2,460,328, forward strand.
AACAACAATGCTTTAAATAACAAAACAATCACAGTTAGCTCTATCAGTTTTGTCAACAAAAAGAGTGGTAGTACCACGATGCGTTCTGTTTAATTGAAATTTGCATTAATTTTGTCACCAGCTGGCAGCTGTTTTTGATTTTGTATTGATTATGTTGGGGCTTAGACGGCAGAGTTACGAGTATTTTCACCTTGCCGGTGGAATAACATCTTCACCATTTCCTTTAACATCGAATAATAAACTTTTATTTATCTACCTAACACCCAGTACCGAATACGGCATGTACGAATTTGGCTGCGGCCTGGACAACCTGCTGATGTCCTGGAGCCACGACGAGTATCTGTACCAGTTCCTTCTCCACAACAAAGCCAAACTCCCCCAAAAAGCTTTGTACATGATCAGGTAAGCTCACAATCAGGTACACTCGTATCTTTCTCACTCTCTCTCTCTCTTTCTCTCTAAATAGTTTTCTAAAATCTGCCAAAACCGCAAAAATCCTAATAGGTAATTACGATCTATTTCTGTAACCGCAGCAGATTGCATGTATACATAATGTAAAGAGTATGCCGGGGCAATGGCGATTGCCTGAAGTGGGCCAGCATACGCCATTGTGTACTGGACTCTTAACAAAGATGGACCTTGATAGACGAATAATAATGTTCAAATGTCTATTGCCTACCAATATTACCGACTTATTCATTTTCCTGTACGAAATTATAAATGGAATGTAAAAGTTCGCCTTCCTTTGTACCTAGGTAGGTATATAAACTTTATACCTACTCATAATGTCATTCCGAAGGAATTAATCCTTAAAAACCTTTTTAACCGATACCATAAAAAGGATGGTTTTTTCTCAGACATAGCGGGTTCGATTCCCGGTGTGTCCGATCGCGATGTTACAGCCTGCTTACCCTTACCTACACTGTTTTAATACAGATACCACTCGTTCTACCCGTGGCACGCCGGCGGCGACTACAAGCATCTCACCAACGAGAAAGACGAGGAGATACTAAAATGGGTCCTCGAGTTCAAGTGAGAATTACTTCTATTTAACTTTTTGGGATCAATATTATTTATATAAGTAATTATTTTCATTCAATGCTTTCAATAGACAACAAAAATTGCTATATAAATACAATATGAAGGAGGATAGGTAGCAGTTCCCCCGCCCCCCGCGGCTTCACCCGCGTTAATTTCAGAGTTCCCGCGGGAAACCGGGATGAAAAGTGTCCTATGTGTTATTCTGAAGTATAAGCTATATTATTGTAAAGTTTCATAAAAATCCATTCAATAGTTTTTCGTGAAAGCTTTTATTCGATACACTTTGCAACTTACCTATGGCTTGGTTATGAAACTTTATTTTCTTTCGTATTTTCAGTAAGTACGACCTCTACACGAAAAGTGAAAAGGTGCCCGACATAGAGGCACTCTGGCCCTACTACGAAGGGCTGATCGAAAAGTACATCCCCGGTGTTTGCGAGTGGTGATAAGTTGATAACCAAGTGGCACCACTTGTATTTGTACCTACCTACTACCTATATTTATTTAATTCATATCACATCTATAAATAAATATATTATTTGTTCAAAATATATGTGTTGTTTTTTACGTACGACACCTGTTACATTGCGGAGAGCGGCGTGGAAATAGTGCATAAATCGACGGGTCCTATACGTATATAATACTAATGCAATGCAACCCACAAATTGACAAAAACTATTTTTTTGCCTCAATAGCATTAAAATAATCTGTAATTTTGTATCCTGTAAAATTTAGTTTCAAATATTACCTAGTTTCGAGGATACAAATTAGTAAATTGATGCAAGTAACTTCATTTTAGGCCAAGTATAAGAACTTTTTGTTGCTCTGCTGTAAAGTTGTGTTTGTCGAAATAGTAAACTTACCTCGTGTTTATTTTACTACGTCCCTTTTTTAACCTTACACCTGGGCCCTTATTCACTATGACCATAACACGCCGCGCTAAGATAAGACGCCGCAAAAATTGTCTTTTCTTCGTATCATCAAAGAAGTTTTACTGCAAAAAAATACATTTACAACGTTTCTTATGGCATAATAATTTCTGTGTAATATCTAAGCATCTAGAACGTTTAGAAATGCGTTTTTGGGACGCGCGTTATGGGCAAGGAATGTTGTTGGTCATAGTGAATAAGGGCTCTGTATAATGTTTAAGTAGATATTATTATTCGACGCCTTCCGTTTCTGACTTCAAACTTCAATAACTTCGTATACCTACATTGTTGTTCATTTGTGTTGTCTCCATTATGGTTGTCATATATATTTTATCCGAATACATGTTTGTTTCTTCTTTCTTTCTACACATATCGAGAACCTTCTTGTGTTACGATAAATGTAAGGAAGACGGCACTGCTGGGTCTAATAACCTGACTATAACGTCAGGTGTAATTTTAGTAACTTCTAGAGGCTTTTTGAACCCTTTTGTATAGCCTCCAGGTAAGCAGTACAGGTAGACAGCTACCTAAGTACACTATATATTTGCCTCTGAAGCCTGTATTTTCTATTAGTGCTGTGGTGATAGTGGCGGTTCCCTGACCTTTCGTAGATAATCTGTATTTATCAAGAAGCATTTAAGATCTGGAGCAGACCCGAGACGGTCACTTGTCGTGTCGGTAGCCACAGCAGAAGTTCATTTGTGTCTAAGAGAGTGCAGTATACTAATACATATCTAACTATGAAGCCCAAACCAGTGAGTACAAATTAAATATTATTTTATTGTATTTTTTATTAATCTTATTTATTTCGATACCTACTTACCTAGAAGTCAGATAGATAATACTGTTTTTTATTAAGTAACATAATATATTTAATTTGCCGAAAATAAAACGAAAAACAAGTAATTAAACGATGAAAAAAAAGAAAATATTAAAAACTACAAAAATCTCATACACTAGCCCCGTGATTTCACCCATGTTTATTTTGGAGATCCCGCCGGAATTCCGGGACAAAATTTACCTTAAATATGTCCTTCTCTGTACCTAACCCTGACAACTGTAGGTATAAAAAAAAATTAATGCACTTTTTCCGCCACTTCCAACAATTATTGTTATATTTCAACCAATTTACACAAAAATTTGACAAATTATCGCTCTATTTATTGATGAAAACCGCATGGAAATCCGTTCAGTAGTTTTTGAGTTCATCGCATACAGACAGACGCATCAGCGGAGAACTTTGTGACATGAGGATAAATAATGCGGTAGTAAATTATTCCATTTTAGGCTCTCTATTTTCCTAGAATTTTTGTAAGTCCTCGATTTACCGTAACAGTAGGTAGAACCGTATTTTTAAATATAAAAATTTCGTTTACAGATTTGTCAGTGTTATTTAAATTGAAAACATTAAAGTGTTCGCGTGGTTATTTTATCGAAAGTAACAGAATGTAGCGCGAGAAATTAATTACTCAAGTCATTAATTTTAATATCGGTTATAATTAAATAATGATAACTTATCTATACGGGTCAATTTCAATTGTTTTAATCTAAATTGCATAATTCTTACTTGATTTGATTACCTATTATTTTTTATGAGGACTCGACGATGCTCTACTTTTGAGTAGGCTTTTTGGATCATATTTCCTCGAAAATAAAGAGAAAGCCTTTTCTTTTCTCCTCTCGCAAGAGGCGTCTTAAATGAAACTTTGTATACTGTGTGTACTGGACGTATCAGGGAATATGATACAAATAAGATACTTTTTATCCCTATAGAAGGGAGGTGTCCTGGGGAACCCCAGAATCACTCCCACAATTTCTTGACTTTTAATTGCGGGGGGGGGGGGGGGGAAGAAAAAAACTCTTTTTGAATTCTATCCACCCTAATCCATCAACGTACGCTTATTCTAGAAGTTATGTTTGCGAGAAAGTTGTCGTTGACGTAAGTAGGTATTCAATTTATCGAACTTTGAACTTTCGTGTAGAGATAGAGAAAAAAGTTCCAGTTAACTCACCAGTCTTTGTTGCAAACTTTTCACCAAGGACTCGCCGGTGTCCGTGCTGGACCCATCATTGCTGCTGAGGCCCGAGCAGGTCTACGACGGCAAACCAGTGGTCGCCTTCCGCGACTACAGCGTCGACGAGCTCGACCCGATCAAGGCGCGCGTGCGCAAGACCTACTACGATATGCACACCAACATGACCGTGGATTTTGTTAAAAGTATGAATAATAATTTATTAACTTCTAGCTGTTTCCGGCGGTATTAAATTTAGTCTATATGTCCTTCTCTGCACCCCTGACAACATGTATGCAAAATTTCATGGTAATCAGTTGAGCCGTTAAAGCGTGAAAGCGTAACAAACAAATAAATAAATTCACATTTTCATATAAGGATATCAATCGGTTTTCCCTCAGGAAATCCTGTTAATAATATTCAATGCACCTTTGATAAGTGGATCAGGGTGAAAAAAAAACAGACAGATTCAGACAGGGGATCCTAGTGGACGAAGACTTTGTGTGCGTGTGTGGGAGTTGAAATGGCTGGATGAATTTGGAAGAAATTAAGAATTTTCCTCATTGCAGACCTTGATGAATATTCGAAATTGCTTTTAAGGGAAATTCCTTAAGATATAAAACCTTTTAGCTAAGTATTTTGTAGTATAAAACACGTAGTAAGTAAATAAGGGTAGACGAAATGAGCGATACACACAATATCGAGATCCGATCCGGTGCTCTTGAGTAGCGTTCCTTGCCATTTTAGGGGTTGACGAGCAAGCAAAGTGAATCATCAGCTCTCCGTATAACCCAGCAAAACTTCGCGCTGTAGCATATCTGTAGATATGTTAATTTATACGCCTTTCATCATCTCCAGGTAAAATGGACAAGTGGCTAAAGTTCAACCACTTCAAGGCGACGATAAAGGAGGCGCTGGTGAAGCTGAACGAGCTGGTGGACGAGTCGGACCCGGACACCGATCTGCCCAACATCGTGCACGCCTTCCAGACCGCCGAGCGCATCCGCCAGGACCATCCGCACGACGACTGGTTCCACCTCACCGGCCTCATACACGATCTGGGAAAGGTGACTAACATTCGAATTCTGTCTGACATGTTCGATTCCACTGATATCCAACCTTACTTTGATAATAATAATAATAAGTTTTTATTGAAGGCAAAAAAACCCAATCTACACAATAAAAGTGTCACAGCATACATACATAATACACATACACAATATAAGCTTATCAACTATCTGGGAATGTTAAAAAACTATTGTCCAGGTGTCTTGGTCAACATACTACCTATTTTTTATTACTACATATTTTGATGCACAGATAGCCAATATCTAAAAATATTGCTGGACATTCCATCGCAAACCACCCGAAGGATGCCGTTGCTAGACGCCCGGAGTCTCTCCCAAAAAGAAACTGCTCTTTTCCTCATCACAGCAAAGAAGTCAGGCACACCCGATTCGGCAAACATATTCGAGGCACTACATGATCTAGGCAGACCAATCAGTATGCGAAAAGCATCATTATACTGCACGCGCATTGCCGTATAGGACTTTCTGAACCTTATATTAACTTAGCAAAGTGACTGTTATTAATCGTATTTGGTATTAAATACCTATCGTTATTTTTGTTCAGGTGATGGCGTTTTACGGCGAGCCCCAATGGTGCGTGGTGGGAGACACCTTCCCCGTCGGGTGCAAGTGGGGCAAGAGCATCGTCTACGGAGACGACAGCTTCAAGGACAATCCAGACACTGCAAATCCCAAATACAAGTAATTGAAATTGTTTTATGGTACCTTACTCAACTTATTCAACTTTTAAAAAAATCTACTTGATGTCACTCTGAGCTATGCCATAAAGATTTTATATAAATACATGTATTGATCAGCTTGCAATGTGAATGTGGACAAGAACGACGAAAGAGATAGTAAGGCGCGAAATGAAGAAAAAACCTCAATAGTTTCAGGAGTTTAGCGCGTAACAACTGCTGCGGCACGCGGCCGGCGCGGTGGTACACTCTTGAATTAAAATGTATTATAATATACTATATTATATTATGATAAATGGACGCAGATAAGCAATAACATGTTAACCCACAAACTTAAGTTATTGATTCAGAACGATTTATTGAGAGTTAGGGAACTTTTTTGAATTATGTGTTTACCTTATTACATTGCTTAAATATGTAACTAAATATTTAACATAAAAAATGTTGTCACAAAATGGCGCTTTACTTTTGAAACACGATTTACTAAAAATTTCTCCAGTGTGGGTTAACACACTATTGCTTATCTATGTCCAAATGTAAAACTTATGCCTTTGGAAATGAAAATAGTTGATCCGTGTATGTCCTAGCTGTCAATAGCGTACGTTGTACCTACTGTTAGGAATAGGAACAGTTGATCTGTATGTATATTATGTAGTTGAGCGGTTCAGTTGGTCAGAACGAAATAAACTTGGTTGTAGACAGTGGCTAATCAAAGTATAAAAGAAGCCAGAACCATGGACTAGTCTCCTCTAGTCCACAGAGGACTGGTTCTGACAATAGTTTTTAAAAGATATGTTTCTTTCTCTCTCTAGTACCCCCAACGGCATTTACCAGCCTAAATGCGGCTTGACGAACCTGATGATGTCTTGGGGTCACGACGAGTATTTATACAGGGTGCTGCTTCACAACAAGACCAAACTACCCGAGAAAGCACTTTACATGATCAGGTTGGTGGATTAACTTTCATATCTTTCCTTTTACACTCAGCCATTAGTTTTAAGTGAAATTTGCATTTCTATTATACATCGTTGTACAGTTTGAAATTGCACTGTATGCTGCTATTGCTGCTAAATGCTAATATAGATTGCAAATTTTTTCTCGGAGCTCTTGGCGGACATCAGATTTAAATGAAACAAACCCTTTATGCTCCGAGCTAAGTTTAATCTTTCATATAACTTCTATATATATATAACTCTTTCATTTCTTTTTAGTAACTCACTTACCACTTCACTCATTCACTCAGATACCACTCTTTCTATCCGTGGCACGCCGGCGGCGACTACAAGCACCTGCTGAGAGAAGGGGACGACGAAATCATGAAGGCTGTCCTGGAATTCAAGTAAGTGGGAAAGAGACAAAAAATAATATTTACAGAATAAGGCGACTGTTACAAACTCCTTTTTAGTTTTTAAAATTTGGCATATTTTATTTTATTTTTCTTTTGACTTTTAGTTTTTCTCTGTTCAAAAAATATATTGTTCTTTGTTTCGCTTTGCTACGCACGTGGCAGTTTTTTTCATTTAAAATATTAAATAAATATTCAAATACAGTCCTAAATTAAATCGTCTACAGCGACACTGCAATCAAAGTGGAAGTTCCAACCTAAGCCTAATACAATTCCTCGGGAACTCTTGGTATATGATAGATAAACATATAGATCATCAGTTAAAATGTAGACACGTGATAACGGTGACAGGTGTGACGAGACCACGAGACCAAAGCACTGGGTCAAGAAACTTCATTAAATTTGCATTGATGATCAATAAATAAAATGATTTTGGAAAATCAATCCCTAAAGAGCGAAATTTTGCATGATAGTAGGTACCTATCGTTAGTTAAAATTGGTCATGGATATCTGTATAAGCTCTTAGAAAAAATATGGCCGCGTTTGATACCATTACAGTCATATCCATCGCGTCAAAGACTAGTCAATAGAGACTATTAGGAGACCAAAACAGCATATTTTTACAAATTTAGTCATTTTGTACACGCATCACGCGGAAACTACTCGGCGTATTCGAATGAAACTTTCTATATGTATACCTACGGAGGTAGCTTACAGTAGGTATGTCGCAAGTCAACATAATTATAGATTACTTTTATAATATCAAAAAGTATAACCAGTACGTGGCACGCATTTTCAAACATATTATACTTACTTACCACACCATGTAAAAATATAATATGTTTCAACGTATTTTCTTCTTTTTTGTTTTCAGTCAATACGACCTGTACACAAAGAGTGCGGGCATACCCGACGTGGAGGCACTCTGGCCCTACTACGAACAGCTCATAGACAAGTACATACCGGGCGTACTCGAGTGGTAGGGTGACCAACAATCACGCTGTCATGATGAACTTCGCATCGAGTGCTAGTATAGGATACGTTGGGAACTACGTGATAATACTTTTAATAAAATAAGACTTTTACTTGACGTTATAATATTTAAAATTGTAGATAAATGAATAGGTGTTTTCTGTAATTATTTGTCTATTTCAATTCTTCAGATGACGATAGAGTGACGGGAATGTAGCAGCTCAGATGTTGTATAATGTACTGTAACAGTAATTAGTTTCCGCTCATGGCCAAGGCGGCAACCTTAATCTGTCGCAAGCGCAACGTCAATATTTTTTTACTAACGTGCGTACAAAAGGTGATACACGCACACACATTTATGTATAAGTGAATAATATATGTATAATTTATAAATAAACTTTTTGTTTTTGTTTTAACCTAAATAATTACAGGAGTTGTAATAAAAACTGAAATAATTTAGAAATCAGGAACTTTTATTTCACATAGCGGAATATTTACAAAAATACAAACATCTCAAAATAGATATAATCGCTATAATTAATTAAATCTAACACATAGATAGCATCAACAAAACAACACGTAATATTACAAAACTTGTACAATAATTATACGCAGTAAAAATAATTTATATCATCCAGAGGCGACAGCTCTGTAATCTCTTTACCTACGTTAAAAATATCGAAACAAAACATCACTCTAGTAACATACACCTATGCAAAAAATAAACTATTTAATTTACTAAAGTCGTTAACTCCAACCAAACGTTTTCAAAAAGAAGACGATAGAGATTTTTCTGGTAAAAATATCACAAAAATTTGTAATCACTTAATTTTCTGATTATTATTTTTGCTATTAAGTATTTGTGATTATTATAACTGATTTTTCTACCGCCGGCAAAACAGATTACAGAGGCAATAATAGCAAAATGATTCTATTTTTTAATCTCACAATCAGTCTTCCTATTTGAGGATAGAAAAATCAGTCCATAAAGTTCGTGAAATCTTGTTTTTGACGAAATTTGGCTGGCGAATAACACACGATTAATCATATCGCAAAATAATTTCATTTACAAATTATTGTTCCTTCATAGTCAGTAACGTCATCGTGATATCATATGAGTATATACTTTAGTTTGCAATTCTTTAAACGTGAGATCATAATAATATATAAAATTATATATTTTTGATACAGAATATTTACGTATATGTTTATTGGAATATACAGTTTGATACAACAAAAATAAAGTAAATTATATTTGATATAAATTATTACATGTTAGTTTTATTATAAATAATCATAGCGCATATAATATTATGTTATTTTCGTTCTTATATCATATACAAAATGCTAAGATGTCGCTCTAATTGATTAAAATAGTAGTATATAGTATTAGGTATATATGGAATTTTTTGGACATATTATCAGTTAAGTGTGTAACAAAGATTATTTTCATGTACCTAACATTCATACAGTTAATAATATTATGGAATAAATCAAGAGTGAGGAAGAAATCATTCATGTATCAAATAGAATAGTAGAGTACTTCATGCTTACAATATTTTTCCTCCAAATAATACAACCCGCTTTATACGTATAAATTACAAAGAATTAAGTATATTTTTATTGTATGTGTACGCATAATGATTAATTAATTATTATTAGTCATATACCTATGTATATTTATTATTCATCAAGGCCCACCAATTCCCTTTCGTGTAAGGCATTTCTTTTCTTTCCTAATCTCTACTTAGGTCTTAGATACTACTAAAGTTCTATTGAGAACAAATGACAAAAATTGTTACAAGATTGTAATTGACACTATACAATAAATACTAGCTATATGGTTCGGTAAAAATGTACCTAGGTAAGTAAAATGTACTTAGGTAGATAAAAATGTACTTAGGCAGGTAAAACCGCCTACCTGGGTAGGTAAAAAATGTGCCTACCTTGGAACGTCAAAACTTATCTGGGTAACAAGGAAGAAATGCTGAGATGTAGGTAAATAATCATGATGGTGACTGAAACTGTGAAACAGCTGGAAACAGCTGGTAAAAAACAAAGGCTGGTTTAAATATACCATAAATACCAAATTTTTGTCATTCACTCCATAATAGAAAGCAAACGCTTAAATATATCCGTAGGTGTTTAACGCTAACCTTACCCTACCTTATCAGTCTTGCAGTGTGGAAACATTAGCAATTCCTCAATTCTTCTAACACGCATAGAAATCGCATTCTAAAAGTGGTCCCTGCTCCCTTAGCCAAGTTGACATTCTAAAATCGTTAACGCATTGAAAACTAAGGAACTAAACGTCATGTCACGTGGTCACGTAAAAACGTCCAATCAAAACTCCAGCGTGACCACGATTCCATCCTTTAGTTTTCCATGCGTTACGATTTTATAGAATCCCGACTTGGCTAAGGGGGCTTGCATAAATCTGCCGCTACAAGTAGTTACAATATTCACGCGTTACATTCGTATTCTATTACCTACCGAATATCACAAGGCTGCAAACGAAGGCGATTTTTTGGAATTTCGAATCCAAAATTGTGTTTTGAATTAATTCACGTTCTTAAATATCACATAGAAGCTACCGTTTAGGAATGTGTGTGTGTGTGTGTGTTTTTTTTTTTCAACAAAAATACAACCTTAGCAACATTGACAATAGTCACATGCGAATCGATACTTTAAAAGTTTAAAACAACCGATATTTAGGAGTGATTTTCACGTTGTGAAGGAGCGACTAAAGTCAAAATATTACAATCAATGGAGACAATTTCATTTATGTAGGTAATCAGCAACAATGTATATGGTGCTGGAACCATGCCGTTACAAAATATTTTAAACATTTACCGAATAGGTATTATCTAATACAAAAACAATACTAACATAAGTAGGTACCAATGCCAAATTTTGTCAGATGTTACTTACATGTTATGTTTAATGTTGCTTATCTTTAATAACAGTTTTATAAATATTGTATCTACCCCTATGTTCCGAGGAGGCTATGCTATATAATAATTGGGTATTCTCCAAGGTATGAATATCAAAATTCTAATTAGTCCGTCAGTTAGAAAATAAAAAAATAATAGACACGTATTTTTTGCTTTTTCAATTTAATGAAAATGAACATAGATAAAGCGCATTAAAGTTTAGGGTGGGGGGCTCGTGACGTCAATATTCATTATAAGCGCCATACAAACCGCACAGAATTGTGACGTCACGCGAAATTTCAACTCAATGTATCTCTGTTATTTTTTGAGTACGTAAAAAAAGAAAAAATACGTGTCCAATATTTTTTACCAATCTACACGACGGACTAAAAAAAAATTTTTTGTCAAGTAGCCAATTGTTGCAATTATCTAGCAGTTTGTTGCAGTTTTGTTGCAATTTATTTTATTAAAGAATGTAACAAGAAAACTTGTTGTAACCACAGAGAAAATAAATGAACTAGAGAGGACAATATGTAGGCGCGATAGGCGCAGTTAGAGCAAACGCTCTAACTTCTCAAAAACTTCTATTGCGGGTAGTCTATTTTCCACGACTTAAACTATGAATTTGGAAAACAATGACTCAAAACGTAACTGAACGCATGCGTTATAGTAGTTTATGCAACTGTCATATAATGAAGGGTATTAAAACACACACACACTCGTGTTTTAATACCCGTGTTATATGCAGTTGCATACACTACTTTATCTTCACTAATGCAATTAATCAAACAACAAGAGTAAAAGCATTAAATTAAATTCACGCGTACGTGTATTGTCACAGTGATTTTGCCGCCATTAAAATCTAACCAATGAGAGCGCAGCTGCGCGCATCAATAAAACGCGACCAACCTGATTGGCCCTGCAATCAAGTTGGTCGCGTTTTATTGATGTTATAATGAGATTTTACGATATCGATGTGGATATTATACCATCATGTGAAATTGCTTAAATTGAGTGTTTTGTTGTCTGCGCTATAACAGTAGTAATTATAAGTCAAGTATTGGAAACATAAGTAGAATGTTACAACATTAGTGTAGATAAAATAAATTACGTTACGTTAATGAATGTTTTTGTGCGTGATGAATAGTTTTGTGTACGAAAATAACAGCCGGCGACACCGGTTTTTATTTGTTTGCATACAAGCTGAGTTGATGTCCATTCTATTTGTTCTGAGACGGTAACATTGACTACAATCTGTGACAAAATGATGAATGAACGTTTTGAAACATTTTATAACGTTGGCAGCACCATTCATTTATAAGGTGTCAAAATCGACACCGATCGACATTCTACGAGTATTTTGATATCATAATAAATCATCAATCATTTCATTTTCCTCGTAATACGTTCACAGGTAATTTTCAAATAACTCTTTGTTAAAAAATATATGGAAAAACTCAGAACTCTGAAATTAAAATGTATTAAATAGTGCTCTTCAAGTCGATCCCCCATAGCAATAACGGTGTCTAAAGAATGTCGAGTTTATAAACCCCTATACATTTTCTTTGATCTTTCTTCAATTCGAGTGCTTATACAGCGCGAGAACTGAGCGACTTTCGTACTTTTAGTATAATCTACAGGATGTAAAGTTTTCCACTATTTCGTTAAATAGCAATAAATGAGTGTATAAATACGGTGTCACAGCTCACAGATCTACGTTTCGAAGTGCTTATATATGCTGGTCACGTACGCCATCACTTGCTGCCAGTCGGGGCGCTCCTGCTGGATCATATCTTGGATATTCTGGAAGTGATAACAAGTTTTTAAATTTTTGCAACAAAAACTTTGATAATCTAAGTACTTCACCTTGTGACATTTTTTTATAATTGACAAAGATAGTAAATACATCCTTAGATACTAATATTAGGTACTAGCTGTTCCCCTCGGTTTCACCCGCGTTGATTTCGGAGATCCCGCGTGTATTCCGAGATGAAAGTACCCTATATCCTTTCCTGTACAACTGACAACGTGTAGTATTAAAAAAATGCAGTTTCACCCACGTTAACTTTGGAGTTCCCGCGAGAATTCCAGGATTAAAAGTAGGTACTTTATGTCCTTATCTGTACTCCTGAAAATGTCTATGCAAAATTCCAGGATGATCGGTTAAGCTGTTAAGGCGCGAATGCATAACCGACAGACAGACAGAATTACATTCGCATTTATTTTATAATATTAGTAGGGACTAGTAGGGATATAAATGCAAATGTGAGTTTGTTTATTTGTTTGTTACGCTTTCACGCCTTAACTGCTCAACCGATCATCATAGGGGTAGGTACAGCAAGAGGCTACAGATGCTTTCATCGCGGAATCACTGCAAGAACTTATAAATGAAGCCAGGTAGACCGCAGAATAGCTAGTAGGTAATTAAAAGCAACTCTAAGAATACTTAGCAGAGTCATGGACCAATTACCTAGTTTAATTGGTCTATGGCAGAGTGAATTAGGAGAATAGGCTATTTGACAATTTTTTTTTTCTTAATTTTATTTAGTCAGTCAGTTAAATAATAAAAAAATAATAATCACGTATATTTTGCTTTTTCAAATTAATGAAAATATTTATTTATTTACCTATTTATTTATTCAACCAAAAACTACAAATATACTTGGATAAAGCGCATTAATGTTTGGAAGTGGGGGCTCGTAACCTAACGTCATATGCAGGTAAAAACTGCACCTGCTTGTGACGTCACGCGACATTTCGAGTTAACGTAGGTATCTCCATTAATTTTTGCTTACGTAAAAAAAAATACGTGTCGAATATTTTTTATGAATCTACAAGTGGACGCAGATAAGCAATAACATGTTAACCCACAAAATGAAGTTATTGATTCAGAACGATTTATTGAGAGTTAGCGAACGTTTTATAGTTATGTATTTATCTTATTACTTTGTTTAAATATGTAACTAAATATTAAACATAAAAAATGTTGACACAAAATGGAGCTATAATTTTTAAAACTTTAATTTACTCTAAATTTCTTCAGTGTGGGTTAACACACTATTGCTTATCTATGTCCAAGTGGGCTAAAAATAAAAAATGGTCAAATAGCCTATTGTGGAACGTTTGGTTGGTACCATAGCACTCACGAACTATAGTCTATAGCTATATCCGCTCCCCACGAGCCGTGCACTCACCAGCGTGGTGGGGATGCCGACGGACTCGGCGGCGGCGAACGCGACCGAGAAGTTGGTGCGCTTGTCGTGCGGCGACAGCGTCGCGTACGGCACGCCCGCGTCGCCCAGGTACGAGTGCAGCACCGCGCACAGCGCGAGCCCGTCGTTCCACGACGAGCTGCCGGCGCACCGGTGGACACGATATAGTACTCAACGGTTCTTCGGGAAATACAAGTCTAAAAACGACATAGTATTCAACGGTTTCTCGGGGAATGCACGCGTGAAAACGATAAGGCATTCAACGGTTCCTCGGGAAATACACATCTAAAAACGACATAGTAATCAATGCAACGGTTCCTCGGAGAACGCACGCGTGAAAACGATAAGGCATTCAAAGGTTTCTCGGGAAATACACGTCTAAAAACGACATAGTAATCAATGCAACGGTTCCTCGGAGAACGCACGCGTGAAAACGATAAGGCATTCAAAGGTTTCTCGGGAAATACACGTCTAAAAACGACATAGTAATCAATGCAACGGTTCCTCGGAGAACGCACGCGTGAAAACGATAAGGCATTCAACGGTTCCTCGGGAAATACCCATCAAAAAACGACATAGTAATCAATGCAACGGTTCCTCAGAGAACGCACGCATGAAAACGACAAGGCATTCAAAGGTTTCTCGGGAAACACACATCTAAAAACGACATAGTAATCAATGCAACGGTTCCTCGGAGAACGCACGCGTGAAAACGATAAGGCATTCAAAGGTTTCTCGGGAAACACATATCTAAAAACGACATAGTAATCAATGCAACGGTTCCTCGGAGAACGCACGCGTGAAAACGATAAGGCATTCAACGGTTCCTCGGGAAATACCCATCAAAAAACGACATAGTAATCAATGCAACGGTTCCTCAGAGAACGCACGCATGAAAACGACAAGGCATTCAAAGGTTTCTCGGGAAACACACATCTAAAAACGACATAGTAATCAATGCAACGGTTCCTCGGAGAACGCACGCGTGAAAACGATAAGGCATTCAAAGGTTTCTCGGGAAACACATATCTAAAAACGACATAGTAATCAATGCAACGGTTCCTCGGAGAACGCACGCGTGAAAACGATAAGGCATTCAACGGTTCCTCGGGAAATACACATCTAAAAACGACATAGTAATCAATGCAACGGTTCTTCGGAGAACGCACGCGTGAAAACGATAAGGCATTCAACGGTTTCTCGAGGAACATCGACATCATACCAAATATTGTTCTAATGGTAGCTCCAAAATTGCTTCATTACTCGGTGAATGTCGTTGAGCACTTATACGACTTATTGCATTGCCTGCGTTAGAGTGCGTTAAGAGCCTTGAGGACTCACCTAAAGTTGGTGATGTCGATGTTATTGTACCCGACGGTCTTCTGCTGGCACCACTTGAGCAGCGCGTTGCGCTTCGAGCCGCCGTTCTTCACCTGCAACGCGTTCAGCGGGTCCTTGCGCTCGCCTGAGGCACGATACTTTTGTTTCACACATGCAACTTGCTAATATGATTTTGATGCACGGACGTGTGACAATAGAAATAATAATCACTGGGTTTTCGGGAAACGCAGGTGTTAGGGATTACTATTGAAAATCTAAATTCTAATTAGTCTGTCAGTTAGAAAATAAAAAAAAACAATAGACACGTATTTTTTGCTTTTTTAAATAAATTAAAATATACAGAGATAAAACGCATTAAAGTTTAGGATGAGGAGGTCGTGACGTCACTAACCGCAAAACCGCCATACAAATTGTCAGAATAGTGACGTCACGCGAAATTTCAACTCAATATATCGCCGTTATTTTTTGATTACGTAAAAAAAGAAAAAATACGTGTCCAATATTTTTTAATAATCTACAAGACGGACTAAAAAATAAAAATTAGTCAACATGCCCATTGTAACGATTATAGATTATAGAGACGTAGATGACATTATTGTCGGGCGGAGCGACCGCACTAAAGGTTAAAATTGCGTGCGCACTACCGAACTACATTTTGGCAATATGAATTCATAAAATCCATACTATTATAAATGCGATGTGTTTTATTACGCTTTCGCGCTTTAACGGCTCAACGGATCTTCATGAAATTTTGCATACTCAAACAGGGCTACAGAGAAACACATAGGGTACAGTTTATACCGGAATTGCCGCGGAAACTCCAAAACTAACGGGTGACACAAAGCAAATAAACAGTCACGATAAAGAGTTTTATTTTTAAAAATAAACAAACAAAACGAGAAAGTGAAAAACGGCAACACTCACAGATGTCCCCGTAGCTGTTCCTGCGCACGAAGGACTCGATCGCCTTCTGCTGCAGCGTCGCCAGCGCGCGCTGCTCGTCCGGGATGTTGGCGCTGGGGGCTCCGTCGCCTGCCCTCGCCCCCCGGGGGCGGCGCGTTAGACACATCACAACACGCGGTAAGCTAACGTTGTATGGACAGATCCCTTGATCACTATGACCGTAACACGCCGCCGTTATCATAATAATTGTGTATTCCTCGTGCAAGAAGAAGTTTCAATTCAAAAAAATACATTTACAACACGTCTTATGACATACAGAATATAAATTTCTAATATTTTGGCATCTTTAATGTTGCTGGTCATAGTGAATATAAGGGCTGGGCTAGCGAGGTTCGGAACCGTGCGTATTCAAAAGCGGTCAGCGTTTTCGATAGCGGAAATATAGAAATTGATTCAGCATCTCATACTTCGACTTTAACTCGAACGAAAAGAAACATGAAACTCGCACTTCTTGCTAGAAAATGACCCAATAAGTTCCATCCATTGCGCGTACACTGATCGTACTTAGGTATATGGCTTATGCAATGAAAAATCGACCTTATGTCTTTGAACTATTTTGTCTAAGCCTTTGGGTCAAAATGACGCGGGCAAGTCGAGAGCGGTTTCCGTGGATCTGTCCTTTCTCGCCATCAATACATTGACAGTTCTTATACCGTCCCCAATTAAAATTACAATATTATTATATTTGGTGCGTTATATAAAACTATAATCCAATAGCAAAGTGTGTGCTGTCGACCAACACCTTTCTCATTTAACATATCAAATTTATAACATCCCACCACCTTCAGCTTTTCAAATATAGGTACATAATTATAGTGCGTTCCGAACTCAACAAGTCGATATACCACACGTATTGTAGGTAAATTAATATTCACAAGTGAAAATAATTCAAATTATATTTTTAATAGTAGGATACCAAGGTGTTATAGGAAATATGGAGATACCTAATAAAATATAATAGGCTAGTTTCCTGGGTAAAACAATCAAAATTCTATTTAGTCCGTCAGTTAGATAATAAAAAAATAAAAGACACGTATTTTTTGCTTTTTTAAAATAATGGAAATATGCATAGATAAAGCGCATTAAAGTTTAGGGTGGGGGACTCGTGACGTCACAGCTCGCTATAACGTGCGAACACTGTAGCGAGGCGTGACGTCATGTGAAATTTCGACTTGATATAATATCTCCGTTATTTTATGGTTACATAAAAAATAAAAAAATACGTGTCCAATATTTTTTAATAATCTACAAAACGGACTAAAAAAAAAATTTAGGAAACTAGCCTATTGGATGAAACAAGAAATATAATTGACATAAAAGACTTTATTATTATATTATTTTCTTTAATGTGGGCAATATTAGTGACAGTATTTAATGATATAAGCGTTGCAGAAGAAAGAGAAGATAGGAGAAAACAATAAGTAAACTGATAGAAAGAATAAAGTAAAATGGTTTTTGTTCCGCTCATTCACGCACAAACACACAAAATTAGTTATATGGCAATAGGCAAGGGTTTGGGCTAGGAGCCTTTTTCATGCCGCCATGCTGTAAATTCATAAATTAAAGCCAATATTTAGGTACATGCGAGGTTAAGGAGACATTTGAGATGACTACCGTAGAAACACGTTATGGATGTTTCGAAGAAAATTCATAAAATAAAGATAATTGGCTACTTGATAAATTTTTATTTAATCCGTCGTATAGATTAGTAAAAAATATTGGATGCGTATTTTTTCTTTTTTTACGTAATCAAAAAATAACGGCGATACATTGAGTTGAAATTTCGCGTGACGTCACAACCCGGTGCAGTTTGTATGGGGCTTATACTGAATATTGACGTCACGAGTCCCCCACCCTAACCCCCCACCCGCTTTATCTATGTTTATTTTTATTAATTCGAAAAAGCAAAAAATACGTATCGATAATTTTTTTATTTTCAAACTGACGGACTAAGTAGAATTTTTATTTTCATACCCTGGAGAAAATAGCCAATTATATACATTATTCTCTTAGAAAATATCTTTTAGTATTAGCTTGTTAACAGTAACTTGTAACGGCCGGCCGGGAGAAACGTCGGACACAATATGCAAGTTGATATCGTCCGACACACACACAGCAGCGACAGGTCTACATCTCTCTAAGCTTACCGCCACGTAAACTTGTGTATAAACAAAACGAGTAATATTACTCGAGTGATATCACTCCACCAGGTGATGCAACATCACCCCATACGCGAGAGAAACAAACATCACACTATCGCCCGACACCTACTCGTCACTCTGCTGACTTAAAGACACAAGTAGGTTCATAATATTATCTGTTCTTTAGAACGCGTCGAGTATGTTTGAGTGATATCACCCGATTGGAAAAGTGTCATATCGCACCTTCAGAATTAAACTGACGAAACTCAAAATTCCTTCTATTACTGATTTTGCTTAAAAACTTTGTTGCTTATTTCAAACTAGCTGTCCCCCGCGATTTCACCCGCGGTAATTTCGGAGTTACGGAGAAAAAGTACCCTATGTCATGCTTCCTATATGTGAAAGAATGTTCAAAATCGGTTCAGTAGATCCAGAGATTACCTCCTACAAACTCACAATTCACAAACTCACAAACTTCATCAGACTCTTTATAATATTAGTAGATATAGATTACAATCTTTGATTTAGGTCACTTTAATTTTGAAGGTGCGAATTATCACATCACACTGAAAAGTACTGCTAAGTTCGCTGTGGCGGGGCATGGGGAGGCACGAAGTCGGTGGGGGGGGGGGGGGGGGGGGGCAGAACCTGTGACGTAAAGAATTACGTACATAGTGACAGGCACTCTTTGGTCGAGTGACGAGCACGACTTACCGGCGGCGGCGGGCGCGGCGCGGGCGGCGCGCGAGGCGGGCGGCTTGGCCGCGAAGCTGTTGGCGCCCAAGCCGTTGGCGGGCGGAGACGTCGGCTCGGGAACGCCGTTCTTGATGGCCGGCGCCTCAGCGGGCGCGCCTGGCGTCGCTTGCTGGCGGAGAGTGGCGAAACTGACCTCATCACCCTTATAATAATATGTTTTAACGCGATACAATACGTCCCTTAGCTTACAAAACCGCTCGAGTCGAAAATTGGCGGTTTTCACATTTTCAAATTAATTTAAAACAAAGTAAATTATATAATATTAATATTCTTCTTTTTTTTAACTATTTCTGTATAGTGTTTAATATATCCTATCGAATTGAGGCACACCAGATCAGCCAATTCTAACCGGTTCTGCTGTTGCGGGTCTGCTGGAAGAAATTCAAATTGTATGGAATAACCATGACCCTTGTACATGTTTACTTTTACTTATACTTTCTTTCTTTTTATGTTGTCCTTGTGTGCATTAATTGTTAAATAAATAAATAAATCGTCAAACTAAGTATAAATAATTATTTCTTAACCGCTAACTATTATAACTATTTATAAAAAAATTATATTATGAAAATATAAATTTAATGTGCAACCGACAGCGGAGCAGAGCTCAAGCTACATGGGTATTGACGTCACAGAGGCAGGAACCATTTCATTATTATCATATTCATTAGCAATAACATGTTAACCCACAAAATTAAGTTATTGATACAGGACGCTTTATTGAGAATTATAGAACGTTTTTTTAATTATGTGTTCACCTTATTACATTGTTTAAATACCTACCAACAAAATGTTCAACATACCTAGAATTTTGTTGACAAAGAAGGCACTATAATTTTAAAACACAATTCACTCAAAATCTCTCCAGCGTCAGTTAACACACTATTGTTTATCTATATCCTTTATGCTTTACCTGCGGCCAGTCCCCGACGGGCGTGGTCGCCGGCGACTGCTTGGCCGCCTTCGCTGCGTTCTCGATGCTCTCTATCAGCGACTTGACCGACAGCCGCGAGTCTTGGCGGCTCACACCTGGGTATATACCGCCAGTGTTAACTTCACAAACACACTATAGAGGGTCAACACACAACAGAACCATTCGGCAAATTGTTAAGTTAATTTTAGTTGAATGCCAATTAACATTAATTTTATGAACGTCTCTGAATGCGGCAGTTTTGATTTTAAAATCTTTACTTAAAGTTAAGTAACCTAATCATTAGAACGACTCTGAGTGCGGCCGGCAGCCGTAAGACACAAGTTAGCTTACAAGCATAGTTTAGTGTCGGATCAAGTAGATCTGTGCGTTGTCAACTTATTATTTTATTATAAGTAGGTATTTACGAAAAAGCTTAATTTGGGACCATAATGATATGATAATGTCCAAGCATCGTACATTATTAATAATATAGCATTAGCAATAACCTTTGGTCCGTCTGTGCGAGGCGGCCGTCGCCATGATGTCCTGCAGCGACGCGCTCGTCAGCAGGGGCGGCGGCGGGGGCGGCTCCTCGGTGCGGGGCGGTGTCGCTGCTGACAACACGACATACACACCTCTTTATATATATATTTAGAACGTACTTACAATATGAAAATATTTAAGAATAGTTTTTTATGGGGACATTTTTTTCTTAACTAGAACGCCTCTCAAGTATTTTTATTGAGTTGATAGTTTTATGACAATTTTCAATTGATATTCACATAGTTAACCGCCGCACTCTGAGTCGACTTTAATGATTAGGTACTTAGTTAAGTATAGATTTTTAAAACAAAACTGCCGCAATCAGACAAGTTTGATAAATTAATGTTAATTGACATTTAATTAATTAAGTTACATCTTATTAAATGTCAATTAACATTAATTTACTGAACGTCTCTGATTGTGGCAGTTTTGTTTTATAATTCTACTTAACTAAGTAATCATTAAAGTCGACTATGAGTGCGGTCGTAAGCTTACACCCTGTGAATTTAACTTGCTACAATTTCGTCAAATTTCACATCCCGCAAAAAAATTGCTCTATGTTCCTATAATCGTAGCCCGCATCCACTTAAGTTCAAAAGACCTACACAACCACATACCACCAAAACACAACTACGGACCTGCCACCGCAAACCCAGTAATTTTCATAAATAGTAGTTTTATCCAAATAGTGATTGATGATTAAAGTCGGCACTTGCGATAGTTCAAATTTACAATTGTTATAAACAAAATTATGGATGAATTGATATTTAAAAATAAAGTGCGTTGCGAGGGTTTTAATGAAATAATTAATTAATGATTTTTGTAATACTTTATAGGTAGTTTCAAGTGATATTGGTAAGAATATTTGTGATTTTCTTATGTCAAATGAAGCTTTATGAAGGTTGGCCCATTCGTGAGAATTCACATATTATGTTTACCTACCTACAGACTACAAGTCACAGACTAGCCTTCTATTAAGCAGGAGAGATTACAGGAGGTTGGTTTAATACGAGGGACTTATTAATTAATTAATTACTAGAGTAATTTGATTCTCATCTCAAATGTTTAAAATTAATTTTAGACTTGATTATCCAACAAACCGCGCAAGAAAACAACGCGTCGACGGATCATAGATAAATGTCTTAGGTCCGTATTCCAGAAGGTGACTCAGATCACGTTTCACTTGAGATTAAATTTAAGCTCAGATCATAACTCGAGCGTACATCTTATTATAGAATGCGTTTTAAGTTCTAATCACTTGAAACTAGTCTTGAGTAGAGATTCTGAACTCTGATTGGATCTAATCACTTGAAACTAGTCTTGAGTAGAGATTTTGAACTCTGATTGATTGAGTGGTCTTGACATGACAGACGTAAACAAAGATCAAATCTTTGCTTGAGTATAGATTAGTACTCAAGCGTCATTTTAGAATAAGGAAACAACTCAGCTGATTGTTGCTTGATGAATCGCGTTTCAAGTAAGGTTCTAAAATTAAAGCTTTACTTGAAATTAGTTTTAAAACTAGATTCATGACTTGAGTAACCTTCTGGAATACGGACCTTAGACCCGACTCTAGGTCATTGACTGCTCCTTCTACCGTCGCCAATGCACCTATGAATCATAGGTACCTAAAGTTCATTCACCCGCTAAATCCGCGTTTCTGCTAAGGTTTTCACTGCTTTTTTTTTAATGTAGATACCAATATTGCAATAAAAAATTGCCATAATAATAAAAAAAGAAGAATAAGGAACAGAAAATAGGTCGATATAATAACTCTAATCGGACAGTTAAAAGCCAATCCTGATGTGCAAAATTGACTATATCCGGCCAAAATCCAAAATTAGCATTTGTGTTTTTTTTCTGGCTTCCTCTTTTTACTCAACCCAATTTCCCCATGTTTCATCAAGGGCTTTCTTAATGATAAAAAATAAAACAAAAAACAGTCAAAAAAAAAACAAAAAACAGTCAAAAAAAAAACAAAAACCACCACCACCACAAAAAAACCACCACCAAAATGTGGGAGCACAATAAAAACACAATCTACACATATAAATAGATGTATTGGTTGGTCACACAACGTTTACAATAGTTATTGACAATGTCACTGATAATAATGAATGGGTACACAATAAGCCATCCAACTTACGTAGAGGTCTTGGGGGCAGGGGGTCATTCAGTGACCTTATGGGGTGGGACAGTCTTTTGTGCTCCAAAGTCTTCCAGTGGTATTGTTTCGGCTCCCGCGGCAGCGAACCCGTGTGCGTCTCCACTTTCGGCGCTCTCTGGTTTTGCAAAGAACTCTTGCGCAATTGAATTTCTGGCTTCCTCAACTCAGATTGGGGCGGTTTCTTCTCTAAATTTTGTACTATTTCGTTTATAGCTCCACTGGGTTTCATCAACGCATCTTTAGCACTGGGCGTACGTGACAGACTTATGACCGATCTCGTTATACCGGCCAGCTCTTTGACAATGCTCGCGGTATTAGTTGCTACGTCTGGCAAGATTATCTTTGGTAAGTTTGTTAAGGTTTGTTTTTTTGGTTTTTTTGGCCGTCTCGGAACTTTCAATAGTTCTTCTCTGGTTATTGAAGAGAATTCATCGACTTGATTTGATTGTACTTTATTAGATATTTTAACGTCGTCAGCAATGTTCTTATCTACCTCTAAATGTGGCAAAGCCTCAATAATAATCGGTTGACCTATTTCTTCATACAAGTTTTCCTGTTCGGATTCCCTTCTTTTCGTGGGAATGGTTAAGAATGGGTTAGTATTACTTGGACTAGATAAATTAGTTACTTTGGTTTGTTTTATCGCTAATGCATCGTGCTTTGGTATGTTCTGCATAGTGTTTATAACGAAAGGAACATCGTCAACTGGCTGGTAGTACTGGTTGTCTATCAACCAATCTGGAGATTTGGTCAACCTGCCAACTTGTTTCAACTTCTCTATTGGTTGAAGGGACACTTTTCTATCCGGAGTTTTTGCTTTTGTTTCGGATAAGGTTTCATTGGAGTCAAACGTTTTCCAATTGAGACACGGTAGATTTTTAGCTTTGCTATTCTTCTCGTTGTGATTGATCTTTTTATTGCCTTCATCACTTTTATTAGTTTCATCTGATGAGGTTTTATTATCAGAAACTATTACTTGATCTATATCATCGTAGTAAACTGTACCTCTTTTATCTATTTTTCTTTCTTTAATTATTTTGTTTTGTTGATTAGGTTTTAATATCATAGGTCGTATTAAAACTGGACTCAGGATCACTGGGGACGGCGTGCGTTCCATAATATTATTAGGACTAATTATTTTTAAGGGAGCAATAAATGCCTTTACTTTCTTATCACTACTATTGGTTACTGGGGCTGAGGTAAATGCTTTTGGCATAGTTTGACATGACAAGTCATTGACAGTATTAATTTTCAAATGGTAACTAACATTGTTTTCATTTTGTGGTTCAGTGACCTTTATTAAAATTTCATTGGTTTTAAGCGATGCAAAAAATGGATTATTATTATTTTTAATTGAACTTTGTAGTGTACCTTGGGTCGATTTCGAATCATCATTTTCTATTTTTGTGTGAGGATTGTTCAGATTTTTTTCAGATGATGGCACTAAAGCATTATTTAACGTTGTAACATGCGATTGTAACATGCCTTGGATCGATTTAGTACTTTCATTTTCTACTGTTGTATGAGAATTATTTAAATTTTTTTCAGGTGATGGTATTTCAGCACATTTTAAAGTTTCTTTAGTATTATCAGTTTTAGTGATAATAATTTCACAGGGTTCGGAAACAGTTTTATCTTTTGATGTGTCAGGCTTCGATTTCAAAACTACTTTTTCTGTTTTCATTTTAACTGGAGGTGACCTTTTGATTTTACTAGCACCAATTATTCTTTCTACAGCCGTTTTAAAATTATGCTTTATATCATCATTAACCTTTTTTAAATCTTCTTCAATTGTCACAATTGGTATACATCTAGGTGTGTCATTCGATGTGATAGGGATTTTATTAATGGGTTCCTTTTTTATTAGTTCATCTGGATAAGGCAAAGGTAAAATGGATTGTGCTTTTACTACTGGTATTGGTTTATCGACTTGTGTTTGTCTGGTTGCTGTTGTATCAGTCATTTTGCATGATTCGTTGAGTATATAGGGACAATCGAAAATATCAGATGCACTTTTGTCCAATTTGGTTTTTTTATGCGTAGGAGATAAAAATACACTGTCTGATCCTTCAGTGAATAATGATGTTTCACTAAAAATAGTTCTGCCACCCAAAAATTCTATACTCGTGGTCTCTTTTATTATATCTTTAAATTCCCCACTGACGTATAGATTTTCATCACTAAACGCTTTTGGTTTACCATTAAATATACCGGATAGATCCCTACTAAATATAGTTCTTTCTCTGGGCTTTATTTTATTACTAGATTCTGATTTTGACCACGGCCTAGCATTTGCCGTTTCTAAATCAATAAGATTGACTTCTTCCGAAGAATCTTTGTTGAAAGCGTTTTGCCTTTTGATTTTATCTCTAAATATATCAATGGCATCTTGCCTTTTAATTTTTTTGATCGCAAAAGGTGACAAAACTGTATCATTTATGAATTTAAAATGGAATTCATCCGTAGCATCTGAAGATGAATCTTTTTGACTCGGGTCATCGTTCGTTTCGTCTGTCGTTACGTTTTCGATTTCGAATTTGTAGTTTTTGGTTAAGATATCGTTTTCATTATTATTTGGTTCGGGCACACTGTTCAACATATAATAAGCTTGGTCGACTATGCTCGTGTCTTTCGATGGCGGATCTGTCACGTTGTGAACTCTTGATAGATAACGCGTTTTTATATTCGAAAATATATCTTTGGGTGACGACGAATTGCTTTGCGTGTCCGAGAGATCGTTGTCTTTCGATGTTCGTTTATCATTGTCCAAATCAACATGAGCGTTATCCACACTGTCTGTAGTATCACCTGTTTCGATACATCAAATTGCGATTAGACACGTTTTGTTTTAAAATATACATATTTTGTTAACATCGGCATAACTTATGATGGATACGACATTAAAACTGTTAGTCGGATGGATAACAACTACATAAATAAAATCTGCTCGTTATGTACGTACACAGAATTAGTGCGTAGCGACGCATGTTAATTCTGCTGGAAAATACATTATTACTTAGCATATCACATATTTAAATACAATATCATCAGACTACTTTAACATGCTACCAAGAATCTATAAATAATCGAAAAATAGGAATTCAAAAACGTTACACAAGAAAATTAAAAAAGGAAATTAGCAATAAGTGAATGCACAGAAAAAAATAAACAAAAAAACGTTCCAATTTCAAATGCAAAAAGAACTACAATTTACAAACGGCAATCATCAATCAAAACTCATTCAAATCTACACTATGGTACAACATGCTGTCTCCCTCTGACGGTGGTCCCTTTAATCTATCTATCCAGCTC
Organism: Zygaena filipendulae; assembly: GCA_907165275.2. NCBI lineage: Eukaryota > Metazoa > Arthropoda > Insecta > Lepidoptera > Zygaenidae > Zygaena > Zygaena filipendulae. The sequence continues at coordinate 2,486,670 of OU015668.1, forward strand.
GCACTCACCTTTGAGCGAGTGTATCTGGTCCTCGAGCAGCCGGATGCGGTCCCTGGCGACCTTGTTCTCGGACACGAGGCGCTCGAGCTCGCGCTGGGCTTCCGTTTTGAAATCGTTCGCGACACGCACCGTCATGAGCAAATCGCTTTGGAACTGCTTCCATTCTGCCTCCTGGAAATGAAACGGATATATCTTATCTTATTAATCTTAATCTATCTAATCTAATATATATTGGTCGTGTCACGTTGTTTGTCCGCTATGGACTCCGAAACTACTAAATCGATCGTGATGAAATTTCGTCACTATGTTGTATTTGGCCCAACTTAAAAGATAGGATAGTTTTTATCCCGGAATTCCCGCGGGGACTCCGAAATCACCGCGGATGAAATCGTGCGGGACAGCTAGTCTTAATATATATAAATCACGTGTCACGTTGTTTGTCCGCGATGGACTCCGAAACTACTGAACGGATTTTGATAAAATTTTATAACCATTTATAATATGGTCCAACTTAAAAGATAGGATAGTTTTTATTCCGGAATTCCCGCGGGAACTCCAGCACAAACTACTGTAGGGATACAAAGAAGGACATAGAGTACTTTCCCGCAACCTCCGCGGGAACTTCGAAATTACCGCGGATGAAATCGCGGGGGATAGCTAGTATTTTATAAATTCGAAATTTCTTTCGGTATGATCTTCGAAGGCCACGAAAGGCTCACAAAAAATGCAAAACTGCACCGCGCTTGCATAGTTTAAGGATCTTTTTACTTTTCTCGGAGTTTTCACGGGAACTCCAAAATTAACTAGTAATAAATAAATTATAATAATTTAGTTTTAGATCATCCACACTATAGAACTGTCAACGTGCCACCGTCGATCATACACCCGTTTCTGTCTACTATTCCAACGTGCCACCGTCGCCCATACATTCGTCTCTTCTATAATGTCGACGTGGAACCGTCGCCCATACATCCGTCTCTTCTACAGTGTCGACGTGGAACCGTCGCCTATGCACCTGTCTCTGTCTACAATATCGTCGTGCAGCAGCCGCCCATACACCCGTCTCTGTCTACAATGCCGACGTGCAGCCGCAACCCATAGTACACCCGTCTCTGTCTACAATGTCGACGTGGAACCATCGCCTATACACCCGTCTCTGTCTAAAATGTCAACGTGCAACCGCCGCCCATACAGCCGTCCCTGTCCGACGCGCGCGCTACGCACATCTCTCTCCCGGTCGCGCGTGAGCTGCGCGGCTCGTGCGCGCGCCTCCTGCAGCTGGCGCTCCACGTCGGCCGCGTGCGCGAGCGCCTCGCCCGCGCGACTCATCAGCGCCATCTTCTCGTCCCCAGACACCTGCACCTGGAACAAGTAATGGGGAATTTGCATGTTTTTTTTCTCCAGTCTATACTATAATCCTTATTTCCTTACTAATATTATAAATGCGAAAGTGAGTTTGTTTGTTTAATTGTAGCACTGAGATTTGAGTACAGGAAATGTCAGAAATCGCTAAAAACTGTCGGTCCAGTAGAGACTTTTCATTCTTATAAGAAACAGGATCGATTGGCATCAAAAAAAGTTTTTGTGTAAAATGATTTTTTTTCCAAAATCTGTAAATGCAGTTCAGAATATGTTGAAAATTTATGGATAGTCTACTAAAAGCGTTTTCCTTTAACTATAACGGTTAAGGTACTCTGACTTTAGTGTTCCGTCTCAAAAATTCACCCTGTATAATGCAAGCTGGACGTTGCAAGCGTCAAAATGCATCTTACCAATTTTTTTTAGCTTAGAAAAAATGCACTTAGTTTATTTTCCTGAAAGAGGTAGGATATCGAAATAGTTTATTCTAAAGTTACCTATTGAATAAACTTATTTGAAACTTATTTTATTTATTTATTTATTTATTAAGTTCACCAACGATTATTACAATGATAATAGGGTACTTGCATGAATTTTTTTTTCAGTCTATTTTAAAGATATCTGGCCTACTTAAACAAATCAAGAAAAAGAAAAAAAAATATATGCATAAATTAAGTTCCTACTTTAGACCTTACCGCCGAAACGCGGAATGACGTCACTTTTTCAAAATGACGCCTTATTAATCTGTGACTGTCGTATTGACATGGTCATGTGACACGGACAGACAGATAACTTCAATATCCAAAACCGAAATTAAGGTTGAACTGTGTCGATTTACTTCCAAAAGTTCCAGTAAAGAATCGAAATGCATCTTACCGATGCATTTTAAAGTAAAAAACTTCAGAAAATGGAAAATATGCGTTGACTGTATGCACTTAATTTCTTTTGCCTTCTCTAAAAGAGGTAAATGTTTCCTAAAAAAATAAAAGGGACGTCATGTGTCAAGCTTGGCTGTGATTGGTGTTTCGTTGCAACGTTCCGTTTCACAAATTAAAAGTTAAATATTTTGGAAACTATTGAATTTTTTTTAGTAAATCTTTCACGATAACGCTTTTCTAAGGCTCTATTTTTGAAATATTGACACAATTTCTTATAAATTTCATGCAAGTACCCTATTTTATAATATACATGAGAAAAGTACCAAAGTATTTAAGTCTAATAAGACAAAAAATATCGAAAGATTGTCAGCATCCATGCAAAGCTGCTAACATTTTTTATTTTTAAAACTTAAATTTGGAGCTCTCCCCCCGCCGCTCGCCTCGCGCCCCTGTACGTGTGCACACAAGCCGCCCGCCCGCAGCAGTAGTGGGGAGTTGTGTGAAGTGTTGCGGGCACACCCCAGGTCTCACCTGTATCTGCAGCTCCGACACGTTGTCCTGCAGGGTCTTCACCTCCTCCTGCAGCGCGGTCTTCTCCTGCCGCAGCTGCTCCAGCTGGAACTCCAGCTCGGAGATGGTCGACTTGGCGGTGTTGCGGGACACCTGCAATCAAACATACATTTAAAATATGTATTTGTGAAATTACCTATGAGATATCAATAAAATTCAAAAGATTTAAGCTGTATAGACAGCAGTGCAGTGTGGCCACGGCGATAGTACGCAATATGTCGGTTCACTATGATTAGTCACTCGGCGAGTATCTTGGCTCTTAGCAATAAGCGAAGCTCGTCGTATAGTGTGGCTTTAGCCTTGCTATTACAATGCGATAAACAAGACAGTAAGTTGGTACCAGGGCGTCGTCGTGCATCTTCCTGGCGTCGGTGTGCGCGCGGTCGAGCTGCCGCTGCGCGTGCGCGAGCCGCTCGGCCAGCGTGTTGGCGCGCGCCGCCGCCGCGTCCGCCTCGCGCCGCGCCGCCGCCGCCGCCGCCTCCGCCTCCGCCGCGCCCTCCGCCACGCCGGTGCGCTCCGCCAACTGTGAACACAGTTTTATTTATATAAAACAAATTAAGTGTACTAATGCGCGTTTATAAATAACTTCTTTGCACAAATGCGCGCTTATGAACAACTTCATTGCACAAATAATGTATGCTTATAAACAATTTCATTGCACAAATCTGTGCTTAGGAATAACTTCATTGCACAAATGCGCGCTTATGAAAAACTTCATTGCACAAATAATGTATGCTTATAAACAACTTCATTGCACAAATCTGTGCTTAGGAATAACTTCATTGCACAAATGCGCGCTTATGAACAACTTCATTGCACAAATAATGTATGCTTATAAACAACTTCATTGCACAAATCTGTGCTTAGGAATAACTTCATTGCACAAATGCGCGCTTATGAAAAACTTCATTGCACAAATAATGTATGCTTATAAACAACTTCATTGCACAAATCTGTGCTTAGGAATAACTTCATTGCACAAATGCGCGCTTATGAACAACTTCATTGCACAAATAATGTATGCTTATAAACAACTTCATTGCACAAATCTGTGCTTAGGAATAACTTCATTGCACAAATGCGCGCTTATGAACAACTTCATTGCACAAATGCGTACTTATCATGGACCACTTTTTTTGGTTCATGGTACTTATAAACAACTTCATTGCACAAATGCGTGCTTAAAAACAACTTCATTGCACAAAAATGCGTGCTTCTAAACCAATTCATTGCACAAATGCGTGTTTATAAACAACTTCATTGCATAAACGCGTCAACCTTTTGGCGAGCTAAGACTTTGGTGTTAAGCGCAAATTTGTTTTTCACATTGTTCAATAAAATATTGTACAAAACAATGAATCACAACAAAAATATCAATTAGTGCAAGTTTCGCGCCGTATAATTTCGAGTGTGTTATTGCAACTTACGCATTAAAGCTTTGGCAAAAAAATAAACACTTCATATATTATGTGTATATGAAGTGTTTATTTTCGAGGGCACAGAGAGCATCCAAATTGAGATACACTGGGGATCCAGCTTTAGATACAGTTCAGTCCACAGGCCATGCGAAAAATTTATTCCAGTGGCATTATATGCCAAAGTCCATAAGAAGAAAGAGAAGAGCTAGTGCTAGGCATACGAAGGCTACCTTAGCTTTAGCAGCATCCAGCAGGTTGGTGAGCGTGGTGAGCTGGTGCTGGCGCGCCGCCGCCAGCTCGCGGGCGCCGTCCGCCTCGTGCTCCCACTGCAGGCGCTCCGCCTCCGCGCGCTCCACAGAGCTCTCTAGCACTCTACACAAACAAATACTAATAGTTATCACAGAAGTGGTGAGACCACAGAGAAAATAATATTGATTTTGCCCCATGGTTTTTATGCGTGATGACGATGATGTTTTATGTGCGAAAATTATCCAGCGATAATGGTTTTCATTTGTTTTCGTACTAAACTGTGTTGATGCCACTTCTATCTGTGTAATAAAAGAACAACGACAATCATCAAAATTCGTCTCCAATGACCATTATAGTTAAACACTATCGGGTTCGAAGGACCAAAAATCTGGCGCGAAGGACCAATAACATTTATTCACCTGATCCTCTCCGCCAGGGTTTCGTTCTCTTTGGTTTTCTCATCTAGAGCTGCCTTCGCCTCTGATATTTCAGTCTCGAGTTGCTCCTGTTTGCTGATCAGGACACGACGTTCTTCTTGCGACGCCTGAAAATTGATTCACACCGCTCTAGAATCTATACCTTTTCCATATTATCTAATACTGTGGCCTACTCACTAACTTAAATATCCTATCACACACCACACTACTAATATTATATACGGATTTTTGTATCTAGATGAGCAATACTTTTTTCCAATTGAATGTCAGATCAATATCTCCGTATTCTGCAATTCTTGCACTTGTGATATGTTAACATTTTTATTAATTAAAGCAGAATTATTGTAAACTATTTATTTATCAGTAACTTGCCTTCAAAACCTCAAACAACTGCCTATTTGTGTCGTCGGAGATAAGGGTCTCCGGTTCGATTCCCTCACGTAGGAGCATTTCTTGCAGAGTGTCCACCTGAAAACAATCAAAGATATATGTAAATCATCACTTCTATTCAGTACTACGTTCAAGAAACCTCAAAAGAAATCCAAATGTATAGGTTCTAAAAACTTTCCCCTATGAAAATGTCAAGTTCGAGTGCTACCTTAGTCCTACTGTCCTCTAGTTTTTCGGTCTGCCTGCACAGCGACTCCAGAAGCACTTGTTTCTCATCAGCAAGCCGCTCGTTGTCAGCGTGAGCGTCAGCCAGTTGGGTCTGCAGGTCAGCTAGCTCAGCCAGGGTGGCTTGGAGCTCTTCGCTTGTGCTGTAAATAAAGATGTTTTTAACTGACTCGAAAGCTTCTTTTCCAGAAACATCATTTCACTTATGATAAGGTTTTTAGTGTATAAAAATATCAGAGTCGAATATTTTGAACACAAAAAATATTGGACTTTTGATTGGACGATTTGTAATGACCACGCGACATGACGATAAGATCCTTAATCCTTAACCTTTTCTATAGTGGTAACGATTATTCTGGCAACTTGGCTAAGGGGGGCTAGAACGGTACTGCATGGTGTTACCTGTAATGGTGTTCTTCCATCTGCAGTATGCGGTCCTGCAGGCAGGCGACGGACACCTCGCTGAGGGACGACGTTGAGTGCTTGTCCCACTCCGGGGTGCTGGCGTCGCCGCTCTCACCCTCGCCCTGGAGACAATAGTTACATTGTCTCACACTAGAACTAAGAACGAACCGTTTACTTCCATCTTTTGATTGCGTTTATTTAAAATTTTGATAATTTTCACAGCTTCATAAGGTTGCAGACCTTAGTTTTTGATGTTAATTTTAACTTCGTTATATGCGTTTCTGAGTAAAAGGGTCTTGACAGACAGAAAGACAGACAGACGCAGAACAAAGTGATCCTGTAAGAGTTATTTTTTTCCATTTGCGTGCGTCCGCATATCTGTTTGCGATAAACTCAAAAATTACTGAACGTATTTTTATGCAGTTTTCACCAATAGATAGAGTGATTCATAAGGAACATTTGGGTCTATAATTTGTCAGAGTTTTTTGTAAATTGGTTGAAATATATCATCCTCCTGCAGATAAGGGTCCGCCTACATATAAACCTATAGCGAAAGGCGATCGATTTATGCTATGAGTTGCACGAGTGTGCGGTGTACTCACGTTGTGCGCCAGTGCGATGGAGGCGGGCGCCGAGGAGTGCATGCGGCGCGGCGCCGGCGCAAGCAACAGCTGCCGCTTCTCGCTGTCCGAGAGCGGCGAGTGCGCGACGCCGCGCAACCGCGCGCGCAACGCGCCGTTCTCGTCCGCGAGGCGCTCCAGCGCCGCTTCGCGCTCGCTCTCCTGCGTCTATAGACCACCGCCTTTATTAATTACCTACACTAGCACAGAGTGTACGATAATAAACAATAGACAATTATATAATTTTGTTCCTCAAAGATTTTTTGTGGCATGACCATATCTCGCTTAAGTTGCTATCAAATATAATGATTCAAACATCATTCTGAAGCTTATGGTTCCCGCTATAGAAGGTAAATGTTATTTATATTTATATACCTTCATTCGCTCGATCTCGGAGCGCAGTCTCTCCGCCTCTGTGGCTCTTTCAAGTAACTCTTCCACTCGCGTCTGCAACTGTGCTCGCTCCATTACGCTGGCTTCTAGTTCCCTGCGCAGCGCTTCCAGCTCCCTCGCACCAGATGCTAACGATACCTGAAGTTATCAAACAATAACCCTCAGTTAATTCGTCTGCTAAGAAAAAGTTTTTATCGTCGTCTTTCGCAATCCAATTCGTATTAGCAGACAAACTTCAACTGTAGCTTTGAATTTTTCAGTTTCATTGGCATGGATTACTTTGTGGCACTATTTGTAAAATGATTACTAAGATTTCACTCACCTCAGATGGTACTCTCGCCGTGTCGTCAACCTCTTGAAAACCCGGCTCCGCGTTCAGCATCACCGGCAGGCTGACGTACTCCTGCGATCCGCGCTCGTCTATCGAGTCGACGAGCTCGTCCGTGCTGCCATAGTCTTGCTGCGCCTCATCCTCGAACTCGCCTAAACCATCCCTCAACTCGGGATCTTCGAGCACCGCATTATTATTCCTCAAATCTTTTTTCTTGTGAGCCTTGTGTAGTTTCTCTTTGGAGCCGAATATTTTTAAGGACTTGTCCCTGGCGGGTGAGACTTTGTGGTGCTTCGAATCGAGACTGGAGATTGACGGAGCGCCCTTCAGGGTGGCGTCCTGTTTCCCCTGAGTAGGGCCTCTACGGAACAACGATTTGAACTTCATCATCTTGATTGATTTCGTTTATTTTCTCGCCTTTTGTTATTTTATATCATTTCGTTCGTATTTCGTTTGTCACTGATCGAATATTTAACACATAACTGTTCGAAATTCACGATGAATTATAACTAGTTAGTTACGACCGAGGATGCATTGAATCTTTTTGAAAAATCAAGCAACAGAAAAAGTTAGTGGTCCTTATTCGTAGAAAGGAACTGCAGAGTAGCCGATTCCCAAGGATTTTTTTCAATTCCATATCAAAGTTTTCAAATACTTTCGCAATTTGATGCAACCGAGGCGTTTATGTAACGAGTCTGTCTGTGCAAATTAGGAAATTATCAAAAATACTTTATTTCATAATAAGCAATGCGATTAGCAGATGGGCTCGAGGTAGCAAAACTTTGTATACCTCTAATAAGTATGAAACACTAAGCGAATTCAAATTTACTATGTTATATAAATGCAGTAGAATATGGCGCGTAATTAACTATCTCATTAGTGGCTTTACATAACAGATTGACTTGCTATTTATCTATCTATCTATAAAGATTATCTAAGTCTATGGACTTATCAGATAAAGTGATTCAAACAATGATTCCAATCTTTAGATAAATAATATTACAATTGTAACTAGCTGTTTCCCCGCTGTTTCACCTTTGTTTTTTTCTGATTGTCTATACGGAACGAAATCAAGCAAGTATTATTACGGTTTCGGTTATAACAATTTGAGAATTTGTAAAGTTTCCAATACCATGGCAACGAAGCCACGGGTAATAGTTAGTCAGAGAATAAATGCATTTAGAATGCAATTACCTATTACAGAGATAGTCGATTTTGCCCATAATCCCCTACGTTCTATAGCGAGCATGCACCCGCGCCTCCCCTCGAATGCAAATAGATAGGGGAATATTAATAAAATTGGACCACACCTATAGTGATAGGGCTTTGTGTCTGTTCTTTTGTTGCTGTGACTGCGTTTGTGTGTTCGACTGAAATATTTTTTAGTTGCGATATTCAACTCGTCAAAAGAACTGGTCGTTAAAACTCAAAAAAAAGGATAAAAGAAGAAGAAGAAGATAAGAAGGTATCTTACAGAGACCTTACGCCCTTCGGGTCACCGATTTGGCTGCAACTCTGTATATTGAAAGAGACTTAATTGCTACTGTAGTATGGAGACTGTAGATTCGAGATATACTCCCTTATTTCTGAGTCGTGCACTTTAGGGCTTTAGGGATGTATATTATAGTTTTAGTCATTTATGCTGACAGTAGTGTTTTTCATTCATTCATGCTTGATTAAATGATAGAATATTCCAATGTCAAAAATTCCAAGTAACACGTATGGATAAGTAGACCTATATAATCATTATACAATTTAACTGTTACGGTCTGCTAGTTGGGGTTTACCATGGGTTAACCCAATAACACGTGGGATCTTGTACCTCTCACAGTGGTTCAATGTCAACTGTGAGATACGGATTTAAACCATAATATTATAAAAGTGTTCAACGGTTTTTTGTTTGAAACTAGCACTTCCTCTAATTAAAAACAAATTTAACTTCTTCAGTCTATAAACTATACAGACACGTATAAATTCGAATGTGACTTTTTTGTTACTCTTTCACGCTTTGACTAGGTACTCATAACTCAATCGATCATCATAAAATTTTGCGCACACATTTTCAGGGCTAAAGAGAAGGACTTTTTATGCCAATATTCCCGCGGGAACTCCGAAATTATCACGGGAACCGCGAGGAACAGCTAGAAATCTATCCTGCATTAAAACAGTGTTTTGAGACACGTTGTTAAAAGCGTTCACAATTTCTATGTAGAAAGGTCCTTGACATGCTTGACATGGTGCTGACTGCTGCCCACATATTCCGCACGACGACCGCGACCGTCTGTCAGTCAATTAAGGGGTACGGTGCGACGGGCCTTATTGGACAGTGTCACGCACGTACACACATCGACCGCTGCGTTAGGTTAGGGCTGCCACATCCGTTGCGGTAGTTTACTATCGTGTTCCCGTGACCTCGCCACCCTTGCGAGTTGCGACTGAGAAGAAGCACCATGGGGTTTTAGCCGGTCGGACTCCGACATAACAATCACAGCTCCCCTGAGCTGCCGTGGTTACCGATGTCTTATCTAATGGGGTTCCCCCATGTACAAAAAAGGGCTGCCACATGTGAAAGGGTTGGTACCATAGTGTTGGCGAGGAAGCATGTGGAAGAGAGGTAGAACCTTGGACTTGGACTGCCACTGCACTTATCTTAACTATGGTACAGTTAGTCGGATCGCCGAGTTAAGGTACACATTTATGCGACGTAAATTTGTGTTTACCCTAAGTGACCTACATACGTCCTCGGGCGAGAAAAAAGGTATTTTTCTGTTCACAAGTCGGTCGATAAATATTTTGTTACTAGCTGTGCCCCGCGGTTTCACCTGCGGTAATTTCGGACTTCCCGCGGGAATTCCGGGATAAAAAGTAGCCTATGTCTTTCTCTGTACTCCTGACAAAGTGGATGCCAAATTTCATCCAAATCCGTTCAACCGTTTTTGCGTGATTCAGAAACAAACATCCAAACATCTAAACATCTAAACATCTAAACATCTAAACATCTAAACATCTAAACATCTAAACATCTAAACATCTAAACATCTAAACATCTAAACATCTAAACATCTAAACATCTAAACATCCAAACATCCACACTTTCACATTTATAATATTAGTAGGATTAAACTATTGGACAATGCACTACAACTGCGTAACATTTGTGACAACCCAGTGATCATTATAATAGGTAGGAGTACAGTAGCGCTAGAATTCTGCCAAACGCATTGCGTTTATGCGACAAAGATAATTAATAATATGCAAATATCCATCGATTAGTATGTATGCGGCTTATATGCAACGGATATGTGGCAGGATGTTGCCTGTTCGACCTCAAGAGCCTCGTCGAGAGTGCTGCCATTGCTTGTGATATTGTAATACAGCCCGACAGTGGTCTTAGAAATATAATATTGTATTATTATGATAATATTACACGCTTGAAGGCAATCCTTACTAAGCGACATGCGATAATTTTACATCGATGTGATGATGAGATTGATTTGAATTAAAATTATCAAATAATTTTAATTAAAAAATTCCTATAGACTGAACAAAAATTAAGTAAATTTTTCTGAGTTTTTTTCTTTAAACGTAAGTATATTGGTACTTGAAATCACCCTACTCTAAAACTCATGGGCGATTCGAAAGGATTGCCTTTCAACCTGTTGGCTGTTCCCCGCGGTTTTGCTCGCGTGAGTTACAAGATTCCTTGGGGAACCTCTGAGGAAAAATAAGTAACCCATGTTCTAATCCGGAACGTATTCTATCTGTGAGCCAAAGTTCATCCAAATTCGCCCAGCCGTTTCAGTGTGAAGGAGTAAAAACATACTATTAACTCACACACACACACAAACTTTAGAAATATGTCACAATGAAAGTACTAATTCACCTACCTACTATAACTTGTTAAGTAGTTTTTACGGACAATAATGTTCCGACCTAGATCGATATGCTTGTGACGTGACTCCTTCACATAAAAGTTCCGAATTTGAATTATTGCGTTCCGATTTGTGCATCAGTATAGATTGTAGACCAGCGAGCGCGGGTCAACGACCAACGCTGGCCACGGCCTAGGGAGGTCACCAGCCAGCTTTGCCTTTATGGAATCTTGTATTTTATAGCGTTTGAATTATAATATATCAGCATTACTTTTTATGGATAATGTTTATATGTTTATTTATAAATGTAATCTTATTTTAGATATCCATCCTTATTTGACCAAAACATTTTTGGAATGCTGTAATTTTTCGAAGTATTGCTATATATTTCATTGTTGTCAGTGACTGGTGGAAATCAGGTCAAGTATCTTCGCCATTGTTGCTTGGTTTACCCTCCATAGTTTTAACATTATATCAAAGAATTTAAACTACCTAGATCAAAGTATGATGATGAATTACAATGAGTATTGAGTATATGACGTAGTATGTGTCTGTTTTTAGTAATTTTTATACTGAACGTACGTTATAGCGACTTTTTATAAGTGTTTTTTGAATGAATGCTGAAAACTACACAGAAGAAACAGCGTCCGGAACACCTAGCACTAAATAAATCAAAGAAAGCGCACGCCTACAAACGCAGTACCATTATTAGTAAACCACCAAAACCAGCTCTACGACTTAGAAAGGTCGTCTTTGGTAGAAAAGGAACTAAATCTAACACGTTTCTTTGAGATTTTCACTTTCAAAACAGCTATACATTCATTAGATATTTTGGCAACCGCGAGCACTGTAATTGCATATACCTACTCACGGTTAAGACAGTTAAATTTTCCCACATTTACTCAGTGTAACAATAAAATTTGAAAGTAACTACGCTTCATAATGACATGACCATATGGTAGGTAATGCACGTGTATTAGACAGTTGGGCAGACAGCTAAACAGCAGCTAACAGCGTTTAAAAAATGTTTTGAGAAAATATGACAACAACTGTTGTACATAATAATTATTGTTGTATCAGCACACATATGTATATTGCTGTTAAAAGAAGCTGGGAAGACTTTGAGTCTGGCTTGAAAGAAGAATTGAAGAAAAAGTGTTTTCTATCGTTCACCTGTAAAAGATCGATTAAAAAGAGATTGGTTCGAATATGGATCTAACGAACCGATGAGGTTAAAGAAATCATTCTGAACAGTAATCAAACACATACATATTTTAAGAGACTGACGGACATAAGCCATGTTAGAACTTTAAAGAACACAATATACAAGATTTTACAATCACCGCCAGTAATTCTCAAATAAGGCATTTCAAATCGAAAATGCTATTACTAAAAAGCGAAACATCATCATAATGACAGTTAAATGATGATTGATGAATGCATAGTTAAAATTCAATCTTTGGTTTTGTCGTGAATTCGTGAGTTATCTTAGATATTATATTTTATGAAGACGTGTTAGAAGCACGTTTCTTTAAAATTACCCAAATGATAGCAGTTCAAATTTTAATAAATGAGCCACGAGTTTTACTCGAAAAATTATATTTTTCATGCACACAGTCAATGATATTATCAATACAAATTGCACATTGTCAACAGCAAGAAGAAGAAAGATGAAGAATTTTATCTCAAAGAAACAAAAATCAGAAGCGATGACATATAATTCTTAGAAAATTCTTAGAAAAGGAATAATACACGTAGCTCCGACTAGGATTCCATAGTTTGCATTGGATAGAAGCACTGGCGAGGTGCGACATAAAAAAAAAGTTTGCAATTGCACCACTTCGGTTACTTTCTCTTCGACTCGTAGGAATTTTAAACTGGCACACGTATACGCATACTAGTGAGTATTACTTAAATAGGCAGTCGCTAAAGCTTATTACCATATGATTTTAACCATCTTGAATTGGGTAATAGTGAAAAACCAGTATCAACTTTCAACGATGGAATCTATGCAGTTTGAATGATAAATCAGAAATTTTATGTGTGACGTGTGTTTCAATTAGGGTATAAATTAAAATTGACAGGTTAAATACATAGTCAATAAAAACGAATTGTACCTCTTGCCTGAGGTAAGTTGTGACTCATAATATGAGAGACGGTGTATCTTCTTGGATAGGTTTGTAAATTTGGAAGCCAAATTGTTAGCAGGAGATGAGCATGAATTTTCCAAAAAGAGGCAATAGGCGACGGCAATATGATGTGAAGTTATAGTCAAAGCCAAATTATTTTAGTCAAAATTGGTTCTTATGTATCACTCTTACTAAGGTAAATTGAATTATGATAATCAAGATATAAAGCGTCCAAAGCAAAACTTTACAGCTTCGTAGTGCTATGGCCGAAGAGCAGAAGCTGTGCAACAAAGTTCTCTGTAGCATACTGTCAGTTTAATTATGGAAGAAAGTTATTTAACACTAATGTTTCACTTCAATTATTATGCGAGATCAAAATAGGAGCTCGATATCTGGGTAATCCAACAGAAACTCGTGTGCTTACTGTTCCGATTTACGTTACTGCGCTTGTAACAAATGGAGTGTAAAAAGCATGTTGTACAATAATTAATGTTAATAATGCAGAACTATAGACGAAAGGAACGTGACGCACTGCTAGCGGCAGTACAGTGCACGTTGCCGACAGTGAGGCGCCATCCTGTAATTATTTCTTGCAATTCACAACCGTTTTACCTACGACTACTGAATATTTAATAACACCCACAGACCTAGGGCGTAAAACCACAATACTATATCATATTAGCAAGCTACAAAACTTGGACAAGATGCAGAAGTAGAGAACTAAATTGTAAAACACTAGATAGCTGTGAATTTCCTTTGTAAAACAAAAATAAGCATACCAAACAGCACCAACCAAAGAGAAAACATGTATTACAGAACACATATTATGTTTGTTTATCATGTGGCGGTGACATATGCAGAGTAATATAAAATAGTAAATAGTAGACCACTGACGTATTATTGTATCTAGCTAAATATAATTGCTAGTCACAGAACGATAATAATAATCGATACGTAAATTAGAGCAATGTAAAATTTGTCATATTATTTCGTTTATGCGAGAAACTATCCTTGAATGAACACTTGTCCAAACAAGCGATGCTCAATATAATTATGGTCACATTGAGAGATGACGTGTGAACTCGAATTCTGTAAACAGTGGATGGTCTGTGCTCGTATGGTTTTAATTAAAGGCCGCAAGGCTTAAAACTGATGTTGGATGCAATGTAACAATATATGGGCGAACTGAAAGGGATATCTTGTTTAATGCTTTTCAAACGTATTCGTTTCTTTCTTTCTTTCAAGTACCTATCTATATTAAGTATTTTATCTTTTATTTAAATAAGTCCACGTTATGTATCTATGTAAGTCGTAAGATTTGAAATGTATCAATATCCGGATTCTTCTTGGCATTGTAGAAATTATAGACAGTATCTTTATTACTTTTATTACAAAAATAACGTTCATAGAGACAGTAATTTTTCTAAACCGCGATATTATTGACATGGTAGTGACGTTAAAGCTTTTCGAATGGCCGACAGGAACATTACTTACTATGAAGGAATAGAAAACGACGGATAATTGTAACAAACAGACTCATAAAAATTTACTCATATGCATGCCTAGGTACATGCAAGTTGTGAATGAACAACACATTAAATCAATCAAGCCCTTATCAATGTTTGAATAGTGTAGACTGTAGGTAAAGTAAGAGAGGTTGACACGTGGTGTGCGATAAGGCGATGTAAATAACATCCTGCTACCTTGGGTTAATTGACTAACTCATCTTGAACAATTTTGCTCAAACTTCCTGTAATTAGTTACGTGAATGTTAAGTATAAAATTAATGGCGACAACATAACGAAAATTGGTCGTACAAATTAAGAAAGTACCTACCTACCTACTGAAATTACATAAGATATCTTTCGCAGATGAGAGAGGAAACGATATTTTTACCGTCTAAAGTCTACAGTGAGAACTCATTTTTATAGGTACGTATTTTTTAATAACTTTTATCTGCATTTATCTTTCAGGTTTTGCTGTGATTATAAAATCATCAGCAAACGAAATTAAAATAGCTACCTAGTGAATAGGTTTTATCTAATTTGCGATTTCACTAATAGATGAATAACTAAAATAATTGATTTCCTCTTCTTGTTTTACCGGTCGTGTGCCATCAAATTTGAATGCCAAGGAAAACTAAACACAATCTGTTTGAGGAAATAGGAAATCAACTTTTAAAAATAAATAATAGATAGGTACCTACCTACTTGCATGTGTGAAAGTGTGAAGGGCGCAATTGAAATTAAATTCGACAATGTGATAGATTTGCCGATTAATTAATCACTGCTAAGTTCCCGTGGCAATTTTTATTACCTCGGGAACTCCTTCTGTGAACACATTTGCTAGAAACAGCTAAGCCTGTAACAAATATCTACCTAGGTAATCTCCAAAGACTATAAAGAAATTCACAGAATTGAGTTTCTCTAATATAATGATTGGTTTTTTTTTTCTGCTACCAAAATTAACATTTCTATCACTGCAACAGCTTTTTTATTAGCAATATTAATGACACTTTTTGTTATTTTTTAATACATAATTTCATAATTCATATAGAAATTTTGTCTTCACAATGAATTAGTTCGTCTAATGGTTTAATTTGATGAGGCATTGTAAATTTTTATGTGTCTTTTATCCTCGTGGGATGACCTCGCCGCCCCGCCTCGGTGGCTATTGTTTCATCTTGCTTACCGACTTACCAATCATACAATACACGTTTGTGTAGTACAGTTGAACCTGCTAAATATATATTACATACCAAAGCTTATGCCAAAAAATGCTTCTGCAGCATAGTTAATACTTGACAACAAACAGTAAGTACCTATATCTATCCTACTTTACAAAAACCGTAAAAAGTGACCGTTTTTAACGGTTTTCTTTGGTACCTATCTATATTATTAAAAAAAAATTGTGTTTACTCTATTTTTATTATGTAATCGAATTTCTTTTCCTGTCTGAGAAGATAAGTAGGTAAGTATATGATTTGTTTGAATAATTTGCGAGTAGAATTTTCTTATAAGAATTATTATTTTATATTTGATATATTTTATGATATTTAATTATTATGCCCTATTTATACAATATTTTCAGTAGGTACAAGAGATAGTTTGACAGAATACATTGCTCTGCGTAAGCTTTTAAAAAGGTTGTTGACAAGTGAAAGCCGTATCGAAAACACGCGTGTCACGTTTTTCGTTATTTCAGTCACTTTTCAGCATCTATTTTGGACCCTGAGCAGGAAACTGGCTTTCAAGAGAGCCATGTTTTAACTTGGGGAACAATCTAACATTGTCATTGGCGTTTCGCCATAATTGAAGATGTAGATGAAGAGATTTTTTAATTAAGAAACATTGTCATTGGCAAATTATAATTATAGACGCCATTATTAAAGAAGAAGAAGAAGCTTTTAAAAACCTGTTCAAACTTTTTGTTAATTGTTATTCGAATTTCGAGCCACAACAAGATAGGTAGGTAAGTAATCAAATAAGCACCGACTGCGTCCTTGTGGCAACTGGCAGGTAACAAGTAGACTGAGTAACCGATATTTTTAAATTGTTTTTCTTTTTTTTGGCGTATTAATATTTGTAATAATGTAAGTATATCCTATTTAACCTTCTTACATAACGTATATTAAAAAAAAATATGTACCTTGACTACCTAGATGTAAGATGACATTATCATCAGAAGTGGGATCACTGGAATTCTTTAAGAAAGTAAGATTATTTTTATTCTACTAATCTATTCCATCCAATTGACCTACAAGCGACTATCTCTTAATTCATTTAATTCTTTCATGATTTACCTAGGCGATTTGTAAAACAGCAAAATTTACGAACAACATAGGTACACGCCAAGTTGAGAAGTACCTACCTACCTACCTACCTAAGGATTTACGGTTTTATCTTATTCGCATTGCTATTAAGTACACCTCATTAGAAAACACCCATTTACGACATAGTTACCTAAGATTAGAATGACATTTTAAGTTTTAACTAATTAGGTACCTAAAACCATCCTAAAACCAATATAATTATACTATACCTACCTCATATTATAAAACTAGTATAGAACACCTCACCAAAATTACTCAACGGATTCGGTAAAAAAAAAAAACAGAGGCAGTGCCTAAAATTGAAAATGTTATTATTTTTATCAGTTTTTTTTTTAATCTTAAATTATATTTAACAGATTTATCTGCACTTAAGTACTTAAGTTTACCATCAATATCAAGTATTAACTATGTAAAGTGTGTGTGTGTGTGTGTGTGTGCGTGTAATTTCTAAACTACAAGTGGTGTTTTTGTAACTTTTTTGTTTCACTGAGTCGCGTGAGTCGACACTCGACACGACGACACACATCGGGCTACTCAGCTACGTACTGTACAGTGTACAGAGATTCTTATGCACAGACAGAAATTCCTTGGAAATCGGCGACCACATGAACCGCAAAGTATCAAATTCCGACCACAGAACGGTTGCGAGACACGAAACTATTCACAAATGACACACCATTATTTATTGTCCAACTGAGCGCTAACTATTAATTTGTGTGAAAAAAAAAAGTACGCGACTCGTGAAAAGAAAGCACAGCGCCTCGGCGAAACGGACGAGTCCGTCGCGTCGCCCGACCGAACCAAACAAACTTGATTTGTGGCTTGTGCCGTTCTCCCGTCTCCGTCTCCGTCTCCGACTCCAACCGTCATCAACACGAAAAGGGCTGATCTTCTGTTTCTGTCTAATAATAAGCGATAATATTAAAAATACCGTTCACGTGTTATCTCACCCCGTTACGAGCGGTCTCGTAACCTTGGTCGTATAAAGTTTTTTAAACCACTTACAGGAAAAGGATAGCAACAGTAGCTTATAGGTTAATGATGAAAAGAGAAAACCAAACTTAGGGCGTATTCAAACAAAAACTATGTCCGTCACGTGCGTAAACATCGGATATGATTCATTCCAAATTGTATCTTAAACATATGAAAATTTAGTCGATTTTGAAATAATCTAATGTTAACATAACGTTGAACTTACAGATCGTTTACTAAGTTACTTAAAACACACCTTTAGGATACACAATGGCATGACGAGTATTGAATAGAAAGAAACACATTCGATCAGTGACAAAAAATAAGGTAAATATGGTATTTACTATTTAGCAAAATTGCTGGGGTTAAATACAAATAAGGTTTATTCATTTATTGTTTACTATATTATATACCTACACATACATCCATAAACGCCCTTTAACAATGCAAGAATTTGTGCATTTAAACTTTCAAGTACCTTTGAAGGGTGTTTAACATTTTAAAAATAGCCAAAAGTTGTGGTAAAAATTGACTCACCTAATAACTGATGCAGGTGTTTTTCCTACGCTCTTGATGTCGTTCGCATTTGTCCATACGTCGTTGTTGTTAATATTTTTAGATAATTTCACTTTGTTGTCGGTATTTTTACATTTTAACGACGGCGGCAAAGCACTTTGGGGATGATCTGGAGGGTAGGGTGCGTGTGATTTCTTCACAATTTGCAAAACTACTTTTGGACTCTTTAAGTCATTTTTTGGCTCCAACTGCTTTGATCCACCAGGTTCGGGGGCAAATTGTTTGGTCCGCAGAGGACGTTCTGGGTTGAAATCTGGTTTATTAGTGCGTTTTACAGGCTTCGAACGTAGCACAGCGGTCTTTCTCGCTTTTGTTTTCGTTGATTCTTCTTCAGAGACTGAAAAACATTTTAATTTATAAAGTTTATCTTTTTATTGTATCTATAATTATTTAGGTACAAATTCCAACTGTGCATGTATTCACCTGTTTTTGGTCTGTTTCTCGTTACAGGTTTAGCCTCCGCGTTCCCTATTTTGATACTTTCTTTAAAACTATGCGAAGAAGTGGCGGCCGGCACCGCCTTGATGCGAGAACTAAAGGTTGCCTTGAAAAAATTTGCCGATAAGCCTTTCCTGCTCACTGCACCAGCACTATGAGGTTGCCTAAAACAAAAATAAAACCTAAAATAGAAGTCAGGGGACACCCGGGTTTGAACCGGGGACCTCTCGATCTGCAGTCGAATGCTCTACCACTGAGCTATATCCCCGTCGTTCAGAAGTTTGAAATTTATCTATAGTTTAATATACTTCTGCAGCGCCCTCTATAAACTAAGCCCGTGTAACAGAAAATTTAAATTCAAATTTTAAATTCAACGAATACCAACTCAAGAAACTTTTAGTCTCGAATATATCCGAAAGATAACGCTAGTTAGTACAGAAACTACATCGTATATTTTCTGGATTACAGGATTTGCAGGTTATAAAAATGTATGGTTTAAGTAATTTGGGCGAATTAACCACTGATTTTTCCAAGGTAGGTACCTATATAGTTATGTTCTAACAATAAGTAAGATAATATATTGAATCCTTACTGAAATTTGATATTGTTAGGCACCACTGGCGCCTTCTGCTGCATAACCTCTTCTATCTGTAACAATAATAATGTGAATATTATGTATACATATAAAAAAAAATATTACAAGTCGCAATAGTAGCAACGCCATCTTTCGGCATAACAGCTACGAGCTTTTGTTTAATTTTTTTTTGCCTGATTGACGATATCACTTTTGAAAACGGACGAATTATACGATTTGGCGACCACATCTGGCACATTTGGCGAACACGTACCTACATCAAAACTAAGAAGCTTACCAGAATTATTATCAAAATTGACAATAATATTAAAAAAATATTTTGCCTATGAATTCCAACCTAAATTAGCATAGTAATTTTAGTAATGACTCTTTTGATATTACAGTTATTAGACAGCGTTCGGTAGAAAATGAAATTTACAGCACAGATTTGCACTTAAGTTAAAACATGTGGTAACCATGTAAAATTGTGGTGAGGTATTTATCTGTGCTGGGGTAAAAAAACGCATACGAAGTGCTACGACTTCACCTCATCAAAAACCAACGAAACTGTTTAGAGTTTACCACCATGAATCTGTATTCCTTAGTTCTCCGAACACCCGTCCACATTTTGATGTTTCTGATTTTCTATACTTATCGTTTTTTCTTGAATTTGTATGCTGTCTGAATTCTTTTGGGTAAAGATTCTCTTAAGACTTCCTGCTTTCTGTTATTTTTTTTTAATGTTTTTATTTAGGCTAAATGCTACGTCACTGTTTCAAACTCACAATTACCTACGCAATGATTATCATAATATATAATATTCTCTTTGCATAGATAGGTACGTTCTAAACGTGGAAACGTAAAGCGGAAAGTGATTGATTGAATACAACAAAAAAGTTGTCACATCAAAATTGAATACACCTATATTCTCTTTGAATAGTATAATAAAGTAAAAAAAAAAAAAGGTTTTATTCCAATAATTTATTCATCGAAGGTCATGGAGTTTTTTTTTGAAAATGAAATATATCCGTCTTGAGTAAGTAGATGTTCCTACTGCAATAATAATTGTGGCGCCAAACTACATTCAAATTTAGAATCAGACCGTACTTAGGTATCGCGTAAATTTTAATTTTACGATTGAGCGCACTAAACGAATAAAGTTAATTTAATTTAATTTCATTAATTGAATTTAAATTCATTACTTAGTACCTACTTACACATTGATAATTTTGTGTGTTCTTAATTAAAATGTTCTTTCTTACTTTCTTTGAAAGAAACGAATTAATATTACGTATTCGCGGTATCGCGTGTGGGCCAGGCTTGGGCCAGGCATTAAAAGTATTAGTATTGTTGTACCATACCATATATTTATTTATATGTATATATTCATGAATGGGCCGGTCCCTAACACCTACTTGATTTAATAAATGACATCGCAATCTCTAGGTGTGTCGAATTTGCAATATTGTTCGGCACGGGCCAATTTACAAAAGATCAGAGACAAGCAAAATTATATTATGCGCTCACTTATTTTAACTCCAGCAAATCCAACGTGCTTTTTTTAATAATTATAATAATACTCCTCTTTCAATGAAACAAACTTTATTTGCTATAATTATATGTTGCTTCAAGCTAAGCTAGTCGAAGAGGAAAAATATTTAAAAGAGTTTTCTGTGTTGACTTCTCTACAGAATTGGCGATAAATATTAAATACCTACGCGAATTTAATCATATATTTTCAAATGAGCTTGTTGTGGCAATTCCATATATCTCTATTAACTCTTTCATAAAATTCATGATTCAAACATCATTTTAAAGTTTGTTTTCCCACTATTGATAAAAAATAGACAATTACCTAAGTACGTAGTTAATTTATCTTCTGTCAAATTAAGAGACGCTACCTATCTAAGCTAAGAATCTCTTTAAATAACATGACAGCTCTGTCTGTGTCAGTTTGATACGGTAAAAAGTTTTCGCATTTCGCATACCATCTTCGATGTGGTTTTACTATTATAAATTGTAAAAGATATCTCCTATCACTTGTGGCACAATCTTTACCGCCCACTCAGCGCCACCTATATGCGGTTGCCCACACCACCCCGCGGACCGACCGCGACACCGTCGCTGCAGCCTCGGCAGTCAATGAACCTATGATATCCTACACTCAATTAATATAATGAAAACAACTTTTAATTTGTTTATTTTTTCTAACATCTAATATTAACGGACTATGTTCGTCAATAAACACGTTTTGATACAATCGAACAGAATGTTAATTAATAAGGTAGAAATTATCATCGCACCGCTCGCTAATATGGTAGAATGATTATTATTTACTTCAAAATACAATGTGAGTTTGTTTGTAACTCTTTTACGCCTCAACCGATCACCACGTTCATAGGTACATATTGTCAGATGTAGGTACAGCTGAGAAGGACGTAGAAGACTTTTATCTCGGAATTTTCGCGGGAACTCCGACATTCACGCAGGTAAAACCGAGAGGGACAGCTAGTAAAGACAAAAATGTAAATCTGAGGACAATGACAATGTCCGTTTCAAAGTAGAATCCGATTGGATGGACCATCCTGGGCATGTGCATACCGCCACGTAAATAGATCACCACAGTAATTGAAATGAGAGATTGAGATTTGACAACCTATTAAGAAATATATAAATACTAGTTGTGCCCCGCGGTTTCACCCGCGTTAATTTCTGAGTTCCCGCGGGAATTCCGGGATAAAAAGTACCCTACCTTTTAATCAGATGTATAAGCTATATTATTGTAAAGTTTCATTTAAATCCATCCAGTAGTTTTTGCGTGAAAGAGTGACAAACATCCATCCATCCATTCTTACAAACTTTCGCGTTTATAATATTAGTAGTAGGATCAATAATATTTTAATATATCAATGAGTAGAATGTGTTAAATACTATATCAAATGCGATATTAAATCTTAAAGTGTATTGTATATTTTTTACTTAAAAATTTTGATTTCCACTTTCCACGCAGGAGAACGAAATTTCAATGAAGCAACCGATGTAAAATTAAAATAATACTGAGAGAGGGTATAGTAGCCCCCTAGTCAAATTTTCCTCGTACTCATAGGTAGGTAGGTACCTATTATAAACGTCGTTGTAGTCTTCCTTGAATCTTACCTTGAATTTCTTAATTTTTCAAACTGTTTTCAATTCAAATTACGATATAACCTTGATGCGAAACCTTATCTACATTAATAACACTGATAAAACTGAAAATGCCATGGACTTTAGGGCTCGATTAAGGTGAATACCTCACGCGTTACATTACTCATAATTGTGATAGAAAATTTAAATAGGTATACTCAAGTCTTTTAAAAACATTTTCAATAAAGAACCTAATTATATTTTGTAATCATTGAAGAATAACTGTTTCTAGCGGTTTCATCCGCGTTAATTTCGGAGATCCCGCGAGAATTCCGGGATAAAAAGTACCCTATGTGCTATTCTGATGTATAAGCTATAATATTGTAAAGTTTCAATAATATCCATTCAGTAGTTTTTGCGTGAGAGAGTGACAAACATCAATACATCCATACATACAAACTTTCGCGTTTATAATATTAGTAGGTAAGGATAATAATTATGTAATACCTAGTATAGTATTATATTATCTGTGGTAATACTTAATTTGTAAACAATAATCATGTAATGATAATCTGTGCTAATATTATAAAGAAGTACAGTTTGTGAGTTTGTGAATTGTGAGTTTAAGAGTTTGTGACGTTGTAGGAGGTAATTTCTGGATCTACTGAACCGATTTTGAAAACTCTTTCACTTATAGGAAGCTACGGTAGTCCTGACTGACATAGGGTACTTCGAACTCCCAAATTACCGCGGGTGAAACCGCGGGGGACGGCTAGTACCATATAAAACACGTTTGCTGGGTTTCTAATCTCTTTAGATCTCTTTCTAATTCTAATCTCACGTGGGGAGAGAGTTGTCTGAGCAAATATCACTTAATTTTTCTTTACGCAAGAAACAGTGTAAAAGTCGAGTTAAAGTGAAAATTGAGTTAAATGAAACAAAAACTTTTTTTTGAATAAATCCAACGCACACAACAGTAGCAGATTAACTTATTTACCATTTATTTACTTACATTAAAAATATGAACTTATTAAAAATCTCACGTGCAATTAAAGGAGGGAGAAGGGATCGAGCAAAATCTCATGGCGTTTCACTAAGGGAAGAGGGGGATCTTACCTTATGGATGGCACCATCTAACTTATAGTCAGTTACATTATTATATTATCTGTGCCTACAGATACAAAATAGTAAGACCTACCTGTATCAACCTATGGTATATTAAGACTTCTGTGCCTGCATAGTTCTATCCTATAACCCTACTCGCTTGTCAAATCCGGCGACAAGTTGATTGCGGGCTGCGGCCGCTACATCCGGCGCAGCGGGGACCTGAGTATACTAGACTACCTAGTACCTACTCACGACACTAGCTTCTGACACTATTCCAAATCGTAACGTAAGTAACTAGATACATCAATCGCAGAGACACTTTTCGAGATGTTTTCGAGTAACTCATAGTATTATGTTTGGTATATGTCTTGATGGTCTTGGGCTGCTTTTTCAGTCTCCAAATCCAGCGTACCTACCAGAAAATTTGAAATCCGTTGAATCATTTATGCGTGCGTGCGTGCAGACTGCAGCAGCTACTAGCAAACATCCAAACTCACAAACTTTCGAATTTTTATAACTCAGATACGCAGAATACAATATAGTGTTACCAGTGTTAGTATTCAATATAGCTGCTGCCCGTGGCTTCACTCGCGACGTGTTTGGAATTGCGGCGGCGTTCAAGTCGCCCTCAAATGTAGGTACAACATTTAAGAGCAGCTTTTAATTGTTATGATTCCTCTTTCTGTCGACAGATTGTGATGAAGCAAAGCCAAAAATCTTATTCAATTCCATTTAGTAGGCTCAGACGAAATTTCGTCTGAGTTAGTAGGTAGTTTCTACGTAGGGTAATTTTTCAATGCCCCAGTTCTTGACGGCGGATCTTTTATAAACGCACTAGCTGTTCCCCGCTGTTTCACCCGCGTTAATTTCGGAGTTCCCGCGGGAATTCCAGATTACAATATAGCCTATAATACTCAGGGATAATGTAGCTTTCTAATGGGGAAAGAATTTTTGAAATCGGTCCAGCAGTTTTTGAGTTAAATCGTAACAAACAAACAAAAAAATCAAATCTTTCTTCTGTGTAATATTAGTATAGATTTATTTTGCTAAATTATAGGTGTGAAAACGTAACACACAAATCAAAGAATCTCTGTTATTTACGAGACTAGTTCCGAATAGGGCTTCTGACTGACTAGCTAGATCGATCTGGAACAAGTCTATAGTTGCGACAGATAGGTGCGTATGAGCACGCCTACACCGCTGTGTGCCCTGCAACGCCATCGCACGTGGATCTAGTTTTGATAAGAGTCTGCACAAATAAATACAATCGACCATCACCTATACATAGATCACGTAAAACACCGACCCTTTTAGGTTAGTCGACAATCTATAATCGTTAACGAATAGAAATATATGGAACGGAATTTTAATGTCACATTATTATATCCTTACATATTATAAAACCAAGTCCTTCGTCGCGTCTGTCTGTCTGTGTGTTTGCTTTTAAAACTACCGAACGGATTATCATGCAGCGGTTTTCACTAATAGATAGCTGATAGAGTGATTCAAGAGGAAGGTTTATCCTGGAATTTCAGCGGGAACTCCGAAATAGGGATGTAGACTAATTTTGAAAATCAAAATTCTAATTAGACCGTCAGTTAGAAAATAAAAAAACAATAGATACGTATTTTTTGCTTTTGAAATAAATTAAAATATAAAAGCGCATTAAAGTTAAGGGTGAGGGGGTCGTGACGTCACTAAACGCTAAAACCGCCATACAAACTGTCAGAATATTCAACTGAAACTAATATGAAACTGTCGAAATTTCAACTCAATATATCGCCGTTATTTTTTGATTACGTAAAAAAAGAAAAAATACGTGTCCAATATTTTTTAATAATCTACGAGACGGACTAAAACATAAAAATTAGTCAACATGCCCATTGCCGCGGGTGAAACCGCGGGGGACTGCAGCCACTAATTGTATTTAGGCAAGTACATTTTAGTCGAGAAATTTTCTTATTTAATTTAACCCAGTTTTCTCGCAATTTTGCAGTTTCTTACGGGAAAAAAATTACGTGATGTGAGGTTCGGCTTGACCCGTTTCCCCCCTACACGCCTCACGTAACTAATGGACGACCCCTTATAATAGCACTTGGTACCTACAAAAGGCGGACTTAATGCCACAGTGGCATTTTCTATCAGTCAACCTTCACGATGTTCAGAAAGTGCCTGGTGGCAGATACTTGAAAAGATTTAGCAGTTAAATATAATAATTAAATTAGGTATCTGTGGTAAAGGTACAAACATCATCTTATCTAAAAAAAAACAAAACCTTACCACTGCGGTATTTTTTACACACAAATCCAGTAAGCAATCCACCACAAGATCGTGACACTCACTTCCAATTTGATTTTTAATTTTAGAACAAACAACGGAAGTACCTAACTCTTTTTGAATATAGAGATAGGTGAGTTATCTTTTTAAACAAAAATGCAAAGGCACCGAATGAGTAGACGCACCGTTTTTTTTTATTTAACAAAAAACCACCAAAGAACGCGAAGGCGATGTACACACTAAGTTAGCCGTTATCACACAATTTTAGTCACTGATAACAAGATAGGCACATATCGTGGTGAAATTTATCTAACAAAGTAACAGTAGTTTATTTCTTTTTTTTTCTCGCGGTCACGTGCTGCCAGTTCGTTATTTTTTTTCTAGTGGCTCACGTTTCGCGGTAAATATACGTACTCGACTGTGGAGTGTGAGCATGTGAAAGATTGGAATGGACTGAGCGTTTTGCGTCGAGGCATAATGTGGGTGGTGTTTTGTCAATCCATAATTTTGTGTGCAGCAATATTTAATTAGATATATACCTGTTAAAATCATACATGTATAAGTTTGATTGTAAAGGAGAAAATATAAGCACTATCAGTCAAAAATATAATTATAACAACACAATCGCCGAATAGAAATTAGAAAGAATAGAAATTAAATTCAAATTAGCAAGAAAGGTACAAAAAAGATGTTTAAAATTCAAGAGATCATGTGACTAAATATGTTATTAAATTTCATACATAAAAATTATCAAAAGATACCCACGTGAAGATCAGTCAAAGTTGAGTTCAAAAACATCCGGTTCGAAGGACCAAAATCTTAATCATATCCGCCGCGTCAAAATTTCAATTATTATATTGACAATTTAATAATTTATGTCCTTCGTTTTAAAATTTAGGCACAACTTTTTTATAAATTACAGTTAAAATAAAGACATAAAAATCTCATAACCTCACTCCATTAATCAATAAGAAACAGTAAAAACGTCTTATGCAATTTATGGGAATCATCAATCTGTAAAGTACCACCACCAGTGATCACGTAACTTTTGAAGAAGAGAGAGACAATGCTATACAAGTCTTAATAGTCTATCTCTTTTCCCCAGCCGAGCTCGTATCTACAGCTACAAGAATTTGCCGTCGGTCGTATTGTTTGTTTATGTACAATCCCACCTACACCGTTTGTCTTGTGAGCGACACGGCGAGCAAGGTAAGTACAGTCATCATCAAAATTAGCTGAGTGCTTCAGGTGGTCACATAGTGCTACTACATTCATTCTCAACATGACCATAATCATCAATAGGGAATTTTTAACCGACTTCCAAAAATGAGGAGGTTCTATGTTCGATTGTATGTATGTTTATTTTTTTTTGTGTTTATTGTTCATTATTATTTTATAAACCTTTATGTTTTAGTAGTATAATAGCATTATTCTTTTACAAATATCTTTTGTACTTTCAGAGACTCTTTGAACGTTCAATTTAGACAATGAAAACGCTACAGTCCTAGTTACGTCTCTCGGCTTGTACCGCCCTACAACCGCCATCCAAAATTCCGTTTTAGAAAGAAACAGAGATAGTTAAAATTAAACAAACAGTTTATAACTATTTTATTTTTTAATCAAATCTATTGATTGTTTCACTTGTTTTATGCTTATCCATGATATTTTCGAGTGTAATTATTGTATATCAACATTCCAACAACAGTGAAATAGCCTATTGCAACAAAAGTTTTCATAATCTGAGCACTCAGTCTTTAAATAATAACTATTGAGCTATTATGTACCTAACTTTTGATGCTATCATTTCGATGGTCCCTACGTAGGTATCTCCAATCCCATATTATCTGAAAAAGTCAAATCAAGAAATACCTATGACATTATCAGAAAGCAAAAGTTTGATGAACTTGACTTTTTCCGATACGGAATTGTACGTTGGGAGTTGGGACCAGCGATTTGTAGGTTGCGATCGGAAATATTGTGGTTTAAGATTAGGTACATACTTAATACATAATAATAATGATGTACGTTTTGGCAGTTAGAATTTCTAGCATGAATAATTAATTCATCAAGAAACCTGTATACTTCCGATTGATATCGAATTATTATTGTCACAATAGTTATCTACATGATAATATTATCGTCCCGCTGAACATACACATTTTCAAATACATATTATGTACTAGCTGTGCCCCGCGGTTTCACCCGCATGAAAGGTTTTTATACAACAACTTTTTTTCCCGATTTCAATAAATCAAAGCCTATATGTAGCTTCAGGCTAAGCTTAATCTACCTGTGAAAACCGCATGACAATCGATTCAGTAGATGCGGAGATTATCGCGAACAGACAGACAGACAGACAGAAAATAATTTTGAAAATTTTAATTTTTTGGGCTTGGTTACTCTTCTTTTATCACCCCTCTCAATTTTAGGTAAAAATATTCAATTGTACAGAATCGCGGATTGTACTCTTTATTATAGTATAGATTTCGCAAGTAACTGAAAGTAGTTTTATTGGTAAACAAGCTGATTGTCAAGTTGATAGGATTTTGTTTGATATTGATGCAATTTGGAAAATTTTTACATGATATTTACATACGATGATAACAATAATTTGAATACTGTTGTTGTGCGGATGTAATTTTTTTTTTGGGATGGTAGAACTTATTTATGCATATTATATACAATACAAGTAATACATAACTATATCTGCAGTTGACTGTACCTATCGACAAAATATATGCGTTTTACGAAACGCGTACGAAATCGGCAGGATAACAACACTTTCGATTTTGCAATCACATCCTCCCACAGAGACTCAGGGGTTCCCAAACTTTGATTTTTATTATTATTAGCCTCCGTCGTGCAAAAACATTCACGTCCTCATGTCACAGTTTCGTTAGAGTATAACTGGACGCAGATAAGCAATAACATGTTAAACCATTGATTCAGAACCATTTATTGAGAGTTAGGGAACGTTTTTAATTATGTGTTTACCTTATTACATTGCTTAAATATGCAACTAAATATTTAATATAAAAAATGTTGACACAAAATGGCGCTATACTTTTAAAACACGATTTACTCAAAATTTCTCCAGTGTGGGTTAACACACTATTGCTTATCTATGTCCAACTATACTTACCTATATACTTACTACAATAGAAACGAATGCTCTATGTTTTAAATAATTAATTATTTACCAATTCCTACGCATTGAAACGGATGTGCTTGCATATGCAAGAACAACTTTATAATTAAAAACTTTTCCACTTGTTGGTGGTATAGAACAAATTGCCTTAATCGAGTCGGCTTCTATAGGTACTTCTATTTAAATTTGTCGTATATGGGAAATGCGCCACTACAACTGAGTAGGTACGCGTGTATATTGTGGCGTTATTCTGAGACGCCCCCTTTCAAGGACGACACGGTGTCCCACTTTGAGAACCTCTGCATCAAGTAATTTGAGGTTATATTGACGAAAACCTAGTATACGCAAGTAGTAAAGTTAATATATAACCAATTCAATATTTCGCACTACCTATCCACTATTAAAATAGATTAGAAATGACTGTAATAGACAAAGTTACTAATCTTCAACAGTATTTGGAGTAAATGATACGGGAAATACCTAAGTATATTATGTGTATGAGGCGAACTGTTTGTAGGATAAGTACCTACTACCTACCATCTTTACCAGAATTAAAACGTTTATTAATTAATAACTACCTACTAGTTGAGCCCTGCGGTTTCACCCACGTTAATTTCGGAGTTCCGGGGAATATCCTTTGTCCTTGTCTGTCCCTAACAGCGTGAATCCAAAATTTCATGATGATCGGTTGAGCGGTGAGCGTAAATCTTGAGTTGAAATTACCCTGTCTTATGGTAAGCAATGACGTGAAATTCTTGGTTAATGGTTTTAGGCTATAGGTACCTAACGCATTCATCACCTCGATAATGAAACAGAAAGAGGCCTACGAACGTGAGCAAGAAAAACGCACGAGGGAACCATAAGGTAACACTCGGCGGCTGCTTGACGAATTATGAACATGGTCCCGGGCAGTCGCCACGCGAGTGGCCTGGAGGAGGGGTTTTTAGTCCGTGTGAGTCGGACACTCCCTGCCAACACGGGCTGGCAGGGGGCCATAAGGGATTTTCCCCTCCTAACGTAAAAAAAAGGCTATAGGTACCTATGTCCCTTAGAGTATAGGTAGGTATGTATAATGTATTTACAAGCAATTGCATAACTATAGGTAGGTACCTACGCATTGTATTGCAACTTGCTCTTGCTCTTGCGTATACTCTCTTGAGTATCATACGATTAAGATATCATAAAGAATAGATAGTCCGTAGAGTAAGGTTATCTTCGTAAAACGCGCCACAATCATTCATCTCTGTATCGACGCTCATCCATTCAACACCATATTAACGGTGTGAGCGAATGAATAGAAAAAATAAATTTCCAACATATACCTACCTACTTTGACCTACGCAAACAATTATTAAATCTAAAACTTATTACAATGTCGAAGAGTTCAAATTTGGAACAACATTATCACAAAAGTTTGTTATTTGATAAAAATGTCACAGAATAGGTGTGTAATTACTAATGACAACATTAAATCGATTATTATTTACGTCAAAATGTTAGATGGATATTAAGTAATAGCACAAAGAAAAAATATATCTACTTACTACGTTTAAATAGTAATTATAGTAAACTAGCTGTGCCCCGTGGTTTCTCTCGCGTGAGTGTCGGAATTTCTATAAGAAGTCCAAAGTAGCCTAACTTACTCCTTAGAACATCAACAGTGAAAGTCCCGTCAAAATCGGTCCAACCGTGTCGGAGATTCACCCGCGTGAATTTCGGAATTCCCGCTGGAACTTCAGAATTCTTTCATATTCTTCTTTTCCTTACGATAACAAACACAACAAAAAAAGAATCAGCGAAATTGGTCCAGCCGTTCACGCGTGATGCCGTGACCAAGGGAAATGGGATTTATTTTTATATATTATGTATATTATTGTATATAGATGTACCTATATCAAGTGAGAATGAATAACAGTCAAGTCACTGTCTAGAAAGGAATAAATATCTACTAACATTACTAAGTTTCAAAACTAAACCCGGGTCGAAGGACCAAAGATTAAAATGCCACACTGAATTTCCTCTTACGTTTTATTATAATGCAAATATTCCTGATATCACAAATTAGAAAAGATGAAAAGTATTACCAGTATTACTTATAGAAAACTTAAAGCAAGTGGGTACCAAAATCAGACGAAATAAAAAGTTTTTTATTTCGTCTGAGGTACCAAAGTGATAATAGCTTCTACACAAAGACATTCTATAATACTTAAAATATCATTGCTTCTAAATACATATAAACGCTAGTCGATGATGTAATGAGAGCTTTATGTAAAATGTGGCGTCATATTATCACGAATGCGACATTATTCATTATATTATTATGTATTGAATACTTATACTGTACGTGCAAGTACAGACTACAGACCTGTGTCTGTGCTATAAACTGTTAAAGTTGAGGACCAACCTGAGTTTAAAACAAACTGTAAGTAGGTACTTATGATGTGTTTGATTCCGTCGATCACGCTTCTATACAAGTATGTTCATATGTATACATATTTTATTATATTAATCATTTATTCATACAATTTATACTCTTATAAAAAAGCTACTTATTGTGTTTTCTTTGAATGCGTTTAGCGAAAAAAAAGAAGTCTACATTTACCAAAAATTGAGATGGAGCGACAAGAATAACAGAATTCAGAACTCAATTTTTTTAAACATTGTCTGTCTGTTAACTTTCATGCAGTTTTCACACAAATTGTGCTTAGCTTCAATAGGCTACTTCAATGTTCTTAGAATGTTGATATCCAATAATTACACTCGAAAATATCATGGATAAGCATAAAATAAGCGACAAAATCAATAGATTTGATAAAAAAATAAAATAGTTCTAAACTGTTTAATTTTGACTATGTCTATCTCTTTCTAAAACGGAATTTTGTATGGCGGTTGTAGGACGTTACAAGCCGAGTGACGTCACTATAGGACTAGCGCTTTGATTGTCTAAATTGAACTTTTAAAGAGTCATATCTCTGAAAGTACAAAAGATATTTGTAAAAGAATAATGCTATTATACTACTATTTGGTTAAAGGGCACGGCGCTTAAAATGTAATTACGATTTTAAAGTATGAAAATACATATAATTTTGAAGATACATTATTAAATTTACACTTAGACTTACTTACCCATGTTTACGACTTGTTCTCTAATAATCTTCACGCAAGATCTCAAATTCACTTCACTTTCACTACAATTAAATTTGTTATATCACCATAGCACATCACTTGCAATATAGTCTTGTAATTTGCTACATTTATTTTATTATACAGAAACACATAACTGATAACACACCTAATAGTTTCATGGCATTAAGTTACAAAAAAAAACCTTTTTTTTGTTGCCCAGATTCACCGATTCCACCGATGATAGAATTATGACTTATGAATGAGATATTTTCTTTAGTCGTATTTGACTAGAAATGGTGTGGTAAATGCGTCGTTCTATGTTTAGATTGCTCAGTCACTGCACCGAACTAAGCACCAGCTGAGTTAAGCTGCCGTTTTCTATTTGTAGGGTATCCAATCCACTACCACGAGGGACGTCTAATTGAATTTTATATATTTTACCTAACTAAACGAGTAGGTTTTTGCTAGGTATACCTACTGTGACGACACATAAAGTCTAGCAAAATTTTTTTGGTTCTAAATAAATGTATAAAAGATAGTTAAAAGTATAGGAAATAGCGAAATACATACATTAAATTACGTTAAAAACCTATTAGAGGATGTTCCGGAACAAATTAAACTATAAGTAAAAATTTGTATGTTTTTGATAAATAACTCCTAAACTAAAAGAGTTAGGACAAAAAGTTATATGAAAGAAAATGCTTATATTAGTGAGTTCTAAATGTATGTTGAGTTTCAAGATTATAGGAGCAAGTTGAAAAAGACGAATTCCTCCCCCACCTCACCTCAGACGTCTCGGAATTAACAGGGCTGAACGCACCGCCAGTATCCACGATGCCACCGTATGCGGGGATGAGCGAGAAAAGTGTCCGAAAGACAAAAAAGTCTAATGAGGAAATAAGTTGATAGATGTGTGAAAATAGATGAACGAGCATGGGGGGAGTCATGAACGGACACATAAAATAATATTTTTGCGCATTTATCAAATATAAAATTTATTTTCTCATATAGATTTTTAAATAATATTATCATGCAAAAAACGTCGTGATCGTGCGGGCTGCACATAAATCGTATAAACGGCTTATGTTAAAGTCCGGAAATGCATTATACATTCGTGAGAGTGTCATAAGCGAATACGATCAACATATTTTATATATAAAATTGCTCATTACACACGAGTTGCGTTGTGCAAAGGTGAATGTGCGCGAATGCGATACCTATTTGGAAGTTGCATGGAAGCGTATATGGGCCGATGCGCTCCGCGAACGAGGTGTTTTGAGGAAAAACTGTATTGATTTATATCATTACAGTAGACGGTTCGTTATGAATAGTCTATAAAATAAACGCGTTATGCTTGGCGCGAAATATAGTCATTGTGCAATTGTCCGTTAGGACGATTCGTGCAGAGACATAACGATATTCGACAGTACGCTAGGCGTTCGGAATACGTTGTGCAGAGGCGAGCGCGCGCATTCACGGCGATCGAGTGTGTGTAAGCGTGGGCCGATGCGCTTCGTGACGAGTTGCCAGATGTATTGTGGTTATCATACGAAAGACGGTTCGTTAAGAATAGTCTATAAAATCACTATTGGTACGCAGCTAGCTGCATCCAAACCTTTCTTTTTTTTACAAATATTGATCGGCAAGCGCGCACCGAGACATTGTCAGGGCGCGGTTGACCATTAGACGGTTCGTAAGAATAGTCTATAAAAACGCTGCCAGAGCGCAGTTGCAAGATAGACGGTTCGTTATGAATAGTCTATAAAATATTCGCGTAGTGCATGACGCGAAACACTGATGGAGCGCAGTGAGTCATTAGACGGTTCGTAAGAATAGTCTATAAAAACGCTGCCAGAGCGCAGTTGCAAGATAGACGGTTCGTTATGAATAGTCTATAAAATATTCGCGTAGTGCATGACGCGAAACACTGATGGAGCGCAGTGAGTCATTAGACGGTTCGTAAGAATAGTCTATAAAAACGCTGCCAGAGCGCAGTTGCAAAATAGACGGTTCGTTATGAATAGTCTATAAAATATTCGCGTAGTGCATGACGCGAAACACTGTTGGGGCGCAGTGGATCATTAGATGGTTCGTTATGAATAATCTAAATGAGCGTAAAAACGCAGAGTGAATAAATGTTTTGTGCGAGGGTCTATCAGCGCGCGGTAGTCCGTTAGGATAACGTGGGCGTAGACTAAAAACATTTATCACAAGGAAGGTCAAACAAAGAGATTGTGTATGGTTTGTAATTTTATTAGATGAATTACAAATCATCTCAATACCGAATAAGGCTTGAATCAAACGTGTTGCAGTGACGGTGCTCTGATCCTAACCGATTAGGCATCGCGCGTCACGAGCGTACGACGGTGTAGATGGGTGGAAGTCCGCACCTTGAGTCGTCTGCGCCGAGGCGGGTTTCGTTGCACATGTATTGTATCTTGCCTCTTGAATAACTACGCCTTCCGTGTTATTCAAGCCACTTAAACTACGGAAACGGCAAATAAGAGACGTGGGTCCTCATACCTACACTAAGGAAGAGTTGATCGCTCTCTATCCTTTCTTTTCTTTACAAATATAGTTGGCCAATGCGCGCTGATTTACGATTGCAGGCTGTGGAGACAGACTGGAGCTACTGTGTGTGACTCGCAACCGCATGTATGCTTATGTAGGTCTCAACGCTTTGCGATCGAGACAGTTGTGCAGCGGTTATGTGTATACAAATGTTCTGATGTGGCAGAACAAGTTGGATGCCCTAGTGGGTTCACAAGGGCGAGAGAGATTCAACTCAATTCAAAGCTACGGCTAATACTGCTTGCAGTAAAATAGAGAGTTCGACAGCTGAAGTTCCAGGTTCCAGTGGAGA
Source organism: Zygaena filipendulae (assembly GCA_907165275.2). NCBI lineage: Eukaryota > Metazoa > Arthropoda > Insecta > Lepidoptera > Zygaenidae > Zygaena > Zygaena filipendulae. Next base: position 2,521,982 of record OU015668.1, read on the forward strand.
TTGGTTCCATACCACACATACAATTTTGGATCACTGTGCTGGGGTTCGGTTGTGGCGTGTCCATCTTCCAACCCTGGTCTGCGGACTGGCACATATTCAAGGGCCCACCATAGCTCCAACGCGACGGTAGTCTTCGGACTAGGGACGTACAGTCTCCTCACTGGATTCCTGAAATGGATGCTGGTGAATGATCTACAAAATTATGCTCAGCCTCGTGAAACATGGGGGGGGGGTGGCAGCTGCTTTAAGCAGGAGGATGGCCACCACCGTGGAGTAGCGCAGGACGGGGCTACGCCGCCTTCCAGGAAGTAATCTTGATTGCTAATAAAATATAAGATATTAATAACCAAGATTATTGTTTTGGAAGCCATACTTATAGTAGGTTAGGTCAAAACTCTAGTACGTCGTTCGGGAAATGTGTTTTCAACACATTACATTCCCCTATAAGTCTATCGGTGCGTGTGTTATCACGACCAAATATGTGAATCAAATAACGCGATATCCATCATTGGAGTCTCTCTACCACCGAGTGGAACATGAATATGAAAGAGTGGCGCTGCCCAGAGCGCAGATCATAACTGGGAAACAATCCACTAAACACAAGCTAGGCAAACTGTAGGGATAGTTAGACATTAGGGACCAAAAACTAAACTAAAAATAATTTGTCAAGCTAATAGCTAGAATTAGAACAAAACTCTGAAATAGGGAATTAGGCCGGGAAACAATAAAATAACATACCGAACCAATTAGGGAGGTAGACAAATAAACTAAATAAAAATAGATCATCCACCTAGGGCTAAATTGTTAGGACGTCTAGGTAGATTAGATCATCCACCTAAAGCAAAAATCATAAAATCGTCTAGGTAAATTTCGGGTAGGTACGTTTAGGTATTATACCGTTCGTGTATTGAAATCGTTCGCGGGTAGGTACGTCTAGGTGTTAGACCGTTCGTGTATTGAAATCGTTCACGGGTAGGTACGCCTAGGTGTTAGACCGTTCGTGTATTGAAATCGTTCGCGGGTAGGTACGCCTAGGTATTAGACTGTTCGTGTATTGAAATCGTTCATGTGTAGGGCTAACTAGGTTTTGCGCCGTTCGTGTATCGAATCTAAATAAATTTAAATAAAACTAATTATGCAAATACTTAAACGATAGTTCAATCTCAACCTAAAAGAATCATAGGTTATACGTAAACAACTAAAATTAGAGTTCTAACCGCTAGACAATCAGGCCGAATAATTAAAAAGTAGATAAAAAAGGGACATCTAACATTCGCGAGGGGTGGGTAAGTTACAAATTGGTGCCGTGACCAGGATTCCTAAACAATTAAATAAAAATCGGAATCTTCATGGCTAGTTAAAGTAAATTTCAAGTAGGGGTAAAACCCTACAAATTGTTGTCCGTGAAATGGAAAGGCTTTGAGATTGAACTTTGGTTATAAAGTATTTGCAGTATTATGTGAGGGTCTAGGAAGGTAGCTGAAGTTAGAGTTTTTCCTTGTTACAGATCGCTTAGGAGAGTTCGAGGGGATCTAAAGTAAAGTCTTAAATAGTGTAAATAAAATCTTTAAAAAGGTTAAATAGTTAGTGATAGTGTTATAATAATAAGTGAAATTTTAAACAAGAATAAAACTTTTAGTTTGAGAGTTAGAAACTTTTCAGTTCAGTTAAAAATAGTGTAAGTGTAAAATTTTTATAAACTGTTAGTATTAAAACTTTAAGATGAACAAGAGGGAAGGTGATAGTTCGGAAGCAGAAAATAGTGACACTGAAGGGGTCGTGGTTGACGTAGATAATGGTGAACCTCCGCGAAAACGTAAATGCATTGAAGTTCAGGATAGTCAGACGACGAAAGACAAAAATTATACGCGACTCTATAAATTAATTAAACGTACAACGCAACGATTGCAAAATAATATAGACGAACTCGGACAAGAGATTAGACAAGCTAAAGAAATCGGCGGAAATTTTCAAGAGGATTCGTTAGGAAGCACTGAACCCGATGTTCAAGGAAAAGTTATTTATGTTAGTGACATTTCAAATCTACAACAAGATAAACCGAAGTTTAGCTCAGCTGCGAAGGCACATCCGGTTACGTTCATAGAAGATTTAGAGTCTTATTTCGAAAAACGCCGCGATACAAAGGGCCGCGAAGTACAAATAGCGATAGATTGTCTCAAGTCGGAAGCGAAAGATTGGGCTAGAATATACAAGGACGCTTGGTTCAACTTTGCGGATTTTAAACGAGAGTTCTTAGAAACGTATTGGGGAAAGCCGGAACAAGATAAGATACGTAGGGAAATCGCGTATAATAAATGGGATAAGGAAAAATGTCCTAAAATGACGGATCATTTGATTAAGTTAGTCGGTCAAGCTAAAATGTTAACTAGGCAAATACCCGAAGAAGACTTAGTATCGGACATCATTAAACATTTTCCTACGAACGTTCAAGATCTTTGGTTCTGGTCGAAAAATCAAACAATCGCGGAAGTAACAAAATTTTTAAGAACGTTGGACGATAATAGGATCGAAGAAAAACGGGCTCCTAGATATCAAAATTTTAAATCAAATAATAACGAAAATTGGAAAAGGGAAGCGCAAACTAAATATAGAAGGGAATGGAAGAAGCCTAGCGAGGTGAAACCAAATAAATTAACGTCAACTATGACTTCGGCTAGTGTAGAAACAGTTCGTGAAGTAGAAGAGAATTCAAATTTAAACAATTAGTGGCTGCGAAGAGGATTCCGGTCGTAGTCAACGGTTTAAGGAATCGAGGTTACGAAATAATGCACAAGATGGGATGGCGTCCAGGAGAGAAGTTAGGGAAAAATTTAAACGGACTTTATAAACCAATAGTGTTAGGCGGTCAAAATCATAAGGAAGGGTTAGGGTATGGACTTAGTGATATGAAACGTAAATTTGTAAAACTTTTACAAAATAGACCAAATAAATTAGATCAAAGCGTGCTAGTCTCGGAAGGAAACGTTAAAACTGTATTAAATGAAACACAGAGAGAGGTAGAAGTCTTAGAAAATGTTAGGTGCGAAATTAAGGTTAACATATTTACTTTTGAGATAGAGGCACTTTTAGACACCGGTAGTGATATTACTTGTTTGTCAGAGGAACTATGGTTAGAAATTAAAAACAAAAATCAAAATTTACCAGTAATGCCAGTAAAGGCTATTCAGATTAGGGGCGTTTTAGGTCAGAAAAGTTCCAAGATACAACAAATAGTATTACTACCTGTTAAAATAGATGATATAATAATAGAAACAAATTTCTTAATTATTCCTAAATTAGTATGTCCTTTGATACTCGGGTTCGATTGGCTAAAAACAAATAATGTTCTTATAGATTTGAGTGCAGGTCGGTTAGGCATGAGTATTGTTAGGGATTCTAAAGAGTACTTTTTCAAGTTGTTTCAAAGGAACATCGTCGCGGTTAATAACGTTGTAAATTCTGCAAGTTTTGATAGCATTTTTGCAAACATTAAAATCGGTTGTAAATTGAACGAAGCAAATGAAATGACTTTAAAAGGAATTTTAAAGACATTTTCATCGATGTTTTCGGAACAACTTGGGCGTGCTAATTGTTATGAACATAAAATTGAGATGATAGATGAAAAACCCATTGTTATTAGGTCTTATCCAATTTCGTATACTTATAGGGCTAAATTACAAGCAAAATTAGATGAGTTAGAAGAGTCTGGTATAATTACTAGAATGTCTACGCCGTATAGCAGTCCTTTAACCTTCACTTTGAAAAAAGATGGTTCAATTAGAGTACTGTTAGACGCGCGAGGCATAAATAAAAAGATGATAGGCGAAACCGAAAAACCTCCAATGCAGTTAGACGTATTAAATTCTTTTCACGGTGCTAAGTATATAACAACAATTGATTTAAATAATGCTTATTTTCAAATTCCAATCAGTAAAGAAAGTAGGAAGTATACCGGTTTCACATTTAATGGTAGATCTTATGTTTATAACGTTCTTCCGCAAGGCTTGAAAACATCGGTAGGGAGTTTTAGTCGGGCAATGGATAAAATATTAGGACCAGATGTTAGGGAGTTTTGCGTCAATTATTTGGATGACTTAGCAATCATAACAGCAGGTTCTTTAGATTTACACTTTGAACACATCCAAATAGTTCTCGGAAAACTACATAAGGCAGGTATGACTTGCAACTTACAAAAGTGCGAGTTTATCTGCAAAGAAATTAAAATGTTAGGGTTTATAATATCGACGGACGGTATACGTACAGATCCGGAAAAATTAAAAAGTATTAGAGAGTTCCCACAACCAAAAAAGTTAAAACAATTACGCGCATTCTTAGGGCTTTGCAATTTTTATCGTAGGTTCATTCGCGACTATAGTACATTAATTTTACCTTTATGTAAGTTGTTGAAAAAACAACAAGCATGGAAGTGGGGTAGTGGGGAACAAAGGGCGTTTGAGTTATTAAAGGCTAGGTTTATAGAAACGATAATGTTACATCATCCAGATTTTAATAAACCATATTATTTGCAAACAGATAGTTCGGGTATAGGGCTAGCCGGGGTACTTTATCAATTAGATGACAAAAATGAAATGCGAATATTAGGGTATCATAGTAAAACGTTAAAGGGGCCGGAATTAAATTGGACTGTCACAGAACAGGAATTTTACGCGATAATTAGCAGTATCAAAAAGTTTGAAACATATTTACGGGGAGCTAAATTTACGATTAAAACAGATCATAAAGCGTTAACGTTTATTAAAAACTGGAAATTGTACAATAGTAGGGTTACGCGTTGGATATTATATTTAGAGCAATTCGATTATAAAGTAGAACACATAACAGGTAGGCAAAATTTAATTGCGGACATTCTGTCGAGGTATCTACCAGCTAGTAATCAAATTCAAGAGGATAGGGAAAAATGTTTCGAGATATTATACATGCAAGCCGCGGAAAATGTAGATCTTAGGGAAAAATTAAATAAATTGTCGGAATTACAATTATTAGATGAAGGAATTAAAATTATTAGAGAGCGGATAGGGCGAATAGAAGTTACACAAAGTAGGGCTGATAGGATTACTTTGCGTTGTAAATTACGAAATAATATTTTATATTACAATCCAAGGGAGACGCGTAAGGAGGTCGTGTATTTACCGAAAAGTTTAGCTAATGAAGTAATAGATCAGGTACATTTGGAGATGGGTCATCAGGGTGCTTATAAAATAATCAAATACATTAGGGATAGATTTTATTGGGGTTCACTTACAAAAGATGTTAGGAAAAGAGTTAAAGTATGTCATGTTTGTCAAATGTCGAAAAGCGAAAATATAAAATATGTAGGGCCGTGTCAATCAATACTGTCTAAGGACATAGGAGATATAGTTATGGCAGATCTTTACGGGCCGTTACCAACGGGTAATCTCGGAGCCAGGTTTATAATAGTGTTTCAGGATTCGTTTAGTAAATTCGTTAAATTATACTCATTGAAAAATGCAACCGGGAAAAGCGTTTTAACAAAATTTAAACATTTTGCGGATTTAATTAAACCTAAAGCTATTATGACGGATAATGGAAAGCAGTTTATTAGTATAGTCTGGAAAGAAGGTGTTAGAGCGCTAGGTTGTAAACCAATTTATACGACAGTTAGAAATCCTAGACCAAATACTGTAGAGCGGGTAAACAAGGAGCTGGGTAGATTGTTCAGGACTTATTGTCAAACAAACCATAAGTCTTGGCCATCTATCTTGCCGACCTTAGAAGAATTATATAATAATAGTCATCACGATAGCACAGGATTCACACCGTGTGAAATTATGTACGGCGAATCAAACAAAATCACATTTGACGATAAACTTAACCTCGAAAGAGAACCCTTAAATTTGGCACAAGTTAGAAATTTAGTTCGGGAAAATCTAAAAAATGCAAGTTTGACACGTCGTACAAAATACGATAAAAAACATAAATTAATCTTGTTTCAAGTAGGAGACTTAGTAAAAATCCGTAAGGATAATAGGTCAATTAAAAATAGGAAAGAAACTAAAAAGTTTGAATACTTGTATGAGGGACCCTATGTAGTGGCAGCGGTGCCTTATAATAATGTATACACGTTACACGATGTAGACACCGGAATTTTAAAAGGAAATTATAACGCGATTCATTTATATAAATATTATAAATAATAAGTTCTAGTAGATTCATGTCTAGCTAAAGTAAATTAAGTATAAAACATCTGTTTTTCTATAGTAGAGTGTTTAGTTAATGCGGAGAGTGTAGCAATTAATGTATCTTAATAAGGTCTTGATTGTAAATTTATTTTGATTAAATAAATTGGGTCAGGGAGAAATGACTCAAACACATTCAAATAGGCGTATCAGTATAATTCAAAATTCAAAACAATTTGCGGCATAACTACACTCAAAATTCTTGTCTGGCGAACTGAAACAGCGTATCATACTAAAATGAGATTAGCGGATGGAATACTTTCGATACGTTAAAAATTATATTGAATACTTAGTGAATGTGGTTGGAGGGGCGTTGGGGCGGTCGTTTCCCAAGAACCAAAATAAATTTATAATATAATTAGTTGTTAGTAGATTAAAAGTTAAATTCCACAGTGTTTCATTAAACTTTGGGGGGGGGATTGTGACGACACATAAAGTCTAGCAAAATTTTTTTGGTTCTAAATAAATGTATAAAAGATAGTTAAAAGTATAGGAAATAGCGAAATACATACATTAAATTACGTTAAAAACCTATTAGAGGATGTTCCGGAACAAATTAAACTATAAGTAAAAATTTGTATGTTTTTGATAAATAACTCCTAAACTAAAAGAGTTAGGACAAAAAGTTATATGAAAGAAAATGCTTATATTAGTGAGTTCTAAATGTATGTTGAGTTTCAAGATTATAGGAGCAAGTTGAAAAAGACGAATTCCTCCCCCACCTCACCTCAGACGTCTCGGAATTAACAGGGCTGAACGCACCGCCAGTATCCACGATGCCACCGTATGCGGGGATGAGCGAGAAAAGTGTCCGAAAGACAAAAAAGTCTAATGAGGAAATAAGTTGATAGATGTGTGAAAATAGATGAACGAGCATGGGGGGAGTCATGAACGGACACATAAAATAATATTTTTGCGCATTTATCAAATATAAAATTTATTTTCTCATATAGATTTTTAAATAATATTATCATGCAAAAAACGTCGTGATCGTGCGGGCTGCACATAAATCGTATAAACGGCTTATGTTAAAGTCCGGAAATGCATTATACATTCGTGAGAGTGTCATAAGCGAATACGATCAACATATTTTATATATAAAATTGCTCATTACACACGAGTTGCGTTGTGCAAAGGTGAATGTGCGCGAATGCGATACCTATTTGGAAGTTGCATGGAAGCGTATATGGGCCGATGCGCTCCGCGAACGAGGTGTTTTGAGGAAAAACTGTATTGATTTATATCATTACAGTAGACGGTTCGTTATGAATAGTCTATAAAATAAACGCGTTATGCTTGGCGCGAAATATAGTCATTGTGCAATTGTCCGTTAGGACGATTCGTGCAGAGACATAACGATATTCGACAGTACGCTAGGCGTTCGGAATACGTTGTGCAGAGGCGAGCGCGCGCATTCACGGCGATCGAGTGTGTGTAAGCGTGGGCCGATGCGCTTCGTGACGAGTTGCCAGATGTATTGTGGTTATCATACGAAAGACGGTTCGTTAAGAATAGTCTATAAAATCACTATTGGTACGCAGCTAGCTGCATCCAAATCTTTCTTTTTTTTACAAATATTGATCGGCAAGCGCGCACCGAGACATTGTCAGGGCGCGGTTGACCATTAGACGGTTCGTAAGAATAGTCTATAAAAACGCTGCCAGAGCGCAGTTGCAAGATAGACGGTTCGTTATGAATAGTCTATAAAATATTCGCGTAGTGCATGACGCGAAACACTGATGGAGCGCAGTGAGTCATTAGACGGTTCGTAAGAATAGTCTATAAAAACGCTGCCAGAGCGCAGTTGCAAGATAGACGGTTCGTTATGAATAGTCTATAAAATATTCGCGTAGTGCATGACGCGAAACACTGATGGAGCGCAGTGAGTCATTAGACGGTTCGTAAGAATAGTCTATAAAAACGCTGCCAGAGCGCAGTTGCAAGATAGACGGTTCGTTATGAATAGTCTATAAAATATTCGCGTAGTGCATGACGCGAAACACTGATGGAGCGCAGTGAGTCATTAGACGGTTCGTAAGAATAGTCTATAAAAACGCTGCCAGAGCGCAGTTGCAAGATAGACGGTTCGTTATGAATAGTCTATAAAATATTCGCGTAGTGCATGACGCGAAACACTGATGGAGCGCAGTGAGTCATTAGACGGTTCGTAAGAATAGTCTATAAAAACGCTGCCAGAGCGCAGTTGCAAAATAGACGGTTCGTTATGAATAGTCTATAAAATATTCGCGTAGTGCATGACGCGAAACACTGTTGGGGCGCAGTGGATCATTAGATGGTTCGTTATGAATAATCTAAATGAGCGTAAAAACGCAGAGTGAATAAATGTTTTGTGCGAGGGTCTATCAGCGCGCGGTAGTCCGTTAGGATAACGTGGGCGTAGACTAAAAACATTTATCACAAGGAAGGTCAAACAAAGAGATTGTGTATGGTTTGTAATTTTATTAGATGAATTACAAATCATCTCAATACCGAATAAGGCTTGAATCAAACGTGTTGCAGTGACGGTGCTCTGATCCTAACCGATTAGGCATCGCGCGTCACGAGCGTACGACGGTGTAGATGGGTGGAAGTCCGCACCTTGAGTCGTCTGCGCCGAGGCGGGTTTCGTTGCACATGTATTGTATCTTGCCTCTTGAATAACTACGCCTTCCGTGTTATTCAAGCCACTTAAACTACGGAAACGGCAAATAAGAGACGTGGGTCCTCATACCTACACTAAGGAAGAGTTGATCGCTCTCTATCCTTTCTTTTCTTTACAAATATAGTTGGCCAATGCGCGCTGATTTACGATTGCAGGCTGTGGAGACAGACTGGAGCTACTGTGTGTGACTCGCAACCGCATGTATGCTTATGTAGGTCTCAACGCTTTGCGATCGAGACAGTTGTGCAGCGGTTATGTGTATACAAATGTTCTGATGTGGCAGAACAAGTTGGATGCCCTAGTGGGTTCACAAGGGCGAGAGAGATTCAACTCAATTCAAAGCTACGGCTAATACTGCTTGCAGTAAAATAGAGAGTTCGACAGCTGAAGTTCCAGGTTCCAGTGGAGATTGGTTCCATACCACACATACAATTTTGGATCACTGTGCTGGGGTTCGGTTGTGGCGTGTCCATCTTCCAACCCTGGTCTGCGGACTGGCACATATTCAAGGGCCCACCATAGCTCCAACGCGACGGTAGTCTTCGGACTAGGGACGTACAGTCTCCTCACTGGATTCCTGAAATGGATGCTGGTGAATGATCTACAAAATTATGCTCAGCCTCGTGAAACATGGGGGGGGGTGGCAGCTGCTTTAAGCAGGAGGATGGCCACCACCGTGGAGTAGCGCAGGACGGGGCTACGCCGCCTTCCAGGAAGTAATCTTGATTGCTAATAAAATATAAGATATTAATAACCAAGATTATTGTTTTGGAAGCCATACTTATAGTAGGTTAGGTCAAAACTCTAGTACGTCGTTCGGGAAATGTGTTTTCAACACATTACATTCCCCTATAAGTCTATCGGTGCGTGTGTTATCACGACCAAATATGTGAATCAAATAACGCGATATCCATCATTGGAGTCTCTCTACCACCGAGTGGAACATGAATATGAAAGAGTGGCGCTGCCCAGAGCGCAGATCATAACTGGGAAACAATCCACTAAACACAAGCTAGGCAAACTGTAGGGATAGTTAGACATTAGGGACCAAAAACTAAACTAAAAATAATTTGTCAAGCTAATAGCTAGAATTAGAACAAAACTCTGAAATAGGGAATTAGGCCGGGAAACAATAAAATAACATACCGAACCAATTAGGGAGGTAGACAAATAAACTAAATAAAAATAGATCATCCACCTAGGGCTAAATTGTTAGGACGTCTAGGTAGATTAGATCATCCACCTAAAGCAAAAATCATAAAATCGTCTAGGTAAATTTCGGGTAGGTACGTTTAGGTATTAGACCGTTCGTGTATTGAAATCGTTCGCGGGTAGGTACGTCTAGGTGTTAGACCGTTCGTGTATTGAAATCGTTCACGGGTAGGTACGCCTAGGTGTTAGACCGTTCGTGTATTGAAATCGTTCGCGGGTAGGTACGCCTAGGTATTAGACTGTTCGTGTATTGAAATCGTTCATGTGTAGGGCTAACTAGGTTTTGCGCCGTTCGTGTATCGAATCTAAAATTAGATAAATTTAAATAAAACTAATTATGCAAATACTTAAACGATAGTTCAATCTCAACCTAAAAGAATCATAGGTTATACGTAAACAACTAAAATTAGAGTTCTAACCGCTAGACAATCAGGCCGAATAATTAAAAAGTAGATAAAAAAGGGACATCTAACATTCGCGAGGGGTGGGTAAGTTACACTACCTATGCTTATTGCTAACAGAATTGATCCATGTCGATGGTCGAATTAAATGAAATTTATTATTATTTATTATTATTGCGTGAAAATTTCCAAACCGACTCTGATTTTCACAAAATTTTTAGTGATAGGTAACAATTTAAGCAGTCTCTCTAAAAGCACTCAAAGAAAGCCCCCTTTTCATGTTCTCACTAGCTTTGCAGATGCATTTCAGCGTACATAAAAGTAAAGAAGAAAATTTAAAGAATCTTTCCAATTTCCACAAGTATCTATTAAATTCATGGTGAACGTACACCATAATGAGCGTCAACAAAAGAAATCGGGCCTGCTGAGGTTATAATATCTATCTGTACAAAAACATCGATCGCGTACCGACAACGTAGAACTTTCGCAAAATGAACGTGGAGACTGGCTGAAACCGCAACCTTCCTGCCAACATACTAATTAAGAAAAAAGCATTTCGGCGGGACGTGACCAAGACCCGTGACACTCGTTTCTCTCGTTACGGTCTTCAAGGGAGGCGAATCTATTAGTTTTTATTGCTGTTTTTAGTTTTTTTTTATAATATAACAAGCACTACGTTTGTTTTTATTAAGGTTTGCTTCCGGAACGCAGCAACAACATTATACATACATCTAACCGATCATACCTACATCTAACCGATCAATAGTGACTTTTGTGCAAATTCGTCATTATCTAGGTAGGTATAACTACCATTGACTGATTTATAATCAAAGAACATAAGTAGGTATAAGTATAGACATGATGTTTAGAACAGTTTTATTATTGAATTATCCTTTTCGAAAATTTCTAATAAGTAGGTATTATTTGTTTGTTGACTATACTTTTAAAGTCCCTACCTACTTGTAATTTGGGACAAATCACAACTTCATTAGTGATATATTGGGACAAACTAAGAAACTTTAGGACGAACGAAGACCAAATCGAAATGAAGGTGTACTGTAGGAATAGGTACATAGATAATCTATTATAATAAAACTGTAGAGAAGCCAATTCTGTACATTGAATATATTCAAAATTAATATTGGAGGATGAATGGTGATCGATACTGATGCCAAAAATGCAATCAGTAAATTTTTTTTCTGTCTGTCTGTCTGTATATGCACGCATGGGTCAAAAACTATGAAGGAATTTTAACCACACTTGGTACGATTGTAGTCCATACTCAGTGGGCAGGTTATAGGTTACATAACATAACGCTAAGATACATAGGAGCTGAGCAGTGACGATAAATTTGAAGCAAGTCGGATGCAAATGCGCTTTCGAGCTCTTATCCTCTTTACTCAATCACACAAAAACGGCTGAACGGATTTGGATGAAATTTGGCATGCACGTCGTTAGAGGTACACAGAAGGACATAGGGTACTTTTTATCCCGGAATTCCCGCGGGAACAGCGAAATTACCGCGGGTGTAACGCGGGGCACAGCTAGTCTATACTAATATTATAAAAAGGAAAGATATGATTTTTCGTTTGTTTGTTTGTTACGATTTAACTCAAAAACTACTCGACCGATTCCAAAAATTCTTTCAACATCAGAAAGCTACATTATCTCTGAGTAACATAGGCTATATTATAATCTGGAATTCCCGCGGGAACTCCGAAATTATTGCAGGTGAAACCGTGCGGGACAGCTAGTATCAATTATTTGGCACCTTCATAACTGGATAGTAGTAAATACATGAATTTTTTGTCCAAAAACGAACAAGCGCCAATTAATGGTAGCGCCCATAGGTAGCGCCTATATCTACCATGTAATGCTACTGCTCCACCTGCGTGTTAACGCGTAAATTAGTGCGCTAATTTAGGCATTACGTAGATGTGGCCAACATTTTAACGGGTTAACTTACTAACATTACCATCAACGTTAACATTAGACTAAAACATCAACGTTAACGTTAACGCAGGTGGAGCAGAAGCATAAGTAGATTGCGATCAAATTAAGTTTACTTCGGCCACAGCTTCGGATTAGATATAGGCAGTATATTATCTGCTCAGACGAAATTTTTATTTCGTCTGAGATTATCTGCGGTATAGGCTGTGGTATAGGAAAACAGTGAAAATCTAGTTTTTGCTTTATTCACGTAGAAACAAACATTTTGTAGGCTTTGAACTTTGGAAATGATCATCGATGTTTATAAAAGAAAATTAGGGACAATTATCTACACATAAAATTCGGTTCTCCGTGGGGCCTTACAAAATTGCAGTGATTCACTAGAATCACTGCAAAGTGTCCATGGGCTATGAGGCAAAAAGTTTATTTTGTGCACTACTCAGAGTTCTTTTGTGCGAATACAATGCAAACCGTTACAGGCGACAGAGTATGGGCTCGGTCCGAGCTGGTCATCCGTTTACATAAGCCAAGTCACCGACCGTGAAGCGAATAATACCTTGCTCCATGGCGAAACCTATCCGTTTTCGTTAATTATGTATCTCTCTATCTAAGTATCTGCCAACATGTTCAAAGCAGAAATTTTCTGGTTTTTATTTTTAAGTGACGATATTTTTAATTACCTACTTGTAATAGACTATATAAGCAAATTATGAGTATTTTTTAACACTGCAAAGGATTCGAACTATTATAGAAGCACTATGCGCCATGTTGGTCCTTCTCAATCCGGATTAAGTCGACGTATCTGAGTATCTGATTTTAGCTGACTTTTATAGTTGTACCTATCTATCTCTAAAATGTACAATACAAAATATAGATAAAGTTCTGAAATGAGATTCATAATAACATTGTAGATGAAAATTTTTGTATTAGGTTAATAAGTATCTACTGTAGGAACAGGTACGGATAAGGATGATAATTTTTGTATATTATTTTTAACACTTTCACGTCTTTGGAATTTGCAAATATAGGTATAGAGGCTATGATATAGGTAAATATGTGATGACGTGGGACCCAATGATATATCTTACTACAAAAGACGTAAAAGTGAAAAACTGACCAGAAATGGAAACGAGAAAAATAGAAAAAAATATCCTACCTATATTATAAAGCTAACGTTACCTAATGACAGCTATTTTAGGTATGCTCCGTTAAGCAGTTGTATTTATTTTATTGCGATTTTTTATAGTAGGTATCGAGTAGGTATAGGTAGGTATCTATATAATATAGTATAATATCATGTCAGCCTTCGTGTGTAAAATTTATGTTATGATGAGAAAAAACTGGTAGATCTAGTTAGAGCAGTCGAAGAATGTTCGCGGATCTTTAACCAATAATACCTAAGTAAGTAAGTAATTCAAAACGCTCAAATTGCTGGGTTATTTAACGCTTAATTCGAGTTTAAATTTTAGTAAACCAAGATTTAATAATTACAGCTTAGGTACCTACCTACTTTTATAGTACAATCGATCGACTATTTATTTTCCCGTAATGCATAGGTACAAAAGTATATGTAGATACTTATATAGTTACTGACATTCAGTTTTCATTACCTATTTCAGTTGGTATCTATAAATACTAGAGACGACTAGGTAAGTAACTATGTATAATTAAGTAAACAAATACGCGAAGTTCATACAAATTAGGTAGGTACCTACTAAATACTGATAATATTATTAACTACGTTATCAAAACGCAATGCAGTGACCGCGGCCGATCGATAACGAGCGCACACCAAATCTATTCCCGCGTTTTTTATAGCATCAAACACTGCACTATTTGTGTATATCCTCTCATATAGAACAGGCACATTTGTAATCAATTTCACATGTCACATGATTGAATTTATTTAACTACCACAAATATATTAGCTTGAAGCGGTTGTTTTTTTAGAAATAAATATGACAAACACATACAGCCGCGCTCGTGGCGTCACTGGCGGGCGACGTTCGATGGACACACACCGGCAGTCGGCACCGCGACACTAGTTTACTCCAAACTGTAAGTTGTAACCTAGCCGAGTTGAAACATCAGGGTGGTCTGGAGTGCACGGCTCTGGAGAGGTGTCGACAGAAGCGGGACGGGTTGCCTTCCATTCAGTGCTAGGGGACGCTTCCGCATTCATTCGCCCGCGGTCCTCTCACAACCCTAATGAAAAAGTTTACACCCGCCGCTTGCAAGCGGTCGGTTATGAAAGAGACAGATAGAACTTAAACAAAATAGACTCGAGCGGGACAGTGTAACTTTTTTTACATCAATGACTCGGGAGTCGGGACTAGCATTTTAACATAATCGTATGGCTCGATAATTTTATGGTGTTATTATAGAGCTATTCTACATTATCGTAAAGAGGATCTAAACAGAAAAACATGCCTATGTGGGACGAAATAAGATTGTTTTTCCATTAGCAGTAAAAACGCATCGGATCGGTCATTCCCAGTTGTCTCCACTGGGGGCTCGTACAAACGCTTCTCAGCAGGTGGCTCTCAACTCTCCCGATATTCTAGAATCTAGAACATTCGGGAAAAAAATCCCAAAGACAAAAAATATAATACACACGCATTATTTCGTTTTTTTTATTTGATAACAATAGGTAAATGATAAAATTTTATTGTTTGTTAGATGTTCTGTTCGACATTTGCAGTGATCGAAAGATAACAGGAAGGTGGAAGGAGACCAAATATAATAATAGAAGTTAGCTACAGTCACACATTATCCACTCCAGCTCGTTTATGACTACATAATATTTGCCCTTCATATCACGTGCCACTTCGCTAAAAAAAAATCGTCTAAGATATTTCATATACAACGTGTTAATGAATTAACTGAAAACCTGATACACCCCATTTAATAAAAATAATTAATAATATGATTAAAATATATTTTATGTCGAAAAAATTTATACTTCAAAAGTTATTCAATATTAAGTTTGGAGTTGACCTATCTATTCGTCTGTGCTACGAAATTCCAAGCGTTATGCCCGCGCCTACCCGTTCGAATTATTTCTGCGGGCGGCGTACGCGCCAAATATTTTATTATAAATAATTTAGACATGGGCTAGTAAAAATGAAAAAAATATAACCTATATATTATAAAACATAGTGTAATCGATTCGCTAGTTGATTCTGAGCCAACTACTTTCTAATTTTCAGTTAATTCTAACACGTTGTGTAAAAAGAAATTGGAGAAATTTAAAATTGTATTCGGGTTATTTTACATTTCTTTCCAGGATACTGGTTTAGGGATCACACAAATAAAAAGTATTGTTGCCTTAAATGTTTAACCGACTTCCAAAAAAAGAGGAGATTCTCAATTCGACTGTATGCTTTTTTTTTTTTGGTTCTTTTATTTTCATGTGAGTAAATCTACTTCGATTTGCAACGTTTCTAATCCTATCGAGGTTTAATAATAACTTTTTACATGATGATTGATAACAACAAAAACAAACAACCATATCTTTCATACAAACTTTATTCAAATCAAAAATAAAATCTACAATAAACCTTTTACTTTAATTTATTTATATATATAGTTTATAAATTTTGTTTCAGCTTTTAAACTTTAACTAAATTGCCACTCCTTTCCAATAATATCGCCAAAAACACATAGCTTTAACTCTTTTAAACATCCCATCAAGGCATCATCAACCCTCCACTAGTCAAAAAATTTGTTAATTATCATACGATTGACAGACCATCAAAACGATCGACAGAAAAAAAAAAACAATTTATATTTTTCCAACAAAACAACATTACCAACTCCACTATTATTTATGTACCAACCCTGTCATCGTGACAGTCCAATCGGTGACGCTAACGTTTTTACACAAATAGACTTAACAAATTATATTAAATTCTCTTTTACATCTAAATACACAATGCATAAAGTTCTCCGCTTCCTCTTCACGATAAAAAATACATATCTCATTTATATTAAAGAACACTACCTATTTTATTTGTTATTTCGGTAACGATAGAGGCACATTATTGTATCAATAATTTTTATCATACACTTTAATAGGTTTTTGTATATACACTCTTTTGGGGCTGTCAAAAATATTAATATTTTTTCTTTGCGAATTTTCAGTCTATAATCTAATCAATTGTTATTAGAAAAAATAATCTTGTTCCATTAACAACAATATTGCATTTGTAACAATTAACCTTGCATTTGGTTTTTATTTAAAATAGAATCAATGGTTTCGCGATCACATTATTTTAGTACTTGTAAGTACATTGTAAACTTATGCACAATTTTAATTGAACTGTAAACTTCTGTTGTTAAAACTTAACTTTCTAAAGAAGTTTTTCAATAAAAAAAAAACTATTATTAAAAAAAACAAGAAATGCTTGAAAATAAAGAAGCAGTTAACAAATAATATCTAATAAGTTCAGTAAAACAACGTAGTTTTTACTGGGTATCGTTGGTTTAGAAAATTTTGAAAAAGAAAAAAATATCTATGTAATATACTATTTATATGTATTTCATTAGCACACTTGGTTACTTTTCGTGGAAAGCACTCGCGGTGTTAGTATTATTTTTCGTTTTGTATAAATTATGGTAAAGTATACTATAGTCTATAGTGTACATAAAAAGTCGTTTACATAATATATAATTTAATCTATAACAAGATCTGTCGAATATTCGGCGCAATAGAAACACAAGTGAAGCAGACCCAGAATGGTTCAAAACATTTATTACTGTCTGTAGCCTCTGACAGTCACTTTCATGAAAATCTGATTTCCATTACGGTCCACCTAACGTTAAATGCAATATGAATTAAGATTTATAAATATACAAAGAATAAATATCTAATTGGGCTAATTCATTCCGCCTGGTCCACGCGTTCCTCTTACATGATAAAGATATTATTATTACTCTTTTATTTAATGTCTTTGTACTATCGTTCGTGATTAGCCGAAGACGTTTCGTTCGGGGCGACTCCGCGCGGGCACGAACTGCCGGGAGCAACGACCGGCGCAGGGGGCTGGAGGGGCTTACGGACTAGGCACAGGGCGCCGCGGCCTCGGGAACTACACCCGACCGATAAAATAATAACTACAATCGAAAGGTTAACAACGCAGTTATCTTTGGATCGCGCACGTCTTCGGGAGCCGCGCTCGGCGGTCCCCGGCGGCGTACAAAATGAAAAGTCAAAAGAGTACTTCGGCAGTACTAGAAGGCACCGTTATCCCCGCACTCACAGGTAACCATAACAGAAATTAAACTAAGAACGCTTATCGTTATTTGGCGAGTCTCTTCCGCAGCCGGTTGCGCAGCGCCAGCGCGGGCGCCCACGGGCCCGACGTGCGCTTGCCGAGCGCGCGGCTCGCCGGCGCCGGCCGGGCCGCCTTGCCGCCCGCCTCCGCCGCGCCCTCCTCGCAGCGCGGCCGCTTGCCGCCCGCCGCCGGCCGCGCGGGGGGCGACTCCGCGTGGTTGCGCGAGCGCAGCGCGCGCGGCCGCGGCGCCTCGGGGGCCTCGTCGGCGCGCGCGCAGGCCGGCTCCTCCGTGGTGGAGTGCACCTCGGGCTCCTCCCGCGCGCTATCGGTGCGCCGCGTGTGCGGGCGCGGCGGCGGCGGCGGCGGGCCCGGCGGGCGCGGGGCCGGCGGCGAGGCGGGCGCGGCGCGGGCGCGGGCGCGGCGCCCGGCGACGAGGTTCTCCTTCGAGCGCGCCTCCCGCCGCGCCGCCGGGGCCCGCCGCACCGGCCCCGGGGCGCGCGCCGAGTTTCCCGCCCGCGCGCCGGCCGCCGCGCCGCGCAGCTCGCGCGCCACGCTGCCGATGCCGCGCGTGATCTTCTGCGCGAGCGGCGTCGCCGGCTGCTGCGAGCGGGTGGCGCGCGCGACGCCGCCCTCCGCCGGCTCGGGCGGCACGCGCCGGGGCGGCGGCTTCGAGTCGTCGGGCGGCGGCGGGCGGTCCGCGCGGCCGACTGGAGGCGCGGCGGCGGCGCGCCGGCTGAGGATGACGACGCGCTCGAGGGCCGGCGCCGGCTGCGAGCGGCCGCGCGCGCTCGCCTGGCGCGTGTGCGGCCGCTGCGCCTCCGCGTCGTGCGAGCGCAGCACGCGGTCGTTGGGCGCGGCGGGCGGCGCCGGCCGGGCCTCGGCGCGCGGGCGGCGGCCCCGCTGCCGCGGCGGGGCCTCGGTGGGCGAGCTCGACGACACCTCGTTGATCTGTATGCCGACGTCGTCCGGGCCGGGCGGCGAGGCGGCCTCGCAGGGCGGCGCGTCCCCGGCGGCCCCGGGCGGCGGCGAGGGCGCGACGGGCGCGGCGGGCGGCGGCGCGGCGTCCCCGGCGGCGACAGCGTCGGGCACGGCGGTGGCGGGCGGCGGGGAGGGCGCGCGCGGCGCGGAGGGCGCCCGCGACTCGCGCCCGCTCTGTATCTCCTCGTAGACGCGCGAGAGCGTGTTGACGATGCGCGTGCGGCTCAGCAGGCGCGCCATGAAGTAGGACTCGGCGGGGTCGCCGTAGTTGGTGATGGAGGCCGAGTCGTCGGGGTCGTCGGCGTCGCGGGGCGCGTCGTCGGCGGCGCCCAGCGAGAACCGCCCGTCGAGGGTGGCGCAGGGCGGCAGCGGGGTGCGCTCGGGCGCGTCGGGCGAGGGCGGCGCCGCGCGCTCCGCGTCCGAGTAGCGCGTCATGATGGTGAGCCCGTTCTGCGGCACGGCGCGCGGCTCGGCGGGCGGCGCGGCGAGCGGCGCGGGCGCGGCGGGCGGCGTCGCGGCGGGCGGCGCCAGCTGCGGCTTGTGCGAGGTGCGCGAGCGCAGCACGGTGGCGCGCGGCGGGCCCGGCGGGTCCAGCATCAGCGTCACCACCGACGTGTTGTCCGCCCGCATTCTCGTTGTGGACCATCTGAAACGTTCGATTTAATCAGACCTCTGTTTTGCTCTAAAAATAAAACTGTAGTTTATTTTGTCTATTATCCACACCCACCTTTCTAGCGCGTGGTCCACTAGACTCTTGGATGGGTTCAGCCAGTCCCTGGGCTGGTTGTCTCCCCCCACTAGGGCCGCCTCATTATGTTTCTCGGTCGCCTGCACAAGGCTAACGGCACCCTCAGGAGAAATCATGTTCCATAGGCCATCGGTGCCAAATATTAAACACCTAAAAAAAATATATTTTATGTTGAAAAGTTGAAATGTTTCAACAATCAAGCTTTGTTCATTGAAAAAAAATACAAAAATAAGGATGAGCTGGTTTGGGTATCTAATTAATCATCTAGAATAGTGTAAATAAATATTATTTTTTTGCTTCATGATAAATATGCACTTTTGCATCTTAATTTAAAATTTTAAAACAGTCAAAACCGATAAATACCTTTTCTAATTTGTTATCTAATGTTGCAGAATTATAATTTAAAGTTAATTTACCTTATTATACATTTTCTATCTACTATAGATTCTTTTTGAATGAAATGTCTCAGAAAAAATGATTTTTTTATAGCTGGT
The DNA here is from genome assembly GCA_907165275.2 of Zygaena filipendulae. Lineage (NCBI taxonomy): Eukaryota > Metazoa > Arthropoda > Insecta > Lepidoptera > Zygaenidae > Zygaena > Zygaena filipendulae. Next base: position 2,541,921 of record OU015668.1, read on the forward strand.
CGAATTAGTTTCACTCCTTAAAGAGATTGTAAAATGAGAAAAGTAAAGAAATTACCGAAATTTCGTCGGATCTATGGTCAAAACACCAACATCTGGGTCAGGGCTAACTACAAACTCGTCATTCTGTGTATTGTAACTCCACAGGTCCCCCAGAGACCTGGCCACCGCCAAGAACGGTATTTCATCCATTGGAGTGTTCTTCTTTATGGGCCCTTTGTGGCCGAGGCGTGGGCGGTTCCACACCACACGAGGCACGCCCGCTTTCGACACAACTTTACCACCACTTCTGTGGATACGCTCCATTTCCGCTGTCGATTCTGGTTTATGGTCTAATGTTAGTGCTTTTGCAGCCCATTCTTCACAATCTAAAAATATAAATCACCAGTAAAGCAATAGAATCTGAATATGCACAGTGGTAGTATATTCCAAGTTAGGAACTAGAAAAATGGCATCAATATTATTAAATTCATATAACCAGTTAATAATAAGGCCTGACTGACCACATAAATGTTGTTTTAATATGTTGCTATCTCAATATAATAACAAATGTCAAGTCAGTAATAAAAAGGTTATAGTAAATTTAAGGTAGGTCTGTAAAACTGTAAAATCACATTTTCTATCTACATTAAATCATATACTGCAGGCAACCATTCATTGCCCATCACCTAATATTTTAATTCATATTCATTTGATTCTGTTGTTACAATATCACAAAAAAATCAAGAAATCACATAACAGCATAAGGAGAAAGGATAAAATTATGAACAAAATACTGCCTTATGAGGATAGACTAGAGGCACTAAAGATAACTTCTCTTAAAGAGCGCCGAGAGTGAGGAGATCTTATTGAAGGTTCAAGATTATTAATGGCCACTATGATCTGATGGAATTTCAAATGCTGCTTAAGAGAGACAACAAGACTTGTTTGAGAAGTCATCAGTTTAAACTGCAAAGACTGTGCCTCTCCAGGAATAACCCACATAAACACTTTTTGCTAACAAAGTGGAATGGGCTACCAGAAGAAGTAGTCTTGGCACCTAACATTAACAATTTTAATAACAGACTGGATAAATATTTAAAACAATTAAAAGATAAAATAATGAGTAACTGGATACAGGTAGAGCTTATCTAAGCTAAAATGATGCGCCCCTCCATCGGGCATACACACATGCACAATCGTTAAAATATCAATATGACACATATAAATCTGGTCTTGCCATTTGTCCTCAGTTGCCGCACAGTGTTGCCGCACTCACACTATTAAAGAGATATTATCAATACATGATATTGCACATCTAAAACTGCTTATTGAATAGTGGGGCATGTCATATTAGTTTAGGTAAGCTCTACCTATCAGTTGCTTCAACTGCCTACCTGAATTATAAGTAAATGAATAACAATGTTTTCTCCTCCTAATGCTTATCGGTCAATGAATATAAAACTGATATAATTTTGTTACATGTAACCCAGATTCACAGTACAAATGTCACTCCAAATAGTGGCATCAAAATTAGTCATGACAATTTTTTTTTATTGAATGAACACAAATTTACTCAAAGATTGAAAAGTGCTACATATTCATCACAGATTTTGATTTCATGATGATTCTTTGTTGAGGTCATTACTACATGCTTTTCCTTCTTCGAGTCACTGCAGTATCTTGGATGTTTAGTATATCAATGAGAACATATAAATAACATAGCTATTGAGTCACTATTGATTGTTTTGCAAATTCTTTAGAGAATCCACATATATGGATAATGATATCAGATCATAATTTACAAAAAGTACTACATACCATCTTTCTGATAGCCGAGCACAATAGCACTGTCACCCACATGGCCTATGTATATTTTACCACGTCTTATGAATGCCACACTGGCTGTTGTGCCAGCAGTACTGGGTAACCCAGTCACTGTTTTTGGCCATTTATCTGTAAGAAAAGGAGATATTGTAAAGAGGTTATTTAAACAAAATTAGTTGTTATAAATTTTAGAGACCTTGGATAAAGTATCAAGTGTTAGCTTTTCGAAATGTTAATCCTTACTCCTATATTTATCCTAAATGCCAATGTGAGTTTATTTATTTGTTTGTTTGTAACACTTGCACACTTTAACTACTCAACAAATCATTGTAAAATTTTGTATACACATTGTTAAGGGTACATAGGGTACTTGTTATCCTGGAATTCCTGCAGAAAACTAAAATTCGGTTTTATTTCAAGGTAAAGTTTTGTGCTTACATTGCAACAATTTTTTTTAAATAAATACATCATAAATTTTACATAAAAAGTACTTTAACCATAATATGGATAATAGGAATAATATAATTTTTATGTTGACTGTAATACAATGTTTCTGTGACATTACAATAGTATGAAAAATATTTGACAAGTTATAGGTATTAATGTGTAAAGAAAAATTTTTATCAAACAAAATAAAGCAGGTAAATTTTAATACCAGTGCTACATACATAATATAAGATATAAAAGGAGACTTGAGCTGTATAGTGGTAAAACAGCTTTCACCTTTGACATCAGTAAGTGGGAATTCCAAAAGTTATGCAAACTTGATACCTGCACATAGGTGGGTGGTTTACCTTTGTGAATGAATCAGGTTATCTAATAAAAATACACCATAGTATAATCCATTAGCCACCACTAGTTATTTACGGTTGAATTCTCAATGTCAAACCACTCAAGACAAAAAATTAACAAATAAAAACAAGGTCATGCAAAGGAAATTTCTAACAATCACTCTCAGTTATCTTTTCACATAAGTATTCATGAAATGTCACGTTACTTATGAGTATCAATAACTGCAACTCTTAAGATACAACACTTACCTATTTCTTTCCACATGTTCAAGTGGGTCAACATATAACCATTTCGGATTGCTTTGAGGACGTCCTCGTCATTGTCAGACCAGAATTGACGCTGTTTCACAATTGAGTCCATGAGATGCTCTTTCGCAAAAGCAGCCGCTTCGCTGCCGCCGTGTCCATCATAAATCCCAAAAAAAGCGTACTCCAAATCCCTTTCATCTTCAGTTTGTTGATAGGCGACAGAAAATAGATCTTCCATGTACTTTCTCCCGCCTTGGCTGCAGTGGCCAGTCACACGCAGGTTGACGCCGATAGATGCAGGCATTTTGAATACCTACAAAACTACAACAAAAACAAAACACTACAATTTTATAAAATTTAAGTAAAACATTTCCTCGACATTTTGCATTTGCTTTGCGCTTGCATGCACTTCGCAGAAGTGAGCAAAGTTAAAATGAAGTCACGTGTACATATTGATCAATAGTCTATTTCTTCTTTGACATGTTATTTTTCACGAGCGAGAAAGAGATACACTGTGTTTCTTACCTTTCTACTTCAAACCTAAAGACGCCATCACTGTTTTTTATCTGTATCCGCCATTTTTATTCTGAGTCAACTTAAAATCTATTTATTTTTAAATTGTATTAATTACCACTAAATTTGAAAATTTATACCTTAAAATTCTCAATAATACATTAAAAATTTATAAATTTGTTTTTTTTATGGCACTGTATTTTATTTTTATAATAGGTACTAGGAAACGGATGAATCAATACATACATACGTCAAAACACGTTCCATTTCACGGAGTATTAACTAGTCGAACAGCAAAGCGCAACAGCAACCATGGACGTAGAAAAAAGGAATGATCGATATTCGAAAAACATCGATTTCGGTTTATACGATGTGTTTCGTGGACGGTTCTCCGTCTACGATGTGTTTAGAGAAAAAAAGAAATCGATATCCGAGGGCATCGTTGTTTTATGTAGCAAAATAAACAACCTATATTAACCTATTATATATTTCTCGTAATAGGTAAAGGTTAGTAAAATTAAACCTTCACCCAGCATTTACGCATGCTAACGGCAGTAGTCAAATGTAGTGCACCTAATGGAGAATATGCTTGAAATTTATCAGCAGAAATCTGGTCGATAAATTAAGCATACTTGTCAAGATTTATAAAAAAATAATCAGTACCATCTTTCAAAATATTCAATAGGGTACTTGCATGATTTTTTTTTCAGTCTGTTTTAAAGATATATGGCCTACTTAAACAAAGAAAGAAAAAGAAAAAATATATATGCATAAATTAGTGAAATAGAGCGTTTCAAAGTTTTGACTTTACCGCCAAAACGCGAAAAGACGTCACTGGTTAAAAATTACGCCTTATTAATCTGTGATAGAGATGTCTCTGTCGTAGTGACAGGGTCATGTGACACTGACAGACCGATAACTTCAATATCCAAAAGCGAAATTAAGGTTGAACTGTGTCGAATTACTTCCAGAAGTCTTAAAAAATCAATATGAATCTTACCGATGCATTTTCAAGTAAAAAACTTCAAAAAAAAGGAAACGATATGTGTTGACTGTATGCACTTTGTTTCTTTTGCCTTCCTTGAAAGAGTTTTTAGGTTCTTAGGGAAGGCCTCAGAACGTAGACGGAGCCACAAATTAATAAGACTTGGACGGAGCTCCATCTACGCCTCAGAACGATAACAGGGGAAGGCTATAGAAACTAAGTGGGTAGGATATAGCTAGCATCAGAGAGAAGGTAATCACTACGGCTAGCATATTATAATATGACAGTGACATCTCATCACAGGTAAATTAGGGGTTGTTGAAGGGTGAAAGCCGTACCGAACACACGCGTGTCACGTGAAGTCTTCGTTATTTCAGTCACTTTTCAGCAATTCAGCGTCTATTTTGGACCCCGAGCAGGAAACTAGCTTTGAAGAGAGCCATGTTTTAATTTGGGGAACAATCTTACATTGTCATTGGCGTTTCGCCATAATTGAAGAAGTAAATGAAGAAATTTTTATCACTAAGAAACGTTGTCATTGGTAAATTATAAGTATAGACGCCAGAAGATAAATTAGCGCGCGCTTTCTACCCATTCCGTGGTTTGGTGAAATTTTACTCTGACAGCTGTCAGAGGGGAGTTTCACCCGTTCCATGGCTCAAGTGCAGCAACCAAACAACCATTTCCGAAGCAAGTTAAGATACAAACTATAATCTCTTCTGCTTTACGTGTCCTTTTATGCGTAAAATCAAACATTCAACATAATACTAATTAATATTTAATTGCTATAAACAATACAGTACCTACAGAAATGGTATTTTCATTTCATTCATCGCCATCACCAATCATAGATACATTTGAATCTCCAAGCCGATTGTAACTTACTTATTAATTTTTATAGGTATAACAATATATTCTATATATTTATCATTATAAACTTATTAATTATATTATTTTTAACATTCATACAAACAGAAAGATATAGTTAATTAATTTCACGCCTTCATTCGAGTGACACAAAACACAATCAATCATAAAAAAGATGCCTAAGAAATCTATTCAAATGATATTTTTGTTTTTATAATACTTTTTTTCTTGTTATAGTGAACGAATAAATGCGAAGCACATACATGCGCAAGAAAGATTCTCAGGTAAACGTATAGCTATCATCTGCACAATACCAAAATATACATAATCAAAAAAGCATGCAACCCATTTGGGTTAGCAGCAAACTAAGGGCCTATGCACACCACGTCTTTTAAACGCGCCGTCGACGCTCGTTTTCGAAGCGCGCGTCGACGGCGCGCTTTTATGCTACAAAAGTCTACAGGATACGTCTGACTCGCGTGCGTATTGCGTCTGTATCGCTACAAACGCGTGCATAGGCCCTAAAGTGTACAATATCCGGGAACGAGATTACGACTTGATGATAGCCTCGTAAGCTTGGAACACGCAGGTGGCGACCTCTACCGTGCGCGACTTGAGGCTGAGCGTCGCTTCGGGGTTGCCTGGCTGCAGTTTGAGTTCGAGCAGCACCCATATGTTGTTCGTGAGTTTCAGGGACTGGTAGAGCATGTCCTGGCCCTCGACGTTCCGTTTCGCTATGGTGTATATGTTGTTGAGGGTCATCTTCTGGGCGATGGTGTCGGCGGTGCCGGTGACGTTGCTCAGGGTGTGCTGCACCTCGTTGGCGGCGGGGATCTCCTTCCACGTGGTGAGGAACACCCGCTTGTCCAGCTGCCCGTCCTCGGTGAACAGGATCTGAGCGGGGATCAGGCACGCGAAGTAGAACACGTCCACGTTGTTCTTTATCGCCACCTGCGCGAGGAACAATTATTATTGTCTGTGATATCAACGGATTGTATGTATATTGATATCACAGGATTTTATATCAATAACGGCGCTATTGGCTTAGTTTTAAGATGACTGACTGTAACGCCAGGTGTCGCGGGTTTGATTCCTGCATCAAAATGAACATTGCGATGAACATTGGTGTTTACTGAGTATGGGTGTCACGTCATGCCTGCACTACATTATCGCCGAGTACAGACGATTATGCGCGAGCACGACAGAGTAGAGATCACGTCTATCATCGTTTGCGACCCGTGAATTGGCGGTTTTTGGGCAAGTATTAAAGGGAATCGTCTGTGGTTGCGTTGAGGTGTCCACACACCGCCGATCACACGATCACACTATCAACGATTATCGGCGATAACGTAGTGCAGGCATCACATGTATCACGTTTTGTGTACGGCAACATACGTTACAAATCAGTTGTCTGGTGAGTCATAGTACCAGCTTTGCTTAGTTTGGAACCAGGTGGCGCTAATGTCCTAGCATTATGAGTATTATAAATAAATAAATAAATACGTAAAACTCATTTTTGATTTCCATCAAAATCTCAACGCGTGCCCGTCACCTGCAGGTTGTTGAGCGGCTCCATGCGCTGCACGGGCCCGCTGGTGGCGAGCGCGAGCGTGTTGTCGGCGGCGCCGCCCGCCGGCAGCGCGCCCACGGACAGCCCGCCCACCGGGAACAGCCCGAAACTGGAACGCCCACCGGTGAGTTGCAAACGCTATCGCTATCGCCTCCGCACACGGTATAGTTTAGCTTACGAGTTGCAAGAGACGAGGCCAAGATTGGGTAATCAATGAAAAAAAAATAATAGGTTCAGTATAAATAATCCAGTATTAAGTGGAAAGTCACATCCTGCTGTCTGTCTGTCCCTATTAGTACGGGAGATACCGATGCTAATTCGGAAGTGACTCGAGCGTCGTTGGGACCTATTGGGTTTTGAAGATTAGGAGATATAAACAAAATAAGGTCATATGATATTTTTTCATTCACCGGTGGGTTTAGCTTCTACAGGCTTTCAAAAATGTAAAAAAAATAGTAAAATGGAAATACTCGAGCGCGTCAGATATTGTAGTTTAGATACTCCAAGGTGTCTCTGATATCGAAAATATATTCATCTGCCGATTTGCGTGGTGGGGGTGGCCATCCGAAAGGGGAGAAAATGAAAAAAAAAAACATTTACTCCAGCGCGTCAGATATTCAAAAGGGATGTTAAGTGAACCCTAAAAATGCTCCCCTTCAAAAATCTGCCGATTTGGAGGTGACGCAAGGTAGTAGCGAATTTTTGAAAATGCAAAAAAAAATCTCAATTTTGAAATGCTCGAGCGTGTCAGATTATTTTACAGAAGGTTCAGCTTGCAGTCCAAGTTATGTTGGCTTAAAATCTGACAATAATTTTGAGGGATATTATTAATCTGACTGCTAGAAACAAAAATTATGATTATTTTTTAATTTTTTTTTTATTTCTGACGTAAGTTTAATAACTTTATGAGCTATTTCTTGTTCACAAAAAAACACACTTTATATTTCTATGAAATATGTAAAAGCTCACAAAATATTATTCACAAAACTAACTTTAAAGCACAAACAAGCCAGAGCGTTTTACATATAATAACATGAACGCGTTGTTTTGTGATGAGCTTTATTATATAACATAAAGTGAAAGGTTATAGGTGAACCTATAGTTTGATGTAATACTTACCTTAACTTATTTTAATATGTATTTTAACCGACCAAAAAAAGTTATAATTCGACACGTTTAGCGCCGTGATATACTGTGATGACGTTATGGCGACGGAAAGTAGTGTGAGGACGGTGCGAGAGAGTGAGAGATAGAGAAAAAGTAAAAGGGAAAGAAAGACAGAGATATGAATAGGTACATGTTTCACTGCAGCTGCTCGTTCGATTCGAAGACGATTTTTGTTTCTTCGGCTTATGAAAATGGGCAGATTATATTTTTCCCGCTATCCTTGAGTTATTTACTTTAAAATAAAAAATAAATAAACTGCGCTCGAGAATGTCGAAGTTGCGTTTTTTTTTTGCAAGTTTGTGATCCTCTAACTCCCTTACGTCACGTTCAAATGGTCAGATTATTCATATACATACTTCTCACTATGTAATTAACCCACCATATCTTAATCTGACGCGCTCGAGTATTTCGAGTTATCGATTTTTTTTTACTAATCTGATCGGTTATTCTAGACGCACCCACCAGTGTAGAGGGCCTATATTTGGTGGAGGTACTCAACATGGTGCAAGGTACCCCCCTTATGTTCATCTGACGCGCTTTAGCTAATCCACAAATCCCCTCTTGGCGGTCCGTACTATATGTATGTTTAGATCATTAAAACTACGCAACGGATTTTCATGCGGTTTTCACCTATAGATAGTGATTCATTAGGAAGGTTTATATCTATATTTGATCCTGGAATTCACACTTGTAGGTATGCTCGTGCATACCTACAAGTGTCCAAATCTATAATGGCAAAATCCGGAAATAATACGTGAATAAACAGAATAACAGCTGTTTGTAGTTACGAGTATAAAGAACTAGAAATAAGGTGCTTTCATCCGGATTTAAAGAGTTCTTGGGGAAATTCCAAAATTGACGTAGTGTGCATTCAAAATCAAACACTTTTGTCATTTAGGCGAGTACGTTGAACTTCACCTGCACTATTGCGATTTGCGATATCTACAATTCAAAAACCGTCAAAAATGGTCACATATTTCCGAAGTTGCCTGTACTGTAAGGGTCCTAGAGTTGGTGTGTCGACTGTCACCCGACCTGTTCTTGTTGAGTTGTATCGCGAAGCCGGTCATCGTCTGCATCGCCTTGTTGGAGAAGGTCATCTCCATGCGCGGCTGCCCGCCCTGCCGGTAGAACGTGCCCCAGATCTCCAGCCCTGCGCGCACACGGCACCACATCACACAAAACCGCACCACACACGTCGTACATTACATGATTACATGAACACAATAGTTGTTGACACCTGGAAGAAATTGCTTTTAAGCAATAAGGCCGCCCTTTGTTGCCTGTATTTCCCACTGTGTATTTTTTTTTTTTTTTTTTTTTTGGTGACTATAAAGAATATTTGTATTGTATTGTTCTACGTAAAGGAGCGACAATCTTCGCCCCCGCGCCGACCACGTCAAAGCGCAAGCCCAAGCCCTACGACACACGCACATGTGCAAACGAGCCGCCCGCATGTAGCAGTAGCGGCAGAGAATAGAGATTATATGTGGGCGTCCAAGCTAAAAGATACCAGTTCTCGGCATTTGGTTCCCGAGATAAGTATACGAAGTTTTGTAAAGTTAGGTGAAAAAATTGCGACCGCGATTTCAATTGATTATATTAATAAATGCTCAATTTTCTACAATTTCATATATCTTAATCTACAATAATATATGAAATTTTTGTAACAAGCAAGTAAAAGTTTTTTTATTTTTCACTCAAACTTTTATGATGCTTTTTCTCAAATCAAGCTTTTTCAGAATTTCAACTTGAAATATCTGATAAAAAAAACTGTGCTAGTTTTTGAATATTTTTTCAATCCAATCTAGTCTTATCTAAACTCAATACCTCACTACTGGTACCTTTTTACGCGGACGCCCACATATTATTATAAAGAAGCTACACTCCCCGCCTCCCACCAATTTCACGCCTCCTCATACGCCGCGAAAATGAACTTTGTAAAGACCTGAGGTAAAGATATTCTCTGACAGCTGCTGCTTGCAGCTTGCTGTCAACCTTACGCGATACGCACGCGCGCACAGCACGTGTACACTGTACACGTGTACTATCTGTTTATTTGTATGGAGTGATTAATTTAATGATACAAAAATTAAATTGAGACAACTTAATTCTCTTTATAGTGACTTCAGTCACAGAGTCACTTGCGCATGGCGACGCGTCGCCACAACGCATTACATGTTACACAATATGTTATCCACATAACTATTTGTGTGCTTGGGATTAAACCCGATAGAAGCCTGCCGTTTTCGAGTTTAAACCCAGGCACCGGGTTGCATGCCCATCTGTAGTGGCGACGCGTCGCCACGTCAAAAGTCGGTCTGGCCCTCCATATTGGATGTTTCACGACAATAATATCCTTCCTTGCCGTGTAACGTCCCGGTACGCACCTTTCCCCTTGTCCGCCGGCAGCCAGCACTGCTTGGGCGGCACGTAGGAGGCGGGCGCCGCGCTCACGCCGAAGATGTCGCCCAGCAGCCCCGTGGAGCCCGACGTGGGCGCCGCGCCCAGCCCTGCGCCCACGCCCACTCCCACGCCGCTCGGCTCCGGCCCGCCCAGCTGACGCGACGACACACATAAATTAGCAACTTTAAATGAACTTTTAACTGGTTATTGTATATTTAATTCATTTTGAGGAAAAAAAAACTAATGCTTAAAACCCACGCGACGCGACGTGAGCATCGGGAGTAAAATTATGTAACTTTTGTGCACTTATTTTTCGATTTCAATCAGAAACAGCGGTTTTGTGATTAATCAATCATATATAGACACTAGACAGCTACAATTTTTGTAGTATGTTGATTTTCCCAAGGAACTCTGTGTACAGAAAATAATTATCCAGTGTTATGATTTAAGGATGCGCAAGTGTTTACATATTTTTGACGCTGTTTGTAGAACATAATAATACCAATGTGTGTGTGTACATATTTTCCTTTTATATGTTGTGACTTTATTCCTTTGTGTGCAATAAATAAAGTATATAATAATAACATCAACTCACGAGCACGTCGAGGCCGCCGGCGAGCAGGTCGAGGTTGGAGGCGGGCGCGGGGGCGGGCGGGGGGCCGCCGATGTCCATGGACAGCAGGTCCGCGATCAGAGACTCCTGGGGCACAGGGCACAGGGGACCACACATCACTGATTAGTTTCAAGTAACGCAATAGGGGGTCATCCATAAAGAACGTTACACTTATTATTTTTTGGCCCCTCCCCCGTCCTTGTCACAGTTGATCACATTTGTGAGACCCCCTCGCCAAGTGTGACGTCACATATTTTACAATTTTACATCTAGAAATTATTAAATTAAAACAGCAGTTCCGACAAAACAATTTAAACTTTAGTCCGCCAACAAAACGTATGGGTATGCCGGTATCTCACCTGGTTGGGTATGACGGTGGGTTGCGCGGGCGGCGGCGCGTCGTCGGGCGCGGAGGCGCCGCGCGCCGGCAGCGACTTGCGCACGCCCGCGCCGCGACCTGGCGCACACAACCGACATTATTTAAATAAACTTTAACGGCCGCACTCAGAGTCAATTTTAATGATTACTTAGTTAAGTATAGATTTTTACAACAAAACTGCCGCAATCAGACAAGTTTAATAAATTTATGTTAATTGGCATTTAACTAATTAACCGCCGCACTCAGAGTCGACTTTAATGATTACTTAGTTAAGTATAGATTTTTAAAACAAAACTGCCGCAATCAGAGACGTTCAGTAAATTAATATTGATTGGCATTTAATGAGATGTAACTTAATTAGTTAAACGCCAATTAACATTAATTTATTCAACTTGTCTGATTGCGGCAGTTTTGTTTTAAAAATCTATACTTAACTAAGTAATCATTAAAGTCGACTCTGAGTGCGGCGGTAAGTTACATCTCATTAAATGCCAATTAACATTAATTTACTGAACGTCTCTGATTGCGGCAGTTTTATTTTAAAAATCTATACTTAACTAAGTAATCATTAAAGTTGACTCTGAGTGCGGCGGTGAGACATCAAAACTACGTCCAAGTCACTTCTGAGAAAACAGGTATGTAGATTATAAGCATTTCTCACAGAATGAAAAAAGAAAGAAAAAAAGGAGTTTTTTTGGTCCTCATCAAAAAGTTAAGAGAAGGTGAAGGAGGAGGACTGTATTGTGTGTGGGGGTCAATCGGTCGCTGTCGCAGCATAAATGCTTCGCATTAAGTATGTCTCAATAAGATGAATACCCTCAACGAAGGCGGTGGGCGGCTTGTGGTAGACGGAGGCGAGCGAGCTGATGTGGCAGATGAGCTCGTCGAGCAGCGTCGGCTCCAGCAGGTCCGTCTCCTCGGAGATGAGCGGCTTGTCCGCCAGCACCACCTCCTTGGCGGCCGCCGGGTCCGTCGACAGCAGCCGCCAGTAGATGAAGCCCCGATCCCTGGACACACGAGAAATAGAGGTAAAAAGTAGTAGAATAAGAATAAGAGTCAGTCAAGGCTCTTTTTGACGTCAATAAAATTGCAATAAATTATTATGACAGCACCCATAAAATTTCCACTCTTCACAGCTTCTTAGCTACTATAGCAGAAGAGAAGAAGCTGCGCAACAAACTCCCCAGTGGCACGCTGTCAATGTCTGATGCCATTTCATTTATGTGATATTTGCAAGGATCTTAGGTTTTAACATGTACCACATCTTTTTTTCTCTTCATTTTAGGACGACACCACTTCATTACTTTTTATCCTAGCATATGTACTATAGAGTAGACTCATCCACAGTCATGAACAGTGGTGAGTGTCGTGTTTAGTGGTGTCACCTCAGGTCGGGGTTGTCCGAGTCCTGGGTGGCGAGGCTGAGCACGTGCTGCACCAGCTCCTGGGTGTCCGCCGGCCGCTTCAGGAACAGCTTCACCACCGCCGTCAGCAGCTGCAGTTGCACCTGGAGGGGTAGGCAGGATAACCATCTAGTCGCATACACTATTTCTTAAGTGCCATTAAATTCACGAACAATTTAGGGGGCAAAAGAGACCCAAGCTGCAGATCTTATATCATCAGAGCTGATATCTGCAGAGTTCCTTCCTGTACATGTGCAGAGTTCCTCCCTGCAGGAAACATTTGCAGAGAGGCATGCAGAAAAACACACGCAGGGAGGCAGAGTAACTTGCAGAGAGGCACCTGCAGAATAACTTGTAGAGAGGCACCTGTAGAGAGGCACCTGTAGAGAGGCACCTGTAGAGAGGCACCTGTAGAGAGGCACCTGTAGAGAGGCACCTGTAGAGAGGCACCTGTAGAGAGGCACCTGTAGAGAGGCACCTGTAGAGAGGCACCTGTAGAGAGGCACCTGTAGAGAGGTACCTGTAGAGAGGCACCTGTAGAGAGGCACCTGTAGAGAGGCACCTGTAGACGGGGCGCGTGCGGCTCACCTGCGCGTTTTCGTCGTGGAACCCTTCCAGAAACGAGTCGAGCAGCTCGTCCGCGTTGTCTATGCGCTCCGCGTACTCGCCCACTATCCACACCTGTACGCAACATTATTCATTTTATTATAAGGTAGCTTAACATGTATGTGGATGTAATGAAACCATTTTGTTCCTATTTTATTTTCATTATTATTATTATGACTACTATAATTACGTCCTGGTTTTCTCACAATGATAAGTCGCTCTTGATCATTTTATGGATCTACTGAATTCGATTTTGAAAATTCTTTCACTTACCTTATACGTTATATCACTCAGGAAGCTACGGCAGTCCTGAGTGATATAAGGTACTTGTTATGCCGGAATTCCCGCGGGATCGCCGAAACCGTGGAGGAACAGCTAGTAGGTTATAAAAGCAGCTGGTACAACACATGACACTTCTTCTACCGCGGGTGGAACTTCGTTCCAAAACACGCCTTATGTACGAGTGTAGATAAAATATTCTGCTTATTTAACTTTGCAAGGGATAAGTTTATTAGTCGAAGGTCCATTTGTTCACTCACCATAGAGGCGCGCGCCTCGGGCTCGTCGAGCGTGTCTAGATTCTCGCAGAGCGTGCTGATGATGCTCTCGTACTTGTTGGGGTACTTGCGGAAGATGTCCTTGATGACCACGATCGCCTCCTGCACCACGTAGTTCACCTTCGTCTGTATCAGCTCCAGCAGGGTCGACACGCAGCGCTCCGCCGACGGCTCCACCTACGGATAGCACAGAAAAATAATTAAAAAGGATCCTTTCTATTATATAAATGCGGAAGTGAGTTTGATTTTTTTGTAACGCATTCACGCCTTAACGGCTCGACCGATCATCATGAGATTTTCCATACATGTTGTCATGGGTACAGAAAAGGACGCAGGGTACTTTTCATCCCGAAATTCCCTCGGGAACTCGGAAAAACCGCGGGTGAAACTGCATTAGATTTTGCATACTACACATTATCAGGGGAGACAGAAAATTACATATCTAGGATACTTTTGTCCTGGAATTCCCTCGGGATCTCCGAAAATAAAGCGGGTAAAACCGCGGAGAACAGCTAGTATACAGGCTGTTGTTTTGGTCAGCAACGCGCGTAACGGAGGTAGTAATATAACTAATATGGGTTCTAAAAAAAATATAAAAAAAATATATTTTTTATAATTCGGAACATTATTTAAAAGAAAATCTCTGCACAAGATATCTAAAAATGTTTACATTAAATGGTAATTGGTAAAGCCTTAGCGCGTAGACTAGAGCTACGACATCATAGATTCTACGCGCTACGAGCAGCTACATCGCGCGTCTCGTCGTCGTCGGTACCTACCTACCTACTTTTGCACAAACGTTTTACCTATTTCGATCACGGTAAGTAAACAAAACATTTTAGACTCTCTTTCCCTCCATACTTTACTGGGCTTGGGACCGGCAAAGGAACTGAATAATTTAGAAATTATTAAATTAGAAATGACATTTTTATCCATTAATAATATCCATTAAAGTTCTATGGCGCTGTTATTAAGTACCTTTGGCGTATTTAAAAAGGTGAACGAACTTATTTACAATCATTAAACGTGATTTACAAATTATTGATTACACATAACACGAAGTCTTCTAAAAGTTTTTTTTTATTTACACTGATTTTACGTTAACGGTTTATCTGTTCAGTGTCTACCGCGTTGCGCGATGCACACAGAAGCACGACATCGCAAATTGTCTTTTAATCGCGATAAAACAGTTTAATTGTTCGTAATCACTTCTAAAGCGTTCAGTATCTCTTGTTTTAATGTGTCGGCGTATTCGTCATGCGTACCACTTTACGTCACCCCACAAATAAAAGTCCAATTGAGTTAGATCGGGTGAACGTGGTGGCCACGGTATGGGTCCACCTCTTCCTATCCAACGATCACCAAACTCCGATGTTAAATGGTCAATGCCAAAGCTTCGCCCAGCATCCCAGGTAGGTAGGTATTCGCGCGCGGCTGCGCACGAAAGTAGGTATTCAAGGACTGCATCTTGAACATTAACAGGGAGCCCAGATTGACCTCTAGGTACCTGTTGTGTGACGAGGTGTAGCGAATGTTACCCATTCCCTGAGACTAAAAACAACAGTCCTTATGGTGTAACGAGTTAAACTTGGACGAGTTGAAAACGTCGCACTCCACTCGGCTACACTATTCGCTTCATCTTCGCTATTACTAAATACTCAATAAATTTCACTATTGGTTAATCCTGCGAACGACCGAGCCATTTTAGCACAGAAACAACGCACGCGCAATAGCCGCGGCTGTGGTAGGCAGACTGGCTGTCGCCTGGCCGCTGCACTGGCGCTAGCGCCGGCGGGCGGGGGTGGCACATCGCCGCGCCCCCCGGCCCCCGCCGCCCGGCCGCCCCGCCGCATTCGCCCGCGTTCCCACCGAGGCGGGGTGTATGTAGGTACTATGTACGTAGGTACTATTGCATGCCGTATGATGCGCGCCGCGCCGCGCGGTCAATGACCGGTAGCGTAGGCTCGCCCGCTTGTATAAACAAAATAAATAATTTTTTCGGATTTTCCTTGAAAAAATAATTATTTTTTTTTATATTTTTTTTGACATCAGTGTTTACATTAAATGCCTGTATATACAGACTGTTGTTTTGGTCAACAACGCCCGTCACAGAGGTGGTTGTACTAACGATACTGATGTCAAAAAAAATATAAAAAAAAATAATTATTTTTTCAAGGAAAATCCGAAAAAATTATTTATTTTGTTTATACAAGCGGGCGAGCCTACGCTACCGGTCGTTGACCGCGCGGCGCGGCGCGCATCATATGGCATGCAATAGTACCTACGTACATAGTACCTACATACACCCCGCCTCGGTGGGAACGCGGGCGAATGCGGCGGGGCGGGCGGGCGGCGGGGGCCGGGGGGCGCGGCGATGTGCCACCCCCGCCCGCCGGCGCTAGCGCCAGCGGCCAGCGCCAGGCGCCAGCCAGTCTGCCTCCCACAGCCGCGGCTATTGCGCGTGCGTTGTTTCTATGCTAAAATGGCTCGGTCGTTCGCAGGATTAACCAAAAGTGAAATTTACGATTTATTGAGTATTTAGTAATAGCGAAGATGAAGCGAATAGTGTGGCCGAGTGGAGTGCGACGTTTTCAACTCGTCCAAGTGAAACTCGTTATTTTATTTTATTTTATTTATTAATTCAGACACAAAACAAGTTACAGTCACATAGATAATTAATTATAAAGTAAATTTGTAGGGCTCTAGGCTGTAACTCAAAACTTGTGCCCACAGCGGGGTTATGATGTGTACAATCACACAATAAACTTAAACTTAAATTAGGATCACAGGAACAAATAATTAATTAACTAAAAAAAAATTATTAATCAGTAAAAAACTTTACTCTATGGTTGAAGAACACGCCTGGAGACATTTAATGGAGAAGCGCTTAAAGTTAAAGAAGTTAGAGTCGAATATATCGAAGCGACGACGCATCTCTTTTAGATCATCTGCCCCGTCATCCCCGCCCGCATCCGCCTCATTAATGCTGTCATTCAATTTAGAAGTTAGTTCGTTATATAAACGCCTCATTCTTACTACAGGATTGAAAAAAGAAGTGTTATTCCTGTATACCTGCAGAGTGAAAGTAGGGAGTAAGCGTCGGGGATTGTATTTAGTATTGAAACTGATATTGGCAAGCAAAGGTGGACAATCAATGGACGAATGAATAATTTTGTGTAGGTAATAAAGATCCTGCCGCTGTCTGCGCTGGTGTAGTGATGTCATAGAAAACTCACCCAGTCTAGCCTGGTAACTTCTCAACTCACGTGGACGCCTGTACCTGAAGGATAGCACTTTCAAAAACCTCCTCTGAACCGCCTCAATGCAATTAACATGGATAGAATAATTTGGAGACCAGACTACACTGCCATACTCCAACAGACTCCGAACTAGACTACAATAAAGTATTATGAGGCTAATTGGCTCTCTGAAATCCTTTGTGTTACGAAAAGTGAATCCTAGCATCTTATTGCTTCTCATTACGATATTTTCGTAATGTGGCTTGAAAGAAAGTTTCTCGTCAAACAGGACGCCTAGATCTTTAGCTATAGAATTCCTAATCAACACCTTCGACTCGAGAATGTAGTTGTATACCGTTACTTTGTATTTTTTTGTAAAAGAAACCACAAAGCACTTATCCGCATTTAGTGTCATCTTGTTTGATTTACTCCATGATGCTATAGTACTGAGGTCTCGCTGCAACCTCTCGCAGTCAGCAAGGCCGTTGACAGTTGTAAAAATCTTCAAATCATCAGCGTATAAAAGGGACTCACATGAAAGACGTTCAATCAGATCATTTATGAACATTACGAAAAACAGCGGGCCCAGATGTGACCCCTGCGGCACACCAGAGTGTATAGGCGATGGAAGCGACACAAAGCCTTTCAAAGCAACTAACTGACTTCTATTATTCAAGTAAGACTCCACCCATCTTAAAAGATTGCCACACACCCCATAAGCAGAAAGTTTTTGACAAAGAAGATAATGGTTTACCTTGTCAAAGGCCTTGGAGAAGTCTGTATAGATAGAATCTACTTGCGAACTTTGGGAGAAAGCATTACAAAGAAAATTTTTGTATACCAGCAAGTTACTAACTGTTGATCTGTTTCTTACGAATCCATGTTGCCTGTAAGATATCATGGGTTTAAAATGAAAGTAAAGACAATCGTACACCAGACTTTCGAAGATCTTCGCAGCACAAGACAATATACTTATTGGCCGGTAATTACTACATTGTGATCTATCACCCGCTTTGAATACAGGAACAATGAAAGCCGTCTTCCAATAAGAAGGAAAAATACCCGTACTTACACTTTCACTATAAATAATACTCAAAGGCACAGATACCTCATCAACACATCTCCTAAGAAATACCGATGGGATACCGTCTGGTCCAGCACTCTTGTTCACATCCAACCTCTTGATCTTATTGATAATTTCTTCCGCGGTAAACTGTATTCCTGATATAACTCGCGAGGATTTAATATCCTCACCTATAACCATGCACTGCCCCAAGGAGGTACTGTCCTTTACAAATACTGAACCAAAGTATTCGGAAAATAAGTTAGCGATTTCGAATCCGTCTGATGATGACCTGTTTTCGTGGCACATAGTCGTTGGTATACTGGAATGGCCCCTTTTACTATGAAAAAAACGCCAAAAACCTTTTGTATTGGAAGCTAAAGAATTCTCCACAGAGACAATAAAATCTCTGTAACAGCTTTTCATGAGAGACTTGCACCGAGCACGGAGTAAGGAAAATGTATCATAGTCACGCGGGTTACCGTACTTTTTATATCTACGATGGAACCTGTTCTTCTCTTTCAAACATCGTATCACAGCACCTGTGAACCATAAAGGGTATTTACTCTCGTTACCTTTGGAAACAGGAGTATGTTTCTGGATAATCTTGTTAATAGTACTGTAGAAGGTTTCAACTTTTGATTCCAAATCCAGCCCGGAAAACAATTCAGACCAGTTTAACAACACTAACTCGGACCGGATCGCTGTATAGTCAGCTTTAAATAAATTTGGTCGTTTAGAGTTTAATCGTTTTAGAGATTCACTACCGTCATTAAAAGAGACATAAGTCTTAATAGGAGGATGATATCGGTCCACTCTACTTAAAGGAAATGCGTTGCTCACTACAATCTCATCCGACGTTGAAAACGCGAGATCTAAGAGACCATCCGCCTGATTCAGAACATGATTGAACTGATTCAATCTGCTACATCACTTGGTCTAAGGTATGAGACGCCATTGCACTTATTCCAAGCAATAGAGGGTACATTGAAATCCCCTAGTAAAATAAAATCATCTTGATTAGTCGAGTTTAGGATTATTTTATTACAATTGTTATAAAAAGAAGCAAGTCTGTCGTAAGAAAGATCAGGCGGCAGATAACAAACACAGATATTGAGCCTTTTACCACTGTTATTTTTATGTGATATCGTAATCCAAATATCTTCGATCACGCTATCCCAATGCTCTTGGCGAGTAATATTTAAGCTTTTCTTGGCAGCTATAAGAACACCACCGCCATCAATTTTAGATATACTTGTGTCGCCTCGATCTCTTCTAAATAAAGTATAACGTGGATCCACAACTTCTCCATCAAAGACTCCAGAATTCAAATTAGTCTCCGTAAGACATAAGATGTCATAATGTTCAGTTAGTACATTATGATAAAAGTCTGGCAGTTTAGACCTAAATCTATTTACATTTTGGTAATATATTGTAATACCCATGATCAAAACAAAATTTATTCACCTAAAGACAAAAATAATAAAATGCTTATAAATGGGAAAATACTACAGCTTTAAGTTATTTAGATGATCAAAGTTTTTTAAAGCAATAGCACTGGACGAAACGTCCTTGCGTAAGTAAATTCGGCCAAATTTGACCCAAACAAATTTGAAATTATTATTTTTAGCGAAGATACGAGCCTTAGCAAATAGCTGCTTTAGCTCCGGTGACAAATGTTCACAAAGATAAATACGCTGGCTGCCGTCGCCAAACCCGATGTGTGCAGTATTCAATTTGTCCACATTTTCCTTACTTTTATTGAACCTAGTAACAGCGGAAAGTATCCGATCACGTAGACCAGGTGTGTTGAGAGTCACCAAGATATTACGTGATCGCTTGGAATCGTTACCCATCCTGGCCACTCGCCGACACAAACGAAAGTCAGAGTCCTGTATAGGAACACCAATAGCCTGACATATAGATCTTAGTATGGACACCAAATCTTCAGACTGACGCTCAGGAACGGCTTGAATCTCCAGATTCATAGAACGTGATATGTTTTCCATGGTAGTTATACGATTTGTAATAGATAACAACTCGCTCTGTAGACGCTTCTGGTCTATTTCCAGATTCTTGATAATATTATCCCGCTCCTCTATTTTGGCCTTTAAGCAAGACTGTTCCTCCATGATAAAATCAGTTGTTCTATTGAATTCTTCCTTTATCTCATGGATGGATGATCTTAACTCTTTACGAACCGTCTCTACGATTTCTTCTTTAATAACTGAACGCAAATTAACCATGTATGAAGACGAGAGAGAAAATTTTTGATCCAGTAATTGCGCAATCATGTCAAGGGACAGGGGTTCATTCAGCTGCGTCTGACATGATGGCCCAGAAGCAGCAGCAGTGGACAAGTCACAAGAAGAATTTATGGTGTCATCCACCTGCAAACGACTGGCCCTATTAGAAACAGGTGATGCCATCGTCTTGTCAGTCACTTTTCGCCTAGTAACATTGCTACAAGATGGACAATTAAGCGATGCCAGCTGGCTATCGCTGAGTTTCGGGTTCTTCGATTGAATGTTAAGACAGAGGTAGCAAAATCTTTCAGAGCAGGCATTGCATTTAAGAAATTTTTTGTGTTCAATCAGAACATTACATCCGCTGCAATTCATAGCACTTTAGCAATAAAATTAATATACGTAGTACGGGAAATAAACACGTTGCTCACAGTCCAGTGTCAGGCGTAGTTAATTTGAGATTAGGAACAAAACAACTACCCACCGCAGGTTTTGTTAACCAACAACAGAAACGTAAATTTTAATCATGAAACATCGCGAATAGACGACGACATCCCAAAAAACGCTTAATGGACCATAAAGTTCAGGGTAAACCGATCACATACACCACACTCATTACATTAACAAACACTATCTAACTATTTTAATAACTGTATTAGCTGGGACCAAGAACACCGTACACCTTACAATTTTTTTTTTTTTTTTTTTTTTTTTTTTTTTTTTTTTTTTTTTTTAAACCATAAGGACTGTTGTTTTTAGTCTCAGGGAATGGGTAACATTCGCTACACCTCGTCACACAACAGGTAGAGGTCAATCTGGGCTAGAGGATGCAGTCCTTGAATACCTACTTTCGTGCGCAGCCGCGCGCGAATACCTACCTGGGATGCTGGGCGAAGCTTTGGCATTGACCATTTAACATCGGAGTTTGGTGATCGTTGGATAGGAAGAGGTGGACCCATACCGTGGCCACCACGTTCACCCGATCTAACTCAATTGGACTTTTATTTGTGGGGTGACGTAAAGTGGTACGCATGACGAATACGCCGACACATTAAAACAAGAGATACTGAACGCTTTAGAAGTGATTACGAAGAATGAAACTGTTTTATCGTGATTATAAGACAATTTGCGATGTCGTGCTTCTGTGTGCATCGCGCAACGCGGTAGACACTGAACAGATAAACCGTTAACGTAAAATCAGTGTAAATAAAAAAAACTTTTAGAAGACTTCGTGTTATGTGTAATCAATAATTTGTAAATCACGTTTAATGATTGTAAATAAGTTCGTTCACCTTTTTAAATACGCCAAAGGTACTTAATAACAGCGCCATAGAACTTTAATGGATATTATTAATGGATAAAAATGTCATTTCTAATTTAATAATTTCTAAATTATTCAGTTCCTTTGCCGGTCCTAAGCCCAGTAAAGTATGGAGGGAAAGAGAGTCTAAAATGTGTTGTTTACTTACCGTGATCTAAATAGGTAAAACGTTTGTGCAAAAGTAGGTACCTACCTAAGTAGGTACCGGCGACGACGCGACGCGCGATGTAGCTGCTCGTAGCGCGTAGATGTCGTAGCTCTAGTCTACGCGCTAAGGCTTTACCAATTACCATTTAATGTAAACATTTTTAGATATCTTGTGCAGAGATTTTCTTTTAAATAATGTTCCGAATTATAAAAAATATTTTTTTTTTATATTTTTTTTAGAACCCATATTAGTTATATTACTACCTCCGTTACGCGCGTTGCTGACCAAAACAACACATTGTATATCCTTACTATATTATAAATGTGAAAGTGAGTTTTTTACGCTTTCCCGCCTTTCGACTTGACTGATCACCATAAAATTTTGCATACACGTTGCAGTACGTCCAGGGTAGGGGATAGGGTAATTTCTATCCCGGAACTCCCAAGGGAACTCCGAAATTATCACGCGCAAAACCGGCCAGCTAGTAGTCCATGAAATATTTTTATTTATTAAATAATTATGAAATCCTACTAATATTATAAATGTGAAAGTGTGGATGTTTGGATGTTTTTACTCAATCACGCAAATCGGCTGAACGGATTTGGATAAAATTTGGCATGCACTTTGTACAGAAAAGGACATAGGGTACTTTTTGTCCTGGAATTCCCGCGGGATAACTGAAATTAACGCGGGTGAAACCGCAGGTAACAGCTAGTTAATTACAATTATTAATTTATGAAATATGCCCGCGCACCTTGATGGCGCAGCGGCCGATCGCGCGCACCGCCTTGCGCACGAAGTCCACGTCCACTTCGGTGGCGTACTCCTTCAGCTCGCCGAGCACCTGCGCGATGTTCGCCTGCGACGCGAGCCGGATCATTATGTCCAGCTTCTCCAGCTTCACGTAGATGGGGTCGTTGTACTTCACGAAGAACACCTGCGAGAACGCTCACCCTCAGACACCGCAGAAACAACACACTCTGTTGCATCTAGAAGCGATACCCGCAAAAACAAATCAAATACCTATACAGCGTGTTAATGAATTAACTGAAAACCTGATACACCCCATTTAAAAAATAAACAATAATATGATTAAAATATATTTTATGTCAAAAAAAATTATACTTTAAAAGTTATTCAACATTAGTTTGGAGGTGACCTATCTACGAAATTCCAAGCGCTACGCCCGCGCCTACCGGTTCGAATTTTTTTGCTGCGGGCGGCGTACGCGCCAAATATTGTAATTTAGACATGGGCTAGTAAAAATGAAAAAATATAACCTATATTAAAACATAGTGCGATCGATTCGCGGGTTGATTCTGAGCAAACTACTTTCTAGTTTTCAGTTAATTCATTAACACGTTGTATATTTTTAATGTACGTGTTCGTGTATTTAGCTTCTGATGATAAATTAAAAAAAAAAAAACAAATCTATGTCTCCCCACCACCTATACCCACGTAAACAACTTTTCGCCACTATCACTACAAAAACAATGCAATTTGTATCACGATTGCCTAATCTCACAAAAACTACGACCACCACTTGATAACGGAGCAGGCTAGCGACCACTATGTCTAGGCTAAGTCACGTGAAATGACGTATTGTCATTACAGGTGGTCTTAAAAAAAATTGACTTTTGATTAAATACGATTCGATACGTTTCATAGTTTTCTATAGCAGAAACGATCACGAAATGTCAACTTGGCTAAGGGGTCAGCCAGAGAGCACTGTATCAGCTGTATGTGCTGTGTGTACCTTCATCTCGTGCTTGAGTATGTCCGGCCGCTTCTGCACGACGAGGTTGATGTTCCGCAGCGCCACGTACTGCACCTCGGGCTCGGCGCTCAGCAGCGTCACCAGCGGCGGCGCCAGCTTGCGTGACAGCGTGCTCACCAGCTCCGCGTCGTCCACCACCATCTCCATGAGCTTCATCAGCACCTGGCCGCCGCGAAGGGTGAATGACACGTCAGTTGCGTATTTTTTTTTTATTCAAATTATGGTATGGTAAGGTAATAGGGTACTTGCATGAAATTTTTTATAATAAATTGTGTTAATATTTCAAAAATAGAGCCTTAGAAAAGCGTTATCGTGAAAGATTTACTGAAAATTTTTCAATAGTTTCCAAAATATTCAACTTTTAATTTTGTGAAACGGAACGTTGCAACGAAACACCAATCACAGCCAAGCTTGACACAATTAATGTCACTTTTATTTTTTTAGGAAACATTTACCTCTCAGAGAAGGCAAAAGAAACTGAGTGCATACAGTCAACGCATATTTTCCATTTTCTGAAGTTTTTTACTTTAAAATGCATCGGTAAGATGCATTTCGATTTTTTACTGGAACCTTTGGAATTAACTCTACACAGTTCAACCATAATTTCGCTTTTGGATAGATTGTTAGGGGTGAGTGGTGAGTGGTTAGGGGTGAGTGGTGAGCAGTTAGTGAGTGGTGAGCAGTAAGGGGTAAAAGGTCAGCAGTAAGGGGTGAGAGGTGAGCAGTAAGTGGTGAGTGGGTCTGGACTCTGGGGTAAGTGGTGACCTTGACGGCAGAGAGCACGACGGCCGCGTTGGCGTGCGCCAGGCGCGGCGTGATGCGCTCGCAGATGGAGTGCGCCTCGCGCGAGTCGCGCGGCGAGTAGTTGGACAGCGCGTCCAGTATGAACACCTGACCCCACTCCGTGCACTCGTTCAACGCCGTCAGCAGCTTGTTTATGGTCGGCGCGTTCATTTCTATGACACGTAACAATTGTTCAATATCTTTTCATAGGGTAGAAATAAAAGGCGACCACTGGAGTTGAAGCGCCTAAAAGGAAACCTTTTTTTAGATTTTTTTAATTGGTGAAACTGTTTTGAATGCTAAATTTTCCATGGGTCACATTTTACGTTTGAATCGGAAATACGTTACAAAGAGTGAAATGTAAAAAGTATAAACCAAGTATGAAGTATAATATTTTTTTAGTTTGTAGTTTTACGTATTTATAAAAGTTAAAAGCGTACTTTCATCCTACTTCCGCCTTTAATTTTCACTCAGTAAACAGAAATTGTTAGTGCGTCTGTAAGTTTTTTATAACGAATGAATGACTTCAATTCATACTTACTTCTAGTTAGGTGTTAATGAAATATGTATATAGATTATATATTTCAAGGCACTTTTAAATATTGTAACAGTTATTCAAGAACTAACCAACAAGTGGGTGTCCAGACACACTGGCCTCGTTAATCTCAGACAGGGCTGCAACTGCGTTAGCCACCACCATTGGGTTGGAGTCACTGAGCAAATCCTTTAACTGATCCAAGAAACCCTAAGCAGAATAAGTTTAACACATAATTTAACAGAATGAAGACAGTTACATGTCTAATGCATAAAATATGTAAGTAAAAATTTTACCTGATCTTCCACCATGCTTGGGGATATGTCGTACAGCTTGGCAACACATACAGCCGCCGTCTTCCGCACATAAGGGTCTTCGTCCTTCAGACACTTACGCAATGGTTCACACAAGTACTCTGTGATCTTGTCCACTCGGATGCAACCCATGGTCCGTACTGCCAATGCTCGTATCAACGGGTTTGAATCCTCGCAATCCTGGGGGAATGCAATGGTATTTGCATTTGGTATTTTCATTATTATTAAAAGAAAGCAACATCAATAATACTGAAGCAATAATTAACGATTAAGCTAAATGGGCTACAGTAGAAACTCTGAAATAAATAATTCTATTCAATTTTGATAGATATAATATATGTTAATTACATTGATTATTAATTTAGATATGGAGCTTGCAAGTTGTTTTAAGTTAAAAGGCACACAAAGCTCCTACTGTTAAGTTTATAATTTAATGAAGAATTATTGAACTTATTTCATTATACAGTGAAAAAAATACATGGTAAGTGTTTATTGATAGTCAGTGTGCAATACATAAGGATAATGAGGCATGGATGGAACTTATATATCTGTCTCTGATTGCTATGCTTTATATAATACAAATGTTTATATTGGGTATTTGTTATAGATTTACACATCTGCATCAAAATTTTAATTTTCATATCTGACAACAATATCAATAAGAAAATGCCAATTATGCTTTATATTTAAGAATGTGTAAGTCTATATAACCATGAGTTGACAATTCTTTCGGACAGCGTACCTTAACAAGCTGGTATGTTGGTAGATCCTTCCACCCATCATAATATGGTACAGTAGACATTAAAAACCATAAAAAAACACAAGTCACACACACACAAATAACTACTCTACAAGTAGTTTTATATTCTTTGTAAATTGAACACTATTCCTATGAGATTTGATTATAAATTCCATGCTCAAATATAGCAATAATGGTTCAGGTTTTCATGTATTGCTTAGAATATCACTCATGCAAAAAAGGCTCAAACCATTTAGCTTGTTGTGACTTATTAAATTATATTTGTAAAGCAACAATGTTGACATACCTTGACAAATGTATTAACAGCCATAATTGCCATATCGGGTTGGGACTTGGCATAATTCATCAAATATAAGTAGACCAATTTCTTTAACTCCAAGTTATCAGTTTGCATACAGTTAACTACATCAGGGAAGAGTGCTGACACATCTTTGCCCACTGTCATTGAAGCGATCACCTTAAAAAAAATTAAGGAAATCATGTGAAATTACTATTGGAAAGGAAAATCTTTGGTTAGCTTTGGAAAATAAATAAAATAATTTACCTTTTTAACGGCTTCCTTTTTCTTTTCCTTTTTATCACTGTTCAACTCTGATTTTAGTTCAAAAATCTCCCCTTTTTTGGTAGTTGTAAAATATTTTGAATCAGTCATCTTGGTACACACTCAGAAGAAATTTATATTCAAAATCTGGAACTAGGTAGGTAATCAGGAGTTTTTTAAGAGTGGTTCCCTGTAAAAATCAATAAGTTAAATGTGAACTTGACATGTCGAAGTCAAAAAATTATCAAAAACAGCATATTCAATTGAATCGATAGTATACATATAATTGTAGGAAAGTTATTACGAAATGTTTCAAATACCTACTATTAGTTTTAACTTACCAAGACCAACCCCTTCAGAGTTCAAATTTTCTAATTTTTGTTTTCTCAAGGGAAGGGGCGGTTCTGAATCTGACAAGTGACAACTGCTGACAAGTGACAAGTGTTTAGATTTTTTTTTAAGTTAAACCCCTTTTGGAGAAGGCAAAGGAATTTAAGTCTATACAGCCAGTTCATTTCTATTTTTCTTTTCAGAAGTTATTTAACATTAATGAAATACATCGGTGAGATTTCAATGCTTTACCAGGACTTTTGGAAGCAATTCTGCTCTATAGGAAGTTATATGGTAAAACGATAACCTTCCAACACCCCATTTCATCTTATTTTACTGTTTCCACACATTGTTCATCACTAATGGATCACTTTTACCATAGTTTAACTACAGAAAATCTGAAACGCTGAATATATTTCTTTTGAATTACTACATAATATTATTTACCATTTACCTAAATACACAGCGACGAAAAGTTTTTCTTACAAAATAACCAATATTCAGGTTTTCTCAATAGGGTACTTGCATGAAATTTATTATAAAAAATTGTGCCAATATTTCAAAACTAGAGCCTTAGAAAAGCGTTATCGTGAAAGATTTACTAAAAAATGTTCAATAGTTTCCAAAATATTCAACTTTTAATTTTGTGAAACGGAACGTTGCAACGAAACACCAATCACAGCCAAGCTTAACACACGACGTCACTTTTATTTTTTTTAGGAAACATTTACCTCTTTCAGAGAAGGCAAAAGAAACTAAGTGCATACAGTCAACAATTTTTTTTTATTTTCTGAAGTTTTTTACTTTAAAATGCATCGGTAAGATGCATTTCGATTCTTTACTGGAACTTTTGGAAGTAACTCTACACAGTTCAACCTTAATTTCGCTTTTGGATATTGAAGTTACCTGTCTGTCAGTGTCACATGATCCTGTCAATACGACAGTGACATTTCTATCACAGATTAATAAGGCGTAATTTTGAACAAGTGACGTCATTCCGCGTTTCGGCGGTAAAGTCTAAAGTAGGAACTTTGAAACGTTCTATTTAATTAATTTATGCATATATTTTTTTTCTTTTTCTTGCTTTGTTTAAGTAGGCCATATATCTTTAAAATAGACTGAAAAAAAAAATTCATGCAAGTACCCTATTGTGGTTATATGGCGCCACCGTTTTGACGATGATTCTGCCAATGTCAAAATCAAAATTTAAAAGACGTGGTAGAGCATATCTAAACTAAAATGACACGCCCCACTACTCAATAAGCTGTTTTAGATGTGCGATATCATGTATTGATAAATGATAATATTTCTTTATTAGTGTGAGTGCGGCGACACTATGCGGCAACTGAGGACGAATGGCAAGACTAGATTTATGTGTCGTAACAATATTTTAACGGTTGTGCGTGTGCGTATGCCCGATGGAGGGGCGCGTCATTTTAGGTTAAAGTCCACAGATAATATAATACTATACTGCTTAGATAAGCTCTACCTATTGCAAGATGCAGTGAAAATGAATGTTTGTTTGTCTGTCCTCTATGCGTTTCGTAACCATTGGTCGGATTGTGATGAAACTTTGGCGGTTTATTCTGCCTGTGTCGGCAAAGGTTCCTGATCCCAAAACTCACGCGAGTGACACCGCGGGGCACAGCTAGTTCCTTATAAGAGGAAGGAATATATAGTAAGTAGGTATATATTGTATGTTCTGGACCACTTCGTTCTTTCGCAATGAGCGAGCACGTGCTCGCTCGCGAAATCACTCCGATGGTCCAGACCATACAATATATACCAATCAAAATGATTCACTTGTCGGATCGATCATGCAAAAACAATTATCGCTCGCAAAATCATTCCAGTGGTCCAGGCCCTGGACCACACAATCAAAAAGATTCATTTGTCGGATCGATCATTTGTCAGATCAATTACAAAAGATTTATCTGTGGAATGATAATACAGCGAAATCCATACCATGAAACGATTAGACGTCTGGTAGTTCTCATGTTTTGACTTAAAAATAAATGTAACTAACGAAATAGCACACTACTGACTTGACACGTGCATCATGAAGTTTGTTAAACAGTCACAATCGTTAAATATTGATAATGTTTTTGTCGAAGTAAAAAATACCATGTCACGTCATGGAAGTCTTCTACCTAGCACTGTACGATGCATCATTTGTGGACCGTCGAGCTGTGGGAAAACAAATTTGATGATTGGACTACTTTTGCACGAAAACGGGTTACATTATCGAAATGTGTATGTTTATTCTAAAACATTACAACAACCAAAATATGTGTTTTTAGAAAAGGTTTTGGAACGAGTTCCAAATGTTTTATTTGAAAAGTATCGTGATAAAGATGAAGTTTTAAGTCTACAAGATGCTAAACCCTACTCCGTGATTGTATTTGACGACGTTGCATGTGAAAATCAAAATAACATACGAGATTACTTTGCAATGGGCAGACACAAATATATTGATTGTTTTTATCTCAACCAAACATATAGTAAAATCCCTAAACAGTTAGTGAGAGATAACGCGAATTTAATTATACTTTTTAAACAAGATGAAACCAATATGAAACATGTTTATGATGAGCACGTTAATACAGACATGACGTGGGGTCAATTTCGCGAAATGTGTTCAAAGATTTGGATCAATCCTTACAATTATTTGGTTATAAACAAGGATTGTACTAAAAATAATGGTTGCTATAGAAACAAATTAGACACTTTTGTGGTGTTCGACTAACAAAGAACATAAATAATACCTTTAAATAGAGGAACGCATGTTTTAAACTTCATTCGTTATCGGATGCTAAATCAATAACGACTCGTCCGGTTATAATGGAAAAATCATTAAAAAGACGAATTGTTGATGCTGCAGAAGCAGTTAAGAAAAAGGTGCGAAAAATGAGAAATGTCGAAATTGAAAATAAACGTGCATTGGAAACCGTGTTCAAGCCGGTCACAGAACCTCTTGCTCAATTTACGAAAGCTAATGAAAAAGCAACAAAACAAAAGCTGATTGAAAAATCTGAAGGCAACACCAACCATAACACCGGTACTGTTAAAGACACCAAGGATGAGAGCAGTGATAATTATTATACAGATAATTCAGAATCTGATTTAGACACAGACCCCTCAGTTTCATCCGTTATTGATACAACTCTCGATGATAAAAATACCTCATCATGGTCTGTGTCTTCAGAGGCGTTAGATGATGTTGTATTTGGTGTTAGATCAGAAAAAGGAAAACTTATGTTAGGTTCATCTCCTATAACGATCGGTGATCGATTTATATCTGTAGCTGGACATAAGTACGCTACCACTCCTGGCTTAAAACAATTGTTGCTTAAAAAAGATATCGATTTAAAATTAATTACGGATAGCGACATGAAAAATTACAAAACTATGTTAATGAACACAAACGCTCACCGTCGAGATTACGATTCAAAAAAACCCATCAAAAGTAATAAAGGACAAAAATACGTACAAATCATTAGACCTCTGTTTAATATAAAACAAACGAAAGGAGAAGGCTTACCGTCAATGAAAAAAATACGAAAAGATGTCGACTTAGTATACTGGGACGATCCTAATGAATTGGTGGAACGATTAAAACTATTGATAGCATCACGAGAAGCTGGTAACACCGGACTTGACAATGAAATCATTTCTATCATAGAAGAATTGCGTGAAAATGGACTCATTAATGCGTAAATAAAATAAATATGTGCATTACTAACGATTAGTTTCATTTTATATTTAGCCTTCCTAAGTAGCAGGTCCTACCTTAAAATATGAGTATAGACAAATTTGGTCATCATATTCATAAAAGAATACGTTTTTCAGAGTTTACATTTAATGACAAGGTGTTAATGAAATCTGAAAATGGTGATTATGATCTAAAAACAGCTAGACTAAGAGGCATCAAATTTCCTATAGAAGCATACGATGCGGTTAATAAAGAGTATGTCGATCAATTACATGATATGATTATAAAAGAATTCAATAACCTTGTTGAAAATATGCGTTCACAAATTATAATTGACATTACAAATACCGTTACATCTACTTTAAAAGCATACAATGCTTTGTTGAGATCTCATAATGGAGATTATGATTTACAAACAGCTAGACTGAGAGGCATCAAACATCCAGTAGAAGCAGATGATGCTGTTAACAAGGAGTATGTAGACCAACTAAACACCAAGATGTTTAAAGAATTCAATGGCCTTATTGACAGCTTACGTTCTCAAATTGATGAGTCTACTTTAAAAGCAACGTCTTTAGGGTTAGTAAATCAGTTGGAAGAGAAACTGAACAAGAACGGGGTGGACAACGAGATTTAAAGTGCATTACAAAATGACAAAACAGGAAGTAGTCAATGAAATCCACAAAGCCGCTCGAAAAAACTTTACAAGACGTCCTGTTTTTCTTAAGGGAATCGATGATTTGTGGCAAGCCGATTTGATAGATATGCAATCTCTTCGAAAATATAACAACAACAATAAATATATCCTTATAGTAATAGATTGCTTTACAAAGTATGCCTGGGCTGAACCGTTGAAATCAAAGAAAAAACTTGATGTAACTCAAGCTTTTAAACATATTTTAATCCGAAGCCAAAGAAGGCCGCACAATTTGCAAACCGATATGGGGAACGAGTTCTACAACGATTCGTTTCAAAAGCTTATGAAGACGAATAAAATTATCCATTATTCGACGTTTTCTATAAAAAAAGCTTCAATTGTTGAACGTCTTATCAAAACTATAAAGCAAAGACTGTTCAAACACTTTAGTCTGATTGGGAGTTATAAATGGTCTGACAAAACTTTGAATAATATTATGCAGTCTTATAACACCACAAAACATCGCACCACTGGTTTTAAGCCTGCAGAAATTAATAAAACTATAGAACCAGACGTAAAAAGAAATATTAATAAATTACACTCTTTTCCATCTGTACCACAAAAATCTAAATTTAAGGCTGGGGATTGCGTTCGTATTAGTAAATACAAAAATTGTTTTGAAAAGGGATATACTCCTAATTGGTCTACAGAATTATTTACTGTAAAGAAAGTAAATAATACCATTCCACAAACGTACCACATTGAAGATCAACGTAAGCAGCCTATTTTAGGAAGTTTTTATGAACAAGAACTGCAGAAGACTAACTATCCTAATGTGTATTTAATAGAAAAAGTGTTGAAAAAGAAAGGGAGTAAGATATTCGTTAAATGGTTAGGGTTACCTCCTGATGAAAACAGCTGGATTGATAAATCCACATTGTTAAGTTAAGAAGATATAAAACTATAAACAGTATCGTTACTTTAGTCATTTTACTACGAGTCATGCAAGGTGGTGGACTCGTTAACAATTTAATAAATAACTTACCTTTTGAGATTCATATACCTGGGTATAATTACTGTGGACCAGGAACAAAACTTCAGAAACGTTTACAAAGAGGTGACCGCGGGGTTAACAAGTTGGACGAAGCCTGCATGCATCACGATATTGCCTACGCCAATAACACAGATTTACCTAATCGTCACAAAGCGGATTTACAATTGTTAGACATGGCTAAAAAGAGGTTAGAAGCAAAGGATGCAGGGAAAGGTGAAAAATTGGTCTCATGGCTGGTTAGTAAAGCGATGAAAGCTAAAGTCAAATCGGGTTGGGGAGTTAAATCATTCAAACATTTTGTCACGAAAATTCGTTCACATGTTAAAAAGCTAAAACCAAAAAACCATAAAACGCTGATAAACCTGTCTTATGCAGCTGCTAAAAGAATGATTCCGCTAGCTCGTCAAATCAAATTACCTCGAGTGATACCAATACCAAAAACCGGAGGAATATTACCACTTATCCCAATATTTGCGGGTTTATCAGCTCTAGGCGCTCTGGCGGGAGGAGCGTCTGGAATTGCAAAAACTGTGAATGATTATAAATCTGCTCAAAAGAATTTGCAGGAGACAGAGCGTCATAATAAAACCATGGAGGCTATAGCACTGGGAAAAGGCTTATACATAAAGCCTTACAAAAGTGGGAAAGGTTTATACATAAAAGCTTCAAAAAACTAACTACGCTACCTAATCGTGCTTTGACAAATGTAGACATTTTGAAGTACGCTGCAAATATTCCGCATTTCCGAGGTGTTTACATGAAAGATGAATTACCCAGAAGTCCGAGGAAGATTGAATGTGGTATTGTTAACCTAGATGATTCGAAGAATGAGGGAACACATTGGGTAGCATATGCAAAACGAAATAATTATTGTGAATACTTTGATAGTTATGGTGATTTGAAACCGCCATTTGAATTAGTGAAGTATTTAAAAAATATGAACATTTTTTATAATTATACAAGATACCAAAAATTTAACACTGTTAATTGTGGTCATTTATGTTTAAAATATTTATGGAAATTTTGGAATAAAAAAGTATAAAACATTAAATTTTGTTTTAGTCATGTCATTTGCAAAATGTCTTTAACACTATCAATTACGGGAAACTCATCAATTTTAACTACTTATTACTCTCCCACCCTACAACTTAATGGAGAATATGAGTGTGCTCTGTTATATTTATCTACATTTAATTCAATTCCAAATATTGACTATAGAAATAATAAATTTTACTATGGTACTAATGAAGTAATTACTCTACCGGAAGGAGCCTATGAATTGCAAGATATCGGTGACTATATAAAATCAGAAATAAAAGACGCAACATTTCAACTTCACTGTAATAACAACACATTAAAAATATCCATACACTGCACCAAAGATATTGATTTTACCAAGACAGATTCTCTAGGAAATTTGCTGGGCTATGGAAATAAGTTTCTGAAAGCAAATAAATGGCATGTTTCACATCTGCCAGTGAACATTTTGCCTACGACCGTGGTGAGAGTCGAATGTGATATAGTGAGTGGATCATATATAAATGGTGAACCAAGCCATATTGTTTACGAATTTGCACCTAACGTGCCGCCTGGATATAGAATCATCGAAGCCCCTAAAAACGCGATATATTTCCGAATCAATCAAAGTAATATCAACTGCATCCATATTAGATTTTTGGACATAAATAATAACTTAGTCAATTTACGTGGTGAAGAAGTGCAACTTTTTTTGCATTTGAGAAACATTAGTAAAAATAATGATTGATTACAATAAATACGTGCCTCGAAAATCAAAAACTATCAGTTCTGCGCGAGTAACCCTCAACAAAACATCTCCTTATAGGAAAAAAAATAAGTTAATTCGAAAATCAAAAATCGTCAGTTCTGCGCGAGTAACCCTCAACAAAACATCTTGTAGGAAAAAAAATAAGTTAAATAAAGATAATAAAGCGTTCCTTAAATTAATCGGATTATTAAAATGAATATCTTAGACGTTTTATCTGTTCCATCTTACGACAATTCCGTTGAAGGGGTCGAATTCCATTCATATAAACCATATGTAACAAGTTTCAACAGGAATGATGAAATACGCATTCCGATCAATCAACAAGATTTGTACATATTGCCATCAGCGAGCACTTTATACTTGGAAGGACAAGTTGATGTTAAAAAACGAGATACTAAAGAGCAAGTAAACACTGTAAATTTTACAAATAATTCTCTTCTTTACCTATTTCAAGATATTCGGTATGAGTTAAACGGAGTTGAAATAGATAAAATAAAAAACGCTGGAATAAGTACTACAATGAAAGCGTTGGTTTCAATGAATGAGAGTGAATCTAAAATGTCAAGAGCCTGGGGCTGGGATATAGGCGGTATTACAAATACTCACCGAGGCAGTTTCGCAGTTTCCATTCCCCTCAAAAATATACTTGGCTTCGCTGAAGATTATCAAAAAGTTGTGATCAATTGTCGGCACGAATTGATATTGTTACGAAGCAACACAAATTTAAACGCTGTTAAACTTAACAACGATGAGGTTATTGAAGACGTAATTATAAATAAAATAATTTGGCGGGTACCACACGTACGAGTTTCAGATAGAGAAAGGATTAATCTTCTCAAGTATTTAGAAAAAGACCGACCACTCCAGATTGTATTTAGAAATTGGGATTTGTATGAATATCCAGCTTTACCTAAAACCACTAAACATACGTGGTCAATAAAAACTGCATCTCAAATAGAAAAACCACGATATGTAATTATTGGATTGCAAACGAACCGAAAGAACAATGCAAGTTCTGATATGGCGCAGTTCGATCATTGTAACCTAAGTAACGTCAAGGTGTACCTTAACTCAACTTACTTTCCATATGAAAATTTAAATATAAACTTTGCAAATGACAGATTTGCTTTAATATACGAGCAATACGCAAGATTTCAACAGTCGTATTATGGAAGGCGATCAGAAGCTTTGCTAAGCCCTAAGCAATTCAAAGATTTAACGCCATTGTTCGTTATCGATTGCTCCAGACAAATTGACAATTTGAAGTCAGGGCCTGTTGTCGACGTACGCGTTGAACTCGAAGCAGATTCTGAGATACCTGATCAAACTTCAGCCTACTGTCTTATACTCAACGATTGCATTATCGAGTATAAACCACTCAGCAGCACGGTGAAAAAACTATCATGAATCCTGACATTATAATAGCCGATCTTCAAGGTTTTAAAGATGCGAATAATAAATTCATTGTTAAAGAAGTGGCAATTGCAACAAAATACCAAACACAAACATTTTTAGTTAAACCACCATACTCCTATAATTTTTTAACATTCGAAGAAAAAAAGCAAGTTCAGTGGTTGCAACGAAACAGAGGTATTTACTGGAATGAAGGCTATATAGATTATAGAGAGTTTCAACGAGTCATCGCTCCTTATTTAGAACATAAAAAGGTCCTAGTAAAAGGAATCGAAAAAATCAAGTGGATCAAAGAATTATGCTCTAATTGCGAAGTTATAGATTTAAGCAAGAAACTTGAAGAAATAGGATTTTCAAACTTTTCTACATTACATAAAGTGTACTGTACTGATTTATTCAACCATAACTGTGTTAATCATAAGAAATATTGTGCGTTAAAAAATGTAACTTGTTTAAAATTATGTTATTTAGAAAACTATTTTAGTAATTGAAATCTATCACTTTTAATTTTTTCATTAAAAATAATTAATAATAACTTGGTTTTTTATTAAACCTTACCCTCGTATAGTATTATGAAAACACCGATTTTATTAGACCATTGTTTTATTACAAAAACATATATGAATATAAATATAGTCATCTTACATAAACAAATAACAAATTTTACACATAGCCGTTATACTGTCGTTGAAATTATGTTAATTAATGCTTCAGTACCATCCAAAATATTATTTGTAGCACTTTCATCCTGAACTGGATATTGAGCCGTCACTAGCGCCATCGACTTGGATTGCCAACATACTTTGTCTTCCTCTACGTTATTTTCTTCATCTTACTTATTAATTTTACATGTATAAACATGCACTATAGCCGCATATTGTTTTTGAAATTTTGTTAATTAATGCCTCAGCATCATCCAAAATATGATCTGTTGCACTTCCATCCTTAACAGGATATTGAGCCTTCACTAACACCAACGAATTTTCTGGATTGCTTACGTCAGTAATACTAAGTTTAATTAGCTTTGTTGCTTTCCTTAACGGCTCCCTGCTGGCTACGAATGTGGTGTCAAAGCTCCTCTTTTTAACACTCTGCTTGCTCAATGAACTGCATGCTCCATCTTCGTTCTTGTTAAACACCTCTTCAAAGGCGGCTTGTGTGGTTTGTGAAAGCAACGTTGGCTGCAGCTTTCTGGACTTTTTCCTTTTGCTGACTTCAGGAAATTCTTGACTAAACCCTTCTAGAGGATCTTGTGCGCATTGTTCATATATATCATTAGGAGTAGACATGATCTAAAACAATCAAAAAATTATAATCGGTCCACTTATCAGAATAATAGTAGGTACTTAACAAACAAAAATGCATGCTTACAATTCCAAATCGATACGAAGCTGATGACAGTACCTCGGTCGAGCGCGTCTCGGTAATGACTGTTCGAGGAGCTAAACAAAACTACAGTGCCTATGTGTTGAAGTTTCCAAGTTGGAACATGTCTAAACATGTTACTGTTTGTACAAGCACGGAGACTGATGATCATATTTCTATGTTGTAATGTTATATGTTATTATTGTGATTATAATGAAACATGTCGGTACATGTTCAAACAGCAACATTGTATTTGTATCAAAGTGAAAGTCAAATAAAACTCTTGGTTTTAATGTAATTTAAAATTTATTTATATTTCAGAAAACACTAAAATTAACTTACACTGTATTCATATTTACTTAATATTAATACATATCTATTACATAATATTGCTTACAATTTCGTATATAATTATAATAATCATTATCCTACGGATAATTAAAACAATCTTATTTCTACCTAATATTTTATAATACTCTATATTAATAGTTACATTCTATGAAATAGTGAAAAAAATTAAGCAGTACAACCAAATATTGTCTGATTACCCCAGGCGATGGTTGTCACCTTATCTGATTCTAACAACCGCTTATCATCATTGGCTGAAAGAGCAATTTTATTTACGGATTGAGTAAATATTTCATGCTTGATTGTTTTAAACAAAACGTTTCTTTTTCGAACGACATCACAATTGTATAAGACATGTTTATAGTCTGATGCATGCAAATTTTTAATTACATTTCGTTTTGTTCCTTTTGCTTTTTTAATCGTTCTATCTGAAGTTTTAATACAATAAAGCTTTGACCTTAACCCTACAAACTCCTTAACTATCTTACCACCCATTTCATCCTTAAACAACCCAGGAATCTTTTTGTTTACAATTGGCAAACCAAACTTGTTATTGTAATCGTAACTGCTAGTATCAAAATATTTTAGAAAATTCATTTTAAAATCTCTGTAAACATCTTCTGTCTGTATATTGTAAATAAAACTATCAGTATCAGTATAACATACTTCAATACGATTTTCGTAAAATGGCTTTATTACTGAGTAATGGAAGTCATACATATGACTTTTAGAAAGTTCGAGTACAGCAAATCCAATGTAGATCGGCTTGTTTAGAACAACCCTTGAACGTTTCATTTGTATTGCTACTAGGTCGTCTGAAAATATTGATGCGCTGTGAAAATTTGGGTTGGCTATCAACTTCTCGGCACCAATAAATTTTTTTGTTTGGTTATTCATGTTTGACCACTTATTTATCAATCGTACATCTACCCATTGTTCTGTGTTTTCCAATGTTTTTCCAAATATACTATTATTTAACAACTTAAAAAAATCTTGTTCAAAAACAGATTGAGCTCTTTGACGCAGCTCAGTATTAAGGTCTATATATTGTTTTAAAAAATTACTTTGTTTGAAAGTTATAGCTCGATGGATTTTTCTTAAAACCAAACCGTGTTCTAAGCATTTTTTAAGGTGAACGTAATGAATAACGTAGTGATATTTGTCATATAAGTTGGGTATTAATTTTTTTGTTTTTCCTGTGGGAGATTTAATTTTTTCAGGACAAAATGGAAAATCATTATGTTGGGTGTGTAAATTTGGAGGATAAAATAAATCAACCTCAAGAATAAAGCCATTTTCAGCGTCATCCGTAATGTGTACTATATTTACCTCTAACTTCTTAATTTCACTATCGCTTAAAAATCTGAAGTCTGAATGAGGTAATGTTTGACACATACTATATCCATACAAATTATTACAATCTAAATACATAATGTACGAGCTTGGCGTAGAGGGGTCAAAAGTTTCCAGATATCTATGATTAGCTTTAGCGTGTCGTTTGGAGCACATGCACACGCCACCTCTAATGCCTTGTTGTATCAAACGAAAAATTTCTAAATCACTTATAAGTTCCAACCGAACGCGAGTTTTTAAAAGCATTGCATCAAATGAAAGACTTGGTGCAGTAAGATAAAAGGCGGGATCGAGTTGATAATATTGTTTACATGTTAATCTAAAATTTTCATAGATATCAGTCAACAAAAGGACGTCTGACTCGAGATACAAATCAGTAAATTGACCCATATTATTAATAGAAAACTCAAGCCACATCGCTCGAGCGTGTTCGTAATCTTCATCGGTAATTGACTCATTCGTAAGCGAGTTAAAAAAACGGTCTTTAGACGGTAAACAGGTATCAGCATATCGTTCCCAACTAGACATGTAATCATATGGATACACTCCTTTTCGAGTGAGCAGATTAAAGTGTTTTTCATCAGGATAGTAAGATTTTAAGTATCTAAATTCATCCTTTTTCATGGTTGCGGCTAACTTTTCTATGCTTGTCCCCAAAAACTTGAATGAATCCACAAATCTTATTTGAAAATAATCTTGTCCAGAAATCGGAATAAACTTTGTGAAAGAAATATAGTTTTCTTTTGTTTTCGGTATTACCTTAATAGACCCAGGGGCTTTTCCTAATTCTTTGATAAAAAGATGACAATCATAACCAGACAGGTTATGAAAGACAACAGGCAAGAACTTTGGTACTTGATATTTTAAATTACAGTAACTATGAGCAGCGCCACGGAACTGTCCTGTCAAATGACAATGATCACGAACTTTATCTACTGTTATTAGACCCTCGCAAATGTGACAAGTCTCTGCGTTCTCATAATTATAAGCATCAGTATCAGTAAAAACCATAGGCACGTTTTTATTTAATATTTCGCTGATTTTCTTTGCATCGTCACAAATAGATTTAACAAACTTATCAGCACAATCACGTCCTCTATATGAGGTTATGTGGTTGTATCTTGAATCTACTGTACAAACGAGGTGATAGGCAAAAGCTACAGGTACATGTCGCTGTTGAGTCACTGTAGAAGATTTTAACGGATCGGGTTCGCAACTATCGTAAGTTTCGAGCATAGCTTCAAAATCTGCATAAACAACAAAAGGAACGTTTTGCTTTCGGTCATAATTTTTAAATTCTATAAAGGAACCTTTTGGAGGTAATTCGGTAGCCACACCTCCGCAGATATGAGAACATAACTGATCGTTCGAGTTGAAAAATTGTAAACAATGGTCGCAAAAGTGCAATTTGTTACAATGCTTAGTAATTTGACTTCTAACAAGACGCGACAGATCCTTTATCAAACAGTAATGCGACATATCACCTTCTTCAAGATAAAGTAAATGAATAACTTTTTTGTTCAATGCGTCTGATTTGTAAAGTGGACCGACCACTAACTTCTTATCATTTAAACCGTATACAAAAATACATATATGCGGATTGTTCTGTTCAAACCGAGCGATGTCTGAGAAACTCATTGGGAACGATAAGCCATCCACGTTCAACACGTCATTAAATTTAGGATATGATGAAACTCTATCAGAATGACGTTGAGCAGGATACAAAGCAGCAGTTACTGACCATAAAAAACAAAAATTATCATTATTCTTTATATTTAAACAGGCTTTCTTTGATTTGATTAAAGCCGGCAACTCAATGAAACTTGAACCACGCAAAGGCTGGTATTTGTTTATGTTAACTTCTAAATGGGAATTATGCAAAAATGTCCAACCACTATCACGCTCTTGAAATTCACTTGCTTTTTTGATCAAACTGGTTTTTACCTCGAAAAATAAAGTATCAAGATTGCAATTTTGATAAAGAGTAAAATTTTTCGTGCCAAATGATTTTATCTCTTGGGAATCATTTTTTAACAAGAGAAAAACTCCAAAATATTCAAAATTGGCCTTGACACAGTGATGTTGCTTAAGTGACATTTCAATTAACGATTTGATTTTAGTTTGTATATGATCTAAAAAACTTTCTATTGAAGTCTGATCCTCAGAATCCGATGATGTAACTTTATATGAGGCTATTCTGTTGCGAAAAGCGGAATTAATTTTGAGGATACCTTCACTTAATATAGAATAATTTTTATTTTTATGATCAGTACTTCGCAAGTGACCTATCCAACGAACACGACTAACAAAAACTTTGCAATCTTCACAATACGGCATTATGTTAAATTACTATGAATGACACTAAAAACTAAAACTAAATGGAGATACTTCGCAGAAGCTTGTGAAATAAATACAGTGTAGGTAAAAATAATTTAAATTATCTACTTAAAACCTTTGTCACTAAAAAATACAGGTTCGCTATCAGTAAACAGCTCGTGTGCTTTGTGCATAAACTTTTGCAAGGCTCCCCATTGCGAAGTATCCCGATTTAATTTTAATTTCAAAGCCACTTGCGCTGACCGCCACCGTTGATCTGGCTGTGCGGTCGCAGCCTCTTCAGTATTATAAACTCGTACCTCTATATAAAAATCTCCTTCCAGATGTTTATCCCGGCGAACTTTCCCGCCGGGGACTCGAGTGCTGAGGTAGGTCTGGAGGCCGGTGTTGGTAGACAACTTATTTGTTTGTTTTGTCACCGGCTCCAGACCGAAGAGGCCTCGTTCGTATTCCGAGCTGTCAAAAAATAAAATAAAAAAATGTTACACAACTTAAGCGATATTACCCATTAACTACCTAAAAGTCTAAAAGATAAATAATGAACAAGTTAAATTCAAAAAAAATCAATTTTTTAGTTTGTAACTTATAATAAATAAGTTGGTTCACAGTAACCGGTTAATAAGGCTACTGCTGTATAAAATATATAGGAATGTATAGTATAAAACACTCAAGCCACTACAAAAATTGTCGTGGTTCGATAGCAAACAGATGGACAACACGGCATAACACACAAGAAATAAAGTTCAAAACAGACATTTCAAAATACTAATAGGTATTCAATGTAAAATTTCTATTTACCCACCTCGTTGAGGTCGACGCACTCCTGCTGTCGCTGCTGCGGCTACTGGTGTCAGGCTTCTTTTTGGATCTGTAAAATACATTTTAATTTTTCATTACTAAATGTTAAAGACAACTATTGCATAAATCCCCCAGTGCAACATCATATTAAACTAAAAAATCTTATCAAACAGTGCATAAACAATTCTTACCTAACCGACAATGCCGAAGCCTCTAGCGCTCTTTTCGGTGCCCTTTTTTTTGGCTTTTCTACCGGCGCGGCAGCCACTGCACCCTGGATCTCATCCGATGAATACTCAATATCCGACCTGAAATTTAAAACATTATTTGTTATAACTTTTATTTAATTTGTTTTTATAGTACACAACACATATGACATGTTCTTAAAC
This sequence comes from Zygaena filipendulae, assembly GCA_907165275.2. NCBI lineage: Eukaryota > Metazoa > Arthropoda > Insecta > Lepidoptera > Zygaenidae > Zygaena > Zygaena filipendulae. Next base: position 2,584,079 of record OU015668.1, read on the forward strand.
ACATTTTATCTTGCCAAATAATTTAAATCAGATGCGTATCCTAAATTATGTGTACCTAATTTGTTAACACAATGACTTTACAACAACTTCACACAATAACTTTAAAAACATAATATAGAACCTCCAAATTATTCTCAATAAATTAGAATAAAATGTAAATAATGCAAGTACTTACGTACATTTTTGATTTATCCTTACTGCGTCGATGCACTTTAATCAAGAGATGAATTAATTATAATGCCATTTAGTTGACACCCGTGTTTTTATAGAGCAAAAAAAACAAACTAAGCAAAATGTCTTTACCACAGATGATGGAACGAACTAGATATGGCATCGAGCGTAACGTAACGAATTCGGTAAATACGTGTACCTACTTACTTTTTCATGAACACATTGATTTGCGTTATACGATTGCAGAATAAAAGTAGATTTTCGAAATATAACCAAAATTCAAACCTCAAAAAGAGTAACTAAGTATTTGTTCCTTGAAATAAAAATATGCACATGAGCATTTGTGTTTATAATTTCCGCTGATATCCCCTCCACGCCTCTTTCTATTATTTACCTACCATAAACCGCACCGACTGCCCCGACAAACTTTGAGCGCGACTCATTTGTATACAGCATACTACACCGATAAGATGGCGCACGAACGGCAAACTCCTAGCGCCATGTCGAGTGAGGAGGAACGTTTAAAATCATTTGTAAATTGGCCACTGGCATACTTGTCACCGGAAAGTTTGGCAAAAAGTGGTTTCTATTTCATAGGTCGCGGTGACGAAGTGCGTTGTGCGTTCTGCAATGTCGAGATAATGAATTGGTTGCAACTCGACGAACCTGACCAAGAACACAGGCGGTGGTCACCGCGGTGTCCACTATTTCGCTCCATTGCTGATACATCATTTGATCGCGACGAGTGCGGCATGTTCGGTGCAGACACCAATTATATAGACCCCCACGTTAAGACGCTTAGGGAACATGCGCAAAAAGAGCACCACCACAACAACGTTGTCGTCAACACCAATACGCAAGTTCCTCACGAAACTGACGAGAAAATGTGCCAGGTAGACAAGTGTTGTAAAGTTTGTTTCGATGAAGAGTGCAATGTATGTTTGACGCCGTGCGGACATGTGGTTGCATGCGCCGCGTGTAGTTTTTCTATTCACAATTGTCCAGTGTGTAGACGTCCTATTGTAAATGTTGTAAGGTTGTATTTCTCTTGAATGAAAAACAATAATTTAAAGTAATTTTTTGGTAAATACCTGTTATGACATTTTAGTTTGGATTAAACACGCTAAATATATATTATCGTTGTGTGTATTATTTATTCCCGATGTACATTGAATTACGTTATGCGATTGCAGAATACAAGTGTATTTTTCGAAATATAACCGAAAATTGAAACTTCAAAAATGTAAATGTACCTACTTGTTAAAATAAAATTTCAAACTTATTAAGGAATGGACTAGATTCATAAGTTTCTCATCAATATGCCGCATCTATTATGTGTCGAGTGCAATGGTTCAATTATTTCCATTGTAACAAGTTACTGCATGCCAAGCAAATACTTACTTACCGGTATCACCAATGATACTATTCTCATGTATTACTACTACCAGTTATTTCCTCGGTTTCGCTCACATGAATTCCAAACTCTCTCAGACATTTTTTTTTTTACGGAATGATAAGTAGGTATGGCATTTTTGAACCCAAAGTATAAGTAGGTATATCAAATTTTATAAAAAACCTTTCAACAATTCTGAAGATTGTTTGGATGGATAGAGATAAAAAAATATAGAACATTTAAATGGTTATTAATGTTTTTACAAATGCAAATAACACTCAGTTGAGTTTTTTAGAACAGAGTTATCTCGATATTACAGACAGAAAATCGTATTTTAGTTATATTTAGATCCAACTTGATGGGAAAGCGACGGCGCGCGATGACATTTCAGCGAATTTTATAAATAATAAACATGCGCGGACCGTGGAACCGTGGTGATCAGCACTTTAGAGTTATGAGAACAATAAGTATACGTACTGATTGCAGAAACAGTACCTACAAACGATAAGTGCTTGAAGTCATAAAAATTATATTTTATACCTCTTAAATATATTATAAGCAAATATTTTTTGTAAACCGCGGGAAATAGTTCCAGCTTTAAGAACTCGTTATCACTGTCATAATTTCCAAATAGACCAAAATTCATGAGTTTTCGTATTTTATTTTAGAGTTATGAGAACAATAAGTATACGTACTGATTGCAGAAACAGTACCTACAAACGATAAGTGCTTGAAGTCATAAAAATTATATTTTATACCTCTTAAATATATTATAAGCAAATATTTTTTGTAAACCGCGGGAAATAGTTCCAGCTTTAAGAACTCGTTATCACTGTCATAATTTCCAAATAGACCAAAATTCATGAGTTTTCGTATTTCGTTTTTCTACATAATAATTTATGTTTTGCGTTAAATTCTCAGATTAACTGTATGTTTATTAATGCAACGTAATAAAGACATACATGAACCATTTAAACAGAAACATGTGTGGTTATTACATATTTGCTAACCGTACCGAATGTCAAAGGTAAGTAAAAAAATAAAGATAAGTAGTAAGCGAAGCGAAGGGAAACATACAGTACAGTACAGTCTCTGCTGTTGCGATTTAGACATTGCGAGTGCTTAGAATCTTTGTGTTCACTGCGTAAAGTTATGGTGTCCTCGAGTCAATCTGATCACAAAATATGTGCTTTATTTATAACTCAGTGACGACTTGAGCAATCTAGCCCTAGTTTCTGATTTACAGAAGATCGTTGAGCCAATCTGGTGCCGAATTTGATTCGGCGACGACTTGAGCAATCTAGCCTGAAAATCTGAAACTTTGAAGATCGTTGAGCCAATCTGGTACTGAGTTTAAATATATGCTTTACATAACTGTGGAGAGACACCTGACAATATAGTGAACATAATAGTTTCTAACATAAGTATAATTCAATTATTAAATTCAAAGTTTTTACGTATAACTTGTATGTGCTTATGTGTGATGAAAATACTTAATAGTTCACATGATGGTTCCGCGGTACAGGCAGATAGTTCAGGTATGTTTTTATTTATTCATAATTTGGTAACTAAACATGCAAACGGGTTATTATTGTTTGTTTTTTGTTGACGATCGACATGTGAATCTTTGCATGATCCATATGACAGATACATTTTTTAAATCAGTATATTATAATAATTATTGTTTTCACCGCTCCTGGCGAAAGAACGACATTCGTTGTTTTGTTGCATGGTTGATCAAATAAATGATCGATCCGACAAGTGAATCATTTTGATTGGTATATATTGTATGGTCTGGACCATCGGAGTGATTTTGCGAGCGATAATTGTTTTTGCATGATCGATCCGACAAGTGAATCATTTTGATTGGTATATATTGTATGGTCTGGACTATCGGAGTGATTTCGCGAGCGAGCACGTGCTCGCTCATTGCGAAAGAACGAAGTGGTCCAGAACATACAATATATACCTACTATAGTATAAATGCAGTGTTAGGTACCTTATCTTAGCAATGAAACCAAAATAAAAGTTTATTTTCTTTATTATTTTTTAATTACATTCGTTTTACAACCAGTACTGAATGCCGTTACATTTTACCAAATCTTCATCATACATTACGCGTTATACAGAATTATTATCTACGAAGCGACCCAACAGTCAAAACAGCGACATGCGAAAATAAATTAAAATGTTTCAATTATGAAAATGTAATGCTTCAATTAAAAATAATGCAAAATTGGCGCTAAGAAGATGTGCCATTATTCAATTTTACAAAAGTAACAGGTACACCTAGGGTGATATTTGTAAACAAAAAATCGATGGGATTGAATAATTAAAAATAAACATAAATCTTATAAAGGGTAACCGCAAATCACATAATATCTGTTGGGTCCGCATCGAGACACGCTAAGTGGTTACAGACACATAGTAATATGTATATAAATACAAAAAACATTATCATACAGTCAAGCTTAAAATTTTACTCAAATAAATAAACTTTATTATGAGGAATATACAATATTATACTTGATAATGATTATAATATATTAAGATTTGCTAATGACAATAAGTAAATAGAGAATATACACATACTTTTTATATCAAAGATTGCTCACCATTCTGAACAACTTTTGTAAATTTCGCAAAAAACTAAAAAATTGCGCCTCTGAACAAAAATGAATCTAAATATATGGAATAGCAAATTTTTTTAAGTAAATCTTTGGGTCCAGTGGATGTTATGACGTCACACTTCAAACTAAGAATTTTCATGAATTGTTCATTTATTCCGGACTATGGTTGTCTGGAATAGTTCATAAGCAAAAATACTATATTTCCTTGCTGAATTTCTAAATTTGTTACTGTAAAGAATATTTCATTTGATTGTTAATATGCACCTGCATATTAACAATCAAATGAAATACACGTTGTGACAAATACTTTCACTTCTTGCGCAATCGGAGTTGGTCTCATAGTAAGTTGTTTAGAATGATTAGCCAATAACATTTTTGAGGTATTTTAGAAATAATATTAGCGTATTTGTAACGAACTAGTTGGTATATGACCAAGAAAAGTACATGACGACTAAAACTACCATCAACGAATGTCCTACAGTTATAAACAGTTGCAAAGTACATGGTAAGAGTTATATGAAAAGATTCTACTTAACAGTTACATTTAGTATGTCTATATAGTAAATCATAATGCAACAACGTGTAACAAATAAATCATATTTAACAGTCTGATCACACAAATATTACAAAATTATATTAATTAGGTATATTAAATAATAATAACCTCGTACATGTACATACGCACACTACATTTTATTTACAAAAGTTAGCTAACTAAATAACAAAACTTAATAATTACATCAGTGTTAGGGCCGCGAAGGCCGCTCTCGCTCATTCCGCCTATTCCATAGATAATTCATAGTAATCTATGACAGAATATCTACATTAGGCTAAAAAAAGTCCATTTATATATTTCAAACGTATACTATTTTTAAATAACAGCGCTAATAAACGGCTAAAATCATACGATTCTGTGTCAAAAAGCATTGATAAAAAATACTCTGGAATGCATAATATTTCATTCATATTTTTAACTTTTACAACGTAAATTTGACAACAGAATATGTCTCATGTTTTCTCATTACGTTTAGAATAAGTATAAACATTCGTCCTAATAAGTGAGTACCTATATAAAAACGGTTAATATATTTTCATTTCTACTTGTATTCTATTCAAATACTGTCCCTAAAGTAACAGCTTCTAGTCTTCTACATTTTATAAGCAATCGAAACATATTATTTTCGAACATCTCATCAAAATAAGTATCGACTACATTTTCCTTTAAAACGATTTTCATTATAAATCCATTAGAGTCTCTTTCGTCGTCGCAACAATCAAAATAAGTTTCTTTCTACGCAACTTGCAAAACAAATCGTGCAGAAGTGGGATTGCGTTTTAAGCGTTTATCAATATGAAAACAAAAAACGAGTTCGCTATTCAAACGCGAGACGTCACTATTTATTCCCGCGTCGCGTCATCAGCCTGCTGTCGAGTGTTGTCGTCGATTGTCGATTGCCTATGGGTATGTTCCGTTATTACTGATAGCACTGTAAGGTATGGCGTCAATTTAGTATACTGCGAAGCCGTCCCTTTATAGTTAGCTATATAATACTGGTAACTGTTTAAAATGGAACGCATTCCAGTATACCGTCATCCATGTCATCTCACGTTGTCGACCACTCATTGAGGATCAAATGACGCGGTTGACCAATCATTGGTCCGAGGTTGATCACGTGATCAAACCATGAGAGCACCTTACCTCGAAAACGCCAGTGCTCACAGTGGAAAAATGGCGACTATTATGACTACCCTAGGATATTGCGGCAGTATACTGTCCGCTATAACGGAACGAATTTCTCCTCAGTAAGACCAAAGACCAGTGGTCGCAGCTTATATCGGAACATACACTATGACTCAGGCAAAGGTCGTGTGACGTGTACAGCCAGCGCGACGCGGCGGGCGTGTCCGGGCGTCACTTTGAGGTGGGAGCGGCTCAGTCGAGCAGCGCGTGCGCGGAGTCGTGCCGCTGCCGCGAGCAGAACACCGCGCACAGCACGGGCAGCGCGCTGGTGAGCAGGCCGGCACCGGCGGCGGCGCCGGCGGCGGGCGCGGGTTATGCGAACGACTCCTTCGTGGGGCTGAGCGGCTTGCTCCCGGAGCCGGCGCTCGCGCGGCTCTGGCGGCCCTCCGGCGTTTGGGATCTGTGACAAACACTATCTATGTAATTAATCTATATAAACACCCGTATATACGTAGATGATGGAACTTTTTAGCCGCACCTAGAGGGAGAGTACTCTAAGCTAAAAGGAAACATTGCTATATTCAAAGATTTTTTTTGAATACGCATGCCACACTCTGAAATCGAGCCCGACTAACATTGAAAAAATAAAAACCTGTACTTTTATGGCACCAATCGATAAATTCTATTATAAGGATAAAATCTCTCTAGCAAACAGTTAATTGGACGCAGATAAGCAATAACATGTTAACCCACAAAATTGATTCAGAACGATTTATTGAGAGTTAAGGAACGTTTTTTAATTACCATATTACATTGCTTAAATATGTAACTAAATATTGAACATAAAAAATGTTGATACGAAATGGCGCTCCTACTTTTAAAACACGATTTACTCAAAATTTCTCCAGTGTGGGTTAACACATTATTGCTTATCTATGTCCAATTAAGAGGTAAACCATGAAATCTAAAACCCACGCAATCACAGGTTTTCAAATGTTATACCTAATAAGCTTTACACTGTGTAAACAATGAGAGAATTTCCAACAAGTTGATCATGTCTATAGGGAACGTGCACGAACTATAGGTGGCAGCACTAAATCGACAAAAGAGACACTATGCGGACAGTAGAGGAAACTTATTAAAGTTGTCATCGTGCTTTCGGAAGGAAGATAATAATTGAAGAGATAGTTTTGTTTTCATAATTATGTAAATAAAACTATCTCCTCAATTAGGTATATTATATTTTTGAATAGGTATGATAAAAGTTATAAAATATGGCTTCCGGTCTATTTATATCTAGGTATATACTTATAATAAAACTGTAGAGGTCAATTCTGTACATTGAATATAATATATTCAAAATTAATATTGGAGGATGAATGGTGATCGATACTGATGCCAAAAAAGCAATCAGTAAATTTTTTGTCTGTCTGTCTGTCTGTCTGTCTGTATGTGCACGCATGGGTCAAATACTAGTGAAGGGATTTTAAGCAAACTTGGTACGATTGTAGTCCATACTCCTGGACAGGTTATAGGCTATATAATAATTATAATATCATTTATAATAATAAATATATAACGCTAAGACACATAGGAGCTGAGCAGTGACGATAAATTTGAAGCAAGTCGGATGAAAATGCGCTTTCGAGCTCTTATCCTCGTATACGTTTACTCAATCACGCAAAAACGGCTGAACGGGTTTGGATGAAATTTGACGTGCACGTTGTCAGGGGTACAGAGAAGCAAATAGGGTACTTTTTATCCCGGGATTCATGCGGGAACTCCGAAATTATCACGGGTGAAACCCCAAGGCACAGCTAGTCATCATCAATAATATAATAATTAATGATCGTCAGCGTGGCCAAAATATGTCAAAAGGTTTTTAAGCTTTTGAGGCCGGCCATGTACCTATTGGAGGTTGAAGAGATGAGGATGAGGAGGATGATCTAAAGAAGAACATGAGGCTGTGAAAACTGGTAAAATTGTCGCACAAACTAAAATATCCATTTATTTTATTTTATTATTTTATTTTTTGTTATTTTTTGTCGATGTATTGATAGTTGATACATCCAGAAATACAACAATGAATTGTGATTAGCTAGAATAATAATTTTCACTAGTAAAATTAATCCTGTTTACTTGTCATAAATGTGAATGGCAACTATCAATAGATTCGGATTGGCGACGCCAGTTGGCAGCACCGTCGTTGTGCACGTTCCCTATCTAGTTCTCTTTTTGGAAGTAGTGGACAGAATGACAATATTTCTTAACTATTGTAATTTTTTTTTTCTCTTCTTTTGGGACTCAACAACTATTGTAAAATTTAAATATCTTAAAAAAAAAAGGTAAACACATGTCACATAACCAGCCAGTGTTAGTGGCGGTATGCAGTACTCACTACTCACTTGTGCGTGTCGTTGGTGATGGAGGCGCGCGGGGCCGCGGACGGGCTCAGCTTGTGGTTGGCGAGGAACGTGCCGATAGACTCGTCCGAGCTGTAGCTGTCGTTCTCGCTGTTCGACCGACATAAATAATGACATTAGTCACTTTCACAATGCGCAAAATCACTTGAGAGGTATGTGCGCGTGTAGGGTAGGGCGGGGAGAGTTCCCCATTCAAGTCGATATTGTCCGACACACACACATCAGCGACAGCCTACACCAACACCCGTATATGGGTGTGGGTAGGTTTCTGTGGGTGTATGTGGGTTTAGGTGGGTGTATTTGGGTGTAGCCGGGTGTATTTGGGTGTAAGTGGGTGTATTTGAGTTTAGGTGCAGGGTGTATTATAGGCGTATTTGGGTGTATTATAGACGTATTTGGGTGTATGTGAGTGAGCGGCGTGTCCACCTGTCGCTGTCGCGCGAGTCCCCCGGGCTGGAGAGGTCGCCGGCGATGGCCTCCTGCAGCGCGGCGGCGCGGCGCGCGGCCAGCCGGGCCTCGTCACGCGCCGCCGCCGCCTCGCCCGCCGCCGCCGCCGCCGCCGCCTCGGCCGCAGCCTTCGCTCGGGATGCCTCGCTCAGCTTCGCGTTCAGCGCCGAGTTCTCCTCCTTCAGCTCTCTGTATGCAAACATTATGACATTCATTATTCAATTTTTCGGCACATTACATCGATTTTTTTTTAATTTACCCTTTTCGGGGAAGGCAAAGGCATCTGAGTTCATACAGCCAATTCAGATGTTCTTGTTCTCTGAAGTTATTCACTCCGAACCTTTTGGAAGCAACCTCTGTAGGAAGTTGTATAGTAAAGCGACAGTTTCCCGACGAACGCTCCATTTCATTTTATTTCACTGTATCTACCCACTATTCTTCAATAACGTAACACTATAATGCAAATTCCACCACATTTACACAACATAAACCACGATAAACTAACTTTTAAAACAAAGAAATACAACTGACGTTCATTCTGCTCAAATCCCGCCATAAGTCCACATCCTAACTTATTATTATAAATGTGTACGTGTAATTTTTTAGTAAACGATGTCAGAGTCCAGAGGTACAGAAAAGGACATAGGGTAGGTACTTTTATCCCGGAACTTCCGCGGGAACTTCGAAATTAGCGCGGAGCAGCAAGTAGGTACAAGAATAGCGACCGCCAGCCTATTGTATCTATCCTTTCGGCTGTTTTGCTTGTGACCGATAGCGGCGCGTGCGCATGCGCCGTGTACCCCACCTGATCTGCCTGGCGAGCTTGCGCAGCTCGTCGGCGGCGAGCTGGTCGCGCGCGCGCGCCGCCGCCAGCTCGGCCGCGTGCTGCTCGTGCGCGTCGCGCAGCCGCGCCACCTGCCCCTCGAGACGGGCGCGCGCCGTCGCCTCCAGCTCCAGCGTCGACTCCAACTCCTGGCCGTACAGGTACGAATACACGTTAGCCAGTATAGACTTAGTAGAAATTGTTGTTTATTCATGTAAGTAGGTATAACAGAAATACATCTACGTACCCGTAAGTCGTTACTAAGTATAAGGATATGGCAAACATTATTGGTGGGATATACGAAGTATAGGGATATGGCAAACATTATTGGTGGGATATACGAAGTATAGGGATATGGCAAACATTATTGGTGGGATATACGAAGTATAGGGATATGGCAAACATTATTGGTGGGATATACGAAGTATAGGGATATGGCAAACATTATTGGTGGGATATACGAAGTATAAGGACATGGCAAACATTATTGGTGGGATATACGAAGTTGTAAGGATACGGCAAACATTTTTGGTGGGAAACCACGTTAGTTTTCTATGCGTTAACGGTTGTAGAAAGACAATTTCCGTTACGTTCGGTGTGTGAGACACAAACGATCCGCCGACCTTGTTCCTGGTGTCGCGGCGGCGCTCCGCCTCGTGCTGGCCGTGCAGCTGGCCCGCCTCGGCGCTGGCGAGGCGCGCGCTCAGCTCGGCGAGCCGCTCGCGCGCCGCGCGCGCCTCCTCGGCGGCGGCGTCGGCGCGCGCGCCCGCGGCGCGGACCTCCGCCTGCGACGCGCACAGCGCCGCCGTGCTCGCGCGGTACTTCTTCAACAGCTGCGCGCCGCGCGCGGGACCGACCACCGACCACATATTATTTAATATAACTCAAACGTATTCATTTGTAGATAGATAGATAGATATTTTATTCTCTCTTTAAAAATTACATTTACATTTTATGTTAAAATTAAATAAATTCACTAAAGAGATTGTCAATTTGTTTGAAAAAAAATAAAATAAATATTATTAAATAATAATATAACAGAAAATTAATGTCAAGTAGAAACACCTTAGGTAACGATTTTCACGTTTTGTTGTCATTTTCGGGTGTGGTGTCAAATAAAGTTCTTTTCAATTAAGATAATAGAGCAGGTATGTTATTTATTTTATAAACTACTATTATTAGCTGTTCCTTACGGTGATTAGCTGTTCCTCGTAGTGCCGGAATTCCCGCGGAAATTCCGGGATAAAAACTATCCTATCTTTTAAGTTGAACCATATCATAAATGGTTACAAAATTTTATCAAAATCCGTTCAGTAGTTTCGGAGTCCATCGCGGACAAACAACGTGATACGTGATTTATTAAGATATTAAGATATATCGTGAGATTCTCGATCTCTCTTTTCTATTGAAGATATGCAACGGCACGATTGACTGTTCTGAGCTCCTGTCCCTTATTGCGCTTAGGACACCTGCCAGAAGCTGCAGATACAATCCGCCGCTGCACACTGAACTAGTCTCCACCAACTACAGGCAGAATTCCTATATCTGGCGGGCGAGTGACAATTTCAATAAATAATCCAAGGATTATGATTTTGATCTATTTAACACTAGCTGTGAGTCGGCGAGGCGAGTATTAGAAATTTCGTTTTATGTAAGCTAAAAATAATTAATAATCGGACTTTGATCCCGCGGTGTATGATGCCGCTGCCTATTGGGCGCTTGATTTTTTTTTTGTAACTCTACTACCTACTTGCGAAAATCTGTCATCGGCTTATTTGTTGACCAGTTGAATTTTCATTATATTGTTGTAGCAGTTGATTTTCCGAATAAAATAAAATAAATAAAAATAAAATATAATTATAATCCATCCCCCCCGTTCCCCCGTCCCCTCCTCCCCCCGCTCCCCCCCCGCCCCCCCGGCCCGCTCACCTCGGCGGCCTCCTCCTCGGCGTCGTCGAGCTGCGCGCGCGCCGCGGCCGCGTCCCTGGTGGCGGCGAGCGCGCGCTCGGCGGCGTCGTTGCGCGCGCGCGTCGCCTCCTCGAGCGCGGCGTTCGCCTCCGACGCCTCCGCCTCCGCCGCCTGCTTCGCTTTCGTCGCGGCGCGCACGGCCAGCTCCAAGTCTTCCACCTGACGATATAAAGCATAGACGTATATTATATTGTTTTTCTTTTTTTTTTTTCATAATAGGGATGTTGACGACTTTTGAAAATCAAAATTTTATGTCAGTAAAGATTTATCATTTAAAAAGCCCTCGTGAGTCGTGCTTATTTCGAAATAGGTGAATCTATCTATATTTAGAACTAAAAGTGAAGAAAGGATTATTAAAGGACGTCTGGCAACCCTATAAATCTGATTGATGTATGATTTTATGAACAGTCCGTACAGCAAGAGTTCAACTCTTGCTATACAGGGTGGAATCTTATTCGTTGCGGCTACACGAAAATGGTCTTAGGAAACTATCCAATAATAACTTGTCTTGAAGTTTTCTTCGGTTGTACCTGGTTCTTGAGTTGCCTTATCTGCGCCTTGCCGCCGCCCTCCTTCTCCTTCTGCTCGAGCATGGTCTGCGCGTCGCGCAGCAGCGCGCGGTACCGCTTCAGGTCCCTGCGCGCGCACCAGCGGACTCGTTAGATAAATGCTGCTGTGCACCCCATTTGGGATTATAGGCAATCGACCCGGTGCTTGGGTTTAAATCCGATAAAAGCCTGCCTTTCACGGTTTCTTATCCGTTTTAAACTCAAGCACCGGGTTGGGCATCTACATTTGGGATACATTATAGTTGTGATGTAGGTATATACGACTTTTATATATTTTTTATTCTTTTAAATTTTTTTTTTCAATTGTTTTGAAGGTTTTTTTTGTTTAATATTCTATTTTTTTTTTGTTATTTTGGTTAGATATTTTGTTGTTTTATGTCGTGGTGTGTGTGTAAATAAATATATTTCTATTCTTTTTCTATTCTATTCTTTATGTAAGTATATTGTATGTACCTCTTATTGTTTGTGTCTCGTTTTGGGTGCCAATAATGCGGATGTTGTTTGATTATTACGCTTTCCCGTCTTAGCGGCTTAACCGATCCTCATAAAATTTTGCATACACGCTGTCGGGGTACAGCGAAGGACAAAGGTGCTTTTTTGTCGCGGAATCCCCGCGGAAACTCCGAAATTACCGCGAGTGAAACCGCGGGATGACAGCACTAGCTATAATAAACGCGAAATTAACTATGTCTGTCTGTCTGTTACGCTTTCACGCTTCAACAGCTCAACCGATCATGATGAAATATTGCATACTCATTGTCAGGGGTACAGAGAAGAACTTAGGGTACTTTTTATCCCAGAATTCCTGCAGGAAATCCGTAATTATCGTGGCTGAAACCGCAGGGGACAGCTAGCGATAAATAAATAAATATAGTAGTTATGAGCGGCGACCTCTTGAGCCTCTGCGCGTGGTGCGCCTGGTCGAGGGCCTGCGCGCGCGCCGCCTCCTCCAGCGCCGCCAGCCGCCGCTCCAGCTCGTGCCGCTCGCGCACCAGCAGGCTGCGCTCGCTGTGCTCGCTCTCCAGCTGGCTCTCCAGTACTGGCGCGGACAGTGCAAACAGACATCTATACTATCTATACTACTATTATAAAGGGGAAAGATTTGATTTTTTGTTTGTTTGTTACGATTTCACTCAAAAACTACCGATTTCAAAAATTCTTTCACCATTATTGAGTAACACAGGCATACATATTGTAACCCAGAATTCCCACGGGAACTCCAAAAATTACCGCGGGGAACAGCTAGTTTTTATAAACTCAATCAAATAGCGCCCGCTTGGTCACTCCCGGCGCAAAAGACTCAATAATATGTAGAGGAATTGAGTAGGTTACAGAACTTAAACTCCGACTCTGATAAGTCGGAACTTCCGATTGATATTACACATCCGGTTCCGATTTCGGTTCAAAAAATCGGAGGATATCTAAAAATACCAGGAAGGTATTAAAATATGGGTACCTAAAAGTTATCGACAAATTGATTGTGCCAAGTTAATGTTAATTTGATTAGAGTAGACAACAGCGAAATGGAAAAAAAAACTATGCTATTTTTTCGATTGCCGAATTTGTTCCATTCCCGTTCCGCAAGAAATTTCTGTGATGTACATACTCTTAAGTTTCTTGGCAGCATTCGCCCTGGTCTCCTCGAGCTCGTCGTCCCTGGCGGCCGCCTCCAGCCGCGCCTCCTTGCGCTGCTGCTCCAGGAGCATCTCCAGACGTAGCTTCGAGCTTTCCAGCAACTGGGGACAAAAAGGCGACGTATTGATACCTGAACGACAAGAGGAAGCCTCAACTGTAATATAGAGGGCGCGTTCCACACTCAGGTATTCTTTATTTTATTTAATTTTATTCGGAAAATCAACTGCTACATAAATACAACGAACATTAAACTATATAACCAGAACTCTTAATGTATTCCTGTGCCGGTTCCTTTCCACATTGTTTATTTACCGACTCAGCGCACTCATCTCCCTACCCCAGCTCAGCGCACTCGTCTCCCTACCCCAGGTCAGCGCACTCATCTCCCTACCCCAGCTCAGCGCACTCATCTCCCTACCCCAGCTCAGCGCACTCGTCTCCCTACCCCAGGTCAGCGCACTCATCTCCCTACCCCAGCTCAGCGCACTCATCTCCCTACCCCAGCTCAGCGCACTCGTCTCCCTACCCAGCTCAGCACACTCATCTCCCTACCCCAGCTCAGCGCACTCATCTCCCTACCCAGCTCAGCGTACTCATCTCCCTACCCCAGCTCAGCGCACTCATATCCCTACCCCAGCTCAGCGCACTCATCTCCCTACTCCAGCTCAGCGCACTCATCTCCCTACCCCAGATCAGCGCACTCATCTCTCTACCCCAGCTCAGGGCACTCATCTCCCTACCCCAGCTCAGCGCACTCATCTCCCTACTCCAGCTCAGCGCACTCATCTCCCTACCCCAGATCAGCGCACTCATCTCTCTACCCCAGCTCAGGGCACTCATCTCCCTACCCCAGCTCAGCGCACTCATCTTCCTACCCAGCTCAGCGTACTCATCTCCCTACCCCAGCTCAGCGCACTCATCTCCCTACTCCAGCTCAGCGCACTCATGTCAGTCAGTCCCCCGCACCCACCCAGGCCGCGCACCTGTTGACGACGAGAGAGACGGACCATCAGACCGTACCCGCCCTCGCCGCATTCCCCGCACGCACCTGTATCTGCCCGGCCAGCTCGTCCAGCTCCTCCTCCTGGTCGCGCGCGCGCCGCTCCAGCTCGGCGCGGGCCCGCCGCAGCGCGCCCAGCTCGTCCCCGCCCCCGCCGCGCTCCTCGAGCTCGCGCGTCGCCGCCGCCAGACGCTCCTCCTTCAGCTCCAACTCTAAGCGAGCCTCCTGCAATGTTCAGATGGGTACACACTTGAGTCTTGTCTACCAGTTGACTTCTATCGTTGCGGTAGATTCGTTCGGTCAAAAAGAGAGTAAAAAGTGGCGAGTGTGCGCAGCGTACTCACGGAGAGGGTCTGCTCGAGCGCGTACTTGTCCGCGTGCGCCTGGTCGCGCTCCCTGGAGAGCCGCTCGCGCGCGCCGCGCTCCCGCTGCAGCTCCTCCTGCGCGGCGTGCAGCTCCGAGTCGAACTTGCGCTGCCGCTTCTCTAGCAGGTTGTTGCGGCACGTCTGCACAGACACACGGTCATACGGTAAAGTAAAACACACTGAATACGACGTTAATATACAGTATGATAGCATAGAGATTGTATAAAAAAGCGACACTCTCCGCCTCCCCCAATTTCATGCCTCCTCATGCCCTGCGAAAGTTTTTTGGAAATTCCTAGGAAAATCTAACACATTTAGAATATACATGTGACAATTATTCACTGACATTACAGTATACAGTTACTGTCAGCTCGCTGTCAGCCTTACGATACGCACACACGCCCAACACGTGTACGTACAAGCCTGCTGGGAAAGTACTTGAATCACTTCATTAGTTTGGAATGTCACCGGGCTGGTGATGATAGGTTGAACGCGATACGTATTATAGAAGCTGGTATTCAGTATTCGTTTCTAGTCTTATATAAACAACAAAATAAAATTATAATTAATTCTTGACGAAAAAAAAACCATAAAAATATATGACAAACATCGTAAGGAAAACCGGGCCCTATTCATTATAACCATTAAGCATCTCATTAAGATGTTTTTCCCTCCTGAGATTAGAATAATAGTTTCTAATATTTTGGCACATACGAAGCGTTTGCTACTGTGTTTTTGGCACGCGCGTTATAGATGAAGTATGTTATTAGTCATAATGAATAAGGGTCCTGCACTGCACAAATATTAGAAGTAATTGATCGTTCACAATATCAGGGTAGCCTGGTGTGCCACCAGTGGCAACACCAAAGAGGCTGATTGTATCAAAAAATGCAAGTTTACATCTGAGTAAAGGCAGGTTATAGTGACCTGTTCGTCGAGCAAGGAGCGCAGGTCGGCCATGTCGTTGGTGAGTTTCTGTAACTTCCGCTTCCATTGAGCCGCCACCGCCCGCTGCTCCTCCACTTCTTCGTACGCATCCTGCACCTAAAGATTACAGAGAAAAATATACATAAAAAAAAACATAGATTCTATATTATTATTAATCTGAACGTTACAAAAGTGAACGAAATACGAAATCTTAAACCGATAAAGTGTTGTGTGGCAAATAGATAGTTATAGGCTGGAGACGTCAGCTAAGAACGGATTTCAAGAATTTGCCGCAGAAACATAAACGCGCGTGCGGGTGAAACCAAACCGCAGAAAACAGCAAGGGGCCTATAATATAAGTCAAAAGCCGCAATGTCTTGTTTGTCATTACAGCTAGTTAAACATTAAAAGACATGTTTTTACCATTTCCAAGCATTATTGATAACTACTAGAGTACCTAACTACATAGACTGTTTTTATCAGCAATTTCATCCATGCGAACTTCAGAATCCTTTTTTCTTTTTAAAATCCACGTTGACAAGGGAATAATTATATGCTGCCCACACATCAAGATTTATTCAAATCGGTTCAATAGTTTAAAACGGGCATAAAAAATACTCAATAAATAAATAAATATAGGTACGTAAGTAGGCATAAAAAAACTAAATCGAGTCACTGACCTCAGTATTATTATTGTTCATATTTATCACAAACCAGATTAAAACAAAACTTTTTTTTTCCCTTTTAATATAGACAACGAAACGCGGTCTGTCCCGCATAAAACTGTAGTGAAACACAATATGGTGAGCGATATGCAATGCACGCTTAGTATCAGCGAAATTTGGGTTATTCTCTCCACTCGCTATCGGAGCTCTTTCCTCATAGCAGAGATACGGAGCGTCACAATATATGCAGCGGGAACAGTTAATTGATTAAATGAATAAATAAATAAATAAGTTTAATGGATATTGAAAATATCCGATCGCCAAAGTTAGCAAAGTCGTTCTATAAACTATACAGAAAATACATTACATTCTCGTCAAGTTGGTCTGGTTAAATGTAAATAAATATGAAAGTAATGCCAAAAAATCTTACTTATTATATTCTAGTCGATCTCCCACGGCTTCACTCGCGTTCATTTTGGAGATAAAAAGTACCTTACATCACTCAGGAGCACTGTAGCTTCGTATAAGTGAAGGAATTTTTAAAACCGTTTTAATAATTTTTGAGTTTATCCATTACAAACCGACAAACATATGAAAAATCAAATCTTTTTAGTATTAGTAGTGTATCTAAAAACAAACGAGTAAAAAAAGAATAACCCGCTATCCGCTATCAACCGTGACAGCTCAAGGATCGTTCGAGATAATCGTGATCTCACGTTGATTTGGAATCAGATAGTAAGTATAAAGTGATAGTTTATCATAGCTATAGCGCACGGTAGCGTTGATCCTAGCATAAAGCTTAGCGTCGTTCCACCGCATTACAATATATTAAAAACTAGCTGTGCCCCGCGGTTTCACCCGCGTGAAAGGTTTTTATACAACAACTTTTTTTCCCGACATCCGATTTCAATGAAGCAAAGCCTATATGTAGCTCCAGCCTAAGCTTAATCTACCTGTGCAAACCGCATGACAATCCGTTCAGTAGATGCGGAGATTATCGCGAACAGACAGACAGACAGACAAGAATTTTAAAATCTTTTTTTTGTGCTTGGTTACTTTTCTTTTATCACCCCTCTTAATTTTAAGTAAAAATATTCAATGTACAGAATCGCGCATTCTACTCTTTTATTATAGTATAGATTGTCAGTGTTTCAAGTCTTTCAACTCTATTTAACGCTTCTCATACTATGGTTTAGGTTGCCAACCTCGGCGCACAAATTTCTCGCTATACTATCTATAGGGTAGCAAACCTACTGCATGAATTTCCGGAAAATTTGCTACTATCTACGCTATGGGAGGCGACACCACGGAGGATAGCTGGTAAGTGATTTTTTGTGAATGCAAAATTTTATGGTGATCGGTTGAGCCGGTTAGCTGTGAAAGTGTAACTAAAAAACAAATAAAACATACATCACTCTACTTATCTATACATATAAAATGCTTTGTTTTGAATGACTGACTGACGGATGAACGCACAAACTAAACCGCTGATCGTAGAGACCCGAAACTTGGAGGTTGTGTTCTTTGTATGACGTGACGTTACGTGCATCCGATAAGAAAGGATTTTCCGCATTCTACCCCTGAGGGGGTGAAATAGGGGGGCAAAGTTTGTATGGAACAATTCCGCGAGAACTTCCGAAATTACCGCCGATAAAACCGCGCGGCACAGCTAGTCTGACAATAAAAAGAGACGTGTGGTTGCCCCCCTCCCCACGCCCCTCAGCCTCTTCCCCCGCATGCCATGCCTCACCTTCTTCTCCAGCTGCTTCTTCACCGTGACCAGCTGCTCCAGGTCATCCTCGTGCTGGCGGCGCAGCTGCGCGCGCACCAGCTGCAGCTCGCGGTGCGCGTGCTCGTACCGCCGCTTGTACTTCTCCCCGCCGGCGCCGGCGTCCCCCTCGGACCCCTCGGAGTCGGAGCGCTCCGCGCCGCCCACGTCCGCCGAGCGCCAGTGCAGCAGTTCCAGCTCCAAGCGTTCTGATGCCTATACGGTATGCGGAAAAAAGCTCCTTTATTGTTATTCTCTTTTCTATAAGGTGCCGTACTTCAAAAGAACAAAAGAAAGGAACCCTTATAGATTTACATTGTGCTGCTGGTCTTCCTAACAAATAAATAGGCTCACTTCGTTTTCTATCGGTCAGTTTGTCTCTTTGTCTGTCAATACCATTGAAATAGCACTTTATACTCCAGCTCTAGTCTTCCGCAGCCATTTGGTACTGTTTTTTTCTTATCAGCCCCCTCAACCAAGTTTACAATCTATAATCGTTATTACTACTAAGGAACGTAATATCATCAGGACACGTGGTCACATAAAATCAACCAACCAGTCATCCAATGTTTCGTGACAACGTATAGGTAACATGACGATACGTTACTTAGTTTTCTATAGCGTTAACCATTATAGATTGTCAACGTGGCTAAGGGGGCTGTTCTCATGTTTGTTCGTGTGAAGACTCACCTGTTGCAAACGCTGGTTGTTGGTCACCAGCTCTCTGTTGTCCCTTTCGATGCGCAGCCTCTCGGCCGCCTCGGCGTCGGCGCGCTCGGTCGCGAGGGCGGCCGCAGCGCGCTCCTCCGTCAACTCGCCCCCCACTTCGGAAAGCTGTTGACAATTAAGCGAATTGCAACGCGGTTAGCGCCGGAGAAAATAATATTTTAACTTGCTTTTCTGGCATTTAACCCTGGCTTTTCTGACACTTAATTTTGAAAACAGTGACTTAGTAAAAACGTAACCAAATGGCGGCTAATAATTATATTTCGTTACGTTAATAAATGTATTTGTGCATGATGAATAGTTTTATGCACGTTGTGCAGTTGAAGTTTTTTAAAACATATGCATTACTTTGTAAAAGATACTTCGCAAGATCAAAGTAGTAATTTGCACCTGTATGAATGAACGCTGTAATTATTTATAGCGGAAGTCATAAATCGTAACTCGTAAGATAATTATATTCGGTGCTAGGTAGATGAAGGAAGGAAGTCGAGTGGGCGGTCCATTCAATACAAATTGCATAACCGACATTACCCATACGAGAATCTTCAGCGTTTGCCAAACGCCCATAGTATTTCCCTTTCTATTCTGAAATATGAACGGTCTAATAATAACTCGTCCACTGTGTAAGAAAAATACAAGTTTCCTTCGCCAGATTAATGGCACTTCAGACATAAATCCGCATGTAACCAGCCAAGAATTTCACACATTCTTAATAAAGTTTTGTTGTCAACAAACGAAGAGAATATATTTTGGCAAGCGTCACGAGTTTGCGATAATATAGTGGCGACTTGCCGACAATAAAGGGAACTAGCGCCACACAGCGAACCAAACCATCCCGGTTGCCCAATCACATTACAGATTAAATTTATAGCCGCATATTCATTTACGTGTCTTTGTGCATCGTGATTTATGATACTTCAGATATTAAACAAACCTCATCCATTTCGGAGACGGTGGTCCTGTCTTCGGATATTCCTCGGGAAGACCTGCACACACTACTAGCCCTGCTTCCACTCCGGCTGAACAAAGTGAATCCTTTGATCATAATATTTGTTGCCGACTTTGATCTACCGACCTTCCTTTTCTTGCCATTGTAATACATTTCTAGGTCAGGCTCATCTTTATGACCCAATCGTCTCCACTCGTCCATAACGTGGTCAGTTTTCTTGAGGAAATTATCAATTTTGTCACTCAAGTAGTTGGACGAAGTGCCGTCTTCTAAATGAGCTGCTATCGGTTTGAATCTTTGCCTGATCGGTTGTTTGTTGCAACCTAATACGAAAGAGAGATTTGCATCGAAAACAACTGGAGCCTGTTCCCTTGACTTCAATTCTTTCAAGTCCACGCCATTAAAATTATCACAAGTTTGAGGATACATTCTTCTCGGCGTTGGGGTCGTGTTACGAAGAGTTGAGTTTGTACTTGAACATCGGGATAGGGGAACGAAGGTGCCGTTGCTGCTGCACGTAGAGTATTGACTGCCAGAGCTTCTGACACTGCTGTATTGCGAAGAAGGACTAGGAGATCGAGAAATCAATGAGCCGCCGATGGAACCATGGCGTTTAGCGAGCTCTGCTATAGAACCCGTCTCTACAGATGTCGTCGACACGCTTCTTCTGTAGGATGGACTTGGAGATCGCGTCACTAACAGTTTCCTATTATCAGATTCTTGAGGTATGGTGTGAACTTCTTTAAGTGGCTTTGTAACAAAAAGTTTTTTACCGTTCAGTAGAGAGTTAGACAGTTTTGGTGAAACTTTTTCTTCTATATTTATCGGTAGCGTTTTAGCTTTCTTTATCGGTAATATTGGCCGACTCGGGGGTGCTTTCGGCGGTTTCTTTGGCGTGGAATCCAAAATTGGTGGCGACAACGAGCCATTGGAGGTCGGAGATAGAGGTCCGTTGAACGTCGGCGACAACACTCCGTTCGTCTGTGCATTTTCACATTGTTTCGGAATCTGTAGCTTGAGCTCGTTCGAGTAATGGTTGCTCTTGGAAGAGCCGGTGAAAAATCCTTTCAGAGCGTTCGACATGTCTGCGAGTTATGGCGACAGTAAACGTTTCCTACAAAAGCGGAAGTGTTCAGTGCAGAGAGAGTTCTGTGCCATATCACGGTGGTGTGGTGCAGTATTGGTGTCGCGAGCGTTTCGCGATGCGCCGGCGCACCGGTTAGAAATAGAACCGGCGCGCGAGGGCTCAGCGGACTCACTGCGCTCGCGCCGGCTATCTCGGTCTCCGGGCCGCCGCAACTGCTAACTGCCCGACTATTTTAGATTACGTAGATGTCGGAGTGCAAACGTCTGACATGTGCCGGCAGTATTGGGACCTATGGCGAATGTCACTAGTATATTTACAGAGCTAGCAGCGGGTCGATCAAGTAGGCCCGCACAACACAAGTTCAACGAAACTGCACTTTTTATTTTTTTGCACTTCAAATTACACTTTTTAGTGAATAGATACGTCTGATATGTCTGGTGATTGGGATTGGGATAAGCTGGAGATTCACGGAAGCACAAAAATTTAATTGTCGTCTAGAATTCAATTTTCAATCGGTTGCAGTGTGCATTATGACAGCACCGTTGGTGTAGCGGTAAGGTACGCTACGCCGCCGGGTGTCGCGGGTTCGATCTCCGCGTTAGGATTAAACCATAATGTGATGAACATAGGTGTTTACTCAAAGTCTGGGTGTTTTGTAGGTATCATACGTATGTACGAGTATTTACAAAAAAAAAGTTGGCGTGGCGCAGTGTCGGCGGCTCCTACGTATACTAATGCAACCCACAAATTGACGAAAACAATTTTTTTTGCATCAATAGCATTAAAATAACCTTTAATTTTGTATCCTGTTAAATTTATTTTGAAATATCAACTATTAGAGTTTCGAGGATAGATACAAATTAGTAAAGTTGTGTTTTTCCATTTGCACTATAACTATAATACGTAGGAGACCCGTCATTATAATGTTCAAGCTTTATTATTATTATGTCCCTATAACATAATATAATATGTATTTTATATACTCCTTTTAATAATATATTTTAGCAATTATAATGTTTGTTTATTATTTGTATCATATTTAAATTGTTATTATTGGATTAGGTTAAGTTTAGTTTTAGTTTATTACGGTTAAATAACTTTCGTCTTTTGGATTACTTATTCTTGCTTAAAATATGTATTTGTTTGCAGCAAAGCGTTAAATTATTTCAGTTAGTGGGGAATGATGTCAATGGATTGCAAGTCATAAGCGATTGACGCGGGCTGCGCGGGAGCCGGGTGCAGTCGGCCGGAACACGTGAAGGCCGCGGGTGTTTGTTGTGATTTACATAAAGTTCGCTGTTTGCATGTGGAAATTACCGATCATTATATTACATTCGTGCGCCTTGACCTAATCTCTGAGGAAGAACTCTCAATGGTCTGCGCTTTGGGGTATGTTATAAAACATTAGATCTTAAAGAGAAAGAAAATGCGTTTATAGAATCGTAATCTCCCAGGAGACAGGCTGAAGTCTTGAAGAAATGGAAGAAGAAAATTACGCAATTGAGTCTTGAGTCAGTAGAGAGTCAACTAGGTAGGTATGTAGAATTTACAAGAGTTGTTCCCAATCTAGTTGGCGGATGTCACATCATGGGACTTATTGCTGCATTGAGACTTGGGGTTAGCAGCAAGTTATATTACGTATAAGTATTTATTTTTATGTATAAAGCAAGGTCTAGACGAAGCCAGCGCTGGCCTCGTATAAACAATTTTTCAAACCAGTGATGACTTTCGCCCGCGTGCCCGAAACCCCCGCACCAGCTGGCGCTTATCCGTAGAGTAAGACGTGTTCACACCACAAGAATAATCCAGGAATGAAATGAATCCAAGCCTCATCTAAACAACACGGGCCAGGCCAGCGCAGGCTTGCCTGAGGACTGGCGCCCGCGCCAGCGTTACTGGCTTCGTGTTAAGTCTAAACCATGCTTAATGGCATTAATAGGCATGATCAATGTTGTTTTCGAATAAATCAGCGTTGTAATCCATGTTTAAGAAAAATTTATTACGTTTCAGTGCAATAACCTGAAAAAAGGTCGTACATAATTGATTGTAGCTAATTTTTAAAACTCCAAACAGATGTAAATCAAGCTTGTTGTTTGACTTTTCATGCAAATCTCAGTAAAGACGATAAAATTTTAATAGCAATTTGCGTGTTATATTTTTATAAAAAGTTTATTTGTTTACGACACTGTGGAAGCTGTTGATATTGTATCTGGCGGAAAAATATATAAAATTTGCAAGTCTATGCATAGATACATAAATCCGTGATTTTGTTGTACTTGTGTGTCTGTCCTTATTTGAACACGAATCACACAAAAACTGTTGAACGCATTTAAGGTCCCTATGAGATTCAAATCAGGCGGACTTGTTATAAAATCCAAATCGGATCGTAGATAAACATCCCTCTACTAATATTATAAAAGCGAAAGTAACTCTGTCTGTCTGTCTGTCTGTCTGTTACGCTTTCACGCCTTAACGGCTAAACCGATCATCACGAAATTTTGCACACACGTTGTCAGGGGTACAGAAAAAGATATAGTGTACTTTTTATCCTGGTATTCCCTCGGGAACTCCAAAATTAACGAGGGGAAACCGCGGGGAACAGTCATACAAAATAGAGTAAATATATAGATACAATTATTCATCTCTGGTCGTCCAATAAGCGATAAATAACGTCTGTAACCTCTCATGTTCCATGATGCATCTGTTAAATTCATTTGCTTTCAAAGTTTACATTAGCATTTTAATTCATTCTTTGTTCAGTTTGAAATAATTTACAAAAAAACCCAATGCTTTTTTACAAGCTGATGATTCATTCGCCAGAGTTTCGGATTTCTTTTTGAAAATCTTTATTTGTCGGTACAGATAAAGATTTCGAGAGAATTAAGAATCGGGGTAGGTAGGTTCATAAAAATCCTCTCCTAATTATTCGTTTGAATTCGCTTTAGCAGAAAATGTATTCTATGTATCGTGCTTCATGTAAATTAGTCGTTAGTAGTTTGCGTGATGCGTGCACACACAGAAAACGTATGTAAAAATAGCTGTTTTGGCTTCCAGCATCAAAACTTCAAGACAATCTAAATAAACAAAAATGAATCGCCGAAATGTATGTGATCGCATAACTTCCCAAAGACTGCACCAAATTTGATAATTCTTTTTTTTCTGTTTGTTATTGTCAGGACAAGGTTCGTTCAAAAAAAAAGTTTGGAGTTCCTGCGGGAATTTATTTATTTATTTAAAATAACGACCAACAAAGCATACACCGTAACATTGGTAGTGATACAATATAGGAATTCCGAATCTCACGCGGGTGACCTTCTCTACTAAATAGCTGATGTTATAAGGAGTAAATAAGGGTAGGTACTTTGGAGAATCGGCGGAAATTCCAAAACTCACGCGGGTGAATCTTTGAAACGGTTGGACCAATTCTGACGGGACTTTCACTGCTAATTATTATCTGACGTTATATGGAGTAAATTAGGCTACTTTGGAGTTCCTGCGGGAATTCCGAAACTGACGCGGGCTGCACAGCTAGTAGGTACATAAGTATAAATGATCACGATAACTATCGTAATTTTCAAAAAATATCTATACACAGATAGACACCGCTGCACTTTAATTGTATTATGTAAAAGGAAGAAAAGTGAAAACGAAAAAGAAAATGAGTGATTATCCTCTCTTTGCAACCATTGTTATACAATCTTATTTACCAACTATAATATTTGGGAAGTCAACCTATGATTATTCGTTTCGAAATTCGTATTATTTTTTGCGTATTCCCGCGTTTTTCGCAACGCGATGCGTCAGCGCGACGACGACGCGTACGCAGCGAGCGAAAATGCGATACAACACTGAGAAAATAATATTTTCTTTTTAAATTTTATACATCGATGAAACATTTTAAAAATGGAACGTTTATTTATAAAGCGGACGCTAATACTGTCACTGGTGCATGGATTTATAAAGAAGCCGTTAATTTTTTTTTTACAATGACAGGTTGAGGTCCACTGCACATTTAAAATGTTTATTTGATAAATAAATAGTTAAATATTTAATATAATATTATGAATAGCTAATTTGCTAAAATTATTTGATTTTCGTTAGCAGTGTCAATTAATCAATTAAAATATGTGCTTGCCTTACGTCTTCTAAATGCATTATTTTTCTTTATTATTAGTAAGTAAGTACTAGAGCTATAGTATTATCAATTATTGCTTCAAAATCGTAAAAACATTTTTACGCGCTTTTACATCAATGTCCAAAACGATAATTTAAGCATATCTATTGGAATTTAGAACACGTCAATCATTCATTTCTACGATTCGTTGGAAATCGTTTCTCGTTCGCGCGTCAACGCTCCTCTTGTCGGAGAATACACATTCAGGCGGCAGCTTGCGCACGCGCCGAGCGTCGGTCATGTTTTGGCACTAACAAAATACGATCATTTGCAATGGGCATGTTGACTAATTTTTATTTTTTAGTCCGTCTTGTAGATTATTAAAAAATATTGGACACGTATTTTTTCTTTTTTTACGTAATCAAAAAATAACGACGATATATTGAGTTGAAATTTCGCGTGACGTCACTATTCTGACAATTTGTATGGCGGTTTTGCGGTTAGTGACGTCACGACCTCCTCATCCTAAACTTTAATGCGCTTTATCTCTGTATATTTTAATTTATTTAAAAAAGCAAAAAATACGTGTCTATTATTTTTTTATTTTCTAACTGACGGACTAATTAGAATTTTGATTTTCAATAGTAGTCAACATCCCTATTAACAAAGCACGAAACCCCAAATACATGCTACAGTTCATGAGCGAACTGCACATGATGCAATGTTTTGAGCATTTATTGCCAAGTAAATCAAGGAAAGTAGGTCGTATGGTGTAACCGCACTAATCGATCGAGCGTTCTGAACTTCAGGAGCTTCAGGATTTGCCAAATCTTGAAAATTCTAATAAATTATGTTACAAGTTATTATAAGCACATGACTGGCTACTCCCATACAGTTATAAAAATAATAATAATACTAATCCGCTGTACAACAAACAGATCTACTTGATCCCACACTAAGCTTTTTTAGCCTGTGTCGTGGAAACCAAGGAAACGTGGTATATACTACATAGAATTACATATATTTTATAATGGCGATGTTCATCTTTGTTCATCATACAAAGTGCACCCCCACCGGGAATCGAACCCGGAACCTCTTGATTAGCGGGCAGGCATGGTGACCTACAACGCCAATCGGGTCGTCTTATATCCGCGTTCAGTGATCCCGTGGGAATTCCGATATAAAAGTAGCCTATGTCCTTTGCTGTACCCCTGATAAAGTATATAGCAATTTTCATGATGATCAATTGAGTACTTAAGGCGTGAAAGCATAACAAACAAAAAAACTGTTTCTTGTTTTAGGGAGTTAAATAAATTCTCGCTCTTTTTTCGCCAAAACAAATGCTTAAAAAAAGGTATTGTCAATCAGTAGCGACGACTTTGGCCCACCTTTCTGGCAGTATACGAATACCAATGTGTAAAATAAAGGTGTATTCTCAGTAGTTCAATGTAACATAAATTGATAATTTTAATAAACGTACCTATTTTTAACAGTGTCAGCGATAAATGGTGTCACGTGTTGAATGGCATGTTATTAGAAACGTGTCAACACAGATTTTTAGGATACAGACGGAGCGATAAATCAAATCTTTTGATCTAAGTTCAATTGCTCCAAAAAAAGGTACCTATCTCCTATTATTTATTTAAGGTTAGATACTTACCTAAATTCTATGTAGGTATCTAACTTTCGCGCGCTGTAGGTATCAAGCTGTGTTTCAATTGAAATAAGGCTATTTGACAAATTTTTAATTTAGGCCGTCTTGTAGATAAATAAGAAATATTTGGAAACGTATTTTTTCTTTTTTTACGTAATCAATAAATAACGGCGATACATTGAGTTGAAATTTCACGTAACGTCACTAACCTAACCTAACCTAACCAGTGCAGTTTGTATGGCGGCTTGTAGCAGGGACGTCACGAGCCCCCACCCTAAACTGTAATGCACTTTATCTCTGTGTATTTTCATTTATTTCAAAAATAAACAAATACTTATCTAATGATTTTTAATTTTGTAACTGACGGACTAATTAGAATTTTGCTTTTCAAAAGTCGTCAACATCAATGTCAACATCTCTATTGAGAGATCGATAATTTCAAGAAAACGGTCCCCATTCTTCAAATTAGACTATAATTATTATTTGACACCAAAACCCGTCAATTACGTATTCTTTAGTTGGCTTAAAATTATACGGATACGAATTGGTATACGGATTGAAAAGAAACTATGCAAATAATCCAGTCATTCCAATTTACATGTCCGACTTCGGCGATACGAGAAAACGTTAGAAACAATTTTGAAAACTTTACAAGCCGGCATTCATTTCGAAGACAGTGGACGGACGGTGATTAGTGATTACGCAACAGGGTTACCACACGTTTGTTTATTTTCGTTACGGATCCCAGTCAAACAACGAAGAGCACACTCGCACCTAAAGCTACGTTCACACTGAATAACAATCATTAGACAAAAACAACGGTTTATCTCATATTTCCCATCACTAAATAATGCTTGTATTAAAACAAGTTTCTTTTCTAACGTGTTAACATGGTGATTAACAAATTATATCATAATAATAAACATACTTTTTACATTATAACAATATTACAAACACTTACGTACACGCATGTTGCTTGTTTGCACATTAATTGTTTATTCATAGACGTAATAAATCTTTTTTATGTGAACTTGTTTATTACTCAATTTTTATATGAATATTTTGAAGGGTTTTTTTCGAATTTAGAATGAATTTATTTTTTATCTAAAACCTCCTCTTGCACTCCCGAGTGTTGTTCAGAAACTGTGACATAACGTGTTAGTAAATCCTTCGTCTCAAGGTTATCTAGACTGGAATTATGAGTATCTACCAGCACGCTAGTAGGCGGCGAGTTACACTTGAACGATCACAAATAGTCAAATGTAATCGAATAGCCTATTGTTTCGATTGTTTAATCGATAAACCGCCGATTCGCAATGAATTTACGGAGATAAAGATCTTGAAATACAATAAATTTGTCACGGATAAGCAATAAGATGTTAACCCACAAAATTAAGTTATTGATTCAGAACCATTCATTGAGAGTTAGGGAACGTTTTTTAATTATTTGTTTACCTTATTACATTGCTTAAATATGTAACTAAATATTGAACATAAAAAATGTTGACACAAAATGGCGCTCCTACTTTTAAAACACGATTTACTCAAAATTTCTCCAGTGTGGGTTAACACACTATTGCTTATCTATGTCCATTTAACACTGGTTGAACTTGTAAGTTGTTTTTACACGACTAAAATAGCAATAGAAGTTTATGTTATCAAATTTTATTCATTTACATTTAATTATATGAATTGCTTCGTTTGTCTCGTTTTTGTGGAAGTTCAGGGAAGGTTTCCGAAATCCGAAACTCACGCGGGTGAAACCGCGGGGCACAGCTAGTAAATTATTATTGATGACATTCTATTAATGTCTTCAAATTATCTGTAAGGATTTATAAGTGAAATCTAATTAGATTTTTAAATACCTATCTAATTAGGATCCTGTTTGCTTGCTTGCTTTCCATGATACAAGCTTATAGTTTACTGTGGGATCAAGTAGATCTGTGTGTTGTTAAGTGGATTATTATTATGTATTATTATTGTTTTGTTAATTAATGCAATGAATTTGGCAAATCACAATTTGGGTCAACTTATTTTAGTTCAATGTAAACAGTTACACATAATGGTTTTAAACTATGATATAAATAATAGGTATAAGAACTTCGATCAACTATACGAAAAAACTCTCTTGCATTGAATAAATAAGGTTTTTAACATTTTTGCTAAAATTCATCATTCATTATCATATAATTTATAATATTATCATCCAATTTTCGAAACGTATCTTACGTACCGTACCTAAATACCTGACTATTATGTAGGTATCTTTATACAAAACTTGAATTATGAATGAAAACCATATCTACAAAATAGTTGAAATTAAAAATACCAAGTTTCACTGATAATCCGCTAATAAATTTTTACAATTTTAATTCACGGGTGGATCCACGAACCTACCTACCTTTTTCGCTCCTTAAGCCACAAATGCATACATGGATATTTTTTCCTCCCTTTTAATCAACACGACCCATTTTATTTGCACACATAGAACGGTAATTTTCAAGTTAAAACAAAAATATGTAAAAAATATATTATAATGCAACAAATCCAATGTGCACTCACCTTTGTTTCGAATCGTTCCGTCTCATTCTTATAATGAGTTCGTTCCGTTTCCACCTTCTCCAATTTGGATCGCAGCGTCTCCAGTTCATCCTGCAATCAAAATACGAATTTATTTAAATGTGTAACAAGATTACAAATCAAATAACACAAGACATAGAGTTTATTTTTCTCTTTTTTATCCCTACTAATAATATAAATGCGAAAGTAACTCTGTCTGTCTGTCTGTTACGTTTTCACGCCTTAACGACTCAACCGATAGTCATGAAATTTTGCATACACATTCTCAGGAGTACAGTTCTCTGTACTTTTTGTCCCGGAATTCCTGCGGGAACTCCGAAATTGATGCTGGTGAAACCGCGGGCAACAGCTACTTTTAAATAATACCCTGACTTTCAAAGACACTATACACATACAGTTTGTTTTCCAACAAATACATTTGTCTGTATTGAAATACAGTAAACTAAACAACATCACAGATTAAAGGGGACAGTTGAAAAACTCGTGTCGCAACAGCGTTTGAAGTGTGTACAATGAACGATACAATAAACGACGCAGCACGCTCTATTTAGTAGATGGATGCGTAATCTAATAAAAATCGGACGTTTATCGGCTTCACTGCTGGGCTAGGCATTCGACTTCGATTCATTTGTGGCTGTTGGCTAAATGGATTCTGATGGTCAGCCCCCCGACTGCAAAAAATCCTAGTATGAAAAGTTGGGAAGCGAACCTTTAATTATAGTATTATTCTACACATGTGCTACCTGTAGTGCGTTGTAATTTTAGTCCGCAAGTCATGAAGTTCATAAAATTTCAAATTTTCCATGTGTGTGAACTTCCATAAGAAGTGAAAGTAAAGGACGGTAAATCTAGATTTCCATACAAACACACTAATTAATTTATATGCCTATGTTGTTGTTGATGGGTGCTGTCATAATAACTGTAATTACATTGACGTCAAAAAGAGCCACATTATGGGTTTGACTTTGATCTTAACACCTATACCATATACCTACATGCGCGTAAAAACTTTGAGAGAGTCTTGTTATTGTGAATATCAATTATCAAAATCAAAACCGAAAGCTTTTAAAATCACAAAGTGACACTTCAATTTTGTTTATTTGTACTCGTATGTATTGATGGTGTAAGTTCTGTAAATGAACGGTAGTGCCTTTTATATACGGACAAAACAGTGTTTCCGAGGGAGTCCTGAAACGGACGCGAATGTAACAGCGAGCCATCCAGTCTAGAAACATCTGCACAAAACCTAGGGATTCCGAGGTCGACCGTGAGAAACACGCATCAAGAAGGTCCAATTCTGCTAACACAAAACATCTATAGGAGTTAAATTATTCTTTTACTAGTTGTGCCCCGCGGTTTCACCCACGTTAATTTCAGAGTTCCCGCGGGAATTCCGGGATAAAAAGAACCCTATGTGTTAATCTGATGTATAAGCTATATTATTGTAAAGTTTCATTTAGATCAATCCAGTAGTTTTTGCGTGAAAGAGTAACAAACATTCATCCATCCATCTATCCATCCATCCATCCATACATTCTTACAAACTTTCGCGTTTATAATATAAGTAGGATTTCCTTGTTCGTTTTTAATATTAGTGTCAATGATTAGTGTACCTAACAATCCATATCTCAACAATTATAAATTCAATAAATTGAACCTATTTTGATAACTTGTACACTGTTTCCTTAGCCGGAAGATCCAATAATAAAAAAATTATGCGAAAAAAATTAGTGGAATTTGGTACAATTATTAAGAAGCCCACATAGATGATAAGATTAACATTAGGTACCTCTATACGAATATTGTGAAAGTCCAACAATATCACATACAGAGTAGCTGTATCTAATATCTATGGTAATAAGGGTCTCCCAACATGTAACAAAATTGTGACGGTGGAATTGGCGTCACGTGAATTTGCCAGTATCGATATAATATTATGTAGAGAGAAGCGGCAGTGGTACGATTTTGCGTGAGCAGAATTTTCCCTCAGCGCTCGCTACTCGTCACATATTCATAGCGCAATACTAAGCTATGTCGGATACGGTTAACGAGGTAGGTAGGTACGTAATTAACGTTTTTCCATCCGACGCACCACAACAGTTAATATGCAGTCGACCCGGCATCGATCTCATTGATCCACAGTTTTTGCGTTCACATCGTAAAATAACCGTTCAGCGTCGTAAATATTGTCTCATGGCTTCCTTTTTTTTTACACATAAAAGGTGCTCAACAAACCTAGACTTCGATCACTGGATGGAGAATGTACTCGATCTATAATATCTTTTTACGCGGTAAAACTTGTCAAGGTAGGATATGATTTTTATAGTCGGTTGAGGGTAGTTTTGAAAGATCGCTACGTTAATGCTCAGTAACTAAAATCACATTAATTTTTATTAGCTTACCACACTAATATAACACGTATTGTGTCACTTACTATATTTGTATTTGTTTCTCCTTCACGGAGAAACGGCTGAACGAATTTGGATGAAATTTAAAATGTCATAGCTCATAGCTTATGCCATGAGTTAATACATACACATAAGCTACCTTTTAAAGCGGAGTTCCTGAGGGATTACTCTAATTTACGCCGAGAACAGACTTTATAACGATGACTGAATTATCATCTTTTAAGCAATTAAAGTAATTGAGAACGACGCTATGGAGAAGTTTAGTGTATTTCTTGGATCTAAAGAAAACATAATTACAATTGGGTTTTTAAATACTTTCAAATATTTTACATATCCAATTACCTAACTGACAACTTGAAAATTTGGCAGAGAAATTAAAAAAAAAAAATCGAATCTTTAAATTTCACTCGAGCTCATCTGAAAAGCTATATTATGCATACTGATTTAATCAACAGTTTTACGATCTGGTCCACTTCCTCGTTAGGAACTCGGCGCCATAATTGGAGATCGCGTAGCGAAGGAGGTGCGCCGGCGTCGAATGTTGTCAGGGTTGGCTCTTGTTTTCGTAAGTAGGGAAAGAAACAGATTTGAACATCGATACACAATAATTTTTGTGCAATAGTGACTACAATATATCACAAAAACTGAACGGAAACTGGTGACGGACAGTGTAAACTGTAAACAGTCGTTTACGGATGATTCAAAAAGTTGTATATCTGCTGACAACGAAACTAACCAACTTGGTACGTTACCCAAGGTATTCTGCTAAGTTTTATCCATATTAATCATATTTCTATTGCATTAATTATTAAAAGTCTCTAGCAACATTTCAAATTAAATGCAATTAAAAAAAAATTAAATATACACTGCGTATTGTTTTTTTTTTCTTAAAACAAAACAGTGTACATGTACTTATTCACAAAGTTGAAATGTTTCTGTTCTATTCCAAGCCATATAATACAAAAAAAACCTAAACTAGAGTTTATTAAGTTATCGACAGTAGATACAAATATAATGTGTCAACCCTAATTCGGATATGGCTGCAGCGACGACGCAATCACGCGTAAATCGTTTGCGATTAGCGGTTACAGAAAACACGACAAAATAGTGGATATTGAAAGGCGAAAATACCAAAACAGTTGAATATGCAACCAGACAACTGACAAAAACAAAATAGGTGTACAGAATTTCTTTTCCTTTTTTATTTATTTGCTAGTTTTCAACATAGGACAGGCAAAATCACAAAAGTATGCAGGCACCTAGCACTGCGATGCTTTCTAAAGGACTCATCGAGAGGTAATCGATAGGGCCTATTGCACTTATCACTATAATCCTTATAAACAGTATTATAGTGAGAGATGGATAATATACTTGTAGTAGTAGAAGAAAAGGAAATACTTGTCAAAAATTGAGAGAGGCTTACAATAACATTACCTACAATTACTCGGTATCGCATGGATTTAAAAACCTATTCTTGAAGAAGCAAAAGTCTTGGCTAATAATAACAGTATAAGTAATCGTAGTCATCAACAAATGCTTGATCGATGACTCCGAAAGAAAAATGTACAGCATCATATGGAAGTGATCAAGTGAAAATACTAATGTTAAATAACTACATTGTCAGAACAAAAAAATACAATATGCCAATAAGTTATAGTCAATTACTCTTGCTTTCACAATAATGTAAGTCACACAAAACGCGGTGAAATTAATGATCTGTGCTGCGCGCGAGCCTGAAAATATCAGAGCGTGGCTACAAAAAAACAACAAAAAACAAAATGCCAGTCACTTTCGAGTGTCAGGTTTTTATGTTTCGACGCGTGTGGGATTCCATGGCATGATCTGTAAGCTCTTTATTCATCTATACTAATATTATAAAGAGGTAAAGTTTGTGAAGTTGTAGGGGGGTAATCTGTGGCTTTACTGAACCGATTCTTATCCCGGAATTCCCGCGGGAACTCCGAAATTACCGCGGGGGAACAGCTACAGTTGTAAATCTCTCCAACTCGCACATGTTAGAGAGGAAGGTATTAAGTAGTAAATAAACCCTGGCTAGTATAATAATAAACGCTGGCAGAAGCAAAATTAACTGTAAACACCTTTAGAACTTTATTACTTTTAAGTGAGAGTTCAGTATTTTAGAAAATTTGATTATTATACATATAACTATTAATTATATCGAATTACGTAATATTTATACTTTATACTGGCAAAGAATGCCACAATGGCATTTAATCCGCCTTTTGTACCAAATTGTGCAGACAGTTTAAATAAATAAATAAACGAAATTTAAATGACATGTTGAGAAAAAAAAAGATTTTTACTTATAACATCATTGGTCATATAAATTTGATGTGACTTGACGTCAGTGGGAGAAGTCATCGAACTATTAGTGCAAGAGCGATGAAACGAATTCGTACAAAAGTCAAAAAAAGGCATTAGATAGGCAGAATGATAATTAAGTGGCCAGCAGTACATGAGTCTAGCAACTGTATAGTAGGTACATATTATATTTCAGGTCAGGTTGGGACCCGTTCTTTATAGATCTTACGAAATTAGTCGGCCAACTTAGACAAGGTGAATGGTTTGTTATTTTAAACTGTAGAGTGAAGATGCTCTCGAAAGAAAGAATATAAGGGATTAAAAAGAAACGTTCGATTCAACCGAAGCTCAATATAAATAGTAAGTATAAAATAATTTAAATAGATGACAGTTAAGATTCATAACGGAACCATAACAGCTGCTCTATCTAATATTATCAATCATTTTGTCAGTAAAAAACATGTAAAAGAAGAAAACAAAAAACAGCTACAGACAGACATGCAGACATAATAGCGGCTCTATTCTCTATAGTTGTAATGAATTTTGTTGAAATTAACCCGTAAAAATAGTTTATTTTTGTACAAAAAGCATTCCGAATAAAGCATCCAGCTAAGCAGTTAGTGAATGGTTTATAGACTAGCTAAGTTGTAAACTTCCGACAAGCAATAAACATAAATATTGTTACACTATTACAGACGGACCAATTAGAGCACTTTACATGGCATACGGACCAAGACTAGAAAGCAATAAACTGAACGAAAGCTGAGGCGGTTTACGTAAAACTTTATAATGTTTTATTATGTAGATATAACCTCAAACGAAAGCATTTCATTCTTACATTGATTACACAACAGAAATTCTATCTAAAAAAGTTAAATAATATAATATAGCCAAAAAGTATAGAGCAATAAAATATTTCTCACTAAACAGAAATACTTTCGCAAAGTTTTCACAAGCACCATGAAATGAAGTCGGCTACAAAGGGCAAACGTCTAAGTTGGTCAGTTTACACTGGATATGATGCAAAATAAATATTAGATATCTAAAATGAAATGCATGATGAATATTTAATAATTTATGTAACTGATTTGTAAAGTGAAGCTCAATTGATGGATTTTGCTTAATCGATTAAAAATGTGTACCTATTGATTGTGAATCGATCAAGATTCAACATTAATCATCAAGTCATCGTTAATTAAACTAAAAATAAACGCAAAACTCAATTTAAAGAGCTTAATTTCGAAGACACGAGAATGGTTTAGCAGACAGCGAGTTCATTTCGACACACCATTTTAGAATATTAGGTATTGTTTGACCTTATATGTATAGAAAATCGAAGTATCTGAACTAGCTATTCGATTAAAGCGGAACAGACTTACTTGTGAACCATTGGAATCAAAACATTCCACTATCTGAAGACGTTGCAAGTGTCAGTGAACTATTTCATATTGCACTCATCTGTTGTGCACAGAATAACAGAGCAGGAAGCGATTGAGAGGGTGCACCATTCAATAGCAATGGACGGATATAGAACGCAAGTATCGCAAGCAACAGACTGATAACCTCTAACCGACAATTGACCTCTAAAGTCAGCGCTCTGCTCTAATATGATAATAAACTTGTGACATTGTATTCAATATTTTGAAATGTGTCTCGGTTTGTTTTGATTCGATGGCAAATTTGAACGTTATCCCGTGTGACAACTACATTAAGTAAGCGACGCAGAGTCGCTAGTAAACGAGGAATGTCACCAAAGTATATCACCAAATAATTGTATTCTTGACTTTGATTTTATTATTATTGTTTTCCAAAGGAATGCAATTTGGGTAATCTTTTAATTTTGCATTTTAATATTATTACAAGCGACTAATAACGAGTTTTATCTTTGTAAAACTTAAGCGACATTACTTATAACGTCGCTTAAGTTTTATAAAGATCGACTTGATTGTGCTTAGGTAACTTCAAGATTGAATAAAATTTGAACTTCATAAAGATTAGAGATATTTTACTTTTGGATAGGTATGAGTATACCTGCGCTTGCTTGAGCCGGTGCTCCGTCCGGTGCACCGCCAGTAACGGCGTAACGCGCACCAGCAGCCGCCACCAGGGCCAGTCGCGCACCGCGAGGAACGCGCGCACGTTCCGCTGGACGCAGCGCGCAGCCGTGTGCAGCGTGCGCAGGCGCTGGGCGCGGCGGCGCGCCAGCAGCCCGCGAGCGCGCGCCTGCAGCCGGACCAGGACGCGCGCCAGGGCGGCGTCGCGGCGCGCGTCCAGCCCGCCCACCGCGCCGCCGCGGAACATGATCTGTAACGAATTAATTATCGTGATTTTCTGTACCCCCGATAACGAGTAAATGCCGAATTTCATGATCGTTTGAGTAGTTAAGGCGTGAAGATGTAACAGACAGACAGAGCGCAAAATAACAAAAAAGCAATATTATAAACTATAACAAAAACCTCTTGCTTTTTTAAATTGGTTAAACAAAAATCTATCGATATCTAGGACTTCGTGATGGTCTAATAAATTGCCACCATATCCATTCCTCTGCCAAGTGCATTCTTACGATTTCTGAAATTATTTGCCATTTGAATTCCACGTGAAGTCGTTTATAATCAAGGTATGTGTGAGTTGCGACAAATCACTAAATGTTAAGCAAGTGCCAAGCAATAAACTCTTGTAATACAACGGCTATGTAACTCAGATAGTAAGAACAAGTACGTACAGCCCAATAGAAACAAGTCAACTGCAAGAATTTAGGTAGATACTGAGTAGGTAATTCTCGGACTTGGGGGAGAAATTTAAACACAATTTACAACATACATTTCGACACGAATGGGTTTGGAAACCGTGAATAATGTATCGCTACAAGATAAATTGGAGAGTACCTATATTCTCCAATTATCTTAAGAGAAAACATTTCACAATATCCATTACACGTTAGAAGAGAAGCCATCATAGCATCACATTTTTCTCCTGCAAGTACGCACAAACGCGCGTAGTTGGTGAGGTGAAATGGTTATAACAGGCATGGGGTTTAACCTGTGACATAAGGGTGTGGTCGAAGATTGTACAAAGAAAATTATAAACAAAAACTTTAGGTGAAATGAAAGAAAAGGCTTTATGGTCGTTAAACTAGCATCAAAAGGGCTCCGCTACAGTAGACTATATTATTATAAATATAATTTTTATTATAATTATAATTAAATATATATTAATAAATAGACCCAAACATTTAAGGCACAATGTAATCCAGGATCGTAAATTAAAAGATACAGCAAACAGATAACAAAAAAATATCTTTTGATAAGTAAATTATAGCCAATTTCGATGTAATATCTAGTTCTTTTTTGTCCTTATTAATAGAAAATCACTGATGTACTTTAAACATAATTACATATTATTATGTCAGTCTTGAAGCTTATTGAGCGTCATAATAACCGTATCTTCGCTTGCTCAACTCTAATTTCAAGAAATATTTCTCATTACAATGTGGACAGTTCGCTTTATCAAGAGAATGAACTTCTACGAACTGGCTTGAAATTTGTTATCTCGCGTCGACTCCTCGTTCACAACAGCTCTCGCAGCAGCTAATTGATCATAAATAAATAATCCATTAACGGTAAAAAAAAAACTGCATCTAGGTACTCGTGTGTACCAGACGCATCGATGCAAGTTTCTAGCGATCGGAGCTTCACAATCTTTCGTTTGTTTATTGTTTTGATCACGCTTTTATAGACCGTGACACTCCAGTTTTTTTTGCTTGTATGTAAATATCCAACATTTAATATAACTGTAAGCTTGCAATGTCTGTCTATCTGTCAACGAATAGAGGACAAACAACAATACAAAAATGCGACATTTATTTTTTTGGATTTTTTTTATTTGTTCTTGTCATATTTTGTCCGACAAATCATATTTGGACACAGATAAGCAATAACATGTTAACCCACAAAATTAAGTTATTGATACAGAACGCTTTATTGAGAGTTAGAGAACGTTTTTTAATTATGTGTTTACCTTATTACATTGTTTAACTATGTAACAAAATTTCGGACATAAAAAATGTTGACACAAAATGGCGCTATAATTTTAAAACACGATTTGTTCAAAATTTCTCCAGTGTGGGTTAACACACTATTGCTTATCTATGTCCATTTAATGGTCAGTCATCCGCGTATAAACCCTGTTTTTTGTTAAGGTTTTCTTTGTGACTCATCAATGTGTCTCCTTATGTACCTATATTTTTATTATATACATGAAAGTATGAATTCACTATAGTTTGAATAAGTACCGCACTTAAAACTACATAGTGTATTAAATGTATTTATGATGTCTTGATAACATGGCAGTATTTAATACAATAGTCGACAGTAATTATGTAGAGACTTTAATAAACCACGTTACGTAAAACAAACGAGACTTTCATATCATTCTCTTGCCCGGGCCACGCTCCGGCCGAGGCATCAAGAGACTGATGTGGACTGCGATAAACAGAAAATATTTTACTATGAAATATTACAATATATCGTATTTTGGTCAGATTATTAAGCACAAATAAATTTTATTAATGATTTAAAAAACAATCGTTAATATTAAATTTTAAAATTAACGTTTTAAAGACTGCAGTAGCACAAGCCAGTATCTCCAAAAAAGATATTCGTTAAAACACATCAAAAGATTACAAACATTGACCGCTAAAATAAGTGTTCATCTGATCATAATATTTCTTAAAATTATCGTTCCACCGTCAAAGATCAAATTATAACAAAGCAATAGATTTTGTGAAATTGTATGACGGCGCGGTCTTCCTTTACAGCCTTAAATGCGATACTTAAAAATAAAGTCTTTCATTTCTTTTTCACCAATTTGAAGAATGGAGAGATTTTACCAAATTTTTCAATCAACAAACTTTTTCTGACACTACAGAACGTGTTCCGTTTTTAGATTCATTCTCAGGAAATTGGGAATGAGATAGTCCCTTGTGGAAAGCGAAACGGATAAGTCCAAAATGATTTGCTTTGGCGATGGATTTGTTTGATTTAAAATTGAGTCAAATCACAATTTGCGATGCTTATCAGACAAAGTGTAGTTGACTGGTCATGTCGGCAATCAAATTAGCATCGGGTGCCGCTAATTTACATCGCCTAATTTACCTACGTTTAGTATTTATGACTGTAAATCAATCGTCGTGAGAAGCGCAGTAGCCGCCTTTTCACTACTGCCTATTGAAACATTAAAATTAAATGCACCGAACGAATGCAATGTCAACAATAATGCGTTCGCAATGCAGAGTCACACCGGCCACCGTTGTTACAATAATTCTGATGGAAATCATGTCGGAATAACAAACACGTTCTCCGATTCACTGGAAACAATGGCCGTTGAAAATTTAACGCCGGTCTTGTACCTATACATAATAGAAGGAAATTCGTAATATCATCGTTTGGACAAAAAATGAGTAAACAGTCTTTTGTATGTACGAAATGGAAACGTAACTCCATTGTTTGTTTTGCCAAAAAAAGATACACATTTCGGGTTACAACTCTTTTATTCTTCACATTTACGATACCACCAGCTGATTAAAAGTCGGTGTTACAATTTACTTTGCGGTTCGGTCAATCTGTTTATTCGATCGATGCTCGTATAATCATAGCGATAGCTCATGTCCTGATTTAACGATAATCGTGTTTTCTAACCCGTATTATCGGCGGCGGTGAAAGTTTCTCTCTATACCTACATACAAAACTAGAACTATAGGGGCATTTTATACTTACTGGAAATATTTATTGTCACTCTTATATTATAATATAAGAATAAAAACTAAATGCGACAACCCTGACGACGTTCAGTCACTTTGACACTTGCTAAATAATTTGAAAAAATTGCTGAAAAGCGTATACCTACAGGATAATAAAAATATTTAACTAACATTAGTAAACCTAACATTCAAGCTATGGAATGTGCGATGGCGGTTCAGGGATGAGGCGAGAGACGATAATAATAATTAATAGGTATTCAGTAAAATTTAGATAAATTGAATCTTCATGTAAAACCATGTAAAACTTGCTTACTAATTTTTCCGGGATACATTGTGTCTTTCATTTAAACTTTATGCCAGAGGCGGACTTTATGCCGCAGTGGCATTCGCTGCCAGTCCACCTTCAGATAGTACAGAGAGCACTCTTTTCCCGGGATTCAAACTACCACTATGAAACATTTTATCGAAATCTGTCCAACAGTTCCGGTTCCGTGAAAACGTGACGGATAGAGTTATTTTCGCATTTATAATATCAGTCAGTAGGCAATACAAATATATTTTGATTTTTACGACTGATAGAACTGCAAATATTTATATGACTCATAATATTGTATTATAACCACTGAAATTAGCACGCATACTTTTTAATCCTAGCAATATGATAGATAGATAATTTATTTCTCTTTAAAAATTACATTACATTACATTGTGCCACGCGGTTTCACCGGCGTGAGTTTCGGAATTCCCGCAGGAACTCCAAAGTAAAGTTTTGTACAAAAAATCAAAATGTAAAATTCCGGAGAGGGCTACCCTTATCACCTAAGGGTATAAAAAATAGCCTACCAAATATACATAAAAGTTTCATAAAAATCGGTAAGGTGTTTCGGAGGAGTTCGATAACAAACACTGTGACATGAGATTTTTATAGGTAGGTATACTAGCTGTGCCCCGCGATGTCACCCGCGGTAATTTCGAATTTCGAAGTTCCCGCGGGAATTCCGAGTTAAAAAGTACCCTATGCCCTTCTCTGTACCCCAGACAACGTGCATGCCAAATTTCATCCAAATCCGTTCAGCCGTTTTTGCGTGATTGAGTAACAAACATTCAATCATCCAAACATCCACACTTTCGCATTTATAATATTATAGTAGGATTAGATTCAGATACTTGTGACATAATCGTGCATAGCCAATTCAACGGATTTAGATTTAGATGATGCACCAAATGGTACACAGTCATATAAAACATTTTGTTGTGGGTTTACTGTATTTTTATTAGAAAGAAAGAAAGAAAGAACGTTTCTGCACAATGAGTGCACGTCGGAGGAAGTTGGATGGAAATCAACGATTTTTATGAGCTGTTATTACTAGCTATTTAATAATATTCGACTTAAAAAAAGAATAATTATAAATGATTCGTTTCTCTTTCTTTATCAAATATAAAAGTCGATCGTGATGAATGAAATATATTCGAATTGTTTGTTGCGTAAGAGTATCGCTTTCTTGCAGACGGACGTACCTGTACTCACGTCCATAGAACATGGATAACCAATCATTATCATGGGAAGTGTGCATTGTGTCAATAATAGACTTTCGCTCGCCACAGGCGGACAACAGAAATAATGCATACAAGGGTGATTTCACGTGTTAATCACCAGCACTGTGGCGTCAAGTAACACCACGATGATGTTATGGATTTTTTGTTTTTTTTTTTTATGTTTCACCCAAAGATTCATAGTTCCATAGGTACAAATGCTATTATGAAAAGTGGCATCGGAAGCAACTGTCAAAATTTGATATTAAATAAACAGTCTACAGCTCTCTATCACCTAAATGTTGCTTTGAAAAGATTGCCTATAGCAATAAGGCTGCTTTTTGATTTGTCCTTCCTTCCTATTTTATTTGTTTTTTTTATTGTTTCTTATACAACGTGTTAATGAATTAACTAAAAACTAGAAAGTAGTTTGCTCAGAATCGACTAGCGAATCGATCGCACTATGATTTAATATAGGTTATATTTTTTCATTTTTACTAGCCCAGGTCTAAGTTATTTATAATAACTATGTTAGGCGCGTACGCCGCCCGCAGCAAATAAATTCGAACCAGTAGGAGCGGGCGTAGCGCTTGGAATTTCGTAGATAGGTCGTAGGTAAAACTAATGTTGAATAACTTTTAAAGTATAAATTTTTTCGACATAAAATAAATTTTAATCATATTATTGTTTATTTTTTAAATGGGGTGTATCAGGTTTTCATTTAATTCATTAACACGTTGTATATAAAGTAGGTATATTCTTAGGTATATATAAAGTAGGTATATTCGATTTGATTTGAAATTCTTCTTAAGCCTGCGGGCTGCGACAAGCTGTTTACGAAAAAAACTGTTGGTAATACAAAAAGGACTACATTCTTCGAAGATTTTAATTTTATAGGTTTGTTTAATTTTTTGTGTATCTATAGGTACTAATATTATAAAGAGGTAAAGTTTATGAGTTTGTGAGGTTTTAGGGGGTAATCTCTGGATCTACTGAACCGATTTTGAAAAAAAAATTACCAATAGAAAACCACGTCATTTGTGATTGTCATAGGCTATATTGTAACTTGAAATTCCCGCGGGTACTTCGAAATTACTGCGGGTGAAACCGCGGGGAGCAGCTACTCTTGGATATTTAGAATATGAATTCACTGTTGAACGACAAACATTCGTCAGGTAGAAATGCACGCTAAAGCAACAATCAGTCTAGAAAAATTATAATATAGAAGATGATAAGTAATATCACAGGTAATATAATGGTAATATGAAAACAGCTAAATAAATCGGCGAACAAACACTTCTGTTTATTTTTAAGAATGTCAATGATGTTAAATCAAACAGTTGTGTAAACACTCAAATATTTGCTTTACGTTTTATCCAAACAAACAAAGGATATAATATGTAAAATAGTTGTTGGGCAAATTAAGAAATTTAATTAAGGTTATTGGGGTGAGCTAAGTTAGAAACAAGTTTTGATCCTGTCGATGAACTTTCATGAGATACTCGGAAGATTGTGTAGTAGTAGTTCTAGGTTAAGCACAAAGGCGTTATTAAGCTGCAAGCCTTTTGGACACTAATTAAACCAACTATGTAGTCAAAGGTTATAATTTCCAGTTTTTTTTTCTTTTATAGACATACTAAGTAATGGAGAATGTCGACTATTTTGTGTTTTAGTGAGTTTATGAGTTAACAGAATGACCTCAAATCTTTGAACGGTGATTCTTGTAAACGACTATCTCTGCGGAATTTTTAAACAAAAATGGTTTTTTATGGACATTTTGAAACCTTTTGCTTGTAATCTGCTTTTCTACTAAATTGGTATAGGTATTGTATTTTTAATAAAATTAGAAGTTCAAAAGCAATTTTTTTACTGAATCCCCAGCTCATCTTTAGTAATTCATTTATTTTTAAATTAAACGTAAACCCACATAAAATTCGACTATATTGTCACACCAATTTTATGTAATGTAATGATAAATTAAAGATACCAAAAACCGAGCGTTTACACGAATATTTAAAGACGAATACTTATTTGTAGATGAGGAAAAGGAGGTGTGCAAGAGGCAACTAAGCCACCATATGGATGTAAAATAACAGGCTTAATATCGAAGTAATAATGAGAAACATCAACTTCATATAGACATAAATAATTTATACGAAATAAATAAAGTTGAAGTAAGATCATCCATTTTAAATGGACGAAGTTAGGATATACATAGTTGTTGTACGTTGCTTTCCCCCCAAGCGAAGGGAAAGCAAGGCACGGCACGTGATGGACATACGCCAACGGGTCCGAAGGCGACACGTATCAAACTCGAATCATATAAAAATGTTTGAAAGTAATTTTTTGCAGATTCGTATACGTGACCGAATAAATTGAAGGTATTGGCTTTTAATCTCGACTCAGAAACGTTTCTAAATATAATCATAACTGACGCACCGGAGCTTGAAATATGTATAACTCTTGAATATGATTAAAAAAAAACCAAATACAAAAAATAATTTAAAATTTAAAGCAAATGGAAGTCGCTTCGAAAACCAAATGAGCAATTCGTGTCTGTGTCATCATAATATGATAAAATAAATAATTAAAGACAGTTAATATTCCACAAGGAAACATACTTCAGATGTTTGTGAAGCTAGCAATTAAAAAAAGTTAGAAAGAAAGAAAGAAAGAAAGAAAAGGCATTTATTTGGACACAGAGACAACACAATTACAATTATTTTATACAAACGTGATTTAACAAAAAAAGGTATATAGTTATATATATGACAATATTATGAGAACAAATGGTGTTTGCGTGGTGCGTCCCCATGACCAAAACGGTCACTGCCTCAGCATGTTGCTACGAGTGCGGGCACTCCTAGCGCTGATTTTCAGTCAGGACCGGAGGTTCACAAATATAAGATTATACATAATATGTCACAGTCTACACGTACACATTCCACTGTTTTTTTGTTACTTACATAATAAACGTACATAATAAATATTCTAAATATATGTATATTCACAGTAGTCTAGTATTAGAAACAGCAATGGTAAAGTTATATAATATGGGAAAGTATTTAATGTATTTAAGTGGTAAAGAAAATATAAACACGTAAGATATAATAAGTAGTTTTATACAATAGATATCGAGAGAGGATGACAAAGGTTACA
This sequence comes from Zygaena filipendulae, assembly GCA_907165275.2. Taxonomy (NCBI): domain Eukaryota; kingdom Metazoa; phylum Arthropoda; class Insecta; order Lepidoptera; family Zygaenidae; genus Zygaena; species Zygaena filipendulae. Next base: position 2,628,834 of record OU015668.1, read on the forward strand.
TCACAAACTCATAAAGAAGAAACAGAAAATTAAGTGAATATTCTGTAATATATTTTTATTGTAACGCATAGGTTTCATAAACCTTAGCCTCGTGTATAAAGCCAAGAAGGTTTTTCTTTAAAATTGAAACAACACTGATTTATATAGTACATAGTTTGGAATGATGAATACTATATCTTAATACGTTGTTTGTCCGCGATGGACTCCCAAACTACTGAACTCATTTTGATAAAATTTTGTAACCATTTATAATATGGTCCAACTTAAAAGATAGGATAGTTTTTATCCCGGAATTCCCGCGGGAACTCCGGCACTAATGCGGGGAACAGTTAATCACCGTGAACTACTGTCACGGGTACAAAGAAGGACATAGAGTACCTACTTTTTTCACGGAATTCCGGCGGGAACTCCGAAATTACCGCGGATGAAATCGCGGGGGACAGCTAGTAATATATATATGTATAATAGTAAATCAAAAATGGTTGCGTCGTTTTAATTTCATAACTTGTACTATAACTCATTTATTACTTTACTTTTACACACTAAAGATAATAATAAGAATAACGATTATAACAACCCTTTACTTTTTACAACACATATTTAATTGATCCCTGCACACAAGGCTATAAGCTTGTGTTGTGGTAACCAAACAAACATGGTATATACTACATACATGATGGTAATAATGCTAATGCCTCCTAAAACCATCACATACCTATCAAACAGAAAGCAAAATAGAAACTTTTATTCAGAAGTTTCATTCGATGATATTTATGACACTGAAGTCAAATGTTTTCAGTTCTTGATAGATAGCAGCATCGCCTCGGTACACACCAACTTTAGCAATAAGAGGTCAAAAACTTTCTTCTGTACATTAAATATATTTGTTTACCAAAAAATATTAGATATAAGAAGCGTAACATAATAATACAAAAAGTATTCTTAAAATTATCTCCGCCATATTACAAATAGGAATTTCATGTATTTTTACAGGTAAGTTTAAGCATAGCTTGGAGCAACAAATAAGCTTTGTTTCATCGAAATCAGATGCTGGGAAAAGTCATTGTTAGTTATTGAAGGCGTTCTATATTGTATCACAGATTTACATGGGATACTTTTTATCCTAGAACTACTCATCTTTTCGTAAAAGGATCTCAAAACTTGCGCAGGTGAAATTGCAGACTCCAGATAGATCTATCTCCTGTTCTTAAATATTTTTTTTTATTGTACTGTTTGTGGTGTTCAATAAAGTGTTTTTTATTTCATTAATTTCGTTTCACCTGTTCTACATATACATGTATACATATGTCCGGGAGATCAATAGCTAGTTATTTGATAATAATGTCTATGCTATGCATTTTGTAATATCTATATTACAAAATGCAACGTCTATGTATCAAGTGTCAAGTATGACTTTTTATTTCGTCTGAGGTATGTAATTGAAAATTAATTACACACAACTATTGCAGATAATAAACCATCGAAATATATAGATAAATTGTTATATTTACAAACATGTAATGTGTTTAGCTATAAGGTACATTGCAAAGTAAGAAAGTTACGATGGAAAGTGTCGCTTTTAACACATACATATAGGTTTAGATTCACATAACAAACCACAACATAACATGTCAATGACGAATTTAAAGGCTAAACTAGAAATTTGTGCAACGATAGCTATCTTTTAACGAGACCGTCGGGCAGGATAGAGAAAAAAAAAAACGTTTTAAACATTCAATTACGCGAGAGAAAAATAAAATTTAAACATAGGTAGGTACTTACGTTTTGGACAAATTGCGTAAGAACACACGCGAAATAATCTACAATAACAGCCGAATGCATTTTGGTGAAAGTAAAAGCGTGAATAAGTAAGTCTGAGTATTGACCCTAGCGGTACACCTGCTCCGGCGAAATTTACCATCTTCGCAAGTGCCTCGATGTTATCTGCTTTTTGGCAGGCACACTAAATCATGTGTAATTTGCTTTCTGGGTATTGTGCAACATGGGTGTAAACATTACGCAGCGTCCTGACATAACTCACTGAAGGTATTCGATAAACTGTATACAAAAACATCAATATTTTATTATGTCACGCTAAAGATTATTGTAGAGATATGTATGAATACATTTTAGTGTTATGTGTTGTATGACGAGTGTTATGAGTTAGGTAAGTTATATTCTTACAAGTGATTGATGCCGGCTCGTAATATTATTTCACCTGAGTTACTGTTACCTGAATTATTTATTAACACTATGGTTAAAACATTTCACGGCGCTTTCGTATTCAATTGAAGAAGTCGTAAATTATTACTGACTTAATTAATAATCATGAAGCATTGTGTTTGCGAGAAAATATGTATAATTTATTTTGTAAGACGTCGAAGTGAAAGGGTCTGTTACTCATTACAGATTCAGTATGACCAATAACATTGTGAGTATGCTACAAAATGGTTACTCATGAACATTATTCATAGTGAATTCAAATGCATATTGTGTTTTTATTATTTTAAAAAGAAGTTAACAAATCAGTCAAAAGGCCGGCGACCCGGTTGTGTTGTCAATACTATCATAAGAAGCGACAGCTTTGGAGCTACGGATCTCGTCGGACAAGTTAAATCTAGTTAAGGTTTATCTCTGTGGTCCCATTAATTCTCGTTCACAACGGGAAGAGTGTCCGTGCACGCAGATAAAATGGCACCTGTAATTTGTTGTTATCGATATGTAAACAGTGTCGTGTACCTACCTGTTCTTCCACTTTCGGAGCGTCGGTGCCACAGGTACCGCTAGCGACCTCGATGGCGCGCCCGTTGCGCCTCGCCGGCCGCACGGGACACACAGCTTTCGCATTCTCCGATAATTCAACCCCAAATTGTTTTGGCACATCGAACAATTTACAGTCCACTTCGTCCACGCTGCCTTGTTCCGGACTGACGTTTACGATACTGAACGTAGCGTCGTTGTCGATGGCGGCGTCGTTGGACACGTGGCCGGAGTCGTCGCTGCAGTCGGAATGTGTATCAGATATCTTTTCCTCGGAGTGTTTCTGTAAAGCAATCTTGTCGGGCTGGGAACACGTTTTGGTGTCGTCTCTCGATTCTGCATATTTCACTTGACGGCCCACGAGTGTGCTCAAGTGGTTATGAAACATCGTGTTCGCCACGCACACTTCTTTGTGCACCGGTGGAATTACTTTACAACTCGTGTATTGAGCCGTCTCCGCGTTTAACTCCATAGCCGTTTTTAGTTCCAACTTTTTCACGATTGACTTAACAGGTGATAAAGACGAATCGATTCTGTTCGGTGCATTTTCATTTCGTTTCGTGTTCGGCGTCACAGTGACGATGTCCCTTTTATTATTACTTTTTCTGTGCTGTAATTTTACCCGTAAGGAGTTTATTTCTTCGGTATAATCTTTGACTGACGCATTTGGAGATGAAGTTGTTTTTTTATCGGCGGTATCTTTCTTGGTTTTGTCATTCAGTTTTTTTAATTCAGTCTTCAGAGTAAGCTGTGATTTTTGTTTTATTGGTTTAATATCTGTTTTGTCAGTGGTTTTTCGAGTCACTGTCAGTTTCTTTTTCTGAGCACACTCTCTGGCTTGGTCTACATCGTTTAGATCAACCGGAGTGGGAGAAAAGAGCGCCCTAGTACTGTTAAACTTATTGTGTGTCATTTGACTTCTGATCACCGGAATCTTGCTAGGAGAGCCCGCAATAGAAGTACTCGATCTGGTTCTCTCTAACTGGGGTGTAATTACTGAATCAATGCCTAATTCCCAAACACTTTTAGCTTTTTGCATTCTCGATATTGTTGTTTTGGGAGCATTTCTAATCTCTAAATTCTGTTTTATATTTGAAAAACCGGTATCCGTACAGGATCTGGTTTTTATTTTCTTTGGGTCATTTACTTTTTTCTCTAGTTTTTTAGCCACCGGCTTCGATTTAGAAACTACCGGAACGGGAGTCGAGGGAGGATTAGACAAGGTTTTTTTCAATATTCTGGTTTTAACGTCCAACTTTTTTAAGTCCTCGGTTTTTGTTACATTTAATCGTGATGGATTCTTTGATGATATTTTATATGTAGCGTATTTATCAACATTATTTTTTTCGACCGAATTAAAAGGTATCAACGGAGCGTTCAACTCTTTTCCCTTCATATCGTCAAGATTCCACAAGCTAGTAGTTTTATCTAATGAATTGTTACGCGTCACTTTATTATATACTTTTCCGCCACTCTCCGGATCCGAATTAGTTTTCTTCAATATACAGCGTGATTCTATAATACTACAAGTCTTAGCTTTTTGCAATTTAGGGGGCACAAAGCTGCTTTTACTAAAATTTTTGTCTGTAGTCAATGAAGTACAAGACGAAAATTCCGACAGTATTTTATCGAAGGATTGCAATGCTTTATTTAATTTAGATTCTGAGTTGTTCACATCACTGCTCGCTTCATCTGCGGAAGGCGTGCCAACAAATGTGATATTTTCATAAATGGAAGCATATCCTTTAGTCTCTTTGAGCAACTTATCCTGTCGTAAAGGTTCACCATTCACGTCAGTTATGTTAACATTTTCATAGACATGTCGACGCGTTTTAGAGTTGTCCGTTTTCTTTTTAACTACAGAATCGTTTAAATTGTTCTTGGCTATACAATTTTGAACACCACTACTACTTTTCACTGAGGGTTCACTGACAATTTTCTTTTCGAGACAAGCGGCGATCGCAGTGACTTTCGTGCCTTTATGCTCCGGCAAGATTTCGGGTGCGACTGAAAACGTCCTATAGAACCTCTGGATGGCCCCCTTGTGCGAGGGGGGTGAGGTCGGCGAATGTTTATCCGTCGGCTTCTGCCCGCCAAATATGTTGAACACTTTCACTGCGGGCATGTCGCGGGCCCGGCGCGCGGGCGGTCGCGGTCACGGAGCGTGGATGCGCGCGCGCGTGTCGGCGGGCGGCGTGCGTGTGCGCCGGCGCAACCGACTCCGGCTATCAGCATCAGCCCCACGACACTAAGAAAGTCAATGTCACTTCTGGCGCCTGAAGACGTGACAATGCACACATTAGACAATCACGAGATGATATATCTCAACAAAGCGTTGATTAGTCGATTACATAAATATGATCAACTTTTATTTGTTTGTTTAAATGGGTAATAATACCTACATGGCCGTGCGTGTAAATTGAAATTGATTTTTACAAAATACATAATTATGTATAACTTACAACGCTACATATCTACGCTGAAAATAGTAGATTTTTAATATTTCTTGTTACAATAGCAAATGAGGTTGTTGGGTCATTCGCATAAAATTAGTAAGCAATGATTCATTCTCCAGGTTGCAAAAATAAGCAAAATATTACTGGGAAAACAATGTTTAGATAACCTAATCACAATTCGAACACTGGAAACACGGTTATCCTATTTCTAAGCTAAATGTAACAGAAAACACATGTGTTTAATGTATTTTTTTAATGCATCCGAAAATGGGACATCACACATACCACCCAGCGTAAACCAATACGCACAGTTAATTTATGAAACCCGATGCCGTAAAAATATTCATCGATTGGCCCACATTGGACGCACTGATAAATTTAATGCGATGCGCTTTGATCCAAAGTGGGTCCGTATCAAATGGTGTTAGGGCACATAACACCGACACGATAAAATCGAAATTAAGTTTGTTGAAACGATAAATAGAACAAAAAACTCTTTGAACGACTATACAGGGAAAATTTAGACCAAAACATTTAATTGCAATTCTATACGTACTTAAATTTAAATATAAAAATCAATATGCACCGATAAGTGTCTGAAGGTTGACTGGCACATTGTGATGAAGGTGGCGTTAAGTCCGCCTTTTGTGCCATGATGCGCATAAAGTTTAAAAAAATATATCCATGTCTACACTCAAACTATAATACCTTTCGAAAGTTCGAACGACGAATAAAATAGCACTGAGTTATTTCCGAGAGCACAGCATTAGTACTTCCTATAATATATCCAACACGACAACCATGGACAATTGTAAGTGACATAATGAAGATGAGATTAATGGAGTCAGCCGTGACCCCTGACCCTGTGACCGTGCGACCTTCTAAATTAGCCGCGAAATCATGACAAACATCAGTGGAAGAGAGCACTTGCCAGTTCAGAAGACGTTGGACACCGTTTTGTGGGAGAATACCACGAGAATTAATTTATAGTAAACTAAACTATTAATATGGAATGAAACTAACATCAGTGAAAAGTACATGAGAAATTTTATTTATTTTTATTTTTTATTTATCTATTTCACAATTAATACACAACAAGAGTAATAAAGTACAAGGTTCATGCTCATCGATTCTATATTTTGATGATAAAAAACAAAAATGATTTGACGAAAGTGGTTAATGAGACCCATTTGTATTCGAGAGAGGGCCACAATTTTGACGACTTCAGAAACGTATATCTCAGCAATAGTCGACTGAAGAAAAAAAAAAGGTAGTTTGGATAGATTTTTTTTTTCGGGACCTATGTAAACAATTTTTTTTTTCATCTTTCAATTATACAGCAGTAGGTAAATCAATTACCACTCCTAATTCTAAATTATTCGCAGAACGCACCTTCTTTCCCAACATCAATATGATATCAAATATCCATAGTCTCCCAGCAAAATTAGTGATATCTGATTTTTGGGTTGTTTGGTGTTACAACAATACATAACTCGTAGGCAGTTTATTTCCTGGGGTCCTGGATCATCATACATAGGATAGGTACCTACTCCTTTTCTATTACATCAAAGAGTTCCCAAAAAAAAAAAAAAAAATTCGTCCGTGTGAACGGTGTGAACCCGCACGCAATAAATAGCTAATAAAGAAGATATTTTTAATGTGTTAATTTTGTTTCTCTTTAATGTTTACCTCTAAATTATACAGATATATATACGTTTTAACACTTTAAATGTCAAAGACCTCATGTTACGCAATCCCATCTTAATAAAGGAAGTTACTTAATAACATTCGGCGAAAATAAAAACCAAACTTGGAAATGCAATAAATGTTTTGTAAATTTGATGTATTTTATATTATTATGATGTAAATATTCAAATGCATTGGGATGTTGACTCTAGACATGACCTCGATACGTTTAAGCTATATGGAAAAATATTCGGTAACAGCATCTGTGATGTAATAGACAAATATTAAGAACGGAACCAAAAAGAAATTAATCGATTCACACACGTTTGACGTTACGTATTGAAAACGAATTACAAAAAACTATGTTTAAAAACACGAAATAATAACGTAGTTAATAACCATAACTACATACCTACTCCGTTAAATCTGTTATACCTATTATCGAATCTGAGAAAAATAAAATTAAAAGGAATTTCGTAAGGAACAAAGTTTCCTGCCACCTGACTCCGGAAGAGGTCAATGAAACAGGAGAGAATGACAATATACAATATGCGGTGCTAAGCTACAAACATAACTGGAGTCAAAATGTATTATACTAGCTGACCCGCGCGGTTTCACCCGCGGTAATTTCGGAGTTCCAGCGGGAATTCCAGGATAAAATATAGTTATAAACCTTCCTCATGAATCACTCTATCTATTGGTGAAAACCGTATCAAAATCCGTTGCGTACCTAGTTTTAAAGATTTAAGCCTACATAGATATATAGGGATAGAGAAAGCGACTTTATTTTATACTAGGTAGTGATGATACATAAGAATCGATTAATAACAATGATTATGAAGTGAAAGTCGAGAGTGAGTGCGTAAGACGACGTGTTACAGTCGTAAGAAAAGATAATGATTGAGACATCAATTAAAGGCGAGACGCTCAGGGCGAACGCTTAATTGGTCGGAATCAAATCATCCGGGCATTTAAGGCGAATTTGCATGACTAATGCCGAGTTAACTGTCAAGAATTCGATGCTAATGGATGTTCTGCAGACTGGAAGATACTATGCAACTTATTGACAACAGGAGTCTTAATATAGATAGTAAGTATCGATTTGAATACTAATAATAATAATTCTTGTCACTTTCCGAAATTCACAAGTTTCAATAAGCTCTTCATTTTAACTCTTACTATTGAGAAACAACTATGATCTCACAATATCAACAGCGACGAAGATTAAGATAACGCGTACCTACCGTACAACGAAAAAAAAACTAGCTGGGTTCGTAATTCCACACTTCCTGTTATTTATATGCTTCGTACTTTGGGAAGCTGTCTGAGAGTGGCTAAACAAACATTCATGTTTAAAGCGATGGATACAGTAGATATGACTCGGAAATATCACCTTAGGGGACAGTTTGACAAATATTTGAACAGTGCGCCTGAGAGAGTAGGGGCTGGGCTGTTGCATGCTTTGGGAAATGGTTACAAAAATTCAATTTCTATCACGCTAGTCGCTACAGTGCGATATTCAATGAACCTGAATTATCTAAGCAGAAAAAGAAAAAGTTAAAGGAAAGAATTTGTGGTTAAACGTGATAAATTGCTAATCAAATTTAACAATTCTACCAACGTTGAATGGCGACCGGATTTCGACGAAAATTCGCTTTATATCCTGCTTTCGACAAAATAGTCAATCTCAGCTCTCTATTTTCGAGGGTATTGCTTGGATTCAGAATTAGTGGGTCTTATACGTTGGTTTATATTTTTCAGATTTTCTTTCGTTAATCGGTAACAATAAGTAAAGATAATCGAATCGAAGATACAGTTACATAAACAGAAATGGAAAAGGTTTAAGAGTTGATGGTAGAACAACTTTCTAAAATACAGGCAAGAACTTCCCTTGCACCTATAGATTGTTGATCATTAACGACTATTTCATTGCAGTGATGCTATGTCATGTGTAATTAAACGTTTTTCGTAATGACTAGCTTCGTGTTACCGAGACAATGGTGACTCCCACGGTTTTCCCAAGACGAAAGTGATCGTGATTCGTATGTTCGACGGAGCACAAAAAATGTAGCATTCATACCTGCGGTAAGTACAATTTTTTTTAGTTTTGTTGTATGCCATTTGTATGTATCGTATGCTTTTGTTTATATCCTTGAGTTTTTGTTTCGCGAATGTTGCCAGTTCTGGTGTACCGTGTACGTTCATCGAAAACGATTAAAAAAATAACTAGTTAACGATAACTCTGTTGGAACTGTTGAGTTTAGACGTAAGACAGACCGAAAGTTTAGTTAAACACAATTATTATACCCTTAAAAACAACTTTTGACAAATCTACATGATGTTCTTTCATCATTTACAAGAAAGGTGAAAACTGATACAGTCTTTTCTCGAATCTCACGAAGTCCCTGACTTGGGATCAGAAAAAGAAGACATGATTTATTAAATATCTTTAAAACACAGAAAGCTTTAAACTGCTATAATTGTTGTTACAGCTAACTTTTACATTCCGACGTTTACGTTGTGTGAATCTCAAACACTCAGAGCTTAAGTAACATGGAGTTTACGAAACCAATACACGAACAAAATGCAAATTGACAAGGTTTATCGTGCGGTCTTGATATGCGTCAGAATGGCAAAAGCCTTCGTGAAACTCTGGCCGAGCATTCGTGCATATATCATCTTCTTTATAAATAAAAATGTTTGTATGTCTGTCCTCTATCCGTTTCAAAACCATTGTTCCGATCGTGATGAAACTTTGGCGGGTTGTTCTGCCTGCGTCCGCAAAGGTTCCTGATCCCAAAACTCACGCGGGTGAAACCGCGGGGCACAGCTAGTATTATATAAAATAGATTTCTTTGTAAAACTAAACTTAGCCATGTGTACCAAACTTGTTCTTTTAATGCTACCAAAATCTATATTGAACTACTTTTAATTTTAGGTATGATACTGTAGCTTTCAAAGATAAAGTAATACGAAGCCAAACGGAAAGTAAACAGAACCCTTATGAATCAGTAATTTCAGTAATTTCACAGTCATTTTATTAGTCAAAATTAAAAACACTTTAACAAAATTGGTTTGAAAAATAGATTTAATATCAACTTCGTATTGTAACTGTGAACGTTTTTGCCTACTACGGAACCCTTCATTATACGCTACCAGATTTGGTCACACTTAGTCATAATAAAATCATTTACAGAGTCGGTTTGTTAACGAAAAATGTCATAAAAATTAACAGAGTAAATATTGTTGGGAAATCTAATTTTATTTATAGGCTAAAAAAATTTTCAGCGCGCAATGTAGCTACTCGCAAATCTACATCACAGTATAACTACCTATACACAATAACTTCCAAGTTACTTTAGAAAAAATATTGGTCACGTGATAAACTACAGAAATATGCAATAAGTACCTAGAACAAAATTTACGAAACTTTGAGGCTTAATATCTTGAAAACCGTTGATTTCCCAGCTGAATTTCCACGTCTAAAATGTTTGTACTGGTGTAGGGAATATCATAGTTTCGGATATGTCGGAGGTTTTCTGACAACCTGTATATTAAAGAATTCATGTGATACGTGTAATATCTAGACAATTCTATATGTATTATTTGCATATTACATTATATTGTATGTAATTTATTATTCAATAAATTTATAATCTTCGATATATAAGCGTGAGTTTTGGGATCAGGAACCTTTGCGGACGCAGGCAAAACAACCCGCCAAAGTTTTACCTATCTCAATCGGACCAATGGTATCGAAACGCATAGAGAACAGACATACAAACATTAATTTTTATTTATAAAGAACACTACAATAAAAATTCTATAATATGTAATATGTAAGACGGCCCTAGATGACGACGGTTACCACCTACTTACTATGCAATGTAGTAGAAAGAGCGGTAAGAAGCCATGTATCGCGTGCCTGCAGATACCGTTGGTTCCGTTTGCACGTTAATAATCATGTTTTTCTGCGCAAATCTTAAATGTTTGCATCGTTCGATCGATTTGTATTGGTTGGATGAATACCTTGTCTTACTGGGCGTGCAGGCGGGCGGCATTAGATTCAAATTGAGTTCGATCAGTAAGTGGCATGTGTCTTAATGAGTATAATAAAGATCTTTAAACCGAAGTTAAAGCGTCTTGGAGTTAACTCGCAGAAATGGTCATACGTCACGCCAGAAAAAAAACGTTATACCCTCTCCATGCAAAACAAGAATTAAAAATGAAAGTTTAAAACAATCGTTATTTCTTCTGTAGCCGAGCGGTAACTGCCACCTAATAAGGAAATACATACATGCAACTTATTTGAAACTGGAAATGCAGATTATGTAAACCCAATAAGTAAGTACATTTCCGTATAGACAGCATACACATTAGTGGAGCAGACAGACCGACAGACGGACAAGAGGACGGAAGTGGGCATTGCTAACGATGATTTATACGAGTAAATGCGCACACGCATCTCAAGCAATGCATAGATACGGAACATTTGTGTAGGGTTATTTCTACCGAGCATTGGAACCAAACCCTTAGATACAATATTTTTATTTTATTGAACACTTATCCTGATGTGATAAGATGTGTGTATGAAGAGTGTAGATAATGGTCCAACGTAATTTATTTTATTTTCATTTATATAGATATTGATTTTGACCTATGAACTTGTTTAGTTTAAATGCTTACTGCAACTATTTTAATCATATTTTATTTATTTAATTGAATTTGACTTATAATTAATATTATCAATAAAAATCTGAATCTGAATCCTGAAAAAGGGAACAATAATAACAATTTCATGGTGGACAAAATTAGCTTTGTACATGCAGTTCATACATTGTCCATATTACATATTTTATAGTAACAGATACTTTCGTCAAGAACTCAAGATGGAATGCTGCACTATAAACTATATTATGGATTCATATAAAGTAGGTATGTCTAATTTTTTTTTAATTCATTTTTTTTTTATTTGTAAATACTTATCTTAGTTTATTTTATTAATCTAAATAAGTCTTTAAAGAATAATTTTCTGATTATTTATTAATTTGAAAGAAAAAAGAAAGAATTATTAAAGCAAGAAGAGACACAACACAAATGAACATACAGAACAACACAAATGAAAATTATTAAAGAATAACAAACTACGACATATTTTAAACAATAACAATAATTTTAATACCTGTAACATTTGTGTGATTTGATATGTAATTTCATTTTGTTCGCGGCTAATCGATAAAATTTAATGAAAATATCAATTTAAACTAATCCGTCAACTTTATTCTAAACATTACTACTGAGCTTAAATAATGTGTCATTAACATACTCGTAATTAGAATGTGCAAAAAAACCGGCCAAGTTCGAGTCGGACTCGCGCACGAAGAGTTCTGTACCATTATCTATAAAAACGACAAACAAATTAATTGTTTTAATTTAATCATTTATTATTATTAAAGTGAATATCATATGAAATATTCTGTGAATATTTCAAGCGTCTACCTGTTGCCGTTATCAATATCGAGCAAAAAAATCACGTTTGTAGTAAGGGAGCCGCCTTAAATATTTATTTTATTCTGTTTTTTAGTACTTGCAACAGAAATACATCATCTGTGAAAATTTCAACGTCTAACTATCACGGTTCATGAGATACAGCCTGGTGACAGATGTACAGACGCGAGACGGACGGACGGACGGACAGCGAAGTCTTAGTATTAGGGTCCCGTTTTACCCTTTGGGTACGGAAATGTAAAAAAAGAATCCACAAAATAATAATTTAGGACAAATTGATACTTAATGGAACTATAAGTGAGTGTTAAAAAATTAGTTTTGCACGTGACATCGGAGTTAAGAGCCATGCAGTCCTTTCCCCTTTCGGCCCGGGAAGCGGGTTCACTAGCTGCCACCGGTTTTATTGTTTAGTAATAAACAGATAGAGCAAGTGAGTCGTCAATGAATATTCATAATGAAGGTGAGACAGACATCGCGGTACTCGTATAGAACTGTACGTACGTACGCACTACAAATGCAATGTAAACAAATTGTACATTACAAGAGACGTGCATGCGCCAAATGAGTCGTTTATTTAGTCGTTTATTTTAATATTATAATATCGTTGTTTAGATAACTGCCTCTAGAGAAGGGAAATTAAAATTTATGGTAGGATTCAATGGTAATGAAAATACAAAGTCTCTGTAGCCAGGTATACTTGCGACAGCGGTTGATGTAATGAATTAGGTAGGTCCTCCACATAAAGATTAAACGCTAGCATGCCAGCTAAAAGAGAAAGAGCAAAGAAATATTTCTTTACACACTGAACCCGTTACCTACCAGTCTAAAAGGTGTTACTGAGATTTGATAAAATACCTTAACATTAACAAGAAAAGGAACATCTAAGAAGTCATTTTGTTTCCTAGCACATACTATGAGTTTGTGCTAAAAATCCCGAGTTCTAATGGATATGAAAAAGGGTAAGTTGCAATGAAAGCGACTCTACAAAAACAAAAAGTCTAAATCTACTTATTTCATATAAAAATAAAAAATCTTTATTTGTTTTTTTTTTTTTATAAATATTTGTCATTTGATAACAAATATCAATCTTTTTATTTTGTTGCTCTCTTTATACAGGTATACGAGGATTACGTAGTCGTTTGAGTAGGTAAATCTATAAACTCAATAAATAGTCTTAAGTATATGCGTTTATTCTGTATAATTCTGTCTAGATATGTGCGGCAGTAAAAGTATACAGTACCTATGTGCATGACCACTAAACATTTCCATGTTTACAACAAGCGCTGCTTTTCCCATATTATGTATATTATATGAGAGCTTCTCGAAGCACGCTCTGCCATCGGCCACCGGTCGTGGGGCGTCGAAAGTCAGAGTCCACCTGACAGCTTGTCAGTCGCAATGATTTATGCAAGGTTCGATTCCCGGCGAGAGCAGGCAGGCACGCAACATTGTAATGCATTCGAGATTTCACTCGGCGGAGCGTCTTGTTTTGCTTTCCACAAACGAGATTTGTGTTAACAAGTCGTAGGTATAACGTTGTTATGAAATATTCATGATTTCACATCGCCTTACAGATTTTGAATAGCAAAATCGGAAGAGCTACTTTTTGTGTCATAAACGTTATGGACATTGCAGGATTTATAGAGTTACTTGTCGAAAGAAATAATTACTAGCAGTGTGAAATTAAACAACACTTCTCAGCAAGGACCATACTGACAGATATGTATACCTTTCATGGATAATAATATAAAACTGACTCTCCGCCACGGTTAATACTTGCCCAGGTGAATAAAAACTTTTTAAAATTTCCAATTTTTCTTTCAACAAATCTACACATCCAAAAATATTTGAAACTCATTTCAACCTTAGGATATACGTATACGTAATTAACGAAAAGCCTAAAATGTGTGTTTTTTGATTACAAAGGAAATTACTGAATACCGATTTATTATTAACCGACTCCAAAAAAGGAGGAAGTTCCTCATTTACCTAGCAAGCCACTGATCATTAGTGGTTGTTTAGGTACTGATTTTAGTGAAATGAAGAGACAACGTCAAAAAACAAGCTATAAAATTTTAATAAGCAAAACAATTTTGTATTTTATTAGTTTTTGTGTTCAACGTGTTCAACATATTTTTTGTAGTATAAGAGTATCGTCAGAGCATCTATATATGTATACTAGCTGTCCCCCGCGATTTCACCCGCGGTAATTTCGGAGTTCTCGCGGGAATTCCGGGAAAAAAGTTCTCTACATATGTCCGTCTTTGTACCCCTGACAGTAGTTTACGGTGATTAGCTGTTCAATATTCAAGGTACTTTCCCTCCATATGGCATATTCGTGGGACATCCTGTATACATAATAAATATATTTATATTATACTAGCTGACCCCCGCGGTTTCACCCGCGGTAATTTTGGAGTTCCCGCGGGAATTCCGAGATAAAAAGTATCCTATGTCACTCAGGATCACTTAGCTTCTTATAAGTAAAATAATTTTCAAAATCGGTTCAGTAGATCCACAGATTATAACCTCACAGACTCTGGAGTTCTCGCGGGAATCCCGGGATAAAAAGTACCCTATGTCACTTAGATCACTGCAGCGTTTTAAAGTTGAAACAATTTTTAAAATCAGATCAGTAGATCCTAGATAGAAAATTATGTAAAAACTGTAAAATTTACCAAAATAAAATAGTACCGAGGAAACTTCTAACTTCCAAGCCCGGAGCGAAGCCGTTAGGTGATAGCGCAGAAAAGTCAGGAAACGATTCACATGCTTTCACGAATCTTTACTGCGCGTATCTTTTTTGAGATATGTATCTATAAAGATAATAACACTAACTTGATATAACATCTGCATTATGTATATGTCAATGTATGTGCTGCATGAGTACTTATAGGTTGTTGGTATGTACCTAATGATTTTATATGTTTAAGTATTGTCATGTATTGAGTAGTTGATGTATTTGTATAGTACATAGTATATATTTATTATGGTATATGGTATGTATAGTATAATGTTTGAAATGCTTTACCCAACCACCCGTGTCTATGTATTTTTGTTTGTCCTTTCGCATAATTGGTTGTCTGGAAGAGATCGCAACTATGCGATAAGACCATTTGCTTTCTCCTTTTTCTTTAGGTACTGTATCATTGTTATTTTATGTGCAATAAAGGATTAAATAAATAAATAAATAAATCTGCTATATCTATGTTTATCTATATCTACATTAATATTATAAATAGGTAAAGTTTATAAGTTTGGATGTAGGGTGTTCCAATCCTGTTACCATAAATTCTCTAAATATTTCAACTCGGGCACACATACTGACAGAAATCTAACTGTCTGCGAAGACGAACCAACATGTCGTTTACAGAGCTCCGTGTATATTATCTGCCCCCATAGTCAAGACTTGAAGATTACAATCTACAATCTTATCGCATAGGATACTAATCATAGAACAGAATCGTTATGTCACGTGGTCACGTAAAAACGTCCAATCAAAAGTTCAGTTTTGCGTGACCACGTGACAATATGACGATTAGTTTCTTAAGTTTGTCAACTTGACTAGATTGTCAACTTGGCTTAGGGGGCTGGTATATTTGCGCTCATCGCTCCCGTTTGCTACATCACGTTTTACATCACTGTGGCGAGTTAGGAATTTCCCGGTGTCGATAAATCAGAATCCATACTAATATTATAAATGCGGAAGTAACTCTTGGACGAATGGCGAGACTATACGTAGGTACTACTACAAGTATACTCTAATCTCATCGGACAAAGCCTTCGTATAATTATGATAGAACATCACTTCACCTGTCTGTGACCTTTTCAGACCTAAAATACTCATAACCGATCAAGAAATTTTGCATACACTGTCACGGACAAAGAAAAGAACAAAGGGTAGGTACTTTTCATCCCGTAATTCCAGCGGAAAGTCGTATTAATAAATATAATTAGTATATATGTATAATTCTTAAAGTTTGACTTGATTTTTGGCGTTATGAGAGGTACAGGTGTGGAGAACTGGGGCGAGATGGGGTTGCGAGAGGAATTTAATAACTGTTTCTCGGTTTGTTTGAACTTCTTATACCATCACGGGGTAGACAAAGAGTGATCGCGATTCCTTTCCGATATTACGTCGGCTTTATATCGCGACTTCTAACTTAGAATGCTTTACGGGATCATGTACAGTATTTTGTTTGTGAGATGACTGCACGCATTAATCAATTGAAAGAGACAACTTTAAATCGAGTCGCGAATCCCGTGCACTGCTCCAACCTGTATATATTGTATCTAAGTTATAAGCTATATCTAGATTCATCTACAATAAGTTATCTAATATTGCTACCTGACATTTGAAACACCCATTTCTGATTAAATAATTTTTATTATTCAATCCGTCGACGAATTTCAATAATAAATCCATCCGCTGCTTACGCCATAATCATGAAGAGTTGTAAATTACAAAGGTAGTGTTAAAGATTAGCAGCATTACTTTGTGAACGATTGGTATTTAGGCTATCTAGACTAGGTTAGGTTTGACTGCCGACGGTTATAAGTGACTGGCTGTTTCTCGCATTTTCAAAATTTTCAATTTTTTCTTTCTGTACCCCTGACAACGTGTATGTAACATTCCATGATGATCGGTTGAACCGTAAAGGCGTGAAAGCGTAACAAACAAACAAACTCACTTTCGCATTTATATAAGAGTAAAAATTGTGCCAACCGATCCTAAGCAGTAGAGAATTTTCTGAGTCCCACTTCCAACTTCTAACTTCAACTAAAATAAAAATATATAAAAGTTGCATTATACGCAAGTTATGCAAAAAGGTACTAAAATATAAAAGAATGTCCCTCTCTTGAAGGAAACAAAAGTTCGTTTTAGGTAGAACCAATATCGGATCGGACATAATCTACTGTAGGCTCATTTCCAGACAGCACACGTCCAACCGCGCAGACAGCTCGCGCGAGACTGGAGCGGTACAACCACACAGCATCGCCGATGCCCGATACCACCATTTCGCTTACATCACAGATCGAGATCTTGAGAGGTCACTAGCCTTTGTCGGTCGCGCGTACAGCGTGTTGTTTTATTCAACACATTCCGTATTACCCGACCGAATTGGGAAGTCAGCTTTCCATGTAAAAATTAATTTATGTGTGAACTTATCTGATTTATTGATGAACGATTTATACCACACGAATACAAAATCCAAATCCTAAGATTATAAATAATGTAGCGAAAAAAAAAAAAAACAACACATACACATTATTTTTTTTAATGCCAAATACATGGTATTCCATCTTCTTTCTTCTTTTATACAGAAGTCACGATCTTAAAACTTTCGTTTCTCCCAACTCTGTTTCTACGAAATTTTATCAAACCAGAAGCAGCATTTGCTTTTACCAAAACCAAAGTGTTATTCTTTTTTGGAACAAAATCGTCTACATACGTGTTGTTCATGCCGCCGAGGAGGACGACGTGACGCTGTGCTGCGACCTCCGTCGGCCGAGCAGTATCCACGCAAAGAATAGCGCGGCGGCCGCGTAGTGCATCCACTCTGGCATCTCCACGGCGGCGGTGGTGCATCTGTGCAATGCGCGGACATTGGCGATGCGGTCACGGTGGTCGGCGTCAACAAACTGTCACATGTGGTACTTACTTGCTCACTGTCTGTGCCTCGTAACGTGGGTTTTGAGTTTGAACTGTGCGCAAATACTTTGTAAACGGAGTCCCGAAATATTAGGCCTTAAACAATCGAGCGAACGTTACTGCAAAAGTTGCATTAAAATTACGATGCTTATTTTTTCGTTGCGAATGGAAAATATCCACCAACCAATTAAATAAATACCTATAAGATGTCATGTTAAGAGCGCTACCTGTGAGACCCTTAATATCAAATGGGGAACTAAATAGATTTATAAAATGACTGTTATTTTATCATTTGAAACGCAGGAAGCAGTTTCGTTCCTACGGAATTTGCATTGGGAATACTTAAGTTACTTGGTTACTTCTAACCGACAATTTAAAGAGGTAATTTTTAATTTTTTTTTAAATAAGAGGACCTTGGGGAAAATCTCTCATTGTTGCAAAAAAAAAATTAATACACGCGTTGAGAGCAGAGCTAGTTTAGAATGAAATAGTACTGGATAGTTTAGAGCGTAAAAATTCTATGCAGGTAAGAGGAGGCGCAGACAACAGCTAGCAAAATTGCTCTTCAAAAAACCCTATAATATCTGCATTATTACCTAGTAGCTGTCCCACACGGTTTCACCAGCGGTAATTTTGTAGTTCCCACGGAAATTCCAGGATAAACTTTACATAATAAACCTTCTTCATGAATCACTCTATCTATTAGTAAAAACCGTATGCAAACCCATTCAGTAGTTTTTGAGTTTACCGCAAACAGACAGAAAGACAGCCGGGCGGGGTACTTTGTTTCATAATTATTATTAGGTATGTAAGGATAATAATTGATGACTATTCGTAGTATAACCAAGTAAAAAAAAACTACTGAGACATTTCAATTCGGTCGGCTAACATTGATGTCAAGAAAAAACATCATCCTATAGATTCTTTACTATGTAGTGGGGGGATTACGTCGCACGCGGCGTAAAAAGACGCGGTCGGCGACGTCGGAGGCAGTTACTACGTTACGTCAACTTCGAGAACATAATCGTCACTGTAAATATTGACGTCAGGCGCCTTAACTTGGTAACTCGACATATTCCTGGCACAATTAGTTTTGTATAAAGGAATAGCTTCCGCTTTTTATTCTCGTTAATTTCAGAGATCCCGCAGGAATTCCAGGATAAAAGGTAGCCTATGTCCTCTCTGTATCCCTAAAGAAACCGGCATTTATAACACTAGAAAATATCAAAATTTTTAAGATACCTAGTTAATTTTTTTTGTAATAAGAAAATATACAAACGAAATGATGACAGCAAAAGTACTGTTACAATCAATAGAATTTTGGTTACGTATTTTATTTCTGTAAGTTGCGGCCTGCGGGCTTGCGGCGATCGGCGGTAGGATTATTGCCGTAAATAAACTTCGTGGGAGTTTTTGGTAAACGCTGTCACGGGGTTTTTATTAGATATTGTAATTGTTGCCATATCTATTAAAATTCCCACAGTAAGAACGTAATAACACGTAACGCATCGTCTCTACGATAAAAAATAACATCTATATTAATATACATATAACATGTTATAAATACACGATTTTGGAATGATTTTTTCCTGCAAGTGGTATTAATGAAAAAATTTACCTATCACATTTTGGTTTAAGATATATTTTTTTAATTGATAAATTTTGCGCAAATATCCATACTGATATCATAAATAATTAAAGATAAAAAATAGCTATCGTTCGATGTATCAGTATCGCTGTAACCTTAATAATTCACTACATTGATAGTAAACAATATCATTAAAACATTTCTCCTGTGAAATTTGGATTTAGCGATTATCAGTTTATTGCTTGGCGGGTATATGAATAAACTTTGGAGCCCGATGGTGGCAAGTATCTTGACATTGCAGACAAACGCTTCGATTTTTAGGGTTCCTTGCCGCAAAGGAAATGGGAACACTTATAGGTTCACTTCAGTGTAAAGTCGAAAAACATCAAATATTCAAACTTCCCGTTGACCTGGAACCATGAAATTTAGCAAGAATTTTTAGAAAAGTTACTTTTTTATTAAATTAAATTTTATCTGGACTCGATTCCCGTACATACCTAATAAGTATGTACGGAAACCTCGGTGCACGAGTTGGACTCGCACTTGACCGGTTTTTATATGTATTATTTAAATGAATATAGAAGCGTGATCCGTGATTCATAATTTATTAGACAGAAAATATAGCTTGCTTTCATTTCCGCAGTACACAGACAGTATAATATGCTTCGAGATGTGGACGTGTCATATTTTTAGATGTTTACGTTTGTACTAATACTATTTTAAAGAGGTAAAACTTTTGACCTAAGTTTATCTGGATGTAAGGGGTAATCTTCTAAAAATCTATACTTAATTAACTAAAAAAATCTATGCTAACTAATTAAAGTCGAATCTGAGTGCGGCCGTAGGGAACGTATCGTTGTCACGTGGTCATCATAAAATCTCCCAATCAAAAGTTCAATTCTTCGTGGACCCGTGACATGACGATACGTTCCTTAGTTTTATACAACGTGTTAATGAATTAACTGAAAACTAGAAAGTAGTTTTCTAAGAATCAACTAGCAAATCGATCGCACTATGTTTTAATATAGGTTATATTTTTAATTTTTAGTAGCCCATGTCTGAATTATTTATTATACAATATTTGGCGCTTACGCCGCCCACAGCAGAAAAATTCGAACCGGTAGGCGCGGGCGTAGCGTTTGGAATTTCGCAGATAGGTCACCTCCAAACTCCAAACTAATGTTGAATAACTTTTAAAGTAAACATTTTTTCGACATAAAATATATTTTAATCATATTATAGTTTATTTTTATAAATGGGGTGTATCAGGTTTTCAGTTAATTCATTAACACGTTGTATATAAAGTTAACGATCATAGATTGTCAACTTGGCTGAGGGGACTGGACTTGTTCCAGATCTAACTAACGATAATCTGGTAACTTGAAGATCGTGAGAGAAAGTCCGTGTGCTTTAATAATTTGAGACTCGTTAGCGTTGTTTTCGTTAAGCGCTAACACCCTGGAGGGATTGACTGTTTGTCTGTTTGCACTTTGTATTAGCGATCGGTTGTAAACAACGTTATTGATAGTAATCTATATTATATATACCTACTCATATTAAAAAGAGAAAAGATATGATTTTTTGTATGTTTCTTTGTTTATATGGATAAACTTAATAACTATAATATTTCATGTACTCGTCCCAGTACGGGATGGTGTTTGAGAAGTCTGGCAAATATATTTGTAATGCAGTAGACCTCGTTTTAAAAGTACGTTGTAAAAAAAAAGAAATTTCTTGTCATTATTTTATTTACCCTTCCGGAACTAGTGGCCTTTGCTTGTCGTTTGTCAACCGTGCAGTTACGGTCGGCAGAAAAGTGTAGTTTTGTTCCATATTTGGTGACCGATAAGTTACAAAAACACGTTAAAAAAGGCACCGGTCAAAAACTTATTTGACTTGATTAACAAACAGTTTTTTTCGTAATTTGATTAGCCAATGATTACGTGTCCGGAGAGCGAAGCTTTAACTTAAGTTTTTCCATAAGTATAAGTAGGTATCTACAATTATTACAATAATGAAAAAAAAATGCAACACTACAGTTGGCTGTTGGACTATGAGGCATAAAGTTATCATCAAAACTGGATTGCCTAGTGCTGTTCAATAGCAAACAAAGGTCAATTTTATTTATGCGAACATAATGACGTATTTTACTACATTAATTATACTGGCTGAAAATAGATTAGTTAGTAAAAAACTAATTGCTTTTATCAAAAAGTTCGCTTCATTTTTTATGCGGATGGTAACAAAAAAATTCAACACTATACCCACTACCTAAAATATAAGTGTCATTATTTACACATCGTAGATCACCATACGGTTTTTCGGAAACCAAATAGAGAATCCGACTGAGCGAGTGTGCAATTTACATATTTGTAGAGAGCTTGTCAACACAACACGATCTACTTTTTGTTAGAATCAACACGATGAACCAGCGAACGTGGTCGTGACTGGAGAGCCAAGCTGTCCAAAGCCTAAGACATGTCTAAGGTCTTCAAACACACCATTATAATACTTGCTTACTTGCAACGAAACGAAACGGTTATAGGTTATGCATGCATGGATAGTTCATTTTTCAATGCATTGCGTTTAAATATATATTATAGGATTGCCTAAAAATCTGTGTAATGAATTATTTCTCATGTGTCACATTACCTCCATGCATTACCTTGTAAATTTATACAGAGGGAGAGTTTCGATATGACAACCGTACCGATACCAGAGCAGATAGAAAGAGCATCAACTATAACAATATTGAAAACCATCGTCACCGGGTGATTTTCGCGCACAAAACTATTAATCAAGCACAAAAACATTCATTAATCATTATCGAATTGAAAATGTAAACGCTATTTGCTTACGTTTTTATTTGGTCATAGTTTTGGGAACACTATTAAAAATATATATAAAATATACTTGGGAATCTTGGGATGCTAAAGGAAGTTTTGGAAAAGTAAGAGCATTTTCTCTAAATATAATAATATTATTTTGTCTGTGACACTAATGGATCAAGAATTAAACCAAACGCTCACCACAGGGTTTACACGCAGAATAAAAATATGAATTATTATTATTATTAAAAAGGTCGTCAAGTAAATCTATTCATGTGTAATCACGAAAGAAGCAATCCGATAGGGTGGGTCAAGTTCAGCGCACTACCGCTAGACTATCGCTCACAAACTCCCAGCGGTTCGGTCTATAAGGTAGGACTTATAGAGGTTATCAGGTAAAGGATGTTGGGAGGGATTATACGACTTTCGGTTAGCTCGTTACTGAATAAATTAAATCTGAAAGAGAAATGAATGGTTTACTTTGAGATCACAAAGAAAAGATATAAGCTGGAATAAGAATGGTAATTTAGATATGATTCATCTGTAGTCTAGGAACTAACTAGGAACAGAAAGAATAGTAAACAAATAAAATTACAAAATACACGGTTTAAATTTAAGAAAGGAATGTCAAGGTGTATATAAAAAACACTGCAATAAAAAAATTACCAAGACTTAATAAAAATGAGGCAGGCTATCATAACAGTGGCATATCGCCGCGCCGCCTCGTTACAAGGCCCACCACCACCACTGAGGGAGCAGTGAGGACTTTAAAAAACTGGTTTACAAGTAACCATAATAGCGACATATAATGCGTAAACGAACTCGCAAAGAAAGAAGCAGCGTATTATAATTACAACAAGTGCAATATGTAATTTACAGATCAGTAATTTAGACGAAAATACGAACATTTCAATGCCGTTTTCATGTCTAGCTTCGTCCATTAACAAAAATAACACCTATTAAACTGACTATGAAACAGCCGCTGGAGGAATTTTCTTCCACTTCGATATTTAATACTTATAATAAAATTTCATATTGTTCATGCGCTTCTCGTTTATTACACGCTTCAAACCGTAAATTTTTGTAGTAGTAACATTATTTCGACCATTTGAAGTATATGGAGGCGATGTATATATGCGTACAATGTAATAAAAATTTATTTTATATTACCTATGACCTCTGTCGCAATAGTTCTACCAATGTCAAGTTTATTATTGGCAGTCGATATTATAAATATTCTACTTGTCGTAATATGTATTTTTATTTGATCGGATTGTTCTTTTTTCAATGATTTTGAATTTCATGGGATATATTTGTGTTGCTTAGATATATTCAAATCACAGATTGCAAAAAAACTGATATCATCTATGCAACGCATTGTTTCACCCTCGGTAATTTCGGAGTTCCTAGGTTTATAGACTTAAACCCCTTCCCCATCACTCTATTTATTGGTGAAAACTGCATGAAAATCCGTTGTGTAGTTATGAAGATCTTAGCATACGTAGGGATCAGGGACCGACAGACAGCGGGAAGCGACTTTGTTTTATACTATGTGGTGATGGTGTAGGCTCATTCTATAAAATTGTTTTAGAGATAACGAGATATATTGCCACCAAAAGAAAAAGAAAAATTGTCAACGAGAAGACATAATAAGAAGTAGGTAGGTAAACCATAAGTGGTTCTATATTAAGAGATCTCTCCGTCTGTTCGGGGAAAGAAAATGGTTGCTATCCAGTGGTGGACTATATGTGCGGGCATTTGGACCCTATCCAGCTGACGGTGGCATTAACTACAAGACGATCTTTAGGCTGGTTCTCGTGCGGCACGGAGTGTTAAAGCGGCATCGCAACCGAAAAACTTGTTACATAACAAACTTAAATACATAATATTCACCTTTTTGTGCTATTACACAACGTTTTTGTACACCAAAATATGAAGAATAGGAATTCAGGTTATTTAAAAAAAAATGGAATTTAGATTTTTCAACATAATGTACCTATTACAGTTACAGTTTGTAATCTAAGTATACATACATATAAATAAAATGGAAGTGTCTGTTTGTAATTCCAAATTAACAACTTTTCACTAAATGCATAATATGAAAGTATATACCTACAGCACTTGCGTAAAAAATATTTTTTAGAATTTTTATGTGTTTGTCTGTTAGTTTGTTCCGGCTTATCTTTGAAACGGCTGGATCGATTTTAACTGGACTTTATATAGCTGAATAGGGAGTAACTTAGGCTACTTTTATTTTAGAAAAAAATTGTTCCTGCGGGAATTTCGAAACTCATGCGGATGAAAATGCGGGGCACAGCTTTTATAGATAAAAAACGTATTTTTATGCATCTCATAATCTATAAGTTACTATGTCTAGTTGTAAGTTTACTTATTCTGTAACTATGTCCTAACTTATGTCTGTTTTTTCTCCAATAAATAAATAAATAAATAAATAAATAAATTAGTGTTGTGGTCGTAGTAATCTCACCATAATTAAAATTGATCGTCTACTTTTCTGTGAATATCGCGCAAATGAAAGTTTTGACTAACAGAATCAGTTCATGATGACTAAATTTAATTTTTAGAGTGTCTTATAGATTTTAATAAATATTGGACACGATTTTTCTTTTTTTTACGTAGGTAATCAAAAAATTACGGCGAATGAAATTCTATGTGACGTCACACCTAGGTTACACTTTATACTTAGTTATGAGATTGTGTGCGTGAGATCACAACACGATAGAGCCAACCCACTAGGCACATGTTGAGTTACGGAAACGAGTATATACATTCATAACTTTTGATGCCATGGAAAGTAGGAATAAGTGAATTGCCCATTAGCGAACAGCATGTTTTGAAAGGAAATTGTGAGCGGTTTGGTAGTGGTTCTGAAATTAGATAATTATATATATAATAATTTTATTACGAATACAAAAACGAAAACCAGATTTTGCCTGTGAGGCAAAAAAACTTTAATACTATGCAAACTGTAGAAGCGATTCTAACGTGGTTACAAAATTTTATTTCTTTACCGGACTTATTTATTGTTATAGCTTGATTCGCTACAATACTTATTTAATTAGGTACCTACGCGCTGTCATATTTTCATCAGATTCATTAATAATGAATTAATTTGGGACCATCCTGAAGACCCAGGTCTGCAACAGGCAACAGCCCCGGTATCGATTACGTCGGGGTTGTCTTTTGAAAAACTGTATTTTTTAAGTTTTTGTTACGAAAATACCTACTGAATGAATACTTTTTCAAATAAATATAATTTCTTCACTCAATTCAGACAGTTTACAGTCGTACAATTTTTTTTTCTTCAATTTACAGTAGTTAAATGTACTCAGTGACTGTGTTTTCTTTTGCGACACCGCCGCCATACACATCATTAATCCTTCGAGCCGTTTCTGCAGCACTGGTGCCACGATGGAACTCGTACTCGTAAATAACGCGATATTTCAAATTTTCCATTTTGTGAACTGAGTGACGCAAAGAAAAAGCCAAAAGAGGGAAAAAAAAAATAATGAATTAGAGTTTTCAAAACACAGAAGCATGAGTAAATAGCTACATAAATTTGAAATTGGAATTCCTAACCAAAAGGAGATATTTGAAATCAAAGTGGCCAGTACGACAAAACGCCAATTTCATATGTAAGGACCTAATACAAGAAATTAGGTACTGTATTTAAAATATCTGCTCAACGACTTTCGTATGCACGAGGGAAACTGCGTACTTATGCAAAATCTTGTCAATGGGATACTCATGAGTCAATTAAACTTTTCCTCTACACTGTTCAAATGTTGGCATTAGCTACGGTAGTTTACAGTCAAGAGAAGGCACGCGACACGGCAAACGTATTTTCTTAAACTAACTTAAGCACAGATAGCACGAAAATTATACAGGGAATTGTTTTTAATGTAAATTTTCTCTTCTTTATTGTAAAAATGAATGTTTCTTTGTTTATTTATCGTTCGTCTGTAAGCGATTTAAAACATTGGCTGCGCGAGTTGACGAAGGTTATGAAAACAAAGGAGAGAGAATTTTTTAAAGAAATAAACATTGCAAAAATAATTAGTTTAGCACTAAATAAACTTAAACGAGCGAAAGTCAGTCCAATTTTGACATTGAAACAAATTGATTAGCCGTTTTATGTGTGGATTCATACGAAACAATGAAATGTTGATGCAAATCTACATATAAATAAATTATAATATAAATAAAACTCAATTGCCACATGTACCAAGGATTATCATTTGAATAGCTAGTTGTTTATAAACCACCATTAATATCATCGTGAGAACCGTTCTCTATCGACAGTTGATCACTGATCCACAGCGGAACTTTCGTCGCTTTTGCCTTTTTTCAACGAATCAAAATATCCCCTCCCCCCCTGCGGTTTCAGGGCAAAAACCACAAAAGTACAATTTTGAAATATAATTATGTTGTTATTTTTTTTTTTCATGTCACTTTAAAAGTATGAAATACCTTCAAAATCGGGGAAATAGTCATCTGGACGCAGTTGACGTTTCCACTCTATTTAGGTAGTGGGTAGGTATTAGACTTGGGGATCGCGTGGAAAAGTTCGCGGCTATACTGTCTACTTTCAATATTATAATTAAGAGTATTTAGTCGTAAACAACTTTTTCAGCTGTTGAGAGGTAAATAAAAAGTTAGGTTTCTAGGTTCGAAAACAATTTTTAGATTAGAATATTTTGAAAGTGGTATATATAATATGTAATTTGGTTGATTGGATTTCTGTCATTTGCAAAAAGGAAGAAGAGCTTAAGTGATCTAAACATAGATACTATACTTTAATACGAATACTGGAAAGATGTTATCAAGAAGCGAATGTTTGGAAGTATCTAAATATACTAATATCTTCACTAGTACTGCGTCATAAAGCATCTATTCAACAGTTAAATTAATTGTACTACCTAATTAGACACTTCCTAAAAACTTTTAATTTAATCTTTTTTAATAACCGAACTACTGAAATTGAGGTAACGTTAAAGTCGATGTAGGAGATAATAATGTCTGGAAAAACTGTACCGATTCTTAAAAATCTTTCACTCATGCAAAAAAAGGTTTTTTTATTTATTCATTCACCAAACACTTAAGAAACCACTAAGGTTTATGGAAAAGATGACCTGTAAATATAGACTACTAGCTACAAGTGTACCTCTAAGCTTTACAATAATTATCCTGCATGATATCAATATCAACTGATATCTGAGATATCAATTGATATCTCTCCATATTAATTTTGTAATAGGATTTAAGTTTATTTTTAATATTTTTTTTTGGTTTATACTCGCGACCAAATCAGAGAGTATACTCTAAGGAGGTATCTATACACGCTAGAGGTTTTTATGTTTTTACTTCTTAAAATTACTTTTTATACTATGTTGCAACTAGGGATTGCAATGCTAAATCCAGCAATTAATTTGCTTTGATTCAGCATAAATCCAGCTGGATTCAAAATAATTCTTCTGGATTGCAATCCCTACACGAATTTTCGTATTGAAATTTACTAGGGACACATTTTAGAGCCCGTCTTTACTAACACTATTGACAATTTTGCTATGGCAATGCCTATCATTTAAAATTCTCAATAGTGCCTTAAAGACGGGCTCTAAAATTCTTCCATAGTAAATTTCAATACGAAAATTTCACCGTTTAGTTCCAACACTAGAACATAATTACTACTTACCTACTTCTTTTCGAATTCATAAAAAAAAATCTTGAAGGTAAATATGGTTTAACTATAACGGGTGCCACTAATTTGCCCCCGTAAGCACAAATCACGCTCAAACTATGATGATTGTGAATACGACTTTTTTTGCAACGCTACCTCCTGGACTATTATGCAATACACAGGGTATTGCCCCCTATGTTATCTAGCGCTATCACCTGCCTACGATAGTCTACGATGAACGAATCGAAACTAAGATTATCATGCCGTTGATGCCTGAGGCGGCCATATCTCGCTAACCTAGTTCGAAACCAACAAACAAAAAAGTCGTAGGTTAATAACGTACGTCACACGAATTTAAACAATGAACGTGTCATGTCCAATTATAATGTGTAACAATTACTCGTAACCTTTACCAAAGGTACCTTTACCAACTTACAGTGACAACGAGCGGGAATCGGGTTGGTAACTACATATTTTTAAAGGTCTTAGTAAATACCCAAGTATGTATATTGTATCTATTAGATAATCACAAAGGGTTTTCCAGAAAATGACATGCTGATATGAAAGGAGGCACAAGTTGATCTCCAATTGCAGCAGATCGACAAGTCGCGGAAAATCATTGTAGGGAGTTCTATTGAACTCCCTGCTATTTCACCAAAATATAAGTTTCGTGTGACATTTTACTTTAAGGGATATGACGTATGATAGGACTCCCGAAAAGTCCGATACATTTCGGATAATTTCCGGCGATATGCCGTGAATTCCAGTAAATATTAGTGCCAGTTTTCATACGAATTTCAGTAGATATTTTCTTAATACGGCTGCTTTTTACTGAATATAAGTAGTTTTTTGGAAGTTCCCGCGGGAGTCTGGAATAAAAAGTAGCTGTACCCAAGTTCTCTGTACCCCTGATAACTATGCAAAATGGTTGAATAGTTTAGGCAAAGTGTGAAAGCGTAACAAACTCACATTCGCATTTACAAGGATTTAATTAAAAAGTAGGTGCATTTTTCCGATATCGTCAAAACCAAAATCACGCAGAAAATTTTATTATTAAAACAAATCGGTGGAACTTATACATGTGATAGAAATTGAACTTCTTATGAAGGCACAAAGAAGAGGACATCAAATAACACAGCTGTTGCCTTTTTTCTTAGGGCTTTTAAACCACCGATAAGTTTTTCTTTACATCAGACACGTTTCGCATAAAGAAGAACTGAAATGCGACCTTCTTTCACTGCGAACTTTTTGTTATTCAGATTGAGAAATTAACTAACCCGTCCGAATTTTTCTCACACATTTGCGTAAAAGTGTAAACAAAAGATTGTCATGTTATTTGAACTAGAATCTATCTATCTACAATTAACAATCTAGTTACTAGATTGTTATTATTTAATTAACAATCTAGTTACTAGATTGTTAATAGATAGCGCCTCCCATACATATTAGTTGAATATATTTTAATTACAAATCGCATCAACAGATGACATGATGATGACACATTAAATTATATTGTTTGTCTATTTTTCGTCAATAGTAGTTAACATGATTTTGAAATAATAAATTTTTATTAAGATTTAAGACAGATATGGCCTTTCTTTAAAGGCTATGAGAAATAATACACATATAATAATTCTTCTTTGAAAGAAGTTTTAACCTACATTTTACCATTATGGTTGATATACATATATATCCGTTTGAAAGCAACCTACACTTTGCGACACAGTTCAACTTCTATTTAAAAAACTCTTTATAAACAGCACAAAAATAGTTGTCGCACCAATTTGACAGTTCAAGTCTGTACCATATGTCACAATAGGTTACTAATTACCTACATATTATGCACAAAAAAGGAAAATGGACGTTCATGCTTATATTAACCATAATATCTATCAATCAATAATAAAAGCATTGTGTGATAATTTAAAAAGACAAAACAAAAGAAAAGCATTTACAGTTTTAATTAATGTCCATTTTCCTATGAGAAAAATAAATAAAGATATTCCAGGTTATTTACTTTCTTGTATAGCATTCCTCCGCCAAAGCGAGACCGCTTTGTCTGGACACATGGAGGACGTATCTGATGCCGATGAATGCCAGTATCACCAACATGTTTGAACCGCTCAGTTCCAAAGACACCCGAGCCACTTGAACTTGCAACGGTGAAACGCACTCGTGTTAAAGATCTCACAGGTCCACTTCATAAACTTTATACCAACTAGTTCTCTACAAAGTCACGAGAAAATGTCGCAGATAGAGTTTTAAGATAAACGCATAAGATCTCACGTCGTCGTTCCACACAAAAAAGCACGAGTTCACAATTAAACTTCTGATGAAAATCAAGAAACTTTCCCGTTTTATTCCAGTTTGTTCATAAATGTCGTTTGGAAAAGTTCACAATTTTTTTTAACACTATAAAATGTGAGATTCTCTTTGAATTACTGTAATTAGATGTGTCAGAAAATTGACCAACAGTCCGAATACGAAAAAAAAATATTTGTAAACAATACAATTGTTTCAATTCTCAAATAAAATTAATATGGTTATTCTATACAATATAATAGGGTTGTTCGCGTATCGAAGTTTTGTCTATCGATAAAGGGGTTGTTGCGCAAATCGTCGAGTCCGGAAGCCGCAGCGCCCAGCGCGGAAACGTTTTGTTTTGATCGAGAGCGAAAGTGCGCGCGAGCGGCGTGCGTTTCGAACAGAGACTGTGCCGCACCGGGCGGGCGTCTCTACGGTGTACGGGGCGGGCCTACGGAGTCGTGGACCACTCTGTTTTTTTAACGTTACACAATCGTTTAGTTCGTTATCCTTCACTGCCTGTTCCTTCGCGTTTTCACCCGCATGAATTGCTGAACTTGCTTGCTCCCACGGGGATACTCAGCGATAAATGGACGCAGATAAGCAATAACATGTTAACCCACAAAATTAACTTATTGATTCAGAACGATTTATTGAGAGTTAGGGAACGTTTTTTAATTATGTGTTTACCTTATTACTACATTGCTTAAATATGTAACTAAATATTGAACATAAAAAATGTTGATACAAATGGCGCTCCTACTTTTAAAACACGATTTACTCAAAATTTCTCCAGTGTGGGTTAACACACTATTGCTTATCTATGTCCAAATGATAATGTCTTACAACTTCCTATCATTCGATTGATTTTAATAATGGGTTCAGTAGTACCAGATTTTATCCCTACATAAAAGTTTACAAACCCTACCTCTTTATAGTATTAACTGCAGTACCTGTTCTCTATAGTTCCACCCGCGGTAATTTCGGAGTTCCCGCTGGAATTCTACATAGCTTATGACACTCACAAATAACGTGGCTTTCTATTGGTAAAAGAATCAAAAACAGTTCAGTAGATCCAGAGATTACCACCTACAACCTTCCAAACTCACAAACTTTACCTCTTTATACAATAATATTAGTATGGATGATAGTATGGTATATAGAAATCTATCTATACTATAAAAAAAGAGTAGAATCTGCGATTCTGTACATTGAATATTTTTAACAAAAACTGACAGGGAGCGATAAAAGAAGAGTAACCAACCACAAACAAGGGTTTTTAAAGATCTTTTCTGTCTGTCTGTTTGCGATAATCTCTGAATATACTGAGCGGATTTTCATGCGGTTTTCATAGGTAGATTAAGCTTAGCCTGGAGCTACATATAAGCTGTGTTTCATTGAAATCGGCTGTCAGGAAAAAAAGTTGTTGTATAAAAACCTTTGGCGCGGGTGAAACCGCGGGGCACAGATAGTAGAAAATATTACATAGATTAGGATAAATTCTAGGTTATTTGGTATCCGCTCAACATTTTGTGGCCATGTAGTTAATAAACGTGTTGTCAATTTCTAAAGCGATTTTAATTGTTTACTTCGCTCATTTCATAAATATTAAAATCACTTTTTGCAATGTGAACTACGAGGTGAAAAACAATATTTAAATTAACAAAAAAAAAGTTTAATGAGGCAAATAAAAAAACCGATATCCATCGATGTATCGATGCGATCATGATACATCCGTCGTTTATCTTGTAAAGTGTTATCACTAGCTGTAATTGGTAGTTGTAAACTCCTTTTTTTGCTTTTTGATATTACAAAGAAAATTATTGATATATTTTATTTGTTAGTATTTTTTAGATTTATTAGTAAATGCGTTAGATAGCACTTTCAATTAACACGATGTTACTTTTTTTAATGATTTTAATGGTTACAACTGTATGTTCCATACCTAATTTGTTTTGGTGTGTTTAAGAAATTGCTTCAGTGTAGTTTTTGCTGCAGGCTGATAATAATAAATGGCTATGCATGGCATTATAATTAAGATGTCAAACCACAGCCTTACAACGTTCTCGACTCTAACAAAAAGTATGACTAAACTGACTGAACAATTGTAGAATAATTTCTAAAGAGAAGAAATGGAACGAGTAAAGATAAAGAACCAATTTATCAATAAATTCAATAATATAATAAATTCACCTTCACGTGGACTATTACATAAAAACAAGTATCGTTGAAGGTTGCGATTTCCTGATTACCTTAAAAAATTAATAGCTTCGTTTACTATTCAAATTTCAATGACCGAAATAAATCTCTATCTACCGATAATCGCAGCATTACGTCGCTGACTACATATAATGCAACACCGGTTAATTTAAAAAAAATTGTTTAAATAAATAAAAAAACTGACTTTAGTAGAATGTAGGCATAGGACGTAGAGCGTCCGGTCGCTCAGCCTAGACAGCCATCATCTCTACATGATACATCACTTCACTCAGACTTAGCTGAAAAAGTATGACTATCGAAATTGATTTAAAAACGTGACCCACCCCTTCCTTGAAACGCCTGGAAAAGCTTACCGAAAAGAGTCGGTTTTATAAACTTTTAAGATATTCGAGTCAACGTCAAGACTGCAGACGAAATAATAACAGATAAAGCGTAGGTATGCAATGCATAGGATACAACAAGGTTGCATTTAAAAGTAGCACGCCTTGACTTACCTATATTAAAATAAACTTCCTGACATGTGAACCGAGCTACCTTGTATTATTTAATTTAAAAGCCTGACACTTTAAGTTATTTCTAGACAAGAAAATATTTTTTTATTCAAAAGCTTGTCACTTAAAATTATTTCAAGACAATGAAAAAGTTTTTCAGCAGTTTTAATAAATTATTTATTTATTTATTTATAAGGTACAAAACATAGTGCAAACTTTTACAGATACCAAATTATACCAAGTTACAAACAATAACCAGTCTACACCACTAGCTGTCTGTACACAACACTTATGAGAAAGAAAGAAAAGAAACTAATTAAACCATAATAATAGTGCAATGTCAGATAATTTAGTAATAATGTCAATAATTTAATTTAATTCACTACGCAGTCAACGATGCTTAGTCCATAATCTATTACCTATAGTTTTTATTATAGCCTGGTTTTAAAACTGTTAAGTCCACAACAAAAGATATCCAGATCTATTTCCAATGTATCATACAGTCGACACATTCGGAGAATTGGAGCATTGTCTGAGACATTATTAGAAGCATTAGGCAAAACGAAAACACTTTTGTTTCTGGTTACCTTCTTATTACATTTAAAGAACACATGTCTAACGAGGTCCCCGTCGAGATCTCCATGCAAAATTTTATGAAGAGTCGTCAAGTCCAAGATATTGCGTCGCGTTGATAAAGGTAACAGATGAAACTTAATAAGTCGACCCTGATATCCGGTTATTGTACGCCGTGTTCCAGTTCTACTACAGAGATGACGCACGAACTTTGCCTGGATTGATTCTAGCCTATCAACGTGAATTTTTTATATTGGTTGCCATATACTAGAACAATAACATTATCATCATTAAAACCGCTTAATAAGCTGAAGATACTTTTTGGGATCAAATTCAAGTTACATACCTATATCGCTAAAGTGAACCAAACCTAAAATGAAACTCGAATCTGGTGTCCTGGAGTGTACTATGTAGTAAGTATTGTAAGTAGATATGTTCGCACCTATAACAAGAATGTAAAGTTTAAAAGCAATGTGCCTTTTATTAATTAGAAACAAGTAATTTTTTTAAAGTCATGGTCAGACAATTTATATCATTATAAAAAGGATTACGTAATTTTTTTATTTTTTTATTTAGTCATCATTAGTGCATCCTCAAAATTATTACATTCTAGCTGCCCCACGCGGTTTCATGCACGCTATTTTCGTAGGTTCCGCGGGAATTCCGGGTTACAATATAGCCTACGTTACTCAGGGATAATGTAGCATTCTAATGGTGAAAGAATTTTTGAAATCGGTTCAGTAGTTTTGGAGTTAAATAGTACCTAACAAATAAACAAACAAAAAATCAAATCTTTCCTCTTTACAATATTTGTATAGACAAACTAGCTGTGCAGTTAATTTGGGAGTTACCTTGAGAAAATCCGTGAATCCGTTCTTAGGTCACGTCTCCTACTTATAAACTATATCAACCCCTGCCTTTTAGCTCCATATAGGTAAAGTATGTAGTTTCAGATATTTTGTGTTTAGTTAGTGATGTTTCACTTCACAAAGGTAAAGTTTGTTTTGGATGTAAGGCTTAATCTTTGGAACTACGGAACAGATTCTAAATATTACTTTTTTATCTTAGAATGTAGGTATATACCTACTCGTAGATTATTTATATTATTATTACCAATTAAGTAAATAGGGGGAAATATATTTTGTAGTTATGAAGTATTATGTATAAGTCTTAATCGTGCTAATATGGATCTGCCGAGAGTAAACGTTTTTTTTTTTATGTCGGTTAAAAGATTCTAAAAAGGAAGATAATAAAAGGCACGCAGTTTTATTAGCATAAAATTTTTTATGCTCGTAGTGCATAATAAAAAGCATATTTTAAGATTTTAACTGACTTCTGAAAAAGGAGGAGGTTCTCAATTCCACTGTATGTTATTTGTGTATGTTTGTTACGTGCTCGAAGACGGCGGGTCGGATTTGGAAAATTCGGTATTTGTTTGAAAGGGTTATACTCCCAAGGTGGTCCCATTGTCATGAAGTCAGGATCTGATGTTGGGATCTTTGAGAAATCGAAGGAAATCTTGTAACGAGGCAGCCGTATGCCATCCGTTATGATATCCCGCCTCTTTATATAACTTTTTTTTAATGTTTTATATTCTATTGTTAGTCTTTTAATAAATTTCAAATTGTTAATTTTTATATTCTGATTATGCTTTTTGACGAACTCCTATTTCAGATTTGGTACGAAGAACATCTAAATTATTTGTATATGATAAATTATTTTTCACTTCTCATGCTCTAAAAGTGCTTGTTTGTGCAGGAAATAGGCTGCACAAAATCAAATTTTGTGCAGAAGTGCATTAACGTATCTACTCATAAATGTATCTATATTAAGGCAAAGAAAATGAGCCATACAGTCAAACACAATAAGAATATATAGAACATAATATGCAGGGAAAAACAATTTCCTTCAGTATTCAAAACTGTACTAATTTTATTTTGAATTTATGTTATACTACTGTTTTATTTCCTCGCAATCGAAGTGAAAAGCAGAGTTTACAACTCGTCCACAAAACCATTTTATCCTCGACATTACTACTAAATGTCTCGAATAATAATGGTTCGTTTTGTGCAATTGTAGTAAAATCTAGTATTTATCATTTTATCTTTATTATTGAGCTAGCCAAAGGTTCAACCTTATGCTACTACCATCTCCGAACCTCACACTCTTCAAATTTTATAAGCATACCTATAGCGATTTGAGTAGTAAAATTATTGTTCATTTGTTTTCGACAATCACCAATCGATGAAATGGAACTGATGATGAAGACCGGAACTAGATGGACACCGGATCTATACTGAATAATAATTCTATAATAATATTTAGATAATATTTCGGGAACGAAAGAGAATAGGAGACGATATGAAAATTTTCTTCTGTTTTAGGTCGGTTAAGAAAATCCAATTGTTTTTTAAAGGATGAGCCGCCACTTTGCCGCGTTTTAATAACACCTCGTTTGTGATATCTCGGTACTCTGCATTGACATTAGACACGCAAAGAACCTAAATGTTATGTAAATATGTGTGTAAATAATGCAGACCTTCTGTTTCGAAAGACGTTGGCAGACAACAAGGTTTACATTATTTTACGAGTATTATGTTATAAGTAACCTTCGAACACAATAGTTATGCATCTAAAATTAAGAAGGTATTTCTACTTTGTTAGGTTTAAGTACCCATTTAGTACAGTGGGCTACATAGACAAGTATACCACCTTTTAAAATTTATTATATTTGTAAAATGTCTGTATGACCTTATAATTTGCTGTTTTTGCAGCCCTAATATTTGTTTTTCACATACAAGCAAAAAAAAATATTGGACCTGCGAAAACGGCAACTCATAACGTCATACAGACGTTTTACAAATATAATAAATTATTATAAATTTTAAAAGATTGTATACCTGTCTATGTGGCCCATTGTACCTACTTACTTTACGACCAAGAAGCGAATAGGGTGAAGGGTTGTATACTATAAGCTTCTTGGTAACGAAATCGACACGACACAACAGAATTAATTTATTTTTCACTTCTCATGCTCTGAAAGTGCTTGTTTGTGCAGGATATAGGCTGCACAAAATCGAATTTTGTGCACAAGTGCATTAACGTTTCTAATCATAAATGTATCTATATTAAGGCAAAGAAAATGAGTCATACAGCCAAACACAATAAGAAGTTCATAGATAGAATCTGTTATTTTGTAATATTTACTTTAATTTATTTGCCTTAATGTGTTTTTTAAGAAATAAACACCGTTAATATGCCGGGAAAAAAAAATTCCTAGAGTATTCAAAACTGTACTAATTTTACTTTGAATTTTAATTAAAGAAATGTTATGTTATACCACTGTTTTATTTCCTCGCAATCGAAGTGAAAAACAGAGTTTACAACTCGTCCACAAAACCATTTTATCCTCGACTTTACTATCAGCCCTCGCCTTCGGCTAGGGCTGCTAAGTCTCGGATAAAATGGTTCGTTTCGTGCACTTGTTGTAAAATCTACTAAAATCTACTACATAGTGATAAAATGGCGTTTTGACGTCAAACACCAACGCATGAGGGAGGATCAAATTGACACAGACGGACTTACACTCCGTATGGCAATTATGAGCTGGCGATACTGAGTACCCGCTGGAATATTATGGACTGGCTGGTGCCCGCGGCTTCGCTCGTGTTGATGTAGATCCCTTTGGGAACAGCAGGTACTTTTCCTGAATGAAAAGTACCCTATTATAATATCGAATTTATTATAAGTGCCTACCGATTTCATTCTTAACTTGTGGTCTACGGACCTCTGTGAAAATGTGCGACCGTTTGAAAATAATAAACAATGGGCATGAAGAGACAATTTTAAGTTTAGTCCGTCTTGTAGATGAATACAAAATATTAGACACGTATTTTTCCTTTTTTTACGTGATCCCTACTGCCCTTCGAATATTATAAATGCGAAAGTAACTCTGTCTGTCTGTCTATTTGTCTGTCTGTCTGTTACGCTTTCACTCGTCATGAAAATTTGTATATACGTTGTCAGGTGTACAGAAAAGGACATAGGGTACTTTTTATCCCGAAATTCCCGCGGGAACTCAGAAATTAACGCGGGTGAAACTGCGGGGAACAGCTAGTCAAATAATAACGGCGATACATTGAGTTGAAATTCCGTGTGACATCACACCTAAGTACACATTATACTTAGTTAAAAATTCATTAATTTCGGTGATCCGCGGAAATTCCGAGATTAAGTACCCTATAATATGCTTTCCTGTAGCCCTAACAAAGTCCAGCATGCAAAATTTAATGCAGTTTCACCCCCGTTTTTTCCGAGTTCCTGCAGGAGTTTAGGGATGATAAGTAAGTCTATTAGGATAGATTTTATTCGTAATTGTGATGATTTGTTTTCAAGGTCATTCAGAGGCCCGATGTACACGTACTTACCTAGAAACTCATATAATGTTTTTGTAAACAGGTAAATTAGTAACCAACCACCGCCAACAACAAATTGGATAATTTCACAGCAAATGATACGCTTTCCCTAAAATTGCTAGTAAAGAATTGCGTAATAGTACATTGTTATCCAAGGGGTGAAAGTAACTCATTTAGTGCCGAGACGGGGTTTGGCGCCCGAGCGTAGCGAGGGCGCCAATAGTTCGAGGCACTAAATAAGTTACTTTCTCCCGAGGGTAACACTGTGCTTTTCATTACGAATGCAAGGAAAGTCAAAATAAAAATAGGAATTAGCTAAAGAAAAAATGAGTGAAGATTGGATAGTCGCTTGACGCTTTCCCACCTATTTCTTTTTCTTTGGCCGGCTAGCTATTCAGCCAGTATTTTTTATTTACATTGTGGCGACCTAAATTATAATAAAGTCATCTAAAAAAATATTTTCTTTAATTATTAAGTATTAATTAAAGAAAATAAAATAATATTATTTGTATTTTAATTAATTAATTAGCTTAAGAAAAAATGAGTGAATTTTATTTTAATTAATACCTACTTAAACTTTACGTTATTTCAATTTTACATGGCGCTGGCTGTATAGAAAGTTGGAACATGGTTCAATAGAAATGTGAAAATAGACCTAGTTTTTTTTTTAATAATTTGACAGTTGTCAGTTGAAAGCGATTCTCCCTAGGGCTGAAAAGAGCTACTTTCAACCCGCTTCTCAGGCAACTTCAGACCTACTTTCCG
Organism: Zygaena filipendulae; assembly: GCA_907165275.2. Taxonomy (NCBI): domain Eukaryota; kingdom Metazoa; phylum Arthropoda; class Insecta; order Lepidoptera; family Zygaenidae; genus Zygaena; species Zygaena filipendulae. The sequence continues at coordinate 2,667,782 of OU015668.1, forward strand.
AGCATGAGTAATGAAAAAATTTTTTTCTTACCTACCATCTATTTATTACTATAAAATCTCACGGTCACTTCAGTGCTTTGTGTGAATGTCGAATGAAAACAGCAGACCCGCTTTTGTAAACTATCGCTCATTTTAATTACACACACAACTGATATAATCACACAATAACTGAAGGAAAAAAAAATATGATTTTGATAAGCATTTAAAATTAGAACAGAGTTTTTATGGTTTGGTAAATTAATTATATCACTGACTGCATATAAAAAAATGTTATACCAAAGTAGGGTGAATGTAGCATAATATGTTTACACGTTTAAAATAAATGACTTCGCTAAAACTGGTTAAGTGCGGTAAGGGTCACGACCAGTGGAGCTAGGATGCGCAACATGATAAAATTTTATCGAGCCATTTTATCGATTCTCGTCGACATAATATATCGTTTTGTCTACCAGTGGTAAAAAATGTTTAACCGAATCTATTCTTAACTCAATACCCCACTACTGTACTTTTTTGCTTGGACGCCCACAAATATTTGTCGTGTCGACAATTTTATCTTTCGTTCGATAAACATATCATGTTGCGCATCCTAGCTCCGCAGGGCCGGCAGTCTCGACAACGTTTTGGCAACGTTATCGTATCGATCGTTAATTAGGCACCCAAAAATCATAACGATCTACATCATTACAGTGACCAACATTACCTACGTGAATAGCAAGTTTCGAGTCGAGGCTTGCAGTTAATGTAATGCTGGTTACTGTAATGATGTAGATCGTTCCCTAGTAAGTCCCTAGTTAACGATCGATACGATAACGTTGTCAAAACGCTGTCGAGACTGCCGGCCCAGGGCCCTCATTCACTATAAACACGTCGCGTTAAGATAACGCTTTTCCCCTCGTGCTCAAAGTTTCACTTAAAAAAAAAATACGTTAACAACGTGTCTTATGGCATACAGAATATAATTTTCTTAATATTTAGGTATCTGAAGCGTTTTTAATGGTGATTTAGCTACGCGCGTTATGGGCAAGGTATGTTGTTGGTCATAGTGAATAAGGGCTCTGAGCGAATGTAGTGAGTGTACTGCCGCAGCAGAGTCAAACCTATCACGTAAAAGATTTATTAAAAGTCAACAGATCGAGTGTCCAAGATATTATGTCGCACGCAACTAATAATCCTCGGCAGAAATATAGCTAGAAAGTACCTAACGCTACGTGAAACGCGAAAGCCTTGCATTGTTGTTGTTTTGTTATCGTATCAAGAAATATTAATCCATTACGACTTACGTAGTTATATATCGGAGAGGAAAGAACCCCAAGGCAAGGAGTAAGTTTTTCTAATAATTTCTTAGAGCAGGTATACTGGAGTGCTGATTCCGCAGTACCCAGGTGGCCTACTATATCTGGCCCCATAGCCTAGTTGATAATCTATAATCGTTAAGAGCGGCGCTCAGGGGCGGCGCCACAGTTACGCCTTGGCCACAGTCGACAAAAACAAATTGTAGACAACATACGAAGTCGGCCACAGCTATCAGTGGCGCGAGCTGTGGCCTACTTCTTACGTTGTCAACCATTTGTTTTTGCCGCTGCCGCTGCCGCCACCGCCGCCGCCGAGACTGTGGCCAAGGGGTTACGCATATAAAAGTAAGGAACGGAATCGTCACGTGATCACGCAAAACTGGACCTTTGATCGGCCCATTTCATACCCCGGATACATGCCTATTTTAAATACTCGACAGAGAAGGAGCATGAAACAGAATATACCTCCTACATGCATGACATAAAATTCACCCATATGACATTTATAATTTTTATGAAAAAAACCGGTAATTTTTTTTTTAATCTTGACTTCAAACATAATCTAAATTTTTGTTATGACTTCGATTTCGATTTTATTTCATTTTAAATAGTGTTTTTTTTTATACATTTTGTGTAGTTTTGTTTTTATTTTGATTGGTGACTTTTATTTTATTTTAATATTGTTTTGATTTTATTATAATTTTTATGATTTACGGAAATTAGCACGCCAATATGGCGGATATGCGGTTAACTGATCTAAACTGACGTCTCACTGTACCATGTCCTTGGGAATAAATGAATTTGAATTTGAACAAATACAATAATTCAAAGTCAAGCTAAGTCAGCCTGGGTCAGTAAATTTTAATTTCGTGTTTCTCGGAAGAAAATTGCAAACTTGCAACATCTGTTTTTGGTAACCATGGTAACGCGTTGGTTTTGTACTTCAATTTTCAACAATATTTTGAATTAAACTATCGCTCTATATGGCTATATGGTGCAATATCTCTATGGCCAGATCTTACCCCGACGACGAAACAATGGTGTCCATACATGGCCATGTTCATAATTATATGAAAACTATCCTGATTTTTTAAGATCTTAAAAAACACAAGAAATATCTCTATGACTACAAAAAAGATATCAATTTATTTTTGTTTTATAACTTCTTCGACATCATATAATATGTAGTTTCAGAACGCATTTATTGACGATTCACTTCGTGTATGAAATGACTTAGTATTTAAAGTCTATAAAATTATCGTTTTTCGTTTTTCTGAATAGTTGTACTCGATTAGTATTTCGGCAACAAATCAACTACCTACTGTGTTGATTTATTTATTTATTTATTATTTATTATACAGGCAGCCAGCCGGTGCGAACCAATAAGTAATATTAATAGTGCCACGAAGCGCTTGTTCAAACTAAAGTTAAAATCTTATTTACTAGAGGAACAAAAAGAATTGTCTTAGCCGTTTCTGATTTATTTCTGATTAACTTTTCCCCGCGGTTTCACCCGCGATAGGTTCGGAGCTCCCGCGGAAATTCCGGGATAAAAGGTACTCTATGTCCTTCCCTGTACCCGTGACAATGTGTATGCAAAATTAAAATTTCATAATGTTCGGCTGAGCCGTTGGGGCGAGAAAGCGTAACAGACAGACAAACAGAGTTACTTTCGCATTTGTAATATTAGTAAGGATTTATTTCTGATTATACATATATTTAGTCTTCTTAGGCATACCCCGCAACATACATTATGATAATTTACTTGGCTTTTAATGTGATGTTTTTTCTTAACTTTTTATTATTATCTACTTACTCTATTTTTACTTTTTAAATAATTTTTGAAACTAAGAAATGCAGTTTGTGGACGGTCTTATTGGTAGTGTGAAGCCATCTCCCTTCTACGGTCGCCACTGAAAATCAGCGTCGTGGAACTGCATAATGCTGAGTGGTAACCATTTTGGTACCAAATATTCTAGTTTTAGGACTCACGCTTGTGCTTGTTTTATCTTTATGGTATCAAATAAACTTTTTTCTATTCTATTCTATTCTAATAATAAATAATCGTTCTAAAGACCATTCATTAACCAATAAGAGCACACCTATGACGCTGTGACGGAAAATTTCGCATAGCCCCGTGCCATGCGTTAAAGAACTAGGTTCTAATAATAACCCTGTATTGCTAGATAATATTAGAAAGGCTGAAGTGACGAGGAAAATTATATGAATTCATTGTTTGCTTTTATTATACTGGCGGATAGCGATTAGCGAAGCATTAGAAAATATAGTTATTATACAGATCCGTGTTATTTACACATTGTTACTTATATAATGACGAAAATTAAGGGTAAATGTCGAATACTGGAATAATCGTCGAATAATGTTGAATGGTGAAAAGATAGTGATAACATACTCTATTATAATTGTGACTGCACACGAGGGAAAGCGATAGCTTACTGCGCGCGCGACGTATATAGAACGAAAAAAATTTCATAAACAAACATCGCCATTATTCTATTTAACTATAGGTACGTGAAATTTTTGCTTTGTTTATGTACAATGGGCATTTTGACTAATTTTTATTTTTTAGTCCGTCTTGTAGATTATTAAAAAATATTGGACACGTATTTTTTTCTTTTTTTACGTAATCAAAAAATAACGGCGATATATTGAGTTGAAATTTCGCATGACGTCACTATTGACGACGTCCAATAAGCGTCATATTTCGCATGACGTCACTTTGTATGGCGGTTTTAGCGATTAGTGACATCACGACGATGTATATTTTAATTTATTTGAAAAAGAAAAAAATACGTGTCTATTGTTTTTTTATTTTCTAACTGACGGACTAATTAGAATTTTGATTTTCAAAAGTAGTCCACATCCCCATTGTACAAATTTATTGTTTATGTACCAAATATTGATCTCTTTAGTTAAATTAAGTCTTAAACTGTAAGTCACTGTTTATAAGTTCAACTTACGCTTGCGTTCTGCGATAGAAACAGAGGCTATTTTGTATTTTTTTTTTCTATCGAGAAAATGTATCGTTTTGGCTTTAATCAGACTTACGCTCAATTAAAAGATATGTTCGAAAATCAAACTGCTTTTAGTAGGTACCTACTTTTTAATTTCTGAAGTTATTAAGAACCAATTTTTTTACATAGCCCCTTAAATTATGAGTGTGAGTTAATGGAACCAGCCGCACGATAAGAGATTGACTTACGACTATTGAACGCGTTACATAGGGAATTTATGGTATGGGTGTAAATAATATAATAAAAATAATTTAATTACGTACCAATAAAATATTATAAGACAAAATGAGCGCTTGCGAAAACTTTCAACGATGATAATTTGAGGGCTGAATATTATCTCTTATCAATAACTTATGGTGCTACTTATGATAACTACTTTCTTATACGAACAAATAACGTCATTACAGTTCAATTAATTTATGGCCACGTGACAAAGTTGCCGACCAAATGCTGCTGCACTTTTGGAAAGTCATAATTATCAAAATTTGTAGGATCAAGTGAAGTATTATTATTATTATATTGACATATTAAGATTAACCGTCTTACTACAAAACAATAAATAAACACGTGTTCATCACTTGTTTAGCTACACACTGTTTAGAGGTTTAGCCACTTCTCAAACACGCATCAAACTCTTTGTACCACAAAACCAAGCAACAAAATTATAATAAGCAACAGCTAAGTAAATAGGATTTTGTAGGCAGGTTAATTGTATTCAACGACTGTTTAACTTCTTGTTGTAAGAAAAACGTACCTACCTATCCATGAAGTAAAAATTTTAATTACGTAGTAAAATTCAACTACTAAATAAAAGAATTACTATTATTGACACAAATTTTAATCTAAGATAACTAGAATTAGAAATAACGTCAGCATCGCAATATGAGCCTTGTGGGCTGTGGCCGCCTTCGCAAACCCGGAGGCGTTCAGCAGTGAAAGCAACAGCACACAAATTTTCTATTTGATTTCATTTAATAGTTAAATATTGCTGCTATCCCAAATATATAAAAGGATTGGATTTTATCTCTCTCCTTAAGGAAACTAACTATAGTATACTATCTGTTCCCCTCGGTTTCATCCGCACTAATTATGAAGTTTCCGCGGGAATTCCGGGATTAAAAGTCGCCTATGTGTACAACGTGTATGGAAAATTTAATGATAATGGGTTGAGTAGTTAAGGCGTGAAAACGTAACAAACAATCTCACATTCGCTTTTGTAATTATGGATTGAGATCACGAGAGCACAGATCTAGAAGTAAATTAGGATTTATGTAAAACCTTTACGCCTTGATATTTACAGAATATTATGCACCTTACAGAATTGAATTTTATTTATTGCAAGCACTTGATTTTTCATCGCGATCTAGACATGCTGTCAAAATGTTGTTTTGAGTTTAATAGCATACTTTGCTTAAAAATAACCGTTATATGTTTCAGGATGGGTAGCATTTAAAGCCAATTCCTTTCAAACCAAAAACTTCATATCTACTTACACATCTTCAGTGATGAAACAAACGATAAAACTGCTGATGGCTGTTCGTTCTACTTAAGAAGAGATTTCTTCTTGTCAATCATAAATAGAAAGTGATTTATCATGAGAAAAAATAAATTATGAATTTCGGGCTAATATAGAAAAAAATCGTAAATAAAAAAAATCGCCTGCAACAAACACAAAAACAAAATTTTAAACCGATTTCAAAAAACACAAAAAAGCCCTACACTAAAAAGTTAAAAATAACAAAATACCGATTAAAAATACATACGCGTCGAATTGAGAACCTCCTCCTTTTTTGAAGTTGAGAAGTGCAATGCACTACGTAAATTCAAAAAACTATTACCAATTAAGGGGCACGAAAAACGAAAGAAAATACATAATTTTTTTAGAAATTGTTGCTGGGTATACTTTAGATATTTTCTTATCTATAAAACTTTCTTTTATATTTATGATAAATAAAAAGTTTCCATTATAAATAACTTCTTCGTTTCTCGTCTGTATTGGGAAAGTAGGAAGTATCGGGAGGTTTTAAGTAACGTAATTTCTCAAATGTAAATGATTTCCATTTAAGGCTTACAAAATACAATTTTGTGTCCGGCATACTCAAATAACAAATTTATCAAAATGCTCTAAAGGCCTAAATAAAGCCTATAATTTATTAATAACAGTAATTAATCTAAATTTAATTTCCGTGTTTAAATTTAAATTTCATGACATCCTAGTTAGTTTTATTAATGTGGATCCATACATAGTGTATCCGTCGTCTATTAATAACGAAAAATATTCCATGAACAATCCAATGATCTCAAACTTTTCCAACGCAAGACATGATTCAATAATTTATTTGACAACTTATTTTACAACTTTAGATAACAACTGTATGAATTAGAATTTGCCAAATCGCCAGCTGCGAGTCAGGATAATCGATTCAAGTTTTTTTTATTATCGCTAAATTACTATCGATGTTCGTAATTTATGCACCATTTTTATAGAGATGATCTTATATAAGTATAATTTACCCACAATCACTCACGTGATTTTTTTAGTAGGTATTTCTTCGGAAAGTTCTTATAGAGTAGGTATAGTATAGAAAGACGTACTAAATCAAACAAGCGAAGACGCCTGGTGCGCGCTTCTATGATAATAATGAAATGAATTTATTTTTTCAGTCTATTTTAAAGATGTGTGGCCTACTCAAACAAAGCAAGAAAAAGAAAAAAAATATATGCATAAATTAATTAAATAGAGCGTTTCAAAGTTCCTACTTTATACCTTACCGCCGAAACACTGAATGACGTCACTAGTTCAAAATTACGCCTTATTAATCTGTGATAGAAATGTCACTGTCGTATTGACAGGGTCATGTGACACTGACAGACAGATAACTTTAATATCCAAAAGCGAAATTAAGGTTGAACTGTGTCCATTTACTTCCAAAAATTCCAGTAAAGAATCGAAATGCATCGTACCGATGCATTTTAAAGTAAAAAAATTCAAAAAATGGAAAATATGCGTTGACTGTATGCACTTAGTTTCTTTTGCCTTCTCTGAAAGAGGTAAATGTTTCCTAAAAAAATAAAAGTGACGTCATGAGTCAAGCTTGGCTGTGATTGGTGTTTTGTTGCAACGTTCCGTTTCACAAAATTAAAAGTTGAATATTTTGGAAACGATTGAAATTTTTTTATATTACCGATATTACCCCCCCCCCCCCCCCCCCAAATTTGTTTTATAATGTGTGCAATAAAATTGTATATTGTGCAATGAAATCGATACTAGCTGTGCCCCGCGGTTTCACCAGCGTGAAAGGTTTTTACACAACAACTTTTTTCTCGATATCCGATTTCAATGAAACAAAGCCTATATGTAGCTCCAGGCTAAGCTTAATCTACCTGTGAAAACCGCATGACAATCCGTTCAGTAGATTCGGAGATTATCGCGAACAGACAGACAGACAGACAGGAAAAGATTTTTAAAAACGGTTTTCATGTGGTTGGTTAGTGGTTACTTTTCGTTTGTCGTCTCGTCCCCTGTCAGTTTTGTTAGAAATATTCAATGTACAGAATCGCGGATTCTGACTTCCTCCAAAACCAGTTAGTGACCGCCTCCATTTCAGGGTGAGAAAGGCCAGCGTTTTATGGGTGCTGATGACACATTCAAAGGTTGTAATTTTGATTCATGTCAAAAAGAACCACCCACATCCTCTTATTCTCACTCTGTATACTTTCTAAGTCGCCTGAATGTTTCAAACTATGTATTATGTTTTATTACGCAAAGATATTTCCCCATCGTGAGTACATATTAAATGCCATAAACACATTAATCTGGGGCGTCATTACGAGGCGGATTATTTTAACCGGTTTTTGTGCCATTGACTTGACTCAAATTATACGATGACAAAATGTGTGTGTGTGTGTGAGTGTGTGTGTGTGCGTGCGCGTGCGTGTGTGTGTGTATGCGTGTGTGCGTGTGTGTGTGTGTATGCGCGTGTGCGTGTGCGTGTATGCGCGTGTGCGTGTGTGTGTATGCGCGTGTTCGTGTGTGTGTATGCGCGTGCGCGTATGCGTGTGCGCCTGTGCGTGCGTGCTTGCGCGCGTAGACGGTAGACCTACGCTTCAACTTTTGAAGTAAGTTTGGGTGTATTTTGTTTGATTGCTAGATATTGTAGCTGTCAAAACGTGCATATTGTAATCGCAAAACCACGATGTTTTTGATTGCAACCGAAAAATGATAGAAACAAAAGTTACATAATAGCCCCTCAGAGCAAAAGCGGTCTAAATCGTATTTCTTCGTAGTAGTAGCTGTATGGCAAAAACCTTCAAATAGTTTTATTGTAGTATTATGATTATAAACATTATTAGCTTAATCATTAAATGTGTACCTACATAGTTAGTAAGTGCTGTGGATTATGTTGAATAAATAAAATAAAATATTTAAAACGACTTTTCGTGTACCATATACCCATTAATTTACACTGGTGTGGTATACATATCAATGACCATACCGTTTCCACGTGTCTGTGGCAATAGGGATGTTGACTACTTTTGAAAATCAAAATTCTAATTAGTCCGTCAGTTAGAAAATAAAAAAAACAATAGACACGTATTTTTTGCTTTTCCAAATTAATGAAAATAAACATAGATAAAGCGCATTGATGTTTTGGGTGGGGGACTCGTGACGTCAATATTCAATATATGCCCCATACAAACTGTACCGGGTTGTGACGTCACGCGAAATTTCAACTCAATATATCGCCGTTATTTTTTGATTTCGTAAAAAAAGAAAAAATGCGTGTCCAATATTTTTTAATAATCTACAAGACGGACTAAAAAATAAAAATTAGTCAACATGCCCATTAGAATAACTAGTCGTTATTAGTATAGTGCCGGTGTTTTCATCTATTGTCGTAAGGTCGTCTTCACTTTGTATATTAGGTACGTACATATACATTTTTTTTAAAGAACTTATTTGAATAATATACGTATCAAAAGTTAAATTTTTCGTGACCACGTGACTTGACGATACGTTCCTTAGTTTTTGACAGCTATAAAGATTTATAGATTGTCACATCGGCTAAGGCGGCTGGACCAAGGTTTATCACAAAAATGTTTACTCTGATGCGGGGATCGAACCCGGAACACCCGGCGTAGCTGTCAGTTACCTTACCACTACACCGGTGCTGTTTGTTTTTGCTAGTTTCGCCCGCTAATTGGATAATTATCCAATTATTTATTAATAATTTATTAATATTATTGACAAAATAATTATAATTAATTATTTTGTCAATTGACAAAATTTTTTTTTAGTCCGTCGTGTGGATTAGTAAAAAATATAGGACATTTAATTTTTTACGTAATCAAAAAAACAACGGCGATACATTGAGAAGAAATTACGCGTGTGTCACAACCCGGTACAGTTTGTATGGGGCATATATTGAATATTGACGTCACGAGTCCCCCACCCAAAACATCAATGCGCTTTATCTATGTTTATTTTCATTAATTTGGAAAAGCAAAAAATACGTGTCTATTATTGTTTTATTTTCTAACTGACGGACTAATTAGAATTTTGATTTTCATAACCTGGAGAATACCCAATATGGGAATTAACGCGGGAATTCCTGGATAAAAATTTATTGATTTATTTATTTATTTCAAAAACCACATAATCCTTACAGACTAACCTAATGCGATTATATGACTACCTACTTTGAGTATTTGGCTTACAAGTTAACACACACAAAGTTATTTTTGTGAATTCATTCAAAATAAAATACCCTATGTCCTTCTTTGTACCCCTGAAAACGTAGATATATGCAAAATTTCATAGTCAACGGTTGAGCCGTTAAGGCGTGGAAGCGTAACAAACAAACAAACAAATAAACTCTCTTTTGCATTTATAAAATAGTAAGGATTTTTTTTACGTACATAAATAAGTATGAAATGTTGGGCCACTTTTCCGTTGACTTCCTATCTATCTAGGCCGAGTGACACTTCTCTCGGACCAGTTTGCGCGCGACGCAGTGTGAGTTGTGACGCAACGAACGCGCACATCGTTACATGGCGTTATGTAACGAACGATAGGCGATCGCGATGCAAGTTGCGCAAGCAGCGGGGAGATGTGCGGTAAGTGAGGTTATTGTATTGGAATTTAAATGGTATGTACGCAATTCGGTACTGAGGCCTGGGGGTCAAGATTCATCGTGACCTAGTTAGTAGGTATTTCATAATTATATTGACAACTCAAATGCTAATTTTGATCTAAGCTACAAAAAAAGGAAAGCTGCAAAATTTTAGTACAATTTATACTCGTAAAATATTTTCATAATTGAAATGCGCAGTTTTGTGTCATACAATATGTTACATAACAATATGCAACCATCTGGAGCACGATTCAACAACCAAAAAATGCTCTTAAAATGGATTTAACATAATAAGGCAAAAAAGGTTGTTTAAAATTAACACTATAATACTGTTGTGCCTTAAATTTTATATAGTATAGGTACCTACCGACTTGCATTACGTAATTGTTTGTTTACTAGTATTAGTACCTGGATGACCGAGCTTTGATCGGTATTTTTTTGGTAAATTTTAGTTTTTACGTGTAGGAAGTACGTATTATAAATCTAATATATATAAATCTAATATATATAAATCACGTGTCACGTTGTTTGTCCGCGATGGACTCCGAAACTACTGAACGGATTTTGATAAAATTTTGCAACCATTTATAATATGATCCAACTTAAAAGATAGGATAGTTTTTATCCCGGAATTCCCTCGGGAACTGAAGGACATAGAGTACTTTTTTTCCCGCAACCTCCGCGGAAACTCCGAAATTACCACGGATGAAATCGCGGGGGACAGCTTGTATATCTTAATATATATAAATCACATGTCACGTTTTTTGTCCGCGAAGGACTCCGAAACTACTGAACGGATTTTGATAAAATTATGTAACCATTTATAATATGGTCCAACTTAAAAGATAGGATAGTTTTTATCCCGGAATTCCCGCGGAAACTCCGGAATTAATGCGGGGAACTGCTTATCACCGTAAACTACCGTAAGGGGTACAAAGAAGGACATAGGAACTCTACAATTACCGGGATGAAATCGCGGGGGACAGCTAGTCTAATATATATAAATCACGTGTCACGTTGTTTGTTCGCGATGGACTTCGAAACTACTGAACGAATTTTGATAAAATTTTGCAACCATTTATAATATGGTCCAACTTAAAAGATAGGATAGTTTTTATCCCGGAATTCCCTCGGAACCGAAGGACATAGAGTACTTTTTTCCCGCAACCTCCGCGGGAACTCCGAAATTACCGCGGATGAAACCGCGGGGGACAGCTTGTATACATATATATTATGTTAAATCATTTGAGGTGTAGGTATATATTTTTTATCATCACAGTTTAACAACGCCATCTGTTGTTAAGTAACTTTAGTGTTGCTGCGTCGGTGAAGCAGTACGAACTCGTAGCGCCATCTGTTGTTAAGTATAAAAGCAGTACCAAATACTTTTTCACTGCCTGAAAACACGGATAAAACGACGTTTTCTAGAAATGAAACAGCTAGATCGATTAATCGCCCCCAATTCCCCCTGCATAATAAATTTCGTTGGAGCCGTATATAATATACAAGAATTGCTCGTTTAAAGATAGTAGGGTACCTAGATATAATATTATTTGTGACCACATATTTGGAGTAAGTACTTATTGGCGAGTTAGCGTACCACGTGCCCGGCTGGTACATTAAAATAGAAAGTAACAAAACATTACGGCAGCAGTCCGGAGATCGAGCAGCATAGATTACATTATATAAGAGCGAGCTTTCACCACAGTTATCCCTGGCCTAGTAATAAATATACATCAAACATAATTAGTAATATTTGGCAAATAAAAAAAAAACCATAAGCGTAATAGGCCTTTTCAATTTCCCCCACTACTATGCGGCAGAATAAGCCCACTACGCGCGCACGCAATGAAATTACTTCCGGTTTACAAACTTCTTCGTGATGTTTTCGTTCACTTATTTAATAATAATCGTCTCCCACACACTTGCGTGTCGTGTTGTGTTGCGACAGAAGCATAATATCAGTTTCATACATTTAGTATGGTTCTTCTTTTTCTTCGGTCGCGACTCTACACGACACGTGTGTTTCCGCTTTTAGCAACCGCAACGTCTAGCCGTGCGACTGCAGACTGTCTAGAGGTGTTAACACAGTTTTACTTTTTATCAAAATCGGCTCCGTGACTCTTTGGAGCATTTTTTTCTCATTGTTTAGAAAAATTCACCGGTAGGTATATACATTTACACGTAGATACCTCAATCACTTTGCTGTAGATTATCTGTGCTGTAGGTCAGCGATCACTGAACCAAAGTAACAGTTTGATCAAAAATTGATTTTAAGAGTAAAGATCAATAGTAAATCAATGGTAAAGATACAAAAATTCTATAGTAATTTCAAAAATCTTTTGAATAAATAATTTGATGCTAGATCAATTTTATTAGTGTAGATTTACAGCCGTTACATTACATTTACAGCCGTTACATGTATTTTATTGAACCGAAATTTAGCGTTTATTTTAATTACAGTATCATCAAACCGCGACTGCAAACGCCGCGCCGTATCAAAGATACAAAATTATCTTCGATACGCCATCGCGTTTTCAACAGGGTCCATTATAAATTGTCAAGCAATTAATACGCAATCATGAGTGGCAATATTATTGTTAGAAGTTACATAGCTTCAATTTATAGTGATACTACTTGTTCCCCGCGGTTTTACCCGCACTAATTTCAGAGTTCCTGCGGGAATTCCGGGATAAAAAATACTTTATGTCCTTCTCTGTACCTTTGACGACGTGTAATGCAAAATTTCATTAGGATCGGTTGGGCCGTTGGGGCGTGAAAGTGCGTAACAAACAAACACAAACTTATTTTCACATTTATAATAGTTTTATTTTTTAATAAGGATTACGAGGTCACGCCAAAATAATAACCGAACTTTTAGGTGGGAACTTGAGCCAGAAATGGATTTATTTTGCGATGTATAGTATAGTTTATCGTGGTGATATTAGTGTTAATGTGTTGAAATTTGCATATTAGTGATTCACTAGTGATTTATTTATTTATTTATTTGCTAACGTAAAATTCCACAGCGTTATAGTTATACTCATATTATGACACTGTGAAATCTATAACGTAGTATGTGTGTGCACATCCAGGTGTGCACGTTTAGTTTAATTTAGATGCACTAAGCATTACTTTATAAACATCAGAAAATAAACAAAGTAAAGACAAAAGGAGTTTATAAACGGTTTACGTGTAATATTATAATGTGCTTTATTGTTACGAAATTCTTAACACAACATTTTTAACACCTCTATCCGCCCACAATAACACAAACATCCATCGGCTGGAAAACTGATCACAATCAGGGCCTTTATTCATTACTAGCTGTGCCCCGCGGTTTCACCCGCAGTAATTTCGGAGTTCCCGCGGGAATTCCGGGATAAAAAGTACCCTATGTCCTTATCTGTACCCCCTGATAACATGCATGCCAAATTTCATCTAAATCCGTTCAACCGTTTTTGCGTGATTGAGTAAACGTATGCGAGGATAAGAGCTCGAAAGCGCATATTCATCCGACTTGCTTCTTTATTGTCACTTCTCAGCTCCTATGTGTCTTAGCGTTATGTTATATAGCCTATGACCTGCCCAGGAGTATGGACTACAATCGTACCAAGTTTGGTTAAAATCCTTTCAGTAGTTTTTGACCCATGCGTACACATACAGACAGACTGACAAACAGACAGACAGACAAAAAATTTACTCATTGCATTTTTGGCATCAGTATCGATCACCATTCATCCTCTAGTATTAATTTTGAATATATATTCAATGCACAGAATTGACCTCTCTACAGTTTTATTATAAGTATAGATAGATGACCATAACACGCCACAAAAATCTCGCGATCAAACAAAGTTTCACTTTAAAAAAATACATTTACTACGTGTGTTATGGTATGCAGAATATTTATTTCTAGAGAGAGAGTATTTTAATACCTAAGACACGGATAAGCGTAAAGTTATTATGGGACACAGTACCGCCAGAATGTAGTTGTGACTAGGTCGATGTTGATGGTAGTGGTGTGTGGAAACACTGAAATATTAAGGAACAAAACAAACGTTGGCTGGAAAGTTTTCGTTTTACGATACACGTTGTTCTATTGAGATTCTTATATGTGTAAGTAGTCTTCTATCTATATGTAAGTACAAATAAAAATGAAATGTCATTCGTCGATAAGCGCATCACTTGAGAAGCGTGTAAACTTGAACTTGAAAGAGCTGAACTTGAGTGCTAGACCGGTTTGGCTATTTTTTTGTTTTTTAGGAAAAGAAAAATTGTGAAAATTGCCCGAAAAACTGGAAAATTCGGGATAAAATGACCATGGATTTTAAAGGGATCTTTGTAAAATAGATTTTTTGATACATCGGGTACGCTGGTACGCTGGTTTGTCCTACTAATATTATAAACGCGAAAGTTTGTAAGTATGTATGTATGGATGGATGGATGGATGTTTGTTACTCTTTCACGCAAAAACTACTGGATGGATTTAAATGAAACTTTACAATAATATAGCTTATACATCAGATTAACACATAGGATACTTCATCCCGGAATTCCCGCGGGAACTCTGAATAATTTCAGAGTTCCCGCGGGAATTCCGTTAATAAGCGGGTGAAACCGCGCGGCACAACTAGCAAAATATAAAAACAAAACAATATTATACCATCGTACCAAGTAGATCAAATTTGGCCTATGTAAAGCTATAGTTCTTGTCTAATGACTAAAAGTATTGATATCAAACATAATTACATAATAACTAAGTTTACAGTTCAGAAAAAAAAAATAAGTATAGGTTACCCAGCAAGTAGGTATCTATCTATCATATAATCTGACAGTTCGCTTCAATGGGTGAAACTGATAGGTCGGACGGCTCTACTGATAGACAAAATGTCTTGCCGTCAAGAGTTACTTTACCCTGTTACTTTTAGAGTACTTACAATCTCCTTAGTTCTTTTTCTATACTACAAAGAGAAAGTTTTTTGGTTTCTTTGTATTGGGGATAGTCTCTAAAACTTCAGAACCAATGGTGGAAATTTTTTCACGATCGGAAGCTGCAGTAACTTTGCTATAAAATAAAATACCGATTTAATCCAAAAGATAAAAATACACGCAATATTATTACTGCTTTGTGCTAGTTACCACTGATAGGTTTGAAGTCGGTGACAAGTCAAATATGGACTGGGTTTGATGGGCTAAGTCCACTCCCGCTACGAGCTCGTCGTGAGCAGAACAACCCAAGTGGGCAGACACCAGCGGGCTTGGCACCGAATTCAAACCGACCAGTGGTAGCACAAACCAATAATAATAATATTATGTGTATTTTTGTCTTTTGGATTAAATCGGTATTGTGTAATTTTTAGAAACCAGATTAAAACGTTACTCAATGGAAAAATGTTTAAAATACATATTATGCACTCTTCACCTGGTAGCCTGGAAGAGATCACTTTATCGCTTTTTAGTAAAAGGCCGCCCTCTGGAGCCACTTAAAACTTGCTGTTTTTGGTGAATAAATGGTCAATAAAGTGTAAACGTACAAAGAGTCAAAGTATAAATAGTTTAGGAACCATTAGAGGCGCAAGCTCTACTCGTACTTTATTACGTATTATATTTTAAATGCTTTCTTTTATCACTGACAACTAAATGCTGTTGTTATTGTTGCCATTTGTTGCTCTCTGTTACATTTTAATTATCAATGGATTGATTGGGTTTTTAATTAGGTACCTACTTATAAAGAAATGGTTCAATTCAAACAGTGACTTGCAAATGCAAGATAGTATAAATGCTAACCGTCGAAATGATGACTTTCGATTTCAACACGAAGTCAGCGAGGCATCAAGAAGTTTTAGGTACCTAAGTATCAATACCTTATAAATAATATTGAAATAATTAGTGTAGTTTAAAAAATACGTCGCTGTCGTGTTGTTGAAAAAAGATAAAAATTAAACGTTGGACAGCTATAAATAAACATGGAGTCAAGTTGAACAACAAGGATACTAATTAACCATGCAAATCACCGGCGTGGGACTCAGTAATCCCATCGTGATTTCATTTTAGAGATAAAATGTATTAACATAAAACTTCGTAAACATACTCATTACTCATGTCGCTGTTTTAAAAACATGTTTTTAATTTAGAAAACTAATATCGATTAATATGGCGTTTGTGTTGTTTGTGTAAATGTTTTTTACCTCACTAGCTCAAAAAGTGCACTTAACTTAAAACTTAAAACTAGAAAGTCAAAGTTGTTTTTACTCAGCCCATGCATGTTGTTTGAAAACACCGAGCAAAATCAGTTATTTTCACTCATTGTCAGTGAGCAAAATTCAATGTCGCGCGACAGCAAAACATTATTATTTTTTGTGCTTTTCGGCAGCACTCAGATTTTAATGATTACTTAATTTTAAGTAAAGATTTTGAAGTCAATCAGAGACTTTCATTGAATTAATGATAAGTGTCATTCAACAAAATTTAACTTAATTTGGTTTTAAAAATCTTTAGTTAAAATTAAGTTATCATTAAAACTACTCTGAGTGCGGCCGTTCGAATCCTACAATACGTCTAGGATAGGATTCCTCGGTCTGGCAGATTTTTTTTTCACCTAAAAATATAATAACGACGCAAATGTTTCCATTAACTGCTCTGAAAAAAAAAAACATTGTACCTAAAGCTTCGCAAGCACTCACCTGAGTAAGCCCGAGCCTGTAGCTGGTCACGTCCAGGTCTAGTGTCAGCAGCATGTCCTCGACGACCTGCCTGTCCGAGATCGGCGCGGTCGGAGACTTGCTCGGCTCGCTGTCGTCCTCCGACGTCGCTAGGAGACGGTACCTTGAAACATCACAATCAGTCAATCCGGCTCGAAGGACCAATTTCAGCAGTCGCTTAAAGTCATCAAGTTTACCTTCTGGCGAATTCCGAGAGCGGCATGTGTTCGGGGAAGCCTTGCTTGTACAACCTCGCTGCGTCTAGCAACTGGAAGCCACGGAACTGCATCGAAAAAAAAAAAAAATAATAATAGGTGCAATTTTCCAAGTCAAATTAAGTGTCTAGATACGACAGCGAGATGCACAATTGTTAAGCTACGTATTCTTACTCAGATCTACCGTCTAGTCGTACTTGTATTTTGTATCAAAGCTCTTTAGCTAAATGAAGCACATGGTATGTCAACTTTTTAGGTTGGGCATTGATACATCGACCTTAATTATTACAGTTTGTGCACACCCACCGTACCGGGTATTGTGTCCTTCTCTTTACCCCTGAAAACGTGTACCTATGCGTGATTTCATGAGCCGTTAAAGCGTGACAAACAAACAAATTATATCCACTTTCAAATTTATAATAGTAATGATGACAATAGGCTATTTGACTACTTTTTTTTCTAAATTCTATTTAGTCCGTCAGTTAGATAATAAAAAAATAATGGACACATATTTTTTGCTTTTTCAAATTAATGAAAATATACCTGAATAAAGCGCATTAAAGTTTAGAGTGGGGGCTCGTAACGTCATACGCAGCTAAAAACTGCGCCTGCTTGTGACGTATCTCCGTTATTTTTTGCTTAAGTACGTGAAAAAAGAAAAAAATACGTGTCTAATATTTTTTATGAATCTACTCGACGGGCTACACATAGTCAAACAGCCTATTGTGTTGTTTCGTGTCGCGTTCGTGTTATGAGGCGAGTAAACCGGCCGGCGCGGCGCGCACCTGCGACCGCAGCAGCGGCACGTGGACGTCGTCGGCGGCGTCGGGCGCGCGCGCCGCCAGCAGGCAGCACACGAAGTGCACGCCGCCCGCGCCCGCGCCGCAGCGCCGCAGCGTGTCCACCACGCCGTCCGCCACGAACTTCGCTTGCAGCGCGGTCGAGCGGCGCTTCATGCCCGCCGCGCCTGCCCGCCGTGACATGGCAATAGGGATGTGGACTACTTTTGAAAATCAAAATTCTAATTGGTCCGTCAGTTAGAAAAAAAAAACAATAGACACGTATTTTTTGCTTGTTTAAATATATTAAAATATACAGAGATAAAGCGTATTAAAGTTTAGAATGAGGAGGTCGTGACGTCACTAACCGCAAAACCGCCATACAAACTGTCAGAATAGTGACGTCACGCGAAATTTCAACTCAATATATCGACGTTATTTTTTGATTACGTAAAAAAAGAAAAAATACGTGTCCAATATTTTTTAATAATCTACAAGACGGACTAAAAAATAAAAATTAGTCAACATGCCCATTGAATACACACACTACACAAACTTGGTAGGCGTGATTTCAACAGCGTGAACTTCAGAGTTGCCGCGGAAATTCCGGGATAAATGTACCCTATGTCACTTTCTGTACCCCTAACACCGGATACGCAAAATTTCATGATGCCAAGTTGAGTAATAGGGTACTTGCATGAAATTTATAATAAGAGATTGGGTCAATATTTAAAAAATAGAGCCTTAGAAAAGTGTTATCGTGAAAGATTTACTAAAAAAACTTTCAATAGTTTCCAAAATATTCAATTTTTAATTTTGTGAAATGGAACGTTGCAATGAAACACCAATCACAGCCAAGCTTGACACATGACGTCACTTTTATTTTTTTAGGAAACATTTACCTCTTTCAGAGAAGGTAAAAGAAACTAAGTGCATACAGTCAACGCATATTTTCCATTTTCTGAAGTTTTTTACTTTAAAATGCATCAGTAACATGCATTTCGATTCTTTACTGGAACTTTTGGAAGTAAATCGACACAGTTCAACCTTAATTTTGGATATTGAACTTATCTGTCTGTCAGTGTCACATGACCCTGTCAATACGACATTGACATTTCTATCACAGATTAATAAGGCGTAATTTTGAACAAGTGACGTCATTCCGCGTTTCGGCGGTAAGGTCTAAAGTAGGAACTTTGAAACACTCTATTTCATTAATTTATGCATATATATTTTTCTTTTTCTTGCTTTGTTTAAGTAGGCTATATATCTTTAAAATAGACTGAAAAAAAAATCATGCAAGTAAGGCGTGAAAGCGCAACAAACAAACTCACTTTCGCATTTACAGTTTCAGTTAGGATTACAAAAAATTCGTCATGCCATAACGAAACTGCGAAGATAAAAGCAACGCTTAACGTTTCAATAAAATTAAGCAAGTCACTAGGTGCGTTGGTTCTAGCCCATCGCTCGTAGCGCTCGCTCGACTCACGCGTTCTAACCGGAGCTAACTTAGCACATCAGGATGTTTGGGAATGAAAGTTTCCGTCAGAATTCAATCGATTAACGCCCTTATAGTCCCTTCACAGTCGGTAGATGGTAAACACCACCGGATCCTTACCGGAAGTGAGGGTCCTGCGTATGGAGGAGGCGCGGCGCAGCGTGCCCGCGTCGGCGCCCCACGCCCCCCACGCGCCGCCCGCGCCGCCCGCGCCGCGCGCGCTCGACGACAGCCGCGAGATCTCCTCGCTGAGGAAACACCGAAATATTGAGGAGAGCTCTTCTAATGGACTTTCGCATATGATATACGAGCTCTCTAAATCGATTGACCTCGATCTCTTTAACACCAGCCCGGTGTCGGCAAGGAATGCAGTAAGCAGGCGATTTTTCTCTCAGCAGGATTCTAGATAGTATTGGCAAAGCTCTGTGGATCAATCTAGAAGATATTTATGTTTTTTTTATGTTCCTGTAATGTAACGTGATGTATGATGTAACGTGATGTATGTCTTATATTCTGTATTTGATGTCTTAATGTATGTAAATTGGTTTCTATCAGCGGAGACCTATAATTAGCTGCTATTTTTGTATTCAAAAGTGTTTTTATCTGGAAAGCTGTTGGACTTCCTAAAAATAAATAAATAAATAAATAAATAAATAACAAAACATATTCAGCCGGTGTGAGTAAAATAAATTTGTATCTGGACGCCGATAAGCAAAAACATGTTAACCCACAAAATGAAGTTATTGATATGATTGACGTGTTATAATATTGAGAGTTATGCAACGTTTTCTAATTATTTGTTTACCGTATTACATTGTTTAAATACCAACAAAATGTTGAACATAAAAAATTTTTGACGCAAAATGGCTTTACTCAAAAAGCTTTGTTGTTCATTTCGAAATTAAAATTTACATTTTACAGTATCAAACGTACAACACCGCCACCGCTCAACTTATGTCTATTGGACAGTAACTATGGTGGAATTTTGCTTTGTGTTGTGGTGAAGACATGGAAATCATCGATTTTGTCATTTTGTTGAGAAATATATTTGAAGAGAATGAAATTATTTCACATGCGTACATTATACACTTACATTTGACTTTCCTGCAGCAGAGTGAGGGCTTTCTTCGTAGCCGGGTTCTCTCGGCTAGCTTTTAACCAGCCCGTGACATCGTACAACACTGGGTTGGTGCCCTAAAACCAAAGAAAAAAAAATAGTAGTGTTTAACTGCTTCAAGAGACCAGCAGTTACTGTCACAGAAGCTTATTAACAAAATTAACCTATTTGTGCCTTTCCATAGCTACAAATAAAAACAGGCGACGAGAAAGACCACAAGCCACCTGGATGTCGATGGTTCAGCGGGATCTGAGGAGGCTCGGTCTGAAGGAGGAGGACGCTAACTAACGGCGAAAATGGCGCTGAATGATTAAGAAAGCCGACCCTGAGTAACGGGACAGTGTCAGGATGAAGAACAGGAAGAACCTATTTGCCATTTAGCGTGGTCCTTCCACACAGCAGTGGTACCAGGAGCGTGTCGTCCGACGAGCCGGGGTACATCGGCTCCTCGTGCGGCGACCTGCGGGGGCCGGGGGGAGGGTGCGCGGTGCCTGCGGGGGCCGGGGGGGAGGGTGCGCGGTTCCTGCGGGGGCCGGGGGGAGGGTGCGCGGTGCCTGCGGGGGCCGGGGGGAAGGTGCGCGGTGCCTGCGGGGGGCGTGGGGAGGGTGCGCGGTTCCTGCGGGGGCCGGGGGGAGGGTGCGCGGTGCCTGCGGGGGGCGGGGGGAGGGTGCGCGGTTCCTGCGGGGGCCGGGGGGGAGGGTGCGCGGTTCCTGCGGGGGCCGGGGGGAGGGTGCGCGGTTCCTGCGGGGGCCGGGGGGAGGGTGCGCGGTGCCTGCGGGGGCCGGGGGGAGGGTGCGCGGTTCCTGCGGGGGCCGGGGGGAGGGTGCGCGGTGCCTGCGGGGGCCGGGGGGGAGGGTGCGCGGTTCCTGCGGGGGCCGGGGGGAGGGTGCGCGGTGCCTGCGGGCGCCGGGGAGAGGGTGCGCGGTTCCTGCGGGGGCCGGGGGGAGGGTGCGCGGTGCCTGCGGGGGGCGGGGGGGAGGGTGCGCGGTTCCTGCGGGGGCCGGGGGGAGGGTGCGCGGTGCCTGCGGGGAGCGGGGGGAGGGTGCGCGGTGCCTGCGGGGGCCGGGGGGGAGGGTGCGCGGTACCTGCGGGGGCCGGGGGGAGGGTGCGCGGTGCCTGCGGGGGCCGGGGGGGAGGGTGCGCGGTGCCTGCGGGGGCCGGGGGGGAGGGTGCGCGGTACCTGCGGCGGCCGGGGGGAGGGTGCGCGGTGCCTGCGGGGGCCGGGGGGAGGGTGCGCGGTGCCTGCGGGGGCCGGGGGGGGAGGGTGCGCGGTGCCTGCGGGGGCCGGGGGGGAGGGTGCGCGGTACCTGCGGCGGCCGGGGGGAGGGTGCGCGGTGCCTGCGGGGGCCGGGGGGAGGGTGCGCGGTGCCTGCTGGGGCCGGGGGGAGGGTGCGCGGTACCTGCAGGTGCTGCAGCACGAACTGCCGCGCGTGCGGCGCCTTCTTGATGAGGTGCTGCGTGTGGGCGGGCGCGCCGTAGTGCGTCAGCACGCGCTCCAGGAACGTGTCGTCCGACGAGCCGGGGTACATCGACTCCTCGTCCAGCAACCTGCGGCAGACATTCCAATCATATTAGCAATTACAATAATTGGAAAAAAATTAACACTGACCTACAGACGAGACTCGTGACAGCACAAAAGTGAAAATACAACATCTTCATTTTTTGTATGCATAAGTTCTTGGCTGAAAACCAACGGTTGCGAGTGATTTCACTTATAGCAAAATGATGAGATTTTGACTGCTTTACTCACACACGTCATATTTCTGTACAGGCACGTAGTCCTTTGGAAGCATATAGTGTCGCTTCTTTACGTAGGGAGTCAAAATTATTATTCTTTGGCTATGCCGAGACCGAAGATGGCGTTGTTTTCGATATTTGTCGCATTCCACCGACTTCTGTTTTCATAGCAACTTCCTTACCACAACACCCCGCGGCGGTCGCACTCGCGCAGGTCGGCCTGCGAGCTGCGCACTATAGTGTTCTGGGGCGCCTTGTCCAGCAGCTCCACCATCGGGCCCGGGTTCACTGTCTCCGATAGCCAGTCTGGGTGGAACAAAAAGAAACATCAAAGTTGGAAATAACAACAATTATACGTATTCATAGCCATCTATGTATGTATGTATGTAAAGTTAAACCAGGGAGATATCGAAGGAGGTTTTCACACATTCTCGTCTCAAATAAAAACATAACATTTTTTTTTTTACGTTATTTTAAGATAATAGTTATTTATGAAAATTGAGACTCAAGTTGCCAAAGCTCGTCCAGTTGCCAGTTCGTATTCTAAGCCTTTGTTACCTCAACGCCCCTTTATTACTGCCGGTAGCAGATCAAATGTAAAGATCATTCATCAAGAACTATTAATTAATGACTTGAGTTTGTACCTTATTTAATAATAGTTCTATACAATCTTTGCAACCCCTTTTCATTCCCTTAGGAGTGGAATTTTTAAAAATCCTTTCTTATCGGATGCCAACGTCATACAAAGAACACACCTTTCAAGTTTCAGGTCTCTAAGATCAGCGGTTTAGGCTGTGCGTTGATCCATGTATAGATTACAACATGTAGGTATATAATAATTAATATATTGTAGTAGGTATAATGATAGAATAACACGCACCTTCCTCAGCGCCGTCGTCGAGCGCGACCCCCTCCTGCGCGTAGCGCTCCCGCGGCGCCACCAGCATCGCCTCGTGGAACATCAGCTGCAGCCGCTCCTGTCACATTATACATTCACATCTCTACTCTCATATTATAAAGGGGAAAGATTTGAGAAAAGCTTTCATGTTTTTTTTTTTATGTCATAGGGGGCAAACGGGCAAGTGGTACACCCGATGGTAAGTGATTACCGCCGCCCATAGACATCTGCAACACCAGAAAGCATGCAGGTGCGTTGCCGACCTGGAATGGGGATGGGAACTGGCTTTCAAGCGGGGCTGCCGGAACACACCGTTAGGTGCTTGGCGACAGATTTGCAACTTGAAGGTGGTAGCTAGCCAGCCGGGCACTAGAGAGCGCCCTACCACCATGCGAAATGTATCGAGCAAGAGTGTTCCCGAGTGACTTAGAGTACTATTTGTCTCGGGATTCCCACAGGAACTCCGAGATTAACGCCAGTGAAACAGTGGGGGTTCGACACTTTTCGTACACACACGCGACAAATATATTTTTTTGAGTTATATTTCTTTTAACACGTCGAGAATAAATTTAAGCAGGCAAAGGAAGTGACGTGCATTTCGACAACCAACATTACCAACTTAAAAAGTAAATCTTTCAGTACTGTCAATTTATCTAGGTTGGGCATTGAACACCCTGCCCCCTGGTAACTAAGCCTATCAGGTGGTTGTCCCAATTATTTTTAATGACGATCGATAATTTGAATGGTGAAGATGGCCTTACTGCCCATATTAAGTGAAAATTTGTGGTCGGCTTGTTGGTTGCACAGTTAAATGTCTATTGTATTTTTATGACAGTTGTTTTTCCGAATAAAATAAAACAAAACTCGGCGGTACCTGCAGGTAGTTGGAGAGCAGCTTGGAGAGCGGCGCGCCGCTCTGCTGGCCCGAGCACATCGGGTTGTCGGCGCCGGGCGTGTCCAGCAGCAAAATGGACGCCGCCGTGCGCGCCGACGTCGACAGGCTCCTGCGAACACGTGTATAATATATCATTGTCGAAAGTAAACTATTACGACATTAATTTTGTTGCCGATATTTTTTTTTATTAAAAATGGATGTCATGATTTACGGCGCTGTATTAGACAAAAATATTAACCTGCTGCACGCTCGTGCGTCATGGTCTCTATTCAAACTTGACAGCTTTCCCGTTATATTTAAATGAATTTCTCGAGTTCTTTTCGATTTCTCCAAAAGCTCCGAGAGAGGTTCTGCAATCTATAGCACCATAAATTGCAATTTCAACAACGATGTTACACCTTTGACTTGAAAGTCAAAGTCAAATCCTTTATTCAAATTTGGCCCATAATGCGGCTCTTTTTGACGTCAATATAATAGGCTAGTTTCCTGGGTAAAAAAATCAAAATTCTATTTAGTCCGTCAGTTAGATAATAAAAAAATAAAAGACACGTATTTTTTGCTTTTTTAAAATAATGGAAATATGCATAGATAAAGCGCATTAAAGTTTAGGGTGGGGGAGTCGTGATGTCACAGCTCGCTATAACGTGCGAACAAACTGTAGCGAGGCGTGACGTCATGTGAAATTTCGACTTGATATATCTCCGTTATTTTTTGGTTACATAAAAAAATAAAAAAATACGTGTCCAATATTTTTTAATAATCTACAAAACGGACTAAAAAAGAAAATTTAGGAAACTAGCCTATTACAGTTATTATGACAGCACCCATAAAACATTCATCCTTCACAGCTTCCTAGTGCTATGGCTGAAGAGAAGAAGCTGCGCAACAAACTCTTCAGCAGCACGCTGTCAGTTTAAAGTTATAATATAGATATATCTATAATATAATTAGTGGTAACTCAACTTGCGATTAATTATGTGAGAACAATGAGCCGTACCCAACAATGAACTACCGTACAGAAAAATAATCTTTAATCTTTTTCTTTTTATAAAGTATAAAAAGAAAAATAAGAATAAATCTTACTTGTTGACGAGCGCGGCGACGATGTTGAACGCCTCGTTGTACAGCCCCGTCACGAACGCGTCCAGCGCCTCCGCGCCGGACACGTCGCGGTCCCCACCCGGCGACGGCGACGGCGACGGCGTCCTGATGCCACGTTACGATCATTAGAGTTAAGATCAGCTAATCACCGTAAACTACTGTCAAGTGTACAATTTTTTTCCCGCAACCTCCGCGGGAATCCGGAAATTACCGCGGAAGAAATCGCGGGGGACAGCTAGTATTATATATAATCTGTATTTTTTGGTGTTCGCATATGTTCGTGTGTGTACGTATGCGTGTCCATGTCACTGCATGCGTGTGTTGGTGAGTGTGTGAGCGTGTTATCTTGTGTTTGCGCCTTTGCGGGTGTGCATGAGTGCGTTTGCGTGTGTGTGCGTGTCGCGCGTGTGGTTGTAGGTGTGTGTGTGCTTGTCAGTGTGCATGCGCGTGCGTGTCAGTGCGTGCGTGCGCGCGCGGGCACCTCAGGTTGTTGTTGGGCTGCGGCGAGCCGGCGGCGCTGTGGAAGACTGCGCGCGCGAGCTCCTCGACCCCGGCGCCGAGCAGGCGCGCCGCGCGCTGCGCCCACACCCCGCTGCCGAACTGGTACTTCGCGCTCGAGCCGGGGTTCGCTGCGGGAAGCGATACCACTCATATTGAGCGCACAGTGCATGTTTTTTGAAGCGCTGAAGATATATTATATTTAAATTTTTCTTTAATGTCGAATACATTAACATTTGCACATCCATATTTGTAAGCATCATTAATCACCTGAATTCTGGGGTAAAAAGTACCCTATATACGTCTCTTACTCCTGATAACGTGTGTGCAACATTTCATGATCATCGGTTGAGCGGTTAAGGCGTGAAAGCGTAACAAACAAACTCACTCACGCATTTATTATAAAGGATTGGTAGCTTGGATATACAATAGGGGCTGTGATACGTTAGTGGCACGCGTCCGGTGGTTCACCTTTGACGGCGCCGGCCCAGCCCAGGTGGCAGATGGCGGCGAGTATCCGCCACACCGCCAGCCGCTCGGCCTCGGCCACGCCGAGCTGCTGCAGGCTCGCCTCGAGCGCGGCGAACTCGGCGGGCTCGTCGGCGCCCGCGGCCGCGGCGCCCGTGTACGCGCCCGCCGCGCCCGCCGGCGCCGCGTCCAGCTGCAGCTCGCGACGCAGCCGCCCGTCGCAACCGTGGACCAAGCTGTAAGAACCATGGGAGAACTGTTATTTGAAAAAAAAAAAAAACAAAAAAATCAGTACCTAGGTCTTTGCTCCCATTGTGTAAAAGAACGCAGCTGTCTGTCACAACCGTGGAACAAGCTGTACTAACAAACCATAACTATTGGAGAATTGGTTTTTCGACATGCTAGGTTAGGTTGAACCGACTTTTAAAACGAAGTCGACGTACCTTGCTAAACATGTGGAGCTCCTGTTTCTGTGTAAGCTATTTATCTTTGGAGTCACAACCAACTGTCGTGGTCAACAGGACAAACCTAATCTAACATGTAACGGTGCTCTGCGGCGTATGTATGGAGTCAACCTAATATTAGTAAATATAGTAAGAGAGAGAGGGAGCGATAGGGAGAGAGAGGAGGATAGAGAGAGGGAGGGACAGAGGGAGAGAGAGGGAGAGGGAGGGAGAGCGAGAGAGAGGGAGAGATAGAGAGGGAGAGAGAGAAAGAGAGAGGGGAAAAGAGGAGGGGAGAGAAAGAGCGAGGGAGAGCGCTATATGAACGTACGTGTGCAGCGCCCGGAGGCGCGCCTGCCCCGGCCTCAGGTCCGGCAGCAGCGTCTGCACCGAGGCGGAGACGAGCGCGCCGCCTCCGTCGAAGTCGAGCGACGCGAGCGACACCACGCGCGACGCGTGCGCGTTCGAGCCGGTGCTGGGTGACACACGAGCACACACGTGACTACATCGCAATAACATAATAATATTGTAGGTCACCATGCCTGCCCCCTAATCAGGAGGTTAAGGGTTCGATTCCCTTTGCACTAAAAATTTGTTAATATATACATAGAATCATATGTAGTCCATAACAATATTCCTTGCATTTAACTTGATGGTGTGTCAATCGGCAAGACAGCAAAAAATTGCAACAAGGGTAATAACTAGTGAAATTAGATCATTAATTCTTCATATTTCCAATAAAATTTAAAAAAAATTCAATACAGCTCCTACCGACAAGACCCGAAGGCGTGGAGCACGTCGAAGGCGGCTTCGAATCGCTCCGGCGTCAGCTTGGAGCCCTGCGCCGCGTACGCGCTGGCCAGGTACCACACGCAGTGGCGCATCGCCGACGTCTTGCCGGAGCCCGACCTGAGCCGCGAACGGGGAGGTACGGTCAGGTTTTACACTTTACTGAATCTAAGGACTCGTCCATGGGGCTCGAATGGGGTCGACAAATAATCACGTGATGTTTTTTAAGCAGCTTTTGAACTCCCCCCTCCCTTTCGGTTGATACTTGCTGAGGTTTTAGACTAAAACCTCTCCCCACCCAAAATGCCATGCATTTTTTGGTATAAAGTCTATACTATAATAAAAGAGTAGAATCCGCGATTCTGTACATTGAATATTTTACCTAAAATTGAGAGGGGTGATAAAGAGTAGGGGTGATAAAAGATAAAGAGTAACCAATCCCAAAAATAAAAGTTTTAAAATTCTTTTCTGTCTGTCTGTCTGTTCGCGATAATCTCCGCATCTACTGAACCGATTGTCATGCGGTTTTCACAGGTAGATTAGTCTGGATCACAGGTAGATATAGGCTTTGTTTCATTGAAATAGGATATCGGGAAAAAAAGTTGTTGTATAAAAACCTTTCGCGCGGGTGAAACCGCGGGGCACAGCTAGTATTTTAATAATTAGGGTGCTTGTCACAGTGGGCGGGGAAACCGTTGCCTGGCAACGGCGAGTCAAGTTTAGAAATCGCGCGTTCGACAAAAAAAATACACGTGATATCTCACTGCACCCAACTTGGGACGCCATTGGATGCGGGAGGCGCAGGAGCGGCCGGTTGTGGCGATGTTTGGGGGAGGCCTATGTCCAGCAGTGGATTTTGTCTAATATGATCATGATGATGATGATTTGGTCAGGGTCAGGTGTTACCTGCCAAGGAAGACGATGGCGCGGTCCCGCCGCGACGCCAGCATGCAACGGTGCGCCGACTGCGCGGCGGCGAACACGTGCGGCGGCATGTCGTCGGCGCGGCAGCCGCGGAACATGGCCGCCACCTGGATATATGAAAAAAGGGTTTTCAGTATAGAACTAAATAAATCCTCCTTCTTTTTTAATTGTGAATAGGCCAGGAGTTCGAATACAGCTCACTTGATGTTATGTGAGCGTCTGGTCACGTCTAGCTTGAAATGAACTTTTATCATAGTTTTGAGAAACCATCAGCACATCAGCTCATCAATGTTGTGGAGCGCAGAGAAAAGTGTTGATCTTCTCCGACATATTTTTTTTATCATTTTCTCCTAATAATGGTATATTATTAATGGGTAACGTCGTCAGTGATCAGTGTCGATCGATTTCATTCAGAAAGGAAATTTAATAGTTTTATTTGTACTGTATCAATTTTATTATGCACACGGATTTAAATTTTCTTATCTAATGATTTGGATTTACTAACCGAACGCCCAAAATTTGTAACCTCGGTTTAATTCTCATGACTATCCAAATCGGTTTTGTGGTGACATCATACCTTTTCAGTGTAGATGGGAGCAGTTCGCCGCGGCGGTCCCAGTACCAGGAGTGCATGGCCGGCGCGGGCGTGCGGCAGACCAGCGGCGTACCGGTTGCGGAGCACGTTGAGGGCTCCGCACTCGTTCAGGCAACGCAGCGAGGCGATGTCCTCACAGCGCTCCAGTTGAGGCGGGTTGGCCTGAATAAAGAATTTTAATAATGCATTAAAATTTTGGAACTCTTCTCCTTTCTACTGTTCTCCAGGTGGTCCGAATTTATAAAGAGCATAAAGTAGGTTGCATGATACTAACGATATTTTTAAACACAAATTTAAAGCTCAAAGACAAATATCAAGTGATGATATCTGGAATGCCTGGGCACATCTATTATAACGTTCCAGATACACGAGAGCAAAGCCAAAAGCATAATTAAAAGTCTTGACGATGAATCTAAGCACCTTTTCTAAGTCATCTTCATCAACGGTGATCGTTTCCTTGGTCTGCAACACAGTCACTTTGGCGCGGCCCGGCTCGGCGTCGCCTTCCCTGATCACTGCAGTGAAGCCCCCGCGGTGCGCAAGCCACATGTGACCAGCCTGGAGCCATTGTTTCTCGCATGCCAGCTGCTCTTCAGATCTGGCCTAGAAAAGGAATATACACATTCTATCAACTATATTATTATTTAATCACCATTAAAGGCACCAGGGTACTAACTCCGCTGGGACTAGTGAGTTAGTAAGAAAGTTACTCAGGTAAGATATTTACACGAATTATTATTATAACTAGATGTACCGGTTTCACCCGCGATAATTTCGGAGTTCCCTCGGATTGTTCCATACAAACTTTGCCCTTTTTCACCCCCTCAGGGGTAAAATTTTCAAAACACCTTTCTTTTCGGGTGCCTAAGTCATACAAAGAACACACCCTCCAAGTTTCAGGTCTCTACG
This sequence comes from Zygaena filipendulae, assembly GCA_907165275.2. NCBI lineage: Eukaryota > Metazoa > Arthropoda > Insecta > Lepidoptera > Zygaenidae > Zygaena > Zygaena filipendulae. The sequence goes on from OU015668.1 coordinate 2,697,813, forward strand.
ATCAGCGGTTTAGGCTGTGCGTTGATCCGTCAGTCGATTAGATTAGAAATAACGTATGCAATCTTGCATACTACTCGTATAAGGTTACCTTTAACAAAGTGTCTATGGATAGAGTCTATATTGACTCACAAAGCCGTGAAGATAAATATGCATGTAGGTATACCAGTTAATCAAGGGCCCACACGCGATATGGTTAAGGAAACGAATATTTCTCATTACACACAACCCACACAAATATTGAAGCGCGAATAATGTTTTTCTATCGTACACTAGGAGATACGATATCAAAGCATTACAATGGCATACGCATTACGCATGCTTTATGTTTGGTGTTCTATGACCAATGCTTTTACCAGAGACAAAGTTCATTCAAATTCTTTTAGTCGTTTATGCGTGAAATGCGTTAGGTACACTAAAGCATTGTCTCGGGCATTTTCATGTAATGCATTTGATATGTAATGTAGGTTTCGTGGGTGGGCATACACTAGAGTGGGCCGATGTTTTTGTTAAAAATAGGTAAAGGCTCTAAAATTTAGTCACTCTTACGAGAAATTCGCGCCCATCAGTAATAGACACCATTTGACTGTGTTTTGGTGTTAGTTCAAACTTAATTTAAACTATGGATTTCCTGTTCCTTTGTGGCATTCTAGATGAACTACAGGGTAAAACTACAGGGCAGTTGGAAAAACTGACTAAAACAAAAAGTTCCGACGGATAGCCTACTTCAATATTTAGTAGTACGGTAAATAGAACCCTGAATTTTGCAAAAGCTAATCTGAAAACAAATAAGGCGTTAGGTTCTTTATTGTAAACAAGAGAACACGGAACGTTCATAAATAACAGCGGTAGTAGGATAAAGCACCTTAACAATGTACAGTTGGGGCCCAACCGGGCGTTGTTTAAGGAAGTACATACATGGAGCTGTAACCCGTAAAGGTAGATAAAGCTTTGGTTAAGAATAATATGGCCAAAAGCACAAAAATTTTGATACCTATCCACTAAAATTAAAAATTTCCAAATCTTTTACGTAAATATTTTAGAGGAACTACGAAATGGTTAACCCTGAAAAAAAAAAACATACATACAGCCGAATGCCCTCCTCCTTTTAGGAAGTCGGTTAAAAATATTCCCCATGGCCCGAAAAAATCCACCCTGGGTGTGTGGGTATGCGAAAATGGTTGAACTAAAGTAAGGTATTATGGTTTCTAGATGAAGAGCCTTATAGTAATTATTTAAATGTTCTCAGACTCAATGTCGTTGCAGGCAACCAAAACGAGACAGGTGGGAAGGGGGAGAGTAAAAACGAATCGCAAAGATAATATTTTAAGGTTCTTCTTTTTTATTTTTAGGTTCGAAGGCGCTCTGCGATCACTATTCACTACTCTGCCAATAGTTTACGACTAGAAGATATCTCTACCGACCCTTCCGGCAGACAGGCGTGTGTTTACAAGTGTATATATTTTTCAGTTGCTCTTTTTATCATCTTGTACACACAACGCTATAAAACTGAAGCCCATATAAGTATTTATGGATAGATAAAAACGTTGGCGAGGGAAAACACTGTTTTAGTACTACACCATAAACCTAATTTGGCACGAACGTAATCGTGTGTTCCTTATACATTGACTATTTCTGGATAAGACTTCACCATGGATATTGAAGACTGTCATGCTCTGGCTGCATTTAAATTTACCAGTAACTATGTCAAATTAAATCAAAAGAACGACAAATTTTATAATTATACTCCCATAATATTATTGTTTTTCATTTCATTAGATCATATTTCGAGAAAACGGTTTATAAAATATTCAAACACAAAAATGTAATTGCAAATATATAATTTATGGTAATACAAAATTGTACCGTGGTGACTTTAAATAAGACTTAGCGCAGAATGTTAAGCTCCTAAGAATAGTTTTATTCTTTAAATTTAAACACAATACCCAATAAGCCGTTTTACAATATGTTACGTCACACTCCATGTTCTATATGCGACCAAAGATTCCTGTTATTGCCATGTACGAGCATTAAATTCAGATTCAAAACACACTTTGTTAAGAGCAATCGCGAATCAATTTGCTCACAGTGGGTGGTTGGTGGTACAGAGCGAATAAATTAACTAGAGATGACATGAAGGCGGGGCAGGCGCGCCACCGTTGCAAAGGAAGTTATAGAGCAAATGCTCTAACTTGCCTAAAACTGCTTTTGCTAGTATCCCAAGTATATTTTCCACAATATTCCCAAAACTGGTAATTTTGAAAACAGTGACTAAGTAAAAACATAAACATACAGCGTTTAATACATTTCTTTAAGTTAATGAATTTTTAGTGCGTGCTGAATAGTTTTGTGTGCGAAAATCACCCGGCGACACTGATTTTCATCTGTTTTCCCTTCTATCTGTTATTTTCTGTTCTGCAGTTTCGACCATTCCCGGGTACCACTACGGACGAGTGGCGGTGATTCATTCATGTTTTATGTACGATGTGGCTTGTGTCGATTGCTTTTGAAGGAATGGGATGTTCCAGCTTGAACATTTCCGTATTTGAAAATTGTTGCAAAGCATTCTACCACAAGGTGATTTGTAGATTTGAGTCCTTAAAGTTTCAATAGTTCAGTGCGAACTGTGCAAAGTTGCGAAATATTGTAATTTAAGCATTTAGGTTATCAGTGTTTTATTTCGTAAGAATGTTTATTGCACAATTAATATCCGAAAACACATAGCAAACCACAATATTCAAAGCTTTAAATTGAGTTTCATTGAACGGTAGCCGATTTAAATATGCTAATGGAATTCATCGTAATCATGCTATTTATTGCTATATAGAACTTGCACAATACTTCTTTGCAACTGTCTAATTAGAGACGAATCAAGATAATCAAATAATTAAATACAAAATGGTTAAATTGATGAAATCATATGATAACAAAAAAAATGTAAAGGCTGTGTTTTGGGTCAATTATTACCGTAACGTATGCATACGTATGCGTAACGTATAGTTCTAGATCTTAGATAACTTTAAGGAATCCAAAAAAAAAAATATTTTATTTTAGAATTATAAAAGTTTAGTTGTTCGTACTATTTTTTTAAACTAAACTAGAGCAAATCAAAACTTTCATCATCAACAAAGTAATAAAAAAACAAACACTTAAATTCCAAGTCACAACTTAACATGCAAACAAGACAAGTGTTGACTTAAGTTCTCGACGAAGATGAAAGAAAGGCGATAAAATTTGATCCATCAACGGATCTACCCAATAAATCCTCGTTAAAAGAAACCGCAGTCAAACTGTATCTAGCGTACAGATCTCTAGAGAAAATATGTTTGTTATTAAACCATCTCAACATAAATGGTAGAAATTTATGGATGGATGTTTTTGGAAACTCCGGTGCATACTATGGTTACAAAACGTTGCGTGCTAACCTGGATCCTTATTCACTATGACCATAATACGACGCGTTAAGATAACGTGCCCAAAAAAAAGCTTTTCTCTCGCGCTCAAAGAAGTTTCACTTCAAAAACTACATTTACAACGTGTCTTATGCTATACAGAATATTAATACATATCTAAAGTTTTAGCACTTGGTTGGTTGGGTTTTGGATTGTGTTTTTGGGACGCGAATTCATTATGAACGAGGAACGTTGTTGGTCATAGTGAATGAGAGCCCGGGTTAGCACAAGTACGTTTTTAACACCTACACCTTTGAAGTGTGCGTTTTACGACGCTGTTCTACTTTATAGCTCAGCAGGTGACTAAGTTAGAACACGTATGCATATAAAGTTTAAGCAGGCAGTGGTGCGATAGCGTCCTTTAAATGCTTCCCACACAAAAAAAGATAAGTAAGTAAGTTTGTTTTAGGCTGACCTGCGAGGAACAAGCCGAGCCGTTCCTAATACCAAAATTACTAAAGAAATAAAGAAAGAAAAGAAATTTATTAATCAAGCACATGACGCACACGATTAATAAGCGAAACCAGATAATTTACAATTATAATTAGTATAATCAAAATTCTTTAGTACCAGCAGGTATTCTAAATTGATTGATTATGGATTATGGTGCGCTGAACTTTTTTTTACTCACAATCAGTGAGACCGCCATTTGAAAGAATTACGGAACCTTACTTGACATTAATCACAATAGTTACCATTCGTTAGTACTACAATTAATTTACTTTTTTTTTCTCTTTATTTACCAAAACAAAAATTACATCCAAAAATCTTTTAGAAAGATAACTAATATAGCACTTAAGAAACCAGTAAGGTTTATGAAAAAGATGCTATTTTACCCAGTAGGTAGGTAGGTACGAGTAGATACTTGTCTTCTTCTTTTTTATTAAATGGCAACTTTTGAATAATTGTGCCAATGACAATATGTGACTTGATAGACAAAGAAACGCGATTGAAGTAAAAAAAGAACACGATATATGTATATTGAAATCATGAGATTTCCAAGAGTAGATACTTGCTAAGCTTATAAAGATGACAGAATCAGTCTGACAAAGTCTAATCTAACACAAATATTAATGTTTGAAAACACTTTGACATTATACAGATACTAAAGTCTGACTAGAGAAGTTCTTCTTCTTCTTTAGTTTATGGCCAACTAAGTATTTGGAGCGAAACAAAAAAGTGCATACAGGTATGCACCGGTAAAATCGAATGATCTACTGAAAAATACTAGGTACTTGCACAATGAACTATTCGGCTTCAATTCTGATTTATATAGACTAGATCTAGAACAACGGGAATAAAGCGTTCAACTTAATCAATGCAGGCGTAAATCATGTCCAAAAACCGGATTACCTGCTGATAGTAACAGCAATTGGTACTATAACAATGGTTCTTGTTTTTAGCTTAAACGAAAATACATAGAAAGAGCAAGGTTTCGAAACTATAATCAGGACATCAAATAGACAAACAGACCCTACGATTTAATAAATATCACATAATTATTGAGAAATTGGATTGCATTTAAATGTTTCATCTATAAATAATAATTATGCATATCATAATATGCATAACTTCTAACGGAGTAACGAATGTGTGATAGAATTAGTACCTAATAAAATCTTGTAATAATTATTATAATCGCACGCAATATTCAGTAATAATATTACCATAGATTTTATTTTAAGATTGCCACCGAAGATATAACATACCAATTTTATGTTATATGAACGTTAGTATGCGAGTACCTAATTAAATTCCTAAACATTCCCAAACTTAAACGTCTCCGCTAAACGTCTCTTAACCGTTAACTAGACCGTTACAAATGATTGTAAACTTTCTACAGCTAATTAGATAAATTTATAAGAAAAAAATTATTATTTTTTTTCAGTTTTGATTAGAAAAGCTAATTTGGAAAGACGTTATAAACAACGTGGAAATTCGTTTGTTTTTAGAGATTTTTTCCAAAATATATGTCTGCAATTTTTGAATATCATACTAAAGGTTTATCTAGAAACGGCTCCCGTATTGCAAGGCTTGAATCTATATTCGTTATTGCAATTTGCATAACGCCTTCATTCCTCGCTATTAGAGGATTTCAATAAACTGAATGCCATCTGTCAATATACTGCATCTTTACCAGTAGCGTACGCAAGAGACCATTAAAATTATCATTACACAAGTGTTAAAGTGTTTATTACTCGAGAACGACATTACCTTCTTAGGTCACTGAAACATAACATTAGATGGTATAAACTACACAATACTCGTATCATTAGCATGACAGTGTGAAATGGAACGTTGTTGTAAAACTACTCCTATATAGGTACGCAGGCTCAACTGGTACTTTTCGTAATACAAAAAGCACAATTCGATATCCAATAAAATAAATGTGCATACTGATGTGTTTATGGAGATAGAATGCTGTTACTGGATACGTAAAAAGGAAAATATTATATAAACTTATATAGGTACATAAAAAAAATCACCCACAAGTGTTAAATTCTCTTCAAATTTAATATATCAACAATTCAACACGGATCACATCTCTAAATGTTCTTATATTATATGTGTTCAGCAAACATAGGTAATGAATTTCAGACAAAATATAGGCGTGGTGAGACGCTTTGCAAGAAAGTATACATATAATTCGTTTCGGTTTGTTAGACATTTCAGTCAATAAACAATCCGTTAGTGGACGAGCCCAGGGCAATCAATTAATTGAAAACAGTAATCAAGCCATCAAACAAAAATGGTTTGCTACTGTGCAGACTAAATGAAGCTTTTCAAAGGACACCAATTACTGTGAACAATGAGCAACTACACAGTTCCATAACTTCAAGACATGCCGAAGCCGACAGGCCGAATGCTGAAACACTTATACCAACATAAAAAAAGAGCTTCTCAAGAACGTTAGATCCCGTCAGGTACCTATATTATGCTCTTACATTTCGAAGTATACGGGGCGAGATTAAAAAAATCATAAGATATACCATTTATTAAAGTGTCTTAACTAAGTTCACAAAAGAACAGAATGTTAATATATTGTATACAGCGTAAACTAATTTTAAAAAAAGTCAAATAAAGGTAGAAGGTTTAAAGATACAAATAAATTTGCCACCAGCATAGTTAAGCTCATAGTCACGTTGAGTGGATTGAGTGGATAATTGTCGAATACGATTGAACGCGATAAACACATCGCCGCAATTTACTTTAATCGTTTTACGACCAGGTATTTTTAAAGTCATTCTGTAAATCTGTAATATTATAAATGCAAAAGGAGCTCTGGCTATCTGCTACCTTTTCACGCCTAACTACTCAACTGTACATCAATAGTACATTGTTATCCTAGGGGTGAAAGTAACTTATTTAGTCCCGAGACGGGGTTTCGGGACTTTCGGGGGATCGAGGGCTGTGGGGAACAGTTAGTTCAATGATAATATGTTCTTGATAGATTCGTAGAAGCCGATTCATATCTATACTGTAATAAAAGAGTAGAATCCGCGATTCTGTACATTGAATATTTTTAACAAAAACTGACAGGGGACGATAAATGAAGAGTAACCAACCACAAAAAAATGGTTTTTAAAATCTTTTCTGTCTGTCTGTCTGTTCCCGATAATCTCCGAATCTACTATACGGATTGTCATGCGGTTTTCACTGGTAGATTAAGCTTAGCCTGCAGCTACATATAGGTTTTGTTTCATTGAAATCGGATCACGGGAAAAAAAGTTGTTGTATAAAAACCTTTCGCACTGGTGAAACCGCAAGGCACAGCTAGTTACGAATAATCGTCTTATTTGCTGAACTTAAAAGGTAGTACACGGATCACATAGCTCATGTTGTACATTGACCGAAGTGAACTTCGGCCTTCTCTGACAAAGCCCCTTGAAATGAGACTCCAATTAAATAGAAAACAATAAATCATTCAAGAAGCAAATCCCTAGATTAATGAAACTACAGAGTAAAGCCGAGTCAATGATGTATAATATGAGAAAGCATATTATTGATACGAGCTTTTGAGGTTCAAAAGTTAATCGCAATGCAACAGATGGACACAGACGTTAGAAATCATACATTATCGTAACGCAGACGGACGTCTTATTATGACTGTAATAAATACTGTCGAAGATGAAACGAATGAACTTTTACTAACCTATATTTACGACTCAGATAAAAGCATGTACTATTTACGTGAAAACTAGCCCGTCAGTAGTGATCCAAAAAATTGGTTTACAGAATTAACTCAAACGAGGAAAAGGAAACAAAAAGTTATGTTAGGAGATGTATACCTACGCAAAAAAACAAATTTTACTTGTAGTTATGGTTATAGCACACACAGGTAGGTAAGTTAAACCATCTAATACGTTACACGTATGGACTAAATACAGCACTGATACAGACAGATACACTACTTGACAGACAACACAGTATGGTGCCATTCCAGTCTAGGCTGAAATACAGAGTGCATATGCTATAAATGGGGTAATTAGCGAATTTCACTGAGCCGACAAGGTCGTTAAGGAGGTGTATTTAGAAATGATGCTTATAAAGGCAGTAAAATGTTAACTATGCCTAAAATGGATAGACCGATGTAGTTAACCATGCCAATCATTAGATCGAATGATGTTGCTTTTCAATTTCTTCTAACACTTCATTCATATGAATGACTAGAATCTACACTTTCAAGAGTGATATAGATTAACGATATTGAAAAATACAAGTAAAAAAATAATAGATAGGTCCGTTTATTATCAAGTAGTAGAAGTAAATTGAATACCATAAAAATAGATAATTTTATCATAACAACATTTAAACCAAAATTCAAGTTTTCTTGCTGTAAAGTCCAAGAGCCACTTAGGATAGAGTTTACGTAAATGCAATAATTGAATTTCAAACTTCCCAGTTTATTTCTTTTCTAAACTCATTTCGAGCCTTAGTATGATTCTGAAATTAATAGTAATAACAAAATTCCAATAGAAATAAAACACAATAACAATAAACATCAAAAGACAACTGCCAGTTTTCCATTAAGAGCTTTAATCCTCTGACGAGTCGCGCGTGGAATACTTAGAGACGATTCACAGAAAAACGCAGACATATAGGCATTCGAAACACCTTGTGTAGGGCAGTGCAGACATTTTTAGAATAACGTCCATGTTGAAAATAGAATGCGACGTACCTTATATTCTTTTATTGGTCGGGTGCGAGTCGGAAATGCCACAGTTAGCCCAACGGAAATCTTTCCGTGGTTTGAATGAGTAATATAAAGCTACAATTTATGCTCCAGCGGCAAATATTGCATAACAAAGTGTTGAGAAACAAACACAGGCCACTTAGAATTCAGAAGTGTTTGTTGTTAATATTTAAGGACTACTTAACTTTTCATCTCACCTTTATCTATACTTATAATTAAACTATAGAGAGGTCAATTCTGTACATTTAAAATTGAAGGATGAATGGTGATCGATACTGATGCCAAAAATGCAATCAGTAAATTTTTTGTCTGTCTGTCTGTCTGTCTGTCTGTATGTGCACGCATGGGTCAAAAATTACTGAAGGGATTTTAATCAAACTTGGTACGATTGTAGTCCATACTCCTGGGCAGGTTATAGGCTATATAACATAACGCTAAGACACATAGGAGCTGAGCAGTGACGATAAATTTGAAGCAAGTCGGATGAAAATGAGCTTTCGAGCTCTCATCCTCACGTATACGTTTATTCAATCACGCAAAAACGGCTGAACGGATTTGGATGAAATTTGGCATGCACGTTCTCAGGGGTACAGAGAAGGACAAAGAATTCCCGCGGGTATTCCGAAATTATCGCGGGTAAAACCGCGGGGCACAGCTAGTAAAAATATAATTAAAGCAGACTAGCATTATTCAGGGTTAATAATCTAACCTACTTATTTATTAGATGTAGTATTATTAAATAATATAATAATCTCCATAAACACTTGTTTAGAAACATATGATATCCTCGAGTGGCTCATATTTCTCCGAGAAGTAGTCCGAATCAAAATGCAAAACGGCCTGGCATTGGTTTGATTAATGCATACAAACACTAAAGTTGAATGAACTAAACAGAGAATATGCAATTTGTAAATAAATTCACTCCGATTAACAGCAAACAATGTGCATTTTTCGTTACAAAAATACTATCCTATATCAGATTTATATACATACACTTTATACACAAGGCTTACTAGCTTGTTTTAGGAAAATGTCGAAATGTTCTGAGGTACCTAGTTAAATATTAAAAAAATGCTTATCTTAGTTTCGCTGTAAAGACAAATCAAAAATTCATATAGATTAAAAGTACAGAAAAATACTGCATGATGATGATTTTGCGCAGTAAATCTTATCTCACTTGAAACCGTTAAAATTCGCCAATCATGGCATAAAGATTTGTAATAACGTGTGCAGGCTTAACTGGGATTAAAGTCTAGCAGAAATAACCTTGAGTGGGATGACGATGTTTAAAATTTACGTATAGTAGGTAGGTCTAGGTACTTACATCTTTCTTACACTAAATTTTTTCGGTCAAATATGATAACAACATTATAAGCGAAAAAAAAAACTGTTGATCATATCGACATGTTGCCAAAAAACGTAAGTTTTGATAAACAAGAAAAAAAAACAAACCACACTAGCACGCTACTAGGCTCTCCGTAGTTTCACCTGCGTTAATTTCGGTATTTCCGCAGGAACCCTAATATCATATAGAAAGTACCCTATCTCCTATTCCAAGAGTTAAATTACTCGTGGGTAACCAACACCAACTAACTACTAACTATACTCAAGGGCTGTCTGTACCTTCCTATCAGTGAAAGAAAATCCAAAGATTAGGGGTTACATCCAAACTTACAAACACGCAAACTTAAAAACTGTACATCTTCCTAATATTAGTGTCCTAATATATCTATAGTTTATAAAGATAACATAAAATTCGAGAGACAATATGAAAGCAATCAAGCAACTGATTAAGTTAATAGACAAATCCGACGCGCGTGCGCAAACGCTGGGCGTAGGTATGCTTTCGAAACGCAAATTCGCAACGCAGGCCCAGCGCGACGTGACGCGTGGGCGTCGGCGGCGATCGTCTACCGATAACAGTGCCGGAGCAAGCTGCGGCTACAACTTATTTAGAAGATGTATTGCAAACGTTTTTATTATTGCAATGGTCGTTAGTTTAAATTGCTTTTAAAGCTGATCGTGTTAAATGATGATCTATTTGGACAGCTAAAACCATACTAAAAAAACGATCACACAAGTTACATTGCAGGGAACTACACTTTTAATTAATATTATATATACCTACTACTTCAATGTGTATGTTTCGCCGGTGATATTTACCTACTTACTGTATGGTTTACAGAAAAAAAAAACTGAAATAAAACATGACGTTACTAAAACAAACTAATACGGTAGGTATTGAAGATGTTTACATATGTATTTTTCATAGTTGAAACATCTATCTGTCATAAAAATTAGAATAAGTCGTATAAAACTTTAGTCTGTAACGAATCAATTTGAAACGAAATATCAGGATGTCCAAGTACCATTGTTTTTCCAGCAGAAAATTACGTCAATTTGGTTTTTAGAATACATACCCTGTGCAGAATAAATTTCAGGGGTTGAAATGGTAACAGCGATGTCATTCGAACATAGGAAAGTGAGGAAAGTGTGAACGTTTACCAAGAAAAGTGTATTTAATTATAGGGGTAAGATCAAATTTCATAACATCCGATGGAGCAACTCAGCAGCCAGGAGGTTAGCATAATATGTAGAGACGAATGTCTAATTAGATCAAACCTTAGTTGGCGTTAGTTGTGAGTGCTGATGCGCAATTATAACTGACGTATCACCATATACGGCGGGCCCGTTGAACATCGTACTAGAGATGACGGTCTCGACATAACTGGATGTGATGATTGGGATCAATGGATTGTAATTAGGCTTCGAAGAGTTAGCCGTGCATTGATTAAGATAGGACAGATTGAAATTATAGAGATCAGAGAGCTTGAGCTTGTAAGCTAACGGCTTCAAAGAACATAGTTCACAGGTACAAATATTATCTATGTCTTCTACTGTGTGTGCAATAAAGTATATTTTATTTGATTTGATTTGAAAAAAATTATCAATAAATGCAATAAAAACAATTTTGACATGTGGCAGCTAAGAAAAGATAAAAAATTAAAACATGGGTACACTATCAGCGTATTTTGAACCCTACTAATTTCTATTTGAAATTATCGAATATACAAGTAAAGATTTTTGGAATTTCCCAATTGTTTACAAACCTCTATTGTAATAATGACTATTATTTTTGAATTAATGAGAATTGTTGTACAAGCTCTGATCGTAGATATTACCGCTGCTGACACCTTAAATAATGAAGACCGTTTCTGAAGTCACCTTGAACTTACCTGCAACAAAGAAAACAAATGATTGAATCATCATGTTCTGACATTGTTTATTGGGTCACTGCTATTAGTAGATAATATCTCATAAACAAAAATATTATAACGATAATATAGCAAAAAAATAGACGCAATTAATGTTTGAAGTGGAATAAACTTAACTTATGTTACTATACCATACTATTCTCATGACAATGATAAAAACAAAATCTATAAAGTACGTACTGTAGTTATAAAGGAAAAATAAAGTTTATTGTACTCAAATCAGTTACTGGATATTTGAATATAAAAAGTCATTTTAAAGTTTTGAAATAATCAGTGGAGCAAATATTTCGTTTCGATAATATGATAGGTACATGCCTAGGTATATGTATATAATTATCAGGTATTCATAAAAGCAGGAATTTTTCGAAAAAAGTTTCCTATAGTAGCCGCATGTTGCTTGAAGTAGCCGTGACGTCAAAGCTACCTAGGTACATAAAATTACGCAAAAAAGTTTCTCGCGTAAAAACATCCCGCAGCAAGTGTTTACGCGCAAATCACTCTCTGTGTTATTATTGAAAGAGAATAAATTAAATTCCAAAAATAATTAATGCGTGTTAGCTAACCTTGCAACTTGTGACCCCATGTAAATAGATAATTTAAACCATGCGAATGTAAATGAAATGAATAAGTTAACAAACACTGCTGTCGGATAGCGGGCGGTCCTAATTTTGGGCACGCATACAATTAAATGCCGAATTGCACAATCAACATTCAGCTGTGTAGGAGACAAATTATGACACTTTGTATTTGTAGCGTCCTTCGTATTTGTTTCATCTCCCTTCTAATGAAAAATCTGTGTGATGTGACTTGACTAATTTTGTATTTATTCATAAATAGATCGTATTATGCCTATTTACTTTTTACAATAATCTACTCCGTTTGCATGTGCATACCTACGTATTTTTATATTTCTTTTACTACCTTCGTGCGTGACAAAGGGCTGCAAACGATTGAAAGAAGGAATAAAAATAAGAGAAATGCCTAACTGAAACCCAGCGCTAGGTGCAGCATCTATATATGTAAATACTTCTAACAGCCATTGAATCTTATTACAATAGTAGTTAACTTAGTTATGCTGAGTAGGTGACCATTTCGGCAGAGCATGCATGAGATAGCTGCCGGTGCTTTTGGATATTTGTATGTTTGTACTTTTTGTCCTGTGTATGTAATTGAATAAATTAATTTATTTTGTTCTTCTTTCTACTGATGGGAAATGTTTCTTTTTATAATATTTTTATTATTGTCAGCATGAATTAATTTATCTACGGCTTAAATACGTCCCTCGTTTAAAACTGCATCCTGTATTATGAATAGGATGTAATTTTATATAGAATAATATAATAACAAATACAGATTAGCTTGTAACGATAACAATCAGATTATCGATTCGGTCGCGTTAATTTTTTTCACCGCAACAACCCCAGTTCGGAGCATGAATGAACGAGTAGGTGACAATTTATGCGCTGTACTAATAAATATTGAATAGTAAATCCGAACACGTTGCGCAACCCACCATTGTTTGCTGTGCAAACCATTTGCATGGTATTCAATTAACACGACATTATTATAGATATTGTGAGACATTCGCACGCCTGCGCCGCGCGCCGTGACAATCAAGGCAGATTGAAGATGCAGATGCCGAACGTGATAATGATATTAATTTATAGTTGTCTATCGTTTAATTTACATAATTATAATCATACCCGTACCAGCTGTTCCCGGCGGCTTCGACTGCGTGAACTTCGGGAATCCCTCAGCATGGAATTAATCGATATCCTTCGTCAGGATGCATTCCAAATGAATATCATTCAGAATTTAAGAAATTGGTATGGATTTGAGTTTAGCATTTCAAATAGTAAAAATTACTCCCTGATCAGGTATGCGACGTTCTCGGAAAGGCAAACATCAAGCTCAACAGGAACCGACAGATGTGTAGGTATGTATTTTAAGGATTAGCTTTGGGTAAGACGAAAGTGCATATATGTAGTTTCAAACCACACTATGAAAAAGTAGAATGACTTAAGAAACTTAATCCTACCGACTATTCTATTGTCACTGAAAACGAGATGCAATGGTGCAATAACTTGAACCCAATTATCGCGTTAACAGATTCATTGGCAGCTTTCAAGTGTTCGTATAAATAGATGATATTATAATCACATTTCATTTGTATTCGACTCTCCCTCACCTCTACAGTTGGTTATGTAAGCACGCCTTGTAACACTGACAATTTACATGCAGTGTTTGCTGAACAAACAAAGGATCTTTGCGAAATAATGAAAATTATTAAGCCTGCAATCGCGTATTTAGAAGGTTTGTTTACTGGTATAAGTTTTTACTTTCTCATAGCGATTTATTGTAAAAGCGAGTAAAATTATACCACCTAACACCTAAACAGAGGTAAATTCAATAATAATTTTACTAACCGCCTCTACCAAAATCTAATGATAATAATGCTTGGACATTATTACACATCGTTACTTGCTCCCAATCCAAAAAAGCAGAAAATAAAATATTATGTTCATGCGAGAACAGGATCCGCGACACGTAACGTAGATGTCAACCCTCTTAGCCAAGTTGACAATCTTTAATCGTTATCGTTATATAAAACTAATGAACTTTTGTTGTCATATCACGTGGTCTAGAAAAATCGTAGCCATTATTTCGTGATCCGGTGACATGAGGATAAGTTATTTGATCTTCTGTAGCGATAACGATGAAAGATTGTCAACTTGGCTAAGGGTTCAAGTTCGCTAACCACTAGCCCCATGGTACTATGTACAAGTACATATGTATCTATTTTCGTTGTAAGGCACTAAACTAGCACGATTTCAAGTGAAAATTGTATCAGCTCCTTACATACTACGACCGCCCACCGTTATACGCCGCTAGCGGTGACCGTCTCACCAGTGCTCACCGGATATTACGTGGCCAAGTGGCGAATGCGTTCAAAATCGTGACCTTAGGATACTCATATCTCGTGATCGATGGAAATTGAAAGTTGTCTGCAAACAACCACTTAGCTGCAGTGTTTTGGGATAACAAGAGAGAAATTTTACATTTTCCCAGCAATTTTCTGATGTATACAAAGTATTACCCAACAAGAACGGAGCTATACTATTTTTATCTTTTATCGCTAAGATAGTCAAACGTTGGGAGTCTATTATGTACGTAACCTTATCCGTGAACAAATAAAGGTGCATTACACCGGAGCAAGGATACTGTGAAACTGTGGACAGATAAGAGTTCACATATTTTAGGCTCGAGTATTTCAAGAATAATACACAAAAATTCTTCAAAAAAAGTTAAAAAGTAAGCTATGCTTCTTTATCGTTGTTGAAACAACTCGTCATGTGTAATATAAATAATAATATTTTTTTTATCTCTCCGTAATCGTGGAGTGTTATTTGGTCAGTAAAATGATAATACTAAAACTAAAACCTGCTCTGTAAAAGGATTGAATAGAGAGTATAGTGTGAACGCCGTACACTCAAATGTCGTTCGAGTATTAATGGCCATCAAGAAGCGAGGCAAATCAATCGAATGTTACCAAATAAATAAATATGTATAAAATAAGACAAATAATAATAATTCACTCTGCCAGGGAAACCGTTTGATTGATGAATGACTTACCAAGAACGGAGGGGGATGCTGGGTGGAAGACAGCTCGCTCCAGGGCCGCAACAACGCACGCTCCGTGTTAGCCCCTTGGGCGGCAAAGCTCACACCGCACTTTCTCCACAAGGAAAGTTCATATAGCCTTCGCCATGGCACTCCGTCATTCTTCAAATTCTTTTTTTTTATGCTCCCACGAAAGGAAGGACTGCGAATAAACGGTTCAGCTGGGATTCCTTTCTTACTCGCGCCACGCCATGGAGGTTTTGTACCATTAACACTGTTTTTCCCATTAACTGAAGGGTTCCCTGTAGCACCTTTTTTCTGATTAGTTGATGTTTTGTTTTGAAGGGGCGTTTTCTTTTTTTCATCAAATAACCCAGCGTTTGCTACTTCTTCTTCAATATTAGAGTTATCCAATTTCACTTCTTCAATGGTAACGACAGCAGATTTCTTCTCTCTACAGCTGCCTCGCAAAGGCGATCTATTAAAATTTTGTTTACATCTTTCGCCGTCGACTTCATCTTGAATGGATGAAATGACACTGTCGTCGGCGTATCGCATGCGCGCTGTTTTCATCAAAGACGCTTTAGTATTCTGCGCGAATAATCTTTCGCAAGGATCCGACGCTTTGTTATCTGGCCGTGTTTTCGAAGTACTTTCCGAGTCCGTATCGCTATGACCATCATAAGAACTGGTGCTGTTGCTAAAACTTTTCGTAAATGAGCCGTCGTTATTTTTAGATGTGTAGTTTTGATTAATTTTGTCCGCTTCTTTTATTTCAATGTAACACTCGTTTCGAAAGGATCCTTTTGATTGGAGGCTAGTGTTAGAGTTGGACTTTGCAAGGGGGTTGTGTTTGTGTTCAACGCATCCGTTTGCGTGCGCCTTCCCAGTGCAATGCCTGTGTATTTTGGCCAGGGCGGCGAGCGTTTTAGTGCCATTAGGTGACAGTTCATCACCGCCCCGCAGCGACTGTTCAAACGTGCCTTGTACTTGAAACATTCTTCATTTAACCGTCCACGTTCTCACTAAGTTTATAGTGCGCTTTTGACATTTTCACAGGTCAAAGTTTAAGTTTGATCGATCGATCACAGCGCTCCCACTGCACAATAAGAGCATTTAATAAAGTTAAGTATTTTAAGGGCAGATTGACAGAGATAACTCTGTATATATCGCAGATTTGCAAGATTTAAACGTCACAGAGTTCAAAATAAATATGATTCGTGAAGCTTGATAATAGACTAAGCTGAGGGCCCGTCATATT
This sequence comes from Zygaena filipendulae, assembly GCA_907165275.2. NCBI lineage: Eukaryota > Metazoa > Arthropoda > Insecta > Lepidoptera > Zygaenidae > Zygaena > Zygaena filipendulae. The sequence goes on from OU015668.1 coordinate 2,714,613, forward strand.
ATTAAAGACACCTCACTTTATATTACTATCATTAATTTTATGTACTAAGTTCTACTCGAGCGTGGTATTTCTGCACGCACTCACTCTAGGAACGTGTCTTAAGAAATTGCTTTACATTAATGTCGATATTACAAGCGTGAATATCGTGAACGACGCGACGGTCAAAATGTCAACCACACATAATGTTCCTGCTTTGAAAATATTACCCTTACAAATTCTGTACCTTTTTAAGGATAGAGTTGCAGCTATCTCGATAATCTTTTATAATATCATCTATACCAATTTTTGAGCCCTGATCTTAGAGTTCTGAGATATTTTTTTATTGAATTGGAACCAATTATTCGGTGAAGTTATTGTGAAAACATCACTTGCATCAATATTGGAACAGTTGCGAAAAGTTAATTTTGTAGACACCAAAAACTATTTATCTTGTCGATGCAATAAAGTTCATTATAATATTGCAATTACCAAAGCGTTTATTTGTGCTATTAATCAAATTGATGATATTTTATTGCTTATTTTAATAATTTTTATCGTTAACAGTAAGCATAAAGGCATTAATCATATAGAACAACAGACAATAAATAAGAACATATTATAACATTATATAATACTTAAGTTGCCTAACTAAGAGTAGGTATAGTAAGTTAATACTCATATTGGGTATGTTGTTTATCTTAAACTAGCTGTTCTCCGCGGTTGGGTTAAAAGTACCCTATGTCGGCGGTGTGAAGTTGGCCCCCCAATGTCAAAAAAAAAATAAAATAAAGTGAGTTCTAGTGGCCCCCCACATAGTTCCGGAGTTCTTTATACTTTTTGGAAATAGTTCTGTTGTTTACATAGACCAAAAATGGTTTTGAAATAATGGGGGGCCAACTTCCCGATTTTCATATTTTACGACCTTATACCGCGAAAAGTATTAGTCAAATCGAAAAATGTAATAAAGATAATGTGTAGAACTCTTTGGGGGGCCAACGGAACTCTTACAAAAAAATCGATTTTTGAATATTTTATTTTTTTTCAAAATAATAAATTATTTTCATCTGAACCTAGCGTCTTTCCTATCGGTTATATCGAAATAAGTTATAGGAAAAACTTATAGAACTATTTGAGGGGCACCTAGAAATCTAAGAAAAAAATTCATTTTTCGGAAACTAGATGAAAATTGAGAAAAACTTTTTTTTTATACACAAGTTTTTAAAAAAATGGCATGAGTTCTAGTTGCCCCCCACATAGTTCTGAACATCTATATACATTTTAGAAATAGTTCTGTTGTTTACATAGACCAAAAATGGTTTTGAAATAATTTCCCGATTTTCATATTTTACGGCCTTATACCGCGAAAAGTATTAGTCAAATCGAAAAATGTTATAGGGATAATGTGTAGAACTCTTTGGGGGGCCAACGGAACTCTAACAAAAAAATCGATTTTTGAATATTTTATTTTTTTCCAAAATAACTAATTATTTTCATCTGAACCTAGCGTCTTTCTTATCGGTTATATCGAAATAAGTAAGAAGAAAAACTTGTAGAACTCTTTGAGGGGCACCTAGAAATCTAAGAAAAAAATTCATTTTCCGGAAACTAGATGAAAATTGAGAAAAACTTTTTTTATATACACAAGTTTTTAAAAAAATGGCATGAGTTCTAGTTGCCCCCCACATAGTTCTGAACATTTATATACATTTTGGAAATAGTTCTGTTGTTTACATAGCCCAGAAATGGTTTTGAAATAATTTCCTAATTTTTTTACGGCCTTGTACCGCGAAAAGTATTAGTCAAATCGAAAAGTGTTATAGGGATAATGTGTAGAACTCTTTGGGGGGCCAACGGAACTCTAACAAAAAAATCGATTTTTGAATATTTTATTTTTTTCCAAAATAACTAATTATTTTCATCTGAACCTAGCGTCTTTCTTATCGGTTATATCGAAATAAGTACAGTACAGTATATAAGGTACTACATGATCCCATGGCCCCTACCTACCTTAAAGAACAATTTAAGTTCTGCTCCGACTGTAGTGGCCGTGCTCCTCGTTCCTCTACTTTTAAACTGATTGCTGTCCCTTTCCATAAATCACGGTTTTTCGAAAAAATCCTTCACTGTCGAAAGTATACGCCTGTGGAACTCCCTCCCCGACTCGCTCAGACAGAAAGAGTCATTGGGCTCTTTTAAAGCTGCACTTCAAAGGCACTATTTAACTCAATTATGATTAATGTATGTAGTGTAAAATATCATTTTATTTTTATTTTTATATGTGTATTATATCACCTATTGCTACGTGTATGTATGTATGGCATATGTATGTATGTGTATAAAGTTGTATTATATTTAGGATATCTAAGTATTAGCGTTGTATTATCCTTATATAGTATATAGCTAGGTATTACGTTGTGCACCCAGCACCCGCTTCTAGTTTGTATTTGCAGCTCTCTATCACCTTAAGGTTGCCTTGAAAAGATTGCCTCTAGCAATAAGGCCGCCTTTTGCTCTGTATTTACTTTTTATGTGTCTTAGTTTTTATTTTCTCTTCTGGGGCAATAAAGTATATTTGAATTATATTTGAATTTAAGTTAGAAGAAAAACTTGTAGAACTCTTTGAGGGGCATCTAGAAATCTAAGAAAAAATTTCATTTTCCGGAAAATAGATGAAAATTGAGAAAAACTTTTCTTTTATACACAAGTTTTTAAAAAAATGGCATGAGTTCTGGTTGCCCCCCACATAGTTCTGAACATCTATAGACATTTTGGAAATAGTTCTGTTGTTTACATAGCCCAGAAATGGTTTTGAAATAATTTCCCGATTTTCATATTTTACGGCCTTATACCGCGAAAAGTATTAGTCAAATCGAAAAATGTTATAGGGATAATGTGTAGAACTCTTTGGGGGGCCAACGGAACTCTAACAAAAAAATCGATTTTTGAATATTTTATTTTTTTCCAAAATAACTAATTATTTTCATCTGAACCTAGCGTCTTTCCTATCGGTTATATCGAAATAAGTTATAGGAAAAACTTATAGAACTATTTGAGGGGCACCTAGAAATCTAAGAAAAAAATTCATTTTTTGGAAACTAGATGAAAATTGAGAAAAACTTTTTTTTTATACACAAGTTTTTAAAAAAATGGCATGAGTTCTAGTTGCCCCCCACATAGTTCTGAACATCTATATACATTTTGGAAATAGTTCTGTTGTTTACATAGACCAAAAATGGTTTTGAAATAATTTCCCGATTTTCATATTTTACGGCCTTATACCGCGAAAAGTATTAGTCAAATCGAAAAATGTTATAGGGATAATGTGTAGAACTCTTTGGGGGGCCAACGGAACTCTAACAAAAAAAACGATTTTTGAATATTTTATTTTTTTCCAAAATAACTAATTATTTTCATCTGAACCTAGCGTCTTTCCTATCGGTTATATCGAAATAAGTTATAGGAAAAAATTATAGAACTCTTTGAGGGGCACCTAGAAATCTAAGAAAAAAATTCATTTTTCGGAAACTAGATGAAAATTGAGAAAAACTTTTTTTTTATACACAAGTTTTTAAAAAAATGGCATGAGTTCTAGTTGCCCCCCACATAGTTCTGAACATCTATATACATTTTAGAAATAGTTCTGTTGTTTACATAGCCCAGAAATGGTTTTGAAATAATTTCCCGATTTTCATATTTTACGGCCTTGTACCGCGAAAAGTATTAGTCAAATCGAAAAATGTTATAGGGATAATGTGTAGAACTCTTTGGGGGGCCAACGGAACTCTAACAAAAAAATCGATTTTTGAATATTTATTTTTTCCAAAATAATTATTTTCATCTGAACCTAGCGTCTTTCTTATCGGTTATATCGAAATAAGTTATAGGAAAAACTTGTAGAACTCTTTGAGGGTCACTTAGAAATCTAAGAAAAAATCACATTTTCCGGAAACTAGATGAAAATTGAGAACTTTTTTTTTATACACAAGTTTTTTAAAAAATGGCATGAGTTCTAGTTGCCCCCCATATAGTTCTGAACATCTATATACATTTTAGAAATAGTTCTGTTATTTACATGGACCAAAAATGGTTTTGAAATAATGGGGGACCAACTTGCCAATTTTCATGTACTACTACTACTACTACTACTACTACTACTACTACTAAATTACTGTTATCGACGTCTGGTTTTTAGTTTTTATTTTTTTTAGTTTTGCCGTTCTTACTGCCTCTGTGCACCCTTGATCACTATGCCTTAAAGATTGTAACTTTTTAATCTATAAATAATGTAATAAAAATGTAATTGATCGCTGTCTGTACATGGGAGATATACGACAAAAAATATTATTGGGACCTTTATCAACGCAATAGCACTGCATAACAATGATTGTTAGAAATTTTTATCTTTTTTCATGTGCGTTTGTGCATGCTTATCTCAGAAATGGCTTATCTGATTTAGATGAAATTTTCATTATGTAACTAGCTGTTCCCCGTAGTTTCACCCACGTTAATTTCTGAGATCCCGCGAAAATTTCGGGATAAAAAGTACCTTTTATCCTTCTCTGTATTCCTGGCAACGTGTATGCAAAATTTCGTAATGATCGGTTTAACCGTTAAGGCGTGAAATTATAACAGACAGACAGACGTGAAAATAATATTTTTTTACTTCTTACTGATCGACCATCATCTGCTGGATTTCGGATCGGAGTTCTGGTTTAGTATCCAGTTCTAAATTGAAGATACCATACTGATCTGTGACAAATGCAGAAGTTCCGTCCTTCACTTGCTAGTGGAACTGTCAAAATAATATTGTTTTACTTTGTCTCGGCTCTACCATGATCAGATGGGTTTTAAACGGGAGTTCTGGTTTTCAATCCAGTTCTGTATCTAAGTTCTGATATTCGTCTGTGAGATACGAAGGAGTTCCGAGCTTCACGTGCTGGTGGAACTGTTAAAATTTTTTTTTTAAACTTTTTAACTGCTCTACCATGATCTGCTGGATTTTGAAACGGAGTTCTGGATTTTTATCCAGGTCCTAATTGAAGATGTTATACTGATCTATGAGAAACAAAGGAGTTCCCGCCTTCACGTGCTAGTGGAACTGTTAAAATATATTTCTTTTTACTTTTAAACTGCTCTACCATGATCTGCTGGATTTTGAAACGGAGTTCTGGATTTTTATCCAGGTCCTAATTGAAGATGTTATACTGATCTATGAGAAACAAAGGAGATCCCGCCTTCACATGCTAGTGGAACTGTTAAAATATATTTTTTTACTTTTTAACTGCTCTACCATGATCTGCTGGATTTTGAAACGGAGTTTTGGATTTTTATCCAGGTCCTAATTGAAGATATTATACTGATCTATGAGAAACAAAGGAGTTCTCGCCTTCACGTGCTAGTGGAAATGTTAAAATATATATTTTTTTACTTTCTAACTGCTCTACTATAATCTGCTGGATTTCGGATCGGAGTTTTGGTTTAGTATCCAGTTCTAAATTGAATTGATTTCTTTAGTTTACGCAATGTTGATGTTTGTTTCTTTTTCTTGTGTGTTGTGCTGAAATAAATGTATTTTCTTTCTTTCTTTCTTCTTTCACGTGCTAGTGGAACTGTCAAAATAATATTGTTTTACTTTGTCTCGGCTCTACTATGATCAAATGGGTTTTAAACGGGAGTTCTGGTTTTCAATCCAGTTCTGTATCTAAGTTTTGATACTGGTCTGTGAGATACGAAGGAGTTCCGCCCTTCAAGTGCTGGTGGAACTGTTAAAATAATATTTTTTTACTTTCTAGCTGCTCTACCATGATCTGCTGGATTTTGAACCAGATTTCTGGATTCGTATCCAGTTTTAAATTGAAGATGTCATACTTACCTGTGAGAAACGAAGGATATCCGTCCTTCACGTGCTAGTGGAACTGTTAAAATATTTTTTTTTTACTTTTTAACTGCTCTACCAAGATCTGCTGGAGTTCGAAACAGAGTTCTGGATTCGTGTCCGGTTCTAAATTGAAGATATCATAGTGATCTATGAGAAACCAAGGAGTTCCCGCCTTCACGTGCTAGTGGAACTGTTAAAATAATATTTTTTAACTTTTTCTCGGCTCTACCATGATCAGATGGGTTTTAAACGGGAGTTCTGGTTTTTAATCTAGTTCTGTATCTAAGTTCTGATACTGGTCTATGAAATACTAAGGAGTTCCGCCCTTCACGTGCTAGTGGAACTGTTAAAATAATATTTTTTTTACTTTTATGCTGCTCTACCATGATCTCCTGGATTTGAACCGGATTTCTGGATTCGTATCCAGTTTTAAATTGAAGATGTCATACTTACCTGTGAGAAACGAAGGATTTCCGTCCTTCACGTGCTAGTGGAACTGTTAAAATAATATTTTTTTTACTTTTTAACTGCTCTACCAAGATCTGCTGGAGTTCGGAACAGAGTTCTAGATTCGTGTCCGGTTCTAAATTGAAGATATCATAGTGATCTGTGAGAAACCAAGCAGTTCCCGCCTTCACGTGCTAGTGGAACTGTTAAAATAATATTCTTTACCTTTTTCTCGGCTCTACCATGATCAGATGGGTTTTAAACGGGAGTTCTGGTTTTTAATCTAGTTCTGTATCTAAGTTCTGATACTGGTATATGAAATACTAAGGAGTTCCGCCCTTCACGTGCTAGTAGAACTGTTAAAATAATATTTTTTTTACTTTTATGCTGCCCTACCATGATCTCCTGGATTTGAACCGGATTTCTGGATTCGTATCCAGTTTTAAATTGAAGATGTCATACTTACCTGTGAGAAACGAAGGATTTCCGTCCTTCACGTGCTAGTGGAACTGTTAAAATAATATTTTTTTACTTTTTAACTGCTCTACCAAGATCTGCTGGATTTCGGAACAGAGTTCTAGATTCGTGTCCGGTTCTAAATTGAACATATCATAGTGATCTGTGAGAAACCAAGGAGTTCCCGCCTTCGCGTGCTAGTGGAACTGTTAAAATAATATTTTTTAACTTTTTCTCAGCTCTACCATGATCAGATGGGTTTTAAATGGGAGTTCTGGTTTTTAATCTAGTTCTGTATCTAAGTTCTGATACTGGTCTATGAGATACGAAGGAGTTCCGCCCTTCACGTGCTGGTGGAACTGTTAAAATAAAACTTTTTTCCTTTTTAACTGCTCTACCATGACGGCCAGAGCTCTTGTTTCTTACAGATCAGTAACAGGTCTTCAATTAAGAACTGGATACGAATCCAGCACTCCCGTTTAAAGTCCAGCAGATCATGGTAGAGAAATAAAAATAAAATTAATATTGCTTGAACATTATCACATTATCATCTATAGTCCCAAACTAAAAAGAAATATTGGTTTTAAACTAATGAGAGACCAACTTCCCAATTAAATTTTTTGCGGTCTTGTACCGACAAAAGTATTAATAAAATCGAAAAATGTTATAATTTGTAGTCAAACTCTTTGGGGTCAACCGAAACTTCAAAAGAAAAAATTGGTTTTTTATTATATTATTATGATTGACGTAGATTTTTTTTAATAATTTTCTTTTTTTGGTGTTATTTTTTATAACGAGTCGGTCTGGACTCCAGAGATAATCCCATCGTGCATCTATTTCACACTTGCGGCCGTCGCGAGCAAATCCTCACCGTCTCCCTCTTAATCCCTTATTTTATAATTTTATCAGACCTTAGGAGGTATACCCGCAGTCAGAGAGAAGGTAATCACTACGTTTTCCCGCCAAAGAGTTCTACACATTATCCTTATAACATTTTTCGATTTGACTAATACTTTTCGCGGTACAAGGATGTAAAAAAATTGGGAAATTATTTCAAAACCATTTTTGGGCTATGTAAACAACAGAACTATTTCCAAAATGTATATAGATGTTCAGAACTATGTGGGGGGAAACTAGAACTCATGCCATTTTTTTTAAAACTTGTGTATAAAAAAAAGTTTTTCTCAATTTTAATCGAGTTTCCGGAAAATGTGATTTTTTCTTAAATTTCTAGGTGCCCCTCAAAGAGTTCTACAAGTTTTTCTTCTAACTTATTTCGATATAACCGATAAGAAAGACGCTAGGTTCAGATGAAAATAATTAGTTATTTTGGAAAAAAATAAATATTCAAAAATCGATTTTTTTGTTAGAGTTCCATTGGCCCCCTAAAGAGTTCTACACATTATCCCTATAACATTTTTCGATTTGACTAATACTTTTCGCGGTACAAGGCCGTAAAAAAATTGGGAAATTATTTCAAAACCATTTCTGGGCTATGTAAACAACAGAACTATTTCCAAAATGTCTATAGATGTTCAGAACTATGTGGGGGGCAACCAGAACTCATGCCATTTTTTTAAAAACTTGTGTATATAAAAAAAGTTTTTCTCAATTTTCATCGAGTTTCCTGAAAATGTGTTTTTTTCTTAGATTTATAGGTGCCGCTCAAATAGTTCTACAAGTTTTTCCTATAACTTATTTCGATATAACCGATAAGAAAGACGCTAGGTTCAGATGAAAATAATTAGTTATTTTGGAAAAAAATAAATATTCAAAAATCGATTTTTTTGTTAGAGTTCCGTTGGCCCCCCAAAGAGTTCTACACATTATCCCTATAACATTTTTCGATTTGACTAATACTTTTCGCGGTATAAGGCCGTAAAATATGAAAATCGGGAAATTATTTCAAAACCATTTTTGGTCTATGTAAACAACAGAACTATTTCTAAAATGTATATAGATGTTCAGAACTATGTCGGGGGCAACTAGAACTCATGCCATTTTTTTAAAAACTTGTGTATAAAAAAAAGTTTTTCTCAATTTTCATCTAGTTTCCGGAAAATGAAACTTTTTCTTAGATTTCTAGATGCCCCTCAAAGAGTTCTACAAGTTTTTCTTTTAACTTATTTCGATATAACCGATAAGAAAGACGCTAGGTTCAGATGAAAATAATTAGTTATTTTGGAAAAAAATAAATATTCAAAAATCGATTTTTTTGTTAGAGTTCCGTTGGCCCCCCAAAGAGTTCTACACATTATCCCTATAACATTTTTCGATTTGACTAATACTTTTCGCGGTACAAGGCCGTAAAAAAATTGGGAAATTATTTCAAAACCATTTCTGGGCTATGTAAACAACAGAACTATTTCCAAAATGTCTATAGATGTTCAGAACTATGTGGGGGGCAACCAGAACTCGTGCCATTTTTTTAAAAACTTGTGTATAAAAGAAAAGTTTTTCTCTATTTTCATCTAGTTTCCGGAAAATGAATTTTTTTCTTAGATTTCTAGGTGCCCCTCAAAGAGTTCTACAAGTTTTTCTTCTAACTTATTTCGATATAACCGATAAGAAAGACGCTAGGTTCAGATGAAAATAATTAGTTATTTTGGAAAAAAATAAAATATTCAAAAATCGATTTTTTTGTTAGAGTTCCGTTGGCCCCCCAAAGAGTTCTACACATTATCCCTATAACATTTTTCGATTTGACTAATACTTTTCGCGGTATAAGGCCGTAAAATATGAAAATCGGGAAATTATTTCAAAACCATTTTTGGTCTATGTAAACAACAGAACTATTTCTAAAATGTATATAGATGTTCAGAACTATGTGGGGGGCAACTAGAACTCATGCCATTTTTTTAAAAACTTGTGTATAAAAAAAAAGTTTTTCTCAATTTTCATCTAGTTTCCGAAAAATGAATTTTTTTCTTAGATTTCTAGGTGCCCCTCAAATAGTTCTATAAGTTTTTTCTATAACTTATTTCGATATAACCGATAGGAAAGACGCTAGGTTCAGATGAAAATAATTAGTTATTTTGGAAAAAAATAAAATATTTAAAAATCGATTTTTTTGTTAGAGTTCCGTTGGCCCCCTAAAGAGTTCTACACATTATCCCTATAACATTTTTCGATTTGACTAATACTTTTCGCGGTACAAGGCCGTAAAAAAATTGGGAAATTATTTCAAAACCATTTCTGGGCTATGTAAACAACAGAACTATTTCCAAAATGTATATAGATGTTCAGAACTATGTAGGGGGCAACTAGAACTCATGCCATTTTTTTAAAAACTTGTGTATATAAAAAAAGTTTTTCTCAATTTTCATCTAGTTTCCGGAAAATGAATTTTTTTCTTAGATTTCTAGGTGCCCCTCAAAGAGTTCTACAAGTTTTTCCTATAACTTATTTCGATATAACCGATAGGAAAGACGCTAGGTTCAGATGAAAATAATTAGTTATTTTGGAAAAAAATAAAATATTCAAAAATCGATTTTTCTGTTAGAGTTCCGTTGGCCCCCCAAAGAGTTCTACACATTATCTCTATAACATTTTTCGATTTGACTAATACTTTTCGCGGTACAAGGCCGTAAAAAAATTGGGAAATTATTTCAAAACCATTTCTGGGCTATGTAAACAACAGAACTATTTCCAAAATGTCTATAGATGTTCAGAACTATGTGGGGGGCAACCAGAACTCATGCCATTTTTTTAAAAACTTGTGTATAAAAGAAAAGTTTTTCTCAATTTTCATCTATTTTCCGGAAAATGAAATTTTTTCTTAGATTTCTAGATGCCCCTCAAAGAGTTCTACAAGTTTTTCTTCTAACTTATTTCGATATAACCGATAAGAAAGACGCTAGGTTCAGATGAAAATAATTAGTTATTTTGGAAAAAAATAAAATATTCAAAAATCGATTTTTTTGTTAGAGTTCCGTTGGCCCCCTAAAGAGTTCTACACATTATCCCTGTAACATTTTTCGATTTGACTAATACTTTTCGCGGTACAAGGCCGTAAAAAAATTGGGCAATTATTTCAAAACCATTTTTGGTCTATGTAAACAACAGAACTATTTCCAAAATGTATATAGATGTTCAGAACTATGTGGGGGGCAACTAGAACTCATGCCATTTTTTTAAAAACTTGTGTATATAAAAAAAGTTTTTCTCAATTTTCATCGAGTTTCCTGAAAATGTGTTTTTTTCTTAGATTTATAGGTGCCCCTCAAATAGTTCTACAAGTTTTTCCTATAACTTATTTCGATATAACCGATAAGAAAGACGCTAGGTTCAGATGAAAATAATTAGTTATTTTGGAAAAAAATAAATATTCAAAAATCGATTTTTTTGTTAGAGTTCCGTTGGCCCCCCAAAGAGTTCTACACATTATCCCTATAACATTTTTCGATTTGACTAATACTTTTCGCGGTATAAGGCCGTAAAATATGAAAATCGGGAAATTATTTCAAAACCATTTTTGGTCAATGTAAACAACAGAACTATTTCTAAAATGTATATAGATGTTCAGAACTATGTGGGGGGCAACTAGAACTCATGCCATTTTTTTAAAAACTTGTGTATAAAAAAAAGTTTTTCTCAATTTTCATCTAGTTTCCGGAAAATGAATTTTTTTCTTAGATTTCTAGGTGCCCCTTAAAGAGTTCTACAAGTTTTTCTTCTAACTTATTTCGATATAACCGATAAGAAAGACGCTAGGTTCAGATGAAAATAATTAGTTATTTTGGAAAAAAATAAATATTCAAAAATCGATTTTTTGTTAGAGTTCCGTTGGCCCCCTAAAGAGTTCTACACATTATCCCTGTAACATTTTTCGATTTGACTAATACTTTTCGCGGTACAAGGCCGTAAAAAAATTGGGCAATTATTTCAAAACCATTTTTGGTCTATGTAAACAACAGAACTATTTCCAAAATGTATATAGATGTTCAGAACTATGTGGGGGGCAACTAGAACTCATGCCATTTTTTTAAAAACTTGTGTATATAAAAAAAGTTTTTCTCAATTTTCATCGAGTTTCCTGAAAATGTGTTTTTTTCTTAGATTTATAGGTGCCCCTCAAATAGTTCTACAACTTTTTCCTATAACTTATTTCGATATAACCGATAAGAAAGACGCTAGGTTCAGATGAAAATAATTAGTTATTTTGGAAAAAAATAAATATTCAAAAATCGATTTTTTTGTTAGAGTTCCGTTGGCCCCCCAAAGAGTTCTACACATTATCCCTATAACATTTTTCGATTTGACTAATACTTTTCGCGGTATAAGGCCGTAAAATATGAAAATCGGGAAATTATTTCAAAACCATTTTTGGTCTATGTAAACAACAGAACTATTTCTAAAATGTATATAGATGTTCAGAACTATGTGGGGGGCAACTAGAACTCATGCCATTTTTTTAAAAACTTGTGTATAAAAAAAAGTTTTTCTCAATTTTCATCTAGTTTCCGGAAAATGAATTTTTTTCTTAGATTTCTAGGTGCCCCTCAAAGAGTTCTACAAGTTTTTCTTCTAACTTATTTCGATATAACCGATAAGAAAGACGCTAGGTTCAGATGAAAATAATTAGTTATTTTGGAAAAAAATAAAATATTCAAAAATCGATTTTTGTGTTAGAGTTCCGTTGGCCCCCCAAAGAGTTCTACACATTATCTCTCTAACATTTTTCGATTTGACTAATACTTTTCGCGGTATAAGGCCGTAAAATATGAAAATCGGGAAATTATTTCAAAACCATTTTTGGTCTATGTAAACAACAGAACTATTTCTAAAATGTATATAGATGTTCAGAACTATGTGGGGGGCAACTAGAACTCATGCCATTTTTTTAAAAACTTGTGTATAAAAAAAAAGTTTTTCTCAATTTTCATCTAGTTTCCGAAAAATGAATTTTTTTCTTAGATTTCTAGGTGCCCCTCAAAGAGTTCTATAATTTTTTCCTATAACTTATTTCGATATAACCGATAGGAAAGACGCTAGGTTCAGATGAAAATAATTAATTATTTTGAAAAAAAATAAAATATTCAAAAATCGATTTTTTTGTAAGAGTTCCGTTGGCCCCCCAAAGAGTTCTACACATTATCTCTATAACATTTTTCGATTTGACTAATACTTTTCGCGGTATAAGGCCGTAAAATATGAAAATCGGGAAGTTGGCCCCCCATTATTTCAAAACCATTTTTGGTCTATGTAAACAACAGAACTATTTCCAAAAAGTATAAAGAACTCCGGAACTATGTGGGGGGCCACTAGAACTCACTTTATTTTATTTTTTTTTTGACATTGGGGGGCCAACTTCACACCGCCCCCTATGTCCTTCTCTGTACCCCTGACAACGTACAAGCTTAACTAAGTGCTTTTTTCGACACTTCCAAAAAATATTATCGTAATAGTTTATCCAATTTACACAAAACCTTGACAAGTTATATACCTAAATCTTCCTCATGAATCAGTTTATCTATTGGTCAAAACTGCATGAAAATCCGTTCATTAGTTTTGGAGTTTATTGCGAACAGACAGACAGACGCGGCGGAAGACTTTGTTTAATAATATTTACAGAGATGTTTTTGTAGAAGTCAAAAGGATCACAAATATTATGATACTAAAGTCCAATGTATTAACAAAAAGAAAATATATTGTATCGTATGCAGAAAATAATAAATTATCATAGTTTTAATGCATTATACGCAGACTTTCTTTGATAATTTAGAAAGACTGCTTAAACTTTTTATCGGACAAGTCTCCGTTAATTCACTTATCACCGGGCATGTCAATATTTGTTTCGGCGCTTATCTGCTGCTGTTGTAGGTTACACTCACACCTGACCGTGGGAACGTGGTTCCAATTTACGTTCTTAATATCTGTATTACCTGTACCCGTACCTATAACTCATCATCATACATTACACAAATTAACGATGCCAAACTGCGAAATTTCGTTTTTGGCAAGCAATAAATTGAAGAGATTAAATATGAAACTTACAATATAGACTTTTTTTTGTAGTGCTGTTTTTCATCCTCATTTTAACAAACCGTATTGTAATAGGTAGTTATTTTTAGCAATAACAAAATAAAATTATTCAATAAATAACGTAAACTGGTTTAATTTTGAATAAAAACGGGTTGATATTCGAACGCGCTATATAAATTCGCGCTATATATATCAGGTACCGGATCTTTTATAGACCGAGCGCATTTGTATAATGGAACTTTTCATTAAAACTTGACTGTGTAACTTCAGTAAGATTCCAGTAATCATCAATCATGTGGTTCAAATTTAGCACTGCATTAATATAATTTCCTTAGGGCGTGTTCATAGAAAAAAAAAATCGTAGCATCATTAATTAGAAAAGTCACACCACGCGTAAAGCACGCAGTTTGTGGCTAAATATATTTGCCGCCTCGTTAAGTTATCGGCTGCAAACCGCATGCGGTATGTCGTTTAGGTTTGTTCAGTCATTAGTTGGTTATCGATATACGTCTCAGAGTCGACCAACAGACTGCTCTAGTGGAAACTCGCTCTTAGGGTACAGTATATCGAATACGCTTAAGACCGGTGCAACTAGGACTGTGTAGTAATATTGTTTAAATTCTAAACCAACGGCTCACGTTGGTCAACAAACTACATACGCAAATTATTCGCGCGACACAGATCCTATCCAAGAGATAATATTAGTATTGGAATTGCCGTTGCATAAGCTTAAGTGTATACGGTTTCCATTGAAACACGGCATTCGATGTTGCTTATTTCGTATCAAAATCAATAATTCTTTTCATTTACAACGATAGTTTTATCTCAAGATACACAAACGGCTCCAAGTTTATATTATATACACTTTTCACCCATATTCCTCGAGCAAAAATGGATTCAATGTGTAAATCTGACTTATCTCTGTTGATTGAATTTCATGCTCAATCATGATAATTGAGCAGTGATTTCATAAACTTTAGCAATTTACAACACCAATAAAGGTCAGCAATTTAAAATGGCTGAAAACCATGAAACTTAAAATATTGCAAAATAAAAATCTTAATGATGAAAAAAAAAATTAGGTACTTATCGTTTTATGAGTAACTTTAAAATCACGATGAAGTTAAGCTGCAAATACCGTGACTTTTCAAGACAGTGGTCTGAAACTAAACATCAAAGAGGATTGGCTCGTCGCTAAACTGAATGAGTGGGTAGTGTTGAAAGAGATATCAGATCCCTAATGGCGATGTCCCTATCGGATGTGGTACGCGGCTATTCCACATGGAAAGACGTCACTCGAACTCGAATAGAAAAAACTTAAAAAAAAAAATTCTTAAAAACAAACTTTTATGTAAATGCGCTAAAAATAATAAAACATGCATTGTTATTCAAACTAAACGTGTATACAACAAAATTTCAGCTTAATCGGTTGACGATATCTGCTTCAAAATTGAGTTGCAAGATTCCAACCGAACAAACATAGTTACATACATTGCAAGTTAAATAAAAGTTTTTAAAAATAAAGTATTCGCGTCGTGTGACAATGGAAAAAGATACTTCATAGAGTGGATCAATCGTGACAAGCGGATAACCTCTCAGCCGATTAGCAGTTAGCAGTCAGACGATCGGTAGATGTTTGAGTTCACGAGTGGGCATTGTTGATCGCTTGATATGTGTAGATAAGTTTACAGAAACTGCAAACAACCTACGAGGTTATTATTGAACCTGAGAAGTGTGTTAAATTAAACATAGATAATAATGACAATGAAAAAGCTTTGAAATCAAACGGAAGCGAACATAATAGCCTTTTTCTATACGCTTTTAAGTATGATGGATTTCGTTTCATATTCAAGCAATATTATTTTATTCCGAGAAATGTTGACGAGTATACATAGTGGACGAGTCAAAAGAGGACGGTACCGAATTCTATAATTATAATAGAGATCTACAGTCGATCCCTCTCAGGGACCTATAAAGTCTATAAACAATACTACGTTTCATTGAAAACCAAAACACGGACCTAAGAAATCAGGACAAGGCAAGCTTTTTACGCTTATCCTAAGCATATGATTATGAGCAATATTAATAAACCTCTAGCCCTAAAAACAAAGACTAGGGTCAAACCGCCATTGAAACCTATAATTTTATAGCTCATACTCTATGACCTCGAGAAGCTACTGTCTGTGCTATAATTGTTTATGCATTCTGTGAAATATACCATTAGCGTGCTTTGATTATATTTATATTTATTAATAATACTTACGTATTGAATAAAACCATTAATAATTCATTTAAGTTGTAACTAATAAATATGTAAGTAATTAAATAAAAAAAAACACTGATAAATCACAAAGAAAAATGAAAAACTTAAATAAAAACTTTGTTTGCCGAGGGTGATCGATCTTTACATTTGATTTGTCGGCGCGCCAGCGACAAAACAAAGAAAAGAGACGTTGAATAACTCTGGTACGATCCGTCGCCGCGACGGCTACTGCGAACTCAATTTAAAATATATAAAAAATTTAATAAAAATCGAATACTGTAGTGTACACGTCCTCCTTCAGTAAAATTAGGCTTGCTCGTTAAAAAATTTACCCCCACTTAATTAATTTTTGGTAAATACAAAGTACTTGCTTATGATATAACTAGTTGTGTCCCGCGGCTGCACCCGCGTTAATTTCAGAGTTCCCGCGGGAATTCCGGGTTAAAAAGTACCCTATGTGTTAATCTGAAGTATAAGCTATATTATTGAAAAGTTTCATTTAAATCCATTCAGTAGTTTTTGCGTGAAAGAGTAACAAACATTCATCCATCCATCCATCCATCCATTCTTACAAACTTTCGCGGTAGTAGTAGTATAGGATAGTATGGATAGTAGGATATACTAAACAGTAAACACCAATGTTCACCCTGATGCGGAGATCGAACCCGCGACAACTGGCGTAGCAGGTTTACTTACCACTAAACTAACGGTGCTGTCAATCGAATTATGCTTTTGATATTTATGCACAGTGCATGGGTACAAATAACTGTTTATGCAAAGAAATTTTGGTATAAAGTGTAAACATTACAGGATAGGGTATCACACTAGTCGGAGCTAGACATTTTTATGACGGTGTTGTGTTATTATTATTGGTCACCGTATTCAGTTACTTCTCTTTCTTGTATGAGAACTGGTATCAAGTCCGGGAGCCCACGCGTACTTACTGAATATAATATGTACATAGTAAGGCATACCTGTTACCTACGTACCAACATGCAAACGAAACTACAATATTCGCACATTTAATCATATAGAAATAGATATTATCATCATAATATGTACAGCTCGGCTGGGCAGTGCTCTGGAGGCTAAGCAAAAGCATCTTTTCCTCCCGAATACCGCAGTATCTCAAGGCGAAAATCTTCGAAACTAGATATTAACAACAATATTTTGCGATTGGTAACGAGTTTTTTCTCCTACAGATGTTTCCTCAGGGATCTCTGACTCGCGATCTAGTAGGTACCTTATTGTACTGAGTTGCTATTCCCCACGTGAATTCGGCACTCCCTTTGGAACTCCCAGTTCTAAAACGTATATAAAGTATTCCTAGTGATTCAGGAATACTGTTACTCCCTATGTCAGTAAATATTTTTTTGAATCGGTTGAATACGTACTTCCAGATTAGATATATTATTTTTAGACCCTCTATAATAAATTACTTTACATCTGTATAGTAAAAATAAATGGCTTTAGAGGCAATAAAACAAAAACATTTAATATTCTAAGTTGCGATTGGTTTCAAACGAACAATAAAAATAAAATTTATTAAAATTTGTCCTTGAGAGAATACATCGACGCGTAGAGACCATGACTGTCGAGTCAAATGAAGAAAAAAACTTATCATTTTATAATAATGTCTTCAACGGTCATTTCTGAAGATGGCGCCATAGTTTTTACCACAGAGCAAATAAATTAACTAGAGAGGACGTGTAGGCGGGGCAGGCGCGCTACCGTTGCAAAGGAAGTTAGAGCAAATGCTCTAACTAGCCCAAAACTTCTTTTGCTGCCATCCCAAGTATATTTACCACAATATTCCTAAAACTGTGAATTTTGAGCACAGTGACTAAGTAAAAACATAACCATAAAGCATTTAATACATTTCTTTATGTTAATGAATGTTTTAGTGGGTGATGAATAAGTTTTGTGTGCGAAAATCACCTGGCGACATTGGTTTTCATCTGTTTTCATACTAAACTAAGTTGGTGTCCCTTCCATCTGATATTTTCTGTTCTATGGTTATTACTATGCGAAACAATATTATTTTTTAAGATTCAAAGGAGTTTTATATAAAAACTATCAAGTTTAAGACCCGAAAGTATTGAGCTAATAATTTATATGTTATCGACAGTGAATCGCATGCTCGCACGTCTATAAAAGTATATTTTTATAGTAAAAATAAGAATTTATTATCAATCAATTCAATCTGAAACCGTTACAAAACTTTGACATTTTAATAAAAAACATTAAAAAAAAACATACGTGTCGACGAACGAATGAACCTCCTCCTTTTTGGGAAGTCGGTTAAAAAAATCGGGAAAATTATGGATTGGTCAAAATGTATAATAAAACCCCTGATGTTTCCGCAGTGAATAGTGACAAGTTGTAGAACGATGACCGCCATTTTGTTGAAAAAATTACCTACGTACCCCCTTGGATATAATCTAAGATCTCTTTTTATTTTTGTATGAAAATAAAGATATAAAGTTTGTATGTTCGGATGTAGGGAATCAATCTCTGGAACTACTGAATCGGTTCAGTAGATCCAGAGATTACAACCTCATGAACTCCGGAGTTCCCTCGGGAATTCCGGGATAAAAAGTACCATGTGTCCCTCAGATTCATAGTAGGTTTTTAAATGTAAAATAAATTTTCAAATCAATTCAGTAGTTCCAGAGATTACCCTCTACAACCTCACAATATCCGGAGTTCCCGCGGGAATTCCGGGACAACAAGTATCCTATGTCACTCAGGATCACTGTAGCTTCCTATAAGTTAAAGAATTTTCAAAATCGGTTCAGTAGATCCAGAGATTACCCCCTATAACCTCACAAACTCACAAACCCACAAAATTTTGCTCTTTATAATATTAGTATAGATGAGGAGTCTTGGAAGACGTGTCGTCACTCAAGATGGTGTTATATGGGACATAGGTTAACTTTTAACCAACTTAAAAAATTTATTAGCAAAGAAATATAAGAAGAACTTCTTCTCCTTTTTTATTAAATGGCAACTTTTAAATAATTGCGCCAATGACAATGTGTGACTTGATAGACAAAGCAACGCGATTGAAGTAAAAAAAAAACCACAAGATATATTTTTAAATCATGAGATTTCCAAAATAAAATAAAGAACTAAGCAATTAAAAAATATTTACACTCCTATCTACTATAATCGACAACATACAACCAAAAACTTTATAAATTATACAAAAAACATAAATGGAGTAGGTATTATTTTAAAGAAAGTACCTGCCTACTTACTACAGGATAAGCGTCGTAGTTTTCGAACATAAAATGATGGTATGCGACGTGCGAAACCGCGGGTAACGTCGTACATAATGTCAACGGATTACGTCACCACGACAAGGAAAACTTTGCAGGCAGTAACTCTAGTCGTTAATAAAGTAAAGTAATCTACGGCGTATTATTTATTATTAGACAAAACAATAGCATCTGTATTTTTCATATATTATGTTACATTGCTATCATATGATTGAGAATACTCATGAAGCTTAGTTATAATATGATGTATGGATGTGTATGTTTATGTATGTATGTACATATATCTATGTACGTATTTATGTATGTAACGTAATAATTAATATTTATTTTTATTATATTTGCATATGCTGATGATATATATTTTTTAATACAGTTGCTCAAAAAGTGGCGTATTGCAGGGACGTTTAGCGTTCGGGATGTGGGCTATTACATACTCGAGCTTTTTGTTTACCTTTCCCGAACTTGTGCGTTCTCTTTGCCAACTGTCAAAATGGCGACACGACTTTGACACACTTTTTGCATTGCGAAACGTAGGTTTCGCATTACTAATACGACTAGCGCCATCTCTTGATCACAGTTGGAACTTAGTTGAGTTTGTTGTGTTTTTGATATTTTATTAAATTGCTTAATTTTTTCGTAACTGTATTAAAAATAGTTGTTCAACCGTCATTGCAACTAGTTCCGACTGTCAACCCTCACCTTCGGCTGCGCACTTATAATGAAATATACTAATATGTATATTAATAACGTTACGATACTAGTTGCATTTCCTTACGTATTATGTAAACACATATCTAATTTCCTCTCTTCTATAAATCTGTCCACTCAAAGCTTGCCTGGGAGAGATCGCTTTAAGCGATAAGGCCGCCTTTTGTATACCTATTAAGTTAAATTATATTATAAGAGTCACTGATTCATTTTTAAAACTGGAAACATGATTTTAGCAACAAAAGGCTTTCTTCTACAATGGCAACCATTAAGAAAGAAATTTATTTTTTTGGAAACTCTACCAGTTCCAAAAAAAAAAGAAAAAAGAACCTTTGAAAGAAAAAAGAGGTTCAAAGTTTTTAGGTACGTCAGTTTGAATGTTAAGGGTCATACAAATCGATGACTTCTTATCAAATAAAGAAACATGTATTTATAATATTTTGTGTCCGTGCGCGTGCGTGGCAACGATCTGCCAACTGTAAACCAGCGCTGGATGTACCCGCACTTAGCTAATGCCGAGTTGGTGTCCCTTTCGGCAGAGCATGCAAGATACCTGTGGGTTTAGATTATTATTCAATTCTATTTTAGTGTTAGGGATAAAATGAATGGAGAAACCGCGCAGCTAGTAGAGAAATAGAAATGGAAAAGCTCATCGGACCAAATAAAATAATACTCTACAACCTACAATTTTTTCTCTAACTGATTCTGATAAAAATTCCTATCAACTGACATTTAACACAACATAATTCTACGTACAATTATTTCTTACAACACTTTCCTTTTTCACATTGTGCAAATACACAAGTTAGAGATGCGTGCCGCAAGATTCGTTACAGCAACAAGAAGTATTTGAAATATTCGAAAATACCGACTGAAGACCAGTAAATTATTTTGCAAGGCAATTGGATACACCCAAGAAAAAATAAAACTTAAAAATATAAACTCAAAACATTAAACAACTCACAAGGACACTTAATACAAAATAAAGGTAACAATGACAAAGGAGTCAAGTCTCGTATCTTTGGGACTCTATACTCTTGTATCTTTGGGAAACAGACGTGAGTTTATTTAAGAATGTTATTTTCCAGGAATAAACGGTATTAAGGACATAATCGAACCTCGTACAGATGGATACAGATTCAGATAGTGATATCACTTCTCAGAAAGTTTCTTTTGCCGCGATACGAAGAATAACATCAGTACAACTAATTAGTATGCCACAGAGACGTTAGTCGTGATGTTTGGGATTAAAATACTATTCCCAAAACGATCTTAATACAATGGAGTAGAAGCTATCGGAGTCATAGTTACTATCTTATCTAGTACTAGCTGTGCCCCGCGGTTTTACCCGCGGTAATTTCGGAGTCACGTGGGAATTTCGGGATAAAAAGTACCCTATGTCACTCAGGACTACCGTAACTTCCTATAAGTGAAAGGAATTTCAAAATTGGTTTAGTAGATCCAGAGAATCCTACAACGTCACAAACTCATAATTCACAAACTCACAATTCACAAAATTGGTAAAGTTTTTATGATAGATGAACTATTAAAATAAATGAGTCTTAAGTTTTGCAACTTAATTAGACTAAAGTCCAGCACTCACAAAAAAACAAAGGATATTTTAATATTTTTGGTATTTTAAGAGCATGAAAAAGGTCGCTAGCTGCTTATTATTTTACCATATTTAAAATATTTTACATTTTTCATAATATACCAATCGGCATAAACCGTATCAGCCTATGAATCAAAAATAAGTCAATTTTAGCGCAAAAACTTTACAAAACACTTTAATATTCAAAGAGGAATTGTTAGGGGAATATTATAATAATTAAAGAGCCGAGTTAGAAAAACTCCATGTAACAGCCTCGAAATAAAACAATGAATCTATAGCCATCGATCGTCGTAATAAACGCAATTATATCTATATATTTACAAGTATATAAAAATCTCACTGAAGGAATAAGCAAACGAAGCTTCGAAACGACCGGAAATTAATACGGACTAATGTGACCGTTTGTTTCACGGGCAATGACAATAAATAACAAGAGGACCGCGACATATGTAACTGCTGAACGAGACGAAAGTGAAAACAAAGATGCGCCCGCGCAACACCTACGCTTTCGCTAGAGCATAATTCAACATTTGAATCGTTTGCTTCATGGACAATTGGTTGCACTCTACGACTCACCTCTATTGCTACTGAGTAGGCACTGAGAGAAAACATGTCATTTAAGTCACTGAGAAGAAAAGAAAATGTGTACTTCAAAGATCAAATATAATAACTGATTGTGCTCACTTTTTCCCTTAAAGCATCATATAGACTCGAATGCAACAGACGAAGAAACATTGTAATTCTTAAAATAAAATGATAATTTAATATTAATTAAATATTTTAAACCTATGCGCTAACTGTATTTTATAAACTGTACAAATGACTTACAATTACATAGGAAGAAAGAAAATGAGTATCTTTAATATGGATACTTACAGTTCAGCTGCTCTACGGAAAAACAAAGCAACTGACATTGTTTTCGAAATGAGTTTTTTTGTATTTTTGCCTCTTTTCACGCATAACGGACCTTGCTACATACTCACAAGTCACAACCATCAAACGCTTTAGTATTAGAGAAAGTCTTAGAGAAATCAAAGTTAAGAAAATCGTTAAACTGTGGAAGGTTTGTTTTTTTTTTTAAATAAAGCGATTTCCGGTTTTTTGCTCCTCCTGTAAAATTTATTTCGATGCAATTGCTTTGTTTTTCCGTAGGGCAGCCGAGTTCAAGGGGAATTATTAAATGAATACCTAACTCAAGCATATGCCTAGAGATGTATTATAATGATATCACCTGTATCGAATGTCAAAGTCATGTCGAAATAGACGATCGTTTCAGCGAACGGATCGATTTTAATGAAATAAATGAAACTTATATTTTGTACACAACGTTTCATTATTTCGAATATGCGGTTGCAGTAATTTACTTTTTCGGTTTTTACGAATCCGAATTGGATCACATTTTTGGTCATTCACAATAATCATGTATAATTTACTCATTCGTACTGCAGCACTTGGAGTGAAATGAGAGCAATACACCGTACCAAAATAGGCAGCAGTAGCTACCATAAACGTGGGTGGTGAAGTACAGTGAAAATTTTTGAGCAAACATCTTGACACTTGACATTCTTAATTTACCACGCATGGCCCTGCACACGGAACAAAAAATGTGGAAACAAAACGAGCTATCACCTTGTTTATGAGAATTCAATTATATAAGCAAAATGCAAACAAGTTTAGACTGGATTAACAGGATCGACTTAAATATTTGTTTTGTGACCTTTCATGGACAAAACAATATTGGAAATATTAAGAACAAAACAAGCGTTTGCAGACCTTTCAATTACAAGACGACATAAATTCGCGACCAAAGATGATCAAGAAAGTATACTTCTTTAGAGCATTGCCATAAAAAATTATAGATATTAGATTTAACGAGGTCCTAATTACAACATCCAAAAAATTCAGCGTAGGTAGCCCGGCGATTTTATTTACGAAAAAAAAAACTCAGCGTTCAAGTTTTCGGTACATCCTGTATACCCAGCATCAAATGCAGCATACTAATCTCAAACGAAGCAAACTGCACAAACTGACAAGACGACATAAATTCGCGACCAAAGATGATCAAGAAAGTATAGGTACTTCTTTAGAGCATTGCCATAAAAAATTATAGATATTAGATTTAACGAGGTCCTAATTACAACATCCAAAAAATTCAGCGTAGGTAGCCCGGCGATTTTATTTACGAAAAAAAAAACTCAGCGTTCAAGTTTTCGGTACATCCTGTATACCCAGCATCAAATGCAGCATAGGTACTAATCTCAAACGAAGCAAACTGCACAAACTGACGGTAACTGTCAAAGGTAGCTGCATATCTCTGATGATGGTTGTACATTAAAAAACTTTTGTTCTTCTAGAGAGCAGACAGTTACTTGCAATGATGTGCATACCTCTAATTGGCATGCATGTATGTCACCAACACTCAAATAATGTAATTTCTATAACTTAATACTGTATATACTATGCTGTTGCTGTGCCAATATTTACATAAATAAATAACTAAATAAACTGACGGGAGGAACGATATCGACGCTACGAGTAGTACCGGTAAAGGCTAAAGAGCCTCGGCCAGCGGCGTGCCGGTGCCTCCAATTCTCCAGATACGAAAATAGGCACATACGCGAGACGCTATCCGCTCAACTCTAATTCCTTTTATAGAAACACATTCTGGACATACCGAAACCGTATGTCACGACTGATTGGTTTTTTTTTTGTGTTATATTCAAGAGTCCCGATGAAGTAAATATTAATCGCTCGGCAGAACAAATGGTATACAGTGGGATCTTAATTTGACGGGTTTAGTGGGTGTGGAGAGTGATGTATGGGATGAGTAGGAAATCATCAGTATCGGGAATAGACTAATTAGTCCAACAGAAAGATCGACTTGTTTTATAAGCGAAAAGCTAATGGAGAATAACGAACATTTACACGTGGCAAGTTGGCAACAGCCTGGTGTGATAAAACTGACTCTATCTGTCCGTATGTGAATTATGAATCACGATACGCTGAATTACCTAAGTTAGATAGACAAAGAGATTGACAAGACATGTCAATTTCACATTAGCCAAAGTGCAACGATTGTAGATGAAGCTATCAAAGACATCTAGCATTGTCAGGAAAACCTAGTATGGTCGGCAACGAAAATTGCTCATGACTTAGTTCAACATTAAATAACATTCTTGCAAAGGTGTTCTTCACGTGGCAGAATACGAGGTACTTTAAGGAATTTGGTACCTTATCCCTACTTTGCCCCTTGTTTTCAAAATCTGCCAAGCTGAGTTTCCCGACAATACCACTTCAGAAAAGAAGATAAACCGTAAGGTTGTTTGTTATTGTAAGGAGAAGAATATGAAAGAATTAAGGAGTTCCTGCGGGAATTCCGACACTCACGGGGGTAAATTTCCGAAACGGTACGACCTATTTTGACGATACTTTCATGGTTATGATTTTATTAGGAGCTGATGCTGATTCAGCTGATGTTATTAGGAGTAAATTAGGCTACTTTGAACTTCCTGCGGGAATTCCGAAACTCACGCGGGTGAAACCGCGGGGCACAGCTAGTAGGCAATAATTATTAGAAACATTGTCGCCCCGTGCGAGCCTCAAAGAATCGATAAAATATACCTACAGCTCGGATACGTAGGTATTTTGTAACATTTTATGCAACGTTACAAAACCACGTCACACACATCTGTCACCAACCAGTAAGGTTGCTTGTCTCGCATCCAGTTCTAACCATCGGAAGGACAGAAACAAGCAGTCGGTTGGTTACTTAATCAATATTCACCTTTATATTATATGAATTAATTATAAATCCCGTCAAGCCGACTAGAACGTTACGCGCTCGGAACGGCCCTAAAGAAAACGGGCGCCGGCAAGGCCACTATTTCTATCCATGCACTATTATCAATTTATTATTATTAATTACCTAATCTATTAATCGCTTCTATTTCCGTATTAAAATCGTAATTCTGCCTCTTGTACTTCTGGGATAATAATATGTATAAGTAAATGACTTTACAACTGCACTACTGCACCATTTCTCAAAAGTCTATAGAGTAGTTTTGACAGTTGCTTCCGAAAAAGTCTAAGATTGGATCTCACACTTGAACTTGACCAAAACAAATTTAATCATCTAGATTCTAGACCGTATCATCACTGTAGATTCTAGAGATCCAGTTTTAGTCTCTTTTTAATAACGATTCTGAAGAATTTTTTTCTTCGTATTTAAATACGAATTGAATTATTATTAATTTGAATTGTTAATAAAAAGTATAATAATAATCGGGTATGTATTAAAAAATAATCGATTTTTGATTTTTAACCAACTTTTTTTCGTAGTACAGTGACGACGGCACCTACTGAACAACCATTAGGTTAGCAGTGACTCGTAAAATTAACCTTGTAGCAGAAAATCATCATCAAGTTGTGAAAAACATGTAGAGCAAAACAGTCACAAATGGAGGATAAAATTCCAAAAATGACAAACTAAAACTGAACTAAGAGAGTTGGTGGAAAAAGAGATCTCTATGAATGGAATTGCATTTATTTAAAGTGAATATCTATTGTATTATTTACTAGCTGTCCCCCGCGGTTTCACCCGCGGCAATTTCTGAATTCCCGCGGGAAATCCAGGATAAACTATAGATATAAAACTTCCTCGTGAATCACTCTATTGGTGAAAACCGCTTGAAAGTCCGTTCAGTAGTTTTTGAGTTTATCGCGAACAGACAGCGGCATTTTATGAAGGAACTATGAAGTAGGTACCTACAAGATATCCGATAGGATTGTATGATCTTAATGTAATATATTAAGTTGTCAATCTGCCCTTTCATCAAAATATTAGCAAACAAACACTAGATTTCAAAACCAACCACTTCACCATCACGCTTTTTTTCTACTCGCTAAATTCACAAAATTATTTTTAATTAAATAAAATATTGATACCGATTAAAAGTCGAATTCAAATTAATTCCAATTTCAAAATCGAAGTTAGTAACGGGTGTCGTGCATCCGAGAAGCGCGTGCGCAGCGTTCGCGGCGCGATATTCAACTGTTTAGTAGTGTTTACTATATTCAAGCGTTGTCTCAGAGGAAGTCACTAAAATTCGAGACGCAGTATGGACGCAGTGCTACGAAACCATTAATGAACATGCTTAATTAATGTCCATGGGTGGATCTTAGTTTTGGGTATTCTCCAGGGTATGAAAATCAAAATTCTAATTAGTCCGTCAGTTACAAAATAAAAAAATAATAGACACGTATTTTTTGCTTTTTCAAATAAATGAAAATAAACATAGATAAAGAGCATTAAAGTTTAGGGTGGGGGACTCGTGACGTCAATATTCAGTATAAGCCCCATACAAACTGCACCGAGTTGTGACGTCACGCCAAATTTCAACTCAATATATCGCCGTTATTTTTTGATTACGTAAAAAAAGAAAAATACGTGTCCAATATTTGACTAATCTACACGACGGACTAAAAAAAAATTTTTTGTCAAGTAGCCATCCGATTTATTATCAGATCAATCTAACAATAACCTATCCTAAAGTAGTCAGTTTGAGGTAAGCTTAATTAGAAAAGGTCCGTCACGTCTAAGCGAAATTCTGTATCGATACCGATAAAAGCCTGCCGTTTTCGGGTTCGAACCCGATAAAAGACCGTAAAAGACTGGCTTTTATAAGCATAGGGTTGATTGCCCACCTATAGTTGGCACATAAGCAGGATACACACCTCAATGAGCGGTCACCCATCCCTGAGTCCCACTAATTGTATTTCACGCTTCACTATTCACTGTTGCATTGTGCTATATTGTCGACAGTAGATATGCGTTTTGAGTCAGGCGCGGATCTAGGATTCGGTTCAGGGAAATGGCTGCACCACGAAATTTTTTGAATATCCTTCTTCCTACTAATATTATAAAAGCGAAAGTTTATTAGAATGTATGGATGGATGGATGGATGTTTGTTACTCTTTCACGCAAAAACTACTGGATGGATTAAATGAAACTTATAGATCTTATAGATCTTATAGAGCTTATAGATCAGATTAACACATAGGGTACTTTTTATCCCGGAATTCCCGCGGGAACTCTGAAATTAACGCGGGTGAAACCGGGGGGCACAACTAGTATCTAATATAAAGTCAATGATAATTATTTCTAAGGCCTGATTAAAGTACCTAAATAAGTCGTCAGGAGCCCCCCCACTGCCCGGGGCCCCAGATCCGCGACTAAAAAGTAGATACCCTATATCCTTTTCTGTACCACCTCTAACAACATCGATTGAGCCGTTAAGCCGTGAAAGCGTAACAAATAAACAAATTCACTTTCTCTTCTTCTTTCAAATTTTCTTTCTTAACTTTTATCGACAAAAGTAGATATAGTTAGTAGGGACGTTAACAAGATCCAGGAGGGGGGATCCAGTACGCTCATGCTTATGATGTAGTAGGAGTGCTTTTGATAGAAACGACAAGCGACATGGCGTATACGAAAGTTATCAAGCAAGGCACGCGGGAATCTTATCAATATGGAAAATGGAGTAAGTAAAGCTTACGCTTAAGCTTAAGCTTTCTCCATACACAAACAAGCAAAGCTTTACTGACATTAACATGACTGATAAGGTACAACGATAAGCTTATAATATTAGATTACAAAAAACGTATAGGTATCTACGCTTATCCCGTGACCCTCTGTAGTCTACTCCTCTACAATAGGTACTACACTATACTAGGTACTATTATATACTTTTATAATAATAATAATTCTGCTGTTGCTTTGTTTCATTGTGCCGCTTTTATACCTACCTACAGATAAAAAGTTTGTAGAGTTCGCAGTGTTTGCCTTTGTGCAATTATAAGGAATAATTTGTTAATTAATTAAGTGCGGCGGTAAGTGCATGAAGAGTTGTAACAACTGCTGGTGAACCGAATAAAAAAAATAGAAAAAAAATAATACACCTACTTCATTGCACGACAGATTTTTTACAATAACATTTGTTTGTTTTTTTTTACTTATATAAATTATTATATTCTTAACGTTATTTAGAATTATTATATTTTTTTATTTATATAAATATTATTATATTCTTAACGGCTCCACCGATCATCATGGAATTTTGCATACACGTTGTCAAGGGTACCTACAGAGAAGGACATAGGGTACCTACTTTTTATCCCGGAATTCCCGCGGGAACTCCGAAATTATCGCGGAGAAAAAACCGCGGGGATCAGCTAGTCAGGATATAACATATGCCAAAAGATTTCTGGGTACCTACCTGCCTACTTTTTTAAACTTTTTTAGAAAACAAACTGAAAATTAGAAAAAAAATACTGTTATTGATATTAATTGGACACAGATAAGCAATAAAATGTTAACCCACAAAACGAAGTTATTGATTCAGAACGATTTATTGAGAGTTAGAGAACGTTTTTTAATTATGTGTTTACTTTATTACATTGTTTAAATATGTAACTAAATATTGAACAATGAACATAAAAATGTTGAAACAAAATGACGGTTCACGGTATAATTTTAAAACTAATTTACTCAAAATTTCTCCAGTGTGGGTTTTATTATACTAGCCTACAAAGTACGTGTATAAGTACATTAGTACATTGACATTACATAGACACAACACCGTCATCTAGGATCAGCGAAAATGCAAAATGAAAATATAAGTCTGCGCCATCTAGTGACGGATAGCAAATATGTTACTATTATGAACTGTTACTAATAGTTAATAGCGTTTCTTTTCTATACTAGGTGGCGCTAGATATCATAATTCTACAATTTGACAACACACTCGATTTCAGAACGACCAATCGGAGCAAAGAATTAGCTTGAGCAAGTCATTGAGTTTTGCGTTCGTGGATCATGATAGGTCCGTTCCGAGCCGACCGACATTTTGTTTGGAGGACACACTGTGACGCGGCGACGGCGGCGACACCCGCTGACAGCCAAGAAAATAAATAATGCCACTGCGAGCGATCGGTTGGAGCAACCTTGATGATATTAATTTAGTGCAAGCGGTGAAACCACACGAAGTTTTGTATAAAGTAAATGTTTTAACGCGAAAGATTATACTAGAAAGACAGTCTAAGTGGCAAGAAATATCGAATGTAGTTGGTAAACCAGGTAAGATCTCTTCTTCTTGATTCTATTGGTCCCTTTGCTGAAGCTATTCTATCCCATGCTACATCATCATCATAGCGAGCGTCGAAGACTTGCAGTCGATAAGCTCTAAATCTAAAGATTATGACCTATTTTTATATTTACAACAAGATCAGCTGTTAGGTCATTGTATGTTGTCAATATATGTTTGATTCATAAAAATATTGATCGTTTTCGTTCAAGTACATATCAGCTGATTTGATTCTGATTTTTTTTGTATAATATTATATCATCACCTACCTATTGTTTTTAATACCTACAATCATTTTCATAAATTCGTCCATCATTGAGACAGTGTTAAAGTAAATAGGTAATAATTGAGGTAATAATATACAAAAAAATTAAGAATCAACAATAAATAAAACTAGGTACCTACAAAGAAATTTTTGCAGCATTACCTAGTGTTTATAAAGGACATTTCAAACCTACTAATACCAATTAAATACAACTATTTACACTAATTTAATAAACCTATTATGAGTGAATACTAACTAGCAGTTACTCACGTTTTCACCCATGGTAATTTTAGAGTTATCGTGGGAATTTCCAGCTAGAATATAGTCTATATTACTCGGGGATAATGTAGCATTCTATATACTTAATGGTGAAATAATTTTTGAAATTGGTCCAGTAGTTTTGAGTTAAATCATAACAAACAAAAAATCTATTGGTTCAACTTTAAAAGTTTCCTATGTCACTCAGGGTTACTGTGGTCAGGGAGCTACTATACACAAGAGTTGACAGGAATCAGTGAATAAATTTTCGTTGTGCCGGGATAAAGTAAATCTAAATTTTAAGTGATGTGATGAGTAAGTTTCACTCATAGTTTTTATGTAAAAAGGCATTCAAACAAACCAACAAAAAGATAAGGCAATTAAACTGTTGAAATGGACTTTATATAATCCCCATCTACTTTTTTTATATTTCTAGTATAAAACACCCAAGTCTACAGTTTTGATGTATGTATTTAGATTAACAAGCTAGTCCCTGCGGTTTTGCTTTTCACAGCTTAGGGGTTTAATTTCAAAATCATTAGTGTAGCAAGCACATAAGCCTGAGTATCCAGTTTCCAAACAAAATTGTTTGGGCTGTACTCTCTCAGTCATCTGTGAGTTTAGTGAAGTTTATTCCTTGTTCCTTAAGAATCAATCTGCATATACAAGGTCAGGAAATGAAAGTTATGAAGAGTAAAATAAAACTTTCTCTGTTATGTATTAGGCATTATGTCCATTGTTCATGCACAACTTATCTTATGCACATTGCTATGGCAGCTAGACATTGTTATTTACAATAAGCAGAGTTAATAATAATAAAGAAGCAAACTCCAGTTGTGCGTCAGAGCTGATGAACACACTTTTATTTTTTAAATTTCAGTTGAAGAATGCAAGAAACGGTGGAGGGGCGTCCGGAATAGTTACATAAGGAACAAACGTTTGGGCAGTACATATAGAGGAAAGGTGTTTGAAGAAATGGCCTTCCTGGATGATTCACCCGAGGACTGTATGGACCAGGAGAGTGTATACGTTATCGAGGAGACAGCCAGTGTGGAGAAAACAAACCAAATAACTGTTGACAAATTTGAGAGTGAAGAAGAAGTTATTACTGATAATCAAGAATATTATGACGTAAGCACAATGTTGTTTTTTTAGCCATTTTGGCTTATAATATTGATGTTTGTTATTAAGTTTATTTTTACAAACCGTTTCCCGCAGTTTCACCTGCGTTAATTACGGAGATCTCGCGGGAATTCTGGGATCAAAGTACCCTATATCTTTTTCTGTACCCCAGACAACACTGACTGACGTGTATGCAAAATTTCATGATGATTGGTTGAGCCGTTAAGGTGTGAAAGAGTAATAAACAAACTGTTATGTACTGGGGGTAGCGAAACTCACTTTCGCAATAGTAAGGATAAAAGTGCAATTTTAACCGCTGATCGCTAACAAAGTTTAAAGAAATTGCATTAGTGATGATTTTAATGATAAATTTAAAAAGGAAAATAAATGTTGTATTTCAGATGAAAGTGGTAGATACACCTCAGGAACAGAATACCACCCAGCAGTACATTAAAGTTGTACCTCAAATAGCGCCTAAACCACAAAATGACGAAATAAAAAAAAATGGTATGAAAAATGCAGGCAGAAGAAAAAAAGTTCCCATTCTCAGAAACTATCCACCTGTGAAAATTCTACCCAAACCTATTATCAGTGCACCAAAAATACTGGGATACGCAGTAGAGGACCATAACTCGAATGAAACGAGACCACAATTCATGCAAACTCCACTCAAACAAAAGTCACAGCAATTCATACAAAAAGCACCTGTACAGGGGCCACTAGTGCAACAAATTACACCCGAACAGAGGTCGCAATCCATAGACAAACTTATAGAGAAAATTCTAAAAGAGAACACAAACGAAATAGATGTTTTCTTCAAAAGTATGGCGACCAGTGTTAAAAAATTACAACCAAACTTAATACCCAAGGTGAAAATGGAAGTTTGCAATGTGATTGCGAAATACGAGATGCAGAGTTATGAAAGCAAACAATCAGACGATTAGACAAGTGAAATATGATTATAGGATAAAACAGTGGCAAACATTTTAATTGCAAAAATGCAGTCATGTAGGTAACAGTCATAAATATGTGTACCCATAAGGGAGAAAAGTGTTTTTTTTTTTTCTTTTAATATAAAATTAAATGTGGAATGTTTGTATCTTTATCTACTTTTAAGAAAATTTGTTATAATTTAGAGCTGGGGAAGATATGGCCTCGGCCCCAGTTCGGGGATTATAACATAGTTTTGTTGATATGTATGTTACGACTGACATGTGCAGTAAATTTTTATATTTAAATAGAATAGAATACACTTTATTGTACACCAAAATAATGTTACAGTGTTAAATATTAAGTTACTGTATATTATTCAGTCACACACTAGATAATCCTTGAATTTATTTTTATTTTTTAATTTAACATACTAAAATATGCAACTCGCGCGGCTTGCTGCTAACCTAAAACTAGTATGCACATAACAATTATAGTAGTCACTACGTATCTGCACCACCCACTCTATAAAATTATTTTAATAATTATAATTATTTATATAATTATTTTATACTTATTTTTTAAATAGGGCCTTATAATTATTTTTAGTAACGCTGGCTAGTCGTCCATTAAACGGACGAATAATAATCGTAAACGCAAAATGTGTTGATCTTTCCAAACGTTCTGTTTTTGTTACGAGATTTGCACGCCGATTGAAAAACCTTTTTAACAATTTTTATCTAAAAATCAATTGTATGTCACTGTAAAATTGTAAATACCGTTAGATTAAAATCTATTATATCTCGCGAGATTGTCAGCAGTACAAACCTAACCTGACCATAATTAATATTATAATGTACCGAAAAATAATTAAATTGTAAGCAGTATGTCACGGTTCACAATATTTTGACAGACAATCTGTACAATTTACAAACTGTACGGTGATATATTAACAATATATTGACAATCTTTTTTGTGAATTTTTGTAGTTGAGTGGACCGTGGACGACGAATAATAATCCGCTTAGTGGACGAATAAACATTTCCTTTAATCCTTTAATAATAGTAACTGTTACCTGGAAGGAATTGCTTTTTAGCAATAAGGCCACCCC
This sequence comes from Zygaena filipendulae, assembly GCA_907165275.2. Taxonomy (NCBI): domain Eukaryota; kingdom Metazoa; phylum Arthropoda; class Insecta; order Lepidoptera; family Zygaenidae; genus Zygaena; species Zygaena filipendulae. The sequence continues at coordinate 2,748,048 of OU015668.1, forward strand.
TTGTTGCCCATTTTACTTCTCTATGTATTTTTATTATTATTGTGGTACCTAACAATAAAGAGTATTTGATTTGATTAGTATAGTAGGTTTTAAAATATTTTCTGTGACCTAACAAAGTGCTCGCAAATCGAAATTCGGCACTTTTACGTAGTTTTTTTTTCGATGTACAGCTAAATTATATTTAACAAAGTTATTAAAACAATAGAAAGATATCTAAGTAATTTTTAATTATATTCAAGCAGATGCACAGAGACTGATTGGATTTTATTTAATAGATAATTTTGCTATTCAATCAAGAAAATAAATGTTAGTTGGATTTCTGGATTGAAAACATTTTATTATTACAACACACTTAATTTTTTAATATGTTCCACGATTGTACCATACTTACAAATAGCGAATATAGTAAAATTAGTTATAGGCAGGTACTTAGTATTATACTTTTCTGTAACCTTTAAAAAATTTACTTTTCTGCAACCTTTAAAAAAATTTATATTCGAATGATACCTACTGAAGTATAGTATTATATATTATGTGCTACTGATAATATTCGATTTGAATATTTTTTTTTTCATATTTTTTTTTCTTTTACGCTAATTAGATAAACAATAGTGTTAACCCACACTGAACCATTTCGAGTAAATCGTATTTTAAAATTATAGTGCCATTTTGTGTCAACGTTTTTTACTTATTATTGGTATTTACTATTAGGTAGGTATATAAAATGTAATGAGTTTAACACAGTTGAAAAACGTTCTCCATCTGCCAATGAAGCGTTTTCTATCATTAATATCATTGTTCAGAACATCGTCATTGACAATTTTTAACCCGTCACCACGCCGTCACTGTTGGTAATCATTACACAAACGGTATTTTTAAAGATACCGGTAGTTTTCAGGGGGCCAATCGCGTTATTTTATAACGACATTACTGGAAGAAAACTGTAAAACGTCACTTATTTGTTTTTATTAGTTTTCTAATTTATTTTGGTCCTGATTCAAGTTTACTTATAGGTTAATCAACATTATCATCTAAATAAGAGTGAATTGACATTATTAAAATAATCAGCGCGATACGTAATGCGTTTATAATATTATTTTTATTTTTAACCCTTTCGCCGCCATGTCTTGGTAGCCTTAACTTACCTCCAGCGCGGCGTTTTAGGCATAATTTCTCCTATTGTTTGGAATGCGAAGATCGTAATATTACGGGGATGGCGGGGAAAGGATTTAATATTTGACGTTCTAACGGCCGCACACAGAGTCGTTTTAATGATTAGGTACTTAATTTTAAGTAAAGATATTAAAAACAAAACTGCCGCACGCAGAGACTTTCATTAAATGAATATACTTAAAATTAAGTAATCATTAAAACTACTCTGAGTGCGGCCGTAACTCTTGAATGTTTGCTATATAAAAATATAATCGAGTATCAATTATACATATAAGTCACAACTCACAAAGCATATACCACTACGATAGAGACGTAATAAAACTGAAATCGAAAGTATCGACACGACGGTCATTCGAGGGAACAGGTTGTCCAAAACCGAACTGCCTCGACACAGCCGACCCAGTGCAGGGGCCGCATTCAGGATTCAAAGCACGGGAAAAACACTAGAGATGAGCGTCAACGGATTCTGATTATTACTTTTTAAGTTTTCCGATTTAGAAATAGATTTTAAAATCAGTTTTAAGAAATCGATTTGGTTCTTATTTTGAGGTTTATTTCAAATGCAGTTTCCTTCAATTCGTAGATATACATAGAATCGAAAAATTTATGCATAATTTTTTTCCAAACACAAATTAAACTCAAAAGCATAATTATGACAAAACTATTTTCTTTGGGTAAAATGAGCGCAAGATATCATCAGCGACAAGTTTTGCATTTATTTTAAGCTAAATTATTCTAACTTCACTACATGGAGATTTGAGTCGTACGATTAATTTCGTTTGGAATAGGGAGGAAGAATGCAGACCTGCTGCAAAACTCGCCAACGTCATTGTACCTAGCCTACATTTGACCTTACACTTCAGCTCTAATTTACTCCTTGCGGCGGACACTCCTTCTTAGATTTAGAGGGCAAATTGTCACATTTCCGAGAACTCTGGTCAGCTAAAAAAAATATTTCGTCTACATTTCAACTTATTAAACAAAAAAAAAACAATAATTGCTGACAACTGATAATAGTTACATTCTTCTCATACAAATTTACTGTCCACTGTTTTCTCTGACACTGGCATTAGGCATGAATAGTGCGCCCTCTTATCCAAGGCACCTCATTTCCACTTTGAAAAAAGAATTGAATAACGTTAATATTCCTACTGCGGTCCACAATGTTTGCACATATGCGCAGTTTTGGGTACTTTCGGGTTCTGAAGCTACGTATGTATCTACGTAATTCAGAACTATAGCCGTTACCCTTATCCCCTTCCAGAACGCCTTTCTTTTCGTTAGTGCATACGCTACGTTATGAAAGGGAGCTTTGTGAATATCTACTACCTCTGTGCTACATATAGATAGACACCAAGCGAATCGGCTTGTTTGTTCACTGATCGTCAGTCAGTCAATCTTTCTCCTTTTATAATATGTAGGCTACCCTAAAACTTTGACGATGAATAACTGTCTCTAAATAAACAAAAGATTGAAAAATAATACAGGTTCCCTAGTACATCCTTCCTTTTACATTTCATTGATAGATTTTTGTAAAAATATGCTCTTACGTTTTGCTAAGGCGATGAAGTAAAATATTTGATTCCGACTTCATTCCCAGCTGAGCTAATAAATACACGCGTACAATTAGAAAATTATAGAGTAATGGAGCGCCATCCAATAACAAACCGAAAACTAATTCATTTTCTGACCCCACGAAGAAGTTAATTCATTTATTTCCCCCTTAAATACAGTGCACACACGAGTGGCACGAGGGTACACGGTTAGTGAATTTTTATATTATTTTTAAATGAACATTGGCCAGGAGAATGTGGGGTGTTGTTTATGTACATACTTGATGCGAGACGCTCGTTGTTTTAATACTTAATGTTAGTACGGGCGAATCATAACAAAATATAGAAATAAAACATTCAAGAATCGTGAGAATAACGATTAATTTCGGAGTTCCCGCCAGTGTTTCGAGATCAAAGTAACCTATTTCCTTTGAAGTACCTCCCTCTGAAAAAGTGTATGCAAATAATGTAAGGTTACAAACTTCTAGGTTTGATAACAACCTTCAGTTCACTTAAAGCGAAACCCTCAATGAGTCGCCCGCTTATACAGCAGTCGCTTAATAATAATCTGTTATGCCGACTGTACATAACGTGGATAATATACCTGGGATTCAACTCTCAGGTTATTTGCAGCTGGGCGGAGCGTCTAGACACCCTATATACACGGTTCAAAGCCTAGCTAGTAAGGTACCCACTGTAATATGTATTTACATTTATTTACATTTACGGATTAGGGTTCGTCGAACAAAATCCTTACTACTTAGATCCTAAATGCGAAAGTGAGTTTATTTTTTGTTTGGTACGCTTTTACGCCTTAATGGCTCAACCGGTGTCGTCATGAGATTTTGTATACACGTTATGAGGGGTACAGAAAAAGACAGAGAACTTTTATCCCGAAATTCCCGCAGGACTCTGAAATTAACACGTTGGCAGGGGTACAGAGAAAAGGTCAAGGTACTTTTTATCCAGGATTTCCCGCAGAAACTCGGAAATTAACGCTGGTGAAATTGCGGGGACAGCAAATTTACAAATAAATGTAAATAAACAAAAAAAAAAATAGTATAACAATAGACGGCGATTGCGACGTGAGCCGTGCCAAGAATCGATCAATAGTTTTTTTTTTTTGTGGTCCTACTGCATAGAAGCTGTGACTCGTGACCTTGTACCACAGGGTATTGCGAGTTGCGAAACTATGATTGTTGAGTACTAATACTAATAAAAACCGCTTGTTGAAATACGCAATCAAAACAGACCACCGGGTTAAACGTTCCAGAGAGAGGTATTATAAAAAAAAACAAACAAAAGTGACACGGAAGAGTGTACACAAGTTGCATTCATGGCGCTTTAATTAAAATAAAATAAAAAAACGAAAGAAGCCCAAATGAAAAACACACAACATGTTTAGAAAAGAGGCGTAGCTACACTAGCTATAGAAGTGACATAGTAGCGTCTTCGTCGAGTTCGCACAATGCGTTTTGAGTGTCCTTAACTTCCCACCGCGGCTGGAGTGGTTGAGCTGAACAGAAGGGATAGTGCACAGCATTCCAGAGCGCGGAGATAATGATGACGAGTGACGTAATATCAAACATATTATGTTTTGAATTTTGATCATCATCATCATGTTTAATGCATTCAGCATTCGTATGAGCTAATTAATTAAATATTGATGATTATTATATGCCGTGGTAGTCTGACTATCGAATTTTGGCCGCTTATTCTGAAGTCATGAGTTCGCTCCGAGGCGCGTATGTTCTGTCTTTTCTGCCACATGCTTGTTGGTAATGGAAAACTTCATGAGGGGTAAACATAGAAACAATCTTTGCAATTTCGGCTGTCGTAAATTAGTTAAATTTCTCGACTATCTTTAACTAATTTATACGTATAAACGCGTATGTGAGTTTGTTTGTTGCGCTTTCACGCCCTAAATACTCAACCGATCATCATGAAATTTTGCATACACGTTGTCAGGTGTAGAGAAAAGGACATAAGGTAGTTTTATGCTGAAGTTCCCGCGGGACCTCGGAAATTATCGCAGGTGAAACGCACGAAACAGCTATTAGTAGGTAATAAATCACGGGGTAGCAATGCATATGCGACAATAACTTACAGTCGGGCGGTTTAAACTCAAACACAGACGTACGAGTGGCTTTGCACCAATAAATATCTTCCCCACACCGCTGCAGGCACATGAGTCATTGTTGGGACGGTGTCATTGGGGTCTGCGATTATTGTTCCCGACAGCTCCCGGAAGGGTCAATATGTCTTAGTTTACACCCCAGATATTGAAATTTCACTTGCTCTACACAGTGCGATTTCTATAATATGGATTCATAAAATCTGTCGGTCATAAATTGAATCTGTACTTTTTAATTTTGGGTTCTTCATAAAGTCATTTTGGAGCTACCTTTTATAATCTTACTTTTCTCTCGGTCACGGTAAAACAGCTGAACTAATTTTAAATAAAATCTAGCAAGATGATCTACTCGAAATATGCATATTCTAGCAACAACTTATTACCACATACTTTTTATTCCGGTGCGTGGGTGAAACTGCAATTAACAGCTTTCGTAGTTATTAGTTCTTTAGAGTTGTACAGTATACCAATAATAAGATACAATATAATAGAGTATTCGCCGATCAGCCTATCTATTTTAATCATATGACATCACACCATCAGTGGGTATTAAAAGCCGAGCTCAATCAACTCGGTGCGACAAGCGACTACGTCAATGCGACTGAAGGATACGAATTACGATATAGACGACAACGCGCTCCGTTTCGGCTTCTGCATAATGCGCTTGCGTAAACATACAGATAGACTTACAGAGAGATCTAAAAATAATTGTTTTGGGGACTTTGCATTAGTTTCTATCGAATATTTTCAATGAACCGAATCGCCTCGATTGTGTTTTGAGGATACGTGAGTTGAGTGCGTATTGCGATAAAATCATACCGGGCATTCACCTTATCTCTATATGTATGTGGTTTGAAATAGGTATCATAATATATTTATTGGCTTTAACATTACTGTTATCAACATCAATCGCTGCGAATCTATATCCCGACAAGATACTTTATCACAAATTATTTATTATAGGTTTTTTAGTTAAATTACGCCATCAAATTGATTTTATCACCGATTCTGAATACTTATTAAGATTTTTCTAACACATCAAATAACCACTAACCTACTTTCTTCTTCTATAGTTATTACTCAATACTGACTTATGTTAAATATTCTAATAGTAGACATCAGTTCTCATTGATATTTTCTGATGAACAAAAGTGGAATATCACAAAACTTTCTTTAAATTAGCTGTTATTCAGAGCTACAAGGTCCTAAATAAGTAGCATAGCATATTATAGCATAATAATCAGTCTTTTAAAGTCTCCACTGTTGGGGTGTGCTCTTTCTTAACAGTGTGGGTGTGTGGTGGATATAAGGAAATCATGCGGGCCCATTGTGGACTCATGCACTTTACACATAATTTCAGATTGCTTTCCCTCACCTTCAAGTCTACGGTAGTAATAGTTTTCATTCGTGTACAGATTAAAGAAAGATCCCTAGGTAGGTAAGAGAGATCCGAAATCAAACCTTCATCCAAAGTGGCAAGAATTCTACTGCTGGGCTACCAGTGTCGCAGGATGATAACCTTCTCAAAACCCTTCTTGCTACATTCTCACTTTAAAATGTCTTTTAGGAAACCCATCTAAAGTGTTCTTGCATTTTACTCATTTAAGGGGTCAGCTAAGAAATCAGGAAAGTATTACTTCCAGATTGTTATGTGGCCTTTTTTGGAAGCTCCAGCCCTTTACGTACCTGTGTGTTGGTGAACCGGCGGCTACCGGAGCGGCTGAGCGTGCCGCCTCGCACGTTGCTGTCGGAAAGTTCTACATCGCCACCGCCGTCAGCGGCTCGACGTCGAGACAACTCGCACAGCTCGGCAATCGGTTGCACCTGTTATTGTTATTGATCTTGAGTATTCTAAAGTTTTTTTTTCTATAATATAGACTTTTGCGCGTAATAGGTACGTTTAAGTTAAAAGTTTTTTTATTAGCCTCATCGCATCGCTATTGCAGTCAATGGTGCTTACAAAATCTTTCTTAGCTCTTGGCGGACACCGACGAAATCTTCTCTAGATATCATTTATTTTATACACACATAAATTTGACCCATTCGGTTTTCGCTAAGAACTTCTCGGTAAGTTTTAACTTGATTACGGCTTTGATCAGTAATTACAATTAGAAGCGTCACCTTTAATATTACCTACATTATATCCTGAGAAATAACCGACTCTTGAGTTGTTACTCAAGACTAAATTTTAATACTAAAATATTACTTTTATTTCAATGAAATCAATTTTGTGTACATATATTAGTACCTATTCATACTTAAACGGTTACGCAGTTTTATGAGCAAGTCAGTTTCTGGATGAAAAAGAAATTCGGTCAACACATCGCCGCAACATACACATAACTGACTAGCCCTAAACTATTATTATTATCTGTGCAATGACGATGTGAAGACGGTATAAAACATTTACCGTATGTATAGGTTTGTTTAATAAAAAAGAACTGTAAATATACATTTATTTACACTGCCGTGATCGTGACGTCTTCAATCTTCGTCAATAACTAAACAAATCAAGCGTAGAATATTTTATTCAGAAAAGCTATTTTGCAACTTTGAGATGCGTCGCGAATGCCTTGTGGCACTACTAGCTAACATACCTATTATCTTGAAAGTGCGAAAGTGGATTTTACAACGCAAATCAAATAAAAAAAAAGCTATAAAGAAAATTTTAAATACACGACGGCATTTAGGTATTAAAGTAATTCTAAGAAGCTGAGAATTATATTTCTGTTCTAGAATTAATTACAAGATAATATCTTCTTCGGTATGACTTCTAATAAAAGTAGGATCTACGTAGACTCGCTCGCTCTAAATAGACGCAGACTATAAATTAAACAAGATGTGAAACGGCAGTTAATAAGAAAATAACAGCTATCGCATAACAGGCCTAAAGAGATTTCCAAAAATTTATTATTTAATATTTATTCAACAGTTTAAAATAAATAATTTATGATCAGTTGAATCGTGACTAACAACCATTAACGTCAAATTTTGCAATTATTGTAAAGCAAAAAAAAAATCATAATTAATTCATAATTGAGCAAGCTCGGCCCGTTATCAACACAAGAGACTACAAATCACTGGACTACAGAATGCTGGTCCAAAAACCGGTAACGGATTTTTATAGCTTTCACTGTATCTTATAATACTATGTTAACGATGAGCACTAGCATATTCATTGTTGGTTTCAACAATGAGTATTACATTAATTTAATAATTTCCCATGATCATTAACTTATTTATTTTAAAACTCACCTTGACAGTAACAGAGTCTTGACTGCTTTTGATCAGTTCAATTACTTCTTCTCTACTCTTTTCTTCCACATTCACTCCGTTCACTTCTAAAAGTCTGTCACCGGGTAGAAGTCCTGTTTCATTCGCCCCAGGAGAAGATCCTGGCTCTGCCAATATAACAGCTTTGTATACCAATTTGCTGACCATTCCACTAACGTTATTACTACTAATACACTTGTTATCGCCATTAGTTAGGCCATTTAGGTCATGACCATTCATTTCTTTTGCTTCTCCAGTAAAAACTCTCTCTTGAACCACGGCTCTTCTTAAACTAAAGCCAAAATCGTTCCTTGGCGCTTTCTGTCTCTGTATAGTCAATACTCTAGGTTTAGGTAGAAGCAAAGGTGTTAATGACGGCAGAGGTAGGTAGACATCGTCAAATGTGCTTGTTCTTGACCACCTATGGAAACCTTGAGATTCACCAACGGGCGAGGTAGAAAACGGTGGAGTGGCAAATGAAGAGTTAGTCGTTGTATCAGTCAACGAATCGACGCTTGGAGATGTAGATGTTACTCCAAGATAATTGTTCCCATTCGTCTTGGGAGCTTCGTCAACGTCTTGTGTGGTCACAATTGGATTACTAGCACTGTTCTTATAGTTTTTGATTTGAGTCTCAACAGGACTATGTATAACTTTCTTTGTAAAATTCTGTACTTGTTGCATATCATCGCTGGATGACGTGCTTTTTGACGGTGGTATTCCATATGAAATAAGTTCATTTCGCTGTGTGTTATGTGCCAAAACATTGGAATCTTGCCCGTTGGCATGATCAACTGCATCTACAGTTTGAACACTACTCTCCTGAGAATTAGAACTAGTGTTGCTTAAACGCGGACCCTTAAGGATTCCTCGCTTTGGTGGTCGCGGTGGTATTGGAGGTAGATTTGGCGGTTGTCGTGGACTACTATTGGCGTTGTTTGGATTATTCAATGAATTCAGAGATGTTTCTGAACTATCTGATTGTAATATTCCTTCTTTTTTACTCCAACTATGCGATGTTGGATATCCGGGTGATAGATGATTGTTCTCATCGCTGAGATTGGAATTAGAACCTGAGGTAGATATGACCGGATAGTTAGTATAATTGGAGTCATGTTCGTAATGGGCGAAGAGCGAGGCGGTATAGTCAGCTGTTATGCCCGAAGGTAGTTTCTCCTTTTCTTTGCGCCTGCCCCGCAATTTGAGAGATCGTCGAACCTGCAGACAATACAACGTAACATTAAGTAAATTGCGGCGATAATCTTCGATTTTTTAACGGCTCAATGAACACAAAGGTCGAATCGAAATCGTTTGAAAATCATTTAATCGTAACGACGATTAAACTGTATAATGAGGCTGTTAGTACAATCTAATCAATGCTCCAAATGTCATTAATTTTAATATAATATTGTATTTGCCGTTGCGCAAATGCATTATTATTATTTATCAATTAAAAACAAAGAGCCGCAAAACTTCATTTGTACCTTATCATTCACTGAGCTGTGACTTATCTGATAATTAGGACCTCTTAGTGCATATTTTGTTTGCGTGCTATTTTAACAAAACTTATTTATACTATAGCACATACAAGTGTTTATCTACTTTACGTAGCAACTCCAGCAAAGCCAGAGAATGCTGTGTTCGCGTTCTGTAATTGGATGAAAACGTAGAAAATTTTCCAAGGCCAGTGCGGGTGGATTATTTGTGCATGTGGCCAAACATAAGGGGTATGATTGGTATGGAAACTATGGATACGAATGATACCAAATGCTAATACAATATAAATAAATATATCATCCGGATTATCATCAGACCTTAACGAGCCTCTGGCAAGTAATCCCCTTTTAAACTGTGTGAAGGTTAAACGAGAGACAAAAAGACAATTTACTAGACATCATATTTATAACTAACTGTGCCCCGCGGTTTCACCCGCGTGAAACGCTTTTATATAAAACTCTTTTTTACCGACATCCGATTTGAATTGAACACAGCCTATATGTTGCTCCAAGCTAAGCTTATTCTATTTTATAGCTGTGAAAACTGCATGATAATCCTTTCATTAGATTTGAAGATTATCGTGAAAAGACAGATTGTGTTTGGTTACTACTTTTATCGCCTCCTCCAAATTTTTGGTAAAAATATTACATGTACAGAAACGCGAATTCTACTCTTTTATTATATTCATAGATTAGAGATTTTATTCTACGCCGGCTATAAATATAATTTACATAATTGCAAGTTTTCAAATGCCTCATGCTCAAAACAGTTATAAAGAGGAATCCATTACTGTAATATTTGCAATTTTTAAAAATCTTCTGAGAACTCTCCCGACACTTTGCGGGTATCTATGATAATCTATTGAAAAAACGCATAATGGAAAGTGGTCCATGGCATTAGGCTCGTGATGAAAGTCTACAATCTAGACATTCGATCGAGATAAATAACGTCAATCAACAAAGACCCGAGCAAATACTTAACAATATCTTAATAGTTTTATTTTCACCTGCCAGAGAAAGGCGTATTAAAAATTATTACTAAACCAACACACTTTTTCATTGTTATATCTTTACGCACTTTTTTATTATTTTTAAGCTGAAAGAAATACACTTTAACTACTTGCAGGTAATCCACCTTCGCTTCTTATAAACGGTAGGTGAATTAAACATAAAAATATAAATTTATTATTGATCATTGATGTAAAAAAAAAACATTTGGTCATGTCATTGTGTCGTCGGTTCGTACTAATGTATACGACATACCTAACGCTGTTATTCTTTCGTGGTTTTATTGATTGTTGACCCGCCAAATTTAACAAATAAAAAACCTGCATACAGGATATTTTTGCGTCTCTGACCGTGCATCTTTTATCAAAAAATCTAAATTTAGCTCTATTAAACTTTATAATTTTTATGTTTAGAACAAATAAATAGTCAACTCCGCTATTTTCTTCAATATTTCCAATGTTCAGACACGCCAAATCTGTAGTTTTACTATATATGCGATTTTACATAACATAATTAACACAAATTAAATCTAATCAGCGATTATGAAGTACCTTCTTAGCGTGTACTTACAGAACTGAAGAAAGAGGAGGCTTGATTCAGAAACATCAACGTTACCATTTGGTAATTGTAACTATACACTTTGGATGACAAACAGGAAGATAACGATACGTAAATCAGAGCATACTACCAAATAACGCAACAGATAAATACCATCTCATAACATAACTATTGTTATTCAAATATTGTTTTAATTAAGTATATCCACTGAGGAAAACGGTAATATAGAACAACAAGCACGCACTATACCTACTACCGCGTCCACAAATGATATCTATTTTAAAAATAATACCCTAGTTTGTAATGTCACATGTTTACATTGTACCAAATCAAAACAAGAAAAGTAAATTGTAAACATAAATAACTCATAAACGGTATTGATAGTCATTGTTAATATAATCAACGGCATTCAAGAAGACAAATTAGTTATCTTGCAAGCAAATACATTATTTATAGGCCGTGATTATAATCTGGGAAAAAGTATCTCACTACTAGATACTACGAGAAAATACAGCCCTAAGTAAAATAGACTTAAGCAGACGCTAGAGGAATTTGAAGATACAATAAGAAGTAAGAAATTTCTGTGTTGCTATAGGTACTTTGCTAAGTATGAGAGGCTTTTATGAAAGAATATAATATACAGTCAATATTGAATTTAGCTTTAAATAACCTAGTATTAAAACCTAATAGCTGTGTACAAATTTACAGAAAACTATACTAGATCTTATCTAATATGTTTGGTTTTCCTGAAGTTATTAAACGTGGAAAATACACAGAAACTGCACAACTTGAAAGCCTCAACAAACTTAACTTTTACGTAATACTTGACTATAAATAATTTGCCTAAAACTTTAACTGCTATGACGAAATACAATTGTATTCAAAAAATAGAAGCCAAAAATAATCCATTTACCCCCTAAAATCGTCCAAATACTTTCCGTTTTATCCATCCCAATAATATAAAAGTGTCTGAATTGTTTAGGATTTGGATATAATTTCGCTAGATTTACAACTGTTGTAAAAAAACCTCTGATTATTATTATCTCATCACAAATTTCGGTAATTTGTTCCACTAGCAAACCAACTATAGTGCACTCAACATCAGATATCAAACCTATACTTTTTTCTTCGCAATTAATTTTAAAGTTGCTTATTAAAATATCACTTCATTTGACATGCAATTGTATAGTTAGGTCATTGCTTTTTTATATTATGTACAGTGATTGCTAACGACTGTTAGACAGTATCGTTCGTGTAGTAGAAAGGTAACTGACTGCTACGCCAAGTGTCGCGGGTTCGATCCACGTATCAGGGTAAACATTTATATATGTAATAAAAATGGGTGTTTAGTATGTATAATAAGTATCTTTTTACGCAAAAAAGGAAAATAAAGTATGTACTATATCAGCTGTCTGTGTCTCTTAGCTCTGCTTAGTTTAGGACCAGGTGGCGCTGTGTGATAATGTCCAAGCATTATTATTATTATTAAGGATCGAAAACATGTGAGTTTATGTTACCACGATGAGTCTCACCTGGTCACTGTAGAGTGTAGTGATGAACCTCACTGAATACCAAAGCAGGAGTCGGAATCAGAGACCGTGACTTCCATTTATAATGAAGTCGTTCCGCGTTCGTGTTTCACCTAACACCGTTAATCTGCGTCAGCGCCAGAGCAATGCAATATGTGGTACAGTAGTATGTACCATCACAGTTGTTCCGTGGCACGTTCGAAATGTTTCTTCTAATTTGCAAGTCAGTTTAGTTTACCTCATTCACTAACAAACAATCTAGACAATATTAATTTGAAAACTGATTGTTTGGAGTTTATGGAGCATATTTAAGTTCACAATAATACGCCTATCGATAGCTAGAAAAACAGAAGCTTGAAAAAACTATAGCAAACACAAATCGACTGTTGGGAACAAAATATAAGTAATGCTATTTTAAGTTAAGAGGAAGAATTACGAATGTGTATCATCAAAAACCAGGTGAGTTATGAGCATGGATGTTGAAGTTCAGGAGGAAAATAAAGAAAACAACAGACAGCGCATTCAATTAGTTTTGTATTCACATTAGCACAAAAGATATGAGTGTTGATTTATTATTGTCATTAAATCATTTTCTAAACAAAATTAATACATAAAAGCACTAAACAATTAGTGTGAATATAATTTAATGGCAATATTATCTTCATGTTTATCAAAAACATACAAATCTTGACAACTCGAGAGGTCAGAATGCCAAGCGATGGTGCAACACAAGTTGCGAATGACCTATTGCAATGCAACATAAACTACTGCCAATTGCCAAGACTCTACACAGCGTCAATTTTGCTAGAACTAAGAGTATTTGAGTAAATTTTTAGTACCCCTTTTGGCACAAGACGATGGGAAATAGTCACATACCACGACCATAAAAGGCCACAAATACGTTAATTGGCTTGGGTTCTATGAAATAAGTCGTAGAATTTTTAAGGTGCGTTAAATTAGTGCCAATTGCTAAAAAAACATAATTTTTATTATACAGTATTTTTGAAGTATTTTACAATAATATACTACTACCTAAATAAACCGTCGAAAATGTTGCAGAATTATCATACGATAAGTATTTTTGTGGTATATAAAAAAAACAAATATTTAACCTGTTTTACTCAATCCAACGATTGATTTAAAATAAAATAGAATTTAAAATGACTAGAAAATAGAAATTACAGATTTTTTTGTTTAAAACACCTAAACAAATGGAAACCCAAACTAAACACAACCATAAACAAGGACTTATTTTAAGAACAGAAACGATTTGTGAATAAGCTAACAGACGTTAACGAGGTCAATACTTGACTATAGATATACACATTGCATATTATAACATTGCCGCAAATATTTCAACAGGTTGATTGAATCAAACTAATCATAATATAAATAAATCATGCCAAGATCCGCGTATACACAAGTAGCACTCAGTATACCAATAACTTGAATTTCGTAATTACTAATTACCTCTTCAAGACGCAAAGGTTCCTCGAGTCCCGATGCAACTCTCTCTCTTTTCTCCCTTTCTTTCCTCTCCTTCTTTTCTTTTTTCCTCCTCTCCTTTTCACCGTCACGCTCCTCACATCCCCCAGGATCTCCACCCGCCAAGACGGTAGACTTCTTTATGAAATTAAACATGGCCGTCAACTGTAACAAAAAAAGGGACCGTCATTTATTGGAGATCAAAAATTTTACCTTTGGACAAAAATGGGTTCATACTTAATGCTAGCTAACTAGATACAAAACATAAAATAAGTATAAAGTTCTTCTGATGTTTATGACCGAATCCTACATCAGCTAGATAAATTGCAACTGGTCCAGGATTCGCGGTGTTCAGTCGTTCCAATAGTTAACGTAATAAAATATAATTATTTACGTATATAATATATATAATATTAGAACCGTTAGCTTGGCTCGTAACTATCGGTATATTGTAGTCTCGTATGCTTTGAATCAAACCCAGTGTCGAAGCATGAATTCAAATACGTAGAGTGTCAAGCAAGCGACTCTAACACCTCTCAAGTCGGCAACAGAATTGGCGACAAAGAATCATGAAAGGCTATTGTTAGCTATTGGCAAATAAGGTCATGTATGCTACATTCTGCATGGTAAGTGACTTACCATTTGACAGTATTTTTTTATTTTCATCAATGATAGAATATTTTGACGAGGTTTACCCGAGATATTAGCATCACAAAAACGTCCTCAAGAAAAGAACCCTAAAGTTGAAATCTAAGAATCTTTAGTTATAGTAACACTTTTAGCTTAATACAGTTTTTTTCAACACCTTTATTATTTACTACTAAGTAAGGTTGAAGTACGAATTTGCGTTAATTCAATCAAAAATAAGAATTGGTTTTAACGCCACTTTTCACAAAACGGCAAAAATCTATATTAATCAGAGAAATAAACATATTATTTTTATCTGTTCTAGCGATCCATCAAACTCGTCACCTACCTATTATTTATTATTATTAATTGTATTTAACGACAATCATTTTCGACGCCGATCCGTACAATAAAACCAACGTCTTTTATGTTTGTGTATGGAGGACTACCGGCAGGACTGGATGGCATGAACCGAATTATGGATATCCGTGTAGAATATTCGTCGAGGTTCAAAATGTATCCTGCAATTAATTTTTTGAATTTCCTGTGACTATGTCACAAAACGTGATGCGATTAAACAAGTTATCACAAAAATGAATCCCTATTTCCCTTGGTCACGGCATCACGCGTGAACAGCTGGACCGATCACCATTATTTTTTGCATACACGTTGTCAGGGGTACAGAGAAGAACATAGGATACTTTTATCCCGGAGTTCCCGCGTGAACTACGAAATTACCGAGGGTGAAACAGCGGGGGACAGCTATTACGTTATACAAACTAGACCTATGTGAACCTGGCAGCTGATTTCAAAATAATTGTTTTTTATGAATTGCATAGGATTGTACCCGGTTTGTACCGGATTGTACCGTTTTTAAAATCGTTTGTACCTTAAGGGGGTCAAAGTTACCGGGCTCCGAAAATTTTGAACTAAGTCCCCTTAACAACATGAACAGGGTGAATAGTAATCAACTTTTATGACTTGCATAGGATTGTACCCGGTGAGTAGAGGATTGTACCGCTTTTAAAACTAATTTTTACTTAAGGGGGTCAAGGCAACATGACTCCGAAAAATTTTTTTTTACAAAAAATAATAATAATGAATTGCAAAGGATTGTACCCGGTTTGTGCTGGATTGCACCGTTTTTAAAATCTTTTGTAATTTAAGGGGGTCAAAGTTACCGGACTCCGAAAATATTGAAACTAAGTCCCCTTAACAACATGAACAGGGTGAATAGTAATCAACTTTTATGACTTGCATACGATTGTACCCGGTGAGTAGAGGATTGTACCGCTTTTAAAACTAATTTTTATTTAAGGGGGTCAAGGCAACATAACTCCGAAAAATTTTTTTTTACAAAAAATAATAATAATGAATTGCAAAGGATTGTACCCGGTTTGTGCTGGATTGCACCGTTTTTTAAATCTTTTGTTTTTTAAGGGGGTCAAAGTTACCGGACTCCGAAAATTTTAAAACTAAGTCCCCTTAACAACATGAACAGGGTGAATAGTAATCAACTTTTATGAATTGCATACGATTGTACCCGGTGAGTAGAGGATTGTACCGCTTTTAAAATGAATTTTTACTTAAGGGGGTCAAGGCAACATGACTCCAAAAATTTTTTTTTTACAAAAAATAATAATAATGAATTGCAAAGGATTGTACCCGGTTTGTGCTGGATTGCACCGTTTTTTAAATCTTTTGTTTTTTAAGGGGGTCAAAGTTACCGGAGTCCGAAAATTTTGATACTAAGTCCCCTTAACAACATGAACAGGGTGAATAGTAATCAACTTTTATGAATTGCATACGATTGTACCGGGTGAGTAGAGGATTGTACCGCTTTTAAAATGAATTTTTACTTAAGGGGATCAAAGTTACGAAGCAACGAAAATTTGGTAATGAACCCCCTTAACCACATAACCGGGTGAATAAAAATTAACTTTTATGACTTGCATACGATTGTACCCGATAGGTAGAGGATTGTACCGCTTTAAAAATTAATTTTAACTTAAGGGGATCAAAGTTATAGAACTACGAAAATTTGGTGAAAATTTGGTATTTGAACCCCCTTAAACACATGAGCTGGGTGAATAGTAATCAACTTTTATGACTTGCATACGATTGTACCCGGTGAGTAGAGGATTGTACCGCTTTTAAAACTTATTTTTACTTAAGGGGATCAAAGTTACAAAGCAACGAAAATTTGGTACTAAACCCCCTTAACCACATGAATATGGTGAATACTTTTTAACTTGTATGACTTGCATACGATTGTACCCGATAGGTAGAGGATTGTACCGCTTTAAAAATTAATTTTTACTTAAGGGGATCAAAGTTATAGAACTACGAAAATTTGGTGAAAATTTGGTATTTGAACCCCCTTAAACACATGAGCTGGGTGAATAGAAATCAACTTTTATGACTTGCATACGATTGTACCCGGTGAGTAGAGGATTGTACCGCTTTTAAAACTAATTTTTACTTAAGGGGATCAAAGTTACGAAGCAACGAAAATTTGGTACTAAACCCCCTTAACCACATGAACATGGTGAATACTTTTTAAGTTTTATGACTTGCATACGATTGTACCCGATAGGTAGAGGATTGTACCGCTTTAAAAATTAATTTTTACTTAAGGGGATCAAAGTTATAGAACTACGAAAATTTGGTGAAAATTTGGTATTTGAACCCCCTTAAACACATGAGCTGGGTGAACAGTAATCAACTTTTATGACTTGCATACGATTGTACCCCGTGAGTAGAGGATTGTACCGCTTTTAAAACTAATTTTTACTTAAGGGGATCAAAGTTACAAAGCAACGAAAATTTGGTACTAAACCCCCTTAACCAAATGAACATGGTGAATATTTTTTAAGTTTTATGACTTGCATACGATTGTACCCGATAGGTAGAGGATTGTACCGCTTTAAAAATTAATTTTAACTTAAGGGGATCAAAGTTATAGAACTACGAAAATTTGGTGAAAATTTGGTATTTGAACCCCCTTAAACACATGAGCTGGGTGAATAATAATCAACTTTTATGAGTTGCATACGATTGTACCCGGAGAGTAGAGGATTGTACCGCTCTTAAAACTAATTTTTGCTTAAGGGGATTAAAGTTACAAAGCAACGAAAATTTGGTACTAAACCCCCTTAACCACATGAACATGGTGAATACTTTTTAACTTTTATGACTTGCATACGATTGTACCCGCCAGGTAAAGGATTGTACCGCATTACAAAATAATTTTTACTTAAGGGGATCAAAGTTATAGAACTACGAAAATTTGGTGAAAATTTGGTATTTGAACCCCCTTAAACACATGAGCTGGATGAATAATAATCAACTTTTATGACTTGCATACGATTGTACCCGGTGAGTAGAGGATTGTACCGCTTATAAAACTAATTTTTACTTAAGGGGATCAAAGTTATAGAACTACGAAAATTTGGTACTAAACCCCCTTAACCACATGAACATGGTGAATACTTTTTAAGTTTTATGACTTGCATACGATTGTACCCGATAGGTAGAGGATTGTACCGCTTTAAAAATTAATTTTAACTTAAGGGGATCAAAGTTATAGAATTACGAATATTTGGTGAAAACTTGGTATTTGAACCCCCTTAAACACATGAGCTGGGTGAATAGTAATCAACTTTTATGACTTGCATACGATTGTACCCGGTAAGTAGAGGATTTTACCGCTTTTAAAACTAATTTTTACTTAAGGGGATCAAAGTTACGAAGCAACGAAAATTTGGTACTAAACCCCCTTAACCACATGAACATGGTGAATACTTTTTAACTTGTATGACTTGCATACAATTGTACCCGATGGGTAGAGGATTGTACCGCTTTAAAAATTAATTTTAACTTAAGGGGATCAAAGTTATAGAATTACGAATATTTGGTGAAAATTTGGTATTTGAACCCCCTTAAACACATGAGCTGGGTGAATAGTAATCAACTTTTATGACTTGCATACGATTGTACCCGGTGAGTAGAGGATTGTACCGCTTTTAAAACTAATTTTTACTTAAGGGGATCAAAGTTACGAAGCAACGAAAATTTGGTACTAAACCCCCTTAACCACATGAACATGGTGAATACTTTTTAACTTTTATGACTTGCATACGATTGTACCCAATAGGTAAAGGATTGTACCGCTTTAAAAAATAATTTTTACTTAAGGGGATCAAAGTTATAGAACTACGTAAATTTGGTGAAAATTTGGTACTTGAACCCCCTTAAACACATGAACAGGGTGAATAGTAATCAACTTTTATGACTCGCATACGATTGTACCCGGTGAGTAGAGGATTGTACCGCTTTTAAAACTAATTTTTACTTAAGGGGATCAAAGTTACGAAGCAACGAAAATTTGGTACTAAACCCCCTTAACCACATGAACATGGTGAATACTTTTTAACTTTTATGACTTGCATACGATTGTACCCTATAGGTAAAGGATGCAAGTCATAAAAGTTGATTATTATTCACCCAGCTCATGTGTTTAAGGGGGTTCAAGTACCAAATTTTCACCAAATTTTCGTAGTTCTATAACTTTGATCCCCTTAAGTTAAAATTAATTTTTAAAACGGTACAATCCTTTAACTGTCGGGTACAATCGTATGCAAGTCATAGAAGTTATAAAGTATTCACCATGTTCATGTGCTTAAGGGGGTTTAGTACCAAATTTTCGTTGCTTCGTAACTTTGATCCCCTTAAGTAAAAATTAGTTTTAAAAGCGGTACAATCCTCTACCTACCGGTTACAATCGTATGCAAGTCATAAAAGTTGATTACTGTTCACCCAGCTCATGTGTTTAAGGGGGTTCAAGTACCAAATTTTCACCAAATTTTCGTAGTTCTATAACTTTGATCCCCTTAAGTTTAAATTAATTTTTAAAGTGGTACAATCCTCTATCTGTTGGGTACAAACGTATGCTAGTCATAAAAGTTAAAAAGTATTCACCATGTTCATGTGGTTAAGGGGGTTTAGTACCAAATTTTCGTTGCTTCGTAACTTTGATGCCCTTAAGTAAAAATTAGTTTTAAAAGCGGTACAATCCTCTACTCACCAGTTGCAATCGTATGCAAGTCATAAAAGTTGAGTACTGTTCACCCAGCTCATGTGTTTAAGGGGGTTCAAGTACCAAATTTTCACCAAATTTTCGTAGTCCTATAACTTTGATTCCCTTAGGTTAAAATTAATTTTTAAAGCGGTACAATCCTTTACCTATCGGGTACAATCGTATGCAAGTCATAAAAGTTAAAAAGTATTCACCATGTTCATGTGGTTAAGGGGGTTTAGTACCAAATTTTCGTTGCTTCGTAACTTTGATCCCCTTAAGTAAAAATTAGTTTTAAAAGCGGTACAATCCTCTACTCACCGGGTACAATCATACGCAAGTCATAAAAGTTGATTACTATTCACCCAACTCATGTGTTTAAAGGGGGTTCAAATACCAAATTTTCACCAAATTTTCGTAGTTCTATAACTTTGATCCCCTTAAGTAAAAATTAATTTTTAAAGCGGTACAATCCTCTACCTATCGGGTACAATCGTATGCTAGTCATAAAAGTTAAAAAGTATTCACCATGTTCATGTGGTTAAGGGGGTTTAGTACCAAATTTTCGTTGCTTCGTAACTTTGATCTCCTTAAGTAAAAATTAGTTTTAAAAGCGGTACAATCCTCTACTCACCGGGTACAATCGTATGCGAGTCATAAAAGTTGATTACTATTCACCCTGTTCATGTGTTTAAGGGGGTTCAAGTACCAAATTTTCACCAAATTTTCGTAGTTCTATAACTTTGATCCCCTTAAGTAAAAATTAATTTTTAAAGCGGTACAATCCTTTACCTATAGGGTACAATCGTATGCAAGTCATAAAAGTTAAAAAGTATTCACCATGTTCATGTGGTTAAGGGGGTTTTGTACCAGATTTTCGTTGCTTCGTAACTTTGATCCCCTTAAGTAAAAATTAGTTTTAAAAGCGGTACAATCCTCTATCTACCGGGTACAATCGTATGCGAGTCATAAAAGTTGATTACTATTCACCCAGCTCATGTGTTTAAGGGGGTTCAAGTACCAAATTTTCACCAAATTTTCGTAGTTCTATAACTTTGATCCCCTTAAGTAAAAATTATTTTGTAATGCGGTACAATCCTTTACCTAGCGGGTACAATCGTATGCAAGTCATAAAAGTTCAAAAGTATTCACCATGTTCATGTGGTTAAGGGGGTTTAGTACCAAATTTTCGTTGCTTCGTAACTTTGATCCCCATAAGTAAAAATTAGTTTTAAAAGCGGTACAATCCTCTAATCACCGGGTACAATCGTATGCAAGTCATAAAAGTTGATTATTATTCACCCAGCTCATGTGTTTAAGGGGGTTCAAGTACCAAATTTTCACCAAATTTTCGTAGTTCTATAACTTTGATCCCCTTAAGTTAAAATTAATTTTTAAAGCGGTACAATCCTTTAACTATCGGGTACAATCGTATGCAAGTCATAGAAGTTATAAAGTATTCACCATGTTCATGTGGTTAAGGGGGTTTAGTACCAAATTTTCGTTGCTTCGTAACTTTGATCCCCTTAAGTAAAAATTAGTTTTAAAAGCGGTACAATCCTCTACCTACCGGTTACAATCGTATGCAAGTCATAAAAGTTGATTACTGTTCACCCAGCTCATGTGTTTAAGGGGGTTCAAGTACCAAATTTTCACCAAATTTTCGTAGTTCTATAACTTTGATCCCCTTAAGTTAAAATTAATTTTTAAAGCGGTACAATCCTCTACCTATCGGGTACAATCGTATGCAAGTCATAAAAGTTAATTTTTATTCACCCGGTTATGTGGTTAAGGGGGTTCATTACCAAATTTTCGTTGCTTCGTAACTTTGATCCCCTTAAGTAAAAATTCATTTTAAAAGCGGTACAATCCTCTACTCACCCGGTACAATCGTATGCAATTCATAAAAGTTGATTACTATTCACCCTGTTCATGTTGTTAAGGGGACTTAGTATCAAAATTTTCGGACTCCGGTAACTTTGACCCCCTTAAAAAACAAAAGATTTAAAAAACGGTGCAATCCAGCACAAACCGGGTACAATCCTTTGCAATTCATTATTATTATTTTTTGTAAAAAAAAAATTTTTGGAGTCATGTTGCCTTGACCCCCTTAAGTAAAAATTCATTTTAAAAGCGGTACAATCCTCTACTCACCGGGTACAATCGTATGCAATTCATAAAAGTTGATTACTATTCACCCTGTTCATGTTGTTAAGGGGACTTAGTTTTAAAATTTTCGGAGTCCGGTAACTTTGACCCCCTTAAAAAACAAAAGATTTAAAAAACGGTGCAATCCAGCACAAACCGGGTACAATCCTTTGCAATTCATTATTATTATTTTTTGTAAAAAAAAATTTTTCGGAGTTATGTTGCCTTGACCCCCTTAAATAAAAATTAGTTTTAAAAGCGGTACAATCCTCTACTCACCGGGTACAATCGTATGCAAGTCATAAAAGTTGATTACTATTCACCCTGTTCATGTTGTTAAGGGGACTTAGTTTCAATATTTTCGGAGTCCGGTAACTTTGACCCCCTTAAATTACAAAAGATTTTAAAAACGGTGCAATCCAGCACAAACCGGGTACAATCCTTTGCAATTCATTATTATTATTTTTTGTAAAAAAAAATTTTTCGGAGTCATGTTGCCTTGACCCCCTTAAGTAAAAATTAGTTTTAAAAGCGGTACAATCCTCTACTCACCGGGTACAATCGTATGCAAGTCATAAAAGTTGATTACTATTCACCCTGTTCATGTTGCTAAGGGGACTTAGTTCAAAATTTTCGGAGCCCGGTAACTTTGACCCCCTTAAGGTACAAACGATTTTAAAAACGGTACAATCCGGTACAAACCGGGTACAATCCTATGCAATTCATAAAAAACAGTTATTTTGAAATCAGCTGCCAGGTTCACATAGGTGCATTGATTACATTATTATTATCAGGCAATCATATTATTAGTTTCTCCTTTCTCATTACTTTTAGTTTTGTATGTATGTATATACACATACGTACACATCAGCTGACGCCACGCCTGCGTCTTGCTGGAGCCATTTGCGACAATCCTCACACATCTTTTTCGCCACATTCATGCCCGTCGGTTCCTATTTTGTACAAGTAGGTACATTGGACAAGTTATCTTAGCATCCTAAAGAACGGCTAAGCGAATTTTTATGAATTTGGCTTTAGGTTTTCGAGCAACACATAGTTCCTACGGAAACCTCATAATTAGGGATGGGGACCAAATATCATATTACCATTGATGTAAAAAATTACGATGTAGGTACCTAGATTCACAGTACGATAAATAAAAACGAAAAATAAAACCAACTGCCATTTTTTTTTAACAGGAAACTTCGTACCTACTTGCATATAAGCTGTGAAGGGTGGACATTTTATGGGTGCTGTCATGAAAATTGTATATTTTTTTTGACGTCAAAAAGAGCCACATTGAGGGCCAATTTTGAATAAAGTTATTTGACTATTGACTATACGACATCTTACAACTCTTAACAAAACTTTGCGTCGTTTTAGTGACATTTTGGACGGACATTTTTGCGTCTCAGACTGTGTATCTTGGGTATACACTATACAATGAATATTACTGATTACTGTCAAATGTCAATACATCATACAAGTAGGCACCTATAAACATTTTTAAATCTCGTAACACGAACAAACGTGTCATGTATGATAATCGAGGAATATATCATTACGGTCACCGGTACGGTCATATGTACGCTCGATGACCTGAATAGCGCGCGTTCCAGACTCGGCGACGCCGCATGCATTTGATGAGAGCCAGCTGGGGTTAGGGTTGCCACCTTTTTTGGAGGTAAAATAACCTTTTTTTTTGAACATTGCAAAAAATATAGTTTTTTTACGGAAAAGAGAAATTTAGAAAAATTTACATTATTTCTAAAATATAAAATAGCAAAGCAACAATCTAATTAGCGATACCAATAGGTATAGTATTTTTCGTACTATATTATTTTTCTATAGTATATACATATAGTAAAATTGAGTAAAATATATATTTATTGAATATTATATATATATATATATATACCACCGTTGGGCGGGTCCATCTTATTAAAGCGAGTAGTATTGATATACGTGGGGAGACCTTTATCGATGCAGGAGGGGTGCTACTTTGTGTTTCACGTAGACGGAATTGAACCTCAGCCCCTTTAGCCAAGTTGAAAATCTATGGATGACCGCTAACGCTATAGAAAACTAAGGAACGCATCCATGTCACGTGGTCACGAAAAACCGTTCAATCAAAAGTCCTTTAGCGTGACCACGTCGTGATCTTGACCATACGTTCTTTTATTTTGTACAGCGTTAACGATCATAGATTAATCATCAACTTGGCTAAGAGGGCAAAGCCTTTGCCGTGTCCCGTTTTAATAACTGCAGTAGTGCATTGAATAACTAGAACACGAGTCTCAATGAAAATAACTGTGCTGTAATCATAATAAAGATATCGTCCACTTTCTATGTGCGCCGTGGAGACTAGTGACTTCTATCTGCATAATATCTGTAACTATCTACTATCGTAGTTCATTAAGTTGCAAAATTAACTACTTACTACTTTTACAAAACAACATACATACAGTCGAAAATAGAACCTCGTCCTTTTTGGAAATCGGTTAAAATGTAGCTCATAATATACACTACAACTATAATGAAATGTAAAATATACACGATTTATTATAATCTGATGAAATGTTATAAAATTCTTGCATGTGTCGTTACAATTATAACGAAAAGTTTGTAGGTAGGTAGGTAGTCGTTTTTTATGTGACAGCGTCGGGACTTATTGAGTGATATGATGCATATAGATATAAAACATAATTAAATGACTATAGATGACTATAGATATAAAATGACATGTACACATGTTATGGCTAATAGCAGTAACACATCCAAGAACCATTTAGTTGTCCTTCTTTATAGGTAAACTCAAGCTCTGTGAAGTATCACTTCTAACTATATTATTCGACCTCCTACGTTTACTTTCAACTACGTGACATTGGCGGAGTCACTGTGAGAAAGGAAACACAGTGGAAGCCATTTTTTTTAAAAAAGAAGAAGAAGAACAATTTACGAGGAATACTTAAAATAGATCGTATAAATTACGTCAGCGAGCAGTTTAATGATTCCACTTAATTGAATTAAAACTCTAGGCAGTATACGGGTCGCAGACAATTTGTGTACTGCGTCCTTTTACAAACTGTAGGCAATTTGTATAAATAGAACGATTTGCATTGTGATGCATGCTCCAGCATCGGAAAGCGATACCATTTGATTTTGTTTCAATAATACACTAACTGCAGTATTATGGAAACAAAATCAGTATTAACAAAAAAATTAAAACCGACTTCCAAAAACACAAAACTAAAAAGCTACAAATAACAACATACCGATTTAATCCAAAAGACAAAAACACACGTAATATTATTATTGGTTTGTGCTACCACCGCCCGCACCGCCCGCTGGTGCCTGCCCACTTGGGTTGTTCTGCTCACGAAGAGCTGGTGGCGGGAGTCAACTTAGCCCATCTTCCCCTCCATATTTGTCACCGACTTCATACCGATCAGTGGTAGCACAAACTAATAATAATATTACGTGTGTTTTTGTCTTTTGGATTAAATCGGTATTTTGTTATTTATAGCTTTTTATTTTTAGATTTTTAGTTTTGTGTTTTTGGAAATCGGTTTTAATTTTTTTGATAGCCTAATGTCAACTGCTCATCACCTTTTACAAAATATTGCTTTTCCCGACGCAGGGAGGTTAATTGTTGAGGAGTTCTCCTAGTACATCACCATCAGTTCCATTTCACCATATACATTGTGACGGGCACAAATTGTTTAGAAACTGTATTAAAGTTAACGATTCGGAACCCGTGAAATAGTGGGTTTTTTTTAAGTTTTGTGCGAGTTCATTACAACTCTGTATTCGATCTCGTTGTTTCATTTTTGGGAGGACCCTTATAGTCAGTTCATGTAGTATTGTACAGAAAGTGTTAACTGTTAATTTTGGGCTGTATTAAATTCGTCACAAAGTAAACTCGTCACATTTTGTAAACTCCATTCATTGAAAGTAAATTCGTCACATGCATTAAAAATATGTGTTAATTTGTCACAACTCACAAGTTCGTAAAAGTTATTGTAAATCGTCAAATGTCCTTATTTTACATCATTTTTGCTAGTTGCAATTTTTTTTCAGTTTAGTTATTCATATAGTGTTACAGTAATGTAAAATTACTACAGTAAGGCGATCTTGACTCGTTTTGTTCAGTAATATTATCCACCGTTTCACCGCCATCCCCGCGTAATATCACAATCTACGAAAGACGTGCTCCTGGGGCCAGACACGTCATACCTAACATAACATTACTAACAAACCACTGTATTGACATTTATATTTAATTTTATTAGATCAAATAATAGATTAAACATTTCCAACATTAGGAGAAATCATGCGTAAAGCTTGTGGTCTGCGGTAATGGCGATGTTTTGTAAGCTTTAACTTATTAAGGCTACCAAACCTGGCGGTGAAAGCGTTAAGAGGTAAATACCTCTAAACCTAAGTTTGGAAGTAGGGGACTACTGAACCGATCCTGAAAATTCATTTGCGGAGTGACATAGGATACTATTAAATCCGGAACAAAGATTTCCCAAAGGACAGAACTCACGCGGATGGCACCGCAGGAAACAGCGAAGTATTTTGTGCATACCTAGTTATGGAGTATATTATTATGTTATCTGTTATGGCAATTAAAATCTTGGAATAGAAGATATAGGATCCTTTCATCCTGATATATGTACGTATGTATATGGGACTCCACTATAGATAGGCTATCAACCCGGTTTAAAACCCGGTTTTTGGGTTTAAACCCAATAAAAGCTCATAAACGCCCAGGTGTTTGCTGTGTGGACTAGGTACATCTTAATTTTTTTTTATATATAAAGTTAATCCTATTTTATACGTATCATACAATACACTAGCTGTCCCCGCGGTTTCACCCGCGGTATTTTCGGATATTTTCAGTTTCCGTGCGAATTTCGGGATAAAAAGTACCCTTTGTCACTCAGGACTACTGTAGCTTCCTATAAGTGAAAGAATTTTTAACATCGGTTCAGTAGATCCAGAGATTACCCCCTACAACGTCACAAACTCACAATTCACAAACTTTACCTTTTTATAATATTAGTATAGATAAACGCGGGTGAAACCACGAGTTGACCTGCTAGTTAAAAATAAAACATAATAAAATTGTTACTTAATGTCAAATCGGTAACCGGTTTCACGAGATTCTACTCCACGGTGCGTCTGCGCTGGGTTCATATTATGGTAAGTTGAGTATTTGTACAATACAAAATTGTTATGTCTTGAGTCATCGAGGCGGCCCATTCAATTAAATCGCATGCTTTTCGCGGAGACAATGAGCCTTCATTGTGTGAAGACTCAGAGTATACCGCACGAGCAAAGGTGTGTCATTATTGGAGAAAGAAAAAATCTTTTAACAATATGCACCTATTTCTTTGACAGACGCGAGACGACACAAATTGTGATCAAATACGTATTTCTCTGACAGATGACCGATGGTCGTAAACGTACTTCTTTGACAGACGACACATAAAGTACAGTCAAATCTACCGAGCCTATGTGTGGACAGGGACACAAGGTTCAATAAAAATATGGCAATAACACGAAAGAAAAGAATAGAATCCTGTTTATATAGTATATAAACTATAGCAATAATATTATGCATATTATTAATTGGATGCATGGCATGAGAAAATGACGGCATGCTTGAGGTTATGTGAGACTAAGTATGCGCGAGTGTCTTCTATTATAAGTTAACCTTTCCATGTTAATTGTTGTAATTGGTTATTTTTTACTGTTATAATTAACTATAAATAAATAAATAATAAATTATAAAAGCAAAAATTAATTTTTATTTATGTTATTTTTTATCCTAAGAACTACGAAACCATTTGAAAAAATACTTATATATATTGAAAATTCTTATAGATAAATAGATAACTAGCTTGATATCTCTGAGTATACTCAGAGATCTATCTAATTACGCGTCACGTTGTTTGTCCACGAAGGACACCTAAATTACTGAATCCATCATAATGAAATTTGGTTACTATGTTGTAATTTGGCCCAACTTAAAAGATAGGATAGTATAAATATCCTGGAATTCCCGCGGGAACTCCGAAATTACCGCGGATGAAATCCCGGGGGACAGCTAGTAAATAATAAAAACACTTTTTACCCCGTTATAATGTAGTAATGTTAAACCGCTGGAAACACTGAGTTATATTTATATTATTGAAATATCGTTTTATTAATGTAATAAAATATAGTACGAGCAAAATATCAATTCAGGAAATCTTATAATCTTATGACAATTATATTATCATCCAAATATTGTCCATAACGAACCACAAAAAGCGGGAATATGACATGTAGTATAAGCGATGCGCCTTCAAGCGACAACAACAGACTGGAATGCAGTAAGACAACTACCTACCATCATCGGGTTATGCCTTAATTTTACGTAACCATAATATTCAGTCCTTAAGGAGCTTATATTAGAGTGAAATAAGCTAAACACCTGGTGAAATCAATTTACTTAGTTAATCGGCAAAAAAAACTTTCTAAAAATATAATCGAAATTGAAAATATTAACGATAAAACTACTACACTCCTACCTCAAGCTCACATACAAACAATCAATTAAACAATGATTAAAATAGTCAACAAGCGTCATCAAGTCATAATAAATACTGCAAAATAATACATTTCCAGACAACCATAATCTGTTTTATGATGTGGATTCCCTTGACATTATACGAAATATATATATCATATAAATAACATAGAATAACATTATTAAAATACATCTGTATTTTTTTTTTAAATGCAGCAATGTAATAATAAACAATTTTTATTTTATTATATTTATTAATAGTGTACTTGGGCGTGACGTCACACGGAATTTCAACTCAATGTATCGCCGTTATTAATTTGATTACGTAAAAAAAGGAAAATACGTATCTAATTTTTTATTATTGATCTACAAGACGGACTAAAAATCAAAATTTATTCAAGCTTTAGTAGCAAAGTTGTCTGGTACCCATAGTATAAGCTCAGCTTAATTTGGAACTAGGTGCTCCTGTGATAATGTCAAAGGAGTATTAACTATAATCTTATTTATGAAACATCTCCGTCTGTCCATTTCTGCTTAGTTGAACACCGAATATTACAAACCCACCTTTAACGTTAATAAACTACCTAAATCTATTTTGTAATAGATAATTACGTGCACACAGCGTATGAACGTATGAACCGTAGCGTTTGAGAGACGATTCGATTCGCACGCACACTTGCTACTACACTAGCTGGAGTACACGACGTCTCGGGTTCAATCACCTGATTGCGCAATTGGCCCAACACTCGGCTCCACTACATAACTTCTTCAAAATATGCTCTCCGTGACCACAATATGACACCCCTTTCACCGCCATCCCTGTCGAAGGCCGTACTCCTAGGGCCAGAGACGTAATATCATAATAAGTTACTAACAAACCAGACGGAATTAATTGACAAATACTAACCATTCCCAACACTAGAAGAAATCTTGACAAAGGCGTGTGGTCTGGAGGTAATGGCCATGTTTTGAGCTTGCTTGAGAGGTTGAATTACCAAAAACTGAAATACTTTTACTTCTACTTAAAAAGGACATTGAGAGAAAATTTCCTTAATAGTTACATAGTTTGGGTTACGCATTGATAAATGTCGACTCAGACATATTGTTATAGGCTAAGTAACTATGTCAGCTTAGCCCATGACGTCGGAGTCGACATGCTACGATACGTTTTACGTTTAACTATCACAAATTCGTTTCCTAGCGTCCTTGTGTCACCGGAAGTAAAATTCTCACGTCTCGGGCATGTCACATAAAGGAATGCTGAGCAATTGACGCGTGACATGTCATTGATACAGTGGGAGAGCGTTTGAGGAAGTTCAATGAACAATCTGTAACATTATATCTGAGATAGTTCCGCGGTGGCGCCACTGCCGCATGTTTTTATAACTACTATATCTGAGAGAACTGTTCTTCTGATCTACTCGAACTTATCATTATTACATCATCTATGTTAAAATCATATCAAAGCAGACGTAAACTGTTACTTGGACCATGCGTTCACATCACAAATAAGAATGTTATATCTATTTATTGTTTGTTTGTTTGTTGTTTGTTTGTATACTTTTTTGAACATACACAAAGTTTTTACAAATTGCTAAAATTAAAATAAGTAGGCAATTTATGCTCAAAGGCGGACTTAACCCGCAAGGGGATTTCTTCCAGTCAACCTGTGAAAAGTCGAAAGGAGGTTGATAAACATCAAAATAATGGTAATTTATTTTTGCAGTTTCATCTGCGTTTTATTTCCAGGTTTTGAGTTACCAAAAACTATGAAATACATGTTCCTTTATAGGTAAATAAGAGTCCAAATAGGTACCCACATCCATGATTCTAAAATGGTATCACCGTAAACACACTCTCCCTGATAAAGGACTCCCGAAGGGACCGAAAAATATACCGGTTCGTTCCATATTGTTAATATAAAATCGCGTTTCTACTTTCTCTTTAAGGATTTGTAAAAATCCTTCCTTAGCGCTTACTTACATTAACAAAAACTTTTTGCGAAATATTAATTTGCAGACCCAGCTGTTTGATTTGGGTGTTAATAAATCAGTGAAGCAGGATATGTAATTATATAATCTTTCAGAACATGAAGGCAACAAAACTAATAACCCAAATAAGGTGTCTACACTTGTTACAAATTACAATGCCATATCTGCAACAACAATCCCAACCCCTTTCACTGCGGTAGCAATTACAAACCACTTAATTAAAGCTTTTACGTGCATCGGTGGACACGATTAGCGAAGCCGGTCGTTAAATAAATTGAGTCGGGATATGGACAGTTCTTGTTTTTTTTGCTCAGTCAGTTAGCCCTGTGTAACATAACAGTTCGTAGCATTGTAGCGATAGAACGTATTCCATTTAACTGCTTTCTGTAAACAGTTGCTCAACAATAAACTATATTATCTGCTTTCTAAAGAAGAATTTGTGAGTTTTGATTTTTGATTGAAGTCTTATATTATACTGATTAGTGTAGTATATTGTATTGGACTCTTTCCAAGGTTTCCAAGGTTGTTGTTTCTTGATTAGTGTATCATATTTACTTAACTGTCGTTGGATTTTTCGGAAGTCAATTGCAATTAAAATATTCGTTGAGAGAAAATTTTACACATCGAAACTCCCCAGAAAGTGTGTGAAGTTTGAAATATGAACAGACTATTCACAGCTGCGTGCACAAGTAATTCACGTACGGACACGGTAGCCCCATTGCGAGTATAATATATCTATGCACATCCGTCCGGCGATGCGCATCACGCCGTACTATTTGGACTTGGGTCATTGTACTCATTCACAGTTACGAAAACGAAGCCTTTTACACCAGCAAATTTTCCATTTAACCCTCCTTAACTTTCTCACACTGTCAACATTTTAGTACGAGATACGACACATGAAGTGAAACCTAAAGAATTCCTCAAAGCCTATTTAAATCGTTGTTAGTTTCATGGGCTTAGTGGAAAAACAATGACGCTGTCTCTTTTAAGTGCAATGTAACTTTCTACATGTAAAAAGCATTTTAGCGGATACTTCTTCGGTGTAAAGAAATGCAAAGAAAAATGTGCTCAAAAGATTGTATCTCACACAACTTCCAATTAATTAAGATTTACTCGCTGCCTGGGGTGAAATTAAATTTTTAATTGAGTAATTTTTCTTGTCTTTGTTAAATACAAACACAAACTCCAGACTGTCGTTAATCATCGCCCAACAACAATTATTATTTATTTGATTTAACCATCTATTTGGATAGGATAATTTAAAATAATGGCACTGTTATTTTTTGTCACGTCATGGATTTCGCGATCTGGTAGAGATCGCGAATGAAATTAGCAGCAGGATCGATCTTCGTGGAAGGATCCCTGAGGAAGGTTTTCGTCCAGCAGTGGACGTCGACTGGTATGATGATGATGAATTTTCTGTAATAGTTAGTACCGACATATATGTTTCCTATAAAGAGTTTTTCAAATGGCGTATTAGTTACTTATATGTATATTATAACAAAAAGTCATCCCAATATAAAGAGATCGATAAATCAAACCATAAGACGGCCTTTGTTGTGTTTAATAACTAGCTACTAAGATTTTTAATGGTAACAAACGCTGTACTATTCTGTCCTAAAAATGAGAAAGTTTGTGAAGGTGTTAAAAACTTGGCACACAGGTAGATGATGTCCTAAATTTAACTAACGTAACTGATAGTTTATTCAAGCAATGCGTTCCGTTGGCAGCAATAGTTCAAATTTAAATCTACGTTCGAAGTTACAGAAGCTGCCTTTACTATAAATGCAACACTTTTTAGTATCAATTGCACAACACATCACACTGCAGAGACTGAAATAACAGCGTGCGCTATTTCTGATGCAGAAGGTCAATGTCTGCACTCCACGCGGTCCAGACGGCCAATTCCGCTCGATAAGGGCATATCGATATTAGCATACTCGCATTAAGTCGATCGTCAGTCGAAACAGGGGGTATATGATAGAAGTCCTTTATTTATAGGTAGAAGAGCGGCACGTTTTCGTGTCTCTCTGTGCACTGTTAAGTGTAAAGACGGGACGAACGATATGGACCCTTATTTAATATGACCATAACACGGCGCGTTAAGATAACGCGCCACAAAAATTATCTTTCCCTAGTAATCAAAGACATTTCACTTCAAAAAAATACATTTACAGCGTTTCTTAGAGCATACAGAATAATAATTTCTAATATTTTGGCATCTAGAACGTTTGGGAATGCGTTTTTTGGACGCGCGTTATGGGCAAGACATGTTGTTGGTCATAGTGAATAAGGGCCCTGATTTCAAATTCAATAGTTAAAAATCTACGCAAAAAATGTAACAACGGATAAGCAACAATAATTATGGAATTTGAATTTAGCCAATATACATGGAGTGTTTTGAGTCGTTGGCCTTTTGAAGCTTGTTCCTTTTTCTGTGTCTTACGGACGCACTCAGAGTCGACTTTAATGATTACTTAATTGACATTTAACGAGATGTAACTTAATTAGTTAAATCTCAATTAACATTAATTCACTAAACGTCTCTGATTGCGGCAGTTTTGTTTTAAAAATCTATACTTAACTAAGTAATCATTAAAGTCGACTCTAGTGCGGCGGTTGGACCTTTGAGACAATATCGAAGTTTTGTATTAAATCTCATATTATGTCATTTTGTAACTGGAACTTTATGAGACTATAGCGTACGTGAATTCATTTTTTTTAATACGTTGT
Organism: Zygaena filipendulae; assembly: GCA_907165275.2. Lineage (NCBI taxonomy): Eukaryota > Metazoa > Arthropoda > Insecta > Lepidoptera > Zygaenidae > Zygaena > Zygaena filipendulae. The sequence continues at coordinate 2,781,416 of OU015668.1, forward strand.
ACTGAAGTATAATTTTGGAACTTTTAAAGAGTAGGTATATCACAAACATCTTTTTGTGATGCTGTTTGAAAATCAACAAATGTTATAAATTACTACTTCACAAGCTCCGCCTTTGCGCCAACATTCGATAAAATCGATTAATAGCCAAATTATTGACTGGAGTATTCCTTTAACCTACATCTTTTATTATGTTCCCATTTACCGCTTATAGCATATTAAATAACCTGTCGGAAATATCTCATTTGCTCTGAACTGTTTGCGCTCATAGTATATATTATCAGATCGTTAGGTCAGCCGGCCACTTCGTTTGTTCGAAACGCAGCTCCATCAAAGGCCTAATTTGGTGCTTCCTGTGACGCATAACAATCATACACCACGCGTAGGTTACCGACCACACTGTTTCAACTCGCTAACTTTCCACATTGAACAAAGGCTAAACGGACACTTGTTACAGGTAATTATAATAGTAAGCTCATAATCTCGCTCGCCTATACTAATGAGGGACGAATTTTCGTTGCTAACAAAATGAGGACAATTTACAATATTATATTGACTATATAAACGTTAAACAAAATGAGCTATCGTACGTTTTACATAACCCTGTTTTGCGACACGACAGTATTCAACACATCACTGGGAATGGTTATCTCATAAACCATATGCTAAAATTATGAAACACGATGACTCAAAGATAACATAACTTATCACTATTGTGTCCATATGTGTTTTGGAACGTACTACTGACTAATAAGTATAACAAAACTTAAAATATAAATGAAGATATTAGGTGCAAAAATAGGTGCAGTAGATTAGATAACTTTGTGCGTAATATTTTAAAAAAGGAGAATCGTCTACAGGTGCTCGGTTTTTGATGTCAAACAAAACCTATAAGAGATATCAGATAACTACAACCCCCCTTTTCATAAAAAGCCTTTGACCAATATCAGCGCGAGCGGTCTGAACGTTATGAAACCCCATTTAATTAGTTTGAAGCTTCTAGAATAGCGATAGACGTTCACAAATAGTTTTTAATAAGTTTTTTATGAATAAGGGAATACATAGTTACAGCTTTGAGGTTATTATTAACAAACTAGCAGAAGTACCTAGTTACTCTTAATTGTAATAATACAACCCTGCTCTTGTATTTATAACCAGGATAATGAATAATTTTATTTTACGTACGATTCGCTTATTTTCAACTTGTAGGTAATGGATACAAACATCACATTTCGAACGATGATTTACATACAGTCAGCAGCACCAATATGTAAACACTTTGGTCAGTCTTGGAACCTTATTACTTATTAGTTATTACTATTGCAATAAGATTCAACGACTGTCACAAGTTATTTCTGCAGCTGACTGTACATACCTTAATAAACTAACAGGAAAACAAACGAGCCCAAACCACTGCATTTCAACAATACCTGTATTAACTATATTTATATTTGACTATATCAATAATTTACAAAAGTGTGAATGCTTTGAAGCTGAAATGTCACCATTCCCTTAATTTTTGATCAGTTTCGGCAACCGGCAAAAAACTGACGTCATCATCATCTATTCGATTCAGTCCTTACGGTTCAGTCAATCTCTTGTAACGTGACTTTACAGATTCAGATTTTTATTGACAATATTAATTACAAATTTAAGTCAAATTTGAAATAAAATATAAATAAAATATGATGAAATTAAATTGCAGTTAAACAAAATTTATAGTACGGACCGCCAAGAGGGGATTTGTGGATTAGCTAAAGCGCGTCAGATGAACATAAGGGGGGTACCTTGCACCATGTTGATTACCTCCACCAAATATAGGCCCTCTACACTGGTGGGTGCGTCTAGAATAACCGATCAGATTAGTAAAAAAAAATCGATAACTCGAAATACTCGAGCGCGTCAGATTAAGATATGGTGGGTTAATTACATAGTGAGAAGTATGTATATGAATAATCTGACCATTTGAACGTGACGTAAAGGAGTTAGAGGATCACAAACTAGCAAAAAAAAAACGCAACTTCGACATTCTCGAGCGCAGTTGATTTATTTTTTATTTTAAAGTAAATAGCTCAAGGATAGCGGGAAAAATATAATCTGCCGATTTTCATAAGCCGAAGAAACAAAAATCGTCTTCGAATCGAACGAGCAGCTGCAGTGAAACATGTACCTATTCATATCTCTGTCTTTCTTTCTCTTTTACTTTTTCTCTATCTCTCACTCTCTCGCACCGTCCTCACACTACTTTCCGTCGCCATAACGTCATCACAGTATATCACGGCGCTAAACGTGTCGAATTATAACTTTTTTTGGTCGGTTAAAATACATATTAAAATAAGTTAAGGTAAGTATTACATCAAACTATAGGTTCACCTATAACCTTTCACTTTAATGTAATTATATATATTATATAATAAAGCTCATCACAAAACAACGCGTTCATGTTATTATATGTAAAACGCTCTGGCTTGTTTGTGCTTTAAAGTTAGTTTTGTGAATAATATTTTGTGAGCTTTTACATATTTCATAGAAATATAAAGTGTGTTTTTTGTGAACAAGAAATAGCTCATAAAGTTATTAAACTTACACGTCAGAAAGAAAAAAAAATCTTAAAAATAAATCATAATTTTTGTTTCTGCAGTCAGATTAATAATACCCCTCAAAATTATTGTCAGATTTTAAGCCAACATAACTTGGAGTGCAAGCTGAACCTTCTGTAAAATAATCTGACACGCTCGAGTATTTCAAAATTGAGATTTTTTTTTGCATTTTCAAAAATTCGCTACTACCTAGCGTCACCTCCAAATTGGCAGATTTTCGAAGGGGAGCATTTTTAGGGCTCACTTAACATCCCCTTTGAATATCTGACGCGCTGGAGTAAATGTTTTTTTTTTTTCATTTTCTCCACTTCCGGATGGCCACCCCCACCACGCAAATCGGCAGATGAATATATTTTCGATATCAGAGACACCTTGGAGTATCTAAACTACAATATCTGACGCGCTCGAGTATTTCCATTTTAATATTATTTTTTACATTTTTGAAAGCCTGTAGAAGCTAAACCCACCGGTGAATGAAAAAATATCATATGACCTTATTTTGTTTATATCTCCTAATCTTCAAAACCCAATAGGTCCCAACGACGCTCGAGTCGCTCCCGAATTAGCATCGGTATCTCCCGTACTATTAAATTAAATTAGTTCATAAGTCAAAATCAATGTATATAAATTATATACGAGTTTGTCCTACATACATATATTATGCAGATATAGCCACATTATTGTACCAACACGGCCATAAAAAAGCAACAAAATGCGCAGTAAAAAAAAAACAAATTAATCAAATGTAAAGGATACGACTACTAGTATACTTGTTTAGATAAATTTCATAATGCGGATTTTGGCCACAAATACCTACAACAATATAATGATAGTAGGCGCAATAGTTACTTATTAGAAAAGTTGCATTTTGCACAAGGGCAAAGTACTACCTATACTTAGTTGTCTGTTCAGATTGACTGTTTACGCTTCGATCCGGTGTTAACTCGTTTTTTTTTGTCCTAGTTTTTCGTTCGGTTGTAACATCATAATAATAATAATATCAACGAAAGTCTAGACTACTAGAAAAATCTCACGTATGGTTAGAGGAGAGGGGAGGGGGTCGAGCAAAATTTCACATCTCACACCAGCTGCCGCCTAAATTCAAAACTACCCGAATCCTTCAGTAACGTAATAAAAACACTACAAAAATACAGCAATAGGTACCTACTTAAATTTAGAGAATTGTTGCATTGGAATGCCCCGTTACGTTATCATTTTTAACCGACTTCCAAAAAGGAGGAGGTTCTATGTTCGATTGTATGTGTTTTTTTTTTTATGTACTTATGTTCACCGATTACTCGAAGACGGTTGGACCGATTTGAAAAATTAGGTCCCATTTTCACCAAGTCGAGATCTGATGATGGGATCTTGGAGTAATCGAGGGAACTCTTCAAAAATTATAGGTACACCTATAGCGATTTTTGTATTTTTTATAGTAAATCGTTTATTTGCTTATGGAAAGTGAAATTTGAAGAATTGGAACTGATGATGGAGACCACAGATGGTCATCAGAACTACTAAATAATAGGTATTTCACAGATTCTGATTCGTTTACTTTAATATGGTTTCTAAACAATTTATGCTCGTCACAATGTATATGGTGAAGTGGAACTGATGATGATGTACAAGAAGAACTCCTTAACAATTAACGTCCCTGCGTCGGTAAAAGCAATATTTTGTAAAAGGTGATGAGCAGTTGACATTAGGCTATTGTAACTTAGAGAAATTACGAACTAAGTCACTTAAAAGCGAGAAATAAACAAAATTTTAACAAAAAAATTAAAACCGACTTCCAAAAACACAAAACCAAAAATCTAAAAATAAAAAGCTAAAAATAACAACATATCGATTTAATCCAAAAGACAAAAACACTAATCCAATAATAATACTAATGGTTCCACTAATGGTTTGTAGTACCACTAATCGGTATGAAGTCGGTGACAATGGAGGGGGAAGATGGGCTAAGTCAACTCCCGCCACCAGCTCTTCGTGAGCAGGACAATTCAAGTGGGCATACACCAGCTGGCTTGTCACCGAATTCAAACCGATCAGTGGTAGCACAAAGCAATAATAAATTGCCTTTTGGATTAATAAAATTTAGCAACATCCATATCGGTTATGCAAATATGAATAAAATTAACCAATGCCTTAAATAACAGATTCAGACTAAACTAGTTTGATTTCCAGCCGTGCTTTGAGCGGTTCCTTTGTAAAGTTTAGTTCAATAAAAATCAATTATTATGAAAACTATGAACTAGGTATTGTCTACAACTTTGCTCGCGTGGTGTTTGGAATTTGTGGAGTTCTTATTTAGAGTGGCCAATTCCGGCCCGGCCCGGCCGCGAAAGGAATCTTATCCGGCCCGCGGCGGTCGGTCCTTCGAAATATATAATATGATTGAAAGATTTCAAAACAAATAATTATTATGGCCCTACTCCGATATTCCATTAACTTTCTGGCCGAGAAGAAAGAAATTTTGCCCACCAGTGTACTAATAGTTACTTCCAATTATATTTTTAAAACTAAAAGCTGATTCCCGCCGTTGATCGCGCGTTAATTTTGGAGTTTCGAGGAATTTCGGGGTTAAAAGATCCTATGTCTTTTTCTGTACCCCTGACCAAATGTATGAAAAATTTCATGAGGATCGGATGAGTGGTTAGATAAGGAGCCCGTTGTACAGGCCTTAAATACGTGCTGTATACTAAAACAAATTGGCCATCGGCATAAAAACTACACCATTGAACGCTATTTGGTTTCTTTAGACTCCCACTCCCATTTGACCTTCTTGGGGGTGCAAAATTTCAAGGTAAGCATAGCAGTTTGGACTGTGAATTGAAATGTTGCTCCTTTCTATATATGTATAGGTATAGAAGATAAGCGCTATTCGTGATAACGCTAATAGGGACATGATGGATAATTATGTAACATGTTGCACTACACAGTACATAGTAGGTACACCGCAATATGACGTCAATAGTGAGCACTCCAGTGCAATCGCTGCGCAATCTGCAATGCACATGCTCTGGATTTATGTAAATATAAGAGTTCACATTTCAAAAAGATTGAAATATAATACTGAAAAATTTGCGTTTTACGGGATAACTTTATGGCATAAGTACAGGTACACTAGGTGTTCATGTGTGTAACATCTAGCTCACACGTGCAGAATTGCGGGCTCCTTGAGTCGCCTTGTTTTTCTCCGGTTCAAGTTATCTCCAAACAAAATTTCATAGCTATTCCCATGAATTTATGTAGAATATTTAGTAAAAAAGAGTAATTTAAACTTCCTTGCTGGTCTTTCGGTCCGGATTCGAACCTATCGGATTAATTTCTTTATCGTAATAATTTAAATGTCTTTTTGCTGAACGGGAAGTTGGTTGAATACAGTTTTGTTGTAATTATTAACGAGACGGACATCCATAATACAGGTATGTAAATAGTAAATTATACGCAACCGTTCGAATGGCAAAGACGCGAGACGGAAAGTCAGTCAAGGTCGAGCTAGTATAGTAGTACAGCGCACTTTTTAAATAGAACATTAAATTTCATATTTCATAAAAAAATAATAATTTATAGGTACTAGGTAGTAACTATACCCCACATATTGTAGACCTACTGCCACAACGCGATTTTTTTTAAATTTCATTTCCCCAAGGTCGTGCCCTCGCTTTGTTAGTTCAAAATATCCACATCGTAGTCGGATTTTAAACATGTGAATATCGACTGTAGGGTCCAATTTTGACAATTTTGTGCAAATTACAATATATTTTGTACAGATTTCGCGTGTACATCACATGCCACATATTGCCACGATGTGTGAATAGAATTAGTAGATAGACACCAATAGACAGCAAACTCCAAAATATTTGTCAGTGAATTTATTACGGTCTACCTACATGTTGTTCCCGGGGTTTTTGCCCGCGTGTTTGCGATCAAAGGGTTTTTATCTCAGACCAAATAAAAACTAAAGACGGAACGTCTCGAACAACGAAGTGAAGCCGGTTGCGTATGCATGTGGTGCTTAGGAAGGTGCCGTGCAACGATTCCCAGGTATGGTGTCTTTTTCTTGTGTGTGCGTGTTTCTGTGTACGTGCACGGCGTGGTGTCTTTTTCCTGGCTTCACTTGTTTATTCTACCCGTTCCGTCTTTAGTTTTTATTTGGTCTGAGATTTTTAATTATAAACCAAGTCTGGGAGTTTTTGTGAATTATTAATGGTAACAAGTTACTTGAGGATTCTGCTATATCAAGTAGTTCGATACTTTGGCTATTTTGGATTCTTTTTTTCTCAATTAGAATTTCAAATATACGCTCTAAATTAACCTAAAATCAAACTTCAATTTGTATATTTAGCCAACTAAATATTTTGTAATTAATTTTTTTGGTATTTAACACACACACACACACACTTAAAATCTTCTAAAGTTTGGTTCGATAGTAGGTATCGAGTATAAAAGACAACATATTGTACCTAACTATAGTTATACGCGAAACCTTTTCGGTACATGAGCCTTTCATCTCAATGCTCAGCTGACGTGAGCCGGTACTCCGGGGGGGCGGGCGGGCACGCTATCGATTCCGCCGGCCTCCCCTACGCCTCGTAACGCAGGACCAAAAGGACTCTGGGTAAGGTCGAGCGGTTATGAACTTACCAACAAAATATGCCATGTACGTGCAATGTGGAATTATCTTTTTTAATTAAAAAAAGATACAATCGCTTTAATAATAAAAAAATATTCAACATCTACTGGATGAATGAGTAAGGAGGGGTTACAGACAACCACTCTTAGCATTTATCCTACTACTAGCTGTCACCCGCGGTAATTTCGCAGTTCCCGCGGGAATTCTGGGATAAAAACTGCCCTACCTATGTCCTTCTCTGTACCCCTGACTACGTGTATACAAAATTCTATGATGATCAGTAGAGCCGTTGAGGCGTGAAAGCGTAACAAACAAAAAAAACTCACTTTCGCGTTTATAATAAACTAGCTGTGCCCCGCGGTTTCACCCGCGGTAATTTCGGAGGTCCCGCGGGAATTCCGGGATAAAAAGTACCCTTTGTCCTTCTCTGTACCCCTGACAACGTGCATGGCAAATTTCATCCAAATCCGTTCAGGCGTTTTTGCGTGATTGAGTAACAAACAGCCAAACATCCACACTTTCACATTTATTTATAATATTAGTAGGATAATAGGCTATTAGTGTTAATTTTAAGGGCTTTTATGAAATTTTGGTCCCTCTTAGTGTTTTGAAGAAGAGAATTTTATTATAAATCATAATAATACCGATTTATCTTTATAATATAATATATCTTTATATTCAGTAGGTATTGCTATAATCAGTAGGTAATATATAAAACAAAGTCTTTTATTTATAAATTCAACATCATTGCATCTTGCATCTTGCTGAACTAGTCATCATGAAATTTTGCATACACATTGTCATGGTACAGAGAAGGACACAGTGTACTTTTTATTCCGGGATTCCTGCAGGAATTCCGTAATTAACCCAGGTGAAACTGCAGGGACCCAGGTAGGGAGGAGTACCTCCTATTGCTAGTTTAAAATAAAATGAAATATAAAATGAACCCAAACTGTAAGTTTGTTTACATTTTTATCTTATCTGTTCGAAGTGTGAGTAGTAAAATTGTAATAATGTCAACTGTGATTAGTTAGTAAGTACCTATAACATCTAATGTAGTACAACAGTGATACCTTTTTAGGTAAGACACAATATTAGCTGGTAGTTGAATAAGTTAGTAGAATTTATATTTAGAAAGTTGGAGCATTGTAAATGAGGATTTTTTTTTACTTCTATGACCTAGCAACTAAGAAGACAGATCATAAAACTACTGTTTTTTAAGGCACTCAGAGAGTTAGTTGAGGAAACCAACTCATCTACAAAATACTATTGCCTAAAGCCACATCTCAACTCAAAACTAATATGGTAAGAAACTGTATCTAACACTGCATAATATAAGGACATAGATAAGCAATAGTGTGTTAACCCACACTGGAGAAATTTTGAGTAAAGTTTTAAAATTATAGCGCCATTTTGTGTCAACATTTTTATGTTCAATATTTAGCTACATATTTAAACAATGTAATATGGTAAACACATAATAAAAAAACGTTCTCTAACTCTCAATAAATCGTTCTGAATCAATAATTTCATTTTGTGGGTTAACATATTATTGCTTATCTGCATCCATAAGAGAGTTCAATTAGTGATACCTACCTGCCTACATTTCACTTAAATTAACATAATCCAAGTAGGTACCTGCATTTGACACAACTTAATCCTTGTTAATATTAAAAATGCGAAAGTAACTCTGTATGTCTGTCTGTTATGCTTTCACACCTTAATGACTTAACCGATCATCATACAATTTTGCATACATGTTGTTGGAGGTACAGAGAAGGACATAGGGTACTTTTTGTCCATGAATTCCCATAGGAACTCTATAATTAACACGGTTAAAACTGTGGGAACAGCTAGTTTAATTAAATGCATTTATTATGAGGTGTTTACCTGTATTGATATATAAATGTTTCATTTATTTTCCATGTAAAGACTTCAACTTGAGTACTGAATAACTTTTAACATACAATTGCTTTTTCATTGAAATTTATTACACTTTAAAGAAAACTTTATTTAACAAGGTAGTTTTAAGATTTTAATAAACAAACTGATGGTTGTGCCTATAGTTGATCATGACAAGACATGTATAAATAGAATTTAAGGATTTTCCCTACAAAACTATCACTATGACACTCCATCATCTTCTTTTCAGTTAAAATGTGTATTATTTAGAACTAGCTGTGCCCTGAGGTTTCACCTGTGCTAATTTCAGTTCCCGCGGGAATTCCGGGATAAAAAGTACTTTAGGTTCTCCTCTGTATACCTGAAAAGGTGTATACCAAATTTCATGATGATCGGTTGAGCCGCATTAAATCGTAACAAACAAACTCACTTTTGCATTTATAATCTTAATATATATAAATCACGTATCACGTTGTTTGTCCGCGATGGACTCCGAAACTACTGAACGGATTTTGATAAAATTTTGTAACCATTTATAATATGGTCCAACTTAAAAGATAGGAGGAGTTTTTATCCCGGAATTCCAGCGGGAACTCCGAAATTACCGCGAATGAAATCGCGGGGGACAGCTAGTATTAGTATAAGGATTAAGTTGTGTCAAATGTGGGTACCTACTTTATATTAATTTTAGTGAAATGTAGGTATCACTAATTCTTCAAATAAACATTATTTCATGAAGTTTTTTTTTTTCGTAACAAATGCTAATATAATTCTTATAGGGATTACAATATGAACTTCAAAATCAATACCTAGGTACATTAGGAAACACCTACATTTTTCTATGAAACACATAAGACCCAAACGTTTACAGACATTTTAAAACAAGCGTGAATTAATACAAAAGCACCTTCGGTTAGTGTAAATATTTACTTACTCGTGCGTATTTTTAATCCAAATAGGCAGCGGAACTGTCCCAAACACAGCGCCGGCACCGAACAAACTATCACACACAAAATCAAATAACATCACAAATTCCTGACATTGTACCCACATTAATTATTAGTTTGGTCACGAAACACATGCACAACATCACATTGATTTCGCTTGTGTAAACATTTCCAAAATCTTAAGAAATTCACAGTTTATTTTGGAAAATAATTTGACAGTTGTTCGACTCGATAATCGTTCGAGTTGTCGCTCGCGGCTCGACCGAAAGTCTAGAACCGATCGGATCGACTATTATCACAGTACTAAAGTCTGAACTACTAAAGTAAACTATAGTCTATACTCAACCAAACAATGTCCGGAATCTAAAATTATAACCGGTACTAATTAAAAAGATATAAAGTCAGTTTATTTTTCGTTCAAACGTAGTCTCTTTAATTTGTCAGTATTACTGCAGTCATTCAACTATGGTTCTCACTTATTTTTTTAATTTAATTTTTATGCCTGCACTACATTATCGCCGATGATCGTTGATCCTGTGATCGTGTGATCGGCGATAATGTGGACACCTCAACGCGATCACAGGCGATTCCCTTTGATGCGTGCCCAAAAACCGACAATTCACGGGTCGCAGGCGATCATAGACGATGATTGGCGAGTACAGTACCCTCTACACGTAGATGGAGAATGATTCATTCTCCGTCTACGCCTCTACACTATCGGTATCGTGCTCGCGCATAATCGTCTTTATTCGGCGATAATGTAGTTGAGGCATTACTCGCGACTCGCGAGTGACCGAGTCGCGAGTCGAGGTGCTCGAGATACTTTGGAGGGTAGAGATTTAAAGAACCATGAAGCTTCTTGTAGAGAACCATCTCTGTTGTGTATGTTTATCCGTCGAGACATCAAATTGTGGTGGCGCTACGGTAGATAACGATGAATTTTAAAGATAGCGCTAAAAGTTATTAGAGTAGGATAACGAATTGAACAAAGAAAGATAAACTTTCGCTTTTTTACTTTTCAAGTTTCGCCCACTTGGGCAAATTTTCAGTCCACAAACTTTTCCCATTATTGTTTAATTTTTAAGTACCTATAGTCAAGAATTAAAATAACGAAAAAGTATTAAAAAATGCTGTTTTATTAACTAAATAAACTATTCAAGTAGTCACCAATCAAAGAGTAACTTCACCAATGATATTCATTCTCGCTTGCTCGCGCTATCGCTATTCTGGTGAGTTATTGAGTTGAAACCAATGTAATTTGCTGGATTTTTTTGGACACTTTTTCACCTTACCCTCCATAGGTAGTAGGTACCTACGTCTATTTTTTGAATTGAATTGAATCGAAAAACTTTATTTGACACAACACAATTTTTTTTTTTATTTATTTCATGATTCAAAGTTCAAACTATGACAGTCATGACTTTCTCATATCATGACAATTACTATTATTTTAACTATTATTTTATTGATATTTACGAGAGCTTTTTGTCAGCATTTCTTCATCTTTAGTTATGTCGATGTCATCTTCATGTTTTTTATAGAGCTGATGATAGGGTACTTGCATGAAATTTATTATAAGAAATTGTGTCAATATTTCAAAAATAGAGCCTTAGAAAAGCGTTATCGTGAAAGATTTACTAAAAAAATTTCAATAGTTTCCAAAATGTTCAACTTTTAATTTTGTGAAACGGAACGTTGCAACGAAACACGCACCAACCCAGAGACATGACACTTACAAGTGTCATGTCTCTGCACCAACCACAGCCATGCTGTCACATGTCGTCACTTTTATTTTTTTAGGAAACATATACCTCTTTCAGAGAAGGCAAAAGAAACTAAGTGCATACAGTCAACAAATATTTTCCATTTTCTGAAGTTTTTTTTTTTTAAATGCATCGGTAAGATGCATTTTGGTTCTTTACTGGAACTTTTGGAAGTGACTCAACACAGTTCAATCTTAATTTCGCTTTTGGATATTGAAGTTATCTGTCTTTCAGTGTCACATGACCCTGTCAATGCGACAGTGATATTTCTATCACAGATTAATAAGGCGTAATTTTGAACTGTTGACGTCATTTCGCGTTTCGGCGTTAAAGTCTAAAGTAGGAACTTTGAAACGCTCTATTTAATTTATTTATGCATATATTTTTTTCTTTTTCTTGCTTTGTTTAAGTAGGCCATATATTTTAAAATAGACTGAAAAAAAAATCATTCAAGTATATTGTTCTTCAACTATGGTTCAAACGAATCAAAATTCAAAGCATAATCTGACTTGGCTGTGTGGACTTAGTTTTCTTTGCCTTCTCCGAAAGTGGTAATACCAAATCTAATTTACCTACAATAAGATTCGATTTTATATTGAAATTAAATAATTGCAAATTTTAAATGCACTAACATCAAATAATTTAGTAAAATTTTTTTTAGAAAGAATTAAAAGGTTTCACTGCACTATTTTTTTATTACAGGGACATCTATTGCCGAATAGCAGTAACTACTGAAGTGTACTCAATAATAGTTACTACTCCGTAATTTTTTTACTTAGTTCTTAATAATTCAAACAGGTGGGACTATTTATACATAGATCAGTGGTTCCGGAAGGGAGACCATTACCTCAGAGTAAATATACTAACCAAACCACAAAATATAATAAATAATACCTCAGAGTAAATATACTAATACTATGCCAAACTTGAAGCTTATAGAGCCAACCCACACGGTGCGTTGCGGCTCAGGTCAGGCGTCTGAGCGGCGCCGCTGCGACAAAAATGCGCTGTGGCCACACGACGCCTTGCGGCGCGCTCCGGCGCCGCGCCGCACTCGCTTCGGAGTAGAAACGAGGCGGGGAGGGGAGTAAGCGGCTCGCTGTTGTTTGTCCTGTTCTGTCACGTAGCGATGAGCATGCATACCTAGTGCCTACTCTTTTAGTCGCCGCTGCGGCGCCGCGCTGCCCGTGTGGTCGCCCATGCGGCGAAATGGTTTGGGCTGCGACGCCGCACCGCATCGTGTGGGTTGGCACTTAGGCTTCCACATTTATGTGTATAACTAGCGCGAGCGGTCTCCCGTGGAGTTCTCGCGAGAATTCTTAGTAAACTATATCTATAAACCTTCCCACTCATAAGTATCTCAAATTGGTCCCATTGTCACCAAGTCGAGAACTAATGATGGGATCTTGGAGAAATCGAGGAAACTCTTCAAAAATTACAGGCACACCTATAGCGATTTTTGGATTTTTTATAGTAAATCGTTTATTTGCTTTCGGAAAGCAAAATTTGAAGTGGAACTGATGATGAAGACCACAGATGCTCATTGGAACTACTCATTAATAGGTACTTCACAGGTTCTGATTCGTTAATTTAATTAAGGTTTCTAAACAATATGTATATGCTCGTCACAATGTATTTGGTGAAGTGAAACTGATGGTGATGTACCAGGAGAACTCCTCAACAACTAACGTCCCTGCAACGGGAAAAGCAATATTTTGTAAAAGGTGATGGTGAAAGGAAAAGGTGATAAAGAAAGGAGTTGACATAAATAATGACTAGAAATAAACAAAATTTTAACAAAAAAATTAAAACACCGAGTCAATTCGGTTTTATGACTAAATTAGTTAATTGCCAATTAACATTACTTTAAAGAACGTCCTAAAGTGCGTCTCAGAAGAAATAAAAAGTCGGCAGTTTTGTTTTTAATTTTTCATTACTCATACTCGGAAAGTAGGTCTGAAGTTGCCTGAGAAGCGGGTTGAAAGTAACCCTTTTCAGCCCTAGGGAGAATCGCTTTCAACTGACAACTGTCAAATTATTAAAAAAAAACTAGGTCTATTTTCACATTTCTATTGAACCATGTTTCAACTTTCTATACAGCCAGCGCGATGTAAAATTGAAATAACGTAAAGTTTAAGTAGGTATTAATTAAAATAAAATTCACTCACTTTTTCTTAAGCTAATTCCTATTTATATTTTTTGATTTTCTTTAATTAATACTTAATAATTAAAGATAATATTTTTTTAGGTCGCCTCAATGTAGGTAAATAAAAAATACTGGCTGAATAGCTAGCCGGCCAAAGAAAAAGAAATAGGTGGGAAAGTGTCAAGCGACTATCCGATCTTCACTCATTTTTTCTTTAGCTAATTCCTATTTTTATTTTGGCTTTCCTTGCATTCGTAATGAAAAGCACAGTGTTATCCTCGGGAGAAAGACTTATTTAGTCCCTCGATCTATTAGCGCCCTCGCTACGCTCGGGCGCCAAACCCCGTCTCGGCACTAAATAAGTTACTTTCACCCCTAGGATAACAATGTACTATTTTTACATAAAATTACAACAACTGAGTGTGGCCGTTAATCTCATAACATTCCCACAATTTTAGAACCGTGACAGGTTAATTTTAGGTACTAGCAAATAGCAATGTCCATCGCATCGGTCCAAATCAGTCCAAATATTTCACGTAGTTGTTATATTATTCTTTTCGGGCAAAGTTTCTTTGCCGCAACTCTTTAAAACACCGTGCACCGGTAGGAAGCAGAAACTGTAACCTATTTTAGTTCAATGCAATGACGATTTCGTACGACTTATTAATGATTTCATCGTCATGACGGTTTACCGTGGTAAGATGAAAGGTAGAGAAAAGGGATGAATGGAAAACATAACAATAAATTAATGAGACAATTATACAAAAAAACTTTATTTATATAGGGTACCTACTTAATAGGGATGCACTGAATAACTTATACAACGCGAGTTTTAGCCTTCTTCCTATAATTATAACAAACACTTTGGTAAATTAACTACACATCTTAGTCATGTTTTACGAACCTATCGTATCTCTCGATCTCAGGTAGAAGGCATTTTTAAATTAATTTCTTAGAAAACATAATTTATCTTTAGAAAATAAGTAGTTATTTTGTGCTATACACATAGCGATAATTTAAGAAGGTAGGTATAATAAAGTTGAGATGTCCTGAAATATCCAAGACCATAAAGGCAGAGGCCTGGCAGTCTTTTAGAGGTCGCTTATTGGGCCTTGTAGACACGGGTGCAGGTGACGTCTTTAGCGGTCATTGTCTGAAATCAAACATTTTTTCATCTTAATTTCCACTCATTGATACACTAAGAAAATAGGTACCTACCCAAGATACAAAATCAGCGATACGGAAGTGTCGCAAAATTGATATATTAATTATATATTAAACTAGCTGTCCACCACGGTAATTTCGCAGTTCTCGCGGGAATTCCAGGATGAAATATAGATATAAACCTTCCTCATGAATCTCTCTCTATTGGTGAAAACCACATGAAAATCCGTTGCGTAGTTTTAAAGATCTGACAGCCAGACAGCGGGATGCGACTAGTTTTATACAAGTACCTAGTGATAGTAATTGACCAATAAGGTAATATTAAATATATGGGCGTTTGATTCAAAAATCAAATCAGAGCACACCACTCTCGCATCAACAAGATAATATGCAACCACAGAAAGCCAGTATTAACATATTTTTATTATTATTATGTTAGCTCAGAGTAAATATACTACGTAATGTGAGTAATCTCATTATAGTGCTTTGGAAATTCTATTATAATATTATGTTAGCCTCGGGATTTAGGTACTGGGTGGCCTGGTAGGTACAGATAATTAGTGCCCATTGTAACACACGCTTTAGGCTACTTGACAAAAATTTTTTTAGTCCGTCGTCGTGTAGATTAGTAAAAAATATTGGACACGTATTTTTTCATTTTTCACTTAATCAAAAAATAACGGCGATAAATTGAGTTGAAATTTCGCGTGACGTCACAACCCCGGCTTCGTGCAGTTAGTATGGGGATTATAATTGGACGCAGATAAGCAATAACATGTTAACCCACAAAACGAAGTTATTGATTCAGAACGATTTATTGAGAGTTAGGGAACGTTTTTTAATTATTTGTTTACCTTATTACATTGCTTAAATATGTATCTAAATATTGCCCATAAAAATGTTGACACAAAATGGCGCTCCTACCACCATTTACTCAAAATTTCTCCAGTGTGGGTTAACACACTATTGCTTATCTATGTCCAATTAATATTGACGTCACGAGTCCCCCACCCTAAACTTAATCGCGCTTTATCTATGTTTATTTTCATTAATGTGAAAAAGCAATAAATAGGTGCCTATTATTTTTTTTATTTTCTAACTGACGGACTAATTAGAATTTTGATTTTCATACCCTGGGGAATACCCAAGCGATTTGCGCTGGTGAAAGTTCCATCAGTGCTTACTGTTCAGGAATAATTTAAAATTAATAAATTTCTAATTGCCACTCACCGCTTTCATTTCTTCAGGGCCGAACTCCCTGATATAGGTGACGTCCGTTCCATCAGCTGACTTCTGCACCTGCTTCAAGGTGTTGCCTTCGAATGTGTAGGTAGACTTCACCTGACAACACAACGTCACACTTGTGAAGACAATTGACATGGAGTCATGGACCAAAGGATGAAGATGGAAGATATTCGCCACAGACAGACAGACAGACAGCCATAACAGAACCACATCCACGTCAACATTTTGGCGAAGTGAAACCTTGGGGCAGGTGCAAAGTGCACCCCTTTTTTAGAAGTTCGTGGACGTTTCAAGTTAAAATTGCAAGTCCGACCAGTTTTTTTTTGGTTTCCTTTTATTTATACTTGTATAAGTACCTACCTACTGATACTACTATAAAAAGAAAAGATTTCATTTTTTGCATGTTTCTTTGTTTATTTGCAACTGCAAGGGATAAACCCAAAAACTGCTGAACGGATTATAAAAAACCTAAAGTGATATACAATGGGGTACTTTTTAACCCGGTATCATCAGGGATCGACGTTATACGTATCAAATACCTTGGCACCGTCGGCGCGTTCCTCGTCCAGCTCGACGCCGGGCTTGAACTTCACCTCAGTGGTCTTGAAGGTTGAGGACGTGACCAGCACGTACTCCTCGCCGTCCTTGCGTAGCTCCACAGTAGGCGTGACCGTGTTAGCCGCCTTGCGCGTGATCAGACCGACGCCTGCAATCGTAAGCGACACACAGAATAGATTTAGTAGAGGCGCACGCGGATCTAGGTTTTGGTTGGGGGGGAGAGATTTTTGATTGCACCATGAAATTAATTTTTTTTGAATAGGTATAGGTACAGGGTCAGAAATTTTTCTAAGGTCTGAATTAAGTACGTATTTTAGTCGACAGGGGGGGCCAATGCACCCACTGCCCCCCCATAGATCCGCGCCTAGTTTAGTAGATATGGTAACAAATTAAGACCATTACATAAGAAAACTCGAAAGTGCGCAATAAAAAATTATTCTATTCTATTCTATTCTAAAAGTACCTACCTAACAAATCGTCATGTCACTTAGCCATCCAATCAACTCTAGTTTTCACGTGGTCACGCAAACTAAAAGTTTTGGTTGACTGACCAAATGATGACGATTTGTTTACTTTCTATGCGTTAGCGACTGTGGAATGTCAATTTGGCTAGGGGGGCTGTCGCCGGGTGATTTTCGTACACTAAATTAGTATTTATCACATACAAAAACATTCATGGACGGTGATTAAAAGCCACTTGGTTACGGTTTTACCTACTTGGCCATTGTTTTTACAGTTGAGGGAATATTGTGGAAAATATACTCGGGAATCGGCAAGCAAAAGAAGTTTTTGGAAACTTAAATAACATTCGCTCTACCTTCCTTTGCAACCGTGGGGTTTCTGCCTTGCCTAGGTTAGGTTGTTAGTGGTCTCAAGTTAAATTTACTTTTTGATTTGAAGAATAGTAGGTACCTTTATGTATACCTAATGTTTGGAGACTAGCATCGCACCTTGCACCTGCAGTGCAATTATGTAAATTTTGTTACTATCATTTTTGTGCCTAATTAATTATTCATTATGTTGATTCTAATTTGTAGACGTGCATATTGTAATCGCGTAACCGAAATCATAACCGTTTCCGATTGCAACCGGAAAATGACAGCAATAAAAGTTAAGGTGTACGTAAATATTCCTCAGTCCACCGGGGCTCGATCCCGCTACTTCTTGTTAAGCGGAGGTCGGAAGAGCATGACCACACCGTGACGTCTGCTTCGCTAACCCAATCTTCTTAAAGTAAAACACAGCGGTAGATAATAGGGTTTAAAACAAAATGATGAGGAGTAGGTAGGTATTAAATGTTGGAGCGATACTGTTCCAATTTCAATTTGTTATTCATATGTCTTTTAATTTTAATTTATAATTTTCATTTTGATGAGAGAACCAGTGTACTCGGTAAAACAAGATGGCGGCACCCGGTGCCAGACCAGACCAGCCCATGTTTGTCTCCATTCGATCGTATCCGTCTCATAATAAATGACTTCTGTTTTAGAAACTCTGCAGCATAATATTCCTCTTTCCTAAGACGAATTTTTTAAATAAATAACGTCATGTGCATGCATATACGTAGAATTTCTAACCTAAACTCTTCATGAAGTCATCAAAGTTTTCGGAATAGACCATTTTGTATTTCTTGCCTTCCCATGAGCATATTATGTCCATCATTTACACTACTACTATTTTTTCGATGATAAATTCACTTTATAATAAACTTCTTATTTTAACTTAGTCTAGTTACAAATAATATTTATAATGTGAACAGGAAAATAAAGGAAAAACAGCGTTTCTAATTGCTAATACACGTGTTCGCCTTTTGGCAAAATGTTTAGCAAAGAGAATGTAAGCACTGCGTCGTCGTAAAGAGATTTCATGCGAAAATTTTTATTCTTGTCAACTGCAACGTGTTTAGTCCATGGTTAAATATCAGTTATAACGTTTTCTTTATTTTTAGTCTTTGAAATTATCACTGACTATCGGTCCCCCGAAGTTTCACCTGCGGTAATTTCGGAGTTCCCGCGGGAATTCCAGGATAAAACATAGATGGACGCAGATAAGCAATAACATGTTAACCCACAAAATTAAATTACCTATTCAGAACGATTTATTGAGAGTTAGGGAACGTTTTTTAATTATGTGTTTACCTTATTACATTGTTTAAGTATGTAACTAAATGTTGAACATAAACAATTTTCACAAAATGGCGCTATAATTTTAAAACACGATTTACTCAAAATTTCTCCAGTGTGGGTTAACACACTATTGCTTATCTATGTCCAGATATAAACCTACCTCATGAATCACTCTATCTATTAGTGATAACCGCATGAAAATCTGTTGGTTTAGTGGATGACTAGCCACAGCCTTTCCTTAATGTTGTATTTTATTATTATTTACTAGCTGTTCCCCGCGGTTTCACCCGCATGAAAGGTTTTTATACAACTTTTTTCCCAACATCCGATTTCAATAAAACAAAGGCTAAGCTTAATCTACCTGTAAAAACCGTATGACAATCGGTTGAGTAGATGCGGAGATTATCGCGAACAGACAGACAGACAGAAATGAATTTTAAAAACTTATTTTTTAGGCTTGGTTAGTCTTCTCTTATCACCCCTCTGAATTTTAGGTAAAAATATTCAATCTACAGAATCGTGGATTCTACTCTTTTATTATAGTATAGATTACTAGCTGTGCCCCGCAGTTTCACCCGCATGAAAAGTTTTTATACAACAACATTTTTTCCCGACATCCGATTTCAATGAAACAAAGCCTGTATGTAGCTCCAGGCTAAGCTTAATTTACCTGTGAAAACCGCATGACAATCGGTTCATTAGATGCGGAGATTATCGCGAACAGACAGACAGACAGAAAAGAATTTTAAAAACTTTTTTGGGCTCTTCTTTTATCACCCCTCTCAATTTTAGGTAAAAATATTCAATGTACTCTTTTAAGTATAGATACAAGATAGATCATATTTGTGAAAACAAAGTTTATCTCTATTATCGAGTGTTTACTTATACATATAGGTTTAGGTAGGCTAATTAAAACCGAATGAGTAATTTACAAAATACTTATTAGTTATTTTTATGCTTAAACAGAACCGAAGTCATGTTGGTACAATGTTGGTTGGCAATTTGCACGTTTCAAGAGCGTCTCGCTTATTCCGCTGAGCGATATCTAATTTGATTAGAGGCCCCAGTTTCGGCACCTTCCGTTATGCTCTAATACCCACTATCTTTTTGCACATAGGAATATTATTATGACCTATGAATCATGTTTATGTCGTGGCCACATCTAATAAAAGAGTAGAATCCGCGATTCTGTACATTGAATATTTTAACCTAAAATTGAAAGGGGTGATAAAAGAAGAATAACTAAGCTCAAAAAAAGTTTTTTAAATTATTTTCTGTCTGTCTGTCTGTTCGCGATAATCTCCGCATCTACTGAACCGATTGTCATTCGGTTTTCACAGGTAGATTAAGCTTAGCCTGGAGCTACATATAGGCTTTGTTTCATTGAAATCGGATGTCGGGGAAAAAAGTTGTTGTATAAAAACCTTTCATGCGGGTGAAACCGCGGGGCACAGCTAGTCCAATAATAAATTGTTTTTTAAATTAAACTTCTTTGAGCACAAGGGAGAAATAATTTTTGTGCACGTTATCAACTCGGCGCATTATGATCATGGTGAATAAGGGGTACAAACCTAACCTAGCCAAGAATGTCGGGGTGCTCTACGCCATGCCTAAAGTCAAAAAGTACTTGTAACTAAATACTACTTGTAATCAGTTCATGGTCGATCATTTCATTAAATGTCACCATTGCCGACCGGCCACATCATGAAGTGGCCAATTCTTAGGCCCGCCGCTGATTGTGACTTTTTGTCGACGTGACTTACTTGAAAACTATACTGAGTGCGCTCATTATGGTAACGTGATAATACGGTGACTCGTCGACAAAAAGTCACAATCAGCGGCGGGCCTTAGATGTGGCCAGTGGCCGCGACATAGATATTAAATACACAAGTCGTATTATTTCAGTAATCTCGGGCAATTTCGCTCGATCACTGGTCACATGCTCAGATAGAAACCATCCATTCTCTGATTGGTTGAAAATAAGGCGTAGCGGAACGTGATTGGCTAGCCCGATGGGTGGTGTGACGGAAACCACATTTTTTGTCAGCTTGTTTGGAATTGGTTAAAATCTAATGGAACAATTGAAGCAAGTTAAATCTTCCCTCTGTGGATGGATTTAACGTTGAATGCAGAAGTTTTTCTACCTACTTTATGGTAAGACGGTCAGTATCAGAAAAAAATCACCCCACAGTGATTATATTCTCTTCAGTTCACCCATTTTTCCGAGGTATATGTACATATAGTCATGTATTTTTAATCTTTATATCTACACTTCATATTATAGTCTGGTATCTACATTTTCTGTGACGTCAGGGCAGAGCTGATAGAATTAATAACAAAACATTTTTTTTGTACCCATACTCTCTACATCCATTACCATTATCAGTATACTTAGGCATGTTGACTAACCTACCTAACTGTAGGTAGGGACCTACCTATAACTGCAAATAATAATGTAAAGTATAAATTAATTAAAAATAATGGTACCTATTTTGACGTTTTATCGGTGGGTAACTAACACTTTTTTTAACTAATATTATTAAAATAAAATGTTGACTTTCGTGTAGGTATTTTATCTGCGTTTACTAATATTTTATGTTTTGATATAAGTATTAATTAATTATTATCCTATAGATACTAATATCATATAAAGAGGTAAAGTTTGTGAGGTTGTAGGGGGTAATCTGATCTACTGAACCAATTTTGAAACTTCTTTCACCATTAGAATGCTACATTATCCCTGAGTGATATAAGCTATAGTAACCTATAAAATAACCGCGGGTAAAACGGCAGGGAACAGGGGTATCTACAGAAAAGGACTTATAAAGTACTTTCTCTCCCAGAATTCCCGCGGGAACTCTGAAATTAAAGCGGGTGAAACCGCGGGTCACAACTAGTAAGACATAAGTCACTTTTCATCTCCATAAAAATAAGAAATCGGGAGGTGGCGGGGAGGGCAGAGCAGCAAGTTATTATTGTAACAGAATGAGAGGTCCAACGTTCATTCAAGTCGCGCTACGGACAAAGTCCAGTGACCGCGTCGTCGTTGCCGCGTCGCGTCGGTGCCAAGATTTGCATAATTGTAAATATAAAACAACGTTGTAAAAATAACAAGTGATAAAAAAATGGTTTTGGCACCAATTGGATCTTAATGCAGTTATTTACTACATACTCTATAATCAAAGTACCGTACTACCTATAAAAATACTGAGATCAAAGTATTCTATGTCAAATCAGCGACACTATAGATTCTTAAACTTATCACTGAAAAATTATTTCAAAGATTATTCCCTACAATATAGGGTTTCCACTTTCCAGAATTTAGTTAGCCGGACATGTTTGGCTTTTTACGAACGTGTACGGCCAAATATTTTCTCGTCCGGCCTGTCCGGCACTATGTATGGCTGCTGCGCGAGTCGAAAGTCGAGCGCAACTCACTCAAAATCAAAAACATGATAAAGAATCTAAATTAGAAATTGTATTTTTTAAATTATGTAAGATTGTCCGGCTTTTAGAACAGTATACATATGTCCGGCTTTAAAAAGGCTGCAATTATCTAGCTATTAAAAAGGTCATGTCCGGATTTAAGAGTAAAATTTCCGGGTAAATTAAACACCGAGTCCGGCTTTTGTGTTTTTGAACCTGGCAGCCCTACCTACATACAAACATGCAAACTTGACCTCTTTTTTTTGGCACCAACTGGGCGTAAATGGAATAACTGTATTTTAAGCATAGGTATAGTATGTACCTACCTACTCGAAACACAAAAATGTTGAAACATATCGCCGTCATAAGTGCAGATTGTCACAATGGGCATGGTGACTAAATTTTAGTTTTAAGTCAGTCTTGTAGACTAATAAAAAATATTGGACACGTATTTTTCCTTGTTTACGTAATCAAAAAATAACAGCGATAAATTGAGTTGAAATTTCGTGTGGCGTCACACCTAGGACTTTATACTTTAGTTATTAATACGTCGCGTCGTGACCTCCCACTCCTAAACTTGAGTGCGTTTTATCTAAGTATTTTTGGAATAATTCGAAAAACCAAAAAATACGTGTTTATAATTTTGAGTAAATTAAAGTTGAAAAATTATAACGCCATTTTTGTGTGAACATTTTTTATGTTCAACATTTTGTTACATATTTAAACAATGTAATAAGGTACACATAATAAAAAAAACGTTCTCTAAGTCTCAATAAAGCGTTCTGAATCAATAACTTAATTTTGTGGGTTAACATGTTATTGCTTATCTGCGTCCCATTATACTTAAACGTACTGTAAACATAATAACATGAGCCGTAACAACTAACAATACGTCCGCTGCCTCTTTATTTAATGTTATCATACAATTTGTGGAAACGTCGACTATACAGCCCTAGCTGTATACGACTATACAGCTAGGGTTGCAAAAATATAGTACTTTTGGGAAATACACGGAAAAAAATAGTTGGTATAGGTACATATTTATTTTTAATTATTATGTATCTGGCAGTGCTGTGCTGTGCTGCGGGTGCGTTCCAGACCAGTCATAGTTAGTATGAAAAAAAAAACGCGACAGTTGAATTAGGGATAAAAATATAGTATTATTCGTACTTTATTATTTTTCTATAATAAATAGTAAGTACAATTTACTGAAATATAGTACGATACTATATAATATAGTACAGGTGGCAACCCTATATACAGCGTGTAACAAACTGAGACATAGGTAATTAATTATCTATTCGAACATCTAGCTCTGTCCACAGCTCTGTGGTAGACGACCCGATTGGCGCAGAGGTCACCATGCCTGTCCGCTAATCAAGGGGTTCCGGGTTCGAAACCCGGTGGGGGTGGACTTTGTGTGATGAACACAGGGTTCCATTTCCCAGTCTAGGTGTGTTTATATATCTATAGTATAATATATAAGTAATTCTATGTAGTATATACCACGTTTGCTTGGTTTCCACGACACAAGCTAATAATAGCTTACTGTGGGATCAAGTAGATCTGTGTGTTGTGATGTGGATTATTATTATTATTATTATTAACATTCAAAGTTCTAGTTCAATTAAACTAGTTTTTATTCATAACGTAAAGATTGAAATTGTTTGTAATTATCTTAGCTCCACGCGGTAGAACTGCATAGATAATAATAGATAAGTATTATATTATTATGTTTATTCCAGGCTGTGTTACCGCACGTTTCTGTAGAACGTAATGGACGTTTTTTCCCAAGTAGTTTTACTTTCAGAAATACCTATCCCAAAATAAGCAGATCTTGTATAGGAACCATGAGAACCAGACAACATGGCAGTTTATGTAGTACTTATAGTAGACTTTTTTTGTAAATAGGTACATAATACATATACATACTTTTAGTTAATATTATGCACGAATACGAGTTAGTTAATCCCTACTAATATTATAAATGCGAAAGTAAGTCTGTCTGTCTGTCACGCCTAAGGGCTCGACCGATCATCATGAAATTTTGCACACACATTGGGAAAGGTACAAAGAGGGACATAGCATACTTTTTATCCCGGAATTCCCAAGGAAACTCCGAAATTTCCGCTGGTGAAACCGCGGGGAACAGCTAGTGCATTCATGATTGTATGCAATGAAGTAGGTATATTTGATTTGATTTGACAAAATTACTCTGTATAGGTAGACCATCGTATCGTAATTATAATAATGTCAATGATAACAATATGTATAGTGGTTGTGCCCCGCGGTTTTACCCGCGTGAGTGTCGGAATTTCCACAGGAATTATTTTTTTATAAAAAGTAGCCTAAGTTACTCCTTATAACATCAACTATCTGCCAGTGAAAGTCCCGTTAGAATCGGTCCAGCCGTTTCAGAGATGAGCCGGAACAAACAGACAGAAAAAAAATTAAAAAATTATTGAGCTATGTAAGTACCGTATATACTTTTATATGCATTTAGTGAAAAGCTTGTTAATTTGGAATTACAAACAGACACTTCAAATTTATTTATATATGTATATAGATGTACAGATAATATGTATATGAAAGACAATGCTGGGTTTACTTTCACTTATACCTACTTCACTAAAGTATACCTAAGTATCTATTAACCGAACGGAAATTAAATTGTAACCAATATCCGTCAAACTGAGTTGAGTTGAGTGGAGAATCGCGTATCAAACTGAGCTGGGTTGGCTAATAAGTAAGCGAACACTCGTGGCATTGCATCGTATTTATAAGCATTAAATTACTTGTTTTATGCCCTAAATATTCAACCACTAAGTACATCTCTTATTTGTCTTATGATAAAATTACTTTCACGCAGTTTCACTCGACTCACCCCATTTCATCCTTTAGGTTCGGTTATCGAAAACCCTCAAATATGCGTGTCTTTATTCGAAAAGAAAAATCCAAATATAGTTTTTCATTACCAACTACTGTCATGTACTTAAATTTTTACCTCTTTAGGGGTTAAATTTCCAAAATAATCTAGTGGTTTAAAAAAGGAAACCTAACGGCCGCACTCAGAGTCAACTTTAATGATTACTTAGTTAAGTATAGATTTTTAAAACAAAACTGCCGCAATCAGAGACGTTCAGTAAATTATTGTTAATTGGCATTTAATGAGATATAACTTAATTATTTAAATGCCAATTAACATTAATTTATTAAACGTCTCTGATTGCGGCAGTTTTGTTTTAAAAACCTATACTTAACTAAGTAATCATTAAAGTCGACTCTGAGTTAGTCCTCATGCCACATTCCATGTTTCTAATGAGGCAGCTGCTTAAATAATAATAAATACAATGTTACAGACTGATTTTATGA
This sequence comes from Zygaena filipendulae, assembly GCA_907165275.2. Taxonomy (NCBI): domain Eukaryota; kingdom Metazoa; phylum Arthropoda; class Insecta; order Lepidoptera; family Zygaenidae; genus Zygaena; species Zygaena filipendulae. Next base: position 2,807,301 of record OU015668.1, read on the forward strand.
GTACATTAATAATTTTAATACGTAAATTACTTAATGAATTTTGCTTTGAGCTACTATATCTACTTTTGAAATGTACCGTTCCAACAGCTGTCCCCCTAGGAACAGTGAGGTGAGTTGTGACAAATAAATTAGGGGAAGTGGTCAAAATTTCTATTACAAATTTTTAACCGGAAAGACATACAATACGAGCGTTTCAAGTTAAATAAAAGCTGGTAAAAATGTTGATAGAAACCGTCAGTTTCCCAACGGTCTCGCGTCTTATTGATGGCAATTGAGGGCGATTGTTGTCCATTTTATGACAATTGACGCATCGCTTCTCGACCAATAGGAGGCTAATCGTCCCGGTGCGCCCCCACAAGTACTCTCTCATTCCCATCATGCGATCCTAGTATTAATGGGCATGTTGACTAATTTTTTTTATTTTTTAGTCCGTCTTGTAAATTATTAACAAATATTGGACACGTGTTTTTTCTTTTTTTACGTAATCGAAAAATAAGGGCGATATATTGAGTTGAAATTTCGCGTGACGTCACTATTCTGACAGTTTGTATGGCGGTTTTAGCGGTTAGTGACGTCACGACCCCCTCGCCACGACGCCACGACCAGACTTTAATGCGCTAGATCGTTTCAAAATTCAGGATGCTTCAAAGTTCAAACTTTCTATGGCCGATATCGATAAATGGTCGATCGAACCTTCAGTGGCAGAAAGGCTTCTTAAGTACATAACTTCAAATTTCAATTTTATTTTAACTGTGTCCGATTAAGTTTACTTATTTCGGAGTACTTTTTTCAGTCAAATGCTCCGAAATAGTCTCTATATTCGTAGAAATAGTTTCATGCCCGTGTGTGAGAATTTAAATTTCGATCTTAAGTCAAAGAGAAAGATGTCTGATTAAAACGTGGTGGATAGGGGCGGTCTTTTTTTCAAGTTTTAATTATTTATTTATTTTATTTATTTAACGAACTTTATTGCATTTTATTGTACAAAAGACTGTAATCCTAACTAATATTTTAAATGTGAAAGTAAGTTAGTTTATTACGCTTTCGGCTTAACGGCTGACCTGATCACCACGAAATTTTGCATACTTAATATCGGGGGTACAGAAAAGGACATACTTTTATCCTGGAATTCCGCGAGAATTCCGAAATTATCGCGGGTGAAACGGCGCGGACCAACTAGTTTTTTTTTTATGTGATAGGGGGCAAACGGGCAAGTGGTACACCTGATGGTAAGTGATTACCGCCGCCCATAGACATCTGCACCTAGTTGTCTAATATCCTAATATGAGAGAAAGAGAGAACCGAAAATAATTATTCCCAGGTAAATTTCGTTTGCGACAGGCGACAACGCCCTTAAAGTATTGATATTCTAAAATGTAAGGGAAATAATTTGGTTCAATAGGTTAAGATCCCTTTTCTCTGAAGAGATGGAAGCTGTAACAAAATTACAGTGACTAAATTAGAAGTATAACAACCAATCAAGCAATCAATAAACTTGAAGCCACTAAGTTTATTTTTAGTATATAGTATAAGTATTTTTAGTATACCTATAGTATAAGTAATAAAAAGTCTAGTTTTTGCACGTGATTCATATTTTCAAGGATATTTAGGTAAATATGGAATGAAGAATTCGACAAAAAGCTAATAGATAAAAATAACTTTTATGGGGTTGCGATAACGAAGCGGCTCTTTTGCGTTATGTTTTTTATTAGTACCACAAAAAGTCAACGTTATATGTATTTATTTGCTTTGATATCGACATGACGTATGTAAACACTGGCGTTGAATGGTAACATACATAATATCTGTAAACTCATATTAACTGAACCATATTATTACGTGTAGATAGACTAAATTGTTATTCGGTGAGTTTTAATAAGCTAAATATTCCAAAAAATATATTATCATGCGGTGGATTTACCAGGAATAGAAAACCTAACCAAAAGTTTCATAAATATTGTAGAACCACAATATTAATGTACCTACTTATTTACGGAATATCTACAGATTTTAGGTTTGGAGCTCATGAGGTATTACGTGAGCTATTACGTAACTTTTGTTTCTATTATTTTTGGGTTGCAATCAAAAACATGGCGGTTTTGCGATTATCTACAATATCGTCTGAGTATGCACGTTTTGACACTTACAATTATAGGTATCTAGCAATCAAACGAAATATGATTAATTATACACAAAATCGCAAATAATTTTCTGGTTGAAACTGAAAACGGCATAATGGTGAGTGGCAGCTATTTTGGTATCAAGTATTCTAGTTTAATCGTGTGTACGCTTGTACCTATTTTATTTTTATGGTATCAAATAAACTTTTTTCTATGATATTCTATTCTAAATATGATAGGAACAAAAGTTACATAATAAATAATGTTTTTCAACCTAGGTTTTTTTAATGAACTCGTTAAACTCTGAGATTCCGCGGAGATGCCGGGATAACAGGTATCCCTTGACAACCAAACTCACATTAGCATTTTATTTTGCAATAGTACCTAAGCATACAGTGTAGATTATAATGGTCTCTTCTCTGTTCGGTCGCGTCGTAGGTAATAAATGTAAATATTCGCAGGTGGATTACCAGTATCGTGTAACATACAATTTGAATCAAATCAAAGAAAAAAACAACGCTAATTATGTAAGTATCTAACGTCTCGCCGGCTGCAAAGTTCAAAAACATAGGTTCAAAAGACGTAACTCTGTCCAAGGCCAGCGTAAACACGAATGACAATGGGTGTTTTTCGGTGTAAAGTTTTTAGTGGGTAACGTTATACTGGGAGTTGTGACACATTGTCACGGTAGGAAAGACACGACTATCCTAGACTGCAATTACGAAATGTAAGAAAAACTGATAGCTCATTTATCAATTTGTTCAAAATTGGAAATAGCAGACTGATTACCTATTATTTATTAGTTACACTTAATTTTTTCACACAAAATTAGCTACTATCATTGAAAAATCTGACACATAGGAGCTGAGCAGTGACGATAAATTGGAAGAAAGTCGGAAGAAAATGCGCTTTTGAGCTCTTATCCTCTTATACGTTTACTCAATCACGCAAAAACGACTGAACGGATTTGAATGAAATTTGGCATGCACGTTGTCAGGGGTACAGAGAAGGACATAGGGTACTTTATATCCCGGAATTCCCGCGGGAACTCCGAAATTACCGCGGGTGAAACCGCGGGGCACAGCTAGTTTTAAATAAATTGTTCCGGACTAAACAAAGGTGCTGATTACCTACTGCAGTAAAAACCAATTAGATTTCGATGTGTTTTGCTTCTCGATTCCTACCTAAAGTCGTAATACTCGTAAATTGGGAGAAAATTCGGAATTATACCAATTTACGTAGTGGTACTTAAGTACTAAGTAGCTACAGGCTACGTCATAATGTAATGAGTGAGATTCCAAATAACGTTTTTGTAATTCTCTGATAACAAAATTATAAGTTTGAAGAAATGGTTACTAATTAAAGTCCTAATAACGGTGAGTCAGAATGATCAATGAATGAATCTATTGTAACATCCGTATCCACTAACGGAATTTAGTTATATTTACAAAGCAGTCTTTCATAATCAAAATGGTACATTTGCGAAAGTTTAAACAAGAAAAGTCTTTTGCAATTACTGATTAAGCCGATTAAAAAAAGGAACATTCTGTTTGATGTCTTTGGTAATTAATTTTAACCCTTATTCTGAAACATATTATACCTATTACCTACCCAGTTAGTGCATTTCCAATAAGCATCCAAGCAATTCAATTTTCCTGGTAATCCATCATTTAAGTTAGTGCATTAATTTCCATGTTTTTAGTTAGGTACCTGCCGCAGATTATGAGCGGTGATGAAGTCACATTTTATCGTTTGTTATCGAAATTACATTTTTACAGCTAAATTTGAAGTTGATGATGACAAATAACTACCTATGTAGTAATCTATCAAATTAATAGTACATTGTTATCCTAGGGGTGAAAGTAACTTATTTAGTCCCGAGACGGGGTTTGGCGCCCGAGCGTAGCGAGGGCGCCTATAGATCGAGGGACTAAATAAGTCTTTCTCCCGAGGGTAACACTGTGCTTTTCATTACGAATGCAAGGAAAGTCAAAACAAAAATAGGAATTAGCTAAAGAAAAAATGAGTGAAGATCGGATAGTCGCTTGACACTTTCCCACCTATTTCTTTTTCTTTGGCCAGCTAGCTATTCAGCCAGTATTTTTTATTTACATTGTGGCGACCTAAAAAAAATATTATCTTTAATTATTAAGTATTAATTAAAGAAAATAAAAAAAATATAAATAGGAATTAGCTTAAGAAAAAGTGAGTGAATTTTATTTTAATTAATACCTACTTAAACTTTACGTTATTTCAATTTTACATCGCGCTGGCTGTATAGAAAGTTGAAACATGGTTCAATAGAAATGTGAAAATAGACCTAGTTTTTTTTTAATAATTTGACAGTTGTCAGTTGAAACTTTGAAAGTGATTCTCCCTAGGGCTGAAAAGGGTTACTTTCAACCCGCTTCTCAGGCAACTTCAGACCTACTTTCCGAGTATGAGTAATGAAAAATACTTTTTATTAGGTGAACGAAAAGGCGTGCCGTTCTAATGCCCTTTCTATTGCTTTATGAAAAGAAAGAAAGAAAACTACATTTATTCCAGCACAACACACAAGAAAAAACAAACAAAGTTAACATTGAACAGGTGCCTAATCTAAGCCCATAGGTATCTTGCATGCTCTGGAAAGGGACACCAACTCGGCATTAGCCACACCCATCAGATACACCCAGTGCTGGCTTTCAGTTGGCAGCCCGTTATTACGCACGGTCAGGCCACAAGGGTAGAAGAAGAAAAATGAAAATCAAAACTATAGGTAACTTATAAAATGGAAACAGAGCAATGTTAAAAGTTGTTCTGAATAGATAAGTTACTTTTTGTTTCGTCTGAGGTTACTCTACCATCAGAAAGAAATCGTGGCACGCTCGGTTTCATACAATGGGTCAACCAAATTTTAGTTTTTAGTCCGTCTTGCAGATTAATAAAAAATATTGAACACTTATTTTTGATTTTTTTACGTAATGAAAAAATAACGGAGATACATGTCGAAATGTTGCGTGACGTGCTACAGTTACGTTATTATGACGTCACGAGCCCCCACTCCTAAACTTTAATGCGTTTTATCTTAGTATTTTTTCAATAATTTGAAAAAGCAAATAATACGATTCTATTATTTTATTTTTGTTATCTGACGGACTAAATTGAATTTTGATTTTCATACCCCGGAAACTGCCCTATTTTACGGGTTTACATAATATTTACAGATTTAACTCACGACAGTCTGTTAGCAAATATGAGTAGCCTATGTTATATCTACCTGAGTACCTATGCAACTTACTAAAAGTTGCATTAACACAAAATGACTCGTGCCGCGGGCGTGACCTATGTATGTCTTGACCTTCCAATGTTCGCTACAAAATTGCTACAAAACAGCTGTAATAAAACCTATACAACAATATGAAAGATTTGTAAATTGTCGTCGAACATTATCGTCCGATCGTTTCTACAGTAACAGATACCTACCTAGCTACGTGGATACTAGAAAGTATGGTGGTGTGGTTGTACTATTATAATCAAAATAGAGTTCTTGTGGGAATTCCGAAACTCACGCAGATGAAACCGGGGGGCACAAGTAATAAGTAGGTGTACTAACTGTGTTTGAAACTTGTAGGCATCGTGCCAATGAAAAAAAAAAACACTGCAACCTAGCCCTTTTTGGAAATTGGGTTATGTTCATTCAGTAGTCAAGTCATAGATATATAGGTAATAATTTACCTACTTATATAGAGGATCAAAAGTAGGTTCTTGATAATAAGTATCCAATTTTATTGAGTTTTAGGTAGGTATATCAATGTATGGAATGGAAAGGTCAGAACCCGCATAAATACATTTATCCCTGATTCCCTACACATGAACCTACTTACATACTGTCGTTATAGTGCTCGTGAAGGGCCTCAAGGATTCGATTCATCGGTAAAAATAATTGAAAGATCAATGCCCCAGATTGGTGCTGATTGACAATTTGACACACACGTAAACAAACTAATTTAAAATGTTGAATGCAACAGAGCGACCGCCTCTTGTTTATTTGGTTCAATCGTAGTGTGTCGTAGTAGGGGTACGAAGGATATAAATATTCCAAGCTGTTAGACGAATGTGATGATTTGTATTCGAAATGACCATGACAACGAATAACTTGTGCCTTTTCTTAAACTTTTTAAAGATTATAAAAAAACCGACTTCTCAACCCCAATCATCGGTGCGGTGACTATGTGAAGTTAAGTGGAGTCAAGGTTGGTGCTCGATTGGGTCCATGTCTAAAAAAAACTCGGCGCTAACAACCAGGTCAGATTTATCTGGGTTCCAGGTCTTGTACTGGGGTCCAAGGCAATGAACTTCCCGATGAACTGGCAAGGGTAGGATCAGACAAAACTTTCATTGGACCAGAGCCATTTGTTGGGATCCCTGACAACATTGTGAAAAAGGCAGTATGCGAAAACGCCCGGAAAAGACACACTTGAGTGGTCATCGACTACGGGTCAGGCATTCCAAACGCTTTATCGAGGACAAAATTGATGCAAAACTGTCATACTACATACATGTCAACTTCTCTTGAGTCGCAATCATGTCTGCCTAATCACTGGTGTGCTTACAGGTCACTTCGGGACAAAAGAACACCTCACAAAAATGAAACTTGCAAGCAACCCATCCTGCAGGAAGTGTGGCGTAGAGCGATGCCTTGGCTCGTAAACGTATGGGCCTTCTGGGGACGGCTTACCCAGAACCAGAGGACTTTAGGTTCCTACCCTGCTACTGCACACCAGCCTTCGCCGCTGAGGTCTTTAGTGAGTAGAGAGAGGATCACAGGATGGTACAGGATCCCAAGGGTCGAAGTGCCGAGGCTTTATTTGCCTACCCCATTAATTAAGATAAGATAAGATGTGGAGTCTTGCTGAAAAACAAAATAGTCAACTTCTTCCATCACGATTTGTAGATTTTAGAAATAAATATGGAAAATTCTATACTCTTACCGCCGCACTCAGAGTTGACTTTAATGATTACTTAGTTAAGTAAGTATAGATTTTTAAAACAAAACTGCCGCAATCAGGCAAGTTTAATAAATTAATGTTGATTGGCATTTAACTTATTAAGTTACATCTCATTAAATGCCAATTAACATTAATTTACTGCCCGTCTCTGATTGCGGCAGTTTTGTTTTGAAAATCTATACTTAACTAAGTAATCATTAAAGTTGACTCTGAGTGCGGCCGTTAGTATGTATGCCTATATGCACAAAGTTGTTTCTCTAAGGAGATTCCCTAATTGGGAGATCGATACTTGCGCGAAGACCCTCATGAAGGCGGGTTTTAGATTTATGTGAGCAGAACTGACCCTCTGGGGAGCAGAGGGTCGATTCAATCCACCTTGTCGATGAATAGCGTGCGAGTTGCGACAAACTGTAGCAGCTATCGAAGATTAAAGCTAGGTAGGTAGGTATACAGTTCAACTTGCTTGCAATAAAGATATATTTTTATTTTTAATGAAATTCTTAGGATTAAAGTGAATTTGTAATCTATAATTTTTAAATAACATAATCTATATGGATTATGTGTAGGTATATTATTAATAAATAATTTTTATTACGGATGTAAAGTTGATACCTACATTTAGTTGCAATCGGCAACTTTACAGTTTACTGTTAGGTAACTATTTTAAACGTAAAACTCTGTTACAATAATCAAATAAATAGTCAAGACAAACTTTGTTTATTCGTAATTTATTCTACCAAATAAATGAACTTGATTGAAAAAAAAAAAGTTTCATCCGCGGTAATTTCGGAATTCCTCTTGAAACACTATCTATTAATCTATTGGTGAAAATCCGTTCAGAAGCTTTTAGTTTATCGCGAACAGACAGACAGACAGACGCGGCGGAAGTCATTGTTTCATAATAATATGTAGGTAAGGAAGCTATAAGATGCAAATAAAAAAAATCTAATCTGTGGCCATGATAATCCAAAAAAGAAGGTTGCTATAAATAAGTAACAAATGAGCAGAAACTTTTTAAGATCTGCAAAAAGCATAGGTAAATTAATCTTTCGACACCATCGGAAACACGACTATTTGGTTAGGTGCAGACCAACCAAATTCGATCCTTCAATGAAAACATAGGAAGGACTGTACATTAAGCACCCTCGATTTTTAATAGTTACAATTTTTTTTTGGATAGAATAGTGTGTTTATAGTGTATTTCTCAAATCCGCAAATTACGGAAATTCATAATTTTCGAGAAAAAAAAATAATAAAAACCTTACTCAATTTACGATATTTTGACTATGGCGCTTCGCCGGCCGCTACCGCGGCACGCTCGCTGCGCTCGCTCGGCTCGCGCGACTTCGTCAACAGTGCAAACCTAACCTAACCAACTCAAGTTTAACAAATTTTCATTTTCATTAGCAAATTATAATAATCAAAGATAATAAATAATATAATCACTTTATCCGAATGTAAAACGAAACAATTCTTACAAAGTCAATGGCAAATGGTTGACACATCGCGGAGTTTTGTATGAAATTGTGAAACTTTAGTATTTTTTTTCTCGAAAACGATGAGTTTCCGTAATTAGGGATTTTATGTGAAGTTATATTAAGCAAAGTCCCACACACATAAAAAATATGAAGCTCTAAATCGCGGGTGCTTATTGTACAGTTGAGCCAAAACATATTTCGATTTAAATAATATACTGCTTTTACTATATGATATCAATTTATTTCACAATCATATTTTAAGGATTACCTAACTACCTACCTACATTTCACTTTATTCAAAAATCAAAACCTTTTTTTTATTTATTTAACGGCCCGCCGGTTTTCTGTATCCACATTAAAAAAACCGGCAATGTGTGAGACGGACTCGCGCACGAAGAGTTCCGTATGATTATCCATTAAAACGGCGAAAAAAATTATGTCTGCTGTATTGGAGCCCACTTAAATATTTTTTTAATTTATATAGTGAATATTTCAAGCGTCTACCTGTTGCGTTATCAATATCGAGCAAAAAAATCACGTTTGTTGTATGACATCTTTGGGTAAAGAACCCTAACAACCCAATTAAAGTTGGGTGCACTTTATTTTCCTCGGATAAATGCATTCTATTTTAAAATCAATTATTATTTTTAATCTGTAGGAGGCTGCGTGGTACAGCCTACGGGTGGCGTGACCAAATAATGCCGGCCGGTATCGATTTGTTCTCAGAAAATTCAATAAGTATAAGTACCTTAATTTACTTATCACTTACCTATCGCCTTCATGAATTCGTCGAAGTTCTCCGAAGAGATCATCTTGTATTTCTTGCCTACGAACTCCATTTTTTATGAGGTATACTTTTTATGCCGAAGTGACTTTAAAAAGGTTCAGATGAGCGGTCGCTACTGAGTACCGGCTAAAACTGGAATGAATGGTTGAGTGTTGACTCGGAGAGAGGCGAGAGAGCCGAGGCGGCGCGGCCGGCGGCGCGGAATAGTGAACGAATGAACTCCGGGTTCCGTTCACACTTCGCTATGAAGTACGAACTACGAAGTATGAACGACCGAACCGAATAGCAAAAAGCTGGTTAGCCGAAGGGTTGCCGGCCCGGATCACATTAAAATTTGAATTACCGTATTTGTAGCAAAAAAAAAAATGTTTGCAGTATTAGAATAGTAAAATTCGTTATTTTGAATTTTTAAATCGATCCATAAGCCCTTGGTTAGAGAGGACTGAACTGCATTGCGATGAAACGAGTAGGTAGGTACACTGCACATAAAAATTGATAACACTATGTTTTTTAAATTCCATTTATTACGGCAATTGCCGTCTATTACGGCAGTTATTGCAACAAAGTCTGCGACTAGGCTAGGGGACAAACACGGTTTCCAACTACTCCGTGTGCACTGTATATCTCAGAGCCTAATTGAAACAGTGAGCCGCACAGTATACATCACATTTTTATCGCGGAGGGGGCATTGAACCAACCACGCGATCAACTTTTGCGACGCGGTTGGTCGTCGTTGAATAATGAATAATATCTCTTGCTGCATTTTATTGACATTGAAAGTATTCGTTATCAATGCTTGAATTGTTTTATTTATTTACTTACTGACATTTCTAAACTGTACATTCCTGCGTCTTTGCTATGTACCTAAGTAATACGAATAGCAAGTAGCACTTATATTCTAATAATAATAAGCCCTTTATCCTGGCTTTCTTCATTAGTAGCGTATATTATAAGATATCTCTAAGCTCAGTCTGCCTCTTGGCATAGGCCTCCTCTAACATCTTCCACTGCTTCCTGTCTCTTCTCTTCTCCAGTTTGGACCCGCTGTTAGTCTTATCTCGTCTTCCCATCTTTTGAACTGTCTTCCTCTTTTTCTTTTGCCATCACTAGGATACCAGTCTATTACTATTTGACTTCACTTTTCTTGATTACTTCGCATCATATTAATTTTGATTGGTCTATTTTTAACAGTACATCCGTTACTCCAGTTTTTGTTCTTATAAGAGTGTTTGTTTTTCTATCTTGCCTTTTGATGCTTGTCATGCTTCTTTCCATTGCTCTTTGACAGTGTTCTAGCATGTCTGAGTGATGTTTTGTTAGGGACCAGGTTTCGCAGCACTTATATTATTATTATTAATGTAAAAGTCCATCATAAATGGCAACTTCAGTGGAAAAAAACAGGTCATTTTACTCCGAAAAGTTAATCTTATCATAATTGTGAAGTACGGTTGAGTCAGAAGACATTTCGAAGTAAAATTACATGGCTTTTTTCCACTGAAGGTGCGATATCTTTGGATGCCGAAGCAATGGTAGGTACCTATTTATTTGCTCGTAATTATTGCGATGTTAGGAGTACGTAGCCAAATGGAAAAGCGGAACCCTTTTATTTATTTTCATCTTTAACAGCATTTTACTCAAGGACGTACTGTCACTGTTATAGTGAAATTATTATTGATACAATAACAGTGAATATATCTATCAATTATAACACTATAAAACTGACTGGGTGTGATGTATGCTTTTTTAAGATCGTAAAGTGCGCCTGCCTAAAATGAAGAACATTTTTCAACATGAGTAAGTATGGCTAGGTGAAGGTACCTACTAAATTGCACACCATTATCCTTAGTTATCCTTACTATATTGTAAACGTCAAAGTAAGTTTGTTTGTTTGTTATGCTTTACGCCTTAATGGATCATGTAATTTTATATGTACACGTTGTCAGGGGTACAGAGAAGGACATAGGGTACTTTTATCACGGAATTCCCGCGGGATCTCTGAAATTAACGCGGGTGAAACCGCGGAAAACAGCTATACACACTGAGCATATAACCACTAGAGAGCGTATACGCCGATTTCTTCTAAGTACACGACTCACTGCCGCGGGCCGGGGGACGAAGGAGAATGCCCGGCTGTAATTGGTCAGTTCAAGGTCAAGTTGCGTATGTATGCCAGGTAGGGATTGCTAGAAAGAAAAGAAAGAGATAGAAGGATTAGAATTTCCTAATGGAAGAAAGGGACTTTTCCAAAAGACATAAACGCGCTGTACTTATCCTTTTGCTGTCACCAAACCACCATTTTAAGAAGACCCCTGCCGTGGCTCGTAATCTGATTAAATCAAACATAATTTTCGTAGTATTTACTTACCGATGAAAAGTTATGCCATCCTTTTGAGATGTCTTGGAATGTTTCCCGCACCACTTTACTGCGCATGAAGGCATTTTTATGCGTTATAAATTGTAAACAAAACCAAAAATTTTTTAAATAATTTAGCGTGCACACAGGTCTGGAACTTGGTCACAACTAAAATGGTTACTAGTACCGTAGTCTATACATAGGCGACAAAATACTAATAGTTTTCGAGCGTCGGGGCACTGTATGCGCAGTCAAGTGGTTTTATAGTCTTTGGCTATACACAATTCCTTATCGACCTGGCAATACCGACAGCGATCAAATTACCCCAACAAACGTCTACATCGCCAATTAACAATTTCCAATACGATATTATAATAAAATTAAAAAGTCCCCTAACCCGACGTTGACCTTGGACCCTGCCGAGGGTAATACAACAGGATGCAGGAAGAGGACGCTTTATTACAATAAACTGTAAGTTAGAGAGGGATGGCACTGTTAGGAATTTTACCTACTTAATTCATCAATAGGAACATTAAGTTTAATATCGTATGTATATGGGCTTATATTATAGAATCATCAATACTTTGTTACACATATATAGCACTTATGACTCTTATAGGTGATATTAGACTAGCGTCATCCGCAATAAGAAACAGAATTTTAGCAAAAAAATTAAAACCAACTTCCAAAACACAAAAAAAGACTGCCTATATCTACTAAAAAGCTAAAATTAACAAGCCAAATTGGGAGTGGGTAGATTGACTAAAGCCACTCCCGCCACGAGCTCATCGTGAGCAGAACAACCCAGGAATCTATTTTTTTTTTCCTTTTTTATTAGCTTAATATGTAGTTGTAAGAAAGAGGTTGGGTGCTAAAAAGCACCGGTCGCTGAGTCCTATTTCCTTTTTAATTGCCACACCAAAATTATACGTGTTAACGAATTAACTGAAAACCTGATAGGTAGGTACACCCTATTTAAAAAAATAAACAATAATATGATTAAAATATATTTTATGTCAAAAAAATTTACACTTTAAAAGTTATTCAACATTAGTTCGGAGGTGACCTATCTACGAAATTCCACGCGCTACGCCCGCGCCTACCGCTTCGTTTTTCGATCGATTCGGAAGTCGATTCTGAGCAAACTACTTTCTGGTTTTCAGTTAATTCATTAACACGTTGTATTTATAGATAGATTTCACCAGTTCATAGAAAGCGTCTTCCTTCCTAATTTCATCCATACAGTGTCAATGGTTTCCAAGTAAATAGTTGAGACATACGGACAGACGGCTAGACGGACATGTCGAATTCGTAAGTGTTACGTTTTTGTCGTTGGCTACGGATTACGGAACCCTAAAAAGGCAATGGCAACAGGAACTCTTCATTAATTGTTAATGTGATCACGTGCTTCAGTTGCCTTAGAAGTGTCATCGGCATCTGTCTCACGGGACGTGGTTCGACTCCCACTTGGTGTCGACAGAGTTGAACTGAAGTCATACCGCAGGAAATCGTCCTATATTCTGACTAGACTAGATAAACTAAGTGTGGGTCGTCATTACCTAACTTCCTGGGTGGGATACTCACATATTAAAGTGCAATAAATTCATATTTTAGATTACAGAGTTAATAGGCATAGAACCGCAATCGGAGTAGTCAGGCAGAGTTATGGAATTTCAAGTGTGGTGAAAACAGCGTACCTACTACGTCTCAACTCTCACGGCACGTGCGCAGACATCGCGTTTGGTTTTGCTTCTATTTCGAAAAATAACGCTCTATGTGTTTATAATCATAAAGATACCTCAATGATTTAGATATCCATCCAATTCGAAATACCCATCAAATTTTGTATACCTACACGTTGTCATTGGTACAGAAACGGACATACGGTAATTTATATCTCGGGATTCCCGCTGGAACTCCCTAATTAACGCGGGTAAAACCACGGGAAACAGCTAGTTACCTACCTATTTAAATATAGAATAGCAAATCGTTTTAATGAAATCGGCCGGTTCTGAACGTACCTAATAGATATAGCGCAGGCGCGAATATTTTGACATCCGCTCTCCAGCCTCCAGAAGGCCTCATCTTTTCAGTCTGCCTGCAACCTCGCCAAGTGGGAGTTGCGTTCCAGCCTCCACATCATAGTTGCTTTTTTAGAAAACTAACACAGTGATATACAGTACTTAAAATTCAGGTTAATTTATAATAGGTAAGAATATATTATATTTGTAACTATAGTTGTATAGAATAAATATGTAACCGAAGTTCACTGCGTGAGTTTCGGAATTCCCCCAGGAACGTTATTAAATCAGGAACGTTCCCGGAACAATCCAAGTTTTATAAGATTATCATAATATAAAAATACCATCCAAATTTCCGACTGCTCCCCGTGGACTTTCCAAAAAATTTCCTTTGCACAAACCATGTTCTGACAATTCGAATTACGAATACCTGCAACAAAAATGAAATCGGCCGAATTGGTCGATCCGTTCTCAAGTAATGCTCCTTCGCACAATAATAATAAAGAAATTGATTTTTATTTGTATAAAGTCCCTTCTGCAAAGAGAATTAATTAAGTAACGTTATTTGTAATTTTAGTCCAGAATTAAAGAATTTAATGAGTTCAGTTTGATTAACATAAAATAAAACAATGTTTAGATAAAACAATGTTTAGCAACATTTCTCTTTTGCCATTGCTGCTTTTGCTTAGCGAGCTTTGAGAGCTTTTAAACAACAATCCGCTCAGTCAACTTTAGGTGATAGTTACCTACTATAAGAAATACCTATAATTTACTGAAATATTACTGAATTTTAATTTACTATTAGCGCGAACAGACAGACGCGGCGGAGGACTCAGTTTTATAACTAGCTGTCCCCCGCGGTTTCACCCGCGGCGATTTTGGCGTTTCTGCGGGTATTCCAGGATAAACTATAGATATAAACCTTCCTCATGAATCACTCTATTTATTGGTGAAAACCGCATGAAAATCCGTTTCATTAGTTTTTGTGTTTTCGCGAACAGACAGCGGAAACGACTTCATTTTATACTATGTAAAGATAATCGTGCACAAACACACATATAGGTCAAACTGAGAACCTCAATTTTTTTGAAGTCGTTTAAAAATGAATTCCTATTTCTCTTGGTCACGACTCACGGCATTACGCGTGAAAGGCTGGACTTGGGCTGGACCAATCACCATTAAATTTTGCATATACGTTGCCAGGGATACAGAAGGGACAAAGGGTACTTTTTATCCCGGAATTCCCGCGGGAACTCCGAAATTACCGCGAATGGAACCGCGGGGGACAGCTAGTTATTCTATTATAATACATTTCAATGATAAAAACAGGCCTTACGTAAGTACGTCATAGACCACGGAGTATATTATATAGTGTTATTGTTACGCACGTGGAGACTTGGGATGTTTGTTTGTCCAGGCGTGCAGCGGAGGCGGGCGTGGCATCGCCTGCCGCGGGACGGGTCGCGACGTACTCGCACAAACAACCAAACATATTCACCGCGGTGAACAACTTCTTCGCTGATTCGCCGCTGGTGAATCAGCTGAAAGGCATCATGGTAAGGATTAAGGATCATCATATCAGTCGAAAGACGTCCACTGCTGGACATAGGCTTCCCCAAGGATCGCTACAGCGACCGCTTCTGCGCTTCCCGCACTCCAATGGCGATGGCGTCAACAAATTTATTCAGGGTTGGTGTATATAACCTTATTATATAATTTATATACAGGATGTCCCGTAAATCGACGTGAAGCCAGAACCGGGTGATAGGCTAAGTCAAAACTTAAAAAATAATCTTAAAAATTTACACCCTGCGTCGGTTCTTTATCTCCTGTTGCTACAAACCTTAACTTTTTTTCAATTTTCTTCTTATTGTGTAGGTAATCCTGAATAGTGTTTCTGAAAACTACTGCATAAAAATTTAAGTTTTTGCCAAATGAAGTTTTCAAAATTATTGCTTTCATCAGTTTTTAATCACTGTCCTTTTTTTTAAATAGTCATAGCAATAATTTTATATTTTTCTGTTAGCAGCTGTTATGATTAGCCTATCACCAGGTTCTGGCTTGGCGTCGATTTACGGGACACCCTGTAATATGTACTCATAATACATATGTTGAAGCCTCCTTTCACAAATTATATAAAAAAGAGTGCTTTGACATGACATTATGATTTACTGGAACAATTGAATAAATATTTTCTCTGCATAGTTTTACAACATAAATCATTAACCTTTTCCTATTATTTTACCTGAATAATTCCCCAACATGGTCCGTCGAGCCTGGATTATTTGAAGGAACCAGCTATTATATAATATGGATTTTGAGTGAAGGAGTGAAAATCAGATAGTTGACGGAATTTAATCACCAGCCGCCTGCAGTTCTCCCGGGAAGTCATTGGGAAGTGGTCTGGATTAAATTTACGATTCTGTTTCGTTGGACTATCATCACGAAGAATAACTTCGATTTCAACCCAACACTCTTATTCAGGTATTAGTATTAGTAATAGGTATAGGTATCGAAATAGCAGCTTATTTTAATAAGGTTAGTACATTTTAGCTATTTCAATGTATAATTTATGTTTTCATTTAATAATAATTTATTCAGCTGCTCATTGTTGTAATCTTAGTATATATTTTAACTCGACAAAGCGTTGTTAAATTTTATTAAAATTGCAGCCTTATTATATTAATTCGTCGATTATATACTTACTAGGACCAATGTTAATTTAAGAGCACTGATTTGGATGAGATAATTCCAAGTTTATTTTTACCTACAAATTGTAGCTCTATCTGCATTTCTCTTTAGTTACGCAGGATTGTGAATATAGTAGTTTTACCGCGGGTTTACTTTGAACATTTTATATTTTATTCAAAGATTAATTTTAATCCCTAGGTTAAATACCTACTACTGTTCGGTTGGTTAGTTATAAGCATATAAGATAAGCAATTCTCAAATTAATTAATTAATACTAGTTATTAATATTAAGTCAAACTAATAATTAATTTGTATAAATTCAGATCGACTATACCAGCCTCCACAATGCCTGACGAGAAATCAGTAAGAAAAAGGTCCAGTTACAAAGGACAATTAACAATGTTTTCAAACTACATAAAGTCTATTGAGGATCTCACCCTAGACCCCTCTGCAGTCAATGAACTACAACTACGAATAAGTAGGATAGAGACTTTGTATGATAAATATGACGAGGTACAGTTGTCGTTAGAATGTCATGAAGATGACGTCGAGATTCAAATGAAAGAACGTCACGAATTCGAGGCTAAGTATTTTAAGGTAATTTCTCTCGCAAAGATGTTGCTAAATAATTATTCTAAAAAAGTGGATAACTGCGATAGTGAATTAAGTAGTCGTCATTCTAGTACTCACAAGGGTCGTAACTACGTTAAGTTGCCTACCATTAAACTACCAAAATTTAGTGGTTCCTATGATAATTGGTTGGAGTTTCACGATACATTCTCTAGTTTGATTCATTCCAACGAAGATATGGAGGACATTAATAAGTTCCATTATTTAAGAGCCTCACTCGAGGGATCTGCCGCAGTGGTGATCCAGTCGATCGAGTTCTCTGCAGCTAACTATTCTATAGCTTGGGAACTTCTGTGCGAACGATTTGAAAACAAAAGGCTTTTAATACAAAATCACGTTTCCGCCTTGTTTGATTTGGGTATCATAAATAAAGAATCGTCCGCCAGTCTGAAACATCTTATGGATCGCGTTAACAAAAACTTGTGAGCGTTGGAATCTCTCGGAGAACCGACCAAACAGTGGGATACGCTCATCATATACATTATTACTAGAAAGTTAGACTCTAAGACTTATCGTGAATGGGAAGAACACAAGGGACGTTTAGGCAAAACTAACAAAATAACGTTAGACATATTTTTCACTTTTATTCAAAACCGGGCTGATCTACTTGAAACCATTGAACTGTCATATTCTACCGGTCACAAAACGTCTAGTTCTCATGACAAAAATGTAAAGGTAAGGACAATGGTATCAGTACAGAGTGGTAATAAAAATAGTTCAGATCCCAAGCGTTGCCCTAAATGTAAAGGTGAACACAAACTGTCTGTTTGCCCTGAGTTTCTTGCTCTCTCTAACGAGACACGATTAAAGTTATTACCCGAGTATAAAATCTGTTATAATTGTTTCACTCGTGGACACTACGCAAATCACTGCAAACGGCCAGGGTGTCAGATATGTCGTCGAAAACATAATACGCTTGTACATTTAACAGATTACAAGTCTAGGATGAGCTTAGATTCTTTGCAAAGCGTCGATAGCAACATCTCGCAGTCAGAGTCTTCGCAGCCGGCGCAGGCATCTACGCAGATCGCAAGCTTATCATTATCTGCTAGGGTTGCAGCTGACGCCACTCTGACCGATGGTAGACATGGAGATGCTGTGTTGCTCTCCACTGCGTTAATTAAAGTTTATGATAAAAACAATCAGCAACACATCGTGCGTGCTCTTCTTGATAGCGGCAGCACTTCATGTCTCATTAGTAAGACTCTGTATAGGAGACTAGGTTTATCAGCTACCGAAGTCAATAATTATGTAGTAGGCATTAATAATGCTACGTCACAAATTAACAAATTGTGTCAAATGTCTATTAAGTCTTTAAATGATGAGTATTCGACAAATATTCAATGTTTTGTTTTGCAATCACTCACTAACTATATTCCTAGCAAGCAACTTGATTTGTCAAACATAAAACTACCATCAAATATATCACTAGCGGATCCGCACTTTCACACGCCTGCCCCTGTTGATGTGCTAATCGGTGCAGATGTCTTTTGGGACATCATAGGATCTCAGAAAATTAGATTAGGAGACGGATTGCCGATACTCTGTGATACGAGACTGGGATGGCTCGTATCAGGCCCACTTAGATGCGGTCATGGATCGACTTCGTCATCATTAAAATGTAATTTCATAAATATTGCCTCCGATGAAAAGGTCGATGTGTACAAAAGTATTAAAATTCAATCGGCTAGGCAGCTCAGAAATGTAAAATTTAGTTCCCAAGACTCTTCAGGAAGGCTTAGAAATAATATAAAGTCTTCTTCTGGACTTATTCCACAGTCATTTTAGGGTGGTTAGGAATGTTGCCAAGTAAACTACAATCATTTATTTGCAATGGAGTTATTGAAATTTTAGATAAAAGGCATGTTCCTACAGATGAAATCCCTGATGATCATGTTTCTCGTGGATTTAATATTGTTTTAATGTCCAATCTCAATAGTTACGTGATAGTCAGACCCTTCGTTTTTATTCGAAGTCATGTTACACTGACTTGCTACTTCATGCGCACATTAACACGTTAGATACCTGAACTAAAAACTATTAATGTTACTTTGCACCAAATGGTATCTAGGGATAAATTAGATGAGCATAGGCTGATTAATTTTGAAAGGTTCTCAAACTGTCAGAGATTCAATCGTGTTGTACCTGTTGTACCTACATATTGCGCTTTATAGATTTTAGTCGGAACGATCCTAGGTTCGGTCCCCTTCGCAATGAAGAACTACAAAATGCACTTAATCTATTAATTAAATAATCTCAAAGAGCATCCTTTCCTGAGTACACACTGTACACAGCTCATCGCTTCACACAACTATTATTTCAATATGAGCATAAGAGATTATTGTACATGGGACCTCGTGCCCATAGGTCGAAATTCGGCAAGACTTTGCTGCCGACAATGTGTATTATGTTGTCGGCTGAAAGATCAAACTATTGCTCCTATAATGGGTAATCTATTAACGCAGCGTATTCGAGTAGGTTTCCCTTTTGTGAATATAGGTTCAGATTACGCAGACCCAATAGGTACAATCCATTTCACGACAGGGTCGCGGTTGTAAGACAGTAAAGGTTTAGGTGTATAACAATTATTCGTATGCTTCACAACAAAATCGATTCATCTTGAACTGGTGGGCAACCTAACTAGTAATTGTTTTT
Organism: Zygaena filipendulae; assembly: GCA_907165275.2. Classification (NCBI taxonomy): domain Eukaryota; kingdom Metazoa; phylum Arthropoda; class Insecta; order Lepidoptera; family Zygaenidae; genus Zygaena; species Zygaena filipendulae. The sequence continues at coordinate 2,827,027 of OU015668.1, forward strand.
TGATGGCACTGCGTAGATTTTGTTCGCGTAGATGTAAGCCTCTTAACATTTATTGCGACAACGGTACCTCGTTCGTCGGCGCGTACAATGAAATCTCGAAGTTCATCAAGGCTAGTTATGATTCGTTGACTGAAGAGACGGCTAAGGAAGGGAATAACTTCCATTTTATACCCGCGTACTCCCCTCATTTCGCTGGTCTTGCAGAGGCTGGTGTAAAGTCGACAAATATCATTTAATCAGAGTGTTGGGCAATTGTCATTTAATTTATGAAGAACTAAGCACTACTCTTGTCCAAATTGAAGCAGTCCTAAACTCGAGACCACTGACCCCACTGTCACCGAACCCGGAGGACCTGATGCCGTTGACCCCAGGTCATTTCTTACTTGGACGTCCGCTGACATCGATGCCAATACCGGACTATCAAAATCATTCCGTTCACTCATTAACCCGCTTCCAAAATATTGAACAGCTCCGACAGCGTTTCTGGTTGAGATGGAGTTAATAATATGTGTCGGATAGATATCAAGACTTCTACTGGGCTGTTAAGTTACGGAGATCGTTCAGCGAGATTTGCCCACTGGAAGTTGACGAGGACTGTTGAAAGGCATTGCTTTCAACGCCGGGGGGCATGTTGAAGCCTCCTTTCACAAATTATATAAAAAAGAGTGCTTTGACATGACATTATGATTTACTGGAACAATTGAATAAATATTTTCTCTGCATAGTTTTACAACATAAATCATTAACCTTTTCCTATTATTTTACCTGAATAATTCCCCAACAACATATTCTAAACTAAATACCCACATTCCCACACTCATAATATACTTACACAAAATAATGTTTATCGTAAGGATCGTGGGCTCGACGCCTGCTAACCACCGGACCATAGTTTGTGTACTTATCTAAACTTGACCATATGCGCATTATTTATGATACGCCTGCGAAAACTGTGCTGCCCAGCACCTACCTACTGTACTGTCAATATTTATAATCCTGCCAGTGTATCAATATTTCAAATCCTACGAACGATATTAACTGTTCAAGAGAGTCAATGGGGAACTTCCCCCCTACACCTGCGCGTCTCCCGCTGCTGCTTTCCTAGTGTGCGTGAGAATTTGCGCATGTTGTGTTGTTGACGCCAGGAAGGAAGCAGAGAGGCATGAAACAGATATAATTTTTGCAAATACCTACTCGCGACGCATCTCGGTTGGGAACAATTCTCTTAAACACTAGCCGTTTCCCGCAGTTTCTCCAGGGAATTCCGGGTGACAATATAGCCTATTATAACACTCACAAATAACGTGGCTTTCTATTGGTAAAAGAATTTTCAAAATCGGTCCTTTGGATTCAGAGATTACCCTGCAACCTCACCAACTCACAAACTTGTATGTTATCTGTATCGATAAAGTTTTCTCTACTTATATCGATACTAGCAAATTTGCACTTGATTCGACCCTTAACTACATAACTAACATAGGGGAGGTGCGGTTTACTGGTTTCCGTGAACAGAATTAACAAGTAGGTATTGAAATTGAAATTGAAAATTACTTTATTTGGCACACACAAAACATGCAAACACTTAACACTAAAACACAGTTGAGTTGCGCCCAAAAAGGCGCCCAGCTCAGCATAAGTCGGGTGGTAACAAGGACCACCCAGCGCTGGTCTTCCGCTGGAGCCTTGCGGATGCGTCACGGACGCAGGCAGACAGAGTAACAAAGTAACAATAAAATAACAGTGCGTATATACCTACGAATAATATTGTAAATATATACTGACACTTAAAATACATAAATAATTTTATAAGACTAATTAATGTATACCCAATATAAAGGAGATTAAATTTTTTTTGCGGGTACCTACTTTATGAAATTAAATAGGCGGTAGGTAGCCAGCTATACCCGACGGCACTGGGCAGTCGGCCGCGACACGTACCGTACCCAGTGCCAACTGTATCAATATTAAAGTAGACGTACGAACTATACGAATAGAACAATATGAATCAATTACCTACTTACTCAGTATTTCACGTCGGGATGGTGTTAAAAAATTCATCGTTACACTTGAAAGTTAACCTCAATCTAACATCCATAATTAACTTTTTTATTGTTATTGTTATTTTTGTGTAATAAATCCTAACTTGATATTATAGTAATGCGAATGTGAGTTTGTTTTGTTTATTACGCGGTCACGCCGTAACTACTGAACCGATAATCATGTAATTTTGAATACCTACACGTTTTCAGGGGTACAAAAAAGACAAAGGTTACCTACTTCTGTCCCGGAATCCCCACGGGATCTTCGAAATTAGTGCGGGTGAAACAACCGGGAACAGCTAGTATATGAATATCACCACCACTATGGCACTCATTATTTGTTTGTCTTTATGTGCGGTGCAGACTCGTCAAACAAGCAGCAGCGGCGGGGAGCCGGGCCCTCCCGACCCTGAGCAGGGCTCCAGGCCTGAGAGCAGAGGGCCGCCCTCCATTGCACTGAGCCCCTCCGATAGGTGAGTACCTACTACCGAGTATTAGGTGCTATTCGTACTGAGATTGACGTGTGGAACCCGTCACGAACTCACGAGTCACGCGTAGATATGCAGGCGCCGTTTTGGGCAAGTAACTATTTTTGAATCACTCGAATCAGTTTTCACACACGGAATTGCAAGAGTCACATGTGAATGCTTAAAAAATGTATGAGCATTCGTATGTGAATTCGCGATTCCGTGTGCGAAAGTAATTCGGGCGATTCAAAAATACGGCCCCTGGTTCATGCGATAAAACCACATGTTTAACTCAGAAGGAGCACATTTATTTATTTATTTATTTATTTATTTATTTATTTATTTATACACATAAAAAAAAAAACATTTATTGCCAAAATGAAAATCAAAAATCATAGGTGTAACTACTTACATACAAATAAACTTAAAATTCTTATTAAGTAATGAACAAGGAGAGAGTCGCAAATGCGCGACTCGCCCCAGCATAAAATTAATAAAAAAATAACGCTGCATAAATAATAGATTTAATACTGCATATTTTTTACTTGACGTTGGCGGAACTGCCGCTTCATAAAAACATCACAAATATAAAGAAAACCAATGATTAAGTACCTACCTACCTATTATTTATCTTTGTAGTTTGTACCAGTGCTTTGTACTACACCATTGAATGAGTACCTACCTAGCATAAGTCTGAGTTTTTATAATGACTGTTAGGTGCTTTGATAGGAATATTTTGAACCGACACAAAAAAGGAAGATTTTGCATCAATGACGCTGTTAGTGGTTGACGCGTTTGAGTCATACACCGCGCAGAGTTTGGGTTCAAATCCAAACACTGTGCTTGGGGCTTGAGGTGTCGGTGAGGAAAATGAAAAACATCATGAGAAAACCATAGATTATAGAGAGTTGGGGTCCTCTCTAGCGCCCGGCTGGCGAGCTAGCTACCTACCACCTTCAAGTTGCAAATCTGTTGCCAAGCACTCAAGGCCAAGGTTCCATCATCAGGTGAGCTGTGTCCTTACGCCTACCCTGTTGATCATGAAAAAAGGTTATCAGTTCGACGAGGGTTTCTATTAATTATTTATTTATTTGTTACTTCCAAAGGGTTTACTTGAGGGGTTGCATACAAATTGTTTTCACGCATAGTAGGTAGGTATGTAGGTATACTGTATGCTTAATTTGTACCCTTGAAGCATTTTTACCGGCTGAACATCGGCGAACACGTCATGTCGGTGAGAATTCCGCGGGAATTCCGAGTTACAATATACTTAGCCTATTTTACTCAGGGATAATGTAGTTTCTAATGGTGAAGGAATATTTTTATCGGTCCAGTAGTTTTTGAGTCAAATTCTAACAAACGAACAAACAAATAGTCAAATCTTTCTTCTTTATGATTATTTATATTAGTACCCACCTACCTATAGATTTCCGCTTCCCGTCGATTTCTTTGTGAACATAATTTCGATTGATGAAAAAAGTAGGTATAATTTTCTGATTCTTCGACAACAATGGTCCACGCACAATAGCCCTGATGCATTAAATAATTATTACAATCCATCAATAACCCGGTCGCCATGAGGGTTAGGTATATGACTAGAAGCACCTATACAAGTAGGTATCTACTTAATCCAGTTCAACTAAACTCAAAATCTTATTAATGTTTGAGAACTGATATTATGATCTTTCTTAAAATAGCTATGATACTATGATACTATGATCAAAAAGTCCTGTGCTTAGTTTAGCTGCATACTTAAAAAAATTGTAACTTTCCATTGGACTTGGACACATTGCTTCTACGATTTTGCGTACCTAGTGGATTACTTTTTGAATTATAATATGTATTTTATCAAAAGCTTAACAAAAGCTCATCCGGGCCGCGCTCGCTGCAGCCGCGGGGGCTCGATCGATGCTACGAAGTACGAAACATTCGAATCGCGTACACAATAGCACAAGCAAGACCGTAGCGTATGTAGGTAGATACCTAGATACTAGATAGTCGTATCGTAGATTTATTCGTACTTTGACCTACAACGTGGACGCAATTAATGTCGGTTATATTTTCCACTAGTTGCGCCCCGCGGTTTCACCCACGTTAATTTCAGAGTTGCCGCGGGAATTCCGGGATAAAAATTACCCTATGTGTTAATCTGATGTATAAGCTATATTATTCTAAAGTTTCATTCAAATCCATCCAGTAGTTTTTGCGTGAAAGAGTAACAAACATCCATCCATCCATCCATCCATACATTCTTACAAATTTTCGCGTTTAAAATATTAGTAGGATTTTATTAATACAATATTAATTGATACTAATTATACTATTTATTAATAATAATAAATACAATATTAATTAAAACAATTTTTGTCGCGAACGCCACCCGTAGCAAAAAAATTGAATCATTGACTCGTAGGTGCTGGCGTAACGCTTGTTTCGTAGATAGGCAGATCACCTACAAACATCCTAAAACCAATAACACTGATATTATACACACCGGCAGAATTAGCGGAACATAAAAAGGCAGAGTATAGAAATAATAACATATATGTATTAAAACAAATTATTATCAGGCATGAAGTAATAAACTAATATACATCTTTTAACATCGACTTTAAGAAGTTTTTAGTTAAATTTTATTAAAAGTAATCAAAATTAAAAAAAACTCTCTAGTTTGTGAGAACACAGACAATGTTGCAAATAAAAGTTGAATCACGAAGGGGAAACACACGTTATTAATCTTTCATTTATTTAGTGTTAAAATCACAGTAATCTTTAATTTGCAACATTATTTGTGTGCCCACAAATTAGAGAAAAAGTGTTTTTTTATTATTATTTTAATAAAATTTAATAATTTAATTACAAACTTTTAAAGTGTTAAAAGATGTAGGTATATTAATTTATTACTTCACGTCTTATTATTATTTGTTTTAATTTATATAGATACGTAATTATTTCTACACTCTGCCTTTTTATGTTCCGCTAATTCTGCCGGTGTGTATATAATAGGTACTATATTATAGTCTAATAATGTTGAATAACTTTTTAAAGTGGGTATTAATTTCTTCGACATAATTTATATTTAATTATTTCATTGTTTATTTTTCAAATAGGGTGTATCAGGTTTTTGGTTTGGTTTGGTACAAATGTCGGTGATGAATGCGACGTGTGTCCGCACTCCGCAGCCAGGCGTCATTCAGGTGTAGTTCCCCGAGCCGCTCGCGCAAGGTGGCCTTCTTGAAGCCAGCGGCAGACACCAACCTGGACCGCAAGGCGTCCATTGTGGACGAGAACACAGGCATTACGAGGACGCAGATGAAAGGTAATAAAAAAAATCAAAAAATTAATAATAGGTCGCGGAAGAAGTCCGCCTTTGTATAATAAATTAACTCCGTTTTTTAAATCAATCTTTGTTGTAAGTACATAATATATCCTACTAATATTATAAACGCGAAAGTTTGTAAGTATGTATGGATGGATGGATAGATGGATTGTTACTCTTTCACGCAAAAGCTCCGGGATGGATTTAAATGAAACTTTACAATAATAAAGCTTATAAATCAGATTAACACATAGGGTACTTTTTATCCTGGAATTAACGCGGGAACTCTGAAATTAACGTGGGTGAAACCGCGGGGCACAGCTAGTATCTTTATAGTGATAAAGCATTCCTATAGGTACATATCCTACTAAAATTATAAATGTGAAAGTGTGGATGTTTGGATGTTTAGATGTTTGGATGTTTGGATGTTTGGATGTTTGGATGTTTGGATGTTTGGATGTTTGGATGTTTGGATGTTTGGATGTTTGGATGTTTGGATGTTTGGATGTTTGGATGTTTGGATGTTTGGATGTTTGGATGTTTGGATGTTTGGATGTTTGGATGTTTGGATGTTTGGATGTTTGGATGTTTGGATGTTTGGATGTTTGGATGTTTGGATGTTTGGATGTTTGGATGTTTGGATGTTTGGATGTTTGGATGTTTGGATGTTTGGATGTTTGGATGTTTGTTACTCAATCACGCAAAAACGGCTGAACGGATTTGGATGAAATTTGGCATGCACGTTGTCAGGGATACAGAGAAGGAAATAGGGTACTTTTATCTCGAAATTCCCGCGGGAACTCCGAAATTACCGCGGGTGAAACCTCGGGGCACAGCTAGTAATAAATAAATTAAGGTCTTTCACACTATTGAACTTTTGGGCTTAACTATAGGACGACGAAATTATAAGGATGAGTCGCAAGGGCGGTTCTGTAGGATATATATATTATATAACCTAAAGATTAAAGAGCTGCTCTATAGGTGCCAAATGGAAAAAAGCACTTGGAGACGCTACAGCCCCTAAAAGTAAATTAATCTTTTAAATTTATTCATTAACGCCATTACGCCGTAATTAACGCCATTAAGCGCGCCAGTCAACTTAGCCAAGTTGACATTGGCGTAGTAGGTCAACATGCCTGCCCGCTAATCGAGAGGTTCCGGTTTCATTTCCGGTAGTGGTGTACTTTGTGTGATGAACACAGGGTTCCACTATCCAGTCTGGGTGTATTTATATATCTATACTCTATAGTATAATATTTATTTATTTATTTATTTAAGTTTGTGAATACACGTAAGTTATAATTCAGGTGTTCATATTAAAAGTTGCACATCTGCATTTTGCCAATGAGGCGTACAAACAATATTCTTGTAAATAACACTTTGAACATTTTCAATATAAATTACCTATATGACAAAGGTAAAAAACATCCAATCAGTTAACTGATTAAAATTTCATTATACAAATTAATGAAATAAATATATAATGTAATTCTATGTAGTATACCTATACCACGTTTGCTTGATTTCCACGACACAAGCTAATAATAGCTTACTGCGGGAACAAGTAGATAAGTAGATCTGTGTGTTGTGAAATGGATTATTATTATTATTATTCTTAACCTAATAATCGAAAAGTAAGGAACGAATCGTCATTTCACGTGGTCACACAAAATCGTCCCATCGGAAGTCCAGTTTGGTGTGACCACGTGACATAACGATTTCGTTTCTTAGTTATCTGTATGCGTTAACGATTTTATAGATTGTCAACTTGGCTAAGGGGGCAGGTCAAGCTAAGTCCAACGCACGCAATGCGTAATCTATACATAAGTATAAAATACTTTGTCTAACTGTACTGTATGACTGATAGATAAATGCACAGCCTAAACCGCTGATCGTAGAAGTTTCAGGTACTTGTAGGGTGTGTTCTTTAATATTGTATGAGGTAGGCATCCGATAAGAAAGGACTTTTTAAAATTCAACCCCTAAGGAGATGAAAAGGGGTTGTAAATTTTGCATGAAACAATTCCGCGGGAACTTCGATTATCGCGGGTAAAACCGCGCGGGACAGCTAGTATGTAGTACAGCAAGTACAGCTAGTATGTAGTAGCTATTGATACAATCCTATTTCAGGAGTTTTAAAAGTGTTACTAAGATCGTTATATTGAAATTGAGAAAACTTTCTTTGACACAACACAAAGATTTACAGCATACGTATTCACGCGTTCGTTCGCAGAGTTCCGCGAGGCGTTCCGCTTGTTCGACAAGGACGGCGACGGCACCATCACCAAGGAGGAGCTGGGCCGCGTGATGAGGAGCCTCGGGCAGTTCGCGAGGGTCGAGGAGTTGCAGGACATGCTGCAGGAGGTGGATAGCGATGGTACGGTGGAATACACTTAGGTATACTTCTCACAACGTTCATGCAAAATTTCATGATGATCGGTAGGGACTTGAGCCGTTAAGGCGTGAAAGCGTAACAAACAAACTCACTTTAGCATTTATAATATTAGTAAGGATTGAGTGTATCAAATTAAACAGTAACGAGATATTTTTTTCCGCGCAGGCGACGGCAACGTTAGCTTCGAGGAGTTCGTCAGCATCCTGTCGAAGAGTATGTCCGGCGCGGGCGGCGGCAGCAGCTCCGCGGAGCAAGAGGAAAGGGAACTGCGCGACGCGTTCCGTGTGTTCGACAAACACAACCGCGGGTACATCTGCGCGTCGGACCTGAGAGCCGTGCTGCAGTGCCTGGGCGAGGATCTTTCCGAGGAAGAGAGTGAGCTATATTTTCTTCTGGAAAACAATAGGCTATTTGACAGCTAGTTTTTTTCTAAATTCTATTTAGTCCGTCAGTTAGATAATAAAAAAATAATGGACATGTATTTTTTGCTTTCGCAAATTAATGAAAAAGTATCCGGATAAAGCGCATTAAAGTTTGGGAGTGGGGGCTCGTAACGTCATACGCAGCTAAAAACTGCGCCTGCTTGTGACGTCACGCTACATTTCGACTCGACGTATCTCCGTTATTATTTGCTTACGTGAAAAAAGAAAAAATACGTGTCTAATATTTTTTATGAATCTACACGACGCGACGGCCTAAAAATAAAAAAAAAACTAGTCAAATAGCCTATTGGTGAGAAAACTTTTGTTCCACCACCCGCTTCTCGTTTCTATATCTAAAAATAATGAAATATTTTGAATCCACTTCTTTAATTATGTCGAAGCGCTAATGACAAAGATTTTGCTCAAATTCTCTATTTCTTCTCCCATTATGTTGTTTGTCGCGATTTATCGGATTTACTTTACCAAAATATAATTATTTTCTTCTTGTCCAAATGAAACATAGACTTCTCTGGGGAGAAAATCTTTCGTCACTTGTTGTAAAATAGTCGAATATCGAATATAGGTAATCGTGATGTTTTTTTTATATAATAGTAGATATAGGTATAGGCCGTACTCTTATATTAATTGCTTACTTGAATTTACATAGAAATTTACTATTTTTAAGGTAATGTCTTCATGTTTTACAGTCGAAGACATGATAAAAGAAGTGGATTCTGATGGCGATGGCAGAATCGATTTCTTGGGTAAGTTTTATGTGCCAAAGTTAGGGTTACCACATCATCTTCAACCTGTACATTAACTCCTCACAAAGCCTTTCCCAGGCCGTCAACGTTTGTCTCTACCCTTAGGCCTTTTGTACATTATAAGAAAATTTCTAGTAAGACAAAATGACCCTATCTATGCGCGTGTCTTATCAGACATAAGAAAAAAAATTGTAATATGTATGGTCTTATATCTACACCTAACAATCAAAGCGACTGGATGTCTTATTAGACATTTCTTATAAGACACAAGATTTTTTTTTTATAATGTGCAAAAGGCGTTATCCAGTTAGTCCATTTTCACCAGATGTCGTAGCCCGTCCACCAACACGGCAGCTGTTGGTAAAGGTATGCTACGTCTTTTCCGCAAAGATCGAAGAAATTTTAACCTAAACCGTGCTGTGAGTGTATATATAGTCGAAATGAAAATACTATAATTTCGATGTTAGGCTAATAAACACTTTAACGGGTCCTTTCTTGTCATGGTAGATATTTAGATAACTAGCTGTTCCCCGTGGTTTCACCCTTAATTTCGCTGTTCCCGCGGGAATTTCGGGACACAAAGCACCCTATGTCCTTCTCTATAGGTACCCCTAACAAAGTATATGCAAAACTTCATGACGATCGGTTGAGCCGTTGAGGCGTGAAAGCGTAACAAACAAACAAACTCACTTTCATAATAAAGATTGTTTTCTTCATTAATGTACTTAGAATTTGTAAGAGCACTGGGCGAGCCAGAAGACGCTTGCGACGATGAAGAAGACGAAGACGCGACTGACGGCGGCGACATCCTGCTGTCGAGAGCTGTCGCTGCCAACTGAACAGGACACACTCGTGCATTTGCAGATAAAGGATTTGCTAGCTTTTGCTTGCTTATTAAAGGTCTGAAAAGACAACATCGAGCAATATTAAGATAAGTTAGGGTAAGTTGGGATATGGGGCAAGTACGGACACTCGATCTTCTATAATAATAATAATCCACTTCACAACACACAGATCTACCTACTTGATCCCACATTAAGCTGCTACATAGAATTACATTATAATTATATTATAGTACTATATAGATACATAAACACACCTAGACTCGAAAGTGGAACCCTGTGTTCATCACACAAAGTGCACCCCCATCGGGAGTCGAACCTGGAACCTCTTGATTAGCGGGCAGGCATGGTGACCTACTACGCCAATCGGGTCGTCAATAATAATAATTTTATAGGACCGTCCCTACTTGCCTCTTGCCCAACAATATTACCCAAACTATAGCACTAGGAGCCAGAAATTCTAAAAGCAGTTCCTTCACGTTTTTTATATAGGTAGACTAGCTGTGCCCCGCGGTTCACCCGAGTGAGTTTCGGAATTCTCGCAGGAACTCCAAAGTATCCTAATTTTAAACCTTCCCTAAATTTCAACAAATATATTAAATTTTCAAAATTAGCCGAACGGTCCAGCCATACCTACTCGAGTTTTAGCGAGACAAACGAACAACAATTCATTTTTACTTATATTATGATAATATTAGCATTATAAATAATACATAGTTTTAAAAAGATATATTTAAATAAACATAATATAGCTGGTCTTACTCTTGCGCGATGTTGGAAAGCTAGGACATTCAGCATTAGTTATTATGCAGTGGTGGGAAAACTGGCGCTCATTTTCAGCAGTCTTAGCTTATCCAATTCCCAATGACATTTACAACGCTTAAAAAAAATACAGTACCTACTTAATATTTTTTTTTTCAGCAGCTTTATTATAGTTTACTATCACTTTGCACATAAGAGTACCTATCTATACTAATGTTATAAAGAAGAAAGATTTGATTTTTTCTTTGTTTGTTTGATACGATATAACTCAAAAACTACTGGACCGATTTCAAAATTCTTTCACCATTAAAATACTACATTATCACTGAGTAACCTATCTGTAACCCGGAATTCCTCCGGGAACTCCGAAATTACCGCAGGTGAAATTGCGGAGAAAGGCTAGTGTTATATAAATTGGAGCTATACCTATGATATTGAACGTTTTGAACCCACAGAGCTAAGATTTTCTTTACAATGCAATTTCATAATTTTTTTAAATATCTTTGTGTCTAAGGCTCCAATGGTATCTTTTAAGATATTTACAGTCGAATAGAGCTTTTATGGATTGAAAATTTATATAAGATTACATTGTAATTTGTAAATACTCATTTTATTGGAGAATCCTTTTCAAATAAATTTTAATGTATATTAATAGTAACAGAGAGTGAGATAAAAATTGTAATTCAGAATAACTACTCACCTAATTATATCTTTGAATATATTTCGATAACAAAATCTATTACATTAGTAGACACTAACATATCTTCTAAGAATTTATAAACAATTATGAATAAACATAATATTATACACTTACATATTACTAAATTCTGTCTGTCATATTATATTATAAATAAATCGCAAAATATTTGTCAAGCTCGATAATCATTAAATGGTGAAATAAATTCAATTTTTCAATATATCTACCTATTGTCTACTTTAATTGTTTATTTTAGTAGTGTTCAATAAATATTAAAATAACATAATTGGGTATTCTCCAAGGTATGAATATCAAAATTCTAATTAGTCCGTCAGTTAGAAAATAAAAAAATAATAGACACGTATTTTTTGCTTTTTCAATTTAATTAAAATGAACATAGATAAAGCGCATTAAAGTTTAGGGTGGGGGGCTCGTGACGTCAATATTCATTATAAGCGCCATACAAACCGCACTGAATTTTGACGTCACGCGAAATTTCAACTCAATGTATCTCTGTTATTTTTTGAGTACGTAAAAAAAGAAAAAATACGTGTCCAATATTTTTTACTAATCTACACGAGGGACTAAAAAAAATTTTTTGTCAAGTAGCCAATTAAATAACGTAAAATATAGACCAAAAGTTTTATTATAAATGCGAAGGTAAGTCTTATCTATTCACATTTCACGCATTTAAAATGTAGAATAAAAGGCAAGAAGAAATATTGTATCCTGACAAAGCACATGCATTGCATAGGCTTAGGCTACTTTTTATTTGTTTTTATTTTTATCCTGTGCCGGGATTTAAAAACATAATTTTAAGTCGATATATTTTGGTGCCTAAAGGTGCCTACCTTTATTCCAAATCACATGCAAATTCATTCCAGTAATTTTTACGAAACGTGCTTTCAAATAAGTAAGCACAGTAAAAAATTCTTAATCTGTCGTATCATCGTCGTATAATCGTAATCTGCGTGTTATGTTCAAACCAAATTCTGTATTTTTAACCGACTTCCAAAAAGGAGGAGGTTATTAATAATGTTTCCGATGTACGGACAGTTTTGTTACAATATTAGTATAGTATTAATATATGCTTGCATAGATGTTATAAATAATGAAAATAAAAAATAAAAACTTGATAACATATTACATTTATTTATAACCCAAAATACAGCTTACTACTAATTAGATATACAGATGGCGTACGTATAATAATCACGCCTACAAGGTTCTATATTTAAAAGTAATTACATTATGTTATGGCAGCACAATAAAACATTGTTCTAGAAGTCCGACTCTTGTAGGACTTAAATTATTATATCCATGGCTAGGTAATAAATGAATAAGAAAAAAAAGTTCATTCACACCGGAATGATAACGTGTGACGAAATGATTGAAGAAAGCATCAATAACATCTTTAGGACTATATTTCGAAACAAATATGTGCAACAGACGTCACTGTATCCACTGCTTTGATAAAACTGTGATAACAATCCCAGTCAATGGGGAATCCTAGCAGACGTAGGCATTCGAAAGCTTCTTAATATGTAGGTTATTTGATTAAATTTTTGTCTTTAGTCAGTCTTGTAGATTAAAAAAAAAATTAGACACGTATAATTTACGTAAGTAAAAAATTACGGAGATACATTGAGTCAAAATGTCGCGTGACGTCACAAGCAGGTACTGTTTCCACCTGCATATTATGACGTTACGAGCCCCCACTTACTGTAAAGTTTAGGCTGTAACTTACACGTTACAGCCTAAACTTTAATTCGCTTTATCCATGTATAGTTTCATTAATTTGTAAAAGCAAAGTATACGTGTCTGTTATTTTTTTACTATCTAACTGACGGACTAAATAGAATTTACAAAAAAAAAATGACAAATAGCCGTGTATTTGTTACCTATGTATTTGTTCACAAACTTCCCCTATATTGTAACCATACACTGATAACTCTACTTCTAGAAGTTCAGTTTTGTTCGATCATTCGATGATCGATCACATCACAATCAATATGTTAATCAAAACTAATCTTCACTATCGGGCGAAGACAAAAAAAGAACTAAATTCGCAAAAGCAACGCCACCTTTTAGGAACTAAGTATAATAATCGACGTAAGAATTAGTACATCAAGGTACCTTCCCGATTCCTAGCGATCCTTACAACAGTAAGTAATAGACAAAGTGTATTTGCTAATGATCATATCTTAAATACATAGTTTCTGAGGTATTTATATAGTTTAATACTTATTTATAAATGCTACCAGCGCAGCATTTGATCCACGGAAGCAGGGAAATAGAGATCTTTTAAAAAATACCACTTTATAGCAGTGAATATAACAAAAAAAAATCTATTTTGAGCACGCGACTACAACATAGTGCTTTGGTGTGAATGGCAGAATATCCTGTAGTCAGAGTAATAAAATTGTCGTTAAAAAGTGAAGTGACAGGGCCGTCAGTCTCGACAACGTACTCATATCTTATGGATTATGCAGCTACGGATTAACATTTAAAACATATATCAACGACATTTATAACTTACAAGTTAGACTGCTTAAGACCCTAGTTCCGTACAAAATAAAGCAAAAATTTAAAGATAATCTGCAGGAATTGTTTTCGTACTGTAAAATAATAAACATACACGACAAAATTAAATATACACTATTAAAGGAGCATTTCTTCAATAAAGAATTACAAACTATGACTCAATATATCAAATACACGCGCAGTGCCTTAAATCCACAGCTAGTAATTCCACACTACGTTAACTTGTATGGGAAGCGCTCATTAGAATACCAAATACCAAATCTTATAAACGAACTACCTACTAAAGTGAAAAATGAATTAAATAACAGAAATATTGGATACAAACTAAAAACATATTTTTTGGCTAATTCCGCGATTCCCAATAAAAAATAGCTATCGGTTTTTATTTTTATTTTTTTTTTGTTTACTATTTATAAAAAAACACAGTATAAAATGAATACAATAATAACAATATATATATAATAAATATAATATACCTAATATGCGTATATGTAAACACTTAATATTTGTATATTGTGTATGTATTGATGAGTCGTCAATAGTATAAATATAAATTATCTGCCGGCTAAGGACTTCAAATGCGACGAAAGTAGGTATTGTAAGAAGAATCATGCTGTGTGTGGTTGGGAATGCATGATTGTTTTTTTTTTTTTTTTTACCGTACAATTAGTCCGCTCTCGATGACTCACGCACGCATTGCATGATCTTCACGGGCGCTAGTGTGGCAAACACTCGCATAATCCTAACTACACACGTATAACTATAATTAATTATGCACCTGCCTTACCCCAGTCTTTTTAGTACCTACCTACCTAGCCTTAATTTAATTTATACACAGAGAATAATGTAAATTTAGCCTCAAACCGTCGCAGTGCACAGACAAACCAAATTTGGTTTTTGTTGCACTGGAAATATGTGAATTTTTGTATTTTGTACTTATTGGTTTTTAATAAAAAAAAAAAAAAAAAAATATCGATCGTTAACTAGGGACCCAAAAATCATAACGATCAACAACATTACAGTAACCAACATTACACTAAATGCAAGCCTCGACTCGAAACCTACTCTTCACGTAATGTTGGTTACTGTAATAATTTTGATCGTTATGATTTTTGGGTCCCTAATTAACGATTGATACGATAAAGTTGTCAAATTGTCGTTAGAAAGTGAAGTGACAGGTAGGTTAGGCATTGACCTTTCGCTGATATTTAAGGCTGCGTTCGAAAACTTCACATTCTTTGTTACTACGGAATACCACTACAATATTTATTATTATATTTTAATAGGACATCAAGAAAAAATACACTAGTTATTGAAGATTCTATCTATCTAGTTTCTGGTCGGTAAAATTAAGCTATCATCAATATTTAAGGTACTTTCCCTTTACGTTTTTTCGGCATGTAGTTTGCTTTATAACTTATATGTATAATCTTTAGTGCTCTTATAATGTTCGAGAGTATTTAGCTACGTGAATCTCCATGTATTTTATCACCTGCAGCCCTCGGATACTTTTACATCAGTCACCGGCTCGGAATTTCTGTGAATGTCAAATTACCCAAATTATCTCTAGATTTTTGGCCTACATTCAAGATTTATGAGGAAGCCACATAGATAAACTACATAAATAAACTTTTCTAAAAAACAATTGCTTACAGAGATCCCAGTGAACATAAATGATATTGACACAACAAAGAAGAACTTACATAAAACTTAAAAAAGAATATATAAATGGATAATTTCAATTAATTAGGAAGAAAATAATTAAAAACAGTTCGTAAATCGTGTACAAAACAATAAGGTGCATAAATCTACAGTCTCGTATATCTACTTCTATGACATTAAAAAATCTAAATATCGAAATATAGACAGTAAAATAAAACAATATAATAAATACAAAAAAATATTATCTATTCTGCAACAGCTGTTGCATAATGAGAGATATTAAAGTACGAGTATGGGCATTTATAATATTATTACACGAGTGTTTTAATACTTATTACATACATATGTGGAGTTACATGAAATACTTTTTTTTCTACATTTATAATGCGTCCAGCGGGGCTAAGGTGCGCAACACAATAAAATTTTATCGAGCCATTTTCGATAAAATAGCTCGATAAAATTTTATCGTGTTGCGCATCTTAGCACCGCTGAAACCATAAGGTGCAAAAATCAACCGTCAGATATGTAAAAAGGTTATTAAAAACTATTAGACGGTTTATCATCAAGTTTTCTAGGTATTTATCAAGTTAAATAACTTAAGCACCCTATTTTACATATCCAACAACTGATTGTTTTAATGAAATATACTAGAAGATATGATTTTTAAGGCAAATGTGGCACCCACTTGAGATGCTTTAATATTGATATACAAAAAATCCAAGATACACAATACCTTAAAAACATAAAAGCCAAAAGATCACAAAGGTGAGAAATAGGAAATTCGATCTTGTGTACACGACACAAAGTTGTTTTTAAATGGAACGATACCCGAGAACCACACTTGGATCGAAATTAGCGCACGATTTAAATTTTCGAGCTCTCTTTTCGAATACGATTTTCGTTCACTGATTGTGCATCTTGTTTTTAACTTTTTTTGTTTGTATATAGAAAAAAAAAGAAAATAAGGTGCGCGGCCAGTGCGAACAGTGTGGCAGCTGGCAGTGTCGGCGGGCGGTTACCGGCTGGTGATGGTGTCGGGCGGCATGTGGCCGGTGTCGCCGAGCGCGCGCAGCACCACGTGCCCGTTGGCCAGGATCGACACCCACGTGATCGAGCCGTGGTTCAGCGAGATGCGCAGCCACGCCTCCGGCGGGAACTGCAGCGCTCTGGCAATGAATATTATGTACTTACCGTTACCACAACAACGGACAACGTAATGGCAAGCCTAGGGGTGTAGAACAAAATAAAGTCCTTTAAAAAAATAACATTATTATATCGTGATTCGTGATTCATAGAACCGACCCAAAAACCGGCCAAGTGCGAGTCGGACTCGTGCACGAAGGGTTCCGTACCATCACTAAATAGTATAATCGCTTCCTGCTGTCTGTATGTCCCTATGTAGGTATGCTTAGATCTTTAAAACTACGCAACGGATTTTCATGCGGTTTCACCAATAGATAGAGTGATTCATGAGGAAGGTTTATATCTATTTTTCCTGGAATTCCCGCGGGAACTCATCACGGGGGCAGCTAGTTATCTATAAAAAGTTGCAAAAAAAAATCACGTCTGTTGTATAAATTAAATATTTGTTTTATTTTAATTTAAGTACCTAATTATTTATTTTTATAACTAAATATTCTGTGAATATTTCAAGCGTCTACTTGTTGCAGTTATCAATATTGAGCAAAAACGAGCAAAAAAAATCACGTTTGTATATATTTATTTCATTGTTATTAATTATTTGTTGTTATAGCGGCAACAGAAATACATCATCAGCTGTGAAAATTTTAACTATTTAACTCAACGGTTCATAAGATACAACCTGGTGAGAGACGGACAGACGGACAGCGAAGTCTTAGTAATAGGGTCCCGTTTTACCCTTTGGGTATGGAACTCTAAAAATTAGCAAAACAGATAATAAAACTCGACTTGGCGGGGGCACTGCCGTGCCCCCAGATAGAGGATGAAAAGAAAGAGAGAGTCGCACACTCACTGGCAAACATAGTATCGTATGACGTTCGCGTGGCAGACCATCACGGTGTAGGTGTCGTGCGTCTGCGCGGGCGGCGCGCGGTGGAAGTACCGCCGGAAGCCGGCCTCGATGCGCGCGCTGTCCTGGAAGAACTGCTGGCGGCGCGGACAACGACGCCCCGGGTCACACAACGCACGGGGGTTTGGCGGGAATCAAAGATGGCGGTTCCGACATTTATATGAAATGCATTTACGTGTCGAAAAAAAAAATTGTTCCTGCAGGAATTCCGAAACTCACGCAGGTAAATCCACGGGTAAAACTAGAGACATTCAAGCACAAAATAATTAGTATTTAGGCTTATATTATGAAATCAATTAAAATATATCATAAACTGCCAATAGATCACAGAAAAAAGTTAAAACTCTTAAACTCTAGCCACCCTACATTTCAACCGTTGCTAAAGATATCAAGCAGCTTACTTTAGGCTCTGGCCTCCAATGTCCTACAGGGGGCTCTGGTGGTATAGGCGCTCCTTCTTCAATCAGCTGGCAATCCTTCACAGGCAGGTCGCTGGGCAGGTGTTTTGCGATGATGGACGCCGTCTCTTGGGCTCTGGTCATCGTTGAGCGGACAAGGAGGTCCCATTTCACATCCAGACACGCTAACCGCTGTCCTGTCAAGTCTGCTTGCTTTTTTCCTGAAAATGTTTGTATTCTAGATTTAGCAACATAATAAATTGCTCAATCCAATTAGACAAATGCCATGACTAGTGTAGACAAATTTTTTTGGGCCTGTCGCTGGGCTTATGTTATAATATTTAGTTTTGTACTAAATATTATACATAATATGTCAATATTCACTTAATTGATCTAATGAAGTAAGTCTTGTAAATTACTAAAAAAATTTGGACACATATTTTTCCTTTTTTTACGTAATATCAAAAAATTATGGCGATACATTGAGTTGAAATTCTGTGATGCCTAGGTACACTTTATACTTTGTTATGACGTCACGATCTGGGAGCTCATGACGGAAGCTCCTAAACTTTAATGTGTTTTACCAAAGTATTTCTCATCTAACTGACAGACGAAATAGAATTTTAATTTATTGAACCCTATCATAATGTGTATTACAATTTTATGCTTACATACCGTTTAATAATACCATTACAGGTGTCAAAGTAGGCCACCTACTATAAAAGGACTTGATTGATAGGAGAGTATATTAAAATTAGGATAAATAATCCTATCAATTGTTTTATGAATGAAATATGTACATATTTTTTTTTCACATAGGTGTAATAGTAATTTATGTTTACCCAACTCTGTGAGTGTCCTCTGCTGGTCGGTGTCACCGTCTGTGTTGTACTGGCCATGTCTGATGAGGAACAAGTGTCGGACTGCTTTACTTTTCTTGGCCTTCTCTATGCTTTCATTGTACTTGTTCTCTTCTTCAGGTGATGCATCTCGTTTCGGCCGCACTATAGATTCTGGTTCTCGACTAGGAAAGTGCAATTATTTGAGTCAATAAAAATTTATGAAGAACATAGCTGTGTGCTTGTTTATACTTAAGGTAATTTAGTAGGGTATCCTCGCTTAAATAGGATCAATGTACTTACAATGTATGTATGAAGCAGACTTCTGTTTTACCTACATTTTGCTTACCTACAGGATTTAAAAACAAATTATAGAAGATAGTTGAAATAATACTTACTGATCCCAATTACTGTCCCATTTTACAGAAGGCGTAAAGTTCGTTGTCCATGAATTCTGTACGTCGAATTTGTTATTTTTCCCACCACTGAGTTTGTAATACGCTAAACCTCCAGCGACTGCACCTAAACTTATAAAGGCTAATTTACGTAATCTAGAAAACGCAGACATGTTGACTAACTAAAACTTATGTTGTTTAATACATTTACTTAAAATTTATCGATTTAATAATGAAAATAAGCAACGACAATACTTTGCTAAGAAATATTCCAAACTTCCAAGTAGAATTTTTTGGACAAACGTCAAACAAATCATGAAATCAACCATGACATGACAACTGACAAGTAGAATGACAAAGTACTCTGTGCAAGGTTGCGTTCCGTGGATTCGCACGAGTGCACTCGAACACGTACGAGCGCGCTCTCTACCCATTCCGTGGCTTGGTGAAATTTTACTCTGACAGCTGTCAGAGCGTAGTTTCACCCGTTTCGTGGCTCGGAGTGCAGCAACCAAACAACCATCTACGAAGCAAGTTAATTTTCACTGTGACAGCTATGTGACGCTTAAGAAGTGTCGAAATTTGCGCCGAAAACCGAATCCATCGAAAAAAAAAATCAATCGGAGTTCTTAAGAACAAAGGGGAGGTGTCGTAGTCACAAAAAGTTTATAATTGGATGTAAGACAGTCTTATTCGCAATGTGAGTTGAGAGAAAATAAATGACGCCTGAAATAATTTCAAATACACACATCAAAAATGTCTAGGGATCAAGTGCATTTTAGAGAATTGCCGCCAATTGGGATTATTATTGTAACTTTTCTGGATCCTTTTTGAAATTCTTTATTGAATTTCACCATTTCAATAAAGAATTTTATTCAAATTTTGTTTAAACTTTTAAAAATAACTGTCATTAAAAATCCCTATAAAAGCGTGTGACGGCGGTTTTACAAAAACATTACAATTTCTGCATCGTAACTGAAAAAATTGCATCGATATGGAGCGATGACACCACTTGCCTAGACAAGAGATGCTGAGAGCCGTTGGAATGTTGGAAGCTGGCACCAGGCAACGCACTGTGGCTACTGTTGTTGGGACAAGGCAGAGCGTCATAAGCCGCCTATGGACACGCTATCGCATCACGGGCAGTGTGGCCGAGCGACATGGAGGGCGAACTCGTATCACCACTCGAAGACAGGACCGGTATATCCAGAATACAGCGCGAAGAAATCGTACTATGACCGCCATGATGATAACTACGAGGCTCCACAGCGCTTCAGGCTTTCTGATAAGCGATCAAACCATACGTAATCGTTTAAGAGAAGTGGGTCTGCGATCCCGAAGGCCTCTGAGAGTTCCACCAATAGCGCCCCGCAATCGTAGAGCCCGTTTACAATGGGCTCGCAAAGACAGTAATTAGGAGGAAGAAGACTAGCGGGGTGTTTGCTTTTCCGAGGAATCTCGTTTCGGTATGAGGCCGGATACAAGACGTACATTAGTTTGGACAAGTCCTGGACGTCAAGAACGATTGAAATTCTGTTAGGAAGTTCATCCATATGGAGGGGGAACAATGATGGTTTTAGCGGGTATTTAGATCGGTGAAAGAACCGATCTCATTTGGATCAGGGGCAACCTTAATGCTCGGATTTATGCGACAAGTATTGTATCAGATGTAATCATCCCTTTACGAAGCCAGTTGGGTGATTCGTTTCAACTTATGCACGACAATGCACGTCCACACACTGCTGGAGTCGTAATACGCACTCTTGCCAATGCTGATATCAACGTCCTGCCGTGGCCTGCTCAATCACCAGACTTAAATCCTACTGAGCACGCATGGGATATACTCCAAAGAAGAGCTCTGCCGAGTATGGACGCCGTAAATACCCCACAACAACTTTTTGACTTCTTACAAAGAACGTGGGTGGCCATTACTCAAAGTGATTTTGATGAACTGATTTTAAGCATACCAAATCGCTGCGAATGTGTGATTCGTGTTAATGGAAGGAACACAGATTATTTTAATTTGTTTATTCATTACAATAAAAGTTTCAAAAACCCCTGTCTTTGCCTTTTTTGCAATTTTTAACCGACTTCCAAAAAGGAGGAGGTTCTATGTTCGATTGTATGTATGTTTTTTTTTTTTTTTTTTTTTTTTTTTTTTTTTTTTTTTTTTTTTTTTTTTTTTATGTATGTTCACCGATTACTCGAAGACGGTTGGACCGATTTGGAAAATTCTTTTTTTGTTTGAAAGGGTTTACTCCCAATTAGGTCCCATTGCCACCAAGTCGAGATCTGATGATGGGATCTTGGAGAAATCGAGGGAACTCTTCAAAAATTATAGGCACACCTATAGCGATTTGGGTATTTTTTATAGTAAATCGTTCATTTGCTGATGAAAAGCAAAATTTGAAGAAGTGGAACTGATGATGAAGACCACGGATGGTCATCAGAACTACTTAACAATAATACCTATTTCATGGGTTTCGATTGGAGCGATTTCAAAAATTGTTTTTTTGTTTGAAAGGGGATACTCCCAAATCGATTCCATTGTCACCAAATTGAGATCTGATGATGGGATCTTGGAGTAATCGAGGAAACTCTTCAAAAATTATAGGTACACCTATAGCGATTTTTGTATTTTTTATAGTAAATCGTTTATTTGCTTTTGGAAAGCAAAATTTGAAGAAGTGGAACTGATGATGAAGACCACAGATGGTCATCGGAACTACTCAATAATAGGTATTTCACGGGTTCTGAATCGTTAACTTTAATATGGTTTCTAAACAATTTATGCCCGTCACAATGTATATGGTGAAGTGGAACTGATGGTGAAGCACTAGGAGAACTCCTCAACAATTAACGTCCCTGCGTCGGGAAAAGTAATATTTTGTAAAAGGTGATGAGCAGTTGACATTAGGCTATTGTAACATAGAGAAATTACCAACTAAGTCACTTAAAAGCGAAAAATAAACAAAAATTTTTAACAAAAAAATTAAAACCGACTTCCAAAAACACAAAACTGAAAAGCTAAAAATAAAATGCTAAAATTAACAAAATACCGATTTAATCCAAAAGACAAAAACACACGTAATATTATTATTGGTTTGTGCTACCACTGATCGGTATGAAGTCGGTGACAAGCCAAATATGGAGGGGGTAGATGGACTAAGTCGACTCCCGCCACCAGCTCTTCGTGAGCAGGACAACCCAAGTGGGCATCCACCAGCGGACTTGTCACCGAATTCAAACCGATCAGTGGTAGCACAAACCAATAATAATATTACGTGTGTTTTTGTCTTTTGGATTAAATCGGTATTTTGTTAATTTTAGCATTTTATTTTTAGCTTTTCAGTTTTGTGTTTTTGGAAGTCGGTTTTAATTTTTTTGTTAAAAATTTTATTGTCGACTTGTAATTGGTTCAATTTCTCACATCTTACAAAAAATGAATATTTTCTTAATTTATTCAAAATGTGGGGATTAGTTGTTAATTTAGATTTGGGAAATAAGGTAGGCAACAAGCCCAGAAGATTAGATTAGATTTAAATTAATTGGGTTTCTTTTTATAGCAAAAAATGCACTTGATCCCTAGACACTTTTGATGTGTGTATTTTGAGTTTATAAAAACCACTCGATCGTTCTGTGGCTGGGTTGCAACTCAAACAAGTTAAATTTTAACCGAACAACTACACCCAAACCCACGGCACACAGTCCTGACAGTCATTTAGTGACGTCCATGACAGAGTCAAGAGTGAAATGATATTATTTTACTTTTTTATCAGCGGTGGCGCAGCAGTTTACGCCCACTCAGACGAGTTTTTATTTCGTCTGAGTACGCCCATTCTCTAAATAAAATACAATAGCTACTAACTTAAAACTAAATATAAAATAAATGGTACCTACAGTTATTTAAGTTTGTTCCCCCAGTTTAATTACTATTAACAAAACGTAATACACATGGTTTACCTACATGTCCCTGTTTTCCAATTACAGAGCATATTGCAACTTAGGCTAATGCTTAATTGGAACGTGAATTAGTTTTCAAGTGCATCAGCAGAGTGCAAAACTTTTTATCAAAGAAAATAATACTCTCTTTTTATTATTTCCAAAAACACTTGTTATTTTTCTACTATTTCATTTTTTTTCCGTTTATCCGATCCAAGAAAGGCGAAGGAGCTTGGGTATCTGCACGCATCACGCGATAGCAGTACCTACATTTTGAGAGTGCTCGAGTGCCACAATTTCGGCGGCGGAGGTGCATCGGTGGCGGCGGCGGCGGCGGCGGCAAAAAAAAAAATGGTAGACAACATAAGAAGAAGGCCATAGCTATCAGCGGTCCGAACTGTGGCCTACTTCTGTGGTACTGTACCTGTAGTTGAAACATTCACGTTGAATGCCGCATAATGCGCTTTAGTGCTGTAATTGGAAAACAGGGTTACCCACAAATTCAGTTACCTAATTACCTCTGGTGAAAACTGAACTTAACACTGAAAACATTGAACTATAACTGACTTCCCAATACAGATGTTTATTAATTTACATCATCAGTATATCTATTTACATGACTTGCTACCTAATATGTACAATACGTAAAATATAATTATTTTCTTTGAGTGAATATAGCTTGATATCCGTTAACACTTGCGACCGATACTGCAATAGAAAGTCGTAGGTCCTTATACGTTTCGAGAGAGGATATTTTGAATTCTTGGAGAACTCGTACGCAAATAGTTTTTATTAATTTAGGTCCAAAGTAGCGGCCTGAAAAGTAAATAAAAATAAAATCATAATAGGTATTTTTTCACCCGAAATTTAAACTTAAAAGATTTTTCCAAAGTAAAGAAATCTTGCTTTATTTTTCTTTAAAATTTTCTTAATAGTTTTCAAAGTCCTACCTAAACAATCCATATATCCCAAACTAAAGGGAATATAGCAGTTTGGGTGACGGAGTTTTGTATTTTCCGGAGTAAATCTTTCTGGGTTAAAGTCTTCTGGCTTAATCCAGAAACTAGGATGACGATGTATGTGATACACTGGAACAACTAATGAACAGCCAGCTGGAAGCGTCCCCGAATCTGTTGAAGAGATAGCTGGTAGGTATAGTATAGAGTTAGTAAGATAATGACTCAGACGAAATTTCGTCTGAGGATAATGATAGGTAGGTATCTACATATTTTATGAGACTTAAGCAACATTGCTAAAATAATCGATAATAATAATATTATCGTTATACAGCAAACAAAAAGAAACATTGAAACCGTTCTCGAGTCTTGATAGGTAGGTTGGTACATTTTGACAGAAAAATTAAAAAAAAAAAACGTTCAAAGAAATAAAAGGTTTGGTTTTCATTGTACCTACTACGCACCTACGTACCTACGTACAATGAGAACTCAACCTTAGGTTTTTGAATTTTAAGTTTAACTAGCTTGTGCCCCGCGGTTTCACCCGCTTGAGTATCGGAAGTAGCCTTTATAGGCTTATGTTACTCGTTATAAAATCAGCTATCTGCCAGTGAAAGTCCCTTTAAAATCGGTCCAGCCGTTTCAGAGATTAGCCGGAACAAACAGACAGACAAAAATTTAATAACATTTTTTTGTATAAGTAAGTAGGTACCTACCGTATTTTCATATGCATATAGTGAAAAGCTGTTAATTTGGAATAACAAACAGACACTTCAATTTTATTTATATGTAAGTACCTATGTATATAGACATACCCAAGTCGTTCAAGTATAGATGGACGCAGATAAGCAATAACATGTTAACCCACAAAATTAAGTTATTGATTCAGAACGATTTATTGAGAGTTAGGGAACGTTTTTTAATTATGTGTTTACCTTATTACATTTCTTAAATATGTAACTAAATATTGAACATAAAAAATGTTGATAAAAAAGGCGCTCCTACTTTTAAACCACGATTTACTCAAAATTTCTCCAGTGTGGGTTAACACACTATTGTTTATCTATGTCCAGATATGTGAAAATTTGTCAGTTTGATACAAAATTTTTGCGTGTGGAGTGTGAAGTGGGAGTTTCTCTATATATTTTGGAAGCGATCTAAATTGTGTATACCTACCTTAGTTATAAAAGTATAAGCCACTAAGCAAATAGAAATTACTAAAATATTGCTGAACATCGCAAATGGGAGTATAGGAGTAATGGTACAACTTTACCTAAACTTGCAAATTCCTAGTAGGTATTACCTATGGTAGCATTTGGAAATTACCAATACGTAGATATATTACCTACTGCTATATTTATATTGTAACCTTCATTATTATCATAATATTATCATTTATATCGTAATGTTACTGAA
Source organism: Zygaena filipendulae (assembly GCA_907165275.2). NCBI lineage: Eukaryota > Metazoa > Arthropoda > Insecta > Lepidoptera > Zygaenidae > Zygaena > Zygaena filipendulae. Next base: position 2,852,936 of record OU015668.1, read on the forward strand.
AATTCTTGTAAGTTTACGTAAGCGTACGATACCTACGGTTAAAAGAAGTTTTACCTATAGCGATGTCTTCAGTTACAGTCCGTTGCAACATAGCGCCAATAGGGAAAAGCCGAAGGACCTCTTTGAAAACCATCTCCAAATAAGGCATTTGCTTTAGATCCTGATCTGTCACCGGCCGGTCTCTTTCACCGATCACGGATATAATCTCATCATATAATTTATTCTAGAAAAGCAGAAAACTTAATTTTTCTCAAAGGAATACGAAAAAAAAAAAAATTAAAAAAAAAAAAAAAATTAATTTAGAATCATAAAAATAATTTTGAATTAATTGTTGAAGGTGGTATTATATTATATTTACTAGGTACGTAGTTAACATAATATATTAGGTAATTTAGGTATACAGGAATATTTTTTATTCAGTGCGCAAAATTTGACAAACGAGTTTTATTAAACATCTACATATTTATTATTTTGATAAGTCTTAGGACAAAAAAATAAAGTTCTCGTGAACGTAAGATGTTTAATTTGAAGTAGGCTATTTGACATTTTTTTTATTTTCAGTCCATCCTGTAGATTCATAAAAAATATTAGACACGTATTTTTCTTTTTTTACGTAAGCAAAAAATAACGGAGTTACGTTGAGTCGAAATGTCGCGTGACGTCACTAGCAGGTGTAGTTTTTACGACGTTACGAACCCCTACTCCCAAAGTTTAATGCACTTTATCCAAGTATATTTTCATTAATTTGAAAAAGCAAAATATACGTGTCTACAATTTTTTATTATCTAACTGAAGGACTAAATAAAATATAGAAAAAAAATTGTCAAATAGCCTATCCGCCGGCGCGTAGCGAAGCGTTCATTCGTTTTTTCGTGCATACACGTGGATAGATATTTACGTGGGTTCCTAATCGAGGTCATTCACCCAAGCTGCGACACGCAGCGCGCACGCCCCCATAGATATTATTGCGAATTTAGATAGCTAGGTATAGTATTATTATCAAAGACATTCTATATAATTATTATATTATCTGTGTAGATGGTGTCCATATTTTGCTGATTTAAAGTCTGATAAAAAATATTAAAAAGTTTTGGATAAATAATGGAAATGTGTTTTAACTAACTGAACCGCCAAAATTTTTTTGCGCATAGCTTAAAAAATATTCCTGTAGAATTATAACTCGGCCGTACTCGACTAATCTTGTTTGTGTAATTAGGTACCTATGTTATTATAGTAGCAAAAGTTTAAATACCTGACATTCAGGATGATAAGCCATCATAAGTAGAATATAACAAGTTATCTTGGCTGACGCTTCTTGACTCTAAAATGAATATAACGGAAGCGTTTTGTTAACACTTGAAAATCTGAATTAACAAAAAACACTGTCGTAAAATTATACTTCCACTCACAAATCATTAGATACATTTACCTTTCTGATAAACTTAAAGACTCGGTCCAACCACTATATAGGTATCTCAGTCTTAATTTCGACTTTATATGCAGTGTACAAGATCATAATTTCAATTGATCAATTGATGTAAAAATATACTCACTGTTCTAACAGTGAGGTGGAGTAGAGTAGGGTAAATTACCTATTTTGATCTCCTAATTTTATTATATCTTGCCCTTCCCAAGAGAAACTAATAACAAGACTTACTTACTGATGTGAAAATGGTAAACGTTTCTCGTATCAACTCTTCAGCATCCAACTCTTGAGAGAGTATAAATCTGTCGATCACGCTCAACTGTGTATTGCTTAGACAATCACCGTCTTCATTCATGAGGTCAATTTTTCGATTTTCCTCCAAAGTTTTCAACCTCTCAATTCTATGCTCGAGAATTTTTTTGCTGAAATCTTCAATGTACCTTATAAAATTGTTTTGTTTTTCATAGGACCTCGTCATTCGGAAAATTGGGTTTATTTGGAGATACCATTTAGTCATTCTGTTGAATACGATGTCGTAAAGTCTGATGAAAAATTAAGTGAAAGTCAGTATCTATAGATACCTACAATAAGTAGACATTAAATGGTGGCTGTAGGCGGTAGGCCGAAGCCCGAAACAGATTAAGGAAGAAAGAGGGATTTAAAGAAGCCTCAGAACACAGATGTGAAGTTAGTATATATATATTATATACGTATATTAAAAAAATAACTTTTGCCAAAAAAAACATTGAGTGATAATAACATATAGTTACCTACTTTTGTCTATATATATTATTATATACGTACTGTGAAGTTTCGTCGATGATGAGTTGAATATAAGGCAAATTCATAGTTTGTTCTTTGGTCAATCCCATCAGAGTTTCTGAAACCACATTCGATAAAATACGTTATTTTGAACCTTCAGATTTATGTGCCCTATGTTTAGCCCTATGCCCTATAGTTTATGTTTAGTATTATAATATTATTATAGTCTTTACTTACGGCACACTGAATAGCTGGTGGTCTGCACAACAATCTCGTGGATATTAAACTGGCGGCCATCTTTGACACCTCTGAACTTCTCTAGCAACAAATCTACTTCCCTGTTGAATACATCACCATAGCCCTCGATAGCTCTTTTTCCGTAGTTCGGGGAAGCTATCTTTCGATGTCTACGCCAAGTAGGCCCTAGGAAAATTAAGACGGTGAAGTTCTGTCCATATTTTTTTAATTAGTGAATCGGAAAGTCGATACCAAACGGAGTCCATTAAATCCAGTCTAAAAAAATTGTGTAAATTTAAATAAAAATTATAAATTTGAACTAGATCAAGAGAAGAGACGAGCGAAAACCTAAACCCAATAGCTAGGGAGCTGGCGGCAATTTAGGTATATGATTTCATCGTCGTTGATACCAAGACGTAATGTAGTCTGGACTTATATTAACTAGAAAAAATAGGTGGCGAGCTCAGGTAGCTCTGATTTTGTTTTTATAAATAATTTTGAAATTGTAATTTAAAAAAAAACATTAAATTATATTATCGTTTCTGCAATCAATTATATGTTATTAAATACGTTTCATAGATAGTGAAATTAAAGCTGGCAGAAGTCAGGATGGTGGGAGTTTTTCTTAATTCAGCATCTCAGCTTATTTTTCTTACAGTTATTTTTATAAACTCCCACACTTTCTATAAACTTATTTTCATTTCATTTCATTCATTTCATTTCATCCACTGCACACCTAATAACCTAAAATACATGCATTTAAGTTATGCTGGACAGTGGACCTACCAGAACCGCTCAATATACCGCCACCAAGAACATCTGCCATGTATTTGTATTGTGGCCCTTTCTGACTGGTCTTGGAACTGGTGAGCAGTATCTGAAATCACATGACACATAACGACTCTCTACGGTTTCTCGCGCGTAAATTTTGGAGTTCCATCGGGTATTCCGAGATTAAAAGTACCCTTAGGTATACCCTATGTCTTTTTCTGTACCCCTGACTACGTGTAGGTATACGAAATTTCATGATGATCGATGGAGAAGTTAGAAAGCGTAACAAACAAATAAACATACTCACATGTCGCTTTTATAGAATTATAGTTAGGATGCCGCCTACAGATTCATCTTCAGAAGGTAGTTATGTACCTAACTACCTACCTATGTAGGTATAACTATATGATTCAACTTACTTTTATAGCATCAGGGTCGGACACCACAACGTTGAGTTCTGGTCCAAGCCAGAATCTCAACACATGTCCGTAATCTTCAATCAGTTTATGTATTACATTAATTAACTCTGTAATAAAAATAATAAAAATATTATTATGATTTACATGCATCAAAGGTTGATTTATTATTATCTATTTCCTCATTTGCTATAAACTGTACAATAAACAGGTATAGGTAATACAAAAATTATGCCACTGATGGACATCTCCAATTCCATATTAAAGTTTCCGTGTCGGTGCTCTTTGAAATTATTTATTTACACAAAGTCCTACATAATAATCATGAACAAATCATAATTGAAATATTTACCTACATAATATAATCGCTTCTAAATGTTAAAGGCCTATGTCGAAATAGTATACGCAGTATAAGTGCACACCAGTGCGAATATTTCGGCTTCTTAATATTATTACCTTCGGGCTGGCACATGAAGAGGAGGGCATTGCCAAGCACGGGCAATGCCGGTGGTCCGGATAATTGCTTGGCCATGGCCAAAAGTCTTCTATTTGCAAACCGCCATTTAGCCCAGAATGCGACGAGAGCGACCAAGAAGACACAAAGGAAAATGTAGAGCATTCTGAAATCTAGGGATAAGTAGTTTTTAATAAAGTGACCAAAGAAATATTTTGTTTATACAGGGTGGAATTTTCGAAGCTTTTCTTTCCCTGTGCGCTCAGTATTTTATACTGAAGATAGCTTTTAGCCTTAAACATAATTTTTTTTTAAAAAAGCCAAACTGTATTGAAAGATTTTCGAAAACACCGTTGCCTAGCAGTCCTACCACACCCACTGAAATCCGAAAAATCGATACAGTCTAATTTAATTATGTATAAGGATCAAATCTATCTGGCAAATATGATAAATTAAATCTATGAAAACTATGAAATCTAAGCTTATTTTAATTGAACAAAAAAAAAAACAAGTAAATTAACTAACTTAATGCTTTATAAAAAAAAATTACCTACCTGTTAACTTCTGAAGCTCACCGCAACTGACTATACTAATGGTTACGGAAAACTAGATTAACCATAATAATATCACTCCTTTAGGTAAGTACGAGTAGTTATAAATGATTTCTTGTGAGTACATGGGGGAGAGGGGGGTACCGTTGGACACTTTTTAAGTTCAATATTACATTTATTATATGATATCATGTATCAAGATATTATATTCTGCTTTATTATTGGACTGGCTGTTCCCTGCGGGTTCACCCGCGTTAATTTCGGAGTTGCCGCGGGAATCGTGGACTTTCTTTAAATCTTAATATATATAAATCACGTGTCACGTAGTTTGTCCGCGATGGACTCCGAAACTACTGAACGGATTTTGATAAAATTTTGTAACCATTTATGATATAGTCCAACTTAAAAGATAGGATAGTTTTTATCCCGGAATTCCCGCGGGAACTGAAGGGCATAGACTGCTTTTTCCCGCAAGTTTCCGCGGGAACTCCGAAATTACCGCGGATGAAATGGCGGGGGACAGCTAGTCTAATATATATAAATCACGTGTCACGTAGTTTGTCCGCGATGGACTCCGAAACTACTGAACGGATTTTGATAAAATTTTGTAACCATTTATGATATAGTCCAACTTAAAAGATAGGATAGTTTTTATCCCGGAATTCCCGCGGGAACTCCGGAATTAATGTGGGGAACTGCTTATCACCGTAAACTACAGCACTTTTTTCCCGGAATTACCGCGAGAACTCCGAAATTACTGCGGATGAAAACGCGGGGGGCAGCTATATATATATATATATATAATATATACTAGCTGTAAAAGAGGAATATGCATTGTTCAAAGTGATCAGGCAGCGTTTTCGATGAAAGCTCCCAGGCGACTTGATTTTTTCTGACACTTCCTACAATTACTTAGGTATCGTCATATTTCAACCAATTTACACAGAACCTTGACAAATTATAACCAAAAACCGTGTTCATGAATGACAAGTCACAACAAAAACAATAGGTACCTGCTTACTTTGTCAGTAACTTGCTTACAAGTAAAAAAAAAAATGTTTATTTTCATCTCCGTTCAGTGACCGGCGAATGTTTCTTGAAATAATGTACGATAGTCCAATGATTCAAAACTGCCTCTGTTCTAAACGGCCCCCCTCTTCCCTTATAAAACTACACATTTACTGATTTATACAACAGATTAAATACTTAAATAAACAGTACAGGTAAGTACTTATTTGCGGTTGGTATGTGTGTTACATTTTTTCCTCATCGGGGTTAAGAGTTAGGAGATGCCAGAAGGTCGCGCGGTGGTGGGTATCAATTATCTACCCACTTATGTACCTACCAGGTAAATTGTGATTATAATTGTATCTGAAACGGCGGTACATACATATATCACAAATTTTACCTTATAATAAACAATTTTTCGTCAGCAATAATGCCTTAACACGATTTTTTTAAGGAGTCATGTTGAAAAACAATGGATTGGACTAGATTCGGTATCTAAAATATTCAATTGATCATAAGGATTGAAAAACATAAATTCAAAAACTTGCACAGATTTTTTTATCTGACATTTGAAGTTGAAACTCTGAAAAAGCTTGATTTGAAACACTTGCGTGTTACATAGATTTTTATATGTATATTATTGCAGAAATTTTAGAAAATTTAACAAATTGTCTTTTAGCTTGGACGCCCAGACATTAATTAGGTACCTCTGTTAAAATAACAGTTAGTAAATTCCTAACTTTGTCAATAATTAGTGAATATCAAAAGGTTTTAACCACAGACATAAGTAAGTATCTATATGTATTACAGGTCCGTGATTATAACTAATCGTAAGTAAATCAAATCTCAAATTTCTTTCAATCACTGTTCATGTATAGGTAAGTTATCGTAATGCTATATAGGACTTAAACTAGCTACCTCCCGCAGTTTCACCCGCGGTATGTTCGGAGTTCCCGTAAGAATTTCAGGATAAGCTATACGGTTACTATTATAGTTTTAGAGTTTTTGCTAACAAACAGACAGACAGACAGACGCGGCGGTGGACTATGTTTTGTAATAAGTATGCAGTGATCAAAATTTTAATTAGATAAGTACTCATACCTACCTACATCCTCAGATATCCAAAAAGCCGACTGCTAATCGTTTCCTTACACACCTATAACGCCTACCTTTCACACCTATAACGCTGTTACCTACTCAGCCGATTATCATGAAATTTTTTATACATGTTGTCAGGGGTACAGTAAAACTTAAAAGGCACAGGGTACTTAAATTTACGAGTTGATGATAAAGTTCGAGCGCTTTTTCATCTGACTGTACAAAGTACATAAAATCGTCTGTATAAGAGAACTTTGAGGCGACACTAGCGGCTTCAGGATATTTATCACCTTCGTCGGTGATCAGCTGGCGGACGACTCGCAGCACGTTAAGCCGAATGAGACGCGTTGAAACTCATAAGTTTCAATGGGGTCTGAGGCGTGAAATCTAAATAATATTCTTTGGAAACAGCGGTGTTCAGTTTTTACTTTTTTTTTTTAATCAGCTGATATGACAACGGCGAAAATTCTTAGGTTTATGAGTAAGTCAAAAATGTTGCATTAATATGATGAGGATGCGGTGTGTAATAGAATTTTGCGGATAATTAAAAGGAAAATATGATGGATTTTGTGGCGATTGGGCCGAAAAAAGGATAGATCCGGCTGAAGGACCAAAAGTATTTATCCTTATTTCTCATCCTCACTCTTCATTGCCCGGACTCCTCTATCCGGGCTCCTTCATACTTTTGGTCCTTCGAGCCGGATCTATCCTTTTTTCGGTCCAATCGCGACAAAATCCATCATATTTCCCTTTTAATTATCCGCAAGATTCTATTACACATCGCATCCTCATCATAATTATTGCTAGGATATTCGCGGAATGGGAGTGAAACAGCATATCGGCCGTCGGGGTCGCGTGAAACTTGTTTACTAAATATTTGTTCGCATTCGAGGTCTTGTGGACTGTATAGTTTGCGGTTTTGAACAGATTATTTATTTTTATTTATTTATTTATTCTTTATTGCACAGTAAGTACAAATGGCGAACTTAATGCCTTGCGGCAATTCTAATTCCCAAAATTTTTATAATGAATCATTCAAATTAATATCACTAGTATTGTTATCAATAAAGGCGTGCAGCGCATGTACTTGATATATTATGCTGGATTATAACTACCTATATGATGTAATTATGTATGAATATGTGTATGTATTTGTGTGTGGATGTATAGGTACTGGCATATACAGGGTGTCCCGTAAATCGACGTCAAGCCAGAACCAGGTGAGGCTAAGTCATAACAGCTGTTAACATAGCTTCATTGGCAAAAACTTTGAAGCAGTAGTTTTCAGAAACACTATTCAGGATTAAACAATAAGAAGAAAACTGAAAAAAGTTAAGGTTTGTAGCAACAGGAGTTAAAGAACCGTCGCAGGGTGTAAATTTTTATAATTTTTATAAATGACAATTTAGACCAGGCCTGACGACGATTTACGGGACAGCCTGTATAAAAAATATAGATTAGGCACATCACTAGGTAGGTACGTGTCGAGTCGGCGTTTAGGTTTAACTTTAAAAAAAAGGGACATTGCACACTGCAAAGTTGCGGCGTTATCGAGGCAGAAGCGGTGCTGTCAAAAATAGACTAACAACTCTACTAGTATGATGACTAGGTACTTTTGAATAAAAACGTGAGTCCGAGAGTCGAGGAATGGGCTTTCTCCGTGCTGTAATTAGGGCGTACAAATGAGTTACGAGTAGATTACCGATTTTTTTCCAAAAAGTTGGTAAGTAGGTATATACTTCTTATACTTTTCTACAACTACATATCCTTTTTTAAGTATTAAATTTAAAACTTGTGGTGCACAATAAAGTGTTTTTCATTAATTTCATTCATTCATTCGTGTGTTTCTATTTATTGCAAAAAAATAATAGATAAAATCCAGCATATGATGTCATAATTTTTCATGCTAAAGTTCTAAAAAAGAGAGAAATAAAACAAAAATAATAAGATAATAAAATATTTTATTAGTTAAAAAGATCAACTTTGGTGCAAAACAGAGTAATTTTGCTTTCAGGTCTGTTTTTTCTGAAGGAGGCTTTCCGAGGGAGGTACGAAATTCACGGGCGCGGAAGCACGGAAAAGTTTTTTGTTACATAATATATACTTTAATACATATTAAAGTAATTTTGGTCTTGAAATAGCGCATAGGGTATACTTTCCATCCGTACATCCTGATAAAAATTGTTTCCAGTGGAATTCCAAAATTGACGAGGATGAAACCGAGGGGCGATTGACTATAGTTACTTAATTACAAGACAGTGATCCTTATAATATATTATAAATGCAAAGGTGAGTTTGTTGGTTTATTTGTAACGCTTTCACGCCTTAACTAGGTACTCTACCGATTATAATGAAATTTTACATACTCGTTAGGTACATAAAAATTACAAACAACAGCTGGCAAAATTGTAATGCTATGGTGACAACGTCAATGTATATTAATTCTGGGATGCACTTTCACATTATATCCATCGGCAAACTTCACAGATATCGCCACGTGGAGCTCCAGCTCGTGAGGTGGAGGCCCCCATGCTTCCAAGCGCAGGTGGCGGAGTACGCGCACGACGATCGTCTTGATTATCGCTGTAGCGTATACTCGACCTGGTCACAAGAGATTCGTAAGGAATATTGTAACATATAACACCTGATTGATCTTATATAAATTAACACAATTAAAACTATACCTTACTTGGTATCTAATAAGGCGTGTATGGTTGGTTTTAAATACTTAGCATAAAAATCCCCTAATTTCATAAAAAAAGTTACTGCTTCTACGAATTACTTAGATGTCAAACCCCCACAAGGTATAACTAGTGCCACTCGCTATAAAAAACTACTAATTTTTGATGATAATTTTGCGAGTGGTGTTACCACTTTAAGGGACCATGAATAGGATAATTTATAATCAACAGAGAAACACCGACATTGAGTAAATTTTTTTTAGTTGCACTAACATCATATTATAGTATAATTTGTAGTGAATGAAGCAGCCACAGTCGAACTGTGAGACGCAGTTAAATTGCTCAGAAACAAAGTAAGTATATGTATGTAGAAGACATAGTTGAAGTGAAATGAATGCCAAAGATTGAAAGAGCGAATGCCATGACGAGTGCTGATTAGAGCAAATGAAGAAAACATCATAGAGAGAAAATCGACTTGACCACAACGCAAGAGTAAAATTATATTATATAGCAAGTGGATCTCCACTTACTTCATTTACTTGGTTGTGGATATTGAAGTTGAAGAAGATTATGAACAGACTCTAGAAGGCAACCTAAAAAGTAAGTATATTATCTATGTTTCATATTAAATTACCCAAACAGTCCATCGGTCCTAAACTAAACGGTATGAAGGCATTAGGGTCGCGTCTTTGTACATTTTCTTGCAGGAATCTCTCTGGCATTACTTTTGCTGGTTCTTCCCAATGAGTTGGGTCTCTGTGGATCTCGTGGATCGGTATAGCTAGCGACGTCCCTACTGGAAGCGTCCATTTACCTGAAAATACCAATTCTGAGATTGTTGTGTAATATTTCAAAATTCTAAGTGAAGTTATATATACATGTTATATACGTACGTATAGTTATATACGTACTGGGGTTGAGAAATTGCGTGATAATTTATTAGTATTTAATAATAGTAAAACTGGCAATGATAGGCCTAAAACATCTATTTAAAAATATCTAAAACCATGACTGTAATACTTTTGCATACGGAAATCTTACTTAGAACTTACCATCATTAATGGAGATTTCTTCCCTCACAGTCCTCTGGATTAAGGCAGCAATGGACAGATATCGTAACGCCTCTTTATATACCATGTCTAAATATTCCAGTTTCTTGAGCTGCTCATCTGTTACTTCATCATCATTGGGGCCTAACACTTCAATTATTTCATTGTATACCTTCTCCTAGATTTAAAATAAAAAAGAGATTTTCAAGTTTCATCTTAAAAAAAATTGTTTAAAAATTTAGAATCCTTTAATAGGTACACCGCTATGTGACTTCAGCAAGATTTACCTGCCAATCCGGTAAGTGTGACAAAAATAAAAGCACAGCGGATGCAATCTTTGCTGAAGCTTCTTGACTCTGAAACGAAAAAATATTTCATGTTAAAATTGAGGATTAGTTCATCGACATACTGGTGGACATATCGATGCGGCTTGCTTAGGTATAATCTTAAAAAAATTACAATCATAATCTTTGAAAAATTTTAAATTTTGTTTATCGTTATTTGTATACCCAAATCTGTATTTATAGTGTTTAAATATCTCAGGTACGCATAAATATATGGAGTAGAGTACGCATAAGTATATACGTACCGAATTAATTTTTATACTCCCTTCAGACTTCGATCACAGTCGTTTATTATTTATTATTTATCGTTAGATAATTGAGATGCTGCAGCTTCTCAATCTATACCTACAGTGGTGAAGACTGTAAATGTTTCGTATTTGATCTCCTGTTCACTCATTTCTCCGCACAAAATAAATCGGTCGATCACACCCATAGCGTCTTCATCTTCATTCGATTCCATCTCCAAAGCTTTCCTTCTCTTTTCCACTATTTCTGATATCATTCCATGAAACAGTTCAACATAACTGGCCTCCTTCTTTTTTCCACCTACGAGCCAGTATATTATGGGGATTTGGAGCCACCACCTCGTCATTTTTTTGAATATGAAACTGTAAAATCTGTTGATTGCAAAATCTCATCAGTAAATCTATTTTTAAACTATGCAAGTGAAAATTAACAAGCATTTATAGGTTCAATTTTATACCTTGGTGTTTCTAGTAAAACCCGGTCGAGGTTCTTGATATTCATAGAATCCTCTTTTGACAATCCCATTAGTGTTTCTGAAATTTAAATTCTGTATAATTTTCACATTACGTATAATTTTATGTATGTATATCTAGGACAGGTAACCTGTAAATATATGATATTCCAAGAGGTAAATTATATCGTCCGAATGCAGACAGTTGGCTTTCTGTATAGTGCCTACGACCAAAAATGTGTTGTTGTAGTTGCTTGTACATTTGACTTTGATGTAGTTAAAAACTAAAAGTATCAGGGTGCTCGACAAATACAAAACCGCCAAAGTTTATAATAACGTTGATGATGAAAAGACTAATGCGGGGGTGCGACATTGAAGTAAAAAAAAAGTGTAGTAAAAATATTGGCAGTTTTATATAACGTCGAAGATTCACATAAATGAAGGCGAATCAAACTACTAAGCCTGAAGTGGTTGTTCTCTTTATTTAGGTAGGTACCGCTCTGAACAAACAAAGAAATCACAGCTTACGGCAAACACACTGCGTGGTACATTTCAAAATATCATCGTAGATGTTAAATGGTGTATTCGGTTCTTTATTAGTAAGTGCCCTTAAAAGTTCTTGCGTTTCCTTGTTGAAAATCTTGGAAAATCGATGCACCGCTTTCTTGCTGTAAGCGGGAGTAGCGATTTTTCGATGACTGCGCCAAGTCGGACCTGAAATTTGTAAATCGATTGAAGATTTCTAATGATTTTTATCAGGAAAATTCTAAAAACATTGTGTAAACTACGCTACCACATGACTCTTTGCAACAAATGATAGCAACGGCCCATAAAATATTTTAGTCCAAAGTACCTTGTCCGTTTAAGATATATTTATTATCTTGGTATGAGCAAATCCCAAAATTAAACCAGAATTGGAACCGTGGGTTGGTTCTACACAACATGACTTAATTTGAATTTGCTTTTTTTCAACTAGAGCGCAACAGGATATCTCAGAAACAAAATTGCTTGTAAGTAAGTCACAACTTATTATCTACCTATCTATCAACCTACGCTATGAATAAATTGAGCACACAGTTAAACCATGAAATAAGTACTTCATTCGGTCGACGGACAGAAATGGATCAAAGGTACAAGGGCAACTTTGCGGACAAAAATGTAATAGTCAGCTGTGCAGTGTCCGGTTAGAATAATCATCAGCTCATGCTGTTCAGAACAACAAACTATAAAAAATAAAATATTTGCTAAAGTGTAGTATAGTAAGTGAAGTATTTAAAAAGAAAAACAGTATAATCTATTGCAGTAGACAAAACAAGGTTCAACTGCTTGTATAACCTACATAGTTTGTTAAATAGAGCGTACATATCAACACACAAAGCTTTCATTTTTAACCGACTTCCAAAAAGGAGGAGGTTCTATGTTCGATTGTATGTATGTTTTTTTTTTTATGTATGTTCACCGATTACTCAAACACGGTTGGACCGATTTGAAAAATTCTTTTTTTGTTTGAAAGGGTATACTCCCAATTAGGTCCCATTGCCACCAAGTCGGGATCTGATGATGGGATCTTGGAGAAATCGAGGGAACTCTTCAAAAATTATAGGCACACCTATAGCGATTTGGGTATTTTTTATAGTAAATCGTTCATTTGCTTTCGGAAAGCAAAATTTGAAGAAGTGGAACTAATGATGAAGACCACAGGTGGTCATCGGAACAACTCAAAAATAATACGTATTTCACGGGTTCCGATTGAAGCGATTTCGAAAATTGATATTTTGTTTGAAAGGGGATACTCCTAAATTGATTCCAGTATCACCAAGTAGAGATCTGATGATGGGATCTTGGAGTAATCGAGGGAACTCTTCAAAAATTATGGGTACACTATAGCGATTTTTGTATTTTTTATAGTAAATCATTTATTTGCTTTCGGAAAGCCAAATTTGAAGAAGTGGAACTGATGATGAAGACCACAGATGGTCATCGGAACTACTCAATAATGGGTATTTCACGGGTTCCGAATCGTTAACTTTAATATATGTAGTTTCTAAACAATTTATGCCCGTCACAATGTATATGGTGAAGTGGAACTGATGGTGATGTACTAGGAGAACTCCTCAACAATTAACGTCCCTGTGTCGGGAAAAGCAATATTTTGTAAAAGGTGATAAGCAGTTGACATTAGGCTATTGTAACTTAGAGAAATTACAAACTAAGTCACTTAAAAGCGAGAAATAAACAAAATTTAAAAAAAAAAAATTAAAACCGACTTCCAAAAACACAAAACTGAAAAGCTAAAAATAAAAAGCTAAAAATAACAAAATACCGATTTAATCCAAAAGACAAAAACACACGTTACGTATTATTATTGGTTTGTGCTAGTTTCAGTTTTGTGTTTTTGGAAGTCGGTTTTAATTTTTTTGTTAAAATTTTGTTTATTCCTAACAGCTACAACTTCTCGTCTGCACTATTATCGATAACAATTGATTTTGTATAACTGCAATAGACTAAATAACTTTAAGTAAACATTAAAAGTATCGAGGCTCTCTTATACAGCGTGTTAATTAATTAACTGAAAACTAGAAAGTAGTTTGCTCAGAATCAATTTTTAATATAGGTTATATATTTTCTTTTTTATTAGCCTATGTCTTAATTATTTATATCACAATATTTGGCGCGTACGCCGCCCGCAGTAGAAAAATTCGAACCGGTAGGTGCGGGAGTAGCGCTTGGAGTTTCGTAGATAGGTCACTTCCAAACTAAATTTTAAAGTATAAATTTTTTCGACATAAAATATATTTTAATCATAATATTATTGTTTATTTTTTTAAATGGGGTGTATCAGGTTTTCAGGTAATTCATTAACACGTTGTAGATGTAAGTCACCTACCTCCAGTCAACAATCCCGGGCCAATAAAGAGTTTCATGAATTCATAAACCGGCCCTTTTTGGTTGAGCTTATTACTTGTTAACAGCATCTTTAATAAGAAAATGTAAATTTAAACAAGCAACCAGCTGTACCTACTGTATATTGATAATTCTTAACCATCTGTGAAAAACGGAGGACTGTTTAGTTTTCCATTGTAATTCGTACACGTACCCTTATGTCACTTGGATTTTTGACGCATATATTTAGATCCGGTCCCAACCAGAATCGTAGGTACTGACCATATTTGTTCAGCATCCCACCTAAGATATTCAACTGTTCTGTAAAAGAATAAAGATCAATAAAAGAGGGAATTCTTTGCGGGAAGGGGGAATCGATGGTTCGATTCCATCAGTTTGTGGAAAAAAAAACGTTAGATGAGAGTTTTACTGAGCTGATTAGGAAAAGAAAGTGGCGATTTATACTTATAAGTTGTTTTCTCTTCCGATTGTGACAATAGATAAATATTCTGTTTTCATTAAATACAATACACTTAAATACACTGCCCAAACTACTAAGTATCGCAGTTGGGCATATACCTATTACCTACTTAAACAATTTCTTAGTAAATTTACTCATTATTAGTTAACAAAATGGTAATTCTTTTGAATTACGATCGCCGATGTTTGTTTGAATTTTCATGAATCTATAATACTTACCTACTGATGTTTATTGTCGCATTGTCTAATTCCCCCAGCTCGCATCCTCGAATTACCTAAAGCGTACAACTTTAAAAATGGTAAACTACTGATACACTTACCTTTAGGATTGGCCATGAAAATGTAGGCATTTCCAATGATTGGCCACTGAGGCGGACCTGGCACCATTTCCCCTAGCTCCAACATTCGCTTGTGTGTCCATCTCCAATAAACCCAGTATGACATCCATGGTATTACTCCTACTGTTAACAGTATTACTGACCATATCATTATTCTAATTATTTATTTTCAAATTTTTTTTATATAGGTTCTTTACATTGCAATTTGTGAATATCACGTAGTAGTTATACCTATTCTTTTTGAATATTTTACCGCTTCGCTTCGTCTCTGCGTGAGTGGAGATTGAGCCTTAAGCGATGCAGGAATTCTTTCAATTCTCCTTCTCCCTACAGTAACAAACGCAACAAAAAAGATTTCTTCAGCACTTGGTCCAGCCGTTCACGCGTGATTTTATTTATTTATTTATTCAAGAAAAAGGTACAGAAATCATAATCTTCATAGTGACCTAAACTTAGATAAGTTTTTCGTGACATTACAGAGTCGCCGAGATAGTACTTAGGCATACCAAAGACATTGCATACATAGCGCCTTCTGGAGAATAACACCTGTAGATATAGCTACATTGTATTACCTGTGTAGCTACTGTCCATTAAATTATTTAGGTACACCAAATTGTTTACAACATAACTTATATTTAAATTTACTAATTTTACAATTTTAGTATTATACTACATTTATCTTTATATAAATATCTTTATCTGTGTGTAGGTACTGTATCTGAGCACATGCAAAGCACAATAATTTGCAGTGTTCAAGGGAAATAGGGATTCATTTTTATATGTATAAATAGACTAGCTGTTCCCCGCGGTTTCACCTGCGGTAATTTCGGAGTTCCCGCGGGAATTCCGGCATAATAAGTACCCTATGTCCTTCTCTACCTCTGATAACGTGTATGCAAAATTTCGTGGTGATCGGTTGAGCCGTCGTGTCGACGTGAAAGCGTAACAAACAAACAAACAAACTCACTTTCGCATTTATGTTATTAGTTAGGATATAAGTTAGGATTTTGTTTTGGTTAATAAATAAATAAATAAAAAAAAAAAAAAATACCTACTTAGCATCCATACCTACTAATTAATATTATAAAGAGGAAAGATTTGATTTTTTGTTTGTTACGATTTAACTCAAAAACTATTGGACCGATTTCAAAAAAAAATTCACCATTAGAAAGCTACATTATTCCTGAGTAACATAGGCTATATTGTAATCCGGAATTCCCGCGGGAACTCCAAAATTATCGCGGGAAAAACCGCGCGGGACAGCTAAGTTAAGAATAACACTAAAAATATTTGTCACGACGACGCTTTGAAATTCCGACATTATATTTTGAGAAAACCAAATTTATTATATTATAAGTAAGATTGGATAAAACTCAAAAAAGAGAATTTTGCTAGTTTCTAAAAGCCTAAAACTTCAGATACTAGGTATTTATTTTGATTTTATTCACAGATAATATAATTAATACCATATCGTCTGCTATAATATTAGAAAAATTTGTCTTTCAATTAAGTTCTTCTAGGCTAGATTAGAGGAAGAGCGGTTATAAATAAAATATTTACAAAAATTTTAATTTTTAAGCGTACCTACTTAGCCTACCTATCTAGTTTCTAGTCCCACAGAGAAAAAATATATCAGATAAGTAGGTACGTACACATCCAGTAGATATTAGTGTAGGGTACGTATGTAAGTACTTACTCGTAAGTACTAACACACAAGTTTTTCACAGTGCAGTTAACTAATAACACCTTATAACGAGAAACAAACAAAAATAGACCACTTCGTACTAGCTGACAATACAATACGCATCGAAGAGAATATTAAAACCACTACGTAGGTATACGTAGACTCTGACTACCTAGCTATCTAGCTAGGTCGACATTAAAAAAGGCAATCATGGCAATTTGACGAGGTCAAATGTCTGTAACTTATTATGGAGGCAGCATACAGAATAGGAAAACCTGTGTCATAAAAGTTACAATTATCCTGTAAGTAATTTGCTCCGTGAATACCTACGAATAGGGTTCAACAGTCATAAAAAAGTCGTATAGCTAAGCGTTCCGTAGGTAGGTAAATTAAAAGTGAATAAAAATAGCTTTTGGTCACAGTTCTTCTCTCACACCTTTCTCTCTTTGGAAGTTACCGTCTCAGACGAAATAAAAGGTCTTTATATCGTCTGAGGTTACCGTAAATTAATGTTACCCATTTAACTAATCACGTGAAGTTTAGTTAAATGCCAATTAACATTAATTTAATGAACGTCTCTGAGAGCCTAAGCTTTGTTTTTTAAAATATTTAGCTGTTAAAATTTAAGTAGGTACTTAATCATTAAAATTACTCTGAGTGCAGCCGTTAGAGACATTGAATAAACACTAAAGAACCACATTTTAAAAGGGAATAGAATCGCTGAAGCACAGAATTATTTACTTACCTATACTAGCTGTTCTCCGCGGTTTCACCCGCGGTAAATTCAGAGTTCCCCGGGGAATTCCGGAATAAAAAGTACCCTATGTCCTTCTCTGTATACCTGACGATGACATGATGATCGGTTGAGCCGTTAAGGTGTGAAAGCGTAACAAACAAACAAATTCACTTTTGCATTTATAATATTAGTAAGCGAGAAGTTCGAAGTTCCCACGGGAATTCCAGGATAAAAATTACCCTGATGATCGATTGAGACGTTAAGGCGTGAAAGCGTAACAAACAAACATACAAACAAACTCACTTCCGTATTTATAATATTGGTACGGATAGCCTGGTGACAGAGGACAGACAGACAAATGGACGGACGGACAGCGGAGTCTTAGTAATAGGGTCTCGTTTTACCCTTTGAGAACGGAACCTAAAAATGACACTTAAAGAGACAAACACATCTATCTATAGGATTTACCTAATGTACTTACGGAAGAATGAAATACTGGAATACCTAGGGTTTTCTAATCAACACGGTTTTCTGAAGGTTTCACTTCTACTCTAGATACCTACTTGTTACTCCACATGTTTTTTTAGGCTGATGCTAGTCGTCCACTAAACGGACGAATAATAATCGTCCGGTAAAGGCAAAATGCATTGATCTTTCCTAACGTTCGTTTTTTTGCACGCCGATTGAAACCTTTCTATATATGATATAAAATTTTTTGTCTAAAAATAAGTCGTAAGATATTATGTCACTGTAAAATTCTAAATAAATACCCTATCTCGCGAGATCGTAAATTGTCAAACCATCGTGAATCGTTATTATACTCTCCGGCCGTTGCAGCGGCACGTTCGCTTTGCAGTATAATATTATATCATCTGTGGCTTCGTTCGCTTGGCTCGCGCGACTTGGCAAAGTCGGCGGAACAAACCTAACCTAACCATAATAGGGATGTTGACTACTATTGAAAATCAAAATTATAATTAGTCCGTCAGTTAGAAAATAAAAAAAAACAATAGACACGTATTTTTTGCTTTTTTAAATAAATTAAAATATACAGAGATAAAACGCATTAAAGTTTAGGATGAGGAGGTCGTGACGTCACTAACCACAAAACCGCCATACAAACTGTCAGAATAGTGACGTCACGCGAAATTTAAACTCAATATATCGCCGTTATTTTTTGATTACGTAAAAAAGGAACTAATACGTGTCCAATATTTTTTAATAATCTACAAGACGGATTAAAAAATAAAAATTAGTCAACATGCCCATTTATAATCTACTGTAAAATAATGCGTTAAAGGCATTAAATTAAATTGTACCTAAGCAGTACCTATGTTACGGTTCACAATCTTTTAACAGTTTACAATCTCGCGAGATAAATTATAATGTAATGGTATTTACAATTCTACGGTGATATATTTACAATATACTTAGTGTTTATCGATTATAGCCATAGTGAAATTATCAAAAACCTATTTATTGATTCATATGCCTGATACTTGGGCTTAAATGCATAATGCATAAAATAATAACACTTATGAAATTCTTTTTTCAGTGTATGAACATAGTTTCCTTTGACTATCCCGATAAAATTGAAAAAAAGTATTAATAGTTTCAACTGTCAGAGAACTGTCAAATGTCAAATGATTTAAAATAAAAAAAAATAAAAAAACGGTTTGCTGATTTTTTAAAAATAATTACAAACTGAATTATTTTTTAAAAGTCGATACCTACCTAGTTACACAGATAATTCTATACTAGTACTAGATAAAAAATATATATTATATTATAATTAAACGTGATTAAAATAATTAGATAAACGCTTTTGAGGAGTTGTTCAATCTTCCAAGAATTGTATGATCATCGACTATCGAGGTCTCGCAAAACATACAAATCTTTATTTGTTGGTATTTTAGTGAACCTGTGCGCTGGTAAAGGTAATTCCTCATTTCATATAAAATATATTAAATATGCTCACGTCTATTTGTTTGTCACTATGATACCTACTTTTTGTCCCGGCACACATCCCTGAAAATATCCCAAAATAAACAGCGAGTGTAAACTAAGTTTTTGAGGATAAAAATGAATTCCATCAATCGCTGGCATGTTCACGTAAAATACCACTTAGTTAAATTATTTATGCCTACAGATGCCAGCGGTATACACATTTTCTCGCAGCGACAATGAGATCTTGCAGGACCTCCTCCGAGTATTCAACTCGGGTCGCGGCACGGCCCAGGAGCAGTGGAGCATGCAAGCGGAGGTGCTTGTCGAGCCTGTCGGCTGGGATGCTCTCTGGAAGCTTTCCAAGACTTTCTGTAAAAAGTTTGGTGAGTTTCTTTGAAAGACCAGCAATTTACTTTGCACTTAATATTGGAAAAATATCAAAATCTTTGTATTTGTGAATTTGATAACTGATAAACGATGACAACCTGATTGGCGCAGTAGGTTATGCTATTCAAGAGGTTCTGGGTTTGATTCCCGGTGGGGGTGGACTTTGTGTGATGAACACAGGGTTCCACCTTTCGGTATATAGTACTAGTATAGTACAATATTATAATTATTATAAATATACCCACAGCAAATGTAAAAAGCTATGTATTAAATATTTCTTCTTCTTTGGTTTATAGCTTCAAGCGTATTAAATATTGAAACTGGAAGTTTAAATAAAAAAATTACCAGATTTTTATGATATTCTTAGTATGTAAATATTAAACATATTATTATTACTAAAGCTATCACCCTGAACTATTAATGTTTTCTTTTGGTGAATTATGTGATTTAGTCCTCCTGAGTGTATTAATAAATCTTTTATTTTATGAACTCAATCATGTCGCTCATCAGTTGATATAATTACAATAAAATTAAAACTACTTAAGTATCCACATTAAAGCGTAAAGCAATGCTTCAATCTAATCTTGTCACTGTAAACATTAGGTAGGTACTTGATGATCATCATGTTATATTTACAGAAGTAAGATACCCGTGTGTTGCCTACATAACTGTAACATCGGTGGACTTTGAGACTCTGTCTGCTAATGTGGATGTGCTAAGTGTCCAACACGAAGCGGTCAGATTACCAGAGACAGTAGAAGAGGTACCACTTGTTGAGTTATGGCCTACAAAGAAACAGCGGGAACAGTGCATTGATGCTGGACCAACTGCTGAATTTATTGATCTGTTAAGGTATGCTGAAGATTTCAAGTGTGAGATAGTAGAAATAATGAAAATTTTTAAAAATGATAACTGAGTAGGCCATTTGATCTTATTCCAGAGACAAATGAGAAAAATTTACCAATTTACCTGTCTCAGAAGGACAAACTAATTTAATTGTTTGTATATGTATATTAACTATTAATAAAAAAATCTTCTAGATTCTACTATGAAAATATTTGGATGCCATGGGATGATCAGTACGATAAAGTTCTCCTACCGAATACAATAGAAGAAAGAATGCAACTGTGGTCGGAACTTCACAATGGCACAATACCAAATTGCATCGCTAGGTCCATAAACTTGTTAAGGATTAGTGCTATAAATGCCCATGACAAACTTAAAGAGCTGGATACACATTGTGAAGGCGACTTAACTGATGAAGATGGTATGTTGGGCATCGTAATTTGTTTTATTGATTTCAATTTATTTACTATTGAAGAAATTCCCATCTGCTTTTAAGTTGATGCTTCTTATGCTGCTTGTTTGATGTATGCAAGGAGAAGTGATGACAGCTTAGGGAGTGTTCAAGGTATTAGGTTACACAATTTTTGGAGATATTTGATCGCCCCTCCCCCCCTCATGTAACGCGCCGTAACGTTTTTATGTACCCCACTCCCTCCTAGTAAAACGTTATCTACGTAACCACCAAGTGACCATTTTTACCTAAATGTCACAATTATGTGGCGTAAAGTGATAAATATGAAAAAAAAAAAAATACTGTATATTAAAAAAAAAAGAAGCGTGGTGTCGTGGATAGGAACGTAGTTCCTTATTATAAAAATATTAATTTTAAGTTCTATTTGAGGTATAAAGAAAATAATTTTCGGGTATACTCTTTTTATTATGATTTTTTTATTGAAAGTGAAAAAAGTGTCGTGACAACTTTTCGTAAGAATTTTTTCCGTCTAGCCCCCTTTCACAACGCGCGATAAGGAACTTCGTTCCAAAAAACGTTAAACGCCATAACGCGTAGTTCAAACCCCCCTCCCTCTGTAATGCATCGTAACGTTATAGAAGACAAAACGGTATTGTAGCTTAAATTCCTTAAAATCCATCTTGCTTTCAGACTCGCTGCTTCCTCCAAACTACATATCGAACTGCGCTGAGATGAACGCTCGCCTCGACAGTCTCATGTCCCAGTGGACGCTGTATGAGAACACACTCATCAGGGAACAGTTGCTGGCCAAAATGAAGCTCAAGTGGCAGAAGAATAAGAGCAAAAAGAATGTAAGTTCTTTTTACGATGTTTTATCACATTTTAACAATAAAATTCGACTAGCTGGTTTGACTAGGTTGTGATTCTGTAAATTTTGCAATCCTTACTATAAATGCAAAAGTGGGTTTGTTTGTTACACTTTCACGCCTCAACGGCTCAACAGATCTATGGATCATCATGAAATTTTGCATACATGTCAGGGATACAGAAAAAGACATAAGATTATGTTAGTAATGTCATGTGCTGTGGAATTTTGTTGAATAAATAAATAAATAGATAGAGTTTTTATCTCGGAATTCTCGCTTTTTATCCAGTGAAAACGCGGGAACAGCTAGTCTATGATCTTATTTTAACTTGTTAACTTAATGTGAAAACCGCCAATTATCGACTTGAGTGGTGTTGTGGACGATATGATTGAGTCCGTATGCCCATTGGGCACTGGCAGGTAGTGGCGCTGTGGCAGGGCGGCTCCGTGTTCGAGTTGGCCGAGCTGGCCGCGCAGCTGCGCACGCGCGTCGCCAGCGACCAGACGCTCGCCGTGATGGTGTCCGCGGAGGAGGCGCTCGCGCTGGAGCCGGACGAGCTGGTCGTGTGCAGCCCCGAGTGCGAGCTGCCCGAACTGCCGCTGTCGCATATATCGCTCTGTAGTTTTAAAGGTGGGTCTCTAATTATTTATTCGCTGGTTGCTGCTCTCGATTTCACCCGCTGTAATTTCAGAGGTCCCGTGGGAATTATGTTATAAAAAATACCCTATGTCCTATTTTGTACCTATCCCTATGTCCTATTCTGTACCTATGACAACGTGTATGCCACGATGATCGTTTGAGTAGCTAGGCGTGAAAGAGTAACAAACAAATAAACAAAAAACTCTCTTTCGCAGGCGCGACGCTGCGGGCGGCGGAGATGCGCTCGTGCCTGCTGATGGTGAGCGAGGAGTGCCGCGTGGCGCGCCTGACGCTGCACTGCGCCGCCGTCAACACGGTGGTGGTGGCGCGCGCCGGCCGCCTGCGCCTCGCCGGCTGCGCGCTGCTCGACGACTCCGCCTGCAGCCAGGTCTGGACTCATCCTTACTTGTTATCTATACTTCTATACTAATATTATAAAGAGGAAAGGTTTTTGTTTGTTACGATTTGACTTAAAAACTACTGGAACGATTGCAAAAATTCTTTCACCATTAGAAAATTACACTATCCCTGAGCATAGATAGCATAATACCATACTAGCCCTGAGTAACACAGGCTATATTGTAATCCAGAATTCCCGCGGGAACTCCGAAATTACCGCGGGTGAAATCGCGGAGAGCAGCTAGTTAATTATAAATGAAAAAGTGAGTTTGTTTGTTCATTTGTTTGTGTGTTTATTTGTTTGATTGTATGTTTCTTACGCTTTCGCATTTTAACAGCACACACAGGACATAGGGTACTTTTATTCCGGAATTCTTGCGGAAACTCCAAAATTATGGAGATTATAGAGGTGAAACCGGGGACAGCTAGTTCATATTATAAAGGGGAAAGATTTGAATTTTCGTTTGTTGTATGTTTGTCAAGATTTAAATCAAAAACTATTGGACCTATTTTAACATACCTGGGTAACATAGGCTATATTCCTGCGGGAATTCCGAAATCAATGCAATGTGAGTTGGTACGCTCTCACGGCATAATTCCTCAACCGATCATCAAGTTTTGCATACCTACACCTTGGCAGTAAAAGACATGGGGTACTTTTTATCTCGGAATTTCCACGGGAACGCCGTAAACAAGGCGGGCTTACAACGAAATAACTTGTCTTACACGTGTCGATCCTGTCGGAAGCTACCCACCATGAGCTCAAATCCCACTTTTCCTCTGTATCATCGCCGATACCTAAGTTCATTCACCCGCGTAAATAATCACAAGTGGCGGGATCTTTTTCTGGGTTTTCTGTTTGTTAAAGTATGCTCTGTGATAATTGTACAATATCAGTGGTTTTGTATCAATTACAGAGCGACTTCGCACAGGGCCTAGTGGCGATGGCGGGCGCCAAGGTGTTGATCGAGGATTGTACCTTCGACAACTTTTACTCGGGAATAGTGGTCCACAAGGGGGCGCAGGTGCGTTTAGATATTGCAGTAAAACAATTAAATATTCATTTGAGATTTTATCACAGTCTGAAAAGAGAAAGAGAGAGTTGCGAAACTTAATTAATATTATAATTATTGTCGTGTTATTTATTTAGCATATATTTTTTTGTTATTGTGGTATCTGTTTGAGTAAAAGGTTTGTGAATTTGATTCCTATTCAAAATCGCGGCCAGCCATGTAACCTAAGTATAATAAATCGATAGCTGATATCAATACCAACAAAAAATGTTAGTATACCAATTGTATTGATGTCAGCTATCGATTTATATAAGTTTCATAGATGACCGCGATTTGAGAAAAAAACAACAAAATCGCGAACAGAACCTACTGTCCCCCATTTTTTTTTCTCCAAAATCGCGTATATCTATAACAGTACTCTTTTCTTATATATATATTTTTAAACGGAGAGATTGAAGGTGTGCTCGTGTGTGTCAGGTGGAGCTGCGCAACTGCGTGATCCGCAACTGCGGCGTGGGCGTGCAGATGTACCGCGGCAGCCGCGTGCGGCTCGACGCGACGTGCGTGACCGGCTGCGGCGAGCACAGCGTGCGCTGCGAGGGGCACGGCGCGGCGCACGCGCACGAGTGGGTCCCCACCACCACCGCACCACACCACACCAAATCAGACAACACCGCACCGCACCACACTGCACCACACCGCACCGCACCCCACCGCACCGCACCGCACGGCACCGCATCCCACCGCACCCCACCGCACCGCACCGCACCGCACCACACTGCACCACACCGCACCACACCCCACCGCACCGCACCGCACCGCACCGCACCGCACCGCACCCCACCGCACCGCACCGCACCGCACCACACCGCACCGCTCCGCACGCACCACCACGCACACCGCACGGCTAACACAACACATTACCCAATACGATTTGCATTTATGTATCAATACATTTTAAAGTCACGCGGAGGCACCGCTAGTCATTCATAAAGTACGTCACTCATTTTTAGATTTTTTGATCCCTCCCCGTTCTTGTTACAGTTAGGCACGTTGCTTGTGCTTGTATTATTTTATATTTAGCAATTATTCTTAAATTAAAACAGCTGACAAAACAACTGAAACCATAGTTAGTCAACAAACCAATATAAACCTTATGCCTATAAAGATAAAGTTGAAAATATTTTTAAGTTTTTCGTTAATAGTTAAAATTTGGCATTTTAAATTTTTAACACACTTCGTCAACCCCTGTCCCCGCCTTAATGTGTGATGTACTTTATAGATGGTCCCAACTAGGGACTCGGTTCACTCTGAAATAAATATTCTAAAATGAAGTAGCCTTTGTAGTTCGTTTCAAAACACAAACCCGAATACAGCCGCTAATATTATTATTAGTCAAATTTCGCACATACGGTACTGAATGACCGTTAGTATAATATTTTTAAAATTACATGAGGTATAATAAAAATGTAAATACATAGTGAGCTATTTTTTAGTGCGAAATGTGAGTTTTATGTTGTCAGTAAAAAATAAATATTTTATTGTCCTCAGAGTGGAAGGTCTAGAAATAATGCCGAACTGCAGCATAGGCTCCGGGGATCTGCAAAAGGAGGTGCTAATTGTACAGCAAGATGCTGATTTGTAACATGAGTGTTGTCTGTGGCTGCTCCAGGCAAAATATAGCATTATGAAAAAAGCTAATGCATTCCTTATTTGAATAGTTAATTTTGTATAAAATAAACTCTTTTCGGAGTTTTCTACTAGCTCTCGAATATAATGTTCCACTACTAACTGCAAATAAAACTTTAATGTTTAGACTTAGAGTATTGCATGAGATGATGATGATGATGATGATGATGATGATGATGATTATGATGATGATGATGATTATGGAGCAAAAGTTTAATAAAATAATACATAATTCGCTTGAGCAGCTTTGTAATGACCAATTCTGCTAGAATCTTAACCATGTAGCTGAAGTCCGTTGCGTTCAATGACGATTTAAAAAATTCTACAGCTAACGCTGAAAAATATTATATAGCGAGTTTTGCTAAAACTTGAAAACTCAACTATTATTTATGGTTTTTCTGTCTCATGTTTGTGTTGAACCTTTGTACTTTAATTAAAGATTGCCAAAAAAGATGGTTGTATATAAATTAAAATATAATTACAATTTATTCTGGCTCATAGTCATATCTTAAATTGCCTTATACATTTTTATATACCTAAAAAACTTCACATAATATTTAATATTTTATGATTCTAAAATACTATCATTTCTGTGATTTTACTATCTATTTCTAATTTATGTATCTAGTATAACTTGTAAACTTTGCATTTGTAATAATAATTCTTAGCCCAACTCTTGATATCCGATCGAGCTGTTACTGAAAACCCACAACCTCCTTTAACAGCATTTTTCAATCTCACTTTGATTTTTCGTATATATAAAAATTCGAATTTTTGTCCGTTACATTATGAACAATCGATGTGCAGAAAAAACAGTCTAAAATAATACGAAATTATACAAGTCATGTATTTTTAAATTACTGATTTTTTTTTCAGTGGCAATCATTGTGTGTCATTTTGCACCAGGTTTTCTACGGGACCAAATGCATGTGTGTGTAAAAGAAAATCGGACGTGTCACACATTTTAATCTAGTTACCTACATATTAAAAAAAAAAGAATAAAAATAAAATGTAAAATTGTCCCCTATAGTGACAATGTGCCGAAGATGCTGGTAGCGTTGCCATGGCATACTCTCATATTTGCACCAGTCCGTGATGCAAATCGGCCATTTTAAAAGTGCCTTATATGTTATAGGTATAATAATTTTAGGTATTGTAAGTCGAGAGATACCATTGTTTTATCTTAGTTGTGTTTAAATATGAATAAAACTAATATTTGAGGTAACATTTCCTCTTTCATTTCGTAACTGATGGCGGGAACAAACATGATGACCGACATGCAATAAGTTAAAATACTTATAATACCAGTGTTATTTCCTTTCAAATATCTGTATGTTCAAAACACCTGTCCCATTATATCTGTTTGCGCTAGTCTGACAGGGAACATTTTATAAAATCACTAGCTGTGCCCCGCGGTTTCGCCCGCACGAGTTTCGGAATTCCCGCAGGGTCTCCAAAGTAGCCTAGTTTACTCCTTATGACATCAGTTAATTAGCATGAAAGTCCCGTCAAAGTCGGTCCAAACGTTTCGGTAATTTGGGATTCCTGCAGGAACTCCAAACTTAAACTTGCCTAAACCAATGATATTATTTGTAATCAAATTAGGCTACTTTGGAGTTCCTGTGGAAATTCCGAAACTCACGCGGGTGGAACCGCGGGGCACAGCGGCTAGTAATTAAAATGAAAAATCAGTAAACTTTTTACATAAAGGAAGGAAAACTCAAAAGTAATGCAACGTTACTAAGTTTATTCAATTCAGTACCTAAAACAATCATGTTACATGATTTTTGGTGGGTCCATAAATCTGATCAGTCTTCACTTTCGACCTGTGAACAAAATGAGAAAAATTAAATAAGAGAAACTTTTTCTATAATAATTAAGCACTTATAGTAGTACACATTAAACAACAACAGTCGAAACTGTGACAACCCCTAGCTACCAATCCTTATAATTACCTATTATTAAAAATTTCAGTCCATTTAGATCATTTATACGTATGTCTAGCTATGAAGTTTCCTGACTTTGTAGAGGAGATCGTCGGCATCTCGTTATGGTAAAATATTCTGACAATACCCGCGGATAAGTACAACAGAAAAATCCAAAGTGCTCTCTTGTTTTCGGCCGTCGTGTATGTCAGTTTGTTGAAGGCGTCCTCGAGTACCTACCTAGCGCCCGTGTCCGGCTGGCTCACACTTTAAGGAAATATAGGATTATTGGAGCAAGTCGGAAGTGGTTAGATACGAAGTTTGTGATATCAGTTTGCAATGATACCGATAATAATTTAAACGTAAATTATATTTTTTGGACCTCCGCCTTGTGATTGTCCGCCTGCTTGTCCTCCGGCGTTGCCACTGGCTCCCGCGCCCGCGCTAAATCCGAATCCAGCTGAAAAAAGAAAATATATATTAGGTAGGAACTCAATTTTTTACGAATACGACGAATACCCACCGCCGGAGGACGAGTGTCCTGAGCTGCGGTAGGAAATGACTATTGGGCCTACCACCATCTCAAGCGATGTTATTTTAATCTTACATCGAAATTTAGAAGGCCATTACCACATTACCTTATTTTACTTCGATTAGATATGTTCGAAGATATTATTATGTTTTTTAATGTTATAGTGTAACATTAACGTACGCCATAACAACACTTGGACATCAGGAAACGTCCCTGACTATAAGCTGAGCTTGTGGTATATATATACCGTACAATTGATATAATAAGGTATTTATGATAGGTAAGTACATATTAAACACCCAGACTCAAGTTATTAGTTAAACACAAATCTACATACTTATAAATATTTACCGTGATGCGTAGATCAAACCCACGACACATGGCGTAGTACTCACTTCGCTAACCACTACACTAACGGAGCTGTCAAACAAAGCTTAGGAAGGTGCATACGCCGCGCAGGCACGACAAAGGCGTATCCGGTGTAGGTCTTGCTATCTACTCGTAGCTTCTATACCTACTCGTAATAATAAATCATTATTATTTACTTACCTCCAACTTGTCCGCCTGCACCCGCACCGCCGCCACCACTGCCACCTGTTAGGTCACAAGATAATAACGTTTAGGTAGGTACTTGATTTTCCGATGCCTACTTCCAATTCCAATTTGTTTAACGGCTCCACCGTTCGCCGATTCTGCCAATGCCACAGTTTTATAAGTTAGTGTCCATTGTTTGGTATAAACTGCCACCGGCAACTTTAATGACAAATAAAATAAGAAAAATAATCGCTTCTCGGCCTTTTGGCTAAGATCAAAGTGATCAAACTATTATAATACTTCCAAGTATTTTATAGATCTCATATTATCTTAGTTATGGGGCTACGGGGCAGGAAGATAAAGCCTCGGCACTTCGACCCTTGGGATCTTTTGTACCGTCCCCATCCTGTGATCATCCCTCTACACCCTGAAGACCTCAGCGGTGAAGGCTAGTGTGCAGGAGGGGTAGGAACCTAGAGTCCTCTGGTTCTGGGTAAGCCGTCCCCAGAAGGCCCACACCTACGTTTTCGAGCCAAGGAATCGCACTCGCACACGAGATGTGCCATTATTTCCACCTTTACCTACTAATAAAATTATTATCCCTAGTATAAAACTACTTTTGCTCCATTTTGTATTTATTATAATCGCTGCAGCGTTTTTAGCTCACTGGTTATAGGTACCTACAACCTCAGAGTAAATATACTACTACTTACAATACAACATAGGTTCGCTCTTTGAGCTGGTAGGTAGGTAATATGAAAAGAAAATGTTGCGGCTATATTTATGCACTTGCATTATTGTGAATTTTCACTTACCACCCCCAGAAGATTGCTGCAAGCTCTGAAAAAGATGATACGGTACTTCTTAATTATTATGAATAAAATATGAAGCGATCAAAACAAGTCAATGCACTTGGCATGATTGACACTCTCTGAACTTTAATTTTATTTATATGTAAAAATTGTAGGTATATAGATGGATAGATTAGGAGAATATTTAGTTGTACCTACATATTTTTAACCGACTTCCTAAAAAGGAGGAGGTTCTCAATTCAACGCGTATGTTTTAAAATTTTTTTTTTTATGTTTGTTACCTCATAACTCTTGACTGCGTGAACCGATTTTGATAATTCTTTTTTCGTTTGAAAAGGTATGCTGCAACTTAGGTCCCATTGCCACCAAGTCGGGATCTGATGATGGGATCTTGGAGAAATCGAAGGAACTCTTCAAAAATTATAGGCACACCTCTAGCGATTTGGGTATTTTTTATAGTAAATCGTTCATTTTCTTTCGGAAAGCAAAATTTGAAGAAGGGGAACCGATGATGAAGACCACAGATGGTCATGGGAACTACTCAACAATAATACGTATTTCACGGGTTTCGATTGGAGCGATTTGGGAAATTATTTTTTTGTTTGAAAGAGGATATTTCCAAATTAGTCCCATTGTCACCAAGTCTGGATCTGATGATAGAATCTTGGAGAAATCGAGGGAACTCTTCCAAATTTACAGGCAGACCTAGAGCGATTTTTGGATTTTTTATAGTAAATCGTTAATTTGCTTTTGAAAAGCAAATTTGAAGAAGTGGAACTGATGATAAAGACCACAGATGGTCATCGGAACTACTCAATAATAGGTATTTCACAGGTTACAATTTGTTAACTTTAATTTGTTTTCTAAAAAATTTATGCTCGTCACAATGTATTTGGTGAAGTGAAACTGATGGTAATCTACCAGGAGAACTCCTCAAAAATTAACGTCCCTGCATCGGGAAAAGCAATATTTTGTAAAAGGTGATGAGCAATTGACATTACGCTATTGTAACATAGATAAATTACACACCAACTCACTGAAAATCGAGAAATAAACTAAATTTTAACAAAAAAATAAAAACCGACTTCCAAAAACACAAAACTAAAAAGCTAAAAATGTCAAAATACCGGTTTAATTCAAAAGATATAAATACACGTAATATTATTATTATTTTTACTTACACTGTTCACCAACATGACGGTCAGGAGAAAAACAAAGAACAATTTCTTCATCATTTTGTTACTTGGAAAAGAATATTTTTCGATAGAAAAAAAATAGAAAAACACACACTTGTGACAACTGCAAAATATCGGATGAGAACCGTGGCTTTTATAGCCCGTTACCCAAAATTACGATAAATTACAAAAATAATGTGTAAACTACTACGTACCTACCTACTATGTAGGTAGGTACCTACAAAGTACAATGTAACCATAATGATGATGACGGAATTATAATAATAGTTTTCTATGGTTCTGTTGACACAACGTTATCATTTTAAATAACGTTAAAATTATTTTCCCATTATACACAATTGCTATGCATAAGTGTCTATGTGCAAGTAGAACTGGTTAAATAAAAAAAAAAAACATTGAACCATTGAAGCATGTGTTGGACTATGAACTTTATTTTAGAAGATTTTAACCATTATCTATATAGAAAAATAACAAAATTTAAAGAGAATTAAAAATATTGCCCCCAAATGTAGGTTTCCCGGTAATATCACGACCTACGTAAGACGTGCTCCTGGGGCCTGATTCCTGAAACATAATATTAAAAGTTACCTCAGGCGAAATAAATTTTTTTTATTTCGTCTGAGTAAGTTACTAACAAACCTGCACTGCATTATTAGATTGAATGATCGATATCAAGGATTCCCAATACTAGAAGAAATCATGCCTTAAGCGTGTGGTCTGGAACTCTGGATGTATATCTAATGGCCATGTTTTTGTAGATTACTAGATTTAACTTAAGCTATATAGAAACGTGGTGGTAAAAGAGCGTTAGATTTTGTTTTCAACTACTTATATAAATATATTTCGGAGTTCCCGCAAGAATTCCGGCATAAAATGTACCCTATGTACGTCCTTCTCTGTTTACCTGATAATGTGTAGTGATGATCGGTTGAGTCGTTAAGGCGTAAAAACGTATCTAACAAACAAACTAATAAACTCACACACGAGGATTACCTAGGCGTTTTTTAAAATCTGTTTTTTTTTATATCTGATATGTATCTACACATAATATGATTGTTATTCTTTTTGGCATATAAATGGTTTTTAATTTTATTCTTTTTGTTATTATTATTATTAGCATGGGTCGTAACATTAGTCAGGCACCTGCAGTTAAAACATTACTTTACCTACCTCAAGCAACAATCTATTAACACAGATAATATACTTATTAACATAAATTATAAATATAAAGAAGCAAAGTGTGTCTTTTTGTAAAGTGTTAGTTTGGATCTCAGACGAAATAAAAAGCGTCTGAGGTTTGGATGCAGGTGTTCCTAAAAGACAATTTAAATAGAAAAAAATATGTTTTTTCCATCAGTGACCCTTCCCCTAGCGTACCTACCCCGGTATCGGGGGTAGTGTCTGCAACTACCTACTTATTCAACGTGTTAATGAATTAACTGAAAACTAGAAAGTAGCTTGCTCAGAATCGACAAGCGAATCGATCGCACTATGTTTTAATATAGGTTATATTTTTTCATTTTTACTAGCCCATGTCTAAAATATTTATAATACAATATTTGGCGCACGCCGCCCGCAGCAAAAAAATTCAAACCGGTAGGCGCGGGCGTAGCGCTTGGAATTTCATAGATAAGTCACCTCCAAACTAAGGTTGAATAACTTTTAAAGTATAAATGTTTTCGACATAAAATATATTTTAATCATATTATTGTTTATTTTTTTAAATGAGGTGTATCAGGTTTTCAGTTAATTCATTAACACATTGTATAAACGGTTGCAAAAATTCTTTCACCAATAGGAAGTTACAATAACCCTGAGTGTCATAATTATATTATGATTCCTACTTTTTAGAGTTCCCAATGAGAGGCCCGAAATTCACATGAAACTCCGGGATGCGAAATTGAGTTTGTTTATTTGTTACGCTTTCATCGCAACGGCTCGACCGATCATAAATTTTGAATACACGTTCACGTTGTCAAGGGTACAGAAAAGGACACTGGGTACTTTTTATCCTGGAATTCCCGAGGGAACTCTGAAATTAACGTGAAACTTCATAAATTTTTGCATACCTACTTACTACACTACTTTCAGGGGTACAAAAAAGAAATAGGGTCGAGATATTCGAAATTAACGAGGGTGAAATCACAGGGAGCAACTAGTTCTAAATAAAGAAAAGTTTGTTGCTACGACACAATTATTACATGGATTTTTCAGTTGACACGTTGCAATGCGCTGGATTAAGTAGTCAAGAAATATATTTAAACCCATATTTGAACAATATGAAAATCTTGACAGTTTTTTTTAAGTGTGTAAGTAAATAATAAAATATCATTATCAAAAAATATTGTGTAAGGAATACCCAAACATGTGATATACCTACCTAATTAATTGTATAAAAAGCCTTGAAAATGAGAAACTGCATTCAGTGTGGAGATAGTAATGAAATCTATATGAGTTAACAAACGTATGAGTTAAAATCATTTTTTTTTAATTAAATTTAAAATGTGCCATAAAACTTTTATTTTGTTATTTGTTGTGATGTTGCTGATAAACAACGTAAGTTAAACGGTTTTGTATACTTTAACTATTAATTTAAAATCTTTATTTGTTTCTATTCGATAGATTTTATCCTTATAATCATTATTACAAATACGAGTGAGTTTGTTTTTTGTTTGTTTGCATACCTACACGTTGTCAGGGATACAAAGAAGGACAAAGGTTACTTTCATCCCGGAATTACCGCGGAAACTCCGATATTAACGCGAGTGAAACCGCAGGGAACAGCTTGTAATTTAATAAATTAGTTCAGTTTTTGATTCACCCGCGTAAATTTTCGGGTTCCCTCGGGAACTCCAGGATTCCCTGCAAAATTTAGTTGGTCAAGTAGTTTCTTAGGTAATTACCTAGTCGTAGAGTTTTTTTAAAAGGATTTTCCGAAAATGACATGTGGCAATCGATTTTTTTTATTTATTTAGATTTGTCATAATATTGTTTCAGAGTCAACAAGAAAGGCAGAAAAGAGAAATTGAAGGCACGGAATATGATAGGGGACAGATGCGCTATGGTAATTACTACTCAAATACATGGGGACAAATATTAAAGATCATTTCGTATACCCATACCAATTACAGTGCAGGCCAAAGCAGGGGACGAAGTTAGTGAATTTCCGTCCATTTCTAACTTGAACTGTAGGATAGAAGAGTTTATTATCTTCCTTATATATATGTAATATGTATATAAAAATTAATTGCTGTTCGTTTGTCTCGCTAAAACTCGAGAATAGCTGGACCGATTTGGCTAATTTTGATCTTGAAATATTTGTAGTTCAGGGAAGGAAATCCGAAACTCACGCAGGTGAAACCGCGGTGCACAGCTAGTCTATCTTATAGTTAGTAGGTATATTATCATATTATCTGTGCTATAGTGACATTTACCATTATAGATAAAATTTACACACAAACACCAATATTAGAGGTATCTAGGTTTAATTGTGGATGCAGGGGATCATATCTACAAGAACAGAACAGAACCGATTCCAAAAACTCTTTTCTTAGAAAGCTGTATAGTATCTCTGAGTGACATAGGATACTTTTTAACCTGATAGATACAAATAAATAGATCCCGAGGGAATAGGCTTTTTAATGCTTTTTCAAATTATTGAAAAAATACGTTAAAGTTTAGGGGTTTATAGGGGCTCTCGACGTCACAACGTGCTATAAACTGTAGCACGGCGTGACGTGACGCGACATCAACAAATTTTTTGATTAGATACGTAAAAAATAATAAAATACGAATCCAATATTTTTTAATAGGACTAAAAATTCAAATTTGGTTGAGAAGCCCATTCTTAATAACCCTTGATTGATGCCGATGAAACTGCGGGCGCGGGGCAACTGCTAGATTCATTTTTACCCGACGTATGAAATATAGGGGAGAGGCGTCTATTGGATGACCGAGGAAAGTTTTCTTGATTGCTATTGCTCTTCGCACAGGAACCAACCCGCCGCCAACTTCACCAGGCGGCAAACCAGTAACTGCAGGTTTCGGTCTTCGTCCAACACGTATGTACCAAATTTTATTGTTTTTATGCTTTTCTTAGATAATTATGATTTTTTGCATTTCCTGAATATAAACAAGATGAAATAAAATTAAGAAAGTGGGTTTCACCGCAATCGGTTTTCGGAAAGAGGAGACAGGTATAGCGTAAGCGATAACGTAAAGTAACAGACGCCACCCTCTATGCAGACATTATAGCGATCATGGGTAGCGATAGATAGCGTACTACTAAAATATTATGCTTCCTGAAACCAAAAATTACCAAACTATTAAGCAGAGTTTGTACTTTCGATTCGCATTATAGACACTTAAATACTACGGTTTTTGTAAATTCATAGAAAACAACATTGCATATCAGGTAATTGTTTACCCTGACGAGGGGATCGAATCCGCGACACCGCCCCCTTGGCCAAGTTGAGTGGCGTCTCTAGCCCATGTAGCGCCCGTGTGCAACCATTACCCTAGCGCCCCCTAGTAAGCGCGCGGTCAAAATGGAATGGGTGCAAAGTACAAGACGAACAGCACATCAAGTTAATACAACTTGTCTTTCCCCAATCGATAGTAAACTTTATTATTTGAAGATTTTTGAAGAAGAAATTTCCGTAGCGAGCGGCGCTCGGCGCCCCCTAGGGCCGCTGCGCCCGTGTGCAACGCACACCCTGCACCATAGGTAAAGACGCCTGTGAAGTTGACAGTCTATAGGTATTATCGTTTTTACGTGACTTCGTGACATGATGATTCGTCCCTTATTTTTCTATGCGTTAAACATTATAGAATGTCAACTGGCTAAGGGGGCTGGCGTACCTACAGATTTCAGGGCCACTATGACCAAAAACATTCCTCGCCTATAACGTGCGTCCCAAAAACACAATCTCAAATGCTCCAGATGCAAAAATATAATAAATTTATATTATATTCTTTATGTCAAAAGAAACGTTGTACTTAAATGTATTTTTTTTAAAGTGAAACTTCTTTGAACACGAGGGAAAACTGGAAAAGCAATTTAAGTGGCGCCTTGTCTTACCGCGACGCGTTATGGTCATAGTGAATATATAATGAATAATAATCTAATTCACAACACACAGATCTACTTAATCCCACACTAAGTTATTATTAGCTTGTGTCGTGGAAACCAAGCGAACGTGGTATATACTACATATACCTACATATAATATAGCCTACTAATAAAGAGCGAATGTTTGTGAGTTTGTGACGTTTTAAGGGGTAATCTCTGGATCTACTGAACCGCTTTTGAAAATTATTTCACTTATAAGAAGCTAAAGTAATCCTGAGTGACATATGGTACTTTTTATCCCGGAATGCTCACGGGAACTCGGAATTAACCGCGGGTGAAACCGCGGGGGTCAGCTAGTGTATTATACTTTAGATATACATATAAACACACCCAGACTGGAAAGTGGAACCCTGTGTTCATCACACAAAGCGCACCCCCACCGGGAATCGAACCCGGAACGTCTTGTTTAGCGGGCAGGCATGGTGACCTACTACGCCAATCGGGTCGTCAATAAGGGCCCAGTGCTGCTGCACTGGCCCTTTTACAGTGCTGATGCTGTCATGAATCTGGCGCCCAGCTTTATTATGTGATTTATTCCTCAGGTCCCATCATCTACGACCGCGATGGTGATGACCAAGGTCTCGATGAATACTGAAGAAGCTTATCTAAATACCTATTACAATTAGCTGGAGCTGGAACCGATTACTATTGAAGAACGATTTTGTGAAAACCGTGTTCATTTTGTAAAATATTTTAATAGCTTAAGTAAATAATAAATATAGCTTAAGTAATTAATACAGTATTTTTATTTTCTAATCAAATAAAGGGTTGGCTCTTCCCCACGGTTTCACAATGATTATCGTCCCTTAGCTAACAACACCGCTTAGGTACCTAAGTCCTTT
This sequence comes from Zygaena filipendulae, assembly GCA_907165275.2. NCBI lineage: Eukaryota > Metazoa > Arthropoda > Insecta > Lepidoptera > Zygaenidae > Zygaena > Zygaena filipendulae. The sequence goes on from OU015668.1 coordinate 2,889,721, forward strand.
TTACCAACTTTACAGGAGACGGAAAAAACGGTCTATTTTAAAGAATTGGTGGAATTTTTCTGTTCTTATTTAATAAATACCGGAGAAAGCGGAGAAATAATTATTTATAGTTACCGATAATATAGACAGCTTTTTCCGTCTTGTAAAATCGATAAAAATGACGGGCATAAATAGGATGTACCCAGGATGCACCTAAAGGTGCACTAGCGCAAAATCAAGTTTTTATCTAAATGTTTTTTTTTATTTGATGTTTTTACTAGCTGTTCCTGCAGTTTCACCCGCAGTAATTTCGTAGTTCCCGCGGGAATTCTAGGATAAAAAGTACCTACCCTATGTCCTTCTCTGTACCCCTGACAATGTGTAGGCAAAATTTCATAATGATTGGTTGAGCCGTTGAGCTGTGAAAGTGTAACAAACAAACTAACTAACTTTCACTTTTAAGGATTCGTTGCATGCATGTATGGAATACCAAGGGTTTCAATGTCCTTCGTTGGATCTTACATTTTATTTAAACATAATATATATTAAGTATATATTTAAGTTTGTTTTCCTTGTTCTCCGAGTACTTCATCTGACACTGGTTAAAAACATTATTTGCGATCATTCCCATGAAGAAATATACATTGCATTGACACTGACAGCACAGACGAATAAGAGAACATCACTGACAGTCAGTTGTCAAGTTGAGCTGACACCTGACGGCGGAGTGCTCGCTGACACTCACATTGACATTTGACAGTCGTATCGTATTCGAATTGGGTACGAGTGCTACCGTAATATTTTTCCATTTTTTACGAAAATGTATTGTAATGAAATGAAATAAATAATTTAAAATGGATGACAGTGACTTCTTCAAACAAACTGTCCAACATTTGGCGAGGTGTTTGTCAAATATAAATCCTACACCATGGGAAAAGGCAAGTGGTTTCTCATCTATTTGCTAATCTACTTATTTTTTCGATGCAATCTATTTATTGCTTAATTACTCGTACCTAAGACACTCGGTTACAACATTATTATAGATGTTTGAAATGCCGTATCTAATTAGGGCCTGTAGGCAATTAATTATTTGTATTTTTTTTTGCAATGATCTCATCATAAATGACTAAACATTAGGTACCTACGAACTCAGATGAAATAAAAAGCTTACGAATGTATAAATCAAATAAACGAAAATATTATCATTGAAAATATTATAATAAAAGCTATAAATGTTACTGAATTGTAAAGATAGGTTGATTCTCACTCAAAAAAGATAAACCTAAAATTAAAAAAGTTTTGGCTGAAGTTATCAAGCTAATTTGCTAATATTAAGAATTGTTATTAGAAGTCAATCGTGTCAGTGACACTGACGGGTGGGAAGGTTTAGAATAAGCAAGAGAAGAACTATTGATTATTTCCATACCTACCTTGAACTTTACTGTCAGTAAAGTGTGCCCCAAAATGCTACCTACTGTAATCTTTGTGGTCATATTAGGATAGTAAAATGCTACTACTTTTACAAAAAAGTCATTATAAGGAGGGGTAAAACCCCACAAAAATCTCTGTAATTTGGGGGCTAACAAACCCAATTTTTTACTAAACACACAAACACTGTTCTGTATAGGTAAAGTAATCTCTAATTTTGATCTAAAAATTATGTAGGATTAAGAAGATATTTTAATAATTTTGCAACAAAAATGACTGATTCTATAATTATGTAATCAGATGTGCCCTGTGGGTTTACTAATATTATACATATAATAAATAATAGTGAATAAAAATTTATTTTATTTATTTATTTATTTAATTAGCAGTGAAAGTTCCATAAAAATAGGTCCAACAGTTTTGGAGGTTTACCCACATGAGTTTCGGAATTCCCACAGGAACTCCAAACTTTTACTCTTCTTCTCCTTACAATAACAAACACAACAAAAAAAATATGAACTAATTTGGTCCTGCCATTCACGTGTGATGCGGTGACCAAGGGAAATAGGGATTAATTTTTTTATATATTGAATCTATATTATAGATTATTTGTACTCAAGTCATTATAAAGAGGAAATTTGTTGCTATTTGTGAGTAGTCTGTATTACTGAACAGATTCTAAAAATTCTTTCACTGAGAATAAGCTACAGTATCTGAGTAATATAGAACCCTGGAAGAAAGAGTCCTTGATGGAGTCTAAAAATTCTATTAGGGAACCATAGTGAATAACTTTAGTATACCACATACAACTATATTGTTTGCATGTGGTAAGACATAGATTCAATATGGGTTACATTTGTTTGTATCATATATGTATATTATTATTATTATAGGGTATTTTAATTTCAATATGAAAAGATTTAGCAGGGGCTAAAGTTGATGATGTTAAGTTCGTACAGAGAACAGCAAGTCATTAAAATAAATTGAATTGAATTGTACTTCAATGACTCAGTATAAATGGGACAACTAGACAATAAATTATGTAGTTACTTCACATAGTATTGTACTATATCATATTTTGTTTGAGAATAAAGCCATATAAAAAGGCCAAATCTAAATGAGCGTACTAAGAACTCAAGAGCTACTTTATCTTTTTGTTGTTGTTGACCTCACAAAAAGTTTTTACTTATTTTTGGCAAGTTCAAAGTACTACACAACTCTGGTCTTGTTATAATAGAAGTTTATTATTATTGTGTTTGGTATATGCAACCAAAATAATGCTTTTCTGTTTTTCTAATTCAATAAAGTTTTTGATACTTGTGAATAAGCATTTATTACCACCATTAGATGCAGCATTTACCTACTGTTTTTGAATATTTTAACCCTGTTTGTATTATTCATAAATCATAATTGATCAAAAATAAAAGGTTAAAGTTGCTTAATTATGATTTATGATATTTGTAGTAATTGAGTTAATTTCTCTATTTAATTCTGGCTTCTGCTGTGAGTAGCACAAAAATATATTATTGCCAACTTGACGTTGGCATTAACAAAAACAACACAAAAATGAAATGCGATTTTCTATTGAGCACCCGCAAAATAAAAACAAATACCTACTAAACTTGTTTACCTAAGTAACTTTATTTTACATTTTATCACATCATCAAAATTTTACTTTCCTGTCCTTTTGGGGTTGGCATTAGAAATACGCATCCCGAATTTAGGGGGGAAATTAGGGGGGAGGGGTAGGGGTGGGGTAGGGGAGTCACCCCCAACAACCCCCAGCGCGCGGAAGTCAATAGTTTTTTTTATACGAATTTTTGAAATTTGAATACAACGCTCGTGTTTCCTACTGATATAAGAATGTATTATTAATACGCATCCGGAATTTAGTGAGAATAGGGGTTGATTTTTATAGGGATGGGTCCCCCCTGTCGTTACGGCACCCTCACTCCGCGTGGAGACCCGTAGTTTTTTTTTTCGTGTTTAAAATTATCTTTAAATAACTTAGGGTCCAGGAGCGAGCGAAGCGAGCTCAGGACTTATGGGCACCCCGAATCGGATAATTTAGGTGACGAAGAGGATGGCGGGGCCTGCAAGGCCCCGCCATCCTTCTGAGTGGTTATTTTCTTTTATGACCACCGATTAGGAGCCCCGCGAAGCGGGGCTCCGTCGACCTTGCCTTTAAGTTGTTGGTTTTTGTCTGTGGGGGGTGATTGGGCAATGACTCCCCTCCCCCCTCCCCCCTCTAAATTCATAAATATCAGTAGAAAACACTAGCGTTGTATTCAAATTTCAAAAATTCGTATAAAAAAAACTATTGACTTCCGCGCGCGGGGGGTTGTTGGGGGTGACTCCCCTTCCCCCCCCCCCTCCTCCTCCCCCCCCCTCCCCCCCTAAATTCGGGATGCGTATTTCTAATGCATTCCCTCCTTTTGCCAAAGCCAAACCCCAAGGGTTGACCAACGTGATCAACCCTTGGTGCTTGCCACCTGGGCGGCCTACCCCCACCCCTTTACGGTGAAGGAATAATTACTGATTGTAGGTGAACACCTTGTTCATGTTGTGCCCCCAAGCCAGCTCGGCTCTGGTCATCACGCCGCGCAGCCAGGAGGCGTGCATTGCTTTAGGCCTGTACTTCTTACAAAGTGACCTGCAGCACCATGACAAACTGCTGCCCTACTTCTTGAAGGTCATCAAGTGTTTAACGTCAGCACAGTTTGAGGAACCTACATACAGGGTCAAGAATGGTGATCGTAAGTTGTTTTATTGTTCTATCATTTAAAATGGCGAAATATGTATGTACCTACTATAAAATAAATTTTATGATGAGCACCGGGATGCATGAGCTCTTCCTCGAAGTTATTTATTATTCCACATTTCATTCCACCTATAGGTATGTACATATTATGAGTCTCATAAAAAATCCACAGTTCAATCGTTTAGTCCATACCCATGTAAAATCGAAGGGTGTGTCTGAAATATCGAGTTACTGCCTTCTAATGAGTTCAGAGGGTTATTTGCGTACTAAAATACTAACAAACTAGCAGACATATATTTTTATAAGATCTTACATTAGATCTTTTGCCTTGTAATAATAAGTAATTCTTGCATTATGCATGTTATAGAATGCAGTGCCTACAAAACTAATCAAAAACCACTAATGTAGTTAATATTAAGAAGTAAGATAACGGTCGCTATGTTTACGAGCAAAGTTAAACATTCCATTTTTTTTAATGGAAAATAAATATACCTTCGTGTCGTAAATCATGACATAATCATCAGAGGCCTTGAAGGTGTGCACTGTGCAGTTATAATTAACTTGAGAACCTGTAGAGGCGGTGCGCACTAATTGTATGTAGGTACTGTCGAGAACAAAAGCACAGATAATTTAATACTATAGGTACACTTAAATATCATCTTGTGAACAAGTTAATAATGTACAAAATATGGTATACTAAAACTCCAGCTCAAGGAAAGTAGGCCAAGACTAACACTCCTGACGGACCCTAATACTTTACACCTCTATAAGGGGTGTGCAAAAAGCCCCTACAGACTACAGTTTTGATTGGCCGGCAGTTTTTAGCACCATAAAATCATAGGACCGCAAACACTCCATTATACAAATTAAGCAAAAATATGATCGTTAGCCCTGATTCGCTGTGAGCAATAGCATTCATTGCCCATAAGCAGTGCAGCATACTCCCAAACTATATGGTCACATACCACAAATTAATATTCTCTTAGATGCCATTAGACAGGTATTTTTTTTACTGACACTGGTTCGTGATCGCGTAGAAAACAATTCTTGTGATTGGTTATATTAGTATAGTATTATATTATCTGTGGTTATATTAAAGGGGCGTTTTTGGTCATAGTGAATTAGGATCTTTGTTTTATTGTACGCTTGTTTTGATAATAAATAGCATCACAATATTCTTAGCAGTTATTACAAAAAAAAAAACGTGGGCGTATTTCAGGTATACCAATGGCAGAAAAGTTCAGTTTTTGTCTCAATACGCTACTGTCCGATGTGGCGTTCAAACAGCCTTCGTTGCGGGAAGAAATAATCGTCGCTCAAATCGAGCTCATGTCCAATCTGGTTAAGATCATACTGGACTGCCACGAGAGCAGGGACTACTCTAATACCGTATCGAAATTACACCTGTGCAAGAACACAATACCGGTCCTAATAGGGTTGGCGCGATCGATGGGAAGGTACGCCACCGTGGAACCTCCGTTGCTGTGCCGATTGTTCCCACAACCGAGCAGCCCCGCCAAAAACAAAGAACCAGAGCCGAACATAGAGTACTCCACGCTGGACAAAAAGAGGAAGTTCAACCAATTCCGACCGATCATCCCGAGGTCTTTGTCTGGAAATTTGAATTCCACCAGCGAAACTGTTCACGAGAACGGAAGCGACACAGTCGATAGTGGCACCGGGACTCTTAAACGCGGTTCTCTGAACAGCTACGTCTCGGTGCCGTACGATCCGACGACGTATTTTTTCCACAAATTCGGTTCGAGTTTCAACCAGTTTCCGTACATGAGGTTCTCGGAGTCCCCCGAGAAGCGGATCAACGTGCAGTTCTACGTGACGTATCTACAGTCTATATTGTCGCTAGCCAAGAAGCTGCTGACCAAAGATTTGTTGGCGTTTTTGGATGAGGAGGCCGAAGATATTTACGCTTCGGGACAAATTCAGGTGTGTAAAGAGAAAGTCTCCACAGCTGCTGGTCTAGTTGATGGAATTCGTTGACAGATTATTCACCCTAAAAGTCTTGTAATTTGAGTCAAAATTGGGGACGTTCAAGTAAAGCTGTTGATGGGAGGCAAAAAATTTAGCACAAAAATTAATTGCAAATAAAATTTCAAAATATGAAAGTTTGTAGAGTTGTTTGGAATGTTGGTTGCTCAATACCGCATAAACTGCTAGACGGATTATCAATAAAACACACAAAGAATACAGTATGTTCTGAAGTTCTTTCTGAACAGAAAGTTCCGAACATTAAGTAAATACGAAAATTGTTATTAACTACCATAAGCGGAAATATTTATTTTATTTAGTTTTTGTTAAATTCGCGGAAAATTATAATGAAATGTTAACGCGTATGGTAGAGATAACCACTTTCCGTAATAACCCGAACATTTGGAACAGCCCGATTTAGTAAATTTACCTATAACTTTTTAGGTGTTTCCCTACAAATCGTTTTCGGAGACACTAAATTTGGTGATGGTGACGCTTTTACGGGAGCTACTGCAGCATCAAAAGGATCTACCCGGACCTTTCACTAAAGACGTGCAAGTGAGTACAACATAACTCCGAAACCTTATATCACTACCTTCTTCAAATAAACTCTTAATCAATTAAGAAGAACCTCCGCATTTTTTTAAAGTCCGTAAAGAATATGATTTTTAATTAGTAAAGATAAAAAAATAGCGCTGTTTTTATCGTGGCCATAATATTTGCGAATTAATAATAAGTATAATAATACTGTATGGAATTGACGCTTTCGATTGTTTATGACTAATGAATAATGATATTAATAATGATATGAATAATGAGATTAATGAGGAAGCAACAGCTTCCTTATTCATACCTACAGTATAATCTGCTAACCGTATCAGCGGGGTTAGCCAAGACCAACATTCTACAATCATTAACGCATAGAAAACATAGGTAAGTAACGAATCGTCATGTCACTTGGTCAGTCAATCATAACTCTAGTTTTCAAGTGGTCACGTAAAGCTAGAGTTTTGATTGGCTGGCCAAAGTTTTCTATTCTAGTTTTCTATGCGTTAACGATTGTAGAATGTTAACTTGGCTAACCCCGCAGGATCGATAACGGACACAACAGATGTGTGTGCGTGTGCTGAAGGATGAAATTAAAACAAAATTCATTTATGTTCATTTCAGTTCATTTATGTTCAAATTAATAATTCACAAAAAAATAAAATCTATAAATATCAAAATCTATAAAAATGTCAAATAATAACGAGTGCCGAATGGAAATTCCTTAGTACCTTCTACTCTAATTAAAGATTGCGTGCCTGTGTAAAACGGCTCGACAGCTTTTTAACCTATATTAATATAATTTTTTGCAACTGATGAGATTTCTTTTAGTAGTTGTAACTTTAGAATCAACTTCGCCGTTGTAAATCGCCATGAGATGCTGCAGCAGTCGCCATCTCATCGAATAACTAAAAAGAATTGGCGTTAAGCTGGTTCAATTTCAGTGTACCTACCTAGTTATTGGTTTAACACAGGTATTGTACTTTAGATTCTAGGTTATTCTATTTATATAGCTTATTGCACAACAGGGTACAAAAGGCGGACTTAGTGCCACAGTGGCATTCCCTATCAGTCAACCTTCACGATGCTCAGAAAGTGTGCTTGGTGGTGGTTGAGAAGATTTGTAGATTATATAGATAGATTATGTTTAATTAACTTACCGCAATGCTCCATCTATATAATCATCTTGTATGATACTTGGTCTTTGGTCTCACCACTTGATTTTTTCCAGGAGTTTGTCAAATGTCTGTTCCTGAGCGGTCAGACGGAGCTGCAGAGTCGCCACCACGACGCGTCGGAGCGCGAGGATCGCGAGAGCAACTTCGCCACTGTCAACAAGTTCAAGGTCAACGTGATGGCCAATTCCGCCTGTGTAGACCTGCTGGTCTGGGCCATCGGTGACGAGACAGGTGAATTTGAACTATACTTTTAAGTAACTGACGTGTTATTTTAGAATAATCGTGGATCGAAAGATTATTTGAAATTGTGTTTGTTCAAAATATCTATTATAATATATGTGAATAGTGATAGCTTATGGTCCTTCGAGTCAGATTGTAGAATGTAAAAGTCTATTTATTCGCTTTCTTTCTTCAAATCTATTTTATTTTAAAGTGTTGAGTTAAATCTTTTAATATTAAATACTTTCTTTCTTTAAACTTTTTCTATTTACAAATTTTATGTATTTATATGTTTTATTATGTTTATTTATTATGTTTTCGCAGTGGTGAAGGGGGAGCTTAACCTGCCAGCTCTTATAAACGCTCTAACTATATTAATAGGTATCTACATGTGTGGGTGTGGGCATTTCGAAAACCCCTTTATCTTTTTCAAGTATTTATGTGGAATATAGTTGAATATGTATTCACACATGGAAAATATATCTAAGTTACCTAATATGAATCGTAAATTGTTCAGTTATAAATTATTCAACTCAGAAAAGATGATAAAAAATCACAACATATCATATTATATTCCACACGGAAATTTCTTTTGCATGATTAAAACTATTTTTTTATATTTTATTTGTTTATTAATATTATTATTACTAACATTTAATTACCTACTTTTATATATTTTATGTGTTATAAAGTTTAATTTTGTTTGTCATCCGATTCCTATGGTTCCTCAAGATTCTACAAAGTGCTGGGATGTTAATTGCGAAGTTGAGTGAAGTTGGAAAAGACGCGTAGAATTTGGATTAAATAAAAAAAAAAACAAAAAATGAAAGTTTGCTCTGAAAACAAGTCAGCCAAATAGTTTTAGGGTTGTTAAAATTCATAAAACTGAATAACAACATTTAATTCTTTTAGGCGGCACACAAATTTATGACGCCAATCTGGGAATAATATCCAAGACTGATTACTAACTGAAGTGTGGTATTACATTTTTTTTGTTACAAAAATTTATTTAGCTTGCAACATTTGTTTGATTTTCTGATTCGAAGTTTGTAATCTTTTGATAAGTTCCAGACTTTTTCTGATCGCGGAACAAGTTAAAATTCGATTAGTCGTTACTTGAAATAAAAGCTTGTCAACCGACTTCCAAATAGAAGGAGGTTCTGTATTCGGCTGTATGTATGTTTTTTTAAAATGGTAATTTTATATTATTATTATTATAATTACAATTTTGTTTGTAGGAGCTGATTCTCTTTGCGGTCGGCTCACCGAGAAAATCAACTCTAACCACAATCACAAGTTGATATTAGCACATATGCCGCTTTTGATGGTCTGTCTTGAAGTAAGTTTTGTTTATCAACAAATTCTTGTCATATACAAGGTGTTTCGTTTTAGGTAAAGTACAGATTAAAAAAAAACTTTTTTTTATATAAATAACACTGAATAACCGAATTATATCGATAACGATTTATAAGTCTTATTGTAGGAAAATATTGATGGAATATTCGTTTTGAGTCAACTTACCTATTGTCTTTATGATATTTTTTTCTTTTGATAGGGCCTTGGTAAGTTGGCGACGAAGTTTCCGACTATAGCGAACACGTCAATATACTGCCTGCGCGACTTTCTGGTGACTCCCTCGCCCATACTCTTTAAACTGCACAAACTGGAGTTGGAGAAGACCGGCAAGGAGCATATGAAGGTCACATGTGAGTTTTTTTTCTTAAGGACTTGTAATTTGTACTACAGATATAGGGTTCTGGGGTTGTAATACGGGGTATTACAGGTGTCGTACATAGTTCGGTAATAGAGGTTTATATTGATATACTTAGTGACATCTTTATTAATAAATGCAAATTTGACTTTGTTCTGTTTCACGACTTAACTACTCAACCGACCGTCATGAAATTTTGCATACACGTTGTTAGGAGTACAGAAAAGGACATAAGATACTTATTATGAGGTACTTATAAATATACATATTACTAGCCGGTTCTCGCGGTATCATGCGTGAAAATTTTGGACTTTCCGCGCGGGGATTTCGAGATGAAAACTACCCTCTGTCTTTTTCTGTACGCCTTACAACGTGTATGCAAAATTTCCTGATAATCGGTTGAGTAGTTAAGGCGCGAAACCATAAAAAAGTAGTTTTTCGACACTTGTCACATTTATTATTATATTTCAACCAATTTTCACAAAATCTAGACCAATTATATATATATACCTAAACCGTCCTCCTTCCTCGTGAATCACTTTATCTATCGGTGAAAACCGGAGGACTTTTTTTTTGATGAGGATTGTAGTCAAATACCCCACCCGCAGTGCAAGGCAAGGAGCTGCAGGGGCTGACGGAGTCGGGCGTGCCGGTGAAGTCGACGCCGTTCGAGAAGCTGCGCGACGCCGCCATCGAGAACCTGTGCGTGGCGCTGGAGGCGGCGCTCACCGTCGACCCGTACTGCGTGCCCGCGCTCGTCGGCTCCGTCAGCAACCGGCTGTTCACCGCCGAGAGCAGCGACAGGTGGGCACGCACACGGCAGTAATTAAAAAAAAGTAGTTCGAGAAAAATCTAAAAAAAAAACCTTCCAAATCGGTCCAGCTGTGTTCAAGTTATTAAAGCTCAAAGTTTTTATTGGTAAACATGTTTACAGGTCATTAAAAGAAAAAAATAATCAAAAATTATGGTAGTACATTGTACACACAGAGTTCACACCTGTAATCTCTCACAACATCTTTGTAAGAAATATCGTATTTTACTTTTATTAAGAAATCAAAATTAACAGATTACAATTAATAGTATCTAATAAATGTAATATTGGCAAATAATAATATATCCATTTAAATAAATTCGGTCATTAAATAAAATATATAATATATGATAATATATATGATAATCGGGGAATATCCATAAAAAATATCAAAACGAATTCAGAACCTTCCCCTTTTTTGAAGTCGGTTGAACACACTTTGGACTCGACAGAACGAAACATACGAGATCACACTCGAGGGGTTTACTATAGTCGTCACTGAACTCCGAAGAGTTCCACTATTCGCCTCCTAGCTCAATCATTAGACCCTCGTTACCAAGCCCAAACCAGTGGGCTCATTGAAACAAATCATTTGAGCCCAAACTCGAGGCCCGTCTGCTTGTTCCATCACCAGACAATCGTTACCAAGCCCGATATATTGGACTTATAAGGTAAGGTTTATAATAGTAAGGATTTTGTTGTTGCAGCGAGTCGTCCCTGATCAGCACGAACATAGTGATCATGCTGGGGCACGTCGCTATCGCGCTGAAGGACACGCCCAAGACCACCGATACTATACTGCAGTTCTTCCAGCAGAGGTAAACTCCTTCCGTTATATTATAGTATAGTATTACTACCATGCATGCATGATATGTCCGTCCATTGTCTTGTCTAGTCCAAAAGTAGAATATCTTGTGCTATGGCGATTTGATAACGCGTTGTGGTCATAGTGAACGAGGGCCCTGAGTGTGGTGTCGTGCCCCGCAGGCTCTGCCGGTCGCCGTCGTCGCTGGACACGCTGATCGTGGACCAGCTGGGCTGCATGGCGCTGGCCAGCCCCGAGGGGCCGGCGCACGACGACATCATGCGCATGTTCACCGTCATCACGGTGGAGGCGGCCAGCGCCGCGTACCACCACACCGACGACAGGAAACAGTACAGGTAGGTACCATAGACAAACGGAGTGGATCGTACGAATTGAATATTGTGTGGACTTTTAGTGGACACTTCGACAGCCAAAATGGTTTTTTTTTTCTGTTCCGCAAATTAGTTGATTGTGGCTGAACATTACAGTGGTACGAATGTGCTGGAGTGTTCATAATAGTGATGCATTAGTGGGTTCACCAGAAGGCTCTCATTTCACTACGCGATCCTCCACAGGGCATTGCATCTGCATCTTAATTGCATCTTATCAATGAATTAATCTAGGACTTGACTGTATGGACCTAATTTCCTTTGCCTTCTCTAAAATTTAAACAAAACATTTTGTTTCTATATTTAAAAAATAAACATATAAGATGGCTAGTATTATTTTGTAGGAAAACTTAATAGCTAGTATAACAAAAATAAAAGTATAAACCGTAATTAAAAGCTGGTAACGCGGCAGGCACGTGTCGGGCGCGGTGCTGAACGCGCTCGCGAACATCGCGGCGAACGTGCGCGGCACGGGCGCGCGGCTCGAGCTGCTCACGCGGCTGCTGGAGCTGTACGTGCAGCTGGGGCTGGGCGGCGAGCGCGCCACCGACCGCTCGCCGGCGCCCGTGCTCAAGGCGTCCGGCAGCGCGGGCAACCTCGGCGTGCTCATACCGGTCATCGCGGTCAGTGCGTTCGAACAACACAAAAACAAAACAAACGAAAAAAAAACAAAACCAAAGAGAAAATAGAGATTATGGGGATGTTCCGCTATTACTGATAGCACTGACCCAGTGCTCGCAGTTACGAGGAATTACTGAATTGACGTCATACCTTAAAGTGTTATCACTGGAACATACCCTATCTATATGAAGAGGCGACACTCTCCGCCTCCCACTAATTTTACGCCTCCTCATACCCCAAAGTTTAGGGTGGGGGACTCGTGACGTCATTATTCAGTATAAGCCGCTTACAAACTACACCGGGTTGTGATGTCCCGCGAAACTTCAACTTAATGTATCGCCGTTATTTTTTGATTACGTAAAAAAAGAAAAAACACGTGTCCAATATTTTTTATTAAACTACACGACAGACTAAAAAAAAATTTAGTCAAGTAGCCAATTATTCACTTTATAGTGTCGCTGACTCGAACAAAAATCCAATAGGTCACTAGTATATTTCTTTTTATTAGTCACTAAACATCAGCTATCGGCGGTTAGAATACTACCTCATTTTCAATTACACCCAATTAATTACACTCTTTATATTAGTAGATATTTTTTCTCAACGATTTTTCTTTGAACAGGTTCTAGTCAAAAGGTTGCCGCCGATCAAAAATCCGAAGCCGCGACTGCACAAACTGTTCAAAGACTTCTGGCTGTACTGCGTGGTGATGGGGTTCACGGCGGCTGAATCGGGTAAATAAATAATACTTTTTGAGTTTAAAATAATTTTCTTCAAATTCTTTAACTTTTCAATTTCTATACACTATATTATTATTCATATTATTATGTTTCCCACAGTTATTTAATATCAATTTTAACACAAAATATCTGATCTTTCCATTTACCTTTCAATTCAATTTAGCACTTTTCTCGTTCTTATCTTGTTCTATACAGGTTGTTTTACAAATAGTTATAAAATATTGAGATTATTTTACAAAGACCATGTCAATGAAATCTTTTTATTTTCAACGCAGAAACACCCTGTATATTATTATTATTATATGACATTATACCTGTTTAAACGTATTATTGTCTCTTCTCCTTCTATGGCCACGCGGTAGTCATGCGAAAGCGTGAGTAAAACGATGCTTGTAGAGAGTTTCATAGAACTTTTTCATATTGTCTGTGGTTTGTCTTATTTTGAATTTGTTCCCTTTTACTATTATGATCATTTTTTTATCATGGTGGTACATTTTTGTAATGGTAATGTATTCTATTGACGTTTGTTAATAATGCTTTTGGACATTATTACACAGTCCCAAATTTATAAAAGTGCTTATAGGTACTATGGTACCCATGCAACTGATATTATACTTATGTTAATACTTTTATGTTGTAAATACATCCTTATAATATATACAACACCCATGCTCAAGGTTAACACAAGTTATCGTTATACAAATGTTTACCCTTACGAGGGAATCGAAACTGCGACACCTGGCGTAGCAATCAGCTTCTTTGACCACTAGACCAACGGTGCTCTTCTTTTTTTTTGTGACTGTGGTATATGAAGCATGGCAAAAATGTATCCCCTTGTGTATTTATCGCAATGCTAAGGTTTCATAGGTCCATAACTGAAATCGCTACTCAAGAGTCGGGCACCTCTCAAAATGTTTTGTATCTCACTCATTGCGCCGGGAAATGAAGAAGACAACCAAAGCTTGAGAGCATACAGTTTGAGTAGCGTTTATTATTATGGGCCTTATATTACAATATACCTTTTACCTTTTTCTATAACAACCATTCAGTTTTGATTTGGATTAAAATATGTTTGACTGACATTAGTCGTGTTATGGTTTGACAACTGTGTGCTTCTAACAAATCATCAATTAGTCCCGAGGATATCTAATTGATTGGTCCATGTTAATACCAAAGTAGTCTTTGCGTCACTAAAACCAACGTAAGGGAAGGCCACTCATAAGTGACCCATTTTTTACCCTCCCCATAGAGTTTTTTTTGTATCAATAATTCGGGACTTATTGAGCGATGTGGTATGAACAGTGTTAGTATGCGATGTTAGTAAGTAATTATTGTGTAATATAAATGAAATGAAATTTTAGTTTTTGTTGAGATAGAGAATTTATATTGATCGCTTTATAATATTATAAAATTCGCTGGTATTGAATTTGAATTTAATTTCCAAATTATTATTTTGCCTTATTAACATTGTACTTACATTCATATTTTCCGACCACCTGGGTCGTTTCCAACTGTCCAACTGACACAAATCATATTGTTATAAAAACATTTTTTTATCATCGATGCGAACAACCCCTATTCCTCAGAAGAATAACTAAGCCCTATTCCTTTGCCACAAACCATCGAACTGTAATAAAAAAAAAACAAAATGTACAGGTCTATGGCCGCAAGAGTGGTACGCGGGCGTGAAGGAGATAGCTGTCAAATCCCCGTACCTAGTGTCGCAAACGTCGCTGCGTTCGGAGATGCGCGAGTTGCTGTACACTTCGGCGGTGCGGAACGATTCCGTGTCGATCACCGAGCTGCAGGAGCTGAAGACGCAGATACTGAACCTGCTGGATCACCCGGCCGACATCACGGTCATCGTCAACAAGTTGACGTTCGCGCCCTGCATGTACTTGCTGAGCGTGTACTGGCTGGAGACGCTGAGGTGAGGTGTGGGTGTTCAAAGTCAATGTCAAGTAAACCATTTGCAGGGCGCTATACAAATGGGCTAGTTGACTATTTTTTCTTTTAGTCCGTCGTGTAGATTAATCCCTATTCCCTACTAATATTATAAGTAAAAGTAACTCTGTCTGTCTGTTACGCTTTCACGCCTTAACGGCTCAACCGATCGTCATGAAATTTTGCATACACATTGTCAAGGGTACAGAGAAGGACATAGGGTACGTCACTCAACAGTCCTGAAACATACATACCTACATATAATAAAACTTATCGGCAAAAATCGTGTGATTTTTAAGGTTCACATGCGATCGAAAAGTATTTCGAACAAATTTGGTATAATTTTGTAACTTGATTTGCTGTTCATTTCGGAAAAAAATTTCCCCCTTCATTTTTAGGGTGTCCAATTCATCGGAGCCAAGCTTGCAGCCCATGATAGAATACCTGAGCGACATAGCGCTGCAAAAAGACAAGACTGGGATGTGGCAGTGCGTTGCCAGGTGAGAGGTTATCTTCTCTTTGAAGGAGTCTTTTTTTCCTTTACTCCTCCTGAAAAATTAGAGTATGTGATCAGTTAAAATACCTAAAATATTGTAGTCGTTATTATCGCATTTATGCAGATATTTTTACAGTTTTTGTCTGTATCACTAAAGCTAGTACCAGACTGTTGTAAACAAGCCCCAAACCGAAGTTTTCAACAGCGGTTTAAAACAGTGCGGACAGTTGTTTGCAACGAAATTACGGGCTACCAACGGTGGTTTTAAACCAGCCAGGCTTGTTTAAAATAGTATGGTACACGCTTTAGTGCGTTATTAGTGCTAGTACGTGTTATTTACTCTGAGGTAGTACTGAACAGGTAGTAGGTACGCGTGAAATCCTTACTATTATTAAATGCAAATAGATATTTTGTTACTCTTTGAAGCCTTGATTTTTCACTCGAAATAATTTTGCAGGGGTAAATAATTTTTATCTCGATTCCCGCGTGGACTCTGAAATTAACGCGGGTGAAACCGTGTGGAACAGCTAGTTATTAATACTGCGAATGTGATTGGTTTCTTTGTTGCTTTTTCACGGTCTAACTTACTTAACTGATCATCATGCTTCGCTTGGCTCGTCTTAGCGGGGGCACTACCGTGCCCCCAGAAATTATAAAGAGAGGTAAAGTTTGTGAGCTTGTGACGTTGTAGGGGGTAATATCTCTAATCTACTGAACCAATTTTGAAAATTCTTTTGCCAATAGAAAGTCACGTTATTTGTGTGTGTTATGGCATAATTATATTGTAACCTGGAATTCCAGCGGGAACTCCGAAAGTACCGCGGGTGAAACCGCGGAGGAACCGCTAGTATAGTATAAAGAAAACGGGATAACAATGTTGTGTGTGCCCTTGTGTTTCCATTGGCCCCTGGCGTCGGCAGCGTCGGCGACAAGGTGTTCCAGAAGTTCCTGGACGTGATGTCCGCCAAGGTGAAGGACGAGGGGCGCGAGCGCGCGCTCGAGGGGCACGCGCAGTACCTGCTGGTGAACTTCAACCACATGCACAAGCAGATCCGGCGCGTCGCGGACAAGTGGCTCGCGGGCCTCGTGGACCGGTTCCCGCATCTGCTGTGGAACTGCCGGGTATACATATAAACAATATCTAGGCTGCGTTCCGAAATTACACACGCCGTGGATATGTTCCGGTATTACTGACAGCACTAAGGTATGACGTCAATTTAGTATGCTGCGAAATCGTTCCTTCGTAGTTCGCTGTACTGGTTAGGTTAATGTTTAAAACGGAACGCAGTCCAGTATCCATGTCATTGTCATGTCACACTGTCGATCATTCATTGACCAATCATTGGTTCGAGGTTGATCACTGACCACTGAGAGCACCTTACCTCGAAAACGCTCGTGCTCACAGTACAAAAATGGCGATGATTATGACGTCATATGCCTACTGCGGATATTGCGGCAGTATACTTAAAAGTTATAAAGGAATGAATGTTTCGTCTGTCACTGCGAACACTGGGCCAGTGCTATCCGTAATAACGGAATATACCCCGTATGATCACGTAGTTCCGGTGGTAAAGAAGTAGGGATGTCGTGTGTACTCCGGTGTAATGTTTCCGAACGACGTTTGCGAAGTTTGGTGAAACGAGTACGCCGAGTCCACACCGAATTCCCGCACTATTTCGCCGGGTGGTTTGGTGGCGCTCCAGTGCTGTGTACAGCTGCATGTTTCCGAACGGCTCACTCCAGGGCACACCAGGCAATTTCGGAACGTCTTTTCTGTGTGCCTGTGCACACGAGTACTGTTTCAGAACGCAGCTTAACTAACCAGTAGTAATAAAAGCCGATCTATTTTTAATTGTTTTTATATGAATGGAGATAGAATCGAGCCCCATAAAATAATGGTTTTTCCATACTAGGTCCTATGGTCGATGTTGGACATACTGCAAGTGCTCAGCTACAGCCTAGAGCTGGACGCTAATCAAGAGACTCCGCTGCTCAAGGTGCCTGGCACTGATTTCACTCTGCTACTCCAAGACACGTTGGAAGGACGAGAGGTGAGCACACAATTTGAACCTATTCACATAGGTAATAAAGTTTAACTTTGAATACTTCTATAAGTAACGATAACGCAAGAGAGCACGCGTTAGTACACAACTATAATATAATCTCATTATAATAATCTCGATTATAATGAGACAACACACATATTATTATTATATTTATACAATCATTTTAACAACCAGATAAAAACACTTGGAAATTAATCATAGACATCCATCCAACTCTATAGTTTATACCCTACATGACATTTACCATCTTTAACGAATTAGGATTCTCGTAATACCTAATATTATGTTTAGTAATAAACGCTGTGGTGGTAACCGCAGGTGACTTTGTACTTTATTATTAAATAGTTAAGGTTACATTTGGTTTGTATGGGTTTTTATTGGCAGTGCATAGTGAAAGATTTCGCCGACCGCTGCCACGGTATAGTGCAAGAGGCGATGAAGTGGGCGCCGCAGTCGACGCGCTCGCACCTGCAGGAGTATCTTAATCAGGTATCCAACCACGCCATCAATTATGTTAGATTGTACGATATGATAGGTCATAGAGCGTTATAGTTTCATTCGAAATTCCATTCGAAATTTAAAAATCATAGTTTTTAAAATCATGTTTTTTTTTCGATAGGGGAGCGTTCAAGTATTACGTAAAAAATTTGGAGGGAGTTATAAAATAGTAGTTTATGTAACTGTCATATAATGAAGTATAATGAACTGACTCGTTACTATTATGAAACTCGCTGCGCTCGTTTCATAAACTCACACTCGTGTTTTAATACCCGTGTTATATGCAGTTGCATACACTACTTTATCTTCACTAATGCAATTAATCAAACAACAAGAGTAAAAGCATTAAATTAAATTCACGCGTACGTGTATTGTCACAGTGATTTTGCCGCCATTAAAATCTAACCAATGAGAGCGCAGCTGCGCGCATCAATAAAACGCGACCAACCTGATTGGCCCTGCAATCAAGTTGGTCGCGTTTTATTGATGTTATAATGAGATTTTACGATATCGATGTGGATATTATACCATCATGTGAAATTGCTTAAATTGAGTGTTTTGTTGTCTGCGCTATAACAGTAGTAATTATAAGTCAAGTATTGGAAACATAAGTAGAATGTTACAACATTAGTGTAGATAAAAAATGTTACGTAACACCCCTCCCCATCTTGTAAAACGTTACGATGCGTTACAGGGGCGGGTGGGGTGGGGGAGGAGGGTGTTACGTAACATTGTTTTTTAACCCCTCAGAACTGTCGTGTAGAAACTCCAATCGCCATTTTAGGAATTATAATTTATATTGATATTCAAAATAAACTATTTGCTATGTGTGGGATTTTCTCTCATCACAGTATTAAATGATTGTGGTCTGAAGGGTTAATAAAAAAACTAGGGAATTAAAATCTCCCAAGTTTTTTGAGGACTGAACTGTACGTACATATTTTTTAATGGAAAAATTTATTAAGACAAAAAAAAAACATTAGAAATAATACTAACGCGATAACAAAGTTATGTTAGCGTTAGTGTTTTTAGGTAAAAACGGTGGGGGGGGAGGGGGGGTTCACAGAAAAACGTTACTGCGTGATGCAGGGGGGAAGGGGCGATCAAAAAATCTCCAAAAATTGCGTTTCGTAATACTCGAACGCTCCCAAACGTAGTACCAACTAGTACACAACATCTCGGTCGCAGGTGCCCAACTCGACGCTGTGGCACCACTGCGGGCTGTCGCTGGCGATGGGCGCGCTGCTCGAGGCTGCGGAGCTGAACCGCGCGTCCGCGCCGCTGCCGCGCGCCGCGCTCGACAAGCGCCCGCCGTGCGTCACCAGGGACTCGGCCGCGCTGCTCGCGGTCGTCTCGCAGCGCAGCCGGTACGCCGGGGAGGTAAGGGCTGCCGTCTCACCCCTCAGACAAGTCTGCTAACCATACCGGGGCACCGAACGCAGAAACCCTTCGTGTGCGGCCAGACTATATGTGCCGTTGATTTATTCGTGAGTGGCGACCACGACCTGGAAGACGCAGCGTGGCTAAGCCCGCTATAAGGCGGACCGACGACTTAATGAAGGTTGTTGTGGCGATCCTTTGTGACGCCTATATCCAGCAGTTTATGTCTTTCCGCTGATATGATGATGGTGATTTTATCTGTGGTATGTTCCGGTATTACTGATAGCACTGTGAGGTATGACGTCAATGTAGTATACTGCGAAGCCGTTCCTGTATAGTTCGCTGTACTAGTTACTGTTTAAAATGGAACGCAGTCCAGTATACTGTCATTGTCATGCCACGCTGTCGACCACTCATTGACCAATCATTGGTCCGAGGTTGATCACGTGATCAAACCACTGAGAGCGTCTTACCTCGAAAACGCCCGCTCGATGTAAAAAAATGGCGATGATTATGACATACCTGCCTACGGCGGATACTGCGGCATTATACTGCAGGGGGAGCATCGTAATATCAAAGCGTTTTTTTTTTGTATGGAAAAGAACAACGCCATCTATCCAGCGTTGTTAATTTTCGATACAAAAAAAACGCTTTGACATTACGACGATATCGAACAAGAGCGAAAAAACCCGTGCTCGGGTAAGTGAAAGCTATAACGTAGAGAATTTAACATCACTGCGATCACTAGGCCGGTGCTGTCCGCGATAACGGAACATACCTTTAGTCAAGTGCGGTGTGCGGCGGCAGGTGACGGGCGCGGTGACCGCGGAGGGCGGCGGCGAGGGCGCGCTGTGGCGCGTGGGCGCGCGGCTGCAGGCGGCGCTGCGCGAGGCGTGCGCGGGCGGCGCGGGCGGCGGGCCCGGCGGCGAGGCGGCGCACCGCGCGGCGCTGTGGCGCGCCGCCGCGCTGCTGGTGCACGCGCGCCACCACGCGCACGGCGCGCCCGCCTCGCCGGCGGTGGCGCGCGCGCTGCTGCACGCCGTCGGTGAGTCGCGCCGCGCCACGGAACAGATGGACGGGACACTTACTGTAGTAACACTTTTATACGCACGCGCTGGGACGTAAACTGGTGAATGCGTTACGGAAACACTTTTTTATCTTTTATCCACATGGAGAGCGCGTAATACTGCCATATTAATTCTGGACCCTTATTCACTATGACCAACAACATTCCTTGCCCATAACGCGCGTCCCAAAAACGCATTTCCAAACGTTCTAGATGCCGAGATATTAGAAATTATTATTCTTTATGCCATAAGAAACGTTGTAAATGTATTTTTTTGCAGTAGAACTTCTTTGATTACGAGGGAAAGACAGTTTTTGCGGCGTTTTATCTTAGCGCGGCGTGTTATGGTCATATGAATAAGGGCCCTGGTTTATCTTACAACATATTAAATTTTATTGCGGATGGCACTAGTTTGACCCTAGCAAGGGCCTAAACCTAACACATGTATATTTAGGTACGTACTTATGTACAGTCAGTAACAGGAATATGTAAACACTACTACTGAATCTTATTGCAATAGTAATAAAGATCAAATTCGCACTTCACTTCTTATTCACTTTCGCATTTATGAATAAAAGGATTATAATGATGTCCGCAGCGTGGTCGCAAGTGGAGATCTTCACCGAGGACGCGGTGACGACGGCGGTGGAGTGCTGGCAGTGGCTGATGACGGCGCGGCCCGACCTCGAGCTGCGGCTGCTGCAGGAGGTGTTCGCCGCGTGGCAGTGCACCGCCGACAGGAAGATGGGCATCTTCGCCGAACAGGTCAAGGAGACCAGCCCGCTGGCCGCGCACGAAGGTCGGTCACCACAAATCTTTCTTTCTTCTTTTTTATGGACTTTCGCATACAATGCATTTAGCCAGTTTCAAGTAAAATCGATTCGATCAACGTATTTTGTATTAAAATGCTTCTTTGTACCGTTTGAATTTGCAAGCCACGGTACTTATAGCTTGCAAGAACTTTCTCGGAGCTCTTGGAGGAAACCGAAGAAATCAGCTAGAAATGTCATTTATCTTCTTGAGCGCATAAAAAACCGTCACTGTGATAATTATTGTCCAATACAGCACTTTATACCACAACAAAATTCATTTTCCATTATTATATATCGACATGAAAATAAATGACCGAAACGCCATCTTTGATTCCCGCTAAAAAACCACAAATCGTAAGAGCGATATAGTTTGGTTGGTAATTCAAATTTCGAAATTGGAACACAAAAGCAATAAATGGTGTGTTATAAATTCAATGCTTTATCCGGCGATTGATCATAACTTTACGGTAAAGGACTCCCGAAGAGTCGGAAACGTGTCGGACCGTTCCCGTCGATCAACCGCGAGTAAGACGCTTTAGATATTAGTGATTGATCGTGTTTAACTCCACTCACTATGAATATATTCTGAGAGTTCCCGCGGGAATTCCTTAGAATTAGTTCTTGGATGACGTCGTAGATTACCATATTTTACTTATTATAAACTGTCCTTTTTTCTTAGGTGCGAAACTAGAACCCCGTCCGCCATTCGTGGCTCCGCACGCGGTGTGGGTTCGATTCCTGTGCGAGCTCGCCGAGACCGCCAAATACAACAGCCTGGAGAAAGTGGAAATGTTGGCCAGCCTGCTGCATAGGTTCGTTAAAAAATTTCGCGCCCAAGTGATGTGAATGGGTTTATAATAATTATGTTCTCTAATTAAGGTTTGAAATTACAGTTTATGGTAACGTAACAAATTTCCCGCCACTGTTAATAAGTTTATGGTAGCTGAACCCTGTGGTTTCACCTGCGTTAATTTCGGAGTTCCCGGGGTAATTCCGAAATAAAAAGTAGGTACCCTATGTCCTTCTCAGTACCCCAGACGTGTATGCAAAATTTCATGATGATCGGTTGAGCCGCCTAGGCGTGAAAGCGTAACAGACAGACAGACAGTTACTTTCGCATTTATAATAGGGATGTTGACTACTTTGAAAATCAAAATTCTAACTAGTCCGTCTTTTAGAAAATAAAAAACAATAGACACGTTTTTTTGCTTTTTTTAAATAAATTAAAATATACAGAGATAAAAAGGTCGTGACGTCACTAACCGCAAAACCGCCAAACTGTCAGAATAGTGACGTCTCGCGAAATTTCAACTCAATATATCGTCGTTATTTTTTGATTACGTAAAAAAAGAAAAAATACGTGTCCAATATTTTTTAATAATCTACAAGACGGACTAAAAAATAAAAATTAGTCAACATGCTCATTGCATTTAGTAGGGATTGCAATTTGACGCTGATTAAATACACTATGTGAATTTAACACCGTAATAAAAAACAAGAAGCAGAATAACAGTCGCCGACCGTCACTTGTGACCTAATATTATGATATCATTGTTTCAGGTCACTGCCCATTACGATAGGCGAGAAACGGGACCATATCAACAGGCACGTGGACGCCGTCGGTGTCAGATTCAAGTGTGTTCTCAGTTACATCACAAACCTATAATAGTTGACTAAACTACCTTTCCGTAATCATGTTAAATTGTTTGTTCGTGATGAACTCTGAAACTATTATATATACCGCGGGGAATAGCTAATCTCGGAGAAGCGGTTGGACAGATTTTGACGAGACTTTCACTGGCATATTGATTGAACGATTTTACGTGATCACGTGACATGACGATACGTTCCTTAGTTTTCTAGCAAGTTTTTAACCCCCTCCCCTCTGGTGATATGTGGTAATGATTTAGACTAACCCCCCCCTCCCCAATCTTCAGAATATTATCTTTAAATACAGGTATCATCTGATTAAATTTTGAAAATCGTTGCCTGGCAATAGTAAGTCAGGGCCACACGTCGCTGTTTGGTTTAGAAATAGTGCGTTCAACGAAAAAAATAATACACGTGATATCTCATTATATCCCCCCTCTATATATATTTTCCAGACCCCCCTCCCATCATCAAGTAGTTAATGGACGCCCCTTACCGCCGCATCACCAGTACTGTCAAATAAAATTGTGCTCTATCCCCTTTACACTACAGACTGACTCACACCACGAGTCGGAGCAGACCATCACCACCATCACACATATTTTTTTCTTAATTTTCGTTGGAAATGACAGGCATTGCCATAGCAAAATTCTCAATGATGTTAGTAAAGACGGGCTCTAAAATGCGTCCATACGAAAATACAAAAATTCGAAAATACGAAAAATACGAA
This sequence comes from Zygaena filipendulae, assembly GCA_907165275.2. Taxonomy (NCBI): domain Eukaryota; kingdom Metazoa; phylum Arthropoda; class Insecta; order Lepidoptera; family Zygaenidae; genus Zygaena; species Zygaena filipendulae. The sequence continues at coordinate 2,913,537 of OU015668.1, forward strand.
AATTTTACCTTGTACCAATTATGTTATTAATTTATTGGGGGCCTTTTTTCTCTTTTCCACATTATGTTGCGCAAGTCTGTGTGTAAATAAATAAATATAATATTTCTCTGTCAATATCAGACTGCTGTCCTGCGGCCTGTCCCTGCTGCAAGGCGACATCCTGCCGCGCTCGCTGGCGCGCAACGTGCTGCGCGAGCGCGTGTACGGCGTGTGCCTCGACTACTTCTGCCGCGGGCTGCAGTGCCCGTCGCGCGGCTCGGGGGCGCTGCGCGAGGACATCATCTCGCTGATCAAGTTCTGGCAGCTGATGCACTCCGACAAGAAGTATTTGAAGAGCAGCGACATCGGTGGTGAGACATAATAATATGAATATCCTTATTAATATTGTAAACGTGAAAGTTTGTGTGTGTGTGGATGTTTGTTACTCTTTCACGCAAAAACTACAGAATTAATTTTAATGAAACTTTAAAATATTAATTTTAATGCTTATAAATCAGAATAACACATAAAGTACATTTTATCCCGGAATTCCCGCGGGTTCTCTGAAATTAACGCGGGTGAAATGATGATAATGACGACTTGCCTACTTATTTTAAAATAAACGGCAGTTAATATTTTGTCGCTTTAGATGTTCTGTCTAGTTATAAAAACTAACCTGCCCTGGATTTAAAACGATCATAAGTTTCAGTACCATTTGCGACTAGATCGAAGATTACAACAATAGCTTTGACCCGCTTGAATATCGGAATTCCCTAGAGAAATCCGGAATGGAATTGCTTTCTACTAACGTTGGCTCTCTCCATATTTTCCCAATTCATAGGTCAATTAGTTCGTTTGTGTTTGGTATTTAGCTTTTATACCTATAAATATCAGGATCAAAACAATTTACAGTGTACGATTTCCATCATATTTCCCACCTAAGTTTATTCAGATCCAGGGATGGGCAGAGAGTTCTGTGTTCAAAGTTCAGTTAATGTGTACTGCAGGTGAGTACGAGCTGATGGGCCCCAGCAGTCAACAGAGCCTGTACACCTCCAACTCGCCCATCGACAACCGCTCCTCGGTCAACAGCGGCGATATTAGCAGCCGACAGACCACCGGGTGGATTAACACGGTAAATTGAACGCTATGTACATTGATTTTAAGTAGCTATTGGCACACTGACTGGTTCCTGCGGTTTTATTCTCGTGAATTTCGACTCACGACTACCTTTCAATCTCTGTCAGTCACCGGTGAAGGACATTTTGAAGGAGTCTGCAGTATACTTTTGAAGTTTAGGAAAAACAAATCAGAGTGTGTTATACGCTTTCATGCCTTAACTGGCTTAACTACTCAACCGATCATCATGAAATTTCGCACACATGTTGTCATGGATGTAGAAAAGGACATAGGCTAATTTTTCATTCTCGGAATTCCCGCGAGAACTCTAATAAAATTAACGCCGGTGAAACCGCTGGGTAGTGGGTACTGCTTTATTTCTTCTTTTTTATGGACTTTCACATATAATGAATTTATTATTATTATTATTATTATTATTATTAAAATGCTTCGTTGTACGGTTTGAACTTCCACGCCATGGTACTATAGGTTACGAAAACTTTCTCGGAGCTCTTGGAGGAAACCGAAGAAATCAGCTCGAAATGTCATAATATATCTTCTTGAGCACATAAAAAACCGTCACTGTGAAAATTATTGTACAATACAGCACCTTATAACACAACAAAATTCATTTTCCATTATTTATCGACATGAAAATAAATGACCGAGCCGCCATCTTTGATTCCCGCCAAAAAACTCGTGGGTACTGGCAGCTAATGAGTGCATAAACTGTTCTTTTTTTTAAATTGAAGGGTGTGTAACCAGCCAGTGAGTACATAAATCGTTTAAGAGGGTTAAAGGAGGGTCGTTAAAGGAGGGTGTGTTACCGCAGGTGCCGATGTCGACGACGACGCTGAGCTCGGGCGCGGGCAGCGTGGCCGGCAAGCGCTCCAACCGCAGCGTGAAGCCGCCCGCCAAGCCGCAGGACACGTACGTCAAGGAGTACGTGCGCAAGCGCAACCTCATCCTCGAGCTGCTGGTGAGACTCATGTGTACAGTATCTATAGAATTGGTAGAGATTGTCGAAGAGTATCGAGTTGGAACTTTTATTTGCGCAATTATTAATAAACAATATTCTATCTCATATTATTGGGAATGTGAGTTTGTTTATTATGCTTTCATGCCTCATAATACACGTTGCCATTTTTAGTACACGTTGTAAGAGGTAGCGAAAATAAATAAATAGTGTACTTTTCATCATGAAATTGTCGCGGAAACTCCGAAATTAACGCGGGTGAAACTGTGGTGAACAGCTAGTAATTACATGAAATATTTAGATTAGATACACGTTTGGCGTACAAACAATTGCCTGATATTCTTCAGTCTATATTTCTGTGTGTCTGTCTGTCTGAGGGCGGTGAAGATTGAGTAGAGTAGGGTCGTTGAAGGGTTTCCGCATTTTTTTACAAGTTAACACTGAATTCATATTTAAATATAATATCATTATCGATTATTAACAGTCCGTCAGTCAACATAAAATAAGCAAAACTTTAACAAAAAAAAATTAAACCGACATCAAGAGTTTCGTTGTCTATCTCCGAAACTCATCATGGATTTTATGAAATTTAAATGGAACATTTCGGAATAAACCTCTTTCGAACAAAAAAATAATTTCGCAAATCCGTACTTACATTAAAAAAAATATATACATTCCATTTAAAACCTCCTCTTTTTTGAAGTCAGTTATAAATCAACTGTCGCCCAAATGATGTTGACTAATTTTTATTTTTTAGTCCGTCTTGTAGATTATTAAAAAATATTGGACACGTATTTTTTCTTTTTTTACGTAATCAAAAAATAACAGCGATATATTGAGTTGAAATTTCGCGTGACGTCACTATTCTGACAGTTTGTATGGCGGTTTTGCGGTTAGTGACGTCACGACCTCCTCATCCTAAACTTTAATGCGCTTCATCTCTGTATCTTTTAATTTATTTAAAAAAGCAAAAAATACGTGTCTATTGTTTTTTATTTTCTAACTGACGGACTAATTAGAATTTTGATTTTCAAAAGTAGTCCACATCCCTATTATTATTATCGATAGATAGTCAAGAACTTATAAGTAGAGTTTATACCTACTGGGATTCCCGCAGGAGCTCCGAAATGACCGCGGGTGTATGTGTATGTGTGTCCCCCCCCCGTAGGCGGTGGAGATCGAGTTCCTGGTGACGTGGCACAACCCGCACGCGCGCGTGGAGCAGGCGGTGCCGGGCGAGGACAACATCGCCACGTGGCGCTCCAAGCCGAACACGGAGCGCACGTGGCGCGAGTACGCGCGGCACGCCTGGGACCTCAGCCCCGTGCTCGCCGTCTACCTGCCCGAGAGGTGAGCGCGCAGTGCGCACTGAGCAGCTAGGTTAGCGACGAATGTTACGGTGGTAGTTTGTCGGAGTCGGAGTCTACTAATTTGGTTTTTCGGAGTCGGAGTCGGAATCGGACTCGGAGTGGAATTACAGAGATGTATTAGGTCAGCAGCTGGCACTTTGCGACCAGATAGGTAGATTAGAGCTGTTACGGAGCTATAAATTTTGTTTGTCGGAGTCGGAGTCGGAGTTGGTGCCAGCGGAGAGATGTATCACCCGCAAATCGTAACAAACATCCGATTTTAAACCTCTGATTTAAAAGTGTGGCAGCTGTCGTAATGCGTTAAATTGAGAACTTTCTCCTCGTCGTTTACCGTACCCTGGCACGAGTCCTACGCCTCACGCTCACCCTGCACTCGGACACACAAGCCGCCCATCTGCAGTCACAGAGCAAATAATCACTACGTTTTAAAAGTCTGCACTTTCATGCTAGGTAATCGCTGAACCGATTTATGAAAGCATTTTGTGCCAACCTTACCATGCAATTTAAGACGCAGTCAGGGGGATTTGGTTAGGTATTCCAAAGTTGGTAAGGACGTTATCGCATAGATCCATAGTACCTTTTGCTTCAAGGCAGTGTCGATGGGCTGTCTGCAGTATTAGTGCGGAGTTGGATCGGTTCGCTTGTGTGAGGTTGTCACGGGAGTGGCTTTTCTCGCTAATGTGAAGGTCCCGCGCAGGTTGAAGCACGACGGCATCATCGACGAGATCCGCAAGAAGGTGCGCGCGGCGCCCACCGCCGTGTGCCACGTGCCGCACGCGCTCAAGTACCTCGTCACCACGGAGACGCTGCTCAACGACGCGCAGGAGGTACGCACGCACGCACGCACGCACGCAAGCACGCATGACGTACTCAATTAACACTCCATACGATTGAGATGGTCATAAATGCACCCTTGGCCAAGTTGACAATCCTTACTAATATTGTAAATGCGTTCACGCCTTAACGGCTCAATCGATCATCACGTAATTTTGCATGCACGTTGACAGGAGTACAGAGAAGGACATAGGGCACTTTTTATTTCGGAATTCCCACGGGAACTCCGAAATTATCGCGGGTGAAACCGCGGGGAACAGCTAACCTACTATATGTATTAACGTTAAATTGTAGCAAATTAATCATAAAAAAAGAATAGAATCATTAAATCAAAAGTTCAGTTTGGCGTGACCACGTGATATAACGCCTCGTTTTTTAGTTTTCAATGCGTAAACCATTAAAGATTTTAAACTTGGCTAATGGGCTGCTGTCTTTGTAAGAAAATCTCTCTTTTTTAACCTGTATTTATTAAAATAGAAAATAAATACCAGATAGGTACTTAACACTAATTATCAAGTACAAGAAATCCTTTCGGTATAAAATAATAAAATATCAATTTGAATCTTTAACATACGCACTGAATAATCGATTTATGTACAGATGTATTGTACTATATAAACAACAGTGTGATGATTGTGTGTGTGTGTGCGTGTGCGCAGCTGGTGCACATGGTGACGTGGGCGCGCGTGTCCCCGGTGGAGGCGCTCTCGTACTTCAGCCGGCAGTACCCGCCGCACCCGCTGTCCGCGCAGGCGGCGGTCGCCGCGCTCGCCTCGTACCCGTCGTCGGCGGTGCTGCTGTACATACCGCAGCTGGTGCAGGCGCTGCGCCACGACACGGTGCGCGGGGGGGGGGGGGGGGGGGAGGCGGGGTGGGGGGAGGTGAACAGTACGGGGAAGGAAGTGAAGAGTGTGGCGAGTGAGGTGAACTGTGCGGGTAGGTAGGTGAAGAGTGCCGGAATGAGTAAAATATGGGTAGGAAGGGGTGAACAGTGTGGGGGAAGAGGTGAAGAGGGTGGAGAGGTAGTAAAGAGTGTGGGGGAGGAGGTGAAGAGTTTGGGGAAGGGGGGGGGTGAAGAGTGTTGGGTAGGAGGGATGGAGAGTGTGGAGTAGGAGGGGGGTAAAGAGTGAGAGAACAAGAGTTGAGACAAGGACAAACTTTGAAGCAAAGGTGGAGTGAAATTGGTCGCGAAGATGAAGGTAGGGTGGAAAGTGAGGATGATGCAGGAGTGTGGATGATAGTGATGCATGGCAGGTGTGTCGAAGTGAGTGGTGTGTGAGGGTGTGTTTTGTGGGGATGGTGTGAGGAATTAATTTGTGTTTATTATATTATGTGTTATGTAGTGTCTTTTGTTTTGTATCGTTTACTAGTTACCTATCGTTCACCCTCAAGTCAAGGGATCCTCCCCCAATGTCGATGATGGTAACGTAACCCGTATCACTTGCACTCGAGTAGGCGGGAATGAAGGCGAGGTACGAAGCGGTGAGGAGAATGAGGGTAATTCAAGTTAGGTGTTTCATATCCAGATGGGCTACGTGGCGGAGCTGATCAAGTCCCTGGCGAAGAAGTCGCAGGTGGTGGCTCACCAGCTGATATGGAACATGCGCACCAACATGTACACCGACGAGGAAATGCATAACAAGGACCGTGAGTCTCACTCGCACTTCTTTTTCTTCTTATTGACTTTCGCGTATTATAATGTACTAGCTGTGCCCCGCGGTTTCACCCGCGTGAGTTTTGGAACTCCCGCAGGAACTCCAAAGTAGCCTAATGTACTTCTTATAATATCAGCGGCTGTAGTAAACGTCCTGTCAAAATAGGTCGAATCGTTTCGGAGATTCATCTGCGTGAATTTTCGAACTCCCGCAGGATCTCTTTATATTAGGAACCTTTGCGGACAAAAGCAGAACAACCCGCCAAAGTTTCATCACAATTGGACCAATGGTTTAGAAACGCATAGAGGACAAACATACAAACATTCGTTTTTATTTATGAAGACTATAAATAATGTAATATAGTCTTTGAAGTTGTAATTTGTGGTGATTGCGAAATCTTTCTCGGAGTTTTCGACGGACACTGAAGTAATTAGCCAGAAACTAATATATCCATATGGTTGTTTAAAAATTGCCACTAAAACTCCGCAATCACATCCGTATATGCAAAATCGCGAATGCGTCATTTTTTACCTAATTTATATTTTAATTTGATTTTGTACCCTTTTAAATACATCATTCTTTTATATGTATGGATATTTTTTTTTATTTAAAATGCATATACAGAATGTTGTTTTGGTCAGCAACGCGCGTAACGGAGGTAGTAATATAACTAATATGGGTTCTAAAAAAAATATAAAAAAAAAATATTTTTTATAATTCGGAACATTATTTAAAAGAAAATCTCTGCACAAGATATCTAAAAATGTTTACATTAAATGGTAATTGGTAAAGCCTTAGCGCGTAGACTAGAGCTACGACATCTACGCGCTACGAGCAGCTACATCGCGCGTCGCGTCGTCGCCGGTACCTACTTAGGTAGGTACCTACTTTTGCACAAACGTTTTACCTATTTAGATCACGGTAAGTAAACAACACATTTTAGACTCTCTTTCCCTCCATACTTTACTGGGCTTAGGACCGGCAAAGGAACTGAATAATTTAGAAATTATTAAATTAGAAATGACATTTTTATCCATTAATAATATCCATTAAAGTTCTATGGCGCTGTTATTAAGTACCTTTGGCGTATTTAAAAAGGTGAACGAACTTATTTACAATCATTAAACGTGATTTACAAATTATTGATTACACATAACACGAAGTCTTCTAAAAGTTTTTTTTATTTACACTGATTTTACGTTAACGGTTTATCTGTTCAGTGTCTACCGCGTTGCGCGATGCACACAGAAGCACGACATCGCAAATTGTCTTTTAATCACGATAAAACAGTTTCATTCTTCGTAATCACTTCTAAAGCGTTCAGTATCTCTTGTTTTAATGTGTCGGCGTATTCGTCATGCGTACCACTTTACGTCACCCCACAAATAAAAGTCCAATTGAGTTAGATCGGGTGAACGTGGTGGCCACGGTATGGGTCCACCTCTTCCTATCCAACGATCACCAAACTCCGATGTTAAATGGTCAATGCCAAAGCTTCGCCCAGCATCCCAGGTAGGTATTCGCGCGCGGCTGCGCACGAAAGTAGGTATTCAAGGACTGCATCTTGAACATTAACAGGGAGCCCAGATTGACCTCTACCTGTAGTGTGACGAGGTGTAGCGAATGTTACCCATTCCCTGAGACTAAAAACAACAGTCCTTATGGTGTAACGAGTTTCACTTGGACGAGTTGAAAACGTCGCACTCCACTCGGCCACACTATTCGCTTCATCTTCGCTATTACTAAATACTCAATAAATCGTAAATTTCACTATTGGTTAATCCTGCGAACGACCGAGCCATTTTAGCATAGAAACAACGCACGCGCAATAGCCGCGGCTGTGGGAGGCAGACTGGCTGGCGCCTGGCGCTGGCCGCTGGCGCTAGCGCCGGCGGGCGGGGGTGGCACATCGCCGCGCCCCCCGGCCCCCGCCGCCCGCCCGCCCCGCCGCATTCGCCCGCGTTCCCACCGAGGCGGGGTGTATGTAGGTACTATGTACGTAGGTACTATTGCATGCCATATGATGCGCGCCGCGCCGCGCGGTCAACGACCGGTAGCGTAGGCTCGCCCGCTTGTATAAACAAAATAAATAATTTTTTCGGATTTTCCTTGAAAAAATAATTATTTTTTTTTATATTTTTTTTGACATCAGTATCGTTAGTACAACCACCTCTGTGACGGGCGTTGTTGACCAAAACAACAGCTTGTATAAATACAGAGTTAACATATATTCAGGGAAACAAAAACCAAATATACATAAACCAGCATAAACAAGCACTTTACGAATATAAGAAGTGAAAGCGTATTTTTTTCCTATTTCCTCGAAAACTTGTTGGTTGGCTAAAATTTGTATTTTTGTAGCAGATAAATTATTTATATCATATTCAGTTTTATAATTCTATTCCTTCAGCCGCCTTGTTCGACATATTGGAAGCGCTGACCAAGAGCATAGTGGACTCGCTTTCCGGCCCCGCGAAGGCTTTCTACGAGCGGGAGTTCGACTTCTTCGGCCAGATAACCAACATCAGCGGCATCATACGGCCCTACCCCAAGGGAGCGGAGCGGAAGAGAGCTTGCCTTGAGGCGCTAAAAAATGTCAAGGTAGGAATTTTTTTTTTTTTTGAAAAGTGTTTATTTATTCATCAATATCCATTTTGTCCCCTTCAAAGTAATCCCCCTCAGATATAATGCACTTATGCCAGCGCTTCTTCCAATCCTCAAGGCACTTCTGAAATGCACTTTTCCGTATGGCCATCAGCTCGTTCTTCGATTCTGACTTTATCTCATCAGTTGTGGCAAAACGCTTTCCTTTCATTTATCTCTTCAGTTTTGGGAATAGGAAAAAGTCGCAGTGAGCCAAATCTGTTGAATGCGATGGTTGAGCCATGAGTACGGTGTTGTTTTTGGCATGAATGCAACGTTGCTTTGGGGGACCTATGGGAATGATGTTCTTTAACGTGGTTTGCGACAATTTAATTGGTAAAAAAAACTAAAAAGCTGGCACTGGGAACGACTTTTTATCGGAACAAAGAGCTCCCGGGGTAATTTCGAAATGAAGGATTTCGAAGGTAGGATCGCGAGGAACAGTTTTTTGATTTTTTTTGATTTTTTGATGGTTATTTATAACCATCAAAAAACTGTTCGCTGTTTTTAAATTACCATATATTTTTAAATCGCTGTGTTGAATTACCATATATTTTTTAATTTTCATCCAGGCTAAAAGAGTTCCCGAGTGAATCCCGTAAATGACGCTAGGAAATACAATTGATAAATAAATAAATTATTTGCCAGGTACAACTGGGCTGCTATTTGCCGTCCAATCCGGACTCTATGGTTTTGGACATAGATTATAAGAGCGGTAATTATACCAACTTTTAATTACATTGTTTGTGTCACAATCTCCACCCATTACAATTTTGTGACTCTCCCTTTTTTTTGACAACGTATGTACATGTCGATGGTCCAAGAATTATTACTACTATAAGTTACTGCGTCTCTGCTTGTGTATCTTTAGAATTAATGTAGTATCTATCTCGGCGGTCTAAGTATTATTGTGTTACGAAGTTCCCGCGGGAACTGTCCCTCTGTTTTTCATCATGATCTGCTGAGTCGCTAAGGCGTGAAAGCGTGATAAATAACCAAACAAACTCACTTTTACATTTATAATAGTAAGGATTATAAGGTGTGTGTGCGTGTGCACGTGTGCAGGCACGCCGATGCAGAGTGCGGCTAAAGCGCCGTACTTGGCGCGCTTCAGGGTGCGCAAGTACGGCATCGCGGAGATGGAGGCGGTGGCGCTGGCCGTGGCCGCCGGGGACGAGCCCGCCGCGGTGAGAACAAAGCGCAGAGATAGTAATATATTAGAGAGTAGAGTAGAGAGGCAAAGGAAGGTAGGTACGAGCAAATGTCCCAAAACTTATAACTATGAATTTTGCAAACGGTGGCTGAGTAGAAAACGGACTTCGCGCGTCGTTTTATATATTTCGTTACGTAAATATTATTATATAAAAAGTTTTTGTGCGTGAGAAGAAATTTGTGTGGTGAGAAGATTGCCCGGCAACATTGGTTTTCATTTATTTATTTTCATACCAAACTGAGTCGATCTGCGTCTTCTATCTGTTCTGTGACCCGAATGATCGCACGTCTCACCTCACACCCATGTGTGAATCCATGGAACCTATGCAACAGATAGATATCACATTCGACTCAGTTTAGTTGAAAAATATGAACACCAAATTCAAATGGAAAAATTATTTCCTACTTACAATCGGAAGTCGTCTTATCTACCTGTGAAGTGCCGAGGCTGCCAAACCAGAACAATTTTGAAAAAAAAAAAAATAACTCAAACTTTTGGCAACCCTACTCAAAATGCTACAGCTATTTATCTGCTCCGTGGCTATAAGTGTGTGGAGTTTTTTGGCGGGAATCAAAGATGGCGGTTCGGTCATCTATTTTCATGTCGATAAAAAAATCGTTAAAAATGGATTTTGTTGTATTATAAAGTGCTGTATTGGACAATAATTTTCACAGTAACAGTTTTTTATCTGCTTACATAACATTTCGAGCTGATCTCTTCGGTTCCCTCCAAAAGCTCCGAGAAAATTCTTGCAAGCTATAGTACCGTGGCTTGCAAGTTCAAACCGTACAACGAAGCATTTTAATAGAAAATACGTTGATCTATAATGTTGTGCGCAGGAGGAGGGCAAGGACCGGTTCACGTCGATAGCGGCGGAGACGTGGCAGGCGGCCATCTTCAAGGTGGGCGACGACGTGCGCCAGGACATGCTCGCGCTGCAGGTCATCCTGCTGTTCAAGAACATCTTCCAGCAGGTCGGGCTCGACCTCTACCTGTTCCCCTACAAAGTGGTCGCCACCGCGCCCGGGGTGAGTGTCTACATGCACCGCTGCTTTCGTCTATGAAATAAATTAAACAAATACAAACCGGTCAAGTGCGGTCGTTAAATAGTTCGTCCGTTACGGGAATCGAGTTTCAAAGTTTAGAAAGTTGTTTTTTTTAGTGATGTAGCTACTAATTCACGGTTCTCAAATTTTCCCTCTTGTGCTATAAGAAATTGCTTTTTGCCAAATTTCATGATCAACGGGAAGTACCCTATAGCACAGATAATAAGTACTACTAAATACTGCTAGATACTAGCCTATAGGTTTTGATTCACTTATCTTGACAGATTGACAGACGGACAGTCAAATGATCCTGTAATCAGTAATGGATCCTTTTATCCTTTGGAGGTATACGGGGTAAATTTTTCAACTGGGCATGGATGGTAAAAACTAATACTGTAAAATTGTATATTAGTACTAAAGGTTAGCTTAAATAAATTGAATATCTATGTGCGCAGTGTGGTGTCATCGAGTGCGTGCCGAACGCCAAGTCGCGCGACCAGCTCGGCCGGCAGACGGACATCGGCATGTACGAGTACTTCATCAAGACTTACGGCGACGAGACCTCCAGGGAGTTCCAGGTGAGCTGCTCGGCCCCGCACCGGTCACCGGGTACCGTTTACCGGTGACCAGGTACCGTTTACCGGTGACCAGGTACCGTTTACCGGTGACCAGGTACCGTTTACCGGTCACCGGGTACCGTTTACCGGTCACCTCGTACCGTTTACCGGTCACCTCGTACCGTTTACCGGTCACCTCGTACCGTTTACTGGTCACCACGTACCGTTTACTGGTCACCACGTACCGTTTAACGGTCACCAGATATCGGCGACTGATCCCTAGTCTCTGATTACCAGTCACCAGGTATCGTTTAATGGTCACCAGAGTTTACCGGTGACCAGTTACAGTTTACCGGTCACTAAGTACCATTTAACGGTGACCAGTCCCCAGGTACCTTTCGCCGGTCACCAAATACCGGTAAACTGTACACTGTAACAAGAGAGGCGATTTGGCGAAAACTGTAAGCCTATCTTGTTTTGAATAAATAAATAAATATATAAATGAGTCACCAGTGTTGAGAAGTATGAACGCCTACGCTAAATTAGATAGCAAAACACAAGGTGCACATATTTGCCGCCTATAGCGGAGTGGCGCTACTACCCACTACCTACTACCTACTGGCCTAATTTGTGCACTGTCGCCATAAATTTACCGATGCGTAATTTCCCTCTGAAATAAAGAGAGGTACCTTAGATCTTTAGATTGTCCTTGTTTTTATTTCATCAACCAGGTCCCGGTTACTGGTTACCGGTTACCGGTCACCAGTCAGTTCTTTATGTACCTAGTCTAGTTACAGGTTAACATTCGTCGATGTGGTTGTGCGTTGTGCCGGCAGGCGGCGCGGCGCTGCTTCGTGACGTCGATGGCGGCTTACAGCGTGATCGGGTTCCTGCTGCAGATCAAGGACCGCCACAACGGGAACATCATGCTCGACAGGGACGGACATATTATACACATCGGTACGCACAACAGCTGTAGTCGTTATCATAACTTCTATAACATGTCGAAGTTGATCTGTAGATGTGGCTATTTTGGACGTCGATGTAATCCTACTTCCTACTAATATTATAAATGTGAAAGTGTGAATGTTTGGATGTGTAGATGTTTGGATGTTTGTTACTCAATCACGCAAAAACGGCTGAACGGATTTGGATGAAATTTGGCATGCAGGTTGACAGAGGTACAGAAAAGGACATAGGGTACTTTTTATCCCGGAATTCCCGCGGGATCTCCGAAATTACCGCGGGTGAAACCGCGGGGCACAGCTAGTAACAATATATCTAATAATCCCGACAGCTTTCAGTGTTATGGCCGGAGACAAGAAGCTGCGCAACTAACTCCAGTCTCATATTATACTAATATTTTATAGAGAAAAGAGTTTGTAGGGCTAATTTCTGGAATTACTGAACCAGTTTTAAAGATTCTTAGGAAACAAAAATCCTTGAAGTAGATTTAAAGTATTTTGTTTTGGTCTAAAATTGTAATTGGCTCGGTTTGCAGATTTCGGGTTCATGTTCGAGTCGTCGCCGGGCGGCAACCTCGGCTTTGAGCCCGACATCAAGCTGACGGACGAGATGGTGATGGTGATGGGCGGCAAGATGGAGGCGCCGCCCTTCCGGTGGTTCTGCGAGCTGTGCGTGCAGGCGTTCCTCGCCGTCAGGTCATTGTGCACTCTATTTTTTTTTATTTATTTACTCCAAAAACAAATACATTAACAACATTGGGTTCGATTTACTATGTGGTTTTGTGATGGTCCTTCGAGCCGGATTTTGTACGTGTAGACGTTAAAATACGCCTGAATGCAGGCGAGGTAGAGATTATGGACCTCCACTTGCTGTGATTCTCTAGTAACTCGTCTAAATTTACAAGAACTTATTCAGAGCACAATATTAGCACATTCGAAAAGCACATTCAATAGATGGATTATTTTGCGCTCTTTGAATAGACATAGACATATAGTTTTCAAATTAATGAAAATATACTTGGATAAAGCGCATTACAGTTTAGGAGTGGGGGCTCGTAACGTCGTATGCAGGTAAAAACTGTAAAAAAGAAAAATACGTGTCTAATATATTTTGTAATCCTACAAAAATTTTGTCAAATAGCCTATGGACACCGTCGCATAAAACACGTCTTCTTATGTTTGCGATTCGTTTAAAAACTGCACCACCGATTTTTATACTTAATCTTAATTCTTTATAACAAAATATTGAGGTACGGGGAAGATCGAGAACATTTTACCAGCTCAATTTGAATTTCTGACCCCCCGCAGACCGTACCAGGAGGCGATAATATCGATGGTCTCCCTCATGCTGGACACGGGGCTGCCGTGTTTCCGCGGGCAGACGATCCGGCTGCTGCGGTCGCGCTTCGCCCCCAACTCCACGGAGAAGGAGGCGGCGGCCTACATGCTGTCCATCATCCGCAACTCGTTCCTCAACTTCAGGACGCGAACGTACGACATGATACAATACTATCAGAACCAAATACCGTACTAGTTTTTATTTTGGAGGTTATGTCTAGTCCCAGTTTCTGTATTCGCCGCCGGAATTAGGCAAACTTTGACAGCTCGTTTCTTCAATATCTAGTTACCTAGTTACATTTTTAATTGATTAAAAAAAAAAGGAAGATTCGGAAGTATGATCATTTTCATGAATAATATATTTTATTGAATCCATACACGTTGTCAGTGGTACAGAAAAGAACATCGGGTACTTTTTATTCTGAAATTTCCTCGGGAACTCCGAAATCAAACAGCTACAGCTAGTAACTATGTTCATACTTGCTCGAAACACTACTTTTTCCTAGATAAAAACTCTATGTCCTTTCCTGTACTTGTGACAGCGTGGATACTTTTCATCAAAGCGTATCAAATAAACAAGTTATGATTATGTCAAAATTTAACGTTACATATTTTTTAGATTGAATTTCTGATAAGTCACTCGTTTAACTTGACACTCTTTTACAAGTTTTAGTAAGACATTTCTAGGGTTGTCCCATACAAATTTGGTCTAAATCTGATGAAAACATAAAGTAGATTCTATTGATATTGGTTGAAAATGTGATTATTTCCGTTCAAGTTCGTCTAATTCTGGAGTCGGCTAGAGCTTTAGTAGGTTTGGTTTTATGTAATACGTAATAGAGTAAGTAGTGTCTTTTATCTTTTTTTGATTCGATAGATCGGAATGACGTTTATAGACCAAACTTTGCCTGTATATTTACATATTATAATATATTTAGCAGAATCCCATTCGGAGGTATGCAAAGTACCTTACACTACGAGCAGTTTTGCAAAATATTTTCTTATACGAACGCTGTATAGTGTATACCTACTTTGTAACTGTAAATACCTACGTCGTCTCGGTCTGTCGAATTAAGTCGACTTCAGTTACCTAAAAGAAAAAAAACTAATAGTTATCTTTAGACGAAAGTGATTTTAAAATTAAGGAAAAAGTTTGATATTACCATGGTCATTATAGACTTATCTTCCACGATGTATATGCGAACTGTGTGATGGTAAATTATTATTTTTTCAATTTATATTTTTATTTATTTATTTGATGCCGACGCTTTTTGTTGAATAATTTTCCGGTTTACCTCGTGTTGTCGTTACCATAAAAATGGCTGTATTACTTACATTCATTTGTTCCCAATTCCATATATCTAGCGTCTTCTAGCTCTCATCGAGATAGAGATAGGTAGAGATCACGTGCTGCGTAACTGCATAGATCATCTCTTATTCTTTCCTCTAAAAAAAAAAGAACGCGTACACGTGACAGAAACTAAATCTCTCTGCGTCAGAATAGTTTCGTTCAAAAACGTTACACTCAAATTCGATCCTGACATTTTGCATTCATAGCGCCCACAGTTCTAAAAACGAGTGCTTGTATTATGAGGCTACTCATTACCATCTATATGAATTATTTAGTGGAAAATCGTTAAAATTCAAAATGTGTAATGTAATACATAACGTATTTTTTTTTTTCAAAAAAGTTTTAGCACGTTTTTGTACAATCGTACATTATAATCATCAATTTATGAAACGTGAGTTTTATAAAATCTATGTACATCTGTTTATTAGAAACTTAGTCAGTTTTGCGGTCGACTGTACTAATCTACTTCAAGGCGACATCACACGTCTGTTCTAGCAACTATAGATTAATTGTGATTGAGAAATACGACTTCTTTAGATTATAGTAACTGATACTGCCCATTAGTACCTACGCGGCCAAACATTCCGCGAGGGTCATAATATTGCAATTACAAATAATATTATGCTGATTTAACTTTGGAACGTTGCTTTGCTGTCAATTATGCTTATTGATATAAATATCAATATCTAAATATTACACTTGAGAAATATAAAAATTTAGAAGAAACAAAAACCACATTGACCCTTCGGTCTGACATGAAAAAATGATAACGAATAACGATTCCGTTTTTGCTATTTGGTTACGGAATAACCAAACGATGTTTATCACGATTATATAGACTTCGTCCCTTAGCGGCAGTTGTGCAAAGTATCAGTTGCCCTCTTATAGTTGTTCTGGAAAATAGTAGGTACACGTATCAACGTACTGTGTATACGCGCGGTTTCAAAGAGTGTCTGCAATTAAAGATTTTTATTCGAACTTAATAAAAACTAAATACAACGTGTTAATGAATTAACTGAAAACCTGATACATCCCATTTAAAAAAATAATATGATTAAAATATATATTATGTCGAAAAAAATTATACTTTAAGAGTTATTCAACATTAGTTTGGAGGTGACCTAGCTACGAAATTCCAAGCGCTACGCCCGCGCCTACCGGTTCGAATTTTTTTGCTGCGGGCGGCGTACGCGCCAAATATTGTATTATAAATATTTAGACATGGGCTATTAAAAATGAAAATATATAACCTATATTAAAACAGTGCGATCAATTCGCTAGTTGATTCTCAGCAAACTACTTTCTAGTTTTCAGTTAATTCATTAACACGTTGTATAATTAATAATAATATTCTTTTTTCTAATCCGTTAAATTAGTAAATGGTGGTCTGTGGTTCAGTATGTACTTAAAGAGTATTGTAATTTTATATTAATTGAGATTATACATAATTTTGCACGGGGAAATAGAAGTCCTTAATTTTTTTAATAATTTAACCAAATACAGCTTTTTCAGTATAGTACTCTTCGATGTATGCTACGTAGGTAAAAGCGAAACCTATTTGTTTATAAAAATGAAATAATTTCAAAAGAAATAAATATTCTTCTTCGTACAAAAGTGCCCTATTAAATTTCAATTGAATATTTAAATAAAACAGGTTTGTGTCCTTCTCCTTTGTTACAATTGATATAACATTTTATTCTCTAAAAGTGGAAAAAGACAAATGAATATTTTAAATAAAGCATTCAATAACATGTTTAATCATGAATTAAACACAAACGTAAACTGTACTACGTAAGTTTTAATATATATTTTTTTGTCTGCGCCTGACAAAAAATGACAAGAAATATTAAGTTAGAGTAGGTGCTAAGGGCCTGATTCAATATGACCATAACATTCTGTGTTCAGATAACGCATCACAGAAATTACAACGCCAACAGGCATACAGAATACTAAATTGCATATGATTAATAGGCATAGTTAGAACAGCATTCAGCGTGCGCACACTGCACACATATAATATTATGTACGTAGAATTGAAAGTGTGGTCGAACCACATGTTTTCACATGACTACGTCTCTCGGCGGGAACGTAAATAAACGATCATTCAATTGTTTTTGTAGTTCAATTTCGAACAAAACTTTAATGAAACTATCGATCTATGTGTACGATTAATATTGTTTTTTTTTAATGACTAAATATTGTTTTTTTTTCTATCTATAGCTTTTGTGATTGTGTCACAGCTATATATGCGTTATGAGGAAGGAATGTTGTTGGTCATAGTGAATCAAGGTCCAGGATTGAGGACGGTTCTTCCTTTTACTAGCTTAGTGCCTGTGTATATGAAGCATCATATCAAAGAAAGGCTTTTATTTGAATTGCGATTATTTTGTATGATGACAATCATAATTATAGTCATCGTAATTATTCTACGTCGCATGTCCATAAATGATGTTAACTATTATCAACTTTAATACGTTTGCAATAAGAGTTAAAATGTTTAAGAATGTAGATTATCATAATGTATCTATTGTTATACTATAATAAGTATCATAAGTGTTGTTTTCATATTTAAATGATTTAAATAACAGTTGAAATTGTGTGTCTGTACAAATTGTTTGAATTATAAAACTAACTGTATATTTATTTTTGGGACATTCCTCATAATTGTATGTAATAAACTGATTTTAATTATCGTTGTTGGATTAAAGTATCTGGAAAAGGTATTGTTTCTTGTTTTATTCGATTGTACGCTTGGCGGTTCATGATAGTGTTGTACTTATGAGATTACACACAATAGGGACGTTGAAGACTTTTGAAAATCAAAATTCTAATTAGTCCGTCAGTTAGATTAATTTAAAAAACATTAAACACATATTTTTTATTTTTCAAATAAATGAAAATACACAGAGATAAAGCGCATTAAAGTTTAGGATGGGCTCGTGACGTCACTTACGGCTGCAAGCCGCCATACAAACTGCACTGGTTAGTGACGTCACGCGAAATTTCAACTCAATGTATCGCCGTTATTTTTCGATTACGTAAAAAAAAGAAAAAAAAAACGTGTCCAATATTTTTTATCTACAAGACAAACTAAAAAAAATAGTCAAATAGCCTATTGATTCACTTTATTTGCAAGATGCAAAAGATAAAAGAAATAAACACAAGTGGTGCGCTTGGGAGGGTCATTAATTTATGCCACTGTAATATAGAGTACATATTTCTAAAATTTACCAAGAACAGAGGCGTATGCTCCTCTCTCCATTTAAAAGCACTGTTTGTACGACATCTTTCTAGTTTCTATAAAATTGCGACGCACACGAATGAATGTCGAGTGAATCGTTCAACTCTCGTCTACACGTTCATTTCTACTTCAATCGCGTTGAAGTTGAATGGTAAAAGTGAAAACGCCACGCAAGACTTACCTAGTGATAGAACGTTGTGAATGTGTTCACACGTTGTGGGGTAGAGGAATGTAATACTTACGGTGTTTTTTAAAATACAATTTAATAGGCCAGTAATCAATCATACTCCATACTATAACAATCTACAAAAGACAAATAGTATTCTAGTTTTTTCAAACACTTTTTCACTTTACTCAAATTTAAGTTAGGTAAATGTTCTCTTTTATGTTCTGGAAATTTTTTTGAGAATTCATCTTTGATCGTGTGATCAGTTTTAGTAGTTTTAGAACTATTTCTTGCTTCATATAAAATTTGATGCAAATGCGAAAGTGCTGCCTTGCAATAGTATAACTTGTTGTCTTCACTGGGACCTCGGAGTACAAGGAAAGTGTCGTGTTTCATAATCTCTAAGCTGGTTTCATCAGTTTGTATTAGTTGACTCTGAAATCAATTTTTAATACATAAATATAAAAAATTAATCACTATCTCCCTTGGTCACGGCATCACGCGTGATCGGCTGAACTGGTTATCATTAAATTCTGCATACAAGTCGTCAGGGTACAGAGAAAGACATAGGATACCTTTTATTCCGGAATTCCTGTGGGAACTCTGAAATTACCGCAGGAGAAATCGTGGGGGACAGCTAGTCTGTGATAAAATATGAATGAATGCATGATTTTAGGTAGTTTGATTTGGTTCATAAACTACTGGATGAATTTTAACTAGATCTATACAGTTGCCTTTGAGTCTTTGAAATGAGTGAATTCTTGAAATCAGTTACCTGATGACATTTCTGGGCCACAGACTCAACAGCAGTAGCAGCATCGTCAAAGTTAGTATTTGTATCGAAATTGGCACAGATACTGAAGATACATACAGTGCCTTCTACCGGCTCCAATTCACCATTGAAATATCTCATGGCAAACACATATGAAGCCAACACATTTGTTATGTTGAATTTTATTACTGGCGATGGATTTACACTCTGCAAAAAGTTTTTTTTTATTTCAGCAACAAAAATATGGCTAGCCTTTATTGAATTATGATTATTGTTCCCTGAGAAAGTTAAGACAATTTTTTTTTTGCCCATTCATCATTTTAAAGAAAGGAAAATCCACTATAATGCTTTTATCTATATAAATATCTGGGTAACTGAGCTTCACTCGTTGTTTATAGCGCCATCTGTTGTTACGTAGAAAAACAAACACTCATTTTTCATAGCCTGAAAACACAGTTAAAACAACATTTTCTAGAAATGAAAGCTAGCTGGATCAATTAATCGCCCCTGATACCCCATGCATACCAAATTTCATGAAAATCTTGGAGCCGTTTCTGAGATTCAGATTATATATACAATACAATATATATATATATATATATATATAGATATATATTATAGATATACAAGAATTGCCCGTTTTAGATAGTCGATGTTTTACAGTTAAAAATAGAGGTATTTAACTTTTTGAAGTATTGAACAACTTACGGTAATAGAAGTGAATTTTGCCACTTCTTTCAGTATTGGGCATTTCTTCAAAGCCTCTTCCTCTTTATGTTCAATATCCACAGCCTCCACAAGCTTTTTGTCTTTTCTGTATGTCCACCAAGGCTCCCACTGTGGTATAATAGACTCCACATTGCCCTGACTTATCAGTGCCTCAAATTCATTCTTCTCGTCTGCTGTTAAAACATTCCATACAGCATCTGGATCATCCAAGTTGAGGTCTTTCAATCGCTCATGTAAATTTACAGCTTCTTCGTCATCAGAATCTAAGGAATTATCAGAACTGTCAATTTCATCTAATAATTCAGGGATTTGCGCATCATCTGTGCCACTATCTTTCATCCT
This sequence comes from Zygaena filipendulae, assembly GCA_907165275.2. Taxonomy (NCBI): domain Eukaryota; kingdom Metazoa; phylum Arthropoda; class Insecta; order Lepidoptera; family Zygaenidae; genus Zygaena; species Zygaena filipendulae. The sequence continues at coordinate 2,933,833 of OU015668.1, forward strand.
TTTTAATACTTCAATCATTTTCTTTTTTGACTCCTCATCTGTGTATTGTGCAGTAAGTTCATTGTTGACACATTCTCTATAGAAGTCCTCAGAGCATTCCATATGTTTCTCCGATTTATAACATTCAAGTGAACAGTAGAATGTTTCACACCGAGGACAACAATATTTGCTTGGATTTTCATCACACCTGTAAAGGACCATAAGTTGACCATAAGACCATAATGATGTTGTTCAAAACACTGACCAAGTTCCAAAACTTGTCTGAGGTGTAAAATACCTAGTTTTAAAACTAGTGAACTTCCAAACAAAAATAAAAAGTAAGAATACTCACAAGCCGCATATATTTGGAGTCTTTCCCTTAAAATTTTCTTCAGACATTCTATTATTTTAATAGTATGTTTAGTTTTATTCACAAATATATAGCATTTAAGTCTTAAATCTGAAATTCTGAACTATGCTAAAAATTAGTACAAAACTACAAAACTGAAAAGCGTAGTGATTACCTTCTCTCTGCTGAAAAGTGAAAACAAAAACATTACACATAGGGAAGCAAAGGAATCGAAATCAATACAGCCAGTTCATATGTTTTTCTTCTTTCACCATGTTTTTTCATGTTTCGGTTTTTTCGAAATTCCATCTGGAACTCGAAATATTAAAAAGAAATGCTGGTCATCCTACTAATATTATAAATGTGAAAGTGTGGATGTTTGGATATTTGGATGTTTGGATGTTTGTTACTCAATCACCTAGGTAACTGCTGCCCTTGCGGTTCGCGCTTAGTTAGTTAGTTAGTTAGTGAGTCGAGTTGAGTCCCCCGCTGCTGCTTTCCTAGTGTGCGTGAGAATTTGCGCATGTTGTGTTTGTGTTGTTGCCGCCAGGAACGATGCAGAGCGGCATGAAACAGATATAACTTTTGCAAATACCTACTCGCGGCGCGTCTCGGATCCATAGATAATACAATATATACGGGATCGGATCGGAGTAATTCTCTTAAGGTTGGACTGTGAAGAGTTGCTGCCAAAAGTTCCGGTAAAGCATCGAAATGCATCTCACCAATGCATTTCGATGTAAATAACTTCAGAAGAAGAAAACTACTACTGAATTGGCTGTATAGACTTAGCATTGGGGTAAATTTCATTTAAAAAAAAGAAAACAAAATTTGAAAAATTTATAACTTCAGAAAAAGAAAAATACCACTGAATTGGCTGTATAGACTTAGCTTCCTTTGTCTTTCCTATTGGAGTAAATAATAAAAAAAAGTTTGTTATTTGTATTTGTTTGTCAACAAAACGGTAGTATCTCTAAGTAGTTTGTGTTTTCCAGCTATCCTCTTTATCAGAATGTTACTATTTTATTATATTATTGCAGTACGACGCAAACGCTAACGCAGTGATTATATTATTCTCATTGAGTGCAGTGCAAAAATAATTGGTGCAGTGGACATGAGTTCAGATAATAATTCCAGAAGAAGCATTTGTGGTGCAGCTCCAATCTGTTACAAAACTTTTAATGATGTCTCAGCCTGAGTTAGTGGAAGATTTTTTTGGCGTCTACTTGCTCTACTCTATAAACCCTAAGTACAAGGGACGAACTTATATTGGGTATACCAGAGACCCTAACCGAAGGATAATGCAGCACAATCGAGGTACCTGGGCTGGGGGAGCTCACAGGACCAGCAACAGAGGGCCTTGGTTAATATATTATTTTGATAAGGGCAAAAAGTTTTCAAATTAACCTGGTTTTAGGTCCCAAAAAAAGTTAAAAGAGTCAGTAATTATTTACTTTCAGTTCATTTTATTATCTTTCTACAATACCTACTATATGTTTAATGTAATAAAAAATATTAAGTAATTATGTGTCAGCTTTAGGATTTACAATTAAAAGTAATTTTAATGGTTATTTTTTATAATTTTTTTATGGTAATAATTGGCTTCAAAATGATACAGTTCAAGTTTAATTACTGCTTTACTTTGTTGCTGGCACATCATGGCACTTATGTTGTATTTTATTTTCAGGAAAATGGTTATGATAGTGCATGGGTTTCCAAACAATATATCAGCTCTAAGGGTGAGTACTTATATATAAGCTAAATTATTTTCTTGCCAGTATAGAGAGATTCTGAACTAAGGCATTACAGAAATAAGTATCATCTTTCAGCAATTAACCTACGGTTTGAAATTTCAAATCAAATCAATTTATTTTACCATAATAACAATAAAAAAATTACATAGAGAATTAACTAAAACATAAAGGGTATTGCTTAAAAGGTAAAAAAGTATGTCAGACTAATTTCGTGATTTTTAGACCCCTCGGGATCTTTGGCACAGTTGGTCACATTTATTTTTTTATTTTAGTTTGAATGGGCCTGGCAAAATCCAACAAAAACAACTCGTCTCCAGCACTTAAATCTCAAAAAGATGCCAAAGAAAGAATCAGAGTTTGAGTTTAAACTTCGAATCTTATCAGAGATGCTTTGTGTCGGACCGTGGTACAGGTTGCCATTGCTTATAAGGTGGCTGGAAAATGATTTTATCAAGGAATTTCCTGTAAGTTTAAATGTGACTAAATGCAACTAATTTCACTTCATTTTCACATAATGAAATATCACCTGTTTTAAAATATGTAGGTATATATTAACATATACATAAAGGTATTACCTCAGCGTAATAAATATTATTACTACTAGTTGTTACCAATAGTAACATTCACACACACATTTGCAAATTTTCGGATTCCCTGAGGAAACCCTGACATGGCAGTGAATTATTATTTCATTAAAACATAAAAATTGTAACAATATGAACTATTTTAATATGTCAAGTAGTACAGAAATTACACAATCAGAAAGGCGCGGTCGGTGTGCCCCCTGGCAGCCTGGGGAGATGGCATGATATTTTTTGGTGACACTATACCAGACATTAAAAGCTGCAAGATTCAGAATATATATATACATGTATAAGAATTGCTCATTTAAAGGTAGTAGACTGATTGTAGCCATAAAAAATTAGCTACCTATCATTATGCTACAATCATCATTGAAATTTTAATTCTAATGCCATAATCCTAAGGCATATTATACTATTTCTCACCCAAAAATCTCCTGATTGTTCACATTGGGCCTTACAGACCTTAAGTATCCAATAAAAAGATATACATAGCTTCAGTGTTAATAAATACAGAACTTAAACAAACAGTTTTTCTTTTCAGTCAGAAAGAAAGCCCCCTGACCACATCACAATATGTCACGGGCCAGTCAAGAGCCGAAACCTGAAGAAATCTGGCACTAGTAACCACAGTATTAGTATAGAATGTTTCATATGTTCCAGTTATATCTTAGAGCAACAATCCAAATTGGCATGTTTAAATCATAACTGTGAATTTGTAACACATATTACATGTTTGGCCAATTTATTTTTAAAACCTGGAGAGTATGTGCCTATTGAAGGGTCATGTCCCTTTTGTGACAAAAAATTGAAATGGGGAGACTTGATTAGAAGATTGAAGGGATGTACTCAGGAGGTGACAGAATGTGATGGGGTAACGGAAAATGATGTAGTGACAAGCGATAACTCTGAGGGTGAGGGTGACCGTAGTGATGATAATGTTGTTTGCTCGCAAGATAGAGGTTTTGTCGATAATAATTCAAAATGGTTTCTTGACTTTAATGATGATATTATTTTATGACCAAATAGGGATTATAATTCAGGGTATGACACTGGTAATAAACATAGATTTTCATATAAAATTTATATCTTTTATTTATAACTTCCCTAATTAATAAGAACAAATGGAAAGATCTTATTTAGGTCAATATGTGTATAAATATATACTATGTAGATCTATAAAGATAATGATTTCTATTTACTTTAAAGAAGTAAGAAATTAAAGATATTTAAATAAAATTATTATAATTTATTTACAATATAATTTTTTTACCAACTAACAGGTACATTTGGGTTATTTTACATACCTACCTAATAAATTATAGAGGGTTTATGTTAGATAGATAGTTTATGATTTAAATATTTTGTTCATATCATGACTAAAAAAATTGGCCTACCATAGTTTGATAGTAATTAAAAAAAAAATTGACAATATTTGATAAATAATAAAATATGTTCATTAACTTTTCCAACTATTTTAGGTATCTAAATCAAAATCATATAAATGAATAAATGAATGAAAAACACTATAGCACCACAATCAGGACTAAAAACTAATAAAACAGAAAGTATTAAGTGACTCCAAAGGGCGGCCTTATCACTATACAGTGATCTATTCCAGGCTACCAGGTGGAGTATAGAGAGATGAATTACCTGCCTAAGTACAAATCTCATGACGGATGCTGTATGATGTAGGTAGTAGTGCAGTAGGTACACTGTTAGGAATGAATAAATGCATTAAAATTTGGCATTAGGTATAGCACCAAGCGTAATTTTCTGTGGTATTGTGTTCGTAACTTATTATACCACCTAAGAAATTTGCCGAATGCACTTTATCAATAGTCATCATCACCGAAAATGCCATCGTCATCATCGTCGAAGTCATCATCATCTTCGTCCACTCCGGGAGGCACGAATGCCCCGTTCATAATACCACTCACAGGCTCTTCAAAGCCGAGCACTTTAGCCAAACCGTACACTAATCTCATCAAAACCAGTCTTGTAAAATCCACAGGCGAGGTCATCTCTTTCCGCTGCAAAGTCAATTGTTTCTGCGATGGATAATTCATCACTTTCCTCTTCTTCATTTCACACGGTGTCAACACTAGAATTAGCGCGAAAATTACAAAATATTTACGCGCCATGTTTATAGAATTCACCCGCCAAAACATACGTCAATTAGAATGCGTTCGGAAATTTATTAGTTCATGGATGAACAAGAGTCTCGTTGCGAATTAACTCAATTTTTTATTTATTTTTATTTTAGAGAACGAGTGAAATGCGCGCGAGTGACTCGGCGTCCATTTAACGGAATGTTAGCACACGAATGAAAGAGAGTTGCGTGCTTCTACGGTTGTCGAGACCATTGTGTGTCATGTCAACCAATAACTAATGGATAAATAACTGTCGACAAAACATGCAGCTAGCAAAGACAGAGGCGTGATTCTTTTACAGTTATGAGTTTTAGCGAGTATTGGTTTATAGCGAAAGTTTGTGTGTATGTTTGATACTCCTCAGTTGAATAACTTGGTCTTTAGGTCTTACGATATAGGATAGTTTTATTTTGGCCAAATGTTCCCGAGGGAATACCGAAATACTCGGTGAAACCGCTTAAAATTGCTACATGTAGCTGAATAGTAAATATCTTACTCGGACCGCAAACTTCACGGCCTCTGATTCCTTACAGCATGCAAATATCATTTTCCAATCCAATTTGAGCTTAGATTACACCGAAAACAAAGTTTAGATTCGCTTTAGCCGGTTTTGAAGTGTAGGTAAATGATCAACATTGAGTGATCATCATCGCTCGTTGCGTGAAGATTGATTTCTAACGACAAATCAATGGAAGCGGCGTAAGTCGGAAGGTTATTGCTAGTTTCGCTAGACATCTGCTAGTAAGTAGGTAAGCGTTTAATTTTGGTGGGAAATAAATATATTTTTGTTCGACGATTTGCGATTAGCGATAAAACCGCACAATTAAAATATAACGCACTTCGGTTTCGTTCGAACACCCCGGTAGGTAGGTACCTAATCGTTTTAGAGCATATCTCGATCTCTTTTTAAATTCAAAAAGATTAGGTACATATATTAGTGTAAGACATTATCTTGTCGTAAGGACAGATTATGCAAATACCTACCCATTAAGGGCCTATAGGAGGCTAGAACTGCCCCACCTCTCACTTTTGAACCTGTATATCAATAAAAGTATTCAATCAATAATATTGAAAAAAATATATAGTAAAGTTAAGGATATACACTAAGTCCTATGTGATGTTAAAACACGATTACTAAAAAATTTCTCGATAGAAAAAAATCACAAACTTCCCTCTGATTTATACAAATAAACCGCAGAAGTCAATGAATCATTTATCCACACTAATTAAACTTTGTATAGAAACTCAACATAATACAATACGTGTACTATGTGATCTCAATTGAAAATTATGTTTTTTTGTTTTTTGTTAGAAATTAAATTCTGATATATTGCGAGTTCACCGCGTTCACCGCTTGAATTCAGTCGCGCTCCGGCATTCGAAAGGGGAACCCGCGTCGCTTGTCGTCTCTTACACCGACTTATAACCTAGAAATTAAAAGTGCAGTGAAATGGGAAATAATCGGAACAAGAAAAAAAAAAGACGGAATTGGAGAATAGAAACCGCTAAAAACATGAATAAAATATTAAAGTAAGTACCTATCTACGTATATATATATAATATAAGTTATAAAATGTTTGTTTGCACCTACCTACTTTGTGTCTGATTATGGTTTGTTGACATGAAATATGATTAAAAAAATGAAATAGGTAATGTACCTATTTATAGTAGTGTGATGAGCAAATAAGTAAAGTAGGTAGGACTGTTACGTAATCGTATTGTTCCCAACTAACTACAATACATTGTTCATTTTAAAAAATAGACAAATATTGCTCGAAACTGACTGTAATAAAGAAAATGTACCTGAAGTGGACCTGTGCCCGTGAGTATCATCTAGCTAAGTAAATAAATACACAAATGTTTTCAGAAATAGAGTAACCACAGGTTCTTAGGTACTTACCTAGGTGCTAGGTAAGTAGGACCTACCTAGTAACTAGGAACCTAAAAACCTACTAGGTAGGTATATAGTATGTCTAAAGTGAAATGTAATCATCTTGTTTGTTGAATATGTAACTCCATACACCTACCATCTCTAAATATTAGGGTAATCATCCCAGTAAGTTGCCACGGTCACATTATTTTAGTAGTATGAACAAAAGAGAAGTAATAGCCTATTTTGTTACAGAATGCAAATACCAACGGCAGCCATGGCACCCATGGCAACCATGCCAGTAGTTCCAAAAATGCAAACGAACCTGATTTTACAACGTTACAAACTGTAGAATTGTGAGATTATCTGTCTAAAATTTTATAACATATTCATAACCTTGTACAAAACCTGCTCTTAAGTGTAATAAATACTTTTCCGAAAACCGCATCAAAATCGGTTCAGTCAAAAGCAAGATTATCATGGAAAAACATAAATACAGTCATACAAGTCAAACAGAGAACCTCCTAAAAACTGTACTTTTCTGAAAACTGCATCAAAATCAGTTCAGGCAGATGCATGATAATCGCGGACAAACATACATACATACGGTTCAAACTCATAACCTTGTACAAAACCTGCTCTTAAGTGTAATAAATACTTTTCCGAAAACCGCATCAAAATCGGTTCAGTCAAAAGCAAGATTATCATGGAAAAACAAATACAGTCATACAAGTCAAACAGAGAACCTCCTAAAAACTGTACTTTTCTGAAAACTGCATCAAAATCAGTTCAGGCAGATGCATGATAATCGCGGACAAACATACATACATACGGTTCAAACTCATAACCTTGTACAAAACCTGCTCTTAAGTGTAATAAATACTTTTCCGAAAACCGCATCAAAATTGGTTCAGTCAAAAGCAAGATTATCATGGAAAAACATAAATACAGTCATACAAACTGTACTTTTCTGAAAACTGCATCAAAATCAGTTCAGGCAGATGCATGATAATCGCGGACAAACATACATACATACGGTTCAAACTCATAACCTTGTACAAAACCTGCTCTTAAGTGTAATAAATACTTTTCCGAAAACCGCATCAAAATCGGTTCAGTCAAAAGCAAGATTATCATGGAAAAACATAAATACAGTCATACAAGTCAAACAGAGAACCTCCTTTTTTGAAGTCGGTTAAATAAAGAACAACTGGTTACCTTATTGTTTAAAAGCAATCTTCCGGGCTAGGTATTTTACATTTTTTATTGATTTAAAAATAGTCATTTTACTGTTACTTACTATGATTGTTACAATAAACAAATTGTATGAATAAATTTTTCTAGTAAATTTACATAGTTTTATTTAATATTGTGATGATATTGTGTGATAAAAGAACAATGGCAAAATTTCTATAGGAGCTGGACTTTTATTTTTCATTTCCTAAAATAAACTATAGTTAGATTGATTTGTTTTTATGTTGTAAATACCATCCCGTTTAAAAATCATATCTAAATAGCCACAATTTTTTAAAATAACATCGTAAAATCCACAATACATTTGAGGTTAGAATCAACAACTACCTTTTACCCGACCGAAAAGTGTAGTTAGCATAGAAATAATGTAGTCACAAGTGGTAGTGATCAGTCCGTAAAAATGCCTAGGTCAATACGACAAAGGAAATTCAAAATAGAACAGCAAGTCAAGCGATTAAAATGCGTGATTGCCGGGTGTCATGTCAATTGCCAATCAAATCAAAATGACAATCACTGGCGCGGTTCGATGACCACAGATTTAGTAATTTGTCAAAGACAAATGACGTTCCGATGTACGCAATTGAACAAAATGCTTATACTTACTATGAACCTACATAATTTTTTTTTATGACAAGAATGCACACACAGTTGTTGATTTAATGCCTACATAACTATCTAGTAAAACTATTCAGAAAAACGTGAATAATTATAGTCTTTGAATACTAAGTCACGTCATACGCGAAATGAATCGTCAATAGATGCGTTCTGAAACCACATACATGATGTCGTAGAAGTTACAAAAACACAAATAAATTGATATCTTTTTTTTGTGGCTACTTATAGAGATATTTTTTGTGTTTTCTTAAATCTTAAAAAATAAGGATTTTTTTCATATATATATCATATATGGACACCATTGTTTCGTATCGAGTCCGATTTGGCCATCCTTCTTTGTGCCTGGGCTACGGGTCTATAATGGTAGAGCTTGTCTAATCTCCCGCTATCGCTTGCACCGCAGTTTATTGTAGTACGAGGAAAATCTGTTAGATGTCGTTCTAAGCATTATAATTAGTAATAGTAATACTTTTTAAAAGATGGCGCTTTTATAACTCAAATGTCGTAATTACACAGAGGTGAGTCAGGTAGGGTGGGACGAAAGAAAGCTCGCGCGCCCAAGGTCATTGGCGTGGGGGAGCCTCTTAATTAGCTGTTCCCCGCAGGTTCACTGACGTTAATTTCGGAGTGCATCTGTTAGCCGAGACTCTTGACATTTTTCTAGTGTTTATCTTGTTACCGCCCTTCTTTTACATCTTTATCCACGTACATTCCTGGTACCCACTGAGCGTAAACAAATGCAGGCGGTGCACAGAATACCTAAGCAGGCACGATGTCATTGTCAACTGCGAAGCAATTGCCGCTTAAAGGCTACTAAACTGACATGCCCTCTTAGCCAAATTTGACAATCCTAACTACTATTAGTATAATGTGAAAGTGAGTTTGTTTGTTTGGTACAATTTCACGGCTTAACTGCTCAACCGATCACCACAAAATTTTGCATGCATGTTGTCAGGGGTACAGAGACGGACATAGGGTACCTACTTTTTATCCCGAAATTACCACGGGAACTCCGAAATTACTGCGGGTGAAACCGCGCGGGACAGGTAGTACCTATATAATAATTTTGTTTCTCAACTTGACTTCATCTCGATTTAATGTTCGAATTCGAACTTTATCTCGAGTTCGAGTCTACTTCGAATGTGCGAGAATTGCCTCCCTTTAGTTTTGGTCACGTGAGACCACGTGTGAGACAATGATTCCGTTCCTTAATTTTCTATATGCGCTAAGGATTGTCAACTTAGCTAAGGGGGATAAAGTGATAAACAAAGTGGTATCTACCACCATGATGGATCATGGAATCAAGAACCGGCTATGTAGCCGAGTGGACTTTTACTAACCTTTTATACGAATTATTGTTATTAAGAATTAAAAAATAATTTAAACTCATGCATTTTTATCTAAATCCAGTATTCCGGCGGAAACTCCGAAACTATCGCGGGTGAAATCGTGCGGGACAGCTAGTACCTATATGTATAATAATTTTGTTTCTCAAAAATTGGTCCATGTTCTCAACGAATAAATGTTGTCAGGAAGTGCACCCACTTTCAATCACTGTTTATAATGACTTATTAAGAACCCTTGTGAATTTAAATGTTAATTTAGCCCCTATATGGTAATGAGAGTTAGAGTTTTATTATAGTCAAAGTATTCGATCCACTACTCGATACGGTATCGTATAGGTAGGTGCTTATTTATAAAATGAGTTGGCCAGAATGGAGAAAGTAAGTTATTCGAAGCACGTTACGTCCTACATGCCTGGTACAGATTCTGATTTTTGGTCTGGAATACCTACCTACATTCGGGCTTAAGAAATCTCTTCTTTCATTACTAATTATATATTAGGTACATACTTTACGTAGATGTATAGATTGAAATGGTGTTTTATTACCGAAAATCGATGCTATATCATGATGATCGGTTGAGTACGTACCTACCTATTAAAGGCATGAAAGCGTAACAAAACTAACATTGGTATTTATAATATTAAATTAAGATTATCAATGAGTTTCGCTATTTCCCGGGGTTCCACACACGCGACGTAATGTAAGCAAGACGAGTAGGTAGGTAATCTGTTTTTAATGCATCGCACTTTCTACGCAAATGTTAACATAACAAAAACTGGCCAGTGATGACAATGATCATAATAAATTATTGTTTGACCTCTGCTAAGTGGGACACTTTCATGTTTTACCGAGAACCAGCGATTCCGAAGAGCGAGTATCCACAATTTCTATCACAAACTTAACTTTATCCTCAGTTTCTAGAACGCCGATTAAATAAAATTAAGTCGTTTCATCAACCATTTTGAATCTGTATCCTTATTATTATAAATTCGAAAGTGAGTTTGTTTGTTTATTTGTTACACTTTCACGCCTTACCCCTTGGTAGACAACATAAGAAGGAGGCCACAGCGCGCGCCGCTGATAGCTGTGGCCTCCGCCAGCGCCGCCGCCGAGATTGTGGCGCCGCTCTTAACCAATCACTGTGAAATTTTGCATATACGTTGCCAGGCGTACAGAGAAGGATATAGGGTAGTTACTTTTTATCCCGAAATTCCCGCGGGAACTCCGAAATTAACGCGGCTAAAACAGTTAGTACCTAGTACCCATATGAAAAGCGAAATAAGAGTTCACTGACTCACTAAAACGAAATCATTAAGAAGCGATTTCAAGGATGAAACCCCAGGGGACAAAGAAAGGACACAGGGTAGTACTTCTATACACAAAAGAGTAGGTACGGTTTACGATATTTTATTTAAAGTTTCAAAGTCGACGATGAAACCTACCTTACTTAAAATAAGTAAAATAAGTGCTTACTAGGTGGTGTCACGTGTGGGCTGTGGTGTCACCCGCGTGAGTTTTGAAATTTCATTGGGAGTTCGTAGTTACGAGATAGGTACCTACGAGTAAAAATTATTCTATGTAGGTACCGATGAGTACCTAGGTACCTACCTATTCTTTAAATGACGATAACTTTTACCCGTCAGTCGATTTCGATGAAACTAAGCATAATTATAATATTAAGTAAGTATACAGTAGGTATTACTATATAAACCAACTAGCTGTGCCCCGCGGTATCACCCGCGTGAGTTTCGTAGTTCCCGCGGGGATTCCGGGATGAATAATAGATAGGTAGTAGCCGATCTATTGAAATTAAAAACAAAATATGTATAAACAAACATAGATACATTTTATGTATGAAGTTAGGTAATGTTGTTAGGTAATATTATTATTTTTGGTTTTATTATTTTATATTTAATAGGTATATCGAACTGAGGCACACATCGCCTATTCTAATCTTTTTTCCTGTTGCGGGTCTGCTGGAGGAAATTCCACATGGAATAAGCATGACCCTTGTACGTGATTACTTTTATAATTTCTTTCGTTTTTATGTTGTCCTTGTGTGTATTAATTGTTAAATAAATAAATAAAATTGATAAAAACTTATTTTCTCTCCATTTTTTTAGTTAATAAAGATATCTATCATTTTTAATTTGATTTTTTTCAATTGTTTTATTAAACCTACGCGTTTCAAATCTCATAATTAACCTACTATTATGTTTTAATAAACTATCTAGTCTACAAAGATCTTTTAATCTTGTGTCGGTATACTCATTCCACAGTCGCAAAAATTCAAAATCAGTTCCAGTTATTTTCTGTAAGCGTGGGAATTGAATATAGGGCCTAATAAGATAGTCTAACTAAATGTCAATGAACCATAGGCATATCTAATATAATATTGCAAAATTCAACGTCTTTTTATGTAAATAATGAAAACGATCATTAAAAAGACCAAAGTTCATTAAAACTATACTAAATAAGTTTCTTCAACGCTTGTCTGTTTCCAGATAGTCTTAGGGCGGCAAAAACTGTAATTCCCGTGAGAGTTGATCCAGGTTCAACCAATGGCCCCCCCCGAATTGGGTTCCCGCCTTGTCGTGGCGGGGGGGCTTAGTAACCGTGGACTGTCCACCCACGGCGAAGCCAAGAGGAACCCAGAGGCGGGCCAGAATGCCGGCGAGTGCGGCGCCGTTGATTTCATCCGGCGCCGCGCCCGGCATGAGGCACCGGGAGGGGGCCGTCTCACCGACTTGTTGGGGGCAAGTTCGGCTCGAGGCGGCCCATGTAGGTGGCGCTGTCGCCCTCCAGGGCGGCGGCGCGACTGAGGCGGGCCGCGGTGGCTCGGGGAGCACCGCGGCTGAGGGTTGGAGGCCGTGGAGATGTCTTTCCTCTGCGGCCTCGACGGGGCCGCCCCGGTGATTGGCGGCGTGGAGGGGCTGCGGGGGGAGGGGAGTGCTGGCGCGGAGCTAGTCGGCCCTCCTCACTCCCTGCGGCCGTCGTGGTGGGCGGCGGGGCCACGGACCTGACCCGTCGCAGGGGGCCTCGGGCGCCGGTCATGGGCCCGACCGGCGTCCTTTGCACAAGGTCCCCGAGAAGGAGGAGGACGGCGGTGCGTCGCGTGTTCCGGCGCATCGTCGTCATTCTGAGGGGCACTCGTGCCCCTCGAGGAGGAGCCCGGCAACGGGCTGGCGCCGTCGGGGCTGCGGAGCATGCGAAAGCGATTCCCGTGGCCCCGGCAACAGGCGCGGAGGAGGAACACCCCAGGGTTTTTAGTGGGTAGCATTCCCGTCCTTCTTAGGGCGGGTTGCCCTTATCAGGGCAGAGTCCCACATAACCATCGCCCCGGCCCGGGGGTGGTGGTATGCATAAAGCATTTTCCCTGGGTCAAAAAAAAAAAAAAAAAAAAAAAAGGTTCAACCAATGGCTAGCTGAACGGTCTTGTGATCGTTTTCCAACAACTTTGCTTACGAAAACCAGTTTCTCGAAGCACTCGGGTCATATGTTTCTGCTAATGGATGAGCGACACCTACTACACCTAGGTACCTACGTACAGCGAGAGTCATTCTTCATTACTTTAAGAGCCTGATAAACTTGGATCGATATATTCAAGACATGCATGTAGATTGTAGGTACACATAGGCAAAGTATACCTACTAAATGAGATACGGTCGTTGGTCTTGAATTACGTAATTCTATGTACAAGGTTAGTCGGGAAGAGGGTTACAAGTCGCGAGTCCTTTAAAGCATCCCTGATCTTTAGTCACTGATCATTGATTCGATGTACCTAGGTAAATGCGGTTCGTTGGTTTTGCAAACGCTGAGAAACCGTTGAACCGTTAGAGCACTTTAGAGGTTACAAGTTTGTGTTCATGCAGTAAGGAAGGTTTAGATGTTTCCGAGATAATTCTCAAACCACGCGGCGCAAACCGTTGCATACAGCTAATAACTAAGTGAATAGGTACGTACTTTCTTAATACTAACAAATTGTAGCTGACAAGAAGGGATGTAATTAGAATGTGGACTACTATTGAAAATCAAAATTCTAATTAGTCCGTCAGTTAGAAAATAAAAAACAATAGACACGTATTTTTTTCTTAAAAAAAAAAAATTAAAATATACGGAGATAAAGCGCATTAAAGTTTAGGGTTAGGGGGTCGTGACGTCACTAACCAGTAGACCGCCATACAAACTGTCAGAATAGTGACGTCACGCGAAATTTCAACTCAATATATCGCCGTTATTTTTTGATTTGATTAGACGGACTAAAAAATAAAAATTAGTCAACATGCCTATTAGTTTGCAGATGAGGCTATTAATCCTAGACTGTTGAATGTACCTACCAATACTAATACTATACAATACTGAGGCCGTACACCTTGAACTCAAATGTACCGTACACATGCTAATGCAAGGGTTGAAATGCTGTGTTTTTTAAACACGTGAAAAAGTATTTCCCGAAAACCGAATTTTGATTTTATAGAAAAATTTATGTGTAGGTACGTACCTAATGGGAAATTTTTAATTTTATAAAGTAATTTTTTATCACGTACCTACACTTTTACTATATTATGTAGTTTCGGATTAGTATCTCCTTCTCGGCTGACCTTGACTGGTCACGATCTAAAGCATATTTTATATGTACCTAGATAATATATAGACATATTTTATTTTATTTTTATATTGTAGAGCAGTGAAGGCTCAGCTCGGTTCAAGGCAGTACGTGAATATCTTCCGAGAGGAAAACATGTGTGTCCCTGTTAGGCAACTTTTTTTGTTCTTCATCGCTATTATTGTGAGTATCTTTAAGATTGTTTGTAAAGTAAAATTCAAAATACGTATTTCCGAGACGTAGAATTCTTCGACCTCCATATTTTATTGAATCAAATTATTGTAACTGGCTACACTCCGCGGTTTTTCCCTTTGAGTTGATAGGTACATACTTCTAAAACATAGCTAATACAAATCGATCGAGTCGCTCGCGAACCCTGGGCTTAGCAACAATCTAGATATTTATTTTTATTTATAATCTCAAATACTTTATTTCTGAGATTTTGCACAATTTAAACTTTAAGTTTCATTTTAATTATTAATTGCACAACGCTACTCTGTTTATTTCTCATTCAGTTTAATGTTTAACTGGTAGAGATTGTCACAAGGCATTAAGTTCGCCATTATTTGTGCAATAAAGAATGAATAAATCAATAAAATGAACACAAACAACCTGTTTTCAGATAAATCGTTTGAATATGTAGTTTGAATAGTTTCTGAGTTCTTGTAACATATTATGTACTACCTACATTCGTGCGTTGCGTATAGATTTTAGGTACGAGTTGTCCCACGTGGTTTCACCCGCGGTAATTTCGTAGTTCCCGCGGGAATTCCAGTTTAAAATATATGTATATACCTTCCTCTTGAATCACTCGCTATTGGTGAAAACTGCATGAAAATCCGTTCAGTAGTTTTGAGTTTATCACGAACAGACAGACAGACAAACGTGGTGGAGGACTTTGTTTTATAATATGTATAAAGTGATAAATTATTTATTAAATTTATTTTTATGATACTAGGCACTCCTTTTTGTTCTTCTCTTTTATAGTTTCCCACATAGTAGGTATTAATACATTTAGCCAGCACCAATTTGCAATAAAATATCGCGTTATAAATTGCAAAATCTTTCTCGGAATTTTTTATTGGTACATGAATAGTTAAGCGTTTGACCACAACTCAACTGATTCGGTGACGACTGGCAGCGAAGTGACTGTATGATCGAAGATTGTAAACACACCTACTCTAGCCTGAAAAGGCAACTGGCTTTCAATTGAGGCTGCTGGAACATACCGTTACCCCTTGGCCACAGTCACGGCGGCGGCGACGGCGGCAAAAACAGATGGTAGACAACATAAGAAGGAGGCCACTGCCACCGCCGCCGTCGTGACTGTGGCGCCGCCCTTGAGCGTTTAGCGACAGATTTTAAACTTGAAGTCGTTGCTATTAATCGGAGGTACTAGAAAGTATTTCTATGGTTTCCTCACGATGTTTTCCCCCGCCAACTCAAAAAACATTCTCAGGATTCGAATGTAGATTCGAAGGCGTAGGCTTCACCCGCTTTCACCCGCGGTAATTTCGGGGTTCCCACAGGAATTCCAGGATAAACTATACGTATAAACCTTCCTCTTGAATCACACTATATTAAAAAAAAAACCATTAAAATCCGTTGCGTAGTTTCAAAGATCTAAGCATACATAGTGACAGACAGCGGGAAGCGACTTTGTTTTATCCTATGTAGTGATTTACGTATTATTTTTGTAGGGCACATCAGCATCTCTGGCCCCAACCATTGATTTGAACGATGGCAATAAAATTCTGGTCGTCGCTTTGGGCACAGGCAGAGGTACAGCTAAACAGGTACAAATAGCTTTCTGGTATTAGTCCATTCTGATTAGAGTATTCAAAACGGGACTAACATGTTCATGCATCCTTACGCCAAAGTTTATGCCTTATTTGCTCGTCACGGTAGTTGGCTACTGTGGCTGAGCTGCTAAGCTGAACTTGTGAAGATACTTTGGGTGCGCTCCAAAATCAGCAGAATTTGGAGGGATCTTGTTTACTCTCGTTTTGAATCCTCTAAAATTGTTGTGAGGTTTCATAGGTTTCAAACTATAGTGTTTTTTTTTTATTCTACAGAATGAGACCCTGGACGACGTCCACAACGCGGTGTACTGGGCCATAGAGGCGGGGTACCGGCACATAGACACGGCGGCTGTCTATAAGGACGAGGAGCAGGTTGGGCGAGGGATCGCCGACGCCATAGCAAAGGGACTTGTCACCCGTGAGGAGCTGTTTATTACTACAAAGGTAATTATTATTTCTCTTTCAAAATGGTGGTGGTAAGCAGGTCAATCTTGATTTGACTCTCTATCTACCATTCCGAAAGAATTGTGTAAGCTTATGTATGTATTTAAAGTTTAAACTATTATACTATGTGAAAAAAAAATACTGATAATATTGATAACTAAATTGTCTCGCAGGACTCTACTATATCAGACTGTTTATTGCCATCCTAAATTACTTATTGTTTTTATAGTATCTAATACGTAGTATCATAGACAATTGGTCCATGGTAGTATAATGTACTCATATTACTTAGTTATTTATACTTCACACTAGCTAAAAAAAGGGACCAAAATGACTTATATTCACTAGTCTTAAGCAAAAAAACTACGACAATTTGCATTAATCGCTGTTGTACTGCACGGAAGCGAAACTTGTGAAACGTGTAAAATATTATAAAGCTACGTTAAAAAAATAAACGATAAAAAAGGTGGTACAAAAAAAAAATTGTTTTTCAGATTTGTTGATCAAATGAATTTATTATTACTGATAGAGCCATCTTCGAGATATGTTTTAATACTGAAGACAGTCAAGATGGTAATAAGAACGTGAATCATAACATAATAATGAAAAATAATATTATGTTAATATTACAGTTATGGAGCGATAAACACGCCACAGAGCAAGTAGTGCCCGAACTCCGGCGATCGTTGCAACGACTGGGTCTAGATTATGTGGACCTCTATTTAATACATTTCCCAATCGCCATCAAGGTAATTTATTCTTGAATTATGCTTCTAGCCTTGATAATATATTATAGCTACTGCAAATTGTGAGTATTCATCTAATTATACTCGTAATTAATAATTATGTATCTATATAGACAGATATTCCCTATACGTATGGAGTAAATTTGCATAATAATTATGACAAAGTCCAATCGACTTCCTTCATAATAATTCAATGGTGAGAATTAATGGCAAAATAACAGAACTAGTAAGAATTTAATAATATATTATTATGTTTTTTAAACAAAAAGGCGGACAAGATTTTTATTCACCAGTTTGTGTAAATTGAGATTTTACAATTTTACAATCGCGTCAAGAGAATTCATTTAAACGCTAACGGACCAACTTAATGCAGAATGCAATCGTGTTCGTCTGCGCTTTTTACAATAATAATATGCTAAAGAAATTTAAATTTCAAAATGACCTTTTTCCTTCATTTCACTTGAAATATTGCATTTTTATACGTACCTACGTATACTTAACACTTAAAAAGATTATAAAGAGAAAAATGTTCAGTTATTATCGAACTGAACCTAAGAACTCTTTTACTGATAGACAACTACTCCTGTAGAAAAGTACTCCTGAGTCACATAGGATTATAAGGATTATAAACCTGACGATTGAGAATTAAAACCTGATAAACACCCGTAAAAACTCAGAAAACTGGGTGTTTAACCCAAGTAGGTACCTAACGGGTTTAAACAAAGCTGGTTGCCCATCTAGGTATACATAGAATACTAGGTATTGTGATCAAAAGAGGTCCCAAAAGAATTTTAAAAGACAATATGCGAGTTACAAAAATAGTTAGGTACCAGATCATAAAACAAATCTCCCGATTTTTTCCAGGCGGACGGAACAGCTGATGATATTGACTATCTCGATACATGGAAGGGCATGGAAGAAGCCCGGAGACTAGGGCTTACGAAGTCTATCGGAGTTTCCAACTTTAACAGTGAACAATTGGATAGACTGATCGCCAACAGCGATAATAAACCCGCTGTAAATCAAATAGAGGTACAAATATTGATGTTTTAGCTTTTTTAATGTTGTATTATTCTGTACAGTAATCTAATAATATGGATATTTCTTTAGAACCTAATGTCCTATTAACTTAGTTAAATAGATATGAGATTTTGTCGCATTAATACATAATTTAGGCTGATTAGATGTGGTGAGATTTTTATGGAATTGTAGAATTCTCAAGATTCCAAATGATACTCATTATACCTACTGTTTTTTCTACCAACTTATAATCTATTAGGTAATTATAGTATAAAACAATAGATATCTGAAAAAATTAATTATCATTTCTGTTAATTTCATTTCATTAACTAGATTTTGACCTTGCGTTATTAAGAACCTACTTAATACGAATTTTAATAAAAATTGGGACTAAAATAGGACAAAGTACCTACCCACTATTGAGTGAGAATTAACAGGCATTGAACCAATTTCATGAGTGGCGGAACCACCCTGCTATGTCACTCGGTGCGTACATAATTAATTTCTCACCGCTGACATAGGTAGTTACATATTTGGTTTTGTGTGTAAATGGAACGGACAATTTCGAATTGAATTTTGAACGAAACTAAATCTCTAGTAATATCTTTATATTCTTTCTGTACCTACTTTCTAGGTCAACCCGACTCTGACGCAAGAGGGTTTAGTGTCCCACTGCCAGAAACTAGGCGTAGCTGTGATGGCATACAGTCCGTTCGGTTTCCTTGTGGCGCGAAAGACACCTAGTCAGGTCAGGATAGATGAGACCAAACTTGAAGCCATCGCCCTGAAATACAAGAAGAACACCTCTCAAATAATTTTGAGATACTTGGTGAGTTAACTGTAATTATATTGACGACAAAAAGAGCCATGTTATGGGCCAAATTTGAATAAATGATTTGACTTTGACTTTGACTTTGAGTTGGATACAGATTGTTTAACGTAGGTAGGTATTAAATTTACTTAATAGTCATCATCTTATTTTATAAAAAACAATATTTTACGGAAGATTTATGCTATGAGAGCGATTCAAGCACGCGGTTCTTCCAAAGATAAGAAAACAAATGACCTCGACCTTTATACTTTACAGGTCTACAACGTGTTATCTAATGAATTAACTGAAAACCTGATACACCCCATTTAAAAAAATAAACAATAATATGATTAAAATATATTTTATGTCGAAAAAATGTATACTTTAAAAGTTATTCAACACTAGTTTGGAGGTGACCAATCTACGAAATTCCAAAACTCACGCGGGTGAAACCGCGGGGCACAGCTAGTTACTAATGTCAAAGGATAATATGATCGTCAATACAAAATGATAATTATAAAAATATCCTTATAATAATAAAATGTCAATAATAATAATAAAATGTCAACAATAATAAAAATCCGGCTACCGGCGGCTCTTATCGCGTTACATGACGCGATCAGTTTGACTTGAATGCGCGGTGAACGAGATCGGAAATATTTGGGCGCGTTTGGGTGTTATCGCCAAGCGGACAAACAAACGAATGCGGGAAATTTGGTATTTGGTCACCACAATTTCCCACTTCTTAATTTTGAGTAGGTACTAAACTAACATTTTTGACGTCTGGTTATGATAAAAAGCTATAAAAATAACAAAACATAATTTTAACAAAAAAATTAAAACCGACTTCCAAAAACACAAAACTTAAAAGCTAAAAATAACAAAATACCGATTTAATCCAAAAGACAAAAATACACGTAATATTATTACCTATTAGTTTGTGCTACTACTGATTGGTTTGAATTCGGTGCCAAGCCCGCTTGTGTCTGCCCACTTGGGTTGCGACGAGCTCGTGGCGGGAGTCGACTTAGCCCATCTACACATCTACTCCATATTTAGACGCAGATAAGCAATAACATGTTAACCCACAAAACTAAGTTACCTATTCAGAACGATTTATTGAGAGTTAGGGAACGTTTTTTAATTATGTGTTTACCTCATTACATTGTTTAATTATGTAACTAAATATTGAACATAAAAAAAGTTGACAGAAAATGACGCTATAATTGTAAAACACGATTTACTCAAAATTTCTCCAGTGTGGGTTACCACACTATTGCTTATCTATGTCCATTTTGCTTATCACCGACTTCAGACCGATCAGTAGTAGCACAAACCAATAATAATATTACGTGTATTTTTGTCTTTTGGATTAAATCGGTATTTACGCGTCGAATTGAGAACCTCCTCCTTTTTGGGAAGTTGGTTAAAAAATAATGGTGTCCATAACTTATTGTATTATCATTTGCCTATGTGTAAAATAATAATTTTTTTTTAATTTTAGTATCCGGAATCCGGCCGAATACTGAATCACTATCCGGTATCCGGCCGGATAGTGAAAACAAGGCCGGACAGGCCGGATAACGGATAGTTACCAAATATCCGTTTCATCTCTAGTTGATTTGGATTTGATGAATTTTGGCATTTTCTTCCAGCTGGACCGCGGTCTCATTGTGATTCCTAAGTCAACTAACAAGGAACGTATCGCGCAGAACATAGATCTCTTCGACTTCCGGCTGACCGCTGATGAGGTGGCTGCTGTCAGCGAGTACAACACCAACACTCGAGTCATCGACGCCTCACACTATAAGAACTTCCCTTATTATCCCTTCGAAAAGAACTAATGAATTATAACCAGCTGTCTTTTCATTTGTGGCCTGTAAAATTGTTATTTAGCAACTTTTGAGGTTGTGTAAGATGTGTAAGATGAGAGCTTTATTTTTAATGTACCTATTAAAAATAGGAGTAAATATTTTGTTCTTTTTTTGAAAACTTTATGGGCGCGGTGGGAATAAGAAATTTTTGCTTAGGTACACCTTACAAGTTTTCATGTACACTCGAGAGCAATGAATCCGGGTCACTTAAAGAATGTTAAAAATCTCGGAAACTAAAAATGATAGGTTAATGCAATAAATTGTATTTAATAGACAATATAATACTCCTTAAATGAAAGTAAAAAAAATATGAGTCACCATACATTTTATTAACACAAAATTACATAAAGAAAAAAACTGCTGATCTCTCCTTAAAACAAAAATAGGAAACATGAAATTTTTGAACTTTATTACGATTTTCTTGAATTTTAATACTTCGTATTGCCTCCTCGTGCTTCCATTACTGCGTTTACGCGGTTTGGTATGCTGTACACCAAGTTCCTTATACGATTTTGGGGAATATTCTCCCATTCCTCTGTGAGAGCAATTTTGAGCTCACGAAGCGTGATTGGGGGAGGGTTTCGTTGTTTTACGCATCTGCCTAGCTCGTCCCAAGCATGCTCGATCGGGTTGATATCCGGGCTGCGCGCTGGCCACTCCATACGAGTATAATGTTCATCTCTTGAAGGTAGTCATTCACAATCCTACCTGTATGAGGTCGGGCATTGTCATGCATAAATATAGCATCCTCACCTAAATTGACCATAAATGGACCAACGTGATCATTGAGGATTTCTTCCACATATCTTACGCTAGTTAAAGTGCCGTTTTCTATGATCACCAGCTCTGTGCGACTTTCAGAAGAAATTCCGGCCCACACAAGTACAGACCCACCACCGTAGGCTACTTTTTCTTCGATGCATGCTTGCTTGAATCTTTCCCCTGGTCTTCGATACACTCTGTATCTTCCATCGTGCTTGTAGAGCATAAATTTTGATTCGTCGGAGAACATAACTTTTGACCAATCTTCAATACTCCAATTTACGTGGCTCTGGGCATATCTTAGTCTTGAAATACGATGCGCACGCTCCAGTTTAGGGCCGTTTGCAGGTCTAAGGGGTTTTAAGTTAGATTCAGCAAGCCGACGTCTTACTTTCCATGCACTTGGGTTACTTCCTCCGAGGCGTCGAAACTGATTTGTGAGTTCAGTTCCTGTGAGAAAGCGATTTCGAAGCATGGTGTTCACCAAGTATCGGTCTTCTCATGCTGTGGTACACCTGGTTCTGCCCGTTCCTGGTCTGCGTAGGTTAGAACCAGTTTCTTCGTAACGTCGGAGAACTCTTTGTACTGTTGACAGCGACACACCGACAGTCCTGGCTGTATCGCGCTGACTCCGGCCGGTTTCCAGCATTGTAAGTATTCTGGTGCATTCTTCAGGCGTAAGCGACATAATTTCAGCTTGAATAATGAATATAGAGCACTATCAACATGGTTTATGTACCCACATAAATGACAGATTACAAACAAAAGCAAAACCAAATGCTGTAATTTCGTAGTTCCATCTTCGAAAGTGGCCCTTTTTCAAGTTTGATTTTTTTATGATATAACTTTACAATAACTAAGAAGTTTTAATACCTTCATTTAAGGAGTATTACATTGTCTATTAAATACGATTTATTGCATTAACCTAGCATTTTTAGTTTCCGAGATTTTTAGGATTCTTTAAGTGACCCGGATTCATTGCTCTCGAGTGTAGGTACCTATTCGTATTTACCTATAAGTTTATAGTAAACATATTTAGGTATTTATTTCAAAATACCATAAAATCCTTACAGGCTAACCTAACGCGATTATATGAGGACTTTAAGCATTTAGGTAATTACATTTTAATATGGTAAGACTAGGCCTAAAATAACTATTTAGTGACCGCTTAAGCGCTGGTTTGAGTCACTGTTTCTCTAGGATTTTTTTTATAATCTACTAGCTATTCCCCGTGGTTTCACCTGCGGTAATTTCGGAGTTCCCGTGGGAATTTCGGGATAAAAAGTACCCTATGTCACTCAGGACTACCGTAACTTCCTATAATTGAAAGAATTTTCACTATCGGTTGAGTAGATCCACAGATTACCCCATCCAACGTCACAAACTCACAAACTACCTCTTTATATTAGTCTCTATCTATAGATTATATAGGTATGTGCAGAGAGAAGGTAATCACTGTAATTGTCATTGACAGTTATGTTCCGATACAGAATGAAAGTATAAAATATAGTATGGCGACAGTTGTACAACAGATCCATTATCTACTTTGTATAATAATTAGGTTATAAGTCATAACATAAAATTTGTAGTCGGTTTTTTTTTTATCAAAACGTCGTAAATTTAGAAACATTGATTCAGTAGGAGTTGGACGTAGTTAAAAGTTTAATATACCTACGTATCTACCAAAATAACGAAATAACAATGTCTATACAAGTGAGTATATAATTTTATTATCTGACGTACATTAGCAAAGTAGGTAGGTACCTACATATTTTTAACTCTAAAAATTGTGAAACATAACCTCTCAGAAGAATTTCTGAGCATAACCTATACATGCAATTTTTTCGAATTGGCTAATCGAACTCGAATCGAATAAAAAAAACTATATTCTTTATGATTTTCAGACAAAAACAACAAATTCTGCGCATACTATTACATTAAACGACGGTAATAACATACCAGTTCTTGCTTTGGGCACTGGCAGAAGTACAGTGAAAGAGGTTAGATTGTGATTGAGTGGATTTTACCTATATTATGATTTTACACCTTAGATTTCGTATGATTATCTAGGGACCAATATTTTCTACTCAAAGGTTTTTCAGAATTGGTTCTCGCATTTAAACCAATTTCAATTGAATTACTTTCATAGTATCTATAAGTATAGTTATAACCCTAGTGGTCTTTTAGATATTCGATGATCGACGACAGTCTATTTGAATGTGCCTGATGTATAAAAAGCTGCAAAATCATGTCGAATGTGTTTGGTATACCTACCTTCCTATTTACTATTTATACCAAAGGTATCAAGTATATTATCTGTGAACAAAGTATTTACTGTTTCCCGCGGTTTCCTGCGTGACTTAAAGGATTATCTCACGATTTTTTTTTTTTTACAATTGAATCAATTGTAGATTTTTCAGAGATTCACTCGTACAAAAAAATATTTTACTCGACAATATTTATTAGCATTAGATGTAGAGCCAAATAATTCGTAACTGGAAATTTGGCTGTCTCCTGTATATAAAAAGAAAATATGTACAAACATACAAACATACTTAGGTACAGGCATAGTATTATATTATCTGTGGTACAGGTCAAACTGAGAAACTCCTTTTTGTCGGTCCCTTTATGTCGGTTAAAAAGCATTTAGGTATGTGGAGATATTACAATACTATATCTGCAATTAGAGTTATTAACTATTCTTGTCGTATTAGTAAAAAAAATTAAAGAAAATAGTTTTAGGACTACAATGGCAGTAGAAAGAGAGGAGTATAATATTTAACCGACTTTCAAAAAGGAGGAGGTTCTGCATTCGGCTGTATGTATGTTTTTTTTTTACTGTGTGTTTACCGTCAGCATGAAACGATAGAAGACATAAGTACCGCGGTATTGTGGGCAATAGAGGCGGGGTACCGGCATATAGACACCGCAGCTATCTATAAGGATGAGGAGCAGGTTGGGCGAGGGATCGCCGACGCCATAACGAGGGGACTCGTCACCCGCGAGGAGCTGTTTGTTACTACTAAGGTTAGAATTGAATAATAATTCGTGTACCAACTATCGTATACGAATTTCTAAACATTGGATAGTAACGGTTGAATGGCATCGAACCAAAATGTTTCAATTGGTCCATTAACAGAGTTGTAGAAAATTTGCATTTCGAAAGAATTGACAACAATAAGAATAAAAAATAATTTTCCGGCTCTGTATATTATAATATAAGTACTAGCTGTGCCCCGCGGGTTCCCCCGCGTAAGTTTTGGGATCAGGAACCTTTGCGGACGCAGGCAGAACAACCCGCCAAAGTTTCATCACAATCGTGCACATCGTCACAAACATTCATTTTTATTTATAAAGAAGATAACTTGACTAGATAAACCTACTTAGTAATCTTCGATATTTTATCCACAGTTATGGTGTGATAAACATAAGACTGAACAAGTGGTGCCAGCTCTTCAAGAGTCCCTAGATAAGCTTGGTCTAGACTATGTGAACCTTTATTTGATACATTTTCCTTGCGCCCTAGAGGTAAGGCTTCGCATTATTCATATACTAGCTGTTTACCGCAGTTTCACCCGCGTTAGTTTCGGAGATCCCGCGGGTATTCCGAGATAAAATTACTGTAGGATAGGTAGTCCCTATATTTTTTTTCTTGTCAACTTGTAGGTAGTAAGTACGCAAAATTTAATGTAGTTGCCTCCGCGTTAATTTCGGAGTTCCCGTAGGAATCCCGGGATAAAAAGTAGCTCATGTCCTTCTCTGTACCCTTGACAACGTGTGTGCAAAATTTAGTGGTGATTGGTTGAGCCGTTTAGCCGTGAAAGCGTAACAACTAACAAAAAAACTCACTTTCGCATTTACAACAGTATCTATCTACATTTCTACATGTATTTTTAACAATGAAAATACATGCGATTCACGGATCCAACGGGAATATCTACTTATATGAATAATAAACTCAAAAGTGGCAATCGTAAAAAAAAATGTCATCAAACAAAACCCTTTAAATTGGTTTAGATTCTTAACATCTACGACGATCGGGTATATGCTTAACCTTTATCCAGCTAATGGTTACAGCATTCGATCTTTGATCCCTTGACGATTCTATTGGCGCATGCCTACCCTAGGTAACCGCATCAAGAGGTTGCGGGTTCGATTCCCGGTTTGAGTGGTCTTTGTGTGATTAACACAGGGTTTTTCCAGTCTAGGCGTGCTTATAATATATCTATAGTATAATATATAACATGTAATAATATGTAGTATATACAAGTTTGCTTGGTTTCCACGACACGAGCTAATAATAACTTACTGTGGGATCAAGTAGATCTGTGTGTTGTGAAGTAGATTATTATTGTTATTATTATTATCCTTCTTGCTGCGGTGGATAAAAATGTCAGATCGATTTGTGTGAAAATCTTACAGGAAACTGCTGATGTAATTGACTATCTCGATACGTGGAAAGGTATGGAGGAAGCCAAGAAGTTGGGGCTTACTAAATCCATTGGAGTTTCAAACTTGAACAAAGAACAATTAGAAAGGATCATTTCAAATTGCAATACAAAGCCTGCTGTGAATCAAATAGAAGTGAGTTGTAGTTTATATACACCCCTATTATTTATTATAGGATTTTTTATATTAAATTTATTAATGTATTAATTTCCAGCAGAACTAGCAATATTAATATACCCACATATTATCATATAAATTTATTTCTTTTCCTCCCAAAACGGAAAAGTTTTAAGATAGAAGGAGAAAAATAAAGAAGACGTCTAAGTATAGAACATACAATCTTTGTTCTATACAGTCTTCTTATAAAAAATTGTCTAATCAGGTGAGTCCGACATTTACCAATGAGGGTCTAGTCTCTCATTGCCAGCAGTTAGGCGTGGCTGTCATGTCATACAGTCCATTTGGTTTCCAAGTGGCGAGGAAGAAGACAGTGACGAAAACTGTTCCTAAAGTTGAAGAGAATATCCTACGGAAGTACAGAAAGAATACTTCGCAGATAGTGCTTAGATATTTGGTGAGTTGTATTGATTGCTTGTTGTCGAAGAAGATTTATAATAATAAATATAGCTTCTTTGGTACCTTATGGTAACAGATATACCTAATCGATTAGCTATTCTATGTATATCTGTTCCTTTAGCTACCATTATTCATTACAATTTTCCGTAGAAAAAATATGAGTATACTTTTTTAGGTAGGTGTTGATGTGGAAAGTAATAGAAGTATGATTGAAAATATTCCTAGAAGTCTAAAAAAAAAGTTAAATAACAGGTAACCATTGCAGCGCAATGAAGTAAACAAAATAGTAATGAACATTGAAGCTTCAGATGAATCTTGGAGACAAATTGGATTAAAATTTTGTATGTGGTTTCATGTAACATTATTCGATTTTCAGCTAGATCGAGGTCTGATAGTGATACCCAAGTCTACAAACAAAGAAAGAATTGTGTAAAACATCGATATATTTGACTTCAATGTAACCGACGATGACGTGGCTGTTATCAGCAAGTGTAATACCAATGTCAGAGTATTTAGTTTTTCAACCTTCAAGAACCACGCACATTATCCCTTCAAGAAGGAATAACTACAAACGGACGCTGTTTTTACTGTATTTTGTGCTTCAA
Organism: Zygaena filipendulae; assembly: GCA_907165275.2. NCBI lineage: Eukaryota > Metazoa > Arthropoda > Insecta > Lepidoptera > Zygaenidae > Zygaena > Zygaena filipendulae. Next base: position 2,961,429 of record OU015668.1, read on the forward strand.
ACAAGGTTCCTATAAAGCGTTATAATTAAAACAAAATGTAATAAAATTGATTGTACCTACTTTTACTTTTTTACTAACTTTTCTCTCAAAGAACAATTAATAACACTATTACAAACTTTATTGCTGAGGTAAAGATTAATGTGGGAATAAGTAAAAAACTGAATCAAGTTTAGTACGGATAGATTACAAATAAAACGCATAAACAATATCCGTAGATTACCGCCGCACTCAGAGTCGACTTTAATGATTACTTAGTTAAGTATAGATTTTTAAAACAAAACTGCCGCAATCAGACAAGTTTAATAAATTTATGTTACTGGGCATTTAACTAAATAAGTTACATCTTATTGAATGCCAATTAACATTAATTTACTGAACATCTCTGATTGCGGCAGTTTTGTTTTAAAAATCCATACTTAACTAAGTAATCATTAAAGTCGACTTTGAGTGCGGCCGTTAAACAATGATTATCACATCAAAAATTTTAACAGAATGACTATAGTTTGAGGAAGATAGAAATACATTAGGTAGGTAATAGTTATGTGGTGTCCTTCCCATGAGGGCCATGACTGATTTCCTGCCAGGACCAGGGAACCTACTAGCGAGAAGTAGGTACACACAATGGGGATGTGGACTATTTTTTAAAATCAAAATTCTAATTAGTCCGTCAGTTAAAAAATAAAAAAACAACAGACATGTATTTTTTACTTTTTTAAATAAATTAAAATATACAGAGATAAAGCGCATTAAAGTTAAGGGTGAGGGGGTCGTGACGTCACTAACCGCTAAAACCGCTATATAAACTGTCAGAATAGTGACGTCACGCGAAATTTCAACTCAATATCTCACCGTTATTTTTTGATTACGTAAAAAAAGAAAAAATACGTGTCCAATATTTTTTAATAATTACACGACGGACTAAAAAATAAAAATTAGTCAACATGTCCATTGATCGTAAGGCATAAAACAAATAACTGTACCGTAAAATGTAATTTCTATGTTTTAAACTCGTTGGGTTTGCTATAATAGTTTTCGTTTACTGTAAAAGAGTCAGAAAATCCAATAACACAAGCTAAGTTTCACATTGACAGCACTAATTAATAATAAATTAAGTTGTTACCTAATGAAATTTTTTGATCACCCAAACAATAAGAATATTTATTTACAATTAGATACAATTAGGTTATAATTAGGTGCTAAGTAGGAAAAGATGCCTTTTTATACACAAAACATAATTAAGAAATAAATATATATAAAACTAAAGAGGATAATTTTAGCTGTTTGTTTGTTGGGATTATATTTTACTGGAACTTACACAATCAATTCGAAATATATTTTTCAATCTATATTTCCCTCTCTATATATACCTACATTTTTTTCCGGAACAAAGTTTGCGAGGGAATACCAATATTCACGGAAGTGGAACCGCTGCAGCTACTAACGGTTTGGTATACATGGTGTAAGTTTGATTTATTCTAACCATCGATAAATAATAATTTATGCTATAATTCGTAACTAGTAAAAATATTACATATTAAAAAAATATTGATAAATCTCAGAGAAAATCTTAAACAAGGACGTGGGTGTTGAATGACGTTAGGTGATGATCCGTCAGTGTGTTGGACGTTGGTACCGTAATTGCACGGCCAATTTTCGTGAATTTCTTGAATTTTAGCGAAAAATGAATGCCATGTTTAATTTAGATATTAGACACGGCAATCGAGTACCTACTGGATATCCTGCTTCAATACGTTCCTTGTCTATCTTTACACCCTGTACAATTACTAGGTCTTGGAAATAGGACATTTGGTAATTTACTCTAGAAAGTTTATGTTCCTGAGAGAATCCCAAGACTCCCAGAGGTAACCGAATCCGCGGTGGACAGTTAGTTAATATACGAAATCCGGATGCAATTCAATGTGGCAGCGGCCAAGAAACTCGTTCAGTCGTCGAATAGGTGTGGTCGTGCGAGATGGAGGTGCTGGGAAAATGTTTGGTTTTGACCTTTATTCTTTATTTTAAGGTTAGTACCTATATTACTTGGTATTTACTTAACCTGATACTTCATCCTTGATCATGAGCGCTTTTTATTCCATTTTCCTATATTATTGGGTCATGTGTGTTTGCCAAAGACTCTATTTACGATCCTTACCTATGTCTTCACCCATTTTTAAAAACAAACAACTGAATGACATCACTGGTATTTCCCCGTATGTAAACGCTAAATTAATTATATCATTAATATAATATCCATTGCTATAGATATCCTCATATTATATGGCATTAGTAGAGCCAGAGCTACTAAGAGATAATCAATAATTACCTTTAGGTAATTTTAATAATGATAGTTAATTTAATAAGTAATGTGTATTAATGTGTGTTAATTATTGGTTGTTGTAAATAATACGTTTTTACTTTAATAATACCTAGGTATTTGTTTTTATGATGCCTTCTAAGTAGGTAGGCGGTCCCAGCTAAAACAGCTAGTAGGTATACTAGCTGTTTTAGCTGGGACTGCCTCCGGAACTCATAATCTGTAAATGAAACTACATCAAAATCTTCTGCGTGGTTTGGAAAAATTAGCATATATATACGTATAAAGGCGGATGCAGTGGTTGACCTATCAGAAAATTCAATCCAATCGTCAATAAAAAGTATGTTTAAAATAACATATTTTCTGGTATTTCAGGTGACTAGTGCAGATTTGGCCCCGTCGAAACAATTGAACGATTACCACAATATACCCATTATTGCTTTAGGTACCTCTGGTGACGTAAGTATTATCTGTTTTGATGACTAAGTATCTAAGATAATGGAAAAAAATATTGTAATATCAGTATCTTTTGAGGTTTGAAATCTAAATCTCTCTAAATATGTTGTAAAATCAACGCCTATTTTATTACATACCTCCGCTCGCTCCGTGAACTTCTCATGTCCCCATTTTTTCTCTCTCGTAAATTCTAATTTCTAAAGTCTTAATTTCAATTAGAGAATTTTTCGTATTGTTGAAACAGCAAGTAATAAGATGTCATTAATAAAATAAAAAAAAAGAATTTCGATTTAGGTTAGTTTGGTAAGCTATAGATTGCGGGTAGCAGGCGGGTAGTCTTAATTTCAAATCAGATTTCCACCCGATTCCAAAGCGGTTTTACCCAATATGCAAATCAGTTTGCGTTGTACAGAAAAGGACATAGGGTACTCATTATCTCGGGATTCCCGCAGGAACTTCGAAATTAACACGGTTGAAACCGCGGGCAACAGCTAGTAGTAATATACATAACTACATAATATACTTATATAGAGTTTTATTGCAAAATTGCAGAGTTACGACATGTTGAAAATGCGTCAAACCATCAACTGGGCGGTGGAGGCCGGATACAGGCACATCGACACCGCTGCCATGTACGGTGTCGAATCGCAGATAGGCCAGGGCATACAGGACGTGATTGATAGAGGCTTGGTTAAGAGAGGAGATCTCTTCATTACGACTAAGGTAAGAATTTTGATAGCTCAATACTTCAGCCGTAACGAATACAAATTGAAATATAAATGGACTTAGATAAGCAATAGTGTGTTAACCCACACTGGAGAAATTTTGAGTAAATTAAAGTTTTATATTCATAGCACCATTTTGTTTCAACATTTTTATGTTCAATATTTAGTTACATATTTAAACAATGTAATAAGGTAAACACATAATTAAAAAACGTTCTATAACTCTCAATAAATCGTTTTGAATCAATAACTTTGTTTTGTGGGTTAACATGCTATTGCTTATCTGCGTCCAAATATCAATATTTTGAGCTTTAGCCTCTATTTACCTGCATTCACACGTTGTTTATGTTAGGTAACTGTGAAAAATTCCTTGATGCAGGCCAAAGGTAGTGGCAGTCTAGATAAAAGTGGATTGGCACTTACATAATTAGGGTTTATTTCCAAGTTTTATCATCATATCTTATAATCGGATACAGTTCAAGTGCTGGATAAAATTTGTTTTTTAATTATTCTCAAACTTATTTCGCTAACCACTAGGCCTCTGTCATCCTCACTGGAAGATAGAAGTCACCGTCTTTTTTATCAAATTCATAAATAGGTTTTTCAGTCTTCACTTTTATGTGCAGCTGTCTTTTTTCTCAGTTGCTTAATAAGGTTTTTTTGGTTGTATGATGATTAATCAATTTTCCCACTACAGCTTTCGAATGACAGACACGAGCGCTATCAAGTGGAACAGGCCTTAAGAGAATCTCTGGCGAGACTCAACCTGAATTATGTGGACCTCTATCTCGTTCATTTTCCTACAGCTAGTTATGTAAGTAACTTTTAGTTTTAAACTATTGATTATTAATTATTGATAGTGATTATGATTTTCAAACAAACATTTTCAACGAAAAATGTCCTTAAAAAATCAGCACAAAATTCATGAAATTCTTTGTCAAATGTAATTCTTTAGAGTTCATTCAAATTTTTTCGGCTTTATTTAACTTTGAACGTAGTGCATAACCAATTCATTTGAATTTCTTAATCTATATCTATCTATATCTATAATATATAAAAATGAATCTCTTGTTCCCTTGGTCGCATCACGTGTGAACGGCTGGACCAATTTCGCTAATTCTTTTTTTGTTGTGTTTCTTATTCTAAGAAGAAGAAGAATAAAAGAAGTTTAGAGTTCCTGCCGGAATTACGAAACTCATGCGGACGCGGGTGAATCTCCTAATCATAATTATCTGATGTTATAAGACGTAAAACAACTTTGGAGTTGCTGCGGGGATTTCGAAAACTCACGCGGGTTAAACAGCTATATATTATAATATTACTGTAAATACTTGCTCATTGTCACTCTCTTCTATTTTACAGCCAGATGGTACTGTCCAAGTCATAGATTATTTAGAAACCTGGCAGGGCATGGAAGACGTGAAAAGAAAAGGCCTGGCTCGCTCGATCGGTGTCTCCAACTTTGATAGGCAACAAATCGATAGACTCCTTGCAAACAGTAAAATTCCACCAGCAGTTAATCAGATTGAGGTAAAAATTTAATCACATCCAGTCTGTAAGAACAGGAAGGTAACTGACAGTCAAACTACAATATAATTATTATATAAAATAAATTATTTAATTCGAAATCAATTTCCACATTTCCACTGTTTCAAACACCATTCCACACCATTTCCACGCTTTAAAACATTTCACCACCGAAGAATGGATTGAGAAATACATAATAATACATATGATTTTCACGTACTATCACGAAAAGATTTTTCTGTAAATTAATCAATAAGTAATAGAAATTAATTTCAGGTTAATCCAACGTTCACAAACCAGGACCTAGTCTCGTATTGCCAGGAATTGGGCATTACAGTCATGGGGTACAGTCCATTTGGGTTTCTTGTTACTAGAGAAAATCATTATTTTGTTCCGCCAAGTGCAGATGATCCAGCTCTAGTGAAAATAGCCCGGAAGTACGGCAAGACAGTGACACAGATCGTACTACGTTATCAGGTATGTAAATCCTTACTATTACACAAATGCGAAAGTGAGTTCTTTGTCTGTGTGTTTGTTACGATTTCAAGCCTCAACGGCTCAGTTTGGCATACAGATTTTCAGGGTACAGAGGAGAACATAGGCTGTTTTTTTATGTCGGAATTCCCGCTGGAACTCCGAAATTTATGGGGGTGAAACTTCATTCAATTTTGCATAATACACGTTATCAGGATAGAGAAAAGCGTACTGTCATCCCAGAATTCCCTCGAGATCTCCGAAATTAACAAGGGTGAAACCAGCGGGGAACAGCTAGTTATACGTATTACATAATTAATACAGGTTTATAATCGTATATCGTATACAACGTGTTAATGAATTAACTGAAAACTAGAGAGTAGTATGCTCAGAATCAACTAACGAATCGATCGCACTATTTTTTAATATATAGGTTTTATAGTTTTTCATTTTTATTAGCCCATGTCTAAATTATTTATAATAGGTACAATATTGAGCGCGTACGGCGCCCGCAGCAAAAAAAATCGAACTGGCAGGCGCGGGCGTAGCGCTTGGAATTTCGTAGATTGTTGTATTTACGTCTTATAACATCAGATAATTACTTCCAAATAATGTTGGATAACTTTTAAAGTATAATTTTTTTTAACATAAAATATATTTTAATCATATTATTGTTTATTTTTTAAATGGGGTGTATCAGGTTTTCAGTTAATTCATTTATTTATTTATTTAAACTTTATGCACATCATGGTACAAAAGGCGGACTTAATGCCACAGTGGCATTCTCTGCCAGTCAACCTTCAAGTAGTACAGAGAGGTCACTTGGCGGTGCATTTACGATATATATTTAGATAAAAACTCACATAGATATAGATACTCACATACATACATACATACATATACAGACACATACATACATACATATATACACATTCATTAACACGTTGTATAATCGTATCCTATAACATCTTTGAAATATCCTGTTGTGTGTATTTGGTTACAGATTGACCGAAGAATCATACCGATACCGAAGTCGACCAGTAAAGAACGTCTGCAACAAAATATAGATCTCTTCGACTTTCAACTCACGGAACAAGAAATCGAGATTATTAATGGCTTCAATAAAAATATATCAGTTTTCGCCTGAGGATTTGTGATGAGCCAATTTTACGTACCGTGTGAAAGATTTAGTATCAAATCCTACATTATAATTATTGTAAAATGACAAATGGGTTTGAATTTTCTACCACACGTCCAAATTCTAACATTGGAAATAAGAAATTTACTGCAAATTGTGTTTTATTACAATATAAATAAAACAGCAATAGATACCTACTAATTTTACTATTGTTCAAAAATCACAAGTTTTGAAGTTCTACAAAGGGATATTAAAGATGCGGGTGAGGCAAGCGACATTTAATTAAAAACAAAAAATAAAAATAAGATTATTTATTTATAATTAAGTGAGTTATGCTTAAAACATGATTTTAATATTATAACAATGAATCAAAAAAAGCCTTTAAAACTATGAATCAATTTTATGACAAACATTACATACATACTTAATACCTTATAAAGTTTTCCCTTTTTCACTATCGTGACCTGGACCAGTGGACAAATAAATAAGAAGTGACAAATATAGCTCTAAAATAATAAACGGACGGAAGTGAGAAAACAAACAGCTTACGAACTAACCGCCGCACTCAGAGTCGACTTTAATGATTACTTAGTTAAGTATAGATTTTAAAACAAAACTGCCGCAATCAGAGACGTTCAGTAAATTAATTTTGATTGGCATTTAATGAGAAATAACTTAATTCATTAAATGACAGTTAACATTAATTAATTAAACTTGTCTGATTGCGGCAGTTTTGTTTTAAAAATCTATACTTAACTAAGTAATCATTCGATCAGTCACCTCTGACTGCGGCGGTAAGAGATACAAGTAATATCACAAGATCTATTAATATTTGAAATTGACATTCATCAATCAATAGTGAGCTGGCGAAAGGAGCCGTCGATACCGAAAAGTTCATCGTAGTTGGTCGGCTTGCCCGGTCTGAGGGACTCGTCCGCTTTTATGTTATCCTGAACTTTAAACCAGTCCCTGTAATCTTCTAGTAGCTTCGACCATTGTTCTGTGGGATAGACCAAATTTTATATAACTACCACAGATAATCGTATGGTGTAAAATAATGCCATAGAACAAGGATGAGATTGCAAGAGATGGTAGATGAGTTAAAAGGCTGCCACTGGACTGCCTTCCAGATATCTAATATGATAAGACAATATAATTGTTAGTGATTAATTATATAGGTGGCTAGTTATTAACTAGTGTGCTTGTGTGTAGCGAATTGAAATGAAATAAAGATGAAACTTTAAGTATTAGATCTTGTCTCTGATTTAAAAATTTAACCCTTTATTTTAATTTGAGACGAAAAGATGATTGTATATATTTTGAAATCATATAGGTAGGTACTATAGGAAACGAATCAGTTTTTTGTGAAATGATAGGCAAGGCATAAACAAGTCCTTAAATTACCTTGTATGGTGTCCATAGAGCCACATTGACCGCCGTACTCAGACGGCAGCATCTCCTGCGGAACGTGTTTGTAAAGATCCTTGACATCTTTGTGGATGAAGATCTGAAAGGTAGAAATAAAACTCATCGAGACTTTTGTTTTGAGCCCGTTGCAAAAATTAAATTAAAGGAAAGAGGTTAAAATAGAGAAGGTCAATAGATCTTGTTTAAAAGGCAAGGATAATTACTCACTCGTTTCCTAATCTTCTCTTTAAGGAAAGGCTTTACAAAACTGACAAATCTCTCCACTATCGGTGATGTGTTGACGATGTGTACCTCCTTTAATTTCACCGGGTAAGCTTCCTGGAACAACAATTTGTATAAGGATATTATGTAAGTTGTAAAAGTATTTAAGCACTAATAGATAGAAAGAAAGAAAGATTTATTTAATATGAACTACACTCACTTACTTAATACTTTACTATAAATTAATTATGTAAGTATATGTAGATTTCCTTGATAAGCGATCACAAATTGCTAAAATAAATAGTCTATTAAAGCATCTATAGGATAAGTTTGTAGTGGCGGTAGGGACAACCTATAAATAGGGACCACGCAACAGCAGATGTAATTTGAGACCGCTTATGACAAGATTGAAGTGTAGGAGGTGGAGTGACGACCTTCGCAGGATGGCTGGTGGTGGCTGGATGCGGGAGGCTGAGAGTCGTGCTAAGTGGCGGGCAATTTATTTATTTATTTATTTATAGAAATTTCACTGTAAATACAGGTAAGTGCCCAATGGATTGGAATTGGAGAGGCTTATGTCCAGCAGTGGACTACTATGGGCTGGTGATGATGATGATGATGACAAGATTTACCGATTTTGAAGATCACAAGAATCAGTTGGATGGTCGGTGTAGGCAGTTATTGTCAGTTAATGTGATTATAATTTTCAAAACGATACAGTAGGTAACTAATTATTTATCTACCTGTACACAAATCATGAACTTCTTGATGACAGAAGGCGAGAGTCTGGACAGCAAACTTGGCCCGAGAACTGCCGCGTCCAAAACGTACACGTCGCCAGCGACACCCTCCCTCTCCTCAATCAGACGCACGTCTCCTATCATCAGCGCCAGCTTCAGAGTGTCCGTGATCTGCTGAGCATCCAAATTCGGATGGATGCCTGAAAAATATATTATGCAACTGAAGAATTTGAATGATTTTTAAGCTCAAGTACTCATATCGTTCAATAAGTGATTGATTTGCAACGGAAGATTTGTGGACGTCAGTTTGCTAAGTTTTAGTCAGCCGCTCGGTAATCGCTGAATTCCAGCTCAGACGTCGTTGACTGTGAGAGTCGGCCCGCAGACAGTACACCGCTCACGGTGAGTCTAATGTGAACATATGTGGCTACCCAAAATAATCTGTGGTCATTAGCTTCGAACAATATTTCAACCAATTTTTTTACTGACACCAATATACCTCATTGCATTGTACAAAAATTATTCAGTTAACTAATTATTGTTTTTTTAATTTTTATTAATAGGCTAGTCACAGCTCACCTGATGTAAGTGATGTTGTGGTCAAAGATTGTAAACATATAGCCTAAAATGAGAACTGGCTTTCAAGTGAGGCTGCCAGAACACACTGACTACTTGTAACTAGGTGGTAGCTAGCCAGTCGGGCACTGAAAGTACTCTATCCTACCAGGCTACCACCACGCTATGGTTTCTTTACGATGTGTTTCTTCACTGAGAGCTCAAGCTCAAACACATTGTTTAAGCTACGTCTTACGGCGTGTGATCCAAACGCGCCAAGCACTGAGCTATGTAATCGATGTACATGGGAACGACCTTAACTAGAACCCAAATTTAGTGCACAATAAGACAAGTAATTGAGTTAGCGATGCAACCTACCTCAACATGATGACCTTACACGGCTATTTTTTAAGGCAATTATAGTTGTGTGTCGCTAAGTTCGCTGAGTCTAAACTGCCTGGACTCCAGATTAAAGATAATGCTGCTGGAAATTGCACAATTTAGTGGTTCGTGTGTACACTAAACAATGATTACGTTCGAGTATATGTAACATAAATGAGGCAGCGTTTCTAGTGTCATCGCTATTTATCTCGAAATTACCTACACCATGTCTATGAGTTGTGTGAATAAACACATTTCATCTTCCATATTTTCTTTAGGATTTTTTTCTATAGTAGACCGAGTTGATTTACCTCTTATGACAGTGACTCTTCTACCATTTGGTGTCAAACCCGGCAGCGGGGGTCCTTGACTGAAAACATGGGAAAATCATAAATTTTTAAAATTATTATCCGATGCAAAAAATATGTTCTTGTTACTCTGCCGTTTGTGCAATGCTAATTATAAACCATGACAACCACTACAGTCGGTAGAGTCATAGTATTACAATTTATTATCTCATGGAGTCACAAGAAAAACACGAATTTTGTGTTGTCATTTGTCTGCATATAATTATAGATGTAATTGTTGAGACTCATGCGTTGTATTTTAAAAGGTATCATTTTTTTTACCACTTACACTTTTTTAGCAAAAATTTCCTTTAAATCAGGCTTTGTTGCATCTCTGTTGGTGAAGAACTCGGGGCAGGCAGCTCTCATGGTGAAGTACATGTCCAACTTGCGTTTGCACTTCTCCAGGGAGAAGCTGCTGCCGCGGAGAAAAGTCATTATGGGCTGGTCCTCTGAAGTAAGTATAATATATAATTTATATTAAAGATAAAGTGGCAGATCAAACATTACGGAACAAACGTAAAGGTACTCTTTAACAATGACCATATTTCGTATCACGATTCAGCAGTAAAAATCTAAAGGAATAGATCAAAACACAATGACATTAAAGTGATTGTGCTGTTATTATATGATGTCTCAGGTACACAAATACGAAATAACGTCAACCGATTAAAAGTTTTATAGTTATTGTATTTTATAAAAGGTCGCCTTGTCGTCTTCGGGTCAGACAAAGGGTGGAATCAAACCACAATACGAGTAAAATCATGTGATAATTCTCATTTAAGCAAAGAATATGACCTTGCCCTAAAAATCTTCACATTGTTTGTAAAGATTAAAACGACAATGCACTGTTTTGCAATTTTTGTAATGAATAGAGATGACACTTAATCGTACAATGAGAAATTGTGTGACTTCCGTCGTACATTTGAATCCGCTTTGTGTATGTGTAGGTATAATATGTATACAACTATAAGAAAGTGTATTTCAAAATGTTCATATTATGATAATATTGATTTAATACAACTAGAGGAATTTAGTGTCTTTATTCTTATGCTGTATAAGGCGTGAAAGTTTAACAAACAAAGTTAGGTATTAAGGACACAGATAATATAATAGTAGGTTTAAAGATATAACTTAAGATACATACCCCACTTATTTGGCAAATGTGGCTGTTTCGTCAACCAGTCCTTGATAGCAGTCAGGTCGCGGTCCCTGGTGTTCACATCCTCCTTCAGCTCCACCCGGATCTTCCTCCACATCTCACCCTCTGGCTGCACTAACAGGTTCGACTTCAGCTTCATTATTATATCTGGAACGTCCTCATTTGCTATTACATAAATCTCCAAACTAGTAATTCTTGATTAGCTTAATTTTGATCTCTTTATGTAAGTAATTTGGAAGATATCCAGCATTTTGATGACTTCCGAATGTAGGTGTGTAGGAACGCCTAAAACGGGCATTGAGTATAATTATATTTGTGTATTTATTTATTCTCTGTTGTACAAATAAAGGTTAAAATGACGAATTTAATACCTTGCAGTTTATTTTCTATCATTTTACCATTAGGTAGACAAAGAGATATTATGTGCAATCAAAAATTAAAAATGCGAATAACAAGAAAAAAAAAACTAAAAAAAGAAACAAATTCTAAGATGTTGTCGTTGTATATGTTGTTTCTTTTAAAATAATTTTCTTTTAAATGCCTATTTTCGTTACTTATCCGAAAACAGCAAGAGGTTCTCAATTCTATTATTTTTTTTGTTACTTAACATCAAGCTGACATAGTCAGCTTTTTAATATCCCCACTACTTCAGCACTAATCTATCATGGACAATAGTAAACCATGTGAGTCCAATACCTACCCAAAGAACAATTTATTGGTTTCAAAATGGTTGCTTCTAATAAGTGTGCAGGTTTTTCGGAATGTTTTCCGTCGCCAAAGTCATAAGGATTCTTACTGCTAAATTATTCAGGTTTAAAAATAGTCACACGAATTTTCTGGGGAAGAAAAAAGAGACAATCGAATGCGTTTCTTTTTTTACTTATTTATTTATTTATTTTTCGGGAAACAAACGGTACAACATAAATTCAAAATAAAAATAACATATAAAAAAATTCTTAGAACTAATAGTTCCCACATATAGAAAAAAGTATACATAAAATTTATATTAACGCACTCGAATTACTTCCTACGAGAGGAGTACATGACGGTTTTAATGTGGTTTTTGAAGCCACTTATCATCGACTGTTGCGTTATTTACATCTGTCTAAGTAAATAAAAGTATGCATGTAAATATTTCTATTGTAACGTTTATGTTCTTACCAACCATTTTTTTATGTTTTACAATCAAAATACAAAAGGCAAAACAAATTGCAAACAAACACTCACAAACCACAATCAAGGTTTAACATTGTGAAATATGAATTAAAACTACACCACTCCAATGTGTAGAGAATAACAATTAAAGCCGGTTGTTCTCTTAAAACTAATTGGCAGTAGTATTGGCAGACATCATTACCAACTATGTAGTAGTTTTAGGTTTCATAACTTAACCTCAAAGGTCAACCACGTATGTTTGGTACAACCTTAACATTTTTCTCGTGTTGCTTTATTCTTTCTTCGTTGTCTCCGTGTTCTTTCTTCATGTCAACTTTTAGGGTTTATGCAAGTTGTAGATAAAGTGTCTTTTAAAATGGCTTATTGCACCTAGGCTTAGGACTCTCGCTCACAGAATATCTGACTTATGTTTTGGATCTAGTATACAAATATTACTTTATGTTATTAGAAATTTATTTAAGGCTAGCTGTTCCTCCGCGACTTCACCCGCGTCAATTTCGGGACTCCCTCGGAAACTTAAAAAAAAAAACTATGGCATTCAAGGATACTGTAGTTTACTACTAGTTAAAGAATTTTTGGAATGGGTTAAGTAGGTCCAGAGATAACCTCCTACACGCTTTAATCTCCACGCTATATAAACTAAAATTGTAATGTACAGAGATGCCTACCTCTACAGTTTTATGTATAGAATAGCTATAGATCGAGAAGAGAGTAGATAGGTATTAGATGCCCTTATCTTTTACATCCTACACTGTATACTGTATAGGACCTACACCATACATCTTATCAACTGATTAATCAAACGCTCCTCTTGCGAACGTGGACATACCTATTATGTGTAGCTACTAGCTTGGTATTGTGGATCGAAGGTAGCTAGCTCTATTGCAAGGAATTTATAAGTACTACGCACCGTACTTATAAATTCCGTGCTCTATTGCGAGTTTTTGACTCTATTATGTCATTGTAGAGATATGCAAGACATAGGCGGTATTCTGATTAAATTGTATTTTGTATTTATAAATTTTTTTTTATACCTATCGAAAGAAAAAATAAAATATCTGAAATGCAGAAGTTCAAAGTTAAAAGATTTGTATTGATAAATCAGTTGATCAAATTGCTTTAGATACAGATAAAATGAAGCTGAGGCGTAGAATTCAAAAATATTGTAAACCGTTAATAGGTACCTAGTGTGATTGACAAAAAAAAAAAAAATTGAAGGGCAGAATATATTTTGTTATAATTTTTACTCAATCATACTTTTAAAGGTTTACAATATTTTCTTGTCTCAGACCGTTTACGTGACTTAGAGACCGTTTATGTTTCCATGACGTAGCTTTGATTGTTATTCCTAAAATAAGACCACTTGGAACCGTAGGTGACTTGTCTTGTTTCTATAGTTTCGTATTTTCCCATACGCTCGATAAAAAACTCTGTGTGTAGTTACGTATAAAATATTATCCTAGCAACAAGATGGCAACAAGTATGTTATATACGTAAAATATTTATCGTTCGCCTCAAACCGTTTAAATATTTGCAATAGTCAGTAGTGTTGACATGACAGTTGAAACTTGAAGTTAGCGTAGTTACTGCTACACCTTTATATACCTACTTATAGTTATGTATAAGTATTTAATTATCTGATTATAATGTTCTCCTGCCATAATCTGTCAGTTTTATTATTGACAGGATCTCGGATTATCTAGATTGATTTTTTAAAGAGAAAATTGAAGATTTGATTTTTTGTTTGTATATTTGAGTAAACTCAATCCAATTTTAAAAATTACTACCTACTTAACCTATTTTAAAAATTCTTTCACTTATAGAAAGCTACAGTGTTCCGGGGTGACATAGGGTACTTTTTATCCCGGAATTCCCACGGGAACTCCGAAATAACGGGAGCGAAATCATGAGGATCACCTAATCCTTACTATTATAAATGTGAAAGTGAGTTTGTTTATTTGTTATTTGTTACGCTTTCACGCCTTAACGGCTCAACCGATCACCATGAAATTTTGCATTCACGTTTTCAGAGGCACAGAGAAGGACATAATTTTTATCCCGGAATTTCTACGGAATCTTCGAAATTAATATGGGTGAAACTACATTAAATTTTGCATACTACGCTTTGTCAAAGGTAGGTAAAGAAATACATAATTAAAGGGTAGTAACTACTTACTTTTATCTCGGAATACCGTATTGCGGGTGAAATCGCGGAGAACAGCTAGTATAATAGATTCAATTAGCTTGTTGTAGATACCAACTTTAGTTAACATACCTATAAATAGATAATTCGTCGGTTTCTTTTTGCTTAAATACTTTATCTGACTTTATTATTGGCACTGTTTATAGTGTTATTGTTTAGATAATTGTTCTGATTTTTTCTGTAAAGTTAGTTTGCAATAAATAAATAAACTTTTGTTGGTTGGCATATAGCAGGAGCTTATGGATGAACAGGGCCCTTATTCACTATGACCAACAACATGTCTTGCCCAAACCGCAAAAAACGCATTTCCAAACATTCTAGATGCCAAAATATTAGAAATGATTATTGATGTATGCCCTAAGAAACATTGTAGGTAAATCTATTTTTTTTAAAGTGAAACTTCTTTGACAACGAGGGAAAGACAATTTTTCTGGCGCGTTATCTTAACACGCCGTGTTATGGTCGTAGCGAATAAGGGCCCTGCAGCAGCAAATACCGGCTAGTGACTGGTTGGAATTGAATCACGTCGTTAATAGTGTACGCACGTGGCGCGTGCGTTGAATTCGCATTCGTAGAGATCCACGGTTGTCGGTGACAATGACATAGAGCATCGAGTCTGTTCTCGTTATTCAATTTAAAAGAGCAAAAATATATCTACATAATATAACATCAGCTGCTGGGTGCTAGAAACATTAAGTTTTGCACAAAGATTCCTTTCTTAATGTAAACAAGCACTGACTCTCTCAGTTTAACCCTCAAAACCGATGAAAAGAGGCGTAAGTATCCACCACCCATATTATAAGTTATGGGAATTGGTATGTATGTATATGAGATTCCTCTAGTATCTAACTAGCTATCTGTTACCTTTTCACGCACTAACTAGGTAATCAAACCGACAACGTGCATGCAAATTTTCATATTATATAAACGGACATTACGATACTTAATATACGTCTGCGGATTTCTTGAGGGAACTTCGGAATAACGCGAGTGAACCCGCTGGGAGTAGCTACTTTTAAATAAAAAATACGTATTTCAGGGTTTTTCAGTAGCCAAGGAACTACAACTAATGCTGAGTTGGTGACCCTTTCGGCAGAGCATGCAAGAGATATTATCTATGTTTCTTTAGATTAGGCACTGTTGATGTTTGTTTCTTTTTCTTGTGTGTTGTGCTGAAATAAATGTATTTTCTTCTTCTTCTTCTTCTTCTACAATGGAGATGAAAGTAGAGCAGTATGACCTTGACGACTAGGTACACAACATGTGACAAAAGATAATATCAAGATAAAGATAAATATTGGTTATAAGCAAATTATTATTTCTCAAATCGATTGAACTGCGCTGTATCTATCAATTTCCGGATTAAAACAAAAAAAAACCAGTAGGTATCTGTCTTCTAATAATAACTCGGTATATCTGTATCTATTTACATACAAACCATTTGTTAGCCGTTTCCTTAACACTCATAAGAGCTAAGTTAGGAATTGTGCTATATCACGGACACTTCAATTATAAAAATACATTGGTCATTAGAGTCAATCATCGAATAGTATGATCATTAAAGATGATATCAACAAGTACGTAGGTAAGTAGCTACTGTGTAAATTTTTGTATGCTATTTTATTATACAAAGAATATCTACAAGGTTAGTCGAAAAGGAGTACCGAAGTATGGGTATACTACAATATACATATTACGTATAGTATACGTAAGGGTATAGAAATGTCCATCATAACGAATAAAAATTGCTTTAGGTTTTCTACAAAGTCATCAGTTTTTTCTTTTCTTTTCTTTTGTGTTTTATGTTACAATGAATTTTATGTTACAGTAAGACTTATTTTATTTATTTTCCAGTTTAAAAACATTACGAAAAAACGAACAGATATATCTACAGAAAAAAGTGTTTACATTGGGGTCAGGGATTAATAGCCTCAGACTCATCCAAAAAGGAGTCGCTATCTGTCCATCGCTAATTAAAAATATTTAGTTAAGATGGAGCAATAAGGGTAGGTAACCATAACGGTTGCAGTTGGAACCAACTACAGGAAAATGTTGTTAGAAGACTAAAAGCGGCTACACACCGCCCTAAAATCAGAGGCAATATCGGGAGTAATGTTGCTCCCAGCCAGCAAAGGTCGGACACAATAAAGTGGGTCCGGCCTTTTTACTCAAATGTCCGGCCAAACTTGCCTCTGATTTTAGGGCCGTGTGTAGCCGCTTTAACCCTAATTTTTTTTTATATATCGGTGCTCCCTTTTCTAAACAGCATGTTACATTCGTGATATTGCAAATTAATAAATATTTATTAAATATTTATTAAAAAAATATTATTTGGCATAATTATTTAAACTTGATTTGGTTGTAAACTAACGAGTTTGATAGTAAAAAAAAAATTACCTTATTGTGAAGATTCTATTGTGTTTTTTTTTTATATAATATTAGTTATCCAAAAACGAGTAATATAATATCATGATTAAGTATCAATAATTCTTTAATGTACCTACCTGTTGTTACTTGTTATTAAGCATCATCAGTTAGGTAGGTTGTATACCTACCTATGTATATCAGGAACTCATCAACAAAACTCCAAATTCGTATAAACTTATGGCTGAAATCTCAAAAGTGTTGGTGGGAATCGAACGTAAGCCCTCAACAGATGCGACTGTGGATGGTGTCCAAAACTACCTTTTCTAGTACCTAAGTATGGGTATAATTCGTTAATTACTTTTTTTCCTTTCATTCTTTTTATAAAATCAAAATTTCAATGAATGTAGTTTTTAAATCCCTTCTAATTTACAAATGCGAAAGTAACTCTGTCTGTCTGTCTGTTACGCTGTCACGTCTTAACAGCTCAATCGATCATTATGGAATTGCGTGCACACGTTTTCAGAGGTACAGAGAAGGACATAGGGTACATTTTATCCCAGAATTCCCGCGGGATATCCGAAATTTCCGCAGGTGAAACCGCGGGGAACAACTAGTAGCTTATATATTGTATGTACTCTGGTGGTAGTGGTGTTAACTTAGGCCCCAAGTTGACTAAACAAAAATGATAATACTAATTTTGTAGTTAACTCTTCCCGCGGGATAAATTTGGAGCAGGATGAGTTGACTGAAGAGCCCAGAGATTCAAATCACTGACCACAGTTTATACCTATAAAAGCCAAAAATCCCTTTCCGTGGGAAGTTTAGGTAGGTAGGTTCAGGTTCAGTTCAATTTTATGACATAAGATTTATTTATTTATTTATTCAACCAAAAAACTAAAATTATTGCAGGTCCTAACGTGATTGTGGTTACAGTTAGATGGACGCAGATAAGCAATAACATGTTAACCCACAAAATGAAGTTATTGATTCAGAACGATTTATTGACAGTTAGAGAACGTTTTTTAATTATGTGCTTACCTTATTACATTGTTTAAATACGTAACTAAATATTGAACATAAAAAATTTGACACAAAATGGCGCTATAATTTTAAAACTTTAATTTAATCAAAATTTCTCCAGTGTGGGTTAACACACTATTGCTTATCTATGTCCAGATATAGGACGACAAGATGTGACAATGACGTAGTTTGTGGGCTAAAATACACAATTTTATATTTAATTTATTAAATGAAATGAAATCTTTCGCTAGGTGATTCAGGAAACACAAAATTAATGTACCAACACACAAAAAAACGTATTGTATCAATGTATCTGTGGGATTTCCCCAACGTAAGTTTATCGGATATGACGCTGAACCTTTTTTATTTAAGCTGACTGCTGGGTTTTTACTAAAGTCATCATATAAAGAAAAACATGAATGTACCTAATTGGTTCTCTATAATTTATGATCTCGAATAAACTTTCCAATGCTTCAAGGTCGTTCGCAAAACAAAGTAAGAGCATTCGTTAACACGGCACAAAAGTAGTCAATACTAAAAAATATTGACGATTTATGGCAATTACTGAAATGAAACATAGCTATAATTTCAATAAAGTACAACTGCACTTATAATCCTAATTAATATTAAATTAATGCAAATGTGAGTTTGTTTGTTACGTTTTTACGCCTTAAGTACCTACTCAACCGATCATCATGAAATTTTGCATACATGTTGTTCGGAGTACCAACAGAAAAGAACATAGGGAGCGTTAATCCCAATATTCCCGAGGAAACTCCGAAATTAATGCGGGTGAAACCGCGGGGAAAAGCTAGTTTTTGAAATCGTATCGTTAGGAAAACTTCCGGAACCAACATTATAAGACTATGTTGGCGTACTTAAAGAAATTTTATGCTACGAGCTTTTTTAAACATATTATGTTTACAAGATAATTACTACGGATATAATCACAGCAATCATTCGTAGCAAGCAGCAATCATTACAGCAATTACTCGTATTACTTACATAAAATTGGTTAATTACTATATAAAAATTAGTTTGTTGTTAACTATAGCTGTTAACTGGAGTATTACATTTTAGATTTGGCAACATCTAAAATATTACATTAAAAAACTTCTTTTTTTGAATCAACTTGTAAATTGGCAATGTGAACGGAACGACGGGAAAGGCAATGTTGGGTATATAATTTTGCGGATGTTATAAAAAATCTTGAAACCAATGATGTTACTACAAAAAATGGTATAGGTTAGGTATACAGATTATATCAGTGGTTATATTAATTACTATTAATGCAATTTGGGCAAGCGGACACAAGACGGATGTAGGTAGTAAGTATATGTATAGAGATCAGGCGCTCACTCATGCGGTAAAAGAGTCACTGTAAAATTTACAAAAAATAGCACATTTGCAATGAAAATTGAAATAATGATTTTACACTTCTTATTGTGCAGTTGTGCTTAGTATTAACTTTTGCTTCATTTCCCTTCCTACCTAAAGGTACATATATGATGAAAAGTACCTATATTATTTATTAACCCAATAGCTGCCGTTATTGATTCTATGCTCGTGCATGCGTAATTCAATGGACTTGTCAGCCAAATTTTAATTTTTAGTTCGTCTTGCAGATTATAAAAAAATATTGGACAAGTATTTTTTCATTTTTTACGTAATCAAACAATAATGGAGATACATTAAGTTGAAAGGTCGCGTGACGTCATGCCGTGCTGCAGTTTCTAGCATATTATGACGTCAAGAGCCCCCACTCCTAAACTTTAATTCGTGTTATCGATAGTATTTTTTCAATAAATTGAAAAAGCAAAAAATATGGGTCTATTATTTTTGATTGATCTAAAAGAGGGACTAAATAGAATTTCGATTTTCATACCCCGGAAACATGCCTATTAAAAACATCATAATAATATTAACTAGATATATTGAACATTTTACAGAAATGTTTTTCCCAGCATTATGGGGTGGGAATACTTTGCTTGATGATGCGTTTTACACCGGTGAATGTGTCGTGCAGAAACTCTATTAAACTAAAGGTAGGTACGTAGAGTAGATGTAGCAAATTATTTACAATGATCATATTTTTCCAACACGACAATCCAGTAAGAGCTCGCTAAACGTTTGACTCATTTAAACAATTATATGATTATGAGAATGTGCATAGAGATGCTGATGATGTCCATGATGACAATATGATGATATCAAGATGGATAATATTATAAAGACAGTAAATACACTATTAACTAGCTAGGCACTCGCCTACGGGCGTCGCTTGCAGTACGGCAAACTTCGATAGTATGTTTGTGCGCGCTGTTCGTCTAGCGTGGTTTTCATGCGTCAGTGGTCTTGACTGAAAACCAGCGTCGTGGGTGTCCCCACTCACGACATAATGCTGAATCAAGGTCCATTTTGAGCAGGGAGACATATCACACAAATATTATTACGTCATGTTTAAATTGTTATTATTACTTACTTAAGTTTAGTTTTAGTTTATTACTGTTTAATAATTTTCGTCTGTGTGGTTCTGTATATTAACTTGTGTTGTCTTTTTTGCTTAAATAAATCTTTCTTTTTTTCTTTCAATATGTCTGTTCACTAGGATTAGTCGGCACATCTGACTGTGACTAAGGTGTAGAGTTTGAGAAGTTAGGCCTTGTAGAGTTAGGGTGTGTAGAGTTATAAACTTGGCTCTACATGAGATCTGGTAACTCTTTTGACAGAGCTCGTCACACGGACTAGTCTTGGCATCATTTTACATGAAAATGTTTTTGGTGGGATTTCATTTCTTTTTGTAAGTCAGAATTGCGGAATTCTCATACAAACTTCCATCCCCTATTTTATGGGGTTGGGGGAAAAAAAGTTACAAGTTTTATAATTTTTTGTTATTTGTGTACTAATACTATCTTACATGCCAAATTTCAGCTTTCTAGGACATTAGGAAATAACCCTAAGAATTTTGATCATCATCAGTGAGTCAGAGACGAAATCAGGGTTTTTTAGATATCAATAAAATCTAAAGTATTTATACGTTTGATAAGTCCGCTATTGACCCAAGTTATAAGGGTTCGAAAAAACGACGAAGCGCTTCGAGAAAAGATAGGTTAATAAGTGCTCCCGCTTCGCTTGGCTCGTCTTGGTGGCACTACCGTGCCCCCAGATAGCTTTTTTCCACGGAATTCAGGATCTCCAAAATTAACACAAGTCAAACCTTAGGGAACAGCTAGTATTATTACATTTGAAATTTTTACTTCAAAAAATCTTAACTGATGTACGATTGTCTAGGAAAAGAAAATAGCGGTACCTAAGTTTGCTCCATGAATAACGCTTTATTAAAAGTCCCGCTAAATGGTTAATTACTGTGACTGTTAACAAGACTAAGTGTAAGTATAAGTACTTGGTACCTATACTCATTATAATACTGTTAAAAATATGTAATTTCATTGTTGCTCCTACGTTTTTAAAACTTTTGTATCTACTAGAATTCCTTCAGCAAAGTTAAAATACAATCTGGAACACATAACATTTTACCAAAAATCATGACTCAAATATGTATATTTGAAAACCAATATAAAAGCAAATTATTTGCAGTTTAATTTGTGTACAATTTTTTTAATTATTTTTATGTTTCTTATAGTGTATATTCTAAAAAAATAGGTATGTCTATATATTATAACAATATAGAAAAAAGTTGGTACCTACTAAATGGGTTAATTGAAAACTTTGGCACTGTTAACTTTTGATATCAAGTTAAATGTTGCACAATTTATTAGCATCTACCTATGCTTTACTGCTTGTATGCTTTGTCCTGAATGACTGACTGATGGATCAACGCACAGCATAAACCGCTGATCGTAGAGACCTGAAACTTGGAGGGTGTGTTCTCTGTATGACGTAGGCATCCGATAACAAAGGATTTTCCGAAACTCTATATCCATAAGGGGGTAAAAGGGGGCAAAGTTTGTATGGGACAACGTGATTCCTTGGTTCAAATATTAGAAGATTTTTTTAAAGCGGGCGGCCCTTGCTTTTACTCTTGTATAAGTATGCACCTTAAATCATGACGTGACTGTAATTTAAATAAGTAGGTACATTTAATAAAGATTACAAAATTAATTTTAAACCTGAAAAACCTTTAGTTTTTGCAACGTATTTAACCAGGAATTTGATGCTGCGGTTACTGACAAATTACTTTTCTTTCTAAAGTTTTCATTTTGTTGCCAATGTTCTTTAATAATTAATTTCAAACGAACTTACTTTTTAATTAATTATATCTTCTGCCAGTAATATCAATGAATACTATTAGAGTCCGGTAGTTCACAGATAAAATAGACCGATGGAATATCTTCTTTTATACTTTTTAACAATTCAACTTTGTAGCAACGTTGACTTAACGTGTGTCGAGTCGCTACACCCGACAACCACTGGCTGCACTGATCGTCGACCCCTTGCCTTACTTGTCTTTGGGCTCTGTGTACCTCGAGCGGAAACATATTCTCTCAAGAGAATGTAAACACACGTATATGGATGACATAGAGCCGAGCGTGACATGTTCCGCGTATATATAGACACATAATATTTGATATTGTTAAAAAAAACCACAGTTTTGAGGATCTGCAAATAGATTAACTCTGTACAATCCGTGGTAGATACAATTACACACTGACGTGGTGACTCGTGAATAACAAACACGATACCTACCTTCCTCCTTATCTAGAAACACAACTTTATCTTTAGGAATAGGTACATTCTAATTTCATAAAAAGGAAAGTATAATTTGTATTTTTTGGAGCTGTAATTTGTAAACTGTAGCTGTAGTGTAGCTGTAAACTGATGGTTAAAATTTTCAAATTAAATCTAGAATTTGTTTCATTGATATTATAGAAGGAATATCACTGAGTGGCATATAATACATCATTGGAACAAGAGTTCCCGAGCGAATTCCAAAATAAGTGCGAACAATGCCCCGAGAAACAGCTATGGGTATAGTATTATTTATGTGGACAAAACTTAATCAAAGAGTTAACAAACATGTAGGTATTAGAATTCATAATTTTCTCCAAATTTTCTCCTTATCATTTCTAACCCCTTTATTTTTTATACCTGCTATTGTTACGTATACGAGATTTTTTATATTGTTTAAGGCAGCTTTGTTTATCATTCCTCATCCATTTCTGTCTGATTAACATCTAAGTTATAAAAAAATGTCGGACAAATATTAAAATAATATTGAGAAGGTTATCCTAATAGGGATGTAGACGACTTTTGAAAATCAAAATTCTAATTAGTCCGCCAGTTATAAAAAAGAAAATAGAAACGTATTTTTGCTTTTTATTCAAATTAATGAAAATATAGGTAAAGAGATAAAGCGCATTAAAGTTTAGAGCGGGGGACTCGTGACGACGTCATTAACCGGTATAAGCCCCCATGCAAACCGCACCGGATAGTGACGTCACGTGAAATTTCAACTCAATGTATCGCCGTTATTTTTTATTTATTTATTTATTTACTAATTTATAAACATTATAACAACTTGACAGTGCTACATAAACCTTTTGTATTACGTGATACATTTTTTAATAATCTTCAAGACGGACTAAAAAAAATTAGTCAACTAGCCCATTTCGTATCCCTCAAGTTCTTTGATTCTTCTCTACTACCCAGAGTATAATAATATCAGAAACCTTCCGCTGCTCCAGGACAGCATTCATACAGTAGATAGTGCTTGCATAGAGGGGCTTGTACTCCTTGAGGCTATCTGTTTTCTTCGCATATTCAAAAAACAAATTCACCCTCTTCAATTCTAATTCAAACAATGTTAATCCTGTATTAATACTTAAGTTACCTAAACACCAAGTTTCAATAAAACCATTCGGTCTTTTCACGAGACGCGCTTTTAAATAAACCGAAAATGAGATAGATAGATAAACAGACAAACAATTATTAAAGTGCACTGTATTTTTTGAAAATCCATATTTTTTTAAATATTTCCTATGAACAGGCTCCAAGTAGGTACTCCAAGCTAGATATCTCATGGGGATTAAACAACGATGGGGAATAAATGATAATAATAATAATATATTGGAAGTAGGTAGGTATGCATATTGTATATTCACAAATAAATCCGATGAAAATAAAAAAAAAATCCCAAAAAATAAGTGAACGAATATTAAAATAATACCTACAATAAGTAAGGTCGGCTGCCCCATATCAAAACCCAATAAAAGACCAAAAAATCCATCGTTTTCTCGTCACAGATTTTACTTTCAAATGCCGTTAAATCGTAAAAAAAAACACTTACACCTTACTCTTACACAGCGGATATTTTACAGCAACACCGCCAAAACCAATAAAAATTAGCTCTCCTAGTAAGTTTGCAACGTTTACTGGGTTTTGATATGGGGCAGCTGAGGTACCGACTATAAAGGGCGATGACCACTGCAGGTTGCATACTGGATGAGCGAGGTAGGACCGGTGCAGCGCAGTAAAAAAAAGTTGTTCTAGAACAGGTCCTTCGCTCTGGTGTAAAAAAAGACAAGTGTAATATAATTTTTAAATTAAACGTGGCATCCAGCAAAGAGTACCTATAATAATTATATGTCATCCAGGGCCCTTATTCACTATGACCAAAAACATTCCTTGCTAGAGTTGCCACCCGTACTATATTGTATTGTAGTGTAAAGTGTTTGTTGCGTGGTGTATGTGTTTGTTCTGGCTGAATAAAGTTTATTTTATGTTATCTTATCTTATAGTATCGTACTGTACTATATATATTTTTTTTATGTAACTTTTTCTTGTTAACACATTACTAACACTAGTGAGTGAGTTACTTGAATAAATTTATTTATTTATTATTTATATTATGTATATTATACAAGAATAATATAGTACGAAAAATACTATATTTTTATCCTTAATTCAACTGTCGCGCTTTTTTATATCAACTGTAACTGGTCGGAAACACGCGCAACGCAGCACAGGGAGTTTCAGAACGAAACACATACTCGGCAACAAAACGTCAAATAATTTGTAGATGAATGCTGCCCGATACATAATAATGTCTTCTCTAATAATATTATAAATGCGAAAGTAACTCTGTCTGTCTGTCTGTCTGTTACGCATTCACACCTCACACGTTGTCAGAGAAGTACATAGGGTACTTTCATCCCGGAATTCCTGCGGGATCTCCGAAATTAACGCTGGTAAAATCTCATGAAATTTAGCATACACATTGTCAGGCACAGAAACAGACATAGGTGTAGTACTTGGTATCCTGGAATTCCTACGGGATCTCCGAAATTTCCGATGGTGAAACCGCAGGGAACAACTAGTAAAAAATAAATATGTACTATTTTTTTTCCTGCATTTCCCAAAAGTACTATATTTTTGCATCTTTTTTCTGAAAAATACTATATTTTTTTCAAAAAAAGGTGGCAACCCTATTCCTTGCCCGTAACGCGTGTCCCAAAAACGCAATCCTAAACGTTTTAGATTTAAAAATATTCGAAATTATTATTCTGTATGCCATAAGAAACGATGTAAATGTATTTTTTGAAGTAATGCAGTCTTAACGTTAAAACAAGAGTTCAAGCAAATTCTTCCAAGTGAATTACCTACTCTTACAAAAACTAAGCGTCCGTTAGAAATCACATAAATATAGATACGTAATTAATTAAAAAATAATTATTTTAGTATGAATGAGTATGAATGTTCCATGAATCCTTAGTAGGTATTATAAATCCGGTAGTGAGTTTGTTTGTTGCTCTTTCACGCTTTAACGGTTCAACCGATCACCATGAAATTTTATATACACGTTGCCAGGAGTACCGAGAAGGACATCGGATACTTTTGTCCCGGAATTCCCGAGGGAACTCTAAAATTACCGCGGGTGAAACCACGAGGAACAGTTAGTTAAAAATAACTGGCAGTTGTAAAATATTTCAATCATAAGTTTCACCATGGTTTCAACAGTCTCATGTATTTATTTGCCTCATAAATAAACTCTACGTACTTCCTTGTCAATGAACAGAATATTGAGCAAATAGATGGACGTTTTTACTACGTAGATGTGGATTTTATCTACGCATCTTTATCTTACTTCGAAGACCTTGGCTAACTGGTCGATTATCACGTCTTTTTAGGTAGGTATGCTACCTGTATACGTAGGTATTATTCGTTTTGCAATCTGTAATATTTTTCAAAGTATCTAGAGATTCACCGCTCTCTGTTGTTTCTTTAGTTTTGCTATCAAGTTTGTTATCAATTTACTCGTTATGTCTCTGAATGCGTTGCGATTTTGTTTTTCGATTGCCACAATAAAGTATATCCCAATGTCAGTTCAAGTAATCGTATCGTTGCCTTATCCGGAGCATTATAGCCACTCAGTAAAAATTAAGAGTAAATGCACTCCGTATAGCCCTGAACTTGCACCTTCAGATTTCCACCTGTTTCGGTCTCCTTAACAATTCTTTAGGCTGTGTCAGGTTACATCAAGATAAGACTGCCAAAACTATACTTGTCGCGTTTTTTATGAGAAGTTCAAAAATTTCCACAACAACAGGATCATATCACTACCTACAAGAAGGCAAAAGTCATCAAACAACTTGAGTGTTCATATAAAATGCGAAGAAACTTTTTCTCCAACCTACATCGGTTTGGTCTAGGGGTGGGCGTTGTATGGACGGACTAATTACACCAATGATCTGCTTACGATCAACGAACTCACGGGCTACGGTTCACCGTTACTTAATCGACTAGTTGAATCCGAAGACGGCAACGGAAAATATACGTCAACGCGCAACGTCTATGTCTAAACGAGGACGACGCGCGACGCTTGAACGTAGTCGGTCTATCTATCATCGACGACATTTTTGTGTTTTTTATTGTAAGTAGAAGGAGAATATGAAAGAAGTTTGAAGTTACTGCGGGAGGTTCGAAACTCACGCGGGTGAATCTCCGAAACGGTAGGACCGATTTTGACAGGACTTTCACTGCTAATTAGCTGATGATATAAGAAGTAAATTAGGCTACTTTGGAGTTCCTGCTGGAATTCTGAAACCGCGGGGCACAGCTAGAATATTATAAAGAAGCGACACTCTCCGCTTCCCACCAATTTCATGCCTCCTCATACCCCGCGAAATTTTCTTGGTGTGTTAAGTTAAGGTACCTACCTACGATAGAGAGAAAAATAAAATCTATATAAATAAAATTGGATTGCCAAATGTGTTGCTAAGCGTATAACTTGCAAACGACTGCACCAAATAGGATAAACCTTTTTTGTGTTCGTTATTATCAGGACAAGGTTTTTAAAAAAGAAGTTTGGAGTTCCTGTGGGAATTCCGAAACTCACGCGGATGAATTTCCGAAACGATTGGACTGATTTTGACAGAAGTTTCATAGCTGATGTCATTAGGAGTAAATTGAGCTACTTACTTTGGAGTTCCTGTGGGATTGCTAAACTTAAACTCATGCTGGTGAAACCGCGGGGCACATTTAGTAGAAAATAATATACACATTTAAATAAATGAGTATTTATTTAATTGTTATTTACTGATTTTACAGATTTTGCAAAATTAAGATCTAAGAATAGGTACGAGTATTCTATATGTAACTTTAAGGTGATAATTAAGTACCTATAGGTAAGTACAATTTTATTCTTCGACAGTACTTCTTCTTCTTCAATTATGGCAATCTATCGCGATTTATCGCATTTAATTCTGCCAATGTATCTGCGTATTTTTAGCAATTAAAGTAATAATGGCGAAACGCCAATGACAGTTATAGATTGTTCTCCAAGATAAAACACGATTCTCTCTCGAAAACCGGCTTCTTTCTTGGAAAACAAAATGGCTGCTGAACGGTGGTGAAAATATCGAATAAATCACGCGACAGGCGTCTATTCGCTACGACCTCTACTGATGAACAACCCAAAGAGTATATAACCACTAACCAACCTTCGATAGTAGATACTTATTTTTAAGTTAGATTAAAATTTGTAACAGTTCAAAATAATAATTTTAACTACCAACCAACAAAATTAAGCACTTTCCCTATATCTATATACATATATTAATGATAAAAAAATAAAATAAACTTCACTGGGTATAAAATTAAGACCTAAGATAATTTTAATATTTAAAGGTTAATATATAAGTTCTGTCAAATTAGATAGATTAACACGGAAGCTATACTATTTGACAGTCTGCAAACTGTCTGTTAGTCCACATCCAAACGTAAGCAGTGTGAAAGTATCAATGAAAAAAAAAGCGACTCACTCTATTGAAAGCAAAGCCAAAAAAGAATAATAATAGGTATTATTATCGCTGCGTCTAATTAGCCTATAGCAACTGAAACATTATAAACAAAAATATCTTCTAAATACCCTATTAAAAAAAAAAGAATTTTCCAAATCGGTCCAGCCAGCCGTCTTCGATTAATCGCGTAGCAAAGATAAAAAAAAACATACAGTCGAATTGAGAAGCTCCTCCTTTTTTTTGGAAGTCGATTAAAAAAGGTTTTACCACCAGCCAGTTAGTTGCTGCCATCCTCGTTTTTTTTTTAATGAAGTTTGGTACTGTAAGGTCCCGGGGGTGGGAACGTTAACTAATTAAGCAATTGAATATAAAAGACTTTCTAAGTATTTTAACTAAAGATATTTCATTTATTTCAAAGCAAAACCATATTGTTATATTGCAACAATTTTATTGAATATTATTTAAAAAAATAATCTATATTTAAGACATTACATTCAAATTCAAAATATTACTTAGGTACTTCTTCTTTTGTTTCCAACCAGTGTGGACATGGAGGTGAATAGCGTTCAACCGCTACAGTTTACAGTACCTACCTATACCTAAATAAAAGGTCCTTTGTTAAAGGTCGCTTACATTTTACATTATCAAATGAACCTAATTATTACGATTAACTTAATCAATAGTGAGCTGGCGGAAGGAGCCGTCGATGCCGAAGAGTTCGTCGTAGTTGGTCGGCTTGCCCGGCCTGAGCGACTCGTCCGCCTTCACAGACTCCTGCGCCTTGAACCAGTCTCTGTGCTCCTTCAATATCTCAATCCACGCCTCTGGAGACGGAGAAACGTAATTACCAATAATGTTTCAAGTTTAACTGTCGCTGCAGCTGTTTCAATAGAGTGAAAACTGGATTTTCGTTTATGGGAGTTTCGTTTATGGGAGTTTCGCCGTCAGAATCTACGAGTATACATCTATACATACATATAAATAAAATTGAAGGGTCTGTTTGTAATTTCAAATTAACAGTTATTCACTAAATGCATACGAAATTATATACACTACATACCAGTGGCGAAGGGTGAAATATTGAGAGAGGGAAGCCGGAAATCTACTTTAATTTTAAGTTATTAAACTATTAACTGTTCTCCGCCGTTTCACCTGCGATAAGTTCCGGAGTTCTCGCGGGAATTCCGGTATAAAAAGTCCTTCCCTGTATCCCTGACAACGTTCTCAATTACGGAGAGAGATGTTGCGTCTGAAGGGAAGCCGGTGGGAATCGGCTTCTATAGTACCTTCGCCACTGCTACATACATACATAAAAAAATCAATTTTTAAAATTTTTCTCTGTCTGGTTTTTCTGTTAACAGCTGTTATGCCTATCACTTTTAATATAGGTTATATATTTTTTTATTTCTATTAGCTCATGTCTTAATTATTTCTAATACAATATTGCCGCGTACGCCACCCGTAGCAAAAAAATTGAATCGGACATTGATACGTAGGCGCGGGCGTAGCGCTTGAAATGTCGTGGATAGGTCACTTTCAAACTAATATTGAATAACTTTTAAAGTATAATTTTTCCGAATAATTTATATTTTAATCATATATTTTATATTTTTGGTTAATTCCTTAACATGTTGTATACAAGAATTGCTCCTTTAAAGATATTAGATTTAAGGGTTATTCTAACTTATACGGCTGCACCCAGAGTCGTTTTAATGATCGCTTAGTTTTGATTTTAAAATCTTTACTTAAAATTAAGCAATTATTAAAACGACTCTGAGTGCGGCCGTTAACCTCTTAATGAATCTAAAAAATATTGTAAAAAGGTAGTAAAATTGGATGTAGGGGATCATGTGTGTTGTGATGTGATTCTAAGATATTGACGTCAATGTGGCCTATTTGTGACAAATAAAGCTTCAACTGTGACTTGGAACTTACTGTTGATGTCCTCAATAGAACCAGCGTTGCCGCCGTATTCCTCCGGGAGCATATCTTGCGGGACGTGCTCGTACAACGTGCTCAAGTCCGTGTGGATGAATATCTAGGGAGAAACGTTAACTGTACATTATCACTAGTGTCATAATACAATGACGACCCGATTGGCGCAGAGGTCACCATGCCTACCCGCTAATCAAGGGGTTCCGGGTTGGATTCCCGGTGGAGGTGGACTTTGTGTGATGAACACAGGGTTCCATTTTCCAGTCTGGGTGTGTTTATATATCCATAGTATAATATACAACGTGTTAATGAATTAACTGAAAACTAGAAAGTAGTTTGCTCGGAATCAACTAGCGAATCGATCGCACTATGTTTTAATATAGGTTATATTTTTTCATTTTTACTAGCCCATGTCTAAATTATTTACAATACAATATTTGGCGTGTACGCCGCCCGCTGCGAAAAAATTCGAACCGGCAGCGCGGGCGTAGCGCTTGGAATTTCGTAGATAGGTCACCTCCAAACTAATGTTGAATAACTTTTAAAGTATAAATTTTTTCGACGTAAAATATATTTTAATCATATTATTGTTTATTTTTTTAAATGGGGTGTATCAGGTTTTCAGTTAATTCATTAACACGTTGTATAAGTAATTCTAACTAGTAAATACCACGTTTACTTGGTTTCAACGACACAAGCTAATAATAGCTTACTGTGGGATCAAGTAGATCTGTGTGTTGTGAAGTGGATTAATATTATTATTATTATTATTACAAGTGGGCTAAGTTGGTCGTTAAAGTAATAAGCACAGATTTTTAATAAGCTGCTTTTATAAACTTTAAAACCATACAATAAGATTCACTCTACACCGTTAACTTGCGATAAATCGTAGTGAAATGTGTCTAAAAGCTAAATAAAACTACCAATAATCCTACTCCTTTGTATTTATTTTGATTTTTGTCATAGTGAAGTTCTGTATATTGTACAACTGGCTGTCCCCGCGGTAATTTCGGAGTTCCAGAATAAACTATACGTATAAAACTTCCTCTTGAATCACTCATCTATTGGTAAAAACCGCATGAAAATCCGTTCAGTACTTTTTAAGTTTATTGCGAACAGATAGACAGACAGACAGACGTGGCGGAGAACTTTGTTTTATAGATAGATAGTCTTGTAATTTTGTATTCACCGTTTCTTTGTGTAATAAATAAATAAATAATATTCCTAGGTGTCCCCCACGATTTCATCCGCGGTAATTTCGGAGTTCCCGCGGAGGTTGCGGGAAAAAAGTACTCTATGTCCTTCAGTTCCCGAGGGAATTCCGGGATAAAAACTATCCTATCTTTTAAGTTGGATCATATTATAAATGGTTTCAAAATTTCATCAAAATTCGTTCAATAGTTTCGGAGTCCATCGCGGACAAACAACGTGACACGTGATTTATATATATTAGAATAGATATTAAGATAAGATGTAGTGATTTAGTTAAATATGCAGTGAAATTCGTAGGTATTTTAGTGTTTGTACTTCTAAATGACAGGTCACAGTAGGATGTCATACTTTGTAATGCCACACCTAATGGGGCAAAGTCATAAGGACAAAATTTTCATTTTTAAGTGCGTCTTTATTGGACAAGTATCAGAAGTAATCAAAAAATAGCGGCGATACATGGAGCTGAAACTCCGTATGACGTGACACCTAGGTACACTTTATACAGGACGTCGCGACCTCCCTCTCCTAAACTTTAATACGTAAGTATTTTTCAATAATTCCAAAAAGCGAAAAATACGTGTCTGTTATTTTTTTTTATATCTAACAGAACTGACGGACTAAATAGAATTTGTATACGTCGTCATCATGCCCATTACACCTGTGATCATGATCATGGGCACCATGGGTCAGCAGTTGAAGAGAAATACGTAACAATTATAAGCAAATGAAGACTGCTGAGTTAGGATCGGCAATACTTACTCTGTTTCTGATCTTTTCTTTCAAGAAAGGCTTCACTAGGTTGACGACGGTGTCAACGATTGGTGACGCATTCACCACGTGGACTTGCTTCAGTTTCACTGGATACGCTTCCTGAAAACGTTTTAAAGTCCCATTAATAACATAGACCTTAAGTATGCACTTTGATTTTATTTTCTACTAGCTGTGCCTTGCGGTTTCACCCGCATGAAAGGTTTTTATACAACAACTTTTTTCCCGACATCAGATTTCGGTGAAACAAAGCCTATATGTAACTCCAGGCTAAGCTTAACCTACCTGTGAAAATCGCATGACAATCGGTTCAGTAGATTCAGAAATTATCGTGAACAGACAGACAGACAGACAGAAAATAATTTTAAAAACTTCTTTTTTGGGCTTGGTTACTCTTCTTTTATCACCCCTCTCAATTTTAGGTAAAAATATTCAATAGAATCGCGGATTCTACTCTTTTATTATAGTATAGATTAGATTAAACATTATAGTCAATAGACCAACGTTTTATAATAATAATAATAAAAGTTTATATTGCAATCTATATGATATAAAAATGAATCCCTATTCCCTTGGTCACAGCATCACGCTTGAACGCGGCTGGCTGGACCAATTTCGCTAATTCCTTTTTAGTTGTGTTTGTTATTGTAAGGAGAAGAAGAATAAAAGAAGTTTGGAGTTCTTGCGGGAAATCCGAAACACACACGGGTGAATTTCCGAAACTGTTGGACCGATTTTGACGGAGGAGTGAATACTTTGGAGTTTCTGCGGAAATACTGAAACTTGCGCGGGTGACACCGCGGGGCACAGCTTGTCAACATTAAGAACAGATAGGTAACCCCATCTCCGAAACTACACAGAAAAAAACACTTTTTTGAAACAAGACCCAAATATGTTTCAACTAATATTTCTTAATCTCAAATATATGTACTTTGAAACAAGATAATCCCACTAACGTTCCAAAAATGTCAAACTCTTCAAATTCAAGATCGAAAATCTTTGTTTAAAATTAATAATATTTGGGTCAAAACTTATATCTCAAATCAAAACCAATTTCTTTCTCACATTAAGAATTATTATTTCTCAGCTGCGCGGATTTGATTTAACAATTAACTCTTGTGCCAAAAAAGAGTCAAACTTGGGTCAAGAATCAGTTCAGATCTCAAATGAATAATTTAAAAATATTCAAGCAAGTAATAAATTTCTCGGTAGGAGATATTACTAGTTTTACCCAAGATTCAGTTAAATTCACAGTCAAGTATTAAGATATACTCAAAGCAAGTAATATATTTCTCGGTAGGAGATATAAGTAGTTTCACACAAGATTCAGGTAAATTCACAGTCAAGTATTAAGACATTCTTAAAGCAAGTAATAAATTTCTCGGTAGGAGATATTACAAATTTTACCCAAGATTCAGTTAAATTCACAGTCAAGTATTAAGACATAC
Source organism: Zygaena filipendulae (assembly GCA_907165275.2). Classification (NCBI taxonomy): domain Eukaryota; kingdom Metazoa; phylum Arthropoda; class Insecta; order Lepidoptera; family Zygaenidae; genus Zygaena; species Zygaena filipendulae. Next base: position 2,995,265 of record OU015668.1, read on the forward strand.
TCAAAGCAAGTAATAAATTTCTCGGTAGGAGATATTAGTAGTTTCACACAAGATTCAGGTAAATTCACAGTCAAGTATTAAGACATTCTTAAAGCAAGTAATAAATTTCTCGGTAGGAGATATTACAAATTTTACCCAAGATTCAGTTAAATTCACAGTCAAGTATTAAGACATACTCAAAGCAAGTAATAAATTTCTCGGTAGGAGATATTAGTAGTTTCACACAAGATTCAGGTAAATTCACAGTCAAGTATTAAGACATTCTTAAAGCAAGTAATAAATTTCTCGGTAGGAGATATTACAAATTTTACCCAAGATTCAGTTAAATTCACAGTCAAGTATTAAGACATACTCAAAGAAAGTAATATATTTCTCGGTAGGAGATATTAGTAGTTTCACACAAGATTCAGGTAAATTCACAGTCAAGTATTATGACATTCTTAAAGCAAGTAATAAATTTCTCGGTAGGAGATATTACTAATTTTACCCAAGATTCCGTTAAATTCACAGTCAAGTATTAAGACATACTCAAAGAAAGTAATATATATCTCGGTAGGAGATATTACTAGTTTTACCCAAGATTCAGTTAAATTCACAGTCAAGTATTAAGACATACTCAAAGCAAGTAATATATTTCTCGGTAGGAGATATAAGTAGTTTCACACAAGATTCAGGTAAATTCACAGTCAAGTATTAAGACATTCTTAAAGCAAGTAATAAATTTCTCGGTAGGAGATATTACAAATTTTACCCAAGATTCAGTTAAATTCACAGTCAAGTAATAAGACATACTCAAAGCAAGTAATAAATTTCTCGGTAGGAGATATTAGTAGTTTCACACAAGATTCAGGTAAATTCACAGTCAAGTATTAAGACATTCTTAAAGCAAGTAATAAATTTCTCGGTAGGAGATATTACTAGTTTTACCCAAGATTCAGTTAAATTCACAGTCAAGTATTTAAGACATACTCAAAGCAAGTAATATATTTCTCGGTAGGTGAGATCCGATTCTCAGCCCTCCATGGATTCACCGTGCGGTCGACGCGCGTCCATAGCGTGGTACAGAGAGGAACACCATCACGGCGACTGGGACTTGCGACCCAGATATAGGTTTAGGGTGGCCACCTTGTGATGCATCAGCGCTCAGCTCCACCGTCAGTAGTGTTCCCCCCCCCCCCCCTACCTATGCAAATTTGGTAAGATCCTATCAATGCCGCTTTTGATATTCGATTTAGTAAAGATCTTACTGAAGCTCTTGGCAATCCGAGGTCTTTAAGTAGGTTGTACAGGGATTTAGCTGGAATTCCCCTTGCTCCTACTTCTACGGCGTAGAGTTTAACCACGTAGCCGTTTTTGGTTAACTCGTTAGTCAAGTCAAAGTATATTTGTCTTTATAGCGTGGTCTTTAGGTATATTAGTTTCCCACGGTACTGTGAGTTCTACAAGCACTGCACGCCTATGCGATCGTGAAAAAAGGAATATGTCGGGTCTGGATGATGAGGCACAGATATCCTTCGGTATTTTATAGTGCTTCTCATACGTGTCTACGAGTATTGTCCAGTCAACGGCAACGGCTTGTTCTTATGCCCGGTATCTTTGGGTACGCTGATGACAGCACGGTTACGGAAAGGTACTTGCTGTCCAGTGCTAAAACAAACGCTACGGAAGTCCTATCTCTCCGGCAAGCCATGATGGAACGTATGGATCGTGCTTTGGTGGCGGTATCCGATTGGGGTGACGCCAACCTGGTACGATTCAACGCATCTAAAACACAGGCATGTCTGTTTACCGCCAAGAGGAGCCCAATCACCATGGCTCCAACTCTTCGGGGTGCTGCCATAACAGTCGCTGATCATATTGATCTCCTCGGTCTGACTGTGAGCTCGGATCTCAACTTCGGCCGTTTTATTGAGTCCATTGCCAAAACCGCTGCTAAAAAACTTGGCATCCTATTTAAAGTCAGAAGGTACTTCACACCCAAACAGCTCCTGAGCTTGTATGTTGCGCAAGTCCGCTCGTGCATGGAGTACTGTTGCCATCTGTGGGACGGATCTGCCAAATATCAGCTGGCTGCATTGGACTCAATAGAGCGTCGTGCCAGGCGGCTTATCGGCGACGACCAGCTGGTCGACGCGAGGCTCCCTAGCCTCGACCATCGACGGAAGGTGGCGAGCTTATCGGTGTTCTATCGGCTGCACTTCGGAGAGTGCGCGCAAGAGCTCTTTGAGCTGGTCCCTCCATCTCCCTTCAAAATGCGATCTACCAGAGCAACGGCGGGCTTCCATCCCTATACGGTAGATATTCCACCTATCCGCACGAAACGATTTGCCTCGTCTTTTATTATGCGTACCGCTAGGGACTGGAACGACCTGCCGGAGTCTGTGTTTCCCCCAAACTACAATTTGGACCTTTTCAAGAGCAGAGTGAACAGGTACTTAATTGGCAGACGTGTAACACCTTAGTTCATATCTACGCTTACAATCAGGCGAGATTATGGACAAATGTCTGACCAATCAGTTTAATAAAAAAAAAATAAATAAAAAAAAAAGCTATCAAAATTGAATATGGCTTTTGAGGTGATTTCTTTGAGAAGCCTTCCTTTATAAACACAATGTCATTTCTTTGGTTTGTGGTTAATCCTTTTTTCGCTCTAGCTACCGCCAAACTTACAGCCTTACGTATGATTTCTAATACCTTATCATGTCGGCGCGAGTAATGACCCCGGACTAATAGCGTCTTACAACCCACTAGCAGGTGCCTAGCCGTACCAGTTGCTTCACCACATGAGTTTCATTTATCTGTGGCTTTTCCCCATCTGACTAGATTGCTTTGGTCGGGGAGGGTCAACTGGAATGCATTTAGGTAAAATTTAAGTAAGGCCGGTGACCAGTCGTATATTATGGTACGCCATTTTAAGGCTATGGGAATACAAAATTCACCTAGGGTCAGCCATTCGTTTTGCATTTCTAGGTTCATTTCGTGCACCTTATAGGTGTTGTTTTCGTCTGCCTGAAGAAAAGATTTTGTTATTTTTTTATCTGTTTGTCTCTGAATATTACCTAGACCTACTCTACCAGTCTGCGAGTCTATCATGAATTTTTTATGGAACTGGAGGCGTGATTCGAGCTCCGATGCATTTTTATCTTTTAGAAGGACTTTTACTATTTCGTCTTTAGATTTCGATAAGACGTTAGTTACTCTTAGGTGTTTATAGAGTTCTAATGGCTTCTTAAGCGTCATTCCAAAATTATTCACACAAGATTCAGGTAAATTCACAGTATTAAGACATTCTTAAAGCAAGTAATAAATTTCTCGGTAGAAGATATTACTTGTTTCACACAAGATTCAGCTAAAATCACAGTCAAGACTTAAGACATACTCAAAGCAAGTAATATATTTCTCGGTAAGAGATATTAGTAGTTTCACACAAGATTCAGGTAAATTCACAGTCAAGTATTATGACATTCTTAAAGCAAGTAATAAATTTCTCGGTAGGAGATATTAGTAGTTTCACACAAGATTCGGGTAAATTCACAGTCAAGTATTAATAAGGCATTCTTAAATCAAGTAATATATTTCTTGGTAGGAGAAAGAAAGTAGGTTTAATTCCGTAAACGCGGGCTTTTGGCCAAACGAGTACGAAATGGTAGAACATCCTATTCTAAAGATAGGAATTTGTGGATCTGCACGTGCTCATAATGACGGCTTTTTGTAGAAGAATGTATAAATTCTGGTCAATATCGAGAATTTTCAGACTGGAGTGCAGCGTGTTAGAAATAACGCCTGCATGTGATCGTTGTTAATTGAATCTAATAGCTTTAATAATACTACTACTATAGAACTAATAAATTACCGAACTAACGAGTAATCGCTGTAAGGTTTTTCGCAACAGGATTTTTCGCACAAACGTTACATCGCTGATCGCACCAATAAAGCACCGATAGCATAAAACTGAATTATCGGTCAAGCCGTTTCGGAGGAGTATGGCAACGAAAACTGTGACACGAGAATTTTATATATTAGATATCACCCGCGTGAGTTTCAGAATTCCCGCGGGAACTCCAAAGTAACCTAATTTACTCCTTATGATAACAGCTAATTAGCAATGAAAATCCAAATCGGTTCAATCGTTTGGGAGATACACCCGCGTGAGTTTCGGAATTCCCGCAGGAACTCCAAATTTCTTTCATATAAACCTGGTCGTGACAATAACGAACACATAAAAGAATTATCCAATTTGGTGCAGTCGTTTGGAAGTTATGCGCTTAGCAACACATTGGGCGATTCATTTTTATTTATGTAGATAATTTCGGAGATCCCGCGGGAATACCGGATTACCATATAGCCTATGTTACTCAGGGATAATGTAGCATTCCAATGGTGAAAGAATTTTTGAAATCGGTCCAGTAGCTTTTGAGTTAAATCGTAACAAACAAACAAACAATCAAATCTTTCCTCTGTATAATATTAGTATAGATTCCGGATTACCATAGCCTATGTTACTCAGGGTTAATGTAGCATTCCAATGGTGAAAGAATTTTTGAAATCGGTCCAGTAGCTTTTGAGTTAAATCGTAACAAACAAACAAACAAACAATCAATCAAATCTTTCCTCTTTATAATATTACTAGTAGTGCCCCGCGGTTTCACCCGCGTGAGTTTCAGAATTCCCGCGGGAACTCCAAAGTAACCTAATTTACTCCATAAGATAACAGCTAATTAGCAATGAAAGTCCCGTCCAAATCGGTTCAAGTGTTTCGGAGATTTACCCGCGTGAGTTTCGGAATTCCCGCGGAACTCCAAATTTCTTTCATATAAACCTGGTCCTGACAATAACGAACACATAAAAAAAGAATTATTCAATTTCGTGCAGTCGTTTGGAAGTTATGCGCTTAGCAACACATTGGGCGATTCATTTTTATTTATGTAGATAATTTCGGAATACCGGATTACCATATAGCCTATGTTACTCAGGAATAATGTAGCATTCCAATGGTGAAAGAATTTTTGAAATCGGTCCAGTAGTTTTTGAATTAAATCGTAGTGATTCATTTTTATATATGTGGATTATTTCGGAGATCCCGCGGGAATTCCGGATTACCATATAGCCTATGTTACTCGGGGATAATGTGGTTCCAATTCCAATGGTGAAAGAATTTTTGAAATCGGTCCAGTAGCTTTTGAGTTAAATCGTAACAAACAAACAAACAAACAAACAAAGAAACAAACAAACAATCAAATCTTTCCTCTTTATAATATTAGTATAGATTAGTATAGATATAGACAACGTCCGATATAGGTATATGATATTGTGATAAATGTGAAGTCCTTAACGTTATGGAATGTTTAGGTACTATCTGTAACCTGCAAAAGCAATATTGCACCAAGATATTATTTGAATTATTTCTTGCAGCAAAATTTACAAATCTTGAGAGATTGTTTTTTTTAGTATGAGCAGTGTTGCTGTATACGTTATTTACCCGATCATCTTGGAAAAAAGTTTAGCGAACATAACATGGTTGCTTATTATATTATACTATATCATTTATTCACACAATCTACCATGGTTTTGATATGGTTTGTGAAATATAAAAGGCATAAATAAAGCAAACATAAATAATTAAACCGTGACAAAAAAAAACATTTACCTACCTGGGCCCCTACTCCGAAGTTCTTCGATCCAACTTCACGCATAAAGATATTTAACGTATAACGCACCTGATTTCTTTAATTAGTCAAAAACTATTTTTTTGTGTTTAAAACAGTTTTTGATAAACGAAATCAGGTGCGTCATAAATGTTAAATATCTTTACGAGATAATGTGGATAATAATCTAGGATTTGCGCAAATTCTATAATATTTTAAAATAATTAATCATTAACTGATGATTAATGAATGATTCTTCTACTTTTGTGACATTTAATGAATGTCACAAAAGTAGAATAATCATTTCATAATTTCACTAAGTACTTAATAATAATAATGCAATTAAGAGATAAGTACCTACGGATCGAGAAAAAACAAAATAAAAAATAATTGAAAAAATAAATGTCACGAAAATTTGTCAAAAATTCTTGCACAATATTCTTTATTATAGCTGAATACGCAAAATATATCTTATCATCATATCTCATATCATATTTATAAATATATATTTCGGTTTATTATAGCTAAGTCTGCCACGGGTTTTATTGGGTAAAATAAAAATCAAGTACTGGCAACATTGTAAACTTGTCACCCAACTCAAGTCCCAACCCGAATTCGAATTTGGCGTCGTTTAACGTTTTCTTTCGTGGATGAAATTATTTGCACAGTGGATGAAAGGCAGACAGAAGTGCAAACATAAGTCTAGTTAATCTGAGGTGCAAACTAAGTGCTCAGTGGTGTGCATAATAATGAATAAGATAATGGACGAGGACGGAACTACAGAAAACATTTTGGTATCCTGGGATGTGCCATCAGAAGTCGTGGAGAACTTCAAAAGTAAGTTGTGCATTTTTATAATAGGGCTCTATTATAGCTAAGAACACGCGGAGCGGTGCGGCGCCGGCTCCTCGCGGAGTAACGACTTCGTTGTCCGCTCTAGGCGGATTACCTACATCGATCGTGATACAAAATTTCAATCCGCTCGTGCCGCCGTGGCGGGCCGGCGTAGCACCGCTTTCCGTTTACCGATTGAGCTGAAATTTTGCATAAATTTGTAAATCGCGTGCAACGCAATATTATGATGACATGGTGCTGATCTGATGAGCTGAAAGGTGGGCATAGGAACTTCGCAATGACACGACTCAACCTCTTCGAGTTTGGGCTCGTTTGAATCGTCTTGATGAGATGACTCTGAATTTTGAATGAATTTTTTAACAGAAGCTTTTTTATGTTTACATCTAAATTTTTTATTATTTAAACTAAATTATTAACTAAGTTTTTTTTATAGAAAATGGTATAAGCAAAGAACATTTCAAATATTTGGTTTCAAATGATATTTACTTGAAAGAACTTTGCCCGCATATTGGGCACCGAATTGAACTTAAAAGTAAACTACAGAATTACTTGGACTCAGTTACTGATACTGAAACCGCATCTTCTTTAAATGAAGATTTAATGACTATTAAAGCGAACTGTCCAGAGTTGATGCAAGATGATCAAGATCAATCAATTGTTCTGACGGATATCACTTTAGACTTGGATTCCTACTTAAATATACCAAGTAGGCTTTCACTGCCAGAATTTGATTTGAAGACTATCCTCCAATCATCTCCACAGGGAAATAGTGTTATAAATTACTATAAAAAATACAAACAATTGAATTCACAGAAAAGAAACATTGTTGTTGATGTTATAGTGAAATATCATTACACATTTATTGTTAACAAGTAATTAACTTAACTTATGTTTTCGCATTGTAGTACTATTGTAGCGTTTGTTTCTCTGCTATAAGTACCTATTAGATTAAGTAGTAGTAGTATATGTAGGTTAGGTAGCTATAGCAGTATAGTCGAGTAACTAATGTACAGTTGGCCTCATAAGTTGCTGAATATCTAAGTACCTTGTCATTTTCACTCGTTTGACAAATTTATATGATAGTTTAATATGATGTTTAATGCGACACGGTAAAAAGGTGTTAAGGCCCTTGTGAGGCTGACCCTACACAGTAACCACCATTGAGTAGTACCCAATGAATATAGTAGTATGAATAAGTAGTGAAATATAAGCTTATATATACCTAGCTATTAGCTATTGAAATATATTAATTATAAGAGACCAGACAGCAGTAGTTTAGGCTCAGTACTTGCTTGTCATACCAAGTGGAATGTACTGCTGTTTGGTTTCCATAATATGATTTATATTTCAATATAAATGAAGATAATCTGATTTTTTTCCCTAGCAACATCAAACCGGAGGAATTCAATTTGCTGGCTGCAAAAATTGTTTCACTCTTCCCAACTGAAAGTATTTACACATATTATATGAAAGCTGTGCCAACATGCAAATCTGCCTCGGGAAGATATGTGCCCTCTAAAGGCAAATTAGTGGACAAAGTCCGAAATCTGCTTTACATATCAGGAGCAAAGCGTAGGAGCACTAAATCCACTTATTCTAATTCAAACACAGATGCAGAATCTGTGGCAAATAATGAAGGTAAAATATGTTTATAAGACAATCATTGAGCTAGATGATTTGTATTGTTTGGAGCTAGTTACACAAAAAAGATAATGTGTGTTTAAATGTCAGATTCATAGGAAACATGAAAAGACAATCCCTGCAGTCTTAAAGATGTATATAGTGAATAATCATTTGGCATCGTATTTTGTCGTATTAGTCTGTATATAAATATTCTTCTTTTAATTGGTGATTTCTGCATTTTATGTTCCTTTTGAGATTGGAAGGTATTTCAAAATTCTACTGCACTTTCACAAGGTATAGAAAAGTTACGATACATTTTTTCTTGGACTTATTTTAGAGGCAGGCTCAAATGATGATGCTATTTGGCTGAAACATAATAATGAGCCATGGGACCATGTTTGTGAAAAGTGGAATAACACCTTTGAATTAAGGCACAAACAAAAATTCCTAACTGTACACGAATTTCTCGAAACATGGCCCATTTTAAAAAACAGCAAAGCAGATGCTCTGGTAAGACATTTCTCAAAATAAATAACAATAAAAAAATTAAAATGGTTCTTTAGAACACTTTTTCAAATTTTCTTCGTTTCAACGTTTCCCCTACTGACCCATTTGGAATGCTCACTCACTCTGTAATATGCAACTATTTTTCATGTTTTGTTATTGTTACAGATACTTTTGGATTTTGAGAAACAATATAAAGAGAAGTCACTTAACTTTTATAAAAACTGGGAACATTTTTTCTCGAAACTTTTGAAGCTTAGAGAAAGTATTGTGACTAATGAAGATGCAAAAGCAATAATTGAAGGGCTAGGAAATATCATTGACGACGGTAATACCATATAGCATAGCATACCATATACCATATAGGTAATATGGTACCATACATATTTATCCAGTCTGTGTTGACCTATTGGGTAGTTACCCTGCCTACGAAGCTAGCGGTCCCGGGTAAAATATTATTGTGATGAACACTACTATTTGTACCGGAGTGTTAGATGTTTTCATGAATGTTGAATATTTATAATTATTTATAATAACCATGTTGGTATATCATTCTAGTACCCAGAAAGCAAGTCTATCTAGAGATTAATTTTGGAGTAGAGTAATTCGAGTTTAAGAACAAATTACTTATTGATACATATAGCATTGATATCCCACCAAAACATACAAGTAATACATTTGTAATAAATAGGCCAAGTTCTTATATGTCACAAAAAGTAGTGAAAAAGAACTTGGCCTATTTATTATTATGTACCGGGTGTTGTTTTGTACAACAACCCCCGTCACAGAGGTGGTAGTACAAACGATACTGATGTCAAAAAAATATAAAAAAAATCTTAGTTTGAAAAATTAAGGTTTTTTTTAAATAAAAAAAAAAAAAACAAAAAAAAACCTTAGTTTTTCAAACTAACCTTTTTTTTTTTTTATTTTTAATTTTTTTTTATTTTTTTTTTATTTTTTTTTATTTTTTTTGACATCAGTATCATTTGTACTACCACCTCTGTGACGGGGGTTGTTGTACAAAACAACACCCTGTATGTTTTGGTGGGATACTAATGGCAGATTAGTCGACACTAACATTAAAATATGTACATCTCACATGACATGATCAATTACAATGCATTTTTAGTTATGTTATTAAAATCTGCAATTTTTTTTAATGTTTTATTTCAGACAAAAGAATACCTGTCCAGGTTTATCTGTTAGGCTTTTTAATACCACCCAAAGGCCGAAAATCAAGAAAAGTCAAGTTCTCAACTACTGAATCAATCCAGGGCTTATTGGTTCAAACAGATGTAAGTATTGCATGTACCTGTCATTAAAAAGTTGACATCATCGTGACTTTTCCTACAAATATCCATACTAATAATATAAATGCGAAAGTGTCTCTGTCTGTCCGTCTGCTCCCTCTTTACACTTAAGCTTAATCCGCTGAACCGATTTAGATGAAATTTGGTATAATAGAGATAGTTCGACTTCTTCTTTACTGGGACGGTGAAGGACATGGGATAGTTTTTATCTCGAAAATCATTCCCTAAGCCCCCCTTCCAGATGAGGTGGTGGAGTCGCGGGCAGAAGCTAAATTTGATATATTGCTTAGTGCGGAGGTTATGAAATAGTACATATTTGCTTTCTCAAAATTATTAAAATCTTTTTGGTTTTTCATACAAGAAACTTCGAATGCTCTATCCCTTTCACACTGCATATATTACAATGAAGACGAAGGAACAGAGCCATCGCAACTTCAAACTTGGATTTTGTTAGTAGAGCCTCTGCTGAGCTGTGGAATATTCCTGGGAATTATGGCATGACATGACTTTTAACTGTTCCGTGGGAGGAGGCCCAGCGGCCCAGCAGTTGGGACTTGTATAGGCTGATTATGATATAGACTTTAAATTGTGTTTTTGATGCAGGACGCCGGAGATATCGACAAAGTAATCAAAACCAAGAAAACTGAGGCGGCAGCGCGGAAAGACACCGTGCAACCGTACGTGCTCATACAAGGACCTCTGCAAAACTTCTCCCAGATATACATCATAATAGATGACATCAAATACCACATACAGTCTGCTGCAAAGGCGTTCGACTTATTGTTCAAAATATACCACGTCTTTCACGCTAAGTATCCCCAAGTGGCTGAGCACCTCCACATAATCATTCAAAAAAAAGTGTACCAAGTCCATACAGCGTATGATACAGTACCACCATATATAGTCGATGTTTTAAACTTAGATGTGTAAAATTTACCTGCTTTGTTATAAGGTTGATTGTTATAGAACACTGTGGAGTCAATTTTGTTCGAAAAATTTGAATAAATCCATAAAATGCTGTGTTCCGAGTGCCAAGCGGATGTTGGTAATTTTAAAAAATACATTTTCAAAAATACATTTTTACTTTCATTTCATTATTTAGTACAAACCTATCTTCACTATAAGTATAAATGGGTTTCGAAAATGATTTGACTTGTGTAGATTAGGTTAGTTTAGGTATGTGTTTGATTTCATGGAAAAGTTGAAGCTCTTGAGTAAATTAGCACTTATTTGGGATAAATAATTCTTCCCTCTAGGATAGTGATCATAGAGGGCATTGTTAAATTTAGTTGTTTATTACCAGAAAAGTATACCTACCTAATTATAAAATAAAAATTCTAATTCTCTTCTTTTGAAACTAAATAGTTTTTGCCCCAAGATGAAGATATCTTTTTCTAAATAGCGTTTAGAACAAGATATTTTCATTCTGGGGGCAAAACAATTTGGTTTCAAAACAAGAGAATTAAATTATTTGAATAGATTATTTGCCATTTTACAACAAGAATTAAACGCTCTTGAGTAAATTAAGGTCAAGCCATTTAGCTTTTAAAAAAAGAACTTTACTTCTTTGAGCAGAATATGGGCCATTTCACAACAAAAATTAAACGCTCTCGAGTAAATTATTTCTGCTATTTGAAACAAGATATTTTCGTTCTTGGGTCAAGCCATTTGGCTTTTAAAAAAAGAACTTTACTTCTTTGAGCAGAATATGGGCCATTTCACAACAAAAATTACACGCTCTCGAGTAAATTATTTCTGCTATTTAAAACAAGATATTTTCGTTCTTGGGTCAAGCCATTTAGCTTTTAAAAAAGAGCTTTACTTCTTTGAGCAGAATATGGGCCATTTCACAACAAAAATTAAACGCTCTCAAGTAAATTATTTCTGCTATTTAAAACAAGATATTTTCGTTCTTGGGTCAAGCCATTTGGCTTTTAAAAAAAGAGCTTTACTTCTTTGAGAAGAATATGGGCCATTTCACAACAAAAATAAAACGCTCTCGAGTAAATTATTTCTGCTATTTAAAACAAGATATTTTCGTTCTTAAGTCAAACCATTTCGCTTTTAAAAAAAGAGCTTTACACCCTTTGGGGCAAACCCCTTAGGTTTTGACAAAAGAGCTTTACATCATTTGAGGGGAATATGAGCCGTTTCTGCAGAAGAATTAAATGCTCTCCAATAAATTTTGACAGTTATTTGGCACACGATATTTTCGTTCTTGGGGCAAACTCCCTTAGCTTTTGACAAAAGAGCTTGACATAATTTGAAGTGAGTATGTGCCAATTTGCATGAAAAATTAAACGCTCTTGAGTAAACAGTTTTTAAATTTTAATGAAAGAGACAATTAAGTTTTGATACAAATAAGTAGTTCTTGGTCTAAGAACTATAATATGAAACATATTGTATCTCAATCGAAGACATTTTCGACTTTCCTTATATCGAAATCCCAAAAGATCTTGACTCAAATAATATTACTTGTTTCAAGTGATTTTTTCTTTGTGTGTAGGAAAACCTGTATTTTGTCGTCCGCATGTATACTTACTACTCAGTTAAGTATAGATTTTTAAGACGTTCAGTAAATTAATGTTAATTGGCATTTAATGAGATGCAACTTAACGCCGTACTCAGAGTCGACTTTAATGATTACTTAGTTAAGTATTGATTTTTAAAACAAAACTGCCGCAATCAAGCAAGTTTAATAAACTAATGTTAATTGGCATTTAACTAATTAAGTTACATCTCATTAAATGCCAACTAACATTAATTTACTGAACGTCTCTGATTGCGGCAGTTTTGTTTTAAAAATTTGTTTTAAAAACTTAACTTAGTAATCATAAAAGTTGACTCTGAGTGCGGCCGTAAAACTCATACGGCATACCTGAACACATATGAGGAACCTCTTCACGATGGCCGGCGATATCTTGTGCATCTGACTGGCGGATATGATGGACGCGTCCAGGATGTACACGTCCCCCGCGACGCCCTCGATCTCCTCCTTCAGCCTGACGTCACCGATCATCATCGCTAGTTTGAATGCGCTCACCATTTCTTGCGTGTCTATGTTCTTGTCGAGACCTGGAACGGAAGACAAGAATGAGAAATAATTATTATCTACACATCAAAATACTACATCCACGAGTGTCTTTGTCACTCAGGGATAATTTAGCATTGTAATGGGGGAAGAATTTTCAAAATCGGTTCAGTAGAGCCCTACATCTTCACAACCTCAACCAACCTGTCAACCCAATGGTTAACTGTCAGAGAATGCCGCAAGGCATTAAGTTAGCCATTTGTACTATTTTGTGCAAGAAGAATAAATAAATAAATAAATAAACCTCACAAACTTTACCTCTTTATAATATTGGTATAAATGGATGATGGATGGCTTTCGGCTTTAATGCACGCGTGTTTGATATTTTTCAATACATTTGCGAGGAAAAAATCGAAACTTGAAACTCTTTGATGTTTGTTCGACTCAAAAGAGTGTAAAATTGTGGTAGTTTAAAATTACTGCCTTTGATTTACGAAATGCTTGGTGAGGTTTGTTTTAAACAGCGATCACAAGGCGCGAGCTGATACTATAGGATAGGTATTATCATCTTGGTGTAAATTATTCGCTATAATTATATCAAAATATAATTACCTCTGCAAATGGTCACACGTCGTCCGTTTGGTGTCAAGCCAGGTAATGGTGGTCCTTGCCTGGAAATAATTTTTTTTTTTCATTAAATTAATGCAAATGCAGTTAAATATAATTCTGTTATTAAGCATAAAATGTCCTTTTCTGCACCCTTGAAAATGTGTATGCGAAATTTCATAATAATCAGTTGAGTAGGTATAGTTTAGAGCGTGAAACAATGAACAAAATCAAATTTGCATTTATAATATCAGGATTAACGGCCGCACTCAGAGTCGACTTTAATGATTTTTAAAACAAAATTGCCGCAATCAGAGACGTTCAGTAAATTAATGTTAATTGGCATTTAATGAGATGTAACTTAATTAGTAAAATGCCAATTAACATTAATTTATTAAACTTGTCTAATTGCGGCAGTTTTGTTTTAAAAATCTATACTTAACTAAGTAATCATTAAAGTCGACTCTGAGGGCGGCGGTAAAACTACAAATTGATAGACAGCAAATTGATAGGTCAAATTGATATAAGGTAGACTAACGCTCGTTTAGCCAAGTCCAGGAGCTCTGGGTTGGTGATGTCTCTGTTGGTGAAGAACTCGGGGCAGGCAGCTCTCATGGTGAAGTACATGTCCAGCTTGCGTTTGCACTTCTCCAGGGAGAAGCTGCTGCCGCGGAGGAACGTCATTATCCGTTCACTGTCTGCGAATGGATACCTAATATAATTAGCATAGCAAAAATATATTGATAATATAATATGTAAAATAGGGTAAATATTAATTTACTAGCTGTTCCCCACGGTTTCACCCGCGTTAATTTCGGAGTTCCCGCGGGGATTCCGTGATAAAAAGTACCGTATGTTCTTTTCTGTACGAAACTGTTCCTGACAACGTGTATGCAAAATTTCATGATGATCGGTTCAGCTGTTAATGCGTGAAAGCATAACAGACACACAGACAGACAGAGTTACTTACGCATTTATAATATTAGTATGGATTACGGTAAACGTGCGGTAAACAGCTGTCAAAAGTGGTATTTATGGGCAATTCTTAATTGATATCAATTTGAATTCTGGGTATACCGGATTATTCTGCATCTTTATAATGGAGTCAACAAGTATCATCATAAAATAATAATATAGGTACCTACCTAAATGTGTGAGTATGGATGGATGAATGGATATAGGTATTTGTTACTCAATCACGCCTTCGGAATTGAATGGCATAGGGATGTTGACGACTTTTGGAAATCAAAATTCTAATAAGTCCGGTTTGTAGATTAATAAAAAATATTGGACACGTATTTTTTGCTTTTTCAAATTAATGAAAATATACATAGATATAGCGCATTAAAGTTTAGGGTGGCGGCTCGTGGCGTCATTAACTCCTATAAGCCCCCATCAATGATACTTTAGAATGTCTATGACCCCCATACAAACTGCACCGATAGTGCGCGATAGTGCGCAATAGTCACGCGAAATTTTTACTCAAAGTATCGCCGTTATTTTTGGATACGTAAAAAAAAATTCGTGTCCAATATTTTTTATTAACCTACAGACCGGATTAAAAAAAAAATAGTCAAGTATTGACACAGAGATTTTAGTTTCGAATTGAACATAGGGTACCTACTTTTTATCCCGGAATTTCCACGGCAATTCCCAATTTAACACAGGTGAAACCACGGGGAATAGTTAGTGTCACTTTACGTTTCATTCATTATTTTAAAAAGTCGAATTATGTTCTTTTACATTCTAAGCTATTGATGGGTCCTTGATTTTAGAAAGTGGAACACGTGTTTGAAATCAGTTTATTACAAGGTAACATGAGATATTTATGTTGTAATTTTTTTATACAGCTTAGTTAATTTTTAATATCTGTTTGATATTTTCAAATGAATGTGTAAAAGATGTACCTACGATAATAAAAATCCCATTATGGGACGTCAATTGTAGAAGTTATGAAGTGTCCAAAAAATACGCTTAAGTAATTTATATTCGATGATCTTAAAATCACAATATTACATTCTTTAATTTTCAGTCAAATAAGCGAGAAAAAATATTTTAAGGGATCAAGCCAGAGCCAATACTCAAGCTTTAGGTAGTTGGTTAATTCTTGTTGTAAGTTGATAAACAAAGCAATTTCAAAACGTGAACGAGATTCAGCGATAAGTGATGTTATTGTCTCGACTGTGATTGTCAACATCTCCAACATTGTACATTGTTATTATTTTACAAGTAATTTCTTAACTGTGCCTACTCATTGTCATTTAAATTAAATTTTTCGAACAATTACACATCACCTATGTTTGTTTCACCATCAACAAAATTCAACGTATCATTAAGTTATTATTTCAAGACATCGATAGACGCAGTCAATTAATTTAATCTTATACCCGGCAATAATATTCCAATGTCATTGGCAATTTAATCATGCAAATATATGTATACAAAATCTTAGGCAATTTTACGTTGAACTTATACGAGACCTGCTATGTTTATACTCTTTATGCCCGCTCCACATTCACGCGAGAAAACCACGAGAACTGGATGAACAATGTGGAGCCGATGTTCTAGGCCGTTTCTCGTGGTCTTCTCGCGTTCTCGCAAGGTTCTCGCGTGAATGTGGAGCGGGCTTTTAGCGTGCAAATATTTCGATAGTAGGTACAGTAAGACCATATTTCCACTAAGGGGATAGTCGCGGGCGGCTGGCCGCAAATAAATACGAGTCGCGCGCGGCCAGCCGCAACTATAGCCGCTTAGTGGAAATAAGGTCTAAATATGAAATAGTCTGTTTCATAAGTATGTTGGGTACACAAACTCTACATTTACATACATACATACATTTGTGAATTGTTTTGGGATATTTTTTTGCCTTTCTTAATACGTTTGATTCAATTTTTTCTAAGCTGCTTCTAATTATTTACCTAAGTACTTATAAATAAACGAAAAAAATAGAAAATGTATAAATTAGCTTTAATAAGTTTTAATTCTAATTTCTGAGACAGTTGCATCAGGTCGAAATCTTGTGTATTCCACCTTCACTGACAAAAGGTAGCTGAACTTTGGCCTTAATATATTGTGTTTTGTTTAACTTAATTTGTACTTTGATATACTAATGTGTTTCTCTAAAATAATTGTATCGAAATGATCCCATAGTAAAATTATCAAATTCCCTAAGAAAATGATGTTTATCCATACGATCCATTTATTTCATACTAGCTGTTCCCAACGATTTCACTTGCGGTAATTTCAGAGATTCCTCGAGATTTCCAGGACGAAAAGTACTCTATGTACGTACCCCTGACAACGTGTATGCAAATTTCATGATGATCAGTGGAGCCAAGCGTAACAAACAAACTCACATTCGCATTTATAAATTGTGTTGTATTATACACTGTAATATACAGATTAAAACATACCCCAGTCGTTAGGTAAGTGCGGCTGTTTCCGCAGCCAGTCCTTGATGGCAGCCACATCCCTATCTCGAGTGTTCACGTCCTCATTTAGTTCTACTCTGATCTTCTTCCACATCTCACCCTCTGGCTGAATAAGACTCGCCACTGACACCATCCTGTAAATTATAAAAAGTTATCATCAGTCCATGGGCGGTGGTAATCACCGCAGATCAAATAAATTGACTAGAAAAGGACGTGTAGGCGGCAGGCGCGCTACCGTTGCTAAGGAAGTTAGAGCAAATGCTCTAACTTGCCCAAAACTTTTTTTGCTGCAATAACAAGTATATTTACCACAATATTCCCAAAACTGTGACTTTTGAAAATAGTGACTAAGTAAAAACAAAACCATACGTTTATTTACGTTAATGAATATTTTAGTGCGTGATGAATAGATCATGTGCGAAAATCACCCTGCGACACTGGTTTTCATCTGTTTTCAAACTAAACTAAGTTGATGTGCCTTCTATCTGTTATTTTCTGTTCTGTGGTAATCACTTAGGTACCATCAGGTGTGCCACCTGCCCGTTAGTCACCTTTATGACATAAAAAAAAGTATATTTATAGTATAGGTTAATGCATTGTGGAGATTTTTCTATAAAAAAACTTCGAACCATTGGAGATTGGAATCATTTTCTAATATACCAAAATTTTAATGGATGTGATCGTTCGACCTTCTATGCCGTAGCTGTACCTTTACCATTCATTCGATTATGATATTATGATGAAACTTTAGTGAGTTGTTGGGAGTTGGCCCGCGAAGGTTTCTGAACTAAAAATAAATCTAAATTTGTATATATGGCTAACTATTTAGAGGAGAGAGATATAGAGCATTACAATGCACAAGTAGGTTCTAATAGAATGATTTACAAAATTCCGAGCGTGCTTTAAGAACTAATATAAGTTTTATACTCGAACTTTAGAGCTTTTAACACTGGGACTCATAATATGCAGTGATTTTGCAACATTTTTAAGTGTCAAATAATTTTTTTTATAATTCGCTAAACTGTACAGAAACATACAACTTATGATTGTTTATAGATAGTAACATATACGTAGGCATATAATTTGTATTTATGTGTATTGTGCACTTTCTTCTTCTTAAGGAAGTCATTAATCTTGAAGATTAATAATTTTCATATAAGTATGATTCATAGTTAATGTTTTTTCTTGCATCAGCGCCAGCCTAAGTAATTTAATCGAAAAAAGTGTCTCTTCTAGTTCAAAGTATCTATACCTATACATACTACATTATAGGCGTTTTCTTAATTGATATTTTAATCGATATTTTAACCAGATTTATGATTTTGATTTTTATTTTTTTTTACAATTTAACAATACATAAAATTTAATGACAGACAAATAATTCTATTTTCCTAACTGTAGGTACGAGTACCTACTTTAATGCTCTATTTTTTTTTGTATTTATCCTACTTATATTATGTTGGTTATAAAGTTCTATATTTTTAGAAGTGAAAATAAATGTATAATATAAATGTAACCTATATTATATCTAACTGGTTTCATATCGTGAGATATTAAAAGTATTTGAGAACTGGTCTAACTACGAATGGCGGTAGTTTTCTTACGCAAGGAACATGAGAAATTGTCGACACACCAGAAAGTACCAACGACTAAAGAGACGGCACAGTATAGCTCGGTACCAGTTGCGAAATATAGCGACTGAGTCCACAGTCCACACCCGTTCGGTTGCAGCCGCGTTTGAATTTGGATCCTCAATAAAAAGCCACGGTTTTATCCCCACAGAATATCTAACAATTAAAAAAATATCCTTTTTCCTATCCTCAGTGATTATATTATGTATATGGCCATTACAGGTTGCTCGTCCACGTAAAATACATATTTTTTTAAACCGTACACGTCTATCTTTTGTTTTACAACTAAGGAGAATATTATTTTCCCTAGTCCGATTCACCGGACAACTGAACCGTACCATGGGCAAAGAGTCCGTATATACCAATCCTAACTAAAGTGTGTGTATCCATAACTACTCAACTGATCATAATAAAAATTTGCATACACATTGTCTTCAGGGCAATGATGTAACTTTTGTTGCTATCATCAGTTTCAATCAGAAAAATTGTGATTTTGTGATTAATTGATCGTGGTTAGACTGCCTCAACTTTCGAAGTATGTTTATTTTGGTTGATTGCTAGAAATTGTGTGTCAAAACGTGAAACGTGCATATTGTAATCACAAAACCGCCATGTTTTTGATTGCAACCGAAAAATGATAGAAACAAAAGTTATCAGGGATACAGAAAAGGACATAGGGTAGCTTTTATCTCTAAAATTAACGCGGCTGAAACCGCGGGGAACAGCTAGTATTAAAATATACATTTACGCTTTTAACCTCGGTTTCACTCAAATTGTGTTTTTCCTTTGTGAAACCTAAGTTTGGTACCTATACTGGTTGTAATTTTTAACAAGGGCCGTAATGAGGTACATAAAACACTGATAAATTATAGAGAAAACAATAACAAAGAAGATTTTTACGCAACCTTAACAAACGACACAAGCTAATAATAGCTTACTGTGGAATCAAGAAGATCTGTGTGTTGTGAAGTACATAGATTACTATTATTATTAATTAATTTGACGACAGCGAAAGCTTAAGATATGCTCCATTAGCGTTTCAGTCGGCAACTTGTACATGCTCATATTTCTTGAATTTTACGTTCCTCGCATTTTTACGTTAAAAAATAATGTTACATGACGTATTTTTTTAGATATTCGATGTAAAAATCAAATAGTGAATGCCCTGTATCTGATTCAATACATCCCAATTTTAACACCTGTAGGATGTGTAATTTTAAAACATTTAAGTACAACCGATGGAAGGAACGTACCTACATATATATAAGATGTGGTAAAATTAGCTGCATAAAAAAACATAAACAAAAAAACACAATTTTTTTTTTTCCAAACAAAATAAATAAATCATAAGAAAACAACCTGTGAAGGCGGTCGCCGCTCAATCGCTTTACAAACATATCGCCGCGCGGCAGCTTAACCACACCACATTTTAATGAAAATAGAAAACTAATAAAAAAATATAATATTTGACTTGTATTATTTCTGCATAATATATTTTCTGGCATTAAATTAACAAAGAATCTGGAAATGTGCTGTTTTATTTCCTATTTATTCTGTAGTTTAATAAGCCCACCAGGAGCCTGTTGTTAGCGTTTGCTACGGCATCCGCGCTGTTATCCGACCCTGGTAGGTAACAGCCATAGAGCAAAAATACTTCACAATATTGAACATAGAAGCGTTACGTGACATTTTTCTTTGTTCATCCATGACGACTGAACAGTGAACAGTTCAACAAACCGTTCGGTAATCATGAAACGGTAACTGTACCTACTGAATTTTCTCAAAACATTACAATCTTTCACTGCTTCCGTTTAAAACCATCTCGAATTGTGATTTCGTAAATAGGTAACATATCAATTTATATTCGTAGTAGCTTTTCACCGCGGTTTCATCCGCGTTAACTTTGGAGTTCCCGCGGGAATTCTGAGACAAAAAGTACCCTATGTCCTTCTCTATATCCCTGACAACGTGCTGCTGCTGCTGCAATGCTGAATGCAAAATGTCATGATGATAGTCAGTCGTTATGGCGTGAAAGTGTAACAAACAAACTCTAATAAACTCACATTCACATTTAAAAAATAAGGATGTATCTAGTTTTATGAAATTAAATAGATTTTTATACCGCATAAGTTGTTCGTTCTGGAAGATATAGGTTTAGTATACAGTTATGTTGATTGAGACTAAACTGACAAAAAAACGGATCAAAAACTCAACAAAAATAGTAAAAGTTCTTTATAAATTTTTAATTTTTACTATAATAATCCATTACTTAGATATTTCCCGTTGCTTTTGAGGGAAATTAGAATTTTAATGCAATATTAATTCGATAAGACAGAATATAATATTATAATATCTTAAAATAAAGAGGATGGCAGGTGGCCGAACTTTTAAAATAGTAGATACCAATAAACTTAAGGGGAGTAACATTGCTCAAATCGAAAAAAATTGTGTACTTAGGTTTATCGTAATGTATTAATAATTAATCCCATCGTTTGCCATTTAAAAATTATATTTATGTGTGATGACCTTAAGTACCAATAATAAAAGTCATCATATTGCTTAACCCAAACTAATATTATACATGCAAATGTGACTGGTTTATTTGTTTGTTTGTAATGCTTTCACGCCTTAACGGCTCAACCGATCATCATGGAATTTTGCATACACGTTGTCAGGAATACAGAGAAGGACGAAGAGTACTTACTTACTTTCTATCCCCAAATGCTGGCGGGAACTTCGAGAAAATACGGGGACCAGCTAGTCCTTGCTATAAAAATGCGAAAGTGAGTTTGTTTGTTACACTTTCACGTCAGACGTTGAGCCGTTAGGCTCAACCGATCACCATGAAATTTTGCATACACGTTGTCAGTGGTACAGGAAAAGATGAAGGGTACTTTTATCCCTGAGTTCCCGGGGGATCTCCGAAATTAACGCGGATGAAACCCCGGAGAATAGCTAGTATGAAAATAAAATAAACTTAAATACACAAGCAACCTGCATGCCTGTGGTGTATAGGTATTTTGGGCAGCATAGAGGTATGTAGATTATATTACCTAAACTAGTTTTTTCCCACGGTTAGCTTCAGAGATACCACGAGTATTCAAAAGTACTTACTACCCTATATTTTTTCTGTACGACGTGTCAAATTTAATGTAACTTCTTCCGCGTTAATTTCAGAGTTCCGGGGGAATTTCGGGATAATAAGTAGCCTATGTCCAGAAGGACATAGAATCCCTGAAAACGTGTATGCAAAATTTCGTGGTGATCGGTTGAGCCGTTTAACCGTGAAAGTGTAACAAACAAACAAACTCACCTTCGCATTTATAATATAAGTAAAGATTCTGGAAAAAACCCTAACTTTAAGATCATTAGGCAATGTAATCGCCTTAAGTAAGTGGGTATCTAATTTAAAGTCTTATATCTTATATAATATGTGTAAGCACAGGATCAGGTTCTGAGACCAGTTAGATAAGGAAATAAAATAAAAGGTTTTCTTTGTATGATATTGATATGTTTCTGATTTGAAAAAATATGTTAATATTGGTTTGAATGAGCCAAATAAATAAGGAAACGTCATGCATAAATTAAATGTCGTAAAACTGTTCATATGAATTTTGCTCTAGCAATAGACACATATTTTTTCCTTTTTCAAATAAATTAAAATATACAGAGATAAAGCGCATTAAAGTTTAGGGTGAGGAGGCGTGACGTTATTAACCGTTAAAACCGCCATAGAAACTGTCCTGTTAGTAACGTCACGCGAAATTTCAACTCAATATATCACCGTTATTTTTTGATTATGTAAAAAAATAAAAAAATACGTGTCCAATATTTTTTATTACAAGACGTACTAAAAAAATTGTCAACATTCCCATTCCCGTGGGAACTCCGAAATTACCGCGGGTGACCAGCGCGGAATGCACTTAGTTTCATCTAAATAATGATCTTAAAAAAAAGGCACAATTAACTGTAAATAATAATAAAAGTTATGTTAATAGAAGCGAAATATTTGAACTCACTTTTAGGTTATGTCTTCGTAATTTACAATTTGACCTCTAGCAGAACCTCTTCTTGACTTTTCGTTGTTTATATTTCCGAACAGCTGATTTTGCAATTTGGCGCGCTTTTCTAGGATGCTTGACAAACGCTTAGCGCGTTCCACTGTTCAAATCGAACTGGCAGGTTGCTTGATAGGAGACCTTTTCGATAGGATCTTAGGCAATCGGAGCTCAGTGATGTACTGTATTACCTCTATCAAGTCATCGTTTTAAGTATGAGCGAGAGACTGGCGAAGTTATTGGGTAAGTATATCTTTGTCTCGTTTTCTCATTTAAATTAAAGTGTCGTTCTGGAGTTAACAGTACGGCCACGAGCCTTGATGATGTTGCGACATTTCACTCATAAGGCGGCATGTGCGTTGTCAGTGCAAACTTTTACTCGCAAATGTTTTTTTTTGGTTTCTTTTGCTATCTATCATTATGCGAAGGTTGGGTCGACAATGTACCAAAATGTTTAGGTTTTTCTAATAGGCTAGTTTCCTAAATTTTTCTTTTTAGTCCGTTTTGTAGATTATTAAAAAATATTGGACACGTATTTTTTTATTTTTTATGTAACCAAAAAATAACGGAGATATATCAAGTCGAAATTTCACATGACGTCACACCTCGCTACAGTTTGTTCGCACGTTATAGCGAGCTGTGACGACACAAGTCCCCCACCCTAAACTTTAATGCGCTTTATCTATGAATATTTCCATTATTTTAAAAAAGCAAAAAATACGTGTCTTTTATTTTTTTATTATCTAACTGACGGACTAAATAGAATTTTGATTTTTTTACCCAGGAAACTAGCCTATTGTGTGATAAGGATTAAGAAGTAAGTAATGACAGGTAAGTGAAGTGAGCAAATTGCCCCCAAAAGTCCATTGCGTTAGAAAGTATTTTAAAGGGGAAATAAGTTTGAAATTAAATTATATTGTGTCACATAAGAATGACCTAAGAGTAGTTTAAAATATCTGAAAATATATTTTGCTTTAATTCAACGATTCCAGTTATGTAATAATTAGTAATTAAAAATCTCCATCTAAAACTTGTGACACCTCATCTCTGAATCTTAATGAGCTTAACAAACATTTTTCCTCGGCTACAAAACTAGATGATGTCACTAAGCACGCTACTATGCGTGAAATATCTGGCACAATTTCTTCCAACTGTGAGCCATTCTTCTTTTCCCCTGTGTCAGAGGAGGATGTCCGCAAAAACATCCTATCTATAACTTCTAGGGCTGTGGGGTGTGATGGCGTAGGGCGTGCGATGATACTCCCTATCCTTGAAGCTGTACTACCATCCATAGCACATGTCATCAATTTTTCCCTCGTTTCGGGAACCTATCCCTCTAATTGGCTTAAAGCTTACGTTATACCACTCCCCAAAATCAGTAATCCTTCCCAATTAAATCACTATCGACCTATCTCTATCTTACCATTTCTTTCGAAAATACTCGAAGCGGTAGTTCACAAACAATTAACTAGTTTTGTACAATGCAACAATCTTCTTTCTACTTACCAATCCGGCTTTCGTCCTCGCCATAGCACCGCTACTGCACTTCTCAAAGTGACGGAGGACATCAGAGATGAAATGGAAAACACACGTGTGACAATTTTAGTTCTAATTGATTTTTCTAACGCCTTCAACACTGTAGACCATGACATCCTTCTCTCACTCCTTTCTACTCTCAACATTTCTACTCAAGCACTAGACTGGTTCTCTTCATATCTTCGCGGTCGCCGGCAGGCTGTGCGAGTGGATCAGTGTCAATCTGATTGGTGTGACGTAGCTACCGGCGTTCCGCAGGGCGGAATACTATCTCCTTTGCTTTTCTCACTGTTCATAAATTCCTTGACTTCTCAACTTGGCTGCTCTTATCATCTCTATGCAGATGATTTGCAACTTTATACACATGTTGAGGCAGATGGCATTGAAGGGGGCATAAACCACCTTAATGGCCAACTATGTAGTGTGCGTGAATGGTCGTCTCGATTTGGAGTCTCTGTCAATCCTAACAAATGTCAGGCTATCATAGTGGGCAGCTCCCGACAGCTGGCGAAGCTAGACTATTCTAATATGGTCAAATTAAAATATCACGATACTGTCATTCCGTTCGAGCAACATGTTAAAGATCTCGGTTTGCATATTGATCATACTCTCAGCTGGAATAAGCAAGTAAGCGAGGTATCTGCCAAAGTAACAGGTACACTACGTTCTCTGTACAGATACAAAAATTTTTTTCCAACCTGTACCAAAAAATTGCTGGTCCAGGCGCTAGTGATACCCATAATTGATTATGCGGATGTGTGTTATTGTGATCTGAATGAGGATCTCCTAAACAAACTGGACCGTCTTCTCAATAATTGTATCCGCTATATCTTCGGCCTACGTAAGTATGACCACGTGTCGTTCTACCGTTCTCAGCTTAAGTGGCTCACCATACGTAATCGTCGACAGTTAAGGTTGGCTTGCAGCCTGTATTCGATCCTGAACGATCCAGCATCTCCTTTATATTTAAAAAAACGATTTCAACTACTATCTTCCATGCATGAAAGACCACTTCGCTCAGCCGCCAACCTTCTCTTGAGCATACCTTCTCACCGTACTAGTTTCGTCTCCAATTCGTTCACTCTTCAGGCTATTCAGCTCTGGAACTCGCTACCCACTGACATTCGTCTGGCTCAAACTAAATTTAGTTTTAAATTTAGAGTGTATCGGCATCTCCTCAGCAAGCAATAGTTTGTATTCTATTTTACTATATGTATTTAAATTTTCTATTTATGTTATTGTGTAAGTATTATATTATATGTTTATTTGTGCTCGATGTGTTTCTATTATTGTGTATGCTTCGTATTTATGTATGTATGTATGTATGTGTTTGTGTATGTATGTATGTATGTGTCTGTATATGTATGTATGTATGTATGTGAGTATCTATATCTATGTAAGTTTTTATCTAAATATATATCGTAAATGCACCGCCAAGTGAGCTCTCTGTACTACCTGAAGGTTGACTGGCAGAGAATGCCACTGTGGCATTAAGTCCGCCTTTTGTACCATGATGTGCATAAAGTTTAAATAAAAATAAAAATAAATAATAAATAAATAATTACCTATACATACTTACCTAATATGAAGTTGAACTCTGTGATTCTCATTTGGTCGATTGTTTATTCTTTTTATGGACTCTCGCACAATGCGTTTAACCAGTTTCAAGTAAAATAAATTAGATACAATTGTATAATGTCAATTCCCATTTAGCATCGGTGTACGGTTTGAAATTGCAAGCTTTAAGTTGCAAGAACTTTGTCGGAGTGCTTGGAGGATATCGAAGAAATCAGCTCATAATGTCATATGTTTGTAACTTTTTGAGCACTAAAAAACCGTCAATGTGAAAATTATTGTCTAAAACAGCACCACTAAAACAACAAAATTTAATACTTTAACTTTTAAAAAAATTTTATCTACACGAAACTTGATGGAACCGCCTCTTTGATTCCCGCAAAAAACTCCGGTTGATTGTTTTAGCGTAGGTAAAACGTAGTGATTACCTTCTCTCTGGTAGGTACCCTAGGAAATAATATCAATAGAGATGTGGACTACTTTTGAAAATCAAAATTCTAATTAGTCCGTCAGTTAGAAAATAAAAAACAATAGACACGTACCTATTTTTTGCTTTTTCAAAAAAAATTAAAATATACAGAGATAAAGCGCATTAAAGTTTAGGATGAGGAGGTCGTGACGTCACTAACCGCAAAACCGCCATACAAACTGTCAGAATAGTGACGTCACGCGAAATTTCAACTCAATATATCGCCGTTATTTTTTGATTACGTAAAAAAGAAAAAATACGTGTACAATATTTTTTAATAATCTACAAGACGGACTGAAAAATAAAAATTAGTCAACATGCCCATTACATACTTTTTAATTTGAACGGCCAACCTCAAGTGTTTTGTGCCAGTTGCATCGGTCTATTTATTTTGTTATCGCAATAGGACGAGCAATCACTGGCACATCCGGTTTCGTTGAAATTCGCGAAATACTAACATAACGTTATTGAAATTAGGCTGGCAAATAACGCAACTGCGTTTAACGTTTAAGTGTAAAAGCCATTTTTTTCTAGATACCTACCTATACCTACTTAAAACAAGTAAAAAAAAAAATGGCATGCAGATGTTTAATTTTACTCGTTTTGTAAATTTAAGTCTTTATTTTTTTGGGAAAAGTTTTGATGTTTAAATTTTGTTCATATGCCTCTTAGAAACTGAACAAACTACTGAAAAAACTAAAATCTGTCGAAACAAAATCAACTCATATAACTGTTATCTCGTAGGCATTTACAGAAATCATTCTGCATGCATTTACAGAATGATTCATCTTTGTGAATTTCTTTTCTTCATTTCACAGTACGTTCAAAATGTTCAGTAGGTAGGTACCTAAGTTCATTATTTTTGTAAAAGCTAAATCTTATTCATATAATAAGTGTTACTTACATAATACAGGCACAAAACACATTTTAAAAAAGAATAATACTTTATTTGTGAGACCTTAATTTTATTAAACAAACGTAACCACCTAAAATTATTGAGCATAATCAAAACTTTGGATAACCATCCGTTAAATTATAAGCAAATGGTAACTAAGTACCTACAAGCGATAGTAGAAACGTTATATAGACTACAAACTTTAGAATTCACAAAAAAAAGTATGACCAAAACCAATCTAGGAAACGCTCACAGAACCCAAACGATGCGAGAAGCGAGCGTCATAACATACTTTTAATAAACGTATTTTTGAATTTTTCACTTCTAAAGTCTGATTTCAAACGATGTAGGTATCATAAAAAAAAATACGAAGGAACCAACGTCTTCTAAATTTGGTAGGACATTATTATAATTATAATATTATGTATTATTGTAACTTAATATAAAGTCTAGTCGATGACGAGCTGACGGAAGGAGCCATCGATGCCGAAGAGTTCGTCGTAGTTGGTCGGCTTGCCCGGCCTGAGCGACTCGTCCGCTTTCACAGACTCCTGCGCCTTGAACCAGTCTGTATATTCATCCATTTTCTTCACCCATGCATCTGTAATAAACAAAAAAATTACCTGTGTCAGCTGTTAAACAACAGGTTAAAGAGTATTGGCACTTTATAATTAGACAATATTGTGAAAAAAAAACAACTGTGTCTTGAAATTGCCAAGACACAATCAAGACGCAATTTCACCGCGGCTCACGTTGGTTATATACGCTTTGTTGCGAATTTTGACGATTTTTGAATGATGAAACGTACAAATCTGTTATGTTTTCTAGCTGAGGATCTAAAGAACTCACCCAGAAACCCTTCGGAAAGATACTCTAATTTTTTTACTTTTTTTGGTTCAAAAAAGAAAGGTATCCAGAAACGTAGGTATATTAATCAAAATCGAACTTACTGTGGAGGTCGGACATAGGGCCAGCGTTGCCGCCATATTCAGCGGGAAGCATCTCTTTGGGCACATACTTGTAAAGATCGTTCACGTCAGCGTGGAGGAAGATCTGCGAATGCGAAAATAGAGGAATAATAAACAATAAGTTAGACTTCCATAATGTATCCTACTTATATTCTAATTATAGTTACATTCAAATCAATCCTCTGCTGAGTAGTGTTTAATTGTTTAATGCAGTGGTAACCGGGCCTCTCCGCTAATAGAGAGGTGCCGGGTAAGATTTCCGGTACGACCTAAGCATATAGCTTAGTGTGGGATCAAGTAGATCTGTGTGTTATGAGGTGTTGTTATATCTATTAGTCCTGTCATTGGTGTCTTGCTATTTTTTATATTTTATAATCATTTTGTTTTTTATCTAGTGGTCAAAAAAATAAGATAAAAAATTCAATATCATGATATTAGTAATGACAGAAATATTGTAAACATATTAAATTTAAGAAAACATTTATTGAATACATGAATAATAAATGCTTGGACAGTATCACATGTTCCACCTGGTCCTAAACTAAGCAGAACTTGTTACTATGTACCTATACCTAATCCTATAATGCATTTTTGTTACATATTCTTTATAATATTATGTAAAAAGTGATAAAAACTTACTCTTTCTTTGATCTTGTCCTTGATGAAGGGCTTCACGAACTGAACGATCTTCTCTACGAGGGGCGAGATGTTGATGATGTGCACCTCCTTCAACTTGACCGGATATGCTTCCTGAGAAGTTAAAAATCACCAGTCAAGAGATTAAATATGGCAAAAAACTTAGAAGCCTCAGAGAAAACACACTAAAGGCCGCACTCAGAGTCGACTTTAATGATTACTTAGTTAAGTATAGATTTTTAAGTCTAAGTAATCATTAAAGTCGACTCTGAGTGCGGCGGTAAGATTAAGATTTTAGAACAAATGTTAGTTAAAGTTATAAATTACAGGTCTTTAACTTTTTTAAAATGATTTACCTACCAACGTAAATTAATTGTAAACATGGGATTAATGTTTCTTTGAGATTTGATTTTTGATTGCTCTATGGAAAGGATTACATTAAAATAAATAACTTTTTGGCATTTTCCGCATCGATTCAATTCAGTTTTGTTTTGCTGAAAAATAGAGATGACGAATGGCAACTTGCAAAGTCAGGGCACAAGCTCTCTAAATACCCTAAGAACTTAATATGCTCCCAATATGCTCCCAACAACTTTACCAAAACTTAAGAGTATAATGAGTAAAGTTTAATAAATAAGGGCCCAAGAATCTCTTACTGTAGACTAATAATTGTGCTATTGCAAAATACAAAATTGCACCACTTCCACCTCGATAAGACTCCTCCCTAAGAAAATACTAGCATACTCGAATTAAGTTGATCAGCCCTTGCAATAGTGGTATATGTATATGGGGAGACCTTTATTCATGCAGAAGGGTATTGATTTTGTGTTTTGAGTGAAAATAATTATCTCCTATCCTGTCCTAAGTGTTGCATACCTGGACGCAAACAAGGAATTTTTTGACCAAATGCGGCGTGAACTTGGCGAAGTGTGTAGGAGTGGCCGTTGATGCGTCGAACACGTACACGTCACCAGCAACGCCCTCCTTCTCCTCGGCCAGTCGGAGGTCACCCATCATGAAGGTCAGCTTGAACGCGTCCGCCACGTTCGGAGTTGGGGCGTCTTTGTCGAGACCTGGGGAAAAGTTGATGTTGAATGACGACCGCTTTGGTGCTTTGGTGGACAATGACCATGGACGATATTATTGTCCAATAGGGTTAGAAATATAGGGGTAGGAAAAGGGTTTTATTTTCCAGTATAAGTGAAAATTCCACGCGCTCGCTACCTTACTCTACATACAGAAAGAACATGTAGCGTCATTATAGTACAATTTACTCAATGTAAACTAGAATTAAGGATGTCAGAAACGTTAAAGTATTCATATCCTGTTCATTCAACACAAAAAAAGAAAGAGTATAAATTCTGAGACAGAAGATGAGTTTTAAGAAATTACCTCTCATAAGGATGACTCGCCTCCCCTGAGGAGTAAGACCGGGGAGTGGTGGCATTTGACTGAAAAAAAAAAGAATACATCGGTAAATCAATTTACTTCTTTCGCAAAGTCAATGACATTTTTCACAAATTTCAGGCGATTAATGTTAAATCTAAAATAGCTTACACAAGGTTCAAAATCTCCTGTAACTCAGGACGTTTGACGTCACGGTCGGTAAAGAACTCCGGGACAGCGGTACGCATTGTGAAATACATGTCCAGCTTATGCTTGGTTTTCTCGAGGGAGAACTTGCAACCCCTCAGAAAGGTCATAATGCGCTGGTCATCTGAAAAGAGAATTTAATCAAGTTTTATTTTAGAAAGTTAATTCTGTATCGGTGTATCTTTACCTATCATGGTACTAATATTATAAAGAGGAAAGATTAGATTTTTTTTTGTTTGTTACGATTGACCTCGAAAAATAATGAATCGATTTCAAAAATTATTTCCCCATTAGAATGCTACATTATCTTGAGTAACGTATAGGCTATATTGCAACGCGGAATTCTCGTGGGAACTCCGAAATTACTGCGGGTGAAATCGCGCGGAACAGCTAGTGAAATATACTATATGTAAGTTTGTTATTGGCCACGGTAACATAAGGTTATATACCCTTTTCTGGTTAAAAGCAAGTGGTTGTTAACAAAAAAAGATTATACTTGGGGCGAAATTGGTTCTTATATCTTTTATTGATATACAGTTTGAAGGTGGTGTGAAAATGCATGAATTTATTATACTCTTCCAAAGTTACATAGAAGGGTTTTCGAAGACCATCAACTATATGGCACTAACCGAACTCATCAGGAAGATGAGGCTGTTGCTTCAACCACTCTTTGATAGTTTCCACATCCTTGTCTCTGGTCTCTACATTCTCGTTTAACTCCTCGCGGATCCGCTTCCACATCTCACCCGAGGGTTGTTCGAGGGTCATGGTGGATTCTGTAGGACCTAAAACAAAAAGAAAAACACACCTATAGCTCCGAAATCTCGTAGGTTCTCAAGTTTCTTGGATCATAATTAATAAACTGCACATACATTTAGTATAACTGAGAGACCGAGAAAGGCATTTCTATGCAGACAAAGTCACGCCAGTAGATAATTATGTTGGATATTTAAAAAATAATATAATCACTGGTATGTTTCTTAAAATCTTACAAGAGGTGGTGGTTTAGAAGTCTTAAATAGGTATTGAATAAAACCACTTAAATCGAATCCATATTTGTGCCAAAATTCTCACGATTCTAAGTCAAGCTAAAATGACAATTATCCGATGGTGGTTACTGATGATAATAATCGACGCCATTCAAAATGCAATTACAGAGCACTTTATGGCTTCATCGTAAAGAATAAAAACAGAATTATTATAAGCCATATACCTATACATAATTTCAAAATATTGCAGCATTTGTGGTTTGTTGTCTGTAGGTATGGTTACGAAACTGCACTTTTCACGGGCCACGGCTGCGCGTACGCAATGATGAAACTCTAATACGAGCTGTAGTTTGCTATGTACTTATACGATGTCTTGATGGTTGTTACCAAAGGTTGTTACCGTAACCGTAGATAATTTCTGTTTGCCTAATTGTTATTAGTTCTGTGCTGTCGTCAAATTATCCCTGTCTTTATAAAAGTCTAACGATATGCTGATCCTCCATCCCCTGTATTTAATGATGTTAACATCTATGATTGGTATATTCCATTCTCAGGTTTTTTTTTTACCGTCCATATCTAACATGTTTATTTTTATTCTTCTCTTTATCGAATTCAAAAGGTTCTGTTTCCTAAGTAGTGCGCGGCTTTATCAAATAACTACCGAGTTTATCTAATGATCCCTTATTTATGGGAACACACGGATATATTATACCTATATTTCTATATAGGTACCTATGTTATGTGTATAGAAACAACTACCTTTTAAGTAATTACTAATTAAGTAGTAACATGGACCTATTAAACTTTAATTGGTCCATGGTAGTAAGTAATTTTATATTATTTATTTATAGCATCGGTTTAGCAAATGGCTGTCATGATGTTGTAATTATGTTGAAAATAAATAAATAAATAAATATTATAATAATCAATAATCATATTACATAAAACTAAAACAAAAATAGACATAAAAATAAACATTTAACAGTCTTTACTGTTAATACGCCAACAAAATGTGTCATCTTTAGAGAATAATAAAATATTGAACGGGTTTAGATACACAGAGTATTAGCTCATACCTCTACCTACTTTGACTAAAATATTCTCTGCAAAACCGATTCAATTATTGAGGTATTCACGGTCATTGTATGGATGAGAGAAATGGCCATTGATGGAACGCGATAAATCATTTAAGTATCTCTTTTAACTCTATGCGTACTATCTCATCATTTACTTTCCACATTATTAGTGCTTTTTACATTTATATAATAAGTACTATCTGTCTATTTACTGTCCACTTATTCACAGTCAATTCAATAAAATAGTTTAGGTACTTTAAAATACCATTAATGTCTTAGTATATAATAACATTTCCTATAAAAGATACTCCTTATTTACTTCATCATCGTAAAACCGCTAGCTTTATTAGAATCTTTTGTATCGTTAATAGTTTTTGCAGAGTAGGTACTTGCTCTAAACAACTTTTTCGATTAATTCCAAACTTAATGTATTTTTTAACTGTATCTAGAAGGTATGTCTGACCGAACAACAGCTGTATAACGGTTAACTTTTTACTTTCTTGTGAGCAAAAACGAAATATATTCAACTATTCGTATTCAGAGAATTCACGATTTATGGCGCGGAACGATTTTCGTGTTGCAGCTTGAATGTACTTAAGTTTTTTTTTTAATTCTAACAGCAAATTGGTAGACTTTCACTCCTTTTAAGAGAAACTTAAAAAAGTAAGTATGCTAAAAATTAAGTTATTGTAATAAAATTATAATTGACTTTCTGTTCTTGCATCGTTTTAAAAATTCATTTTTTACTTGTGAACTGTGGTGGATAATTTCACTACCACTTCCCTTGAAAATTCTTCTCTGAAATTAGGTATTTCACCATCATAATAATGAATAAATTATTATATTTAGTCAAAGTAAAGGACGTCAGCGCCATCTTATTATATTAAACTAAACAAATAGAGCCTCGAAGTGTATATAGTTTTGTGTTACTTTACACATAGGTATCTACTTTTACATTCTAAATTGTGTATTATGATGGTATTATGTATTTACTCTCTTACACTAGAGGTCGTACCTATATACCTATGTTACAGATAAATAATTAAATAAAAAATAATCCTCCAAAGTCAGGCAGAAACAGGTAAAGCTGCTGCTAAGTTTCAACTATTATTTTCCTCTCAATAAAAAGGGTAAACAAAATGGCTGCTGGGAGCTGGTTGCAACAGATAAGGAATGCGACACGCATTTACCCGGATATAACTGCCTTGACAAATCTTTCGGCTACCTTGCATACCTAGCCCATGAAACCAGTTAACATAGGTACCTAGTTACCTACCTAGTCAGTGAAATCGTGAAAACAATACCTCACTTATATTTCATCATTAAATTAAATTGATTGACATTTGACACACGTAAGTAGGCATATGAAGACATTAGAAAGCGCGTGTGAGGTCTACCAATCCCTACTGGTACCTACTTATAGAGTTACCTAAAAGTATTGTGGATTTGGGAATACATTTTAGGTTTTTTTAACAGTTTTATGAAATGTGTGTTAACGTACCTACTCATTAACTAAACTATAGTTATCAGTGAAATTTTAAAGTGTTTGTATTGTGCTACCCCCTTTACGTCTACCTAATCTTGCAGCAACGATGTGGGCCCTTAATTCACTATTACCCAACAACATTTCTTGCCCACAACGCGTCTCCCAAAAACGCAATCCAAACGTTCCAGATGTCCAAATATTAGAAACTAGCTGTGCCCCGCGGTTTCACCCGCGTGAGTTTCGGGATTCCCGCAGGAACTCCAATGCAGTCTAATTCACTCCTTACAACAACAGCTAATTAGCAGTGAAAGTCCCGTCAATATCGGTCCAACCGTTTCAGAGATTCACCCGCGTGAGTTTCGGAATTCCCGCAGGAATTCCAAACTTCTTTTATATAAACCTTGTCCTGACAATAACAAACACAAAAAAAAAAATATCCAATTTGGTGCAGTCGTTGCGAAGTTATGCGCTTAGCAACACATTTGGCGATTCATTTTTATTATATAGATGATTATTCTGTATGCCATTAGAAACGTTGTAAATGTGTTTTTTGAAGTGAAACTTCTTTGAGAACGAGGGAAAGACAATTTTTGTGGCGCGCTATCTTAGCACTCCGTGTTATGGTCATAGTGAATAAGGACCATGTTTGTTATTTTTAAGTGTGGTACCTATGTTTGTATCTATGCTCGCGATTTTCTCATTTTCTATAACATATCGGAGTTCCCGCGGGAAGTCCGGAATAAAATGGACCCTATGTCCCTTGACCATAGAGGCACAGATAATATAAAGTATAATTCTGTGCCCCTGTCAACGTAATTATGCAAAATTTCATGACGATAGGTTGAGTAGTTAAGGCATGAAAGCATAACAAACAAACAAATACACTCACAATCACATTTATAATATAATCAATGAGCCGGTTTTAGTAGTTACTAAATGAAATACTAGAAGTCGGTGAAGAAAAGCTTATTATAAAAAAACAAAGTTACATTCAACAGGGAGGAAAATTAAAAGGACATAGAGGGACCCACAACTGGAGCTATTTTGAGTAAATCATATTTTAAAATTTGGTACCTAACTATAGCGCCTTTTTGTGTCAACATTTTTTTACGTTTTACATTTCGTATCAAAATTAAAAACCTTCTTCCAATATAGCGTTCTGTACTTTTGCTTATCGGCGTCCAAAAATTCCTATTATTCAGCATAATTTGGTTCAATCAAATTATGTACATACGTTCGTATCGTCTGATAACGACTTTACACTATAAAATTGAATTACAGCTATTTAAGTTATATTATCATGTACAGACACGAGAGAGTTCTTTCCAAATAATTTCATACAATCTAATATAACAGTGTCGTAATAGTGGTTGGTATATTTGCGCCCGAATTATGTTTACGCTGCGCGTATGTCTAACAGCTCATATTACAAGCACCGTAAAGTCGATTATGCTGTAGTAATATGTTTTGCTAATGCATATAAGGTTTGCAAAACGCACGTTCAAAATTGGTACTAATATTATACCAAACGGTGAGGAAGTCACGTACAAAATTATGATTAAGCTTCCTTTTTTTATACTTCGAACACACTTTGTATTTTCTTTGCGAAGGCTTCAAAGCAACGGCACTTAAATATTAAAAGGCGATTAGAATGAATAGCATTTACTGTTACAAAAGAGATGTTAATCTTGTATAGGATAAGGGTTTGAAATCATAGTGATTTTACATATAAGTGTTTAGTTGTACACTTAAAATTCCGTTTGAAATTCAAGCACAAACCGATCAATGTGCGTATGTACGGCGCGTAATTTAAACGTTCGCGCCAAGATACGTACTTATATATACTTAAGCTGTTTCCACCATAGTTGAAATTTCGTGTCTTCGCGTGATCTGGATGCGGTTGTTCGCTTATTAATTCTATGTTTTAAATCGCATGGCGGACACCAAAGGAAAAAATCGTTCTTTATTAGCAAAAATAAATGACAGAACAAGTAAGCAGGTTCTTTGCTTTAAATTAGTTTTCTTTTATTACAAAAATGGAATTACTTGTACTAAGTGAGACGAGATTTTGGAGAAGATTGTTGGTTTTGCAAAGAATCTTTTTTCGTTTGTTGTTTGTTTCATCTACCTAATAGAAAAAACTGTTGGTACCTATTTGACGTCTGTATATTGAAAATAAGAAAATGAATGGAGAGGCTTAGATATTAATCCTGTATCCGTACAATGGCCCCAAATGCTCAATTGGCACATAGCTGATGATAATGTTCAAAGTGCGTTTGTTTTTTTTTTTAAAGATACCTACTTCTCGATGATTTGACTTTGAGTAAAATTTTAAAGCAACAGTGTTTTTTTTTGACATTAGGCTTTTATAGATACGCTCATCAGACTTGACACAGAATTTTGAGTAGGTAACTACAACTAAAGAGTAGGTACTACTTATATACCGTAGACAATGTTAAAGTCTATTAGTGGGTATGTCGGAAGGAATCCTGCGGGATTCAGACTAACCCATTAAGCACTACTCTCATTTAATACTATTACATAAATGATTAAATTATTAGCTTTTCTCTCTAACTGCGAGTTACGATAATGGGCATGTTGACTAATTTTTTTTTTAGTCCGTCTTGTAGATCATTAAATAATATTGGACAGTTATTTTTTCTTTTTTTACATAATCAAAAAATAAAGGCGATATATTGAGTTGAAATTTCGCGTGACGTCACTATTCTGACAGATTGTATGGCGGTTTTAGCGGTTAGTGACGTCACGACCCTCTCAACCTAAACTTTAACGCGCTTTATCTCTGTATATTAAAATTTATTTGAAAAAGCAAAAAATACGTGTCGATTGTTTTTTTATTTTCTAATTGACGGACTAATTAAAATATTGATTTTCAAAAGTAGTCCACATCCCCATTACGTGCACAATTTTAATTAATAAAGTCCATTTAATCGCATGGGATCAGTCGATAGACATAGAAGATAAGATGGAGCGTGAGACAGACAAAGCGATCGAGCGGCTCGTAGCTGTCTCTTTTGAGAATTCTAATCTGCCTACGTCTTTGGGCCTACCTACCCAAAAATCCAATCCCGCGAGTCTAGTTAACGCACTCACGGTTCAACTTAACAAATATATTTTTGTTGTTTTCCTATATTTTTAATTTCTTCTCAAGCACCATTTAGCCCATGCACTCTTGGTAACTGAAAATTGACTGGTAGGGAAGTGGACGTGTGATATTACTAGGTCTGTCTTCTATATTTACAATGTTGTACAACACATGTGTAATATGGTAAGTGTAATATGGTAAACAAAATCTAAACATTTTCGGAGCTAAAGAAATATCTCTTAATCATCATCACCACTACGTTTTTAAAAGTTAAAACTCAAAATCCATTGTTGTAATTTGTATTTCAAGCGGTTAGGATCAATTTCCTTGCAGTTTCGCGGTAACGCTCGCCAGTTATCGTAATTATTTTTTTTAGGTAGGTATCTAACAATCGCAGACCGCAGTTTTTTGATATCACAGCTTTCCAATCACGTTTTTATATAATAATAACACCACAATCTAAGTTCTAAAAATGGAGTGCCCGACTAATAAACTTGAGTTTCTATTTTATTCATAGCTATAGCGATAGGTACCTACCTATTTATGATAGTCTGTGGTAAGAACACTGGTTGGTGGTCTCTCTGTCCAATTCTGACATAAACTAGGTACAAACTTTGGAAGTTTTTCTTAATTATGTTATACATTACCGAAAACCCCAGCATCCTTACTCACAATGCACACTAAAAATTAAATATCTACAACAACACAAAAATATTTCGAGGTAAATAGGAAAGAAAATCACCTTTAAATTGGAAAATTAAGTCACAAGACAAACTCTCGACGACGGAAACACTGGCACTTGAACGTAACGTGATTATTATTTATAAAAAAATAGAAGCGGGAAATGTTTAATAAGAGATCAGAACAATTTGTTTTTTAAATTCTCAGCGCGGGCTAACGCGCTCAATAGAATGCGGCCGATACAGCTAAGTGCGCTCTTTTTATGATTTCGTCACGCGGTATGAACGCGCGTGCAATTGCATTTTGGAGGGAGATTCGGGGTAGACATACTAGTCCAGAAAAGTAGTAAAAAAACTTCATACATATTACAACATTAAACTGTACATAGTGGCACCGAAATTGCAAATCCTAAAACATGTTGCTTTTTCCTTGCTAATTGAATTTATATGATTGGTATAATGTTACAGTGAAAGTATAGACGGGTGTTTTTTTTTAATACGCCGAATTGAATTCATTATACAAATTTAACATGATCTCTGGTTATTTACTGAATTAAATATATATATATTAAATTCCGATATTAGCCATGTATAAGGGTGTCATTTCATTGATGAGGTAGGTGCCTATATTATGGAAAATAAGTTATATGCCAGTGATGGTGTACTCTACTTTTTAATTTTGATTGCGAGTAAATAACACATTTTCATACCGGTACCATAAGTAGGTATAAGTAGGTACACGCTCTGCCTAATCTTTTTTGTAATTTATGAACACCTACGATACATAACTATAAATATACAGACTCGAAGCAAGCAAAGATTTTGCCACGAAAATGTTTATTTTGATGCAACCTGGGACACCTGGCGAATCAGTCAGGTTCGTTGGCCACTAGACTAACGGTGCACCGGTGCATCAGACCCACTCGGCCCAACTCGCTCACACACCGACAGCGTTAGGATAGACATTAGACAGCTTGGCACAATACAAAAGTGTTTTTATTTGATGTTAAGTGACGATGTGGCCGAAGATTGTTAACACACCTAGCCATGGAATAGAAAGTTTCAAGTGAGACTGTCGGAATAGACCGTTGGGTGTTTAGTGACAGATTTTCAAATCGAAGGTGGTAGGTAGCCGGCTAGGTACTGGAAATGCCCTACCTGCTATAGTTTGTTATGGCTTGTGGTTAATTGTTGGGATTGGAACATGCTCTTGCGAGTTGCGGCGTTTGATCAGAATACACCAACAACTGATCTATGATAATAATCATTGCTGTAAATAATTTAGTTGCTTACCAATTATTGTGACTCAAAATGACAGTGTAAAACACTAATAAAAATTACAGAGAAGTAGTACAGCAATAGTAGGAAAGATAATTTAATGTATGTTTCACAATTTGTATATGGAGGTTTTTGATTCCTTTTGTTTTTGCGTGGTCCGTGGTCATTAAAGTTATACTATGAAGTATGATGTGTTGTTGTAACTTGTCAAATTGGGACATAGGTACGTACACTTGAGTAACAAGCTGTTTTTTTTGCACAAATCTAAGTGCAGATTCCAGCATAGATAAAATAATTATGGTTGTTATTTCAAGTATACTATAAGTTACATGGTCACTGTTTACAATTTTATTACACATGTGAGTTTGTCTAATAAAGTTTGCTACGCTTTCACGCTAGTCCCGCGGGAACTCTCCGTAATTAACGCGGAGGGCAGTTAGTATATAATAATAATTATTATAAAATAAAATCATAGTAGAATAATAATAATTGGCCAGCGTACAAAATTTGTTATGCCTTTTATATAGGTAGATATAATGTAGGTATAATATTATCTATACATATAAAATGCTTTGTCCTGAATGACTGATGGATCAACGCACAGCCTAAACCGCTGATCGTAGAGAACTTTGAGGGTATGTTCTTTGTATGACGTAGGCATCCGATAAGAAAATATTTTTGAAAATTCAACCCTTAAGAGGATGAAAAGGGGTTGCAAAGTTTGTATATGAAACAATTCCGCGGGAACATCGAAATTATTGCGCGTGAAACTGCGCGGGAGAGCTAGTATATAATATATATATGTACATAGATCGTAGGAAATCGCTCTATGACTCATAGCGTCGTGTTGCGGTTCCGTTGCCCCTCTTAATACGACGCAATGTAGAGTGGGCCCAGTCTAGTCTATACATATAAATATTGTACCTGTAGCAGCGATTTGGACATGCGAATGCGCAGACGAGCTGGCGACTTCAACACAGTTATTGCTTTATTTGAAGTGCTTTCGATCACTTCTCAGATGTTTATTGACAAGAAATCTAGCCTGCAATAAAGTAATAGTACATTGTTATCCTAGGGGTGAAAGTAACTTATTTATCCAATAGATCGAGGGACTAAAGAAGTCTTTCTCCCGAGGATAACACTGTGCTTTTCATTACGAATGCAAGGAAAGTCAAAATAAAAATAGGAATTAGCTAAAGAAAAAAATGAGTGAATTTTATTTTACATAAATCAACCATTAGGTGTGCTACTGGCTAGTAAGTATGCCCCCTATGACATAAAAAAAACTTGAGTTTCTGCAGTATCCAGCTGTCAGTTGAAAGCGATTCTCCCTAGGGCTGAAAAGTGTTACTTTCAACCCGCTTCTCAGGCAACTTTAGACCTACTTTCCGAGTATGAGTAATTTATTTATTTATTTAAAAGTTACACCAACATAGTAAACACTAACACTTACAGTAAAAAAACAAATTAGCATCAAATAATAGGATAAGTATCACTATACTGACAGGTGCAAACTGCATGCAATTTCCAAATAAAATTTATTTATGAAAATAAATAAACGTAATTAAAGGGTAGATTCCCAAAAAAACATCGTAATAACTATGAATGTAAAAAGGATAAATACCAACCTGAGTATTTGAATGTACATAATGTGACTCTATCACACATAACGGATTTGCTTATAGCTAGTAACATGTATTTATTATAAGAGTGTAAAGAACTTTGAGTGGAAAAACTATCATCTTTAATCCTTTAACTTCCATCTCCATAAAATAACGAACTATGAAAGACGTGCTCCTGGCGCCAGATACGTAATATTCCGTTAGTACCAAACCACTGCATTTTTATTTATTAAAGTACACAACTCATATTATATACACTCACACACAGTTCTTGTAGAGTTATATTATTAAATTTAATGGCAGATTAAGCATTCCCAACACTAGGAGAGATCATGCCTAAAGCATGTGACGCTGAAGGTAAGTTGTCTAACTAAAACATGGCGGTGAGAGGGTTAAGTAAACTTAAAAACCGATTAATCATACCTTTTTAATTAATGATGAAAGGCTAATGTATTTACTAATAATATACACCTGCTTCGCCTAAACAGTGCTAATGAAAAGTTACTAATGCTTATGGTATAATCACCCAGGTTACCTAATATCAGCTGTAACGTATACTAAATGTCACACAGAATTTAAGTAGGGTATATACCTACTTATTTAAAAAAGTCAGGGTCCAAACGGCGAGCTGTAAACATACATACCTACTACTTAGTTACGAAAAAAACCTTTGAATATAAAAACGCTGAGGTCAATGGAATCTATCAGATGAATGTAGCCTGTATCCATAATAATAATTTGTTGATAACAAATTTTTTTTGACGAATTAAAATATGTAATACTTGCCTGCCATTTCAGATAAGTTGGTTGAGATGAAAGAAGGCGACGAAGTCGTTATTACTTTTAACCCCCGACGCAAAAACGATGTTATAAGTTTGATGTGTCTGTGTGTGTGTGTGTGTGTGTCTGTCTGTCTGTCTGTCTGTGGCATCGTAGCTCGTGAACGGACTTTGTTTGAAAGCCAGTTTAATCGAGATGGTTCTTAGCA
The DNA here is from genome assembly GCA_907165275.2 of Zygaena filipendulae. Taxonomy (NCBI): domain Eukaryota; kingdom Metazoa; phylum Arthropoda; class Insecta; order Lepidoptera; family Zygaenidae; genus Zygaena; species Zygaena filipendulae. The sequence goes on from OU015668.1 coordinate 3,036,856, forward strand.
TTGTTTCATTAAAATCGGTCCAGTAGTTTAGGAAATATTTAAGTACTAGCTGTACTCCGCGGTTTCATCCGCGGTAATTTCGGAGTTTCCGCAAATCCGTTGAGGCGTGAAAGCATAACAAACAAACAAACTCACTTTCGAATTTATAATATTAGTAAGGATAATTATAGTATACTTGATCGGGGGTTTCTGACATTCCTGATGTGTGTTATTTATTAAAAAGATCGCACAAACTTTCTCAATTCAACTGTGTGTTTTTTGTGTGCATCATACGTATATAGTTCGAGAGTGGTCCTCTCGAAGTATGTATGATGCACGATCTCTAAGTACGTAATAATAAGTTAATTCGTAGGTATGTTTGCAGCCCCGAATCTAGGGGGGCAAACCAGCACCAATCTTCTTCTTCTTCTTTATAAATAAAAAATATTATTTGTATGTCTGTTCTCTATGCGTTTCTAAACCATTGGTCCGATTGTGATGAAACTGGCGGGTTGTTCTGCCTGCGTCCGCAAAGGTTCTTGATATAAAGAGATCCTGCGGGAATTTCGAACCTCATGCGGGTGAAACTGCAGGGCACAGCTAGTACATAAATAAATATGATTTCTTATAGTCGATGGCGTTAATTTCACCCAATACTTATAATATCGTTAATTTCACCACAAGGAACGTTAACAAAATAAATGCGTAGTATTTCACAACCCAATTTATTAACTAAAATATAGAAACGTGGTTAATTAGTGAGTTAACATCGGTTTCACCGCCGAAGATCGTTATCTTATCTCTTTAGAGATCAGCTGTTTGTTATGAAATAGACAAGTAGACGTGTGTAATTGATTACAACAGTCGTAGGATCGCAAAAGAATGATAGAGAATATTAACCTACGTTGCAATTGTTTTTTTTTTTAATTTTACTTGAGAAATGGTGCGGACAGCTAACGAAAATTCAGTATGAAGTTTACGAGTTCGAATTTTTAGAACAAAAAAACTATCAATCAACGCACAGTAGAAACCGCTAGGTCTAAAACTATGAAATTTTCCTAAAATATTTCTCAAGTGACGTAGGACTAAGAAAGGGTTTTTGGAAATTCAACCCCAAGCTAAGGGGGTGAAAAGGGATTACAAAGTTTGTATGGAACAATTCTGCGGGAACTCCGAAATCATCGCGGGTGAAACCGCGAGGCACCGCTAGTGTTATATAAAATGTTCTTCCAATAAATGCTAGACAAATGCTAAATGCACACAAAATAAAAAATTACATAATTTTTGGTTATTAAATAATGCTCAGGAATTACAACTAACTAATATATACATACACGTAATATACCTACACATTTAATTTCCTTATGTACGTAATGTCCAGTGTTGCTAAATTTCGTTATTTATGTGGATACAACAATAAACTATTAGATTTGTGTTTTCGTTTCTTTTGTAAGGGTGACCATTATTATGTGGAAAACAATAACTATTTCACACATTATGGTTTTAATACCGATCAATCTGTAGGACCTGTGTGGTGGATTATGGTCTGAATCCCGAATTTTCGTGCCAAACAAGGAGACATAATAAAAATAAATGTTTAATTTCAGGCAGCTCGGGGCAACTTCCAAAAATTTACGCAGATGATGTTGAAAAGTTGCCGATAGAATCGCTACAAGTTGTTAAGACTAACTGGTTAACTGATTCAGAATTGTTACATTAGCTTCAGTTTCAGTTGCGTAACTGATTGTTTAAAGAACTGTCCATTTAGAAGCCTGAATCTACCTACTGACTGACCAAAACTACCAAATAAAAAGAAGTTGTCGTACACAATATTATATGTAGTTTGTGGACACCTATAATCTCTTCGAAATTTAAATCAATGGAAAACTTAACTGAGACGTCCATAGGTGAAAGATTTTGGGGGTAAAATTGGTCAGTCGAAACAGTAACAAACCAAACAGTCGCGCGGTCTGTCGGTGAATCGTCCGTAGGTGAAAGGTTTTCACGGCGAAACTTCCATACGAAATGTCCTGTCGACGAACAGTCCAGTGGAGAAACGGAATCACTTTTTAAAAAATTGCGCATGTCAGCTAGTTATTTTGCAAGTATAAAGATGAAAATAAAATGACGATCCATGATAATATCTGTTGTTCAAAGACTCATAGCCACCCTATACTTACCGCCTTTATTAGCGCGCAACGCGTTGCGTGCAGGGCGTTCTGTGCCGATTTGTGTACAATTGTATTCGGAAATGTTTATCAATATTCGAATTTGTTTTCTTTTTTCTTACCTTGCTCAACTGTAAGACCAGTCAGGTATAAACGGATGACATGTAGAGTACATATCTACCTACCAAAGATAATATCATTGATAAAACCCCAAAATATATTGTGTTCCATTTATTTGAATGAAGACAATTTATAAAATACATCATAAAAACTTTCACTTCAGTTTAAGACTCGCCTCAGAGGATAGAAATGTAAATGGCTAAATGCTAGAAACGAGTGTTTAGTTAATTATTTTTATTTAATAAGAAAAAAATTAATATGAGATAATATATTATTTACGATACCCGTTGTGGGTTGTCATGCATTTGCGGATCGGTCGATCTCCGTTCATCGAACTCGTATGTTAAAATAAAACCTATCGACTCGAATCGACACTACACGACATCAAAACATAGTGAGGAAAAACTTAAGTAAGTTTATTCACACTATTTTTTTAAACTATTTTGTAAATAAATAAATAAAACTGTTTCTGTTAAATTTCAAGTTATAAGTTAAACATATTTTTAATTTTCCATACAAAATGGCGATTGAATCTAGAAAAATTCTTTCATAATGATTTTTACATCGGAAAATTGAAGTAGAAGTTCCACGTTTTTTACTTTATTAGCTAGTTTCGGCTAGCGTTGATGAGTCAGTGAGGAATAAGCTTCTTTATATAATGAAGCTACTTTATTAGACCGTTAGTTTACAGACTAACGGTTGATACTTGTTTTATACCTCCACAATATTATGTTTTTAATGGATGGGGGCACTAAATTCCCAAGATACACAGTCAGAGATGCAAAAATATCCTCATAAAAATCATTAAAATGGAAACATACAGGTTTTTTTATACAGTTGAGCACATGAGTGTCGTATGTAGGTGTAGGTAGGTACCTATAATGGCAATTGGTTTCATTTTTTGATTGTATCAGCTATCGACGCCACTTTGTAAAGGACATTTGTATGGAACTGTGAATCTATGTTACGACGTCCCTGAAAAGTTTTTACATCAATGTCAAAATACGAATAGCTATGAAGTGGAAAACCATTTTTAGTCTTCGACTGTACCTACACGCATCCGAGGTAATCCAATTACTACCAAAACTAACGCAATTCGCACAATACATGACAACAGTAGTAAGTGGTAATATATACACATAACACAATACTTGTATTATTCATGCTTTGTTTTAGTAGCGCAATGGTAGATAAATAGTTGACTCATAATCGGACGGCGGAGGTTCGACCCTAGGTTCGTACTTAAAGATTTTTTTTGATCAACGTATAGTTACGTATGAAACAGAACCATCCTTCCTTACTATTATAATTGCGAAAGTGAGTTTGTTTGATTGTATGTAACGCTTTAACGCCTTAGCGACAACCGATCATCATGAAATTTTCTATAAATGTTGTTAGGGGTAATAACCGCGGGGGTCAGCTAGTGTACATATAAAAGGCAAACCTGACTGATCCATCTATCAACGCACAGCCGAAACTACTGAATGGATTTCGCTGAAATTTGGCATACAGATAGTTGTAATGACGTAGGCAATAAAATTTAAAAAATATTGTATTAAAGGACAATGCCAATCTTTGTATGAAGAGTGGACCAAGTGCTGCCCAGAATAAAGTCATAGTACATTATGTTCCTTAGGATAGTAGTAGTCTGTAAAATAAAGCGCATCTAATTCTATCCCAGGAGTCGTGAAAAAAAAAAAGTTTTTGTTGAGATTTATTGGGAAACAATAAACTTGCATGGAAGTTAGATCAAGTGCTGCCCAGGATGTAGACGTAGTACATTATGTTCTTTAAGGTAGTAGTAGTTTGTAAAATAAAGCGAGTCTAATTCTATCCCAGAAGTCGTGAAAAAAAAAAGTTTTTGTTAAGATCTATTGGGAAACAATAAACTTGCATGGAAGGTAGACCAAGTGCTGCCCAGGATGAAAAAATAGTACATTATGTTCCTTAAGGTAGTAGTAGTTTGTAAAATAAAGCGCGTCTAATTCTATCCCAGGAGTCGTGAAAAAAAAAGTTTTTGTTGAGATTTATTGGGAAACAATAAACTTGCATGGAAGGTAGACCAAGTGCTGCCCAGGATGTAAACATAGTACATTATGTTCCTTAGGGTAGTAGTAGTTTGTAAAATAAAGCGCGTTTAATTCTATCCCAGGAGTCGTGAAAAAAAAAGTTTTTGTTGAGATTTATTGGGAAACAAGAAACTTGCATGGAAGGTAGACCAAGTGCTGCCCAAGATGTAAACATAATACATTATGTTCCTTAGGGTAGTAGTAGTTTGTAAAATAAAGGGCGCCTAATTCTATCCCATAGGAGTCGTAAAAAAAAAGTGTTTGTTGAGATTTATTGGGAAACCATAAACATTCATGGAAGGTAGACCAAGTGCTGCCCAGGATGTAGACATAGTACATTATGTTCCTTAGGGTAGTAGTAGTCAGTAAAATAAAGCGCGTCTAATACCATCCCAGTAGTCATGGGAAAAAAAGGTATTATTTACTGGCTAAAAATAAATACTTAGTTACAATAACAATAAATAAATGCTTTTCCCGATGGAGGGATGTATATTTTTGAGGAGTTCTACTGATACACACTTTCAGTCAGCTTCACCACATGCACTGTGATGAGCATAAACTGCTCAGCAACCACCTAAAAGTAATCGAATTGCAACCTGTGAAATACCTATTATTGAGTAGTTCCGCTGGTCATCTGTTGTCTTCATCATCAGTTTCACTTCACTAAATGGTGCTATCCGAAAGCAAATGCATGAAATATTCCAAAAAATACCCAAAATTGGTAGGTGTGCCTATAATATTTGATAAGTTCTCTCCATTTGTCCAATATCCCATCATCAGATCCTGACTTGATGACAATGGTACTACCTCGAAAGTATACCCTTTCAACTAAAAAAAGAATTTTCCAAATCGGCCCAGTCGTCTTCGAATAATCGGGGAACATACATACTATATAAAACGTACAAACAAAACTGACGTTAATTTTTTTTCTCCGGGACCGATTTTGAAAAAAAAAATTTTTTTTCAACATAAAGCAATGCAAGGAACTCAGTCAAGGTAGTCTCACTCCTGGGCAGCATTTGGTCCATACCCTGTCAATCTCCTTTAATTAAGGTCAACCGGGGGAATGACGTCCATGGGGGTAATAGCGTCTATAAAAGATTACTCCAAAACTATTGGGAGTAATACGACTACTTCTAGTTTTTTTTTTTATATAAAACAAACAAAACTAGATGGAAGTAGTAATTTTACTCCTAACAGTTGTTGAGTAATCTTATGCTACGCTATGCTTACGCTATTACCCCCATGGGCGCAATTCCCCCGGTTGACTATATGTTATTTATATATTTATAATTAAATTATATTATTATAAAATTGTCTATGGAAGTCCGTCAGTCGTTTTTAGAGAAGCCTGAAACTTTGTTTTTAGGTTAACGATTAAAAATAAACAATTACCTACGTGTCCTAGGGTTTTTGAAAACTCAACCCCTTACTACGTTACGCTACGCAAATGAGCAAACTTCTGTTACTGCCATCCCAAGTATATTTACCTTAGTATTCCCAAAACTGTGAATTTTGAAAACAGTGACTAAGTAAAAACATAACCATAAAGCTTTTAATACATTTCTTTGGGGTTGGGGGTGGTAGGTTGTACCATAGCGGAAGAGCAAGAGATTGTAGTCATTTGTAGTTTACAAAATATACCGTGTGGCGTATACACTGTAGTCGAAAAAACTAAACGCTGGCTTTAATGGAACGCTTGTAAATTTTAAAATTGGTACTCGGCGTCTAGTGCGGTGCAGTCTGTTTAGAAAGTGGAGGCTGAGGGGCGATCACAGCGCGCACGCTCGGCGCTCTCGGCGGATCAGTGCTCATTATCTCGCGTACACTTTCCTGAGATAGATGTGGAGCGAGACCTTTTAGAGTATTCGATTAAAAAAATATATCTATCCGACTTGATGCAAAAAATTCTATCACTGGCATCCCACGTTTTTGGTTGTAAATCTGCATGAGGCTAGGTGAAATTATTTTATACCTACTTTAGATGTGATAAGAATCTATATTAGATGATCATTAATATTTTTGGAACGAAGTTCTTTTATGCGGCTTGCGGCAGAAGATAACTGGCAGAAATCATCACGCGTCACGTAAAGAAAAGTTATCATCCCTTCATGTAAATTGAAAAGTTCGGTTCTGTTCGGCGTAGTTCAGAAATTCTCGTCAGGCGCTGGCTGCCATACTTGTTGGACTTTTTTCCGAACTTTTTTCAAATACATTCGGGTTTGAAGAAAAGGCGCCAGGAACTTCTCCGACCGCATACGTTTTTTAAAAAAAATTTACACTCGTTGTTCTTTCTTTCTTACACCTTGACTCTTCTATGTGACCAAATGAACAAACCAACATACAAAGACATTGCAATGCCATCCAGCCGTTAATCCAATTTCTTATTCAACAAAAACATTTACCAATTACATGAAACAGACAAACAGATTTGTAAGTTTACTTTTAATGTAAATATTGATGTAAAACTTTTTATGACTGCAAACTGTGAAATTTCACTTTCTCGTTATACGTCGTACGGTCGTAAATCACCTTGTGCAGAGTGAAATAACAACACTTTGAAGCGGGATTTTTCATGAGGGAAACACGGGTGCAACCGCGCCCTGAGGGACCGGCTAAAACCTCATAGTCCTACTTCTTTGTTGCGTAATTGGTGGGGGTGTGGTAACTGCTATCGTATACCCACTCGACCGCCAGCAACGATGCCCCACTTCAAGCGACCTACTCGCGTTGAAGATCAGACCGGAGCAACCAAGTGCTCCTCACTCTTTGCGTATCTCTTTGAGGGCACCTACATCTATGGGATATCCTCAGAGATGGCGACGGTGAGGGGAAACTTATGCAGTCCTGCAGTTGACTCCTACTGCAAGCAAGAAATTTCGTTCCAATAAAAATCGTGTGTTGTAAAGGCACGTTTGTAGTAGGTATGATCGTGTCTCTTCAGTATGCAGCCCGCAACCTTTCACTGGCTGTAATTAGCGATGCACTCGCCCGGACCGCGCCACACTCCGCTGCTCTATTATTTTGATTTTCACCTTAAATAAGATTATTCTGCTGAAAATGTTTATTAATAATTCGAGGGTTGAATTTTATTAGTTGCTACACGGTTTCGCTCACGGTCATTTCAGAGTTTCAATGGGAATTCCAGAATAAGAAGTACCATAACAATATGTCGCACAGAAACACGTGAAAGAACTTTTCTAAATTTCCACAGGAACTCTCTATAACCTGTGATAGTAGGTACTCTCTTATTCCAAGACAGACATTCGCAGCTGTTCCGAGTGTGCTTAACTCGCGTGAATTTTGGTATTCCTGCGAGAACTCTTTGTTTTGAGATAAAAAAGTATCGCCTGTTTCACTCAGGGGTACTGTCAGTAAAAAAGTTTCTAGAAACGGTTCAGTTGTTCCAGTAGAGCCTCCTAACACCTTATTAAAACTTTCCTCTTTAAAATATTAGCGTACTAGAAGTAAGCGTCTCACCGCGGCCCTCATTTCCAAAATAAACCTTCGAGTAAAAAAAAACAGTTTAAGGAAATAAATATCCATGTTTCTCTAATTATGTATACCTTTTTTGCGAATGAATGCTAGGATACTGGACTCCTTGTCTCTGCTGCCATGTAAAATGCTGAACATCGACAGGCGTGCGAATTGGTCAACAGTTCCACTCAGCTCTTTCAGGACGGGCAAGACGTTCAGTAATTAAGAGTGCGAGAAAGAAGATGCTAGAATTATGTAGGGTATGGAAATGTTCAATCGTTTCAATTGGCTACTTGACTAAATTTTTTTAGTCCGTGGTGTAGATTAATAAAAAATATTGGACACGTATTTTTTCTTTTTTTACGTCATCCATAAATAACAGCGATACATTGAGTTGAAATTTCACGTGACGTCACAACCCGGTCCAGTTTGTACGGGGCTTATAACGAATAATGACGTCACGACTTCCCCGCCCCAAACTTCAATACACTGTCTATGCTACACAATATCTTTGCTAATTATAGTGAATCATACAGATTTATTACTAGGCGCTTTTTATTTGGAATATGGTTATTACCCGGGATATGCAAATCAAAACTCTAATTAGTCCGTCCATTAGAAAATAATATATTTAATTAGAATTTTTATTTTCATATCCCGGGTAGTTCCAAATTAAAAGTGCCCCGTAATAAATCTGTATGATTCACTATAATTAGCAAAGATACTATCAACGAAAGTTATTTTAATTTATTTTACTTTTTAACGGTAAGTTTATTAAGAAAAAACGAAAAACTGTTAAATTTATTAAAATAATAATAAAGAAAAACCTAATTATTAATACACACACGCCCCTCCTCAATTCCTGTGAAGTCCTGTGAAGTGTGATTTTGCTAGAGAATGTAAAATAAAAAACTGTTAAATCAATATATATCACGTATTATTTATTAATAAACACACAACGAGTAAACACAGTTCTTGAAAACATTACGGAAAACTACCATAGTAACTAAAACAAAGAGATGAAAGCGTATAGATAGTTTGCAAAGGGAATTAAGTGGTCGATAAAAGGAGAGTGAAAACAAAAGTAGATATTAGGCATACTTATGTAGTTTGGGTTAGAGGATGTATCAGAAGAAGTTATTCGAGAAAGGCTAATTAATATTCATAGTTTTTTTAATTAACTGCAGTCCACGCTTTTCCAAGACTGGTTTCAGCACACTAATTGGAATTCACTTAGGTACTATTCTTATTAATATCAAATTATATTTATCTACTGCTACGCACTAGCGTTGACTAAATGTGTAACGACTTAAATTACACAATAATTACACATGATGATTATTATCGCATAGAGAAGGGGTAGAAACATTGATTTACTACTAGACGTAAGTCAATGTTTCTACCCCTTGGTATATCAATGGGTAGAAATGAAAGAAACAGTTTTGATTTAGTGTTGGCGTTGGAGTTGGCGTGCAACGTTGTAAAGGCGTTTTATGTGCATCCATATTCACTTCACAGCTCTTTGCAAATGCTTTAAGTTATTTATTATCTTTGGAGGTAATAAGCTTAGAACAAGCGTAGTCAGAGTATAGCAAATTTAAGATGACTCATGCCCTCGTGAGTTTGTCATCGAACGTACTTTTTAGTTATTCTTCTGAGTAATCGGTAGTATAGTACCTACCGGTACTAACATAAATTGATTGATTTGTGTTTCAATTGTTTGAACGATGCAATTTTGAATGATCACTGTAATAATTAATTCTTGAACACATAGACAACTTAAGATATGCTCATACTCATAACAGAGAAGAAATAGAGATCTCTTTACATGCTGCAAGATGAGTCACTGCCAGTTTATTTACTTACGACGCAAGTACCTACTAGCTTATTAGTATAACAATATAGGTAACAAACTTAAATCTAAAACCTATCTGTATAATATGTTTATTTATTAATTTACTAGTTATGCCCCGCGGTTTCACCCGCGGTAATTTCAGAGTTCCCGCGGGAATTCTGGGATAAAAAGTACCCTATATGGTAATCTGATGTATAAAGCTATATTATTGTAAAGTTTCATTTAAATCCATTCAGTAGTTTTTGCGTGAAAGAGTAACAAACATCCATCCATCCATCCATACCTACATACTTACAAACTATCGCGTTTATAATATTAGTAGGATTGAAAACAAGACAGGCTTACAGTATTCACCAAATTGCCTCTCTTGTTACATTAATTGTTAAAAACAAAATATTTTTATACGTGCATCGTCCTTTTCGTTAAAAGAGCTGTTGCACAAAATTGAATCGGGTTTTCACTATTTAGCTGCCTTAAATACCTACTTAGTATTGTACCTGCGTAATAAGTAGTAAAAGTATTTTAGCTGTAGGTAGGTATTATAATCTACATACCTAGTAGCAATCTATGTTTCTGTAGATACATAGGTACAGCCAAAATATCATCTCTTAGATTAGAATATTTTGTCCTCTTTCTCAGTAAACTAGGAGAAATAATAACTACTATCTACTGCGGCCCAATGTCGGGTCGTTCCTTACGATGTAAGACGCAGTAGATATTAGTGTTAATCTCAGAAAAAAATACATTCAAGAAGATAATTGATGAATAATATCCTTTATTATATGCCTAACTAATTTTTCCCGGTGCACCTTATCAGGTTCTTCCCGGATTATTCTGCTGAGGGTGAAATGTCATTTGGGGTCAATATAAAGAACAAGCGGATTTGACACTACTATTTTCAGCAACATCTTGGAATCGTAACTAATATAAATGCGAAAGTGAGTTTATTTGTTTCTTATGCTTTCACGTCTTCTATTCGACTGATCGTCATGCAATTTTATACACATTGTCACTTGTCAGGAGAATAAAATAAGCACATAGGGTATTCTTTATCCTGGAATTCTGGCGGAGACTCCAAAATTAACGCTAGTGAAACTTCATGAAATTTTACATACACGTTGTCATCGGTACAGAAAAGAACATAGGGTAAATAAACGCGGAGAAACCGCGAGGAATAGCTAGGGTTTCTCATTATAAGCTTTAAACAATGGGGTACAAATTCAGTGACTGTTCAATAATCCCTTTCGGCTGTCCGTCTCAGCGTCCTGTAGGCGCCATATAGGCCTTCCTCGACGTCGTCGTGCCTGTGCAGCGACTGGCAGGAATGCGTTCTCGTGATCATGTCGTACGAGCCCACGTAGCCGCGCAGGCGCACGGCGCTCTTGTGCCGTGCGCGTTGACGAACCGCCGGCACCAGTTCAGTCTCGTAATACTTCCGCTCTTCAGTCTGCAGCCATTTGGAGTTCAATAAGAGTTTTTTCGTCCATTCGTCTGTGAAGAAATGAAAAATTCAAAACTTACAAATGCTGACAAACGATCCAACGCTTCCATTCGGGCGATTTTTTTTTACAACAAACGTCTGTTCGCATCAAGAAACTCCCTAATCATTCATAATGCTTATAAAGGAGCTGAGTTTCTGGTAATATTTTTTCTTATTCTTATAATTATTGTGATGTTAAAACACACCATTGAGATCTTTCATAGCGCCAGCTTTGCCGCCATATTCATAGGGTAGACCCTCAACAGGAAAATGGTCTAAACCCAATGCGTGATTGATTTCATCCGTGTTCGTGTGGATCTGGACAACTTTGCGCCTCCACGGGTACAAGCCGATGTGCAGAAGCAAAAGAGACATTGTCTTCAGACGCTGCGTATTGATGACGTGCACTTCAGAGAAGCGGAGCGGGTATGCGGTCTGAAAAAGTGAACAATAATTTCTCATAAAGCATGTAAGTAGTTACTACATAGAAGTTTGTATGGTACCTAATAATAAATCAGCTATCTATAGTACCCATAAACTCTGCTTATTTAGGACCAGGCAAGAATTTTTTTTAATACGTTTTAAATCGTTTCTCCTTTTTGATGTTTTTATTTTAGAAAATTGTTTATACATATGTAGTTTTGTCCCGCTCAAAACGGAACTGGTACCTACACATCAGGCAGAAGGCGCGTCTATAGCCACACTACTCTTTTTTCTTGCCAAAGAGAGAGATTACAGTCGAGATAGAGTCAAGTTACAACGTATTTTTTATAAATGAATGGTCTAGTCGAAATTAAAACTGAGATAAGAAAGCTTATATTTACAGGATACTATTATCTCAGTATTATTTCAACCGAAACTTTGTGAAGTTTTTGACACTGATATAAATATTTTCATCTTTTGGCAATTATCAAATTTGAAACAACAACCGAGCATTTCAATAACATTCAAATTTTTCCACCATTTCTGATAAAGCTGTATTCAAGTCAAAAAGAAACTTACCTTGATACACCAGGCAAAATCTTTCCAATATGTGCCTTTGAAATGATTCTTCAAGTGAGCTGGTTGCAAATCAGCGACATCAATAAATACCACTTCTTCACCAGGAGTCGGATCTTCACGTAATCTGTAACATTTTTGAAGCTTTATTCGACGTCATTTCCATAAAAATCTAGTCAGTCGTCATGGAAATGAACGAAAAAATTATCAGATACGACGTCATTTAAACACAGTCAAACTTAACTCTAAGTACGTATAGTCGATGACATGGTGAAGGTCGTGGGACGCCATGGGATGCGGAAAGCGCAGGACCGGTCGTTGGACGATCCTTGGGAAGGCCTTGCGCATGCTGATATTTAAATATTTTGACGTCTATGTATAGTTAAGGTCCATTTTGAGTCATTTTGGTCCACACAAATGACCAAATATGTTATTGTTTCTTGTTTAGTTTTATTTCGTAATTCTTTATTTTGTTATTCTTTATTTTATTATAATTTATTTTTTTATTCAATAATTATTTTCATTTGTATTGTTCTGTATATTATGTTCATTTGTGTTGTGTGTCTCATCTTGCTTAAATAAATATTTTTTGCTTTCTTTCTATTGTAATTTGTCTTTAGAGCCTATTTGACTAAAAGACATATGAGCAGACACACGTTAAAATATTTGAGTACCTATCAGCTCGAGCAAAACCATGATCATAGTGTCATAAAAGAATAAGAAAAATCATAGAGCAACCGCATTATATTCAAGATAAGGTCATCTACCTTATTTAAATATTTTTACGTCAATTTCAATACAAATATTTTTCTACGGAAACTATTAGAAACATCTATAGAAAAACTTATTATTCTCTAACAAATACTGCACAATGTAAGTAGGTACACGTTTTTCAGAACATCTGTGTCAACAAAACAAAGTGGTCTGAGACCACTCGATCGAATAGTACCTCAACCGAAGTCGTCATGCGTACTTTATTTTTTTTTCAATATCGAAAGAATAGGTATATTTTTACAAATATTGATATTTCACATTCGAAACTGGCACTCAAAGTGTGAGTAGGTAAAAACAATTTGGCCACAACAGGTGGTTCAGTAAATTTTCTTAAATACCTCCCTTCAAGTAAACAAATAACTGTATAGCATCTGGGCTTAACCGAACATTTTGAGAGAAAATCGCTTACGTAAATCGATAGAATGTGAAAAATATTAAATTTTGAAGTAAAACGTAGGCTATTTTTTAGTCCCAAAATTCAGCAAGTTGCGGAGAACAATTAATATAATATAATCCTCCTTTAGGAGCACAAAAAATACTAGGTACTATTAGAGGTTGAATGCATGTAGATTGTAGAGTCACCCTCTATGTCCAGTGGACTGGTTCGAAATAAATATACTAGAAAGAAGTAAGTAATTTTAGAATTTGAAAACTGCGATGCGTCATATACATAGATAGATGCTAATTCCGTGGCACCAGTGGAAGACCAGTGTCAGGACTCGGGTTCCTAACATGCTGTTTCATGCTACTTTTTGTTATAGCATATTTACTTATTCCTGAATTTACCGTTGCAGGAACGTTACAGTTCCTCTAATATTATAAAGTTAAGATATATAAGGATTTAAACTAACCTAATATCTAGTATCATCAACCACCGTGCCAAGAGAGCTTTCGCCGAGAGCGGTCTGTCCAGGGAAGTGGGGGCGGGCAGTCTGATTAGCGTCATACGTCTGCCGCTGACGCTCCTCGATCGCAGGGGTACTATGTATCTGAAATTATTATAATAATAATATTAACATCTATATCGAAAGCCTTTCATCAGGGATGATTTACCCTATTATTTTGTTTCTTGAAGTGATATCTCACTTCAGTGTTCTACCGGTAGAGCTAATATACTTTGAAGAAAACACCCAATCTTTTATATTGCGACAGGTTATAGAACAGATTGTTTCCCCTGCCATCTATAATTTTATTGATATTTCTACAAGTAGGACTAAAAAGAAGAACACAACCAGTCAGTTGACTGTAACAGGGTAGATTAGATTGGAATCGACAAGTTTAGATACATAAATAGGAAAAAAAAATTCAAAGAAACAGCAACAGCTTGTCACTTGTCATTTATCATCCATCAACGAGCGTACAGTGTGTATACTCGTATAGTGTTCCAAATTTTGGCTTGATCCAAGGTCACGAAGCATGAAATATTAGAAAGAACAAGTAAATTCGAATATTAGAAAACATTATAAAAGTTAAAAAAGTTAAAAAACACAGATAGGTACTCACGCATCTTGACAACTGGATAGAATATCCTCGCCATCTGGGTATCTTTTGTGCCACAGCTCCGTCAGGCCACCCGGGCCTCTAGCGGTGTAGTACCTCCGTGCCCTCTTTGCCGCTTCCACCTCGTCCCCCTCGCAAGTGGTCAAAAAGAGGTCGAGGATCACCAGCTCCTCGGGGAATGCCGCGCGAGTCAGGTTGTCTCGGGCCCATCGTTTACCAAACGACGCTGCCGGTTGCATCCTGATTCTGTAAGTTATATTAATGTACCTTCATGATCAAACGACATTGATTTCTAATTTTTACCAGAGTATTACAGAGTATAAATATGGTAAACCACGCTTTAGGTTAAAAATTAGTTGTTGTTTAATGTACCTTCTTGATTGAATTACATCGGTTTCTAATTTGTGGAAAATACCAGAGTATTACAGCATCGTTGATATAAACATGGTAAAATAGTTGTTCCGATGTGGTACACGAATGCTGCCAATAACTTGGGATAAAACATGATGTACCGTTATTTACCAATAAATTCCTAATTTTTATATGCACACCAAATATGGAAAACTTATTTGCTCCCTTATATTAAATATGTACCTATATTCTGAGAAAGTTTCAGTACTTATACAAAATATTTAGGTGTGGAAATTGGTTAATGTATTGAATTATTTTTTTCATTATCTACAATATTACATTACGTTAACTGGTCATATTTTACTCTCTTATATTATGACTTGTTATCTTCCATAAAACGCACTCAATAATATTATCTACTTATTAACTCCAGAACGGAAGACTCCGTTTAAATCCGATAAAAAAAAATCTTATCAAATGAGCAAGGGTAGATCGTACTGTTTATATGCGTGTATGTATAAGAAAACTTCATTCATAATATTCGAACTTAACAGCTGAGAACTTTCGAGGAAATTGCTCAGAGATAAACCGTAGATAAACTTTTGTCGGACGAAATTAACTCATGCCTGAAGATTGTCTGAATTCGTGAATATGATTCGCGATTAGGTACGCGATAAAACTTTATCAAATTTTAAAGGTGCTACTATGGAAAAGTTAAACAGGCGTTTATCGTTTATCTAATAAATTCCTATAGAAAATTAGGTACTTACTATAGATTTTTTTAGATACGCGTTTAATTTTTTTAGTTATTTCTATCAAACATTTCAAGGAGTTACAGATTCTGCGTTTGTTTTTTATTCATGCCCTTCATGCTTGATACTTTACTGGTATTGAACATAACTGTCGATATTCAATTGGCAAAACTTGGTACCGTGGTCACGGTTTGTGACCACCTTGGTGTTCTCAGGGTGACTTTGAGTAATCGATGGTTTAATGACTTAAGACTGCTCAACAAACCAAAGAAACAGGTAGACGAAGGGAGAAAACCTTCTGTTGTTTATTTTGTTGACAAAAAATGTAGACAATTTTTTTTTGCTATCTACTTACCTACTTTCATGAATATGTGTTTATTTATTTGTTTATTGGTTAAGCTTAGCGCCTTAACGGCTCAATAGATTTATTATTATTATTAATAGATCATTATGAAATATTCCATATAGGTAGGTACACGTTTTCACGTTTCAGAGGTACAGAAGCGAACATAGGTTACTTTTATCCCGGAATTCTCGCGGGAACTCCAAAGTTAATGCGGCTGAAAGCGCGGGAAACGGCTAGTACCTAATACCTACATATAAATAAGAATTTGAGTGTGTTTGTTTGTACGCTTTCACGCCTTATCTATACTCAACCGATCATCACGAAGTTTCGCATACACGTTGTCAGGGATACAGAAAGGACATAGGGCCTTTTTTCTATTATTATTTATTTATTTGTTGCATACTAAGTGTACGAAGTAGTGTCTTACATATTAATACAGTGAGCTTAGAACTTAGTTACCTTTTACAGGTGTTGTAACAATATAGCTAGTATAAGACTATATACAGAAAAAAGTAATTTTCTGAGGAATAGCAAATTGATTGACAAAATGTACACTAATGCGTACGAAGTTGCCGACGCCAGCTTAGCTATTGTAGCTCTTATACAATCGTAACACTATAGAATATAATAATAATAATAATAATAGATATATAGATCCTTGTAATATCGTAATGGAGAACGTCTCACCGCAAGGCGAGCCAGCTGATACGCAAGTCCTCGACTCCTCTGTGTGTATTGTAGAAGCCATAATGCGTGTTTAATCTGGGCCCTTATTCACTATGACCATAACACGTCGCGTTAAGATAATGCGCCACAAAAATTGCTTTTCCCTCGTGATCAATTAAGTTTTACTTCAAATAAATATATTTACAACGTGTCTCATGGCGGGCGGAATATTAATTTATAATATTAAGGCATGCGGAGCGTTTGGGATTGTGTTTTGGAATGTTATTGGTCATAGAGAATAAGCGGCCCTGTATTGTTGAAACGAACCTCTTATAGTACCTACCACGCAAATTCCACCGAGAGAAAGGGACCGCAGTATATAATGGGTGCTATGTGACAATGGAATTTACCTACTGTATATAACTACCCGGTTTAGTTTGTATGACAATCAAGAATAGAAATTAAAAAAAAATTGCAATACGATTTCTAGTTTCTGAAAAATAAGAACGGCCATGCACTTGCGCCAACCGTGTAGTATTTCAAAGTATTCATTTTTTTTCTTTAATAAAATTCGGAATAAATTATTATCTACATATCATTTTAATCATAGTTCACCTTAAACCCACTCTAACAGTGCCATATTGTAATCTATACAATATTTAATAAGTTATGCAGGATTGAAAGTTTGAAAATCGCGTTTTCTGTAAAATTGAGGATTTTGTGATGTCAAACTGTCGTCGCAAGTGGATGAAACCTACAAATATTAATACAGAAATACATAATATTATTATTATTAAACACTTTTTAAAGGCAATATTGTTTAATTCCAACAATATTACCTATTATATGTATATATGTATTATACGGGTCAAATTAATAATATCTTTTTATAATTCGGTAAATTATGCCAAGAGTTTAATCCGGAGGGCGTTTGCACAAGAATTAAACTTCATTTGGTCTTGACATTGCGAAGAATCGCACTATTTTTTCTGAACGAATTATTTATTACCCAATTTTCTTCCCATCTTGTACGTTGGCTTGTATCGCAATACATTTAACATTCTTTTATAGTTGACTAGCTGATCCAAGCGGTTTCACCCGCAGTAAATTCGGAGTTCCCGCGGGAATTCCGAGATAAAGAGTAGGCACCCTATGTCCTTCTCTGTATCCCTGAAAACGTGTATGCAAACTTTCTTGATGATCCGTTAAGCTATTGAGGCGTGAAAGCGTAAAGCCCGCTCCACATTCACTCGAGAATCTTGCGAGAACGCGAGAAAACCAAGAGAACGTGAATGTGGAGCCGATGTTCTCCGCCTTTTGTCGTGCTTTTCTCGCGTTCTCGCAAGATTCTCGCGTGAATATGGAGCGGGCTTAACAAACAAACTCACTTTCAGTCTTATATAATACGTAGTAAGGATACAATAAAGTTAGATATTTAGAGCCATACACTTTACCTAACCTACCCAGCTACCTTTTGCCAAAAACTAGAGTGACGCCATGTTTTCGGAGAAACGATTAAATTCCGTCAATCGTTCACCGACTAAATAAAAATAATTGGAAAGTTTTCCTTAAGCGCTCATAAGCGACTAAGTATTAAAAAAAAATGTTAAAAAAAAAAACATACGCGTCGAATTGAGAACCTCCTCCTATGGGAAGTCGGTTAATAAAGACTCTGTTTGTCTTGTAATGATCTCTTGGAATATTTCTTGCAAACAATGTAAAGTAGTGTTATATGGAGGTTGGATATAGTTATAGTTTACTATCAGTATCGGTTAAATTGTCACTGGTTATACAACAAATGTATAATTATTATTAAAGATTTATCCTTCAAAACGTCTAGGTGTTTGTTTACCTAATCTATCCATAAATATAAAATGCTTTGGCCTGAATGACTGATGGATCAACACACAACCAAAACCGCTGGTCATAGAGACCTGAAACTTGGAGGGTGTTTTCTTTGTATGACGTAGGCATCCGATAAGAAAATATTTTTGAAAATTCAACCCCTAAGGGGATGAAACGTTGTTGCAAAGTTTGTATGGAACAATTCCGTGGGAACTTCGAAATTATCGCGGGTGAAACCGCGCAGGACAGAGGCGCGTTCCGTGGATTCGCACGAATGCACTCAAGCGCGCTCGAGCGCGCTCGATACTCGTTCTGTGGCTTGGTTAAATTTTACTCTGACAGCTGTCAAAGTGTAGTTTCACCCGTTTCGTGGCTCAGAGTGCAGCAACCAAACAACCATCTCCGAAGCAAGTTAATTTTCACTCTGACAGATATGTATTGTTTTAGAAGTGTCAAATTTTGCGCCAAAAACCGAATTCGTCGAAAAAGAAATCAATCGGAGTTCTTAAGAACAAACGGGAGGTGTCGTAGTTACAAAAAGTTTATAATTGGATGCAAAACAGTGTTATTCGCAATGTGAGTTGAGAGAAAACAAATGGCGCCTGAAATTTCAAATATTTTGAGGTTATAAAAACAACTCGATCGTTCTGTGGCTTGGTTGCAACTCAAACGAGTGAAATTTTAACTGAACAACTGCGCCCAAACCCACGGAACGCACATCAGCAGTACTATATATATTTTTTTTGCGCTTATGTTTTCGAATCTACATTTCGCCATTTTAAATACCTATTTCATTATACATATAAATCCTTAAAATCTTGACTCCACAGGTAATAAATGCTATTTCTATTATCCTATCACGGTATTTCCTTGACATTACACGGAACCGAGGCCCACGACCTGACGATTGTCTTTTGTTCGGCGCAAGAGCAATAAGCTAAGGTCAAGAATTGCCCAATGGCGGATCAATAATAATGTGTGTACCCTGGCTGAATGGCAGAACAATTAAATAAAAAATATTTAGATTACCTGTGGTACAATGTACATACGTACGTGGTGATCTCATAGGATTTGAGTTCCGGGTCATTATAACATTAGAGGTTGATGTTTATCCTACTAATATTATAAACGCGAAAGTTTGTAAGTATGTATGGATGAATGGATGGATGTTTTTTACTCTTTTACGCAAAAACTACTGAATGGATTTAAATGAAACTTTACAATAATATAACTTAGACATCAGATTAACACATAGGGTACTTTTATCCCGGAATTCCCGCGGGAACTCTGAAATTAACGCGGGTGAAACCGCGGGGCACAACTTTATATAGTAAGTTTTGACTGACTACGGAACAAACTATAAAATATAATATACCCATAAAATATAACAAGATTTCAACTTTTAATAAAGAGATATAAAAAAATTTACTAAATACCTATTTTTTGTTGAGTAATATATCTGCTCCACTTCATATTTATTTTATTACCTAATTGAAGTTGAGCTGCTTTGTTTGATCGCGATACTGTTTATCTATCTTTATATATATCTATATTTACAGTAATATTATAAAGAGGAAAGATTAGATTTTTTGTTTGTGTGTTTCTTTGTTTGTTACGATTTAACTCAAAAACTACTGGACCAATTAAAAAAATATTTCACTCAATATAGGCTATATTGTAAACCGGAATTCTCGCGGGAACTCCGAAATAAAGCGGGTGAAACCGCACGGGACAGCAGCTAGTACCTATATACATATAAAAGCAGACTGACTGACTGACAGCGTGATCAACGCACAGCTGAAACCGCTGGATCTGGAATCATGAAATTTTCAACAAACATTGTGCACTAAGAAAGGATTTTTGAAAATTCAACCCCTAAGGGGGTGAAAAGGGGTTGCAAAGTTTGTATGGAACAATTCCGCGGGAACTCCGAAATTATCGCGGGTAAAACCGAGCGGGACAGCTAGTGTTCATTATAAAATTAAAATTGCACTGACGATGAGTTTGTTATTTGGCACTTCTATTTAAAAATATCTACTGTTGTAATTGTTAATTGTTAATACCTAGGTAGATACTATTGACCGTTCACATTCAGCTCCGTAAGATGTTTTTTCTACTTCATTCAAACACTTAGCCTGTATCGGAGAATTTCTTTTTTTAACCCCCGATACAAAAAGAGGGGTGTTATAAGTTTAGTAAGTTGTCTGGCTCTGTAAGTGTGTATGTATGTACTGTGTATCTGTCTGTGGTATCGTAGATCCCAAAGAGATGAACCGATTTTCGTTTAGTGCTTTTTGTTCATAGATAATTTTATCCCGAGTGTTCTTAGCCATGTTTTCTTACGATAAATCATTAATCTCAATATATTTTAATAAGTAACATTTTGTTGGTTCAATCTTTTTATATTTTTGTTGATCCATGAATGGAATATGTAGCCTGTATATTTAGACTAAAACTCCTTTTCTTGTGTAGATATTATCTATACCTAAATAAGAATGATGTCTTCAAAGTGCCGTATTATAATAATAACTAGAGCGAAGCCGTGTTAATTAATGCATTATTATTTAAGTCGGTTAACAGATCTCTTGATTGAATCAATAACAGCTTTTTTAACGATTAACCTTGGTGATTTTATTGGTGCGCAATATATATTTTTTTAATTTGTATTATCTAATAACTTTGGCGGATCATTGCGCAGTATTAACGATCGAATAAAAGTTATAAAAAGTGTGTATCAATAAAGATAAATAAAATTGATTTATGTTTTTGTTATTTTGGAATTACATATTATGGCATTCCAAACAGAGTCGCGTGGTCACCTGGTAAAACCTTTTTTGGAAATACACACCTACTTCTCCTATAATTTTGTTAATCGTATTTACCTCAGACACGAGGTATCTAAACACAGTAACATAGTTATCACTTAATAGGTTATTTGACAACTTTTTTTTTTATAAATTCTATTTAGGTAGTCCGTCAGTTAGATAATAAAAAATAATGGGCACGTATTTTTTGCTTTTTCAAATTAATGAAAATGTAGCGCATTAAAGTTTGGGAGTGGGGGCTCGTAACGTCATGCGCAGCTAAAAACTGCGCCTGCTTGTGACACGCGTCATTTCGACTCAACATATTTCAGTTATTTTTTGCTTACATGATAAAAGAAAAAATACGTGTCTAATATTTTTTATGAAATTTCCACGACGGTCTAAAAATAATAAAAATAGTCAAATAGCCTATTAATGCTAACCCCAATGCAGGGGTTGAAATCGCGATACCTGGCGTAGCAGATAGGTTCAGTGATCAAAAACTACTGAAGGGATTTTAACCAAACTTGGTACGATTGTAGTCCATACTCCTGGGCAGGTTATAGGCTATATAACATAACGCTATGACACATATTGAACACGTATTTTTCGCTTTTTACTTAATAAAAAAATAACGAAGATACATTGAGTTGAAATTTCGCGTGACGTCACATCCCGGTGCAGTTTGTACAGGGCTTATACTGAATAATGACGTCACGAGTCCCCCACCCTAAAATTTAATCCGCTTTATCTATATTTACTTTCATTAATTTAAAAAAGCAAAAAATACGTACCTATTATTTTTTTATTTTCTAACGGACGGACCAAATAGAATTTTGATTTTCATACCCTTGAGAATACCTAATTATGATTTTGGCCACGTTAAAAATGTCTAGCAAATCGATGGCTCATCTAGTTTGTTAGGAAAGGTGCTGTCATTACTGAATGAACGGAAACATTTTCTCGACCTTTCTGAAAAATTATGTTGTCCAAACCATTTGTGATTTAAACACCATTAATGTTTAATTTGAAGTATAAATTCACATTATTTTGTGAGCTGAGCAGTGACGATAAATTTGAAGTAAGTCGGATGAAAATGCGCTTTCGAGCTCTTATCCACGCATACGTTTACTCGATCACGCAAAAACGGCTGAACGGATTTAGATGAAATTTGGCATGCACGTTGTCAGGGGTACAGAGAAGGACATAGGGTACTTTTTATCCCAGAATTTCCGCGGGAACTCCGAAATTACCGCGGGTGAAACCGCGGGTCACAGCTAGTAAATAATATTACTCATAAAATATCTTAAACGATATGATTCTTGGTAAAGTTTCGATAATGGCTCTAAATGGCGCCGTTTTAGGGAAATTCTGTCACAGACTATAATGTTGCAAACTGAGTCTGAGTGTTTGAAATTAGGGGAACATTCCACTTTATCATTTGAAAATGGCTGTCCCATTTCATATGACAAACGCGTGATGTGTTAGATGTTATCTCAAAATTGCGTCACTTATTCGTATCAAAAAGAATTAAATGGAATTAGATTAAAATTAATTAGGCCAACGGAGGTATTAGGATGCTGTGTAACTATCAACTGCTAAGAGGATTACGGCCGCACTCAGAGTCGACTTTAATGATTACTTAGTTAAGTATAGATTTTTAAAACAAAACTGCCGCAATCAGAGAAGTTCAGTAAATTAATGTTAATTGGCATTTAATGAGATGTAACTTAATTAGTTAAATGCCAATTAACATTATTTATTAGACTTGTCTGATTGCGGCAGTTTTGTTTTAAAAATCTATACTTAACTAAGTAATCATTAAAGTCGACTCTGAGTGCGGCGGCAAGTGTTGCAAATTGGATTATTCGTAACTTAAAATTAGTGTGACTACATTTTATCACAAAGTACTTAACCGACACTAGCTCAAACAATTTATTTACTAGTTGTCCCCCGAGGTTCGACCCGCGTTCTCCTTGGACTTTCCGCGGGAATTACGGGATAAAAAGAACCTTATGTTCTTTTATGTATCCCAGACAATGAGTATGCGAAGTCAGAAATAGTGTGATGTGAAAGTTTGTAAATATTGGATGTTTGTTACTCATTTACGCATTGACGCATAAAAGGCTGCAGCGTTTCGATGGAATTTGGCACACAGATAAAGTATCCTATGGATTATATTAGGTATTATATAAAACATTTCATGTGAAATGGACGCGGGCTAGTGAATAATAGCTGCCATAGTCCGTAACATAGTAGGTACAGTTAACATCAGAAATATAGATTCACTTTGGCAGTTGTTGAATCTTATTTCAATAACAATAAAGTTCAACGACTGACGAACTGTTTACAATTTTTTTTTTTGCTAACCGTAGGTAAGTACTTATCGGCTGCCGAGCGAGGTGCGCTTGTAAGTACAGTAAGGTCAACCTCGAGGTGATTTCCTGCCCAGTGCACACAGTCTTGGGGAAATATCGGCCGTTGATAATTTTCATGTCTAGATAGATATTATGTACACTAAGCGGCATTGACTTGAAGAAATTTTCGATGAATCAAAATCACACAAAGTTTAGACTTGGTTCAATTTTGTACCCTTTAAAACCGTTTTTTTTTTATTAAAAACAACTAGCTGTTCTCCTCGGATCCCGCGGGAATTCCGGGATGAAAAGTACCCTATGTACCTTTGTACCTCTGAGGGGCTATTATGTACCTAACTTTTGTTTCTATCATTTTTCGTTTTCAATCAAAAGCATGGCGGTTTTGCGATTACAATATATGCACGTTTTGACACCTATAATATCTAGGAATCACCCAAAATAAACATAGGTATTTCAATAGTTGAAGCTGTAAACATGATTAATTAATCACAAAATTGCTATTTTTCTGATTGAAACTGAAATATAATAGCAACAAAAGTTACATAATTGCCCTGCTGACAACGTGTTTGCAAAAAATCATGATGAGGTTGAGAAGTAAAGGCGTTCACATTTAAACAAACAAGCTCACATTCGCATTTATAATTTTAGTTAGGATATAATTAATTATTATTATAGCCGCATTAGGTATTTATGTGTGTAAGTTTGTGTCATAGAGATTGTAAATTGATGAACAATTGATATTGTGTGCATGCATGGAACGACGCGAAATAACGTTCGTGCCGAGAGACGTAGCGAAAGGATTCCAATTTCCACCACCAGTGGGATTGCATCACTCTGCGTGCGCTGAATTCAGCTGTTCTATGTCTACTAATTCGTTAATACGTAGTATGATATAAAAAATAGTTTTTTTTGCTTTCTATTAAGTTTAATATTATTTTCTTTTTATTATATTAAACTATCCACTACTATAATACCTCAATAACCTTCCATCTAGACAAGTTATAGGAAGGTATATACATTACTCAAAACATCGATCACTCATTATCTATCTACGCATTGCCAGCTGTTAATTTGCATTCAAACTGTGCTTATAGGAGCTAAATTTAATTATGTGAACGTGCCGTGAATGTACCTACATAACAACTGTGATCTGGGCGTTCAAAAAATAATATATAACTACTAGCTGTTCCCCTCGGTTCCAGTCGCGTTAATTTCGGAGTTCCCACGGGAATTCTGGGATATAAGTACCCTATGTCATTCTCTGGTACCTCTAAAAATGTGGGTGCCAAATTTCGTGATTGCATACACGTTGTCAGGAGAAGGTACAGAAAAGGATATAGGTACAGTATATTTTATTCCGGAATTCCTGCGGGAACTTTGAAATTAACGCGTGTGATACCGCGGGGACTGTTGGTTAGTACAATATATAAATAAAAAGTAAATACGACAAGTCTGGTTTTACCATAATAGAGGATAGAATAGAGGAAAGCAAGAGATTTTATATAGTGAAGTTTTGCCTAGAGAGGGCCGGCAAGTACCTAATATAAGATACGTTTCGTCTTGTTTGTAGGTAGTTCCAGAGGGAAATCAAAAGTGATATAACGGATACAAGTTATTCGATGGGTTAGTTAGAAAAACTTAGTCAGCAGTAATGTGGATATTAAAAGTTTCACATTAGATAGCTATATTCTGGAGTATAAATCGTATGAAAACAGCAGATGAAGAAATTTACCTATATCCTTGTAATTTACTGTTACTATTGATAGATAGTAGGTAAATATGGGTATCTTATAATATTTAAAGCACCACAAATATGGTGCTTATAACTTATTTTCCTTGTTTTTGCCGTTGTCGTGGCTGACTTCTCACACGCTTTTGGATTAAAAGTGTCGGTTGACTAATGATGTCTTCTTTTACCGTAAAAACGGTGGTACCTAGTCGTTTGCCTGGGCTACTAATGCTTGGGCTCGAATCACCGACCTTGCAGATAAGAGACAGGAGTCTTATCGATGAGCCACCGCGGACATATCGAATGCCAGCACGGAAATGTTGGCATCGCCTTAACAAGCAATTGCATTTATACATATATAGTGAAGCAACGTGTAAAAACAGGATTTACAGCCAAGCGATTAACTAGACTCGTTAATCCTGCGGTATCAGTTAGGTACGGTTGGCAAAGAAGGTAACGATCGTCGCAACCACAGAGAAAATGAATTAACTAGACAGGCCATGTGTATACATGGCCTGTCTAGTTGTGTAGTGGCGGGGCAGGTGCGTCACGTTCCAAAACTTCTTTAGTAAGGTGCAAGCTGGCATCAGTATATTATTGTTTTTCACAATATTTCCCAAACTGAATTTTGTAAACAATGACTAAGTAAAAACGTACATAACCAAATGGCGTTACATTTCGTTACCTAACTACGTTAGTGAATATTTTTTTGAATGAATATTTTTTTTGTGTACGAAAATCAGCGATGACATTGTTTTTCATTTGCTTCCTACTTGAGTAGGTCCCTTCTATCTATTTATTCTGTTAGGTACCTATTGCATATTCTTCCAAATCTTACGATAAGTCTTAAGACTCTTACGGGAAAAAGGAAACGGGAAAACTCACGACTCTACCTTGAAGTTAAAAGAAAAGACTTACCGCCGCACTCAGAGTCGACTTTAATGATTATTTAGTTAAGTATAGATTTTTAAAACAAAACTGCCGCAATCAGAGACGTTCATTAAATTAATGTTAATTGGCATTTAACGAGATGTAACTTAACTGGTTGAATGCCAATTAACATTAATTTATTAAACTTGTCTGATTGTGGCAGTTTTGTTTTAAAAATCTATACTTAACTAAGTAATCATTAAAGTCGACTCTGACTGCGGCGGTTAGAGTCCAACTAAAATGTCAATGTAAATAATTGTAACATAAAGTGACCTTTAAAAACAATAATAATAATCAAACAACAAAAAGAACACATAATAATGATTAGTCATAATCATAACAGAAATGGCATTAACCAAAGTATTCATTACTTTGCCTATTACGGTAGCTTATTAATGGTTAGATGTGGACATATAATTGAGTACTACATAATAGAGGTTGGTAATTAAAATACTGCCAAAGTAATGTCTGATTTATGTATTTAAATGTCATTACCTAATTAAGAAAAATTTTAAACAAGGAAATAGAACATAAATTTTTTTCACCAATCGTAAATCAACTTTGATCTTTCCCCGTACGATTCCATTTTTGGATTCCAATTAAATAGATTTTCTGTCGCTTGATCCCAAAAACAGTATCGGAATTTAATATATTGAACACGGTAAGGTAGTATATGAAGAGAAAATAGGTACATAAATTAAATAGGGATATTACACATAGACCGTTAGTTTCAGTCCAAATTCCGTTCGAAATTCAAACACAAAAATAAATAATTGAATTTTCATGAAACGGCGCGAAAAATTTCGCGCTGAGAGACGACGACTTAGAAAGCATAGTACCATCGCCTGAAACTGCATCACTTACGGCCGTACTCAGAGTCGACTTTAATGATTACTTAGTTAAGTATAGATTATTAAAACAAAACTGCCGCAATCAGAGACGTTCAGTAAATTTATTGTAATTGGCATTTAATAAATGTTACTTAATTAGTTAAATGCCGATTAACATTAATTTATTAAACTTGTCTGGTTGCGGCAGTTTTGTTTTAAAAATCTATACTTAACTAAGTAATCATTAAAGTCGACTCTGAGTGCGGCGGTTAGTGCGCTAATTGCGGTTCTACTCCTATTAATAATTCTATATTGAGCTAATGAACGTGGGCTGCATGTTAACTCATTTTAACAAAAATTTAAAATATCTCCTTTTGTCAAGTCCAAGTATTTTTACCACGACAAACTGTTTGACATAATATAATGAGTAGAAATTTATTTGACAGGTAATTCTAGAAAATAAATATATATAAAACAAAAAATAGAGACAAACAGTTTAAATGTACAGTATAAAAAAATGTAGGTAATACCTATGTAGTATTTATTATATAAGTTTGTACTATATATTATAATTTTTTTTACCCGAGTATTTTAAAATTATTGTTAGTAACTGAAACTATAGACTATTTTTTCTAAAAGTTTCAAAGCTTCTTTATAGAGTAGGAAAAGACAAAAATGGAATTAAAAGTTTAAGCGACATACCGTCACACGCGTAGCGCTGCGCCTGCGCCGAGGCACTGAGTCACAATGGCGGCAAATTGTCTTTCCCGGCACTACCTTGACCCCGTCATGCCAAAATGTTTATATCATTCCGTGTGATTGTAATAATTGGTACAATTACCTCACACTATTTTTTCTTATGATTGAAGATTTATTAACGGCAAAAAAAATGTCTATAAGGGACGCGATGGTGACAAATAATAATATTATGTTCAAATTAATTTAAAAGGTTATATTTTTTATAGAATATACACTTATTTACCCTCGTTAAATTTAGTGTTCCCGTGGGAATTCCGCGGTAAAAACTACCCTACGTTACACAGGATTACTGTAGTATGTGTGTATTTTCTTATTCTATTTTACTAGCTAGGTGTCCCTTGCTGTTTTACCCGCGTGAATTCCAGGATTTCCTCAAAAAATTCCGGAGAAAATATTTTTTTATAAGTCTAGTCTACTGTTAAAGCTCATAAAGTATTTCTCATAAAGCATTTATTAATCCTGCAAAACTTCAGTTCCATAAGTTTCATCAGTTATACCTAGTTGTCAAGAAATAAATTTAATTTATTAATCGTACTTACCTGAATCGTACTTGAAGTTAAGCTTTGAGAATAATATTATTCAATAGAAATATAATGTACATAGTTAAATAATATTTTGTGAAATAATGTAATTGATTTATGCCTTTGTCATATCTACTGATAGTTTCTATCTTTATTGTCTCTATTTTTTTTACAGCAACTAAGCTTTTATGGGCTTTTGAATTTCGAAATTCTAATTATTTTATTGTAAAAATAGCTACAGAGTTCTAAATTGATATAAGTAGGTCCACTATGTTTTTATATGGGGCATTACTTAAAAACATAACATAAAAATATTATTATTGAACAATACCAATCAGTTGTGGGACACGAACTTTAAAGCTTTTCTATAATTATATAATTATAAGGTACCAGCTATATAGTTATATAGGTAAGTATTTCTTTCCGGTACAGATTTTTAATAAGCTTTTTTAGCCGATAAAACGGAAAGCTTGATTTTAATGCAAAGTAAGGTAAATAAAATGCGCTTAATATAATTTAGGAGAAGATTTATTTCGCAAAAACGTCGGCTGTTTAACTGAGTTAATTGCTGAGAGAATAGCTTTTGACCACAGTTTTAAATATTCCAAGAGGTAAATAGGTAAGTGTAGTGACTTGGTTTTATAGAAACTGGTTTTTGGATAAGTTTTAAATCGTGAGGAAAAGAGTGCATATCTCAACACTATGTGGCTTTCGACCTTATTTACATAATTATGAACAACTAGAGTAGGTGCAATATTCTTCGTGTTTATTGGAATATCTCTGAAATGGAGCTTTCAGTCGATAGTCGATACCTACATCTGCAGGGATATCAATAATAATTATGTTTAGTGAAATTGGTGGATGTATATCGATGGTATATATACCATATAACTAGCTTATTGACTTATCAGAACAATAAAAACTTTAAAATTTTGCCTAGTTAGGTACGAGTAGATAAAAGCAGTAATTGTAGTGGGGTCCATACCATATAATTTTTTTATAATTTTTTTTAAACATTTTCAAATTCCCAACGTTTATAATAAGACCACGTTAGGTCAGTCATGTTAAGTTAACCTAGGCCTACTCTATTATTAATTATGTAATTACTAGTTGTGCCCCGCGGTTTCACCCGCGTTAATTTCAGAGTTCCCGCGGGAATTCCGGAATAAAAAGTACCCTATGTGTTAATCTGATGTATAAGCTATATATTCTAAAGTTTCATTTAAATCCATCCAGTGGTTTTTGCGTGAAAGAGTAACAAACATCCATCCATACATACAAACTTTCGCATTTAATAGGTATTAGTAAGGATATAAAAAAGCTTGTTTTTGATACTAGCAATTCGTCAAGTGGAAATAATAACCTAATGTTATTTGAAGCCTGAAAAAGGTACTGAGAGAACTGCTTTTTATGAGTAGATAGAAGGATGGGTATAATAGATACAAAAGGGTCCTTGAGAAACTTGATCCCTATCAGCGATGTCAAGCGGGAAGTCAACAAGTTAAATTTAATAATAAACGTATTTATAAAAACTTCATCTTGTCAATTCTTGAACGACAATAACACAATTGTTTAGTGAAATGTTGAAATTTTAGTGGTTATTCTATTGCAGTTTCAAGGCTTAATGGCTAATCTTTTCGGAGGTCAATCCGTCTATCAAAACGTAAGGTCGCATGTCGTGCAAGTTCCCGCCTCACGCAGATCAATAAAACTGCCAAAATACAAACTACAGCTGGCGCGAACAGGGGACATTAAGGCGCTTGCGTGGCTGTGTTGCCATTATCAGCAAACGAAAGAGTGCCAAGAATAAGGGAAAAGAAACATCGCGGCTAATAACGCTAATTTATCCCTTACCAAATGCCTATATTAAAAGTTAAGTTCTATACCTTAATCCTCTATCTGACTAGCTAGAAGTCTACTCTGCTCACCTATATGAAATATAATGTACAGTTAAACCATTCTGAACAGCCTAAACTGGATATTTTGGTTGTCTTTTAAGGTAAATTTAAAAAAAAATTAAAATAAGTAGGTAAGTAAAATTAAATTTCTGTCTATAATTACTTTGGATATATTTAAAATCTCAGCGCTAAGCTATGCGGAAGTTAAAATTTCCCCATAGTAACACCAAACATAAACGTCAAAGAACAAATTGGAGCGATATTTACGCTACGCTAAAAGCTGATAATTATCTATTTTATGAATGAAAATGTTGGAATTTTCTATTCAAAACGAAAGAACATATCAATAAAAATCTTTCACTATAAAAAAGTTATAGTTCCAATCCACAAATACTGTGTAACAAGTAAAATACAAAACTTATCTGGTCTCTACAATATTGTTATAACCAATAAAAAGTGTTCGTTGTAAGAATAATAGAATTAATTGTTATAAACAGTTGTATTATGTAGACATGTAGTAATAAATGGTTGTTAATAGTAATTGTTACTAAATTTTAACAAAAAAAAAATATAGTCTTCCGTCGGTTTACACATATCGTAGGTAATTGTGTAAACACATAACTTGTTGTAAATTGTGTAATATTTTTGCTAAAGTTTTTTTGAACGCAGTTGTGGTTTAAGGTTGTGTTTTGTAAAATTGAAGAAATAAAAATTACGGTGAAAGGTGAGTTCTAAAACTAACTCACGTATTTTTTTTGCGTAGTAGACAATCCTTACTGATATTATAGATAAATGCGAAAGTGAGTTTGTTTGTTTGTTAGTTACGCTTTCACGCCTTAATGGCTCAACCAATCATCATGAACTTTCGCAACCATGTTTCCAGAGGTACTGAGAAGGATAAAGGGTACTTTTTATCCCGGGATTCCCACGGGAACTCTGAAATTAACGCGGGTGAAACTACATTAATTTTGCATAGGTATACTACACGTTGTCAAGGGTAATACAGAAAAAAATATAGGGTAGTATTTTTATCTCAGTTAACCCGTGGGATCTCCGAAATGCGGGTGAAACCGCCGGGAAATAAAGTTAAGTACACTGAACAGCAGAAGTGGAAAATTATCCTCGATTTTTATATTACAACCCTTACAGCAGTAAAACTACGAGTAACATTCACTGTAAAAAATCATCCATACCAAGAATGAATGAATGAATGAATGAAAAACGCTTTATTGAACACCACAAATAGAACAATGACAATAATAATGTAATGCTTGATCATAATTCTGCAGCATATATATAAATTTTATATCAAAAGGTTAACGAACTACCACTTGTAGGAGAGTTTCAATCAAATTAGTTTATGTTCAAACTTTTCAATTTAAACTTAGATTACCATGCAATCTCACGGATTTAGGAAAACCTTTTACGTTGATTTGAACTTAAATTTCGAATTACATTGGGACACACTGTTAGTGTGTTGCGAACACGTTGTTAATCCATTGACGACACTAGCAAGATCTAGGGGTGGCAAGGTAGTATTTTTTGTGTAGTGTTCCCGAATTTAAATATACTGCCTGTAAGGTTGAACGAAAATATTATTGAAACATTCGAATACTATTTTGTTATGTAACAAAAAAAACCTTAAACAAATACGTGGACTTACGTGGTGGCGCGTCGACAACTTGTATGCACAATTTTAGTGAATAAATTTTAACATAAATATTTTAAGATTAAAATCGGATACTCAACACCTCGATAAGTACCTAGTTTAACTTTACACTCTGTATAAATCTATAAAAGAAGAAGGTTCTTATCACGGCACGCCATTTTTTTTTTCCAGAGTGCATAATGAGATACAAACGGCGCACATCCCAGGGGACGAGAGGTGCCCGGCATTCGGATAAGAAGTACACTATACGTGAGTCGTTAATTAAATAATTTACGAAAAAAGAACACTACAATGTTTTTTTATGATAGTCTTTTGTTACCCTAGCGTCAATTGCAAAATTCGAAACTATGTAAGTACTTTTATTTGTGTAAAAGTCTCTATTGCTCTTTACTACTTACGTCTATAATATATTTATATACGAACTAACAAAACTTTACCTCTTTATTTATATAATAATCTTATAGGTATATCTATGTTAAGGAATCATCGACAAAATTTTGATGTTTTGCAGTGATTCGATTAGTAACTGTTTTATCATTACCTAACTTTAGATTCGCTAATAGGTACTGAAACTATGCAATTATCATACTGGCATATACATAGACATGTAGGCAGGTTCATAAACTTTACTGTCGTGCCGTAGCTTAGTACGACAGTAAAGTGTAACCACGGTCCACTGGGTCCGGGTTAAGTAACATAGCCGGCAAACAGACGCCACGCAGTGCTGCCAACATAGCACTTTTGGTGTTAGTTGTAGCACTATTTTTAAGAGCAAGCTGTGTTTTTTCTACACAAAGTGATATAATATATAAGCAAACAATATTATATTAAATGCAAACAAAAAAAAAAACTAACTGAAACTACACAAGTGAAGATATAGACGCTTCAACGGAAACTTTTTTCCCATAAATTATTTTTTTTATGAAATATGAGCCTTCTAAAAATAAAAAGGAACTGGTTTTTCTGATAATATTTATATCTACAATTTTTAATGGTTGCTTTTGAAGGAAAATCGAATGGAAGTTGCCTATAAGGTTATTTATGTGTTAAAAAGAACTAGGGTTTAATTCAATTCGATTACCAGAAGTATATTGAATACAGAATACAATATACATATGTATTATTGTGTTACATTTTAAAATCATTTAACATATTTTGTCATGTCGGAAAATTGGAAATTTTCGAATGACTAATTTTATTGACTATAGCTATTAACAATAAGTGCAACCATTTTCAATATTAAAATCTTTTTCCTTGTCTTCTTTTATAACTGTTACTGCCTAGTGCGTAACAAACTTATCTATTAAATATTTATTTTTATAAGTGGTAAACTGACCAATCATGTTCCTGCCACGATGCTTATGCTATATGTTTACCATTAATATCTCAGTGGGAAAGTTTAGGACATAAGTGATCTTTTCATACTGTTAATTTTTATAATGTTAACTTTATTGCAACTTATGTCTGTTTTTTCCAATAAATAAATAACGGGCAACTCTGACGCCAAGTGTCCACATAACACGCTCCATTGATTAAGTGCAGGAGATTTTACTTTTATATTTATTTATTTGTTTGTTTCTTGTATCTGCAACAATCGTAAGATTTCATCCTTTAACTATGGCGTTTATAATATTTCTGTGAGGGATAATGTTTTTCAGTTATATTATGTAGCTTCTATAGAAAGCCAATAAATTGTAGTTAATTTGGCTCGATAACAAGGTTAGGGCAATTAAAATGGGTACTGACAGATGATTGAGGCAACGACCGCATCACTCGCTACCACGCCCACCCGACAACATCCATCACCATCTTAAGACAATCTCATACCCAGATTTCCCCCATCTCAACCATAGTGATGACATCCAGCCTTCATCATGAGTTTCTCCCTCTTTTTTTAATGATGGACTTTTTCACATAACGCGGTTTGTGGTGGAATCCGCAGAAATCGTCACAGCCGGAAAAAGCGTTATGCGCCATACTCGTTCAAATCATGTGTTGATGACAAGTTTTCTTTTACATAAGTTTAATGATATTAGAAGAAAAGGCGTGAGGGACTTCGTCACTGACGAGATTCCTCGACCCCACACGTTTTTTTTACTAGCTTTGTTGTACAATGTAGAGCACTTGGCGGACACCGAAGAAATGAGCTGAAGAAATATTTAATGCAAACTTACGAAACCGCCACTGCAAAATATCGTCACAACTCCGTAAAATACATCAAAATCTGCTTCGAACCGGAGGTATATAAGAGGAAACATTTGTTGTCTGTATTTCTATTAGCCTGTTAGTCTTTCTCAGAAGGTTCAACCTTATCGTGTAGCTATACAAAATATGTTGAAGAAGTTTGAAACTCAAACCTTTTACCGTCATCATTGCAACATGTTTTACATGATCCCAGAACGTCTTCTGCTTTTGACACAAATTTTGTGTACATGACATCGTTTTCACTGCTATAGGAATTATTATAATCTATATTGTCGAAAATTCGAAATGTGAATTAATAGGTATATAGGTAGGTAGTAGTTGAATGTGAAAAACAACGTGCAAAATTGTTTTTTCCGCGACCGACCGTATCATTAAATCTTTCAAAACAAAAATGCATGTTTAAAATCTAAAACCGTAGCTAAATTATTTATCACCATCTGAATAAATGTATGTCAACTAGGAGTTAGAATATGCAACGTGTAATAGTTACAGAGTTTTGATGCGTAAAATTTTTGTATAGAACAAAAAAAAAAACTACATTTGTTCTGACATTGTTTTACAAAATAGATCTAAATAGATATACTTACAGCTACGCTAACATTATTACAATTTGGTTCTTTTGTAAATGAGACAAAGCAATAATTTTGCTACTAGATGCATTAAATAGATGGTATAGTTTCAACAACAGTTTCACTTTTCATAGATCTATTTTCGCTTTTAAAACACAAATTTTCATTTATGGTATATTATAATATCAGATAATTTCAGAGTTCCGGAATAAGAAGTGCCCCCTATGCCATTCAGGATCACTTTAAATTCATATAAGTGAAAGAATTTTCAAAATTGGTTCAGTAGATCCAGAGATTACATCCTTACAAACTCCGGAGTTCCCGCGAGGATTCCGGGATGAAAAGTACCCTATGTCACTCAGAATAACTGTAATTTCTTATAAGTGAAAGAATTTTCAAAATTGGTTCAGTAGATCCAGAAATAGCTGTTCCGCCGTGGTTTTACCCACGGTAAAATTCAGAGTTCCCGCGGGAATTCTGAAATAAAAAGTTTCGCGGGAATTCCAAGACACTCAGAATCACTGTAGCTTCCTACAAGTGAAATAATTTTCAAAATCGGTTCAGTAGATCCAGAGATATTTTCACTCGCGGTTTCGCCCTCTTCCATTGCGGAGTTCTCACGGGAATTCCTAGACAAAAGTACCTTATGTCCTTCTCTGTACTCCTGACAACGTGTACGCAAAATTCCATGATGATCGGTTGAGCCCTTGGCGTGAAAGCGTGACAGACAGACAGAGTTACTTTCATATTTAAAATATTAGTATAGGGACTAATTACCTTTCAACTTTACAGCCTGTATACTGTGGCCATGGACCAATTAAACAATTGGTCCATGACAGTGGCCAATAATTAATAACTATCGTAGGTATTAGTAGCTCAGCAGGGCAATTATGTAACTTTTGTTGCTATCATTATTTCAGTTTCAATCAGAGAAATAGTGATTTTGTGATTAATTAATCCTGTTTAAACAGCTTCAACTTTTGAAGTATGTTGATTTTGGTTGATTGCTAGATATTGTAGGTGTCAAAAAGTGCATATTGTAATCGCGAAACCGCCATGTTTTTGATTGCAACCGGAAAATGATAGAAACAAAAGTTAAATAGCCCCTTACACCAAATAACGATGGGTCCTACGTATACTAATATACAAGTGACAGCTAGTGAAAGCCGTCTAATTGCTTGTAACTTTGACACAACTCGACATAAACATTTAAAATTTATAAATGTTATACTTACCTGAACATTATAGACAAAGAACTGCATAATCAATTTTTAATATTTTTAAATTTTAATTTCAAATTCAGAAAATAACTTCATTTGCGTATTTTTTTTTCTTGTCGTCAATTTGTGGGTTGCATTAGTATACGGAAGACCCGTCGATAAAATCCAAATCATCGCATCTAAGTTATAGTCTAGGAGTAGACGTTTACTTGTATCAAAGTTGAGCAGCTGTAAAACACCGCTGCTGCTAGTGCAATATTTCTTTTTAAAGCAGTCTCGTTGTAGTTATGAAATATTCTTTAGTTTGAAGAAACATCCCTCGAACTTTGCGAATGGGGATCTGTTTCGCTTTTGCGAGTTGTTTAAGAGAAACTAGAGAAGTATTGTTTGTAAAGATTCTTGGAGGCTCTCTTCAAATACCTCTATATGGACATAGATAAGCAATAGTGTGTTAACCAACACTGGAGAAATTTTGAGTAAATCGGGTTTTAAAATTATAGCGCCATTTTCTGTCAACGCATAATTAAAAAACGTTCCTTAATTCTCAATAAATCGTTCTTTCTTATCTAACTTGATTTTGTGGGTTAACATGTTATTGCTTATCTGCGTCCATATTATCTTCGGCATAAATAATATATTATATACACTAGCCGTTCTCCGCGGTTTCACCGGAGTGAATTTTGGATTGCTTTCGGAAATTGCCTCTAAGCCTACAAAAAAAATATGTGAATGCAACAGTTCAACCCCTAAACGGGTGAATAGAGGTTGCAAAGTTTGTATGGAACAATTCCGCGGGAACTCCAAAATTATCGCGGGTGAAACCGCGCGGGACAGCTAGTCTATACATAAAATAAAAGCGAAAGATCACTCACTGACTAAACACGGAATCTCGAAACCTACTGGATCTATGGAGATATGGATGAATTTGGAAGGCAGAAGTTAATATGTAGGAGACGTCAGCTAAGAAAGGATTTCATGGAGTTCCCAAATTAACGCGAGTGAAACCGCGGAAAACATCCAGTATTAAACATGTACTTATCATTGAAAAAAATACAAAATCTCTTCAAATATTTTACACGTATTGTAGATAGAGGTCGTTTTTTATATAGACAAAAAAGGAAAAAATAAGTTTTTTTTTTCCTAATTTATCAAATGGGAGTTAGTATGTTCGCCCGCTATTTCTGCCTCGGGGGCGCGCGGACGTAGCAATGTCGCAACATTTTGTTTTATGAGCAACTGTCACAAATTACTCTCTGAACTCACTATATCGATCACAATTCGCACGTACTACGTACCGTACGTTACTAACATAACGTCACCAAAATTCATGCTTTTCTTTTTTCCCGGTTAGTATCTATAAGATAGTATTATATTATCTGTGGTATAAGCAAGGTAAGATATCGCGTTGAGATCTACACAGTGGCTACCGCCGTAGCCCCACTACCATCATCGCTACTTATGATGGATCTTCAAAATTAGTTTTAAATACGAATTTCAATAGATGTTGTTTACTCTACACTTTTTGAAACGCCATACCTACACAGAAAAATTTAAATTAAATATAATTATTCTTTTATTTTTCAATTAAGTACTGATTCGCAGTACCTATTCACGAGATATAAAAAAAGTATGGAGTATATTCTATTATTTAAAAAGAAAAACAAACCCCGACGATCCACCTTTGCAGTATTATTTTAACATTGTCTAAAATGTGCTTAAAATAACACTTTTTTGTGGTTTTCTTTGGTAGATTAGTTCGGAAAAAGTCTTAAGTTATTCTAATAGGTAAGATCGATGAGAGTTGGTTTCCTTATATAAACGATTTAAAAAAAAGGATCTATATTCCACTTGTTTTTTTAGCAAGTTGTGTAATCGTTAGGCGCAATTGGTTGAACTCGAACGCGAATACAATACGAGTTCCAGGACATGAGTATGTACTTGCATAACGCACCATCGAATTTGGCTGCCACCCAAATGGACTCCAGTCACAAAGGCGCCTCAGGACTTCACTCAGCAATAACATCAAGAGCGTCGCATTGCTATTGGACTTTGGAAAACACTCGTACCGGATTAGTCGTGAAGGGAGTAGGTATCAAGCCGAAAGTGCATGGAAAGTAACAGGTACTTAATATTATCAAGAGAAAAGATTTGATATATTTTTTGTTTCTTTTTTGGAATGGATAAACTCATAAATACCTAAAAAAAATTTCAAAATCAACGAGAGTGAAACCAATCGGGGATAGACTATAGGTACCTAATATAACAACAAACAGGTTTCGCCAGAAAAAAAAATCTTAAAAGTTGACAGCTTTTGCACAAATAAACCAATTAATTGAATTTAATCCTTTTTTTATTACTTATAATTTTCATTATTTTTAATATAATAAATTATTATATAGGTATATTTTTCATTTTAAGTTTAGTAAATTCAATAAAAATAATAAAACTTCCTGAGTATTTCAATTGAATATGAAAAACAATTATTAATTTATCATCAATTATTGACTTATCAACTAATTTAATAAATCTTCCATTAAATATTATGAGCCATCTGCTGAAAAACAGGCGCATTAGTTTAATGGAAAACAAACGAAAATTCTTAATACGATAATGTAAGATTATTTTTTACTTTAGTGCTCAAAGAAGTGTTATTTCAAAAATAAAAACATTATTAAACTCACTTACCTTATTAAAATGATCAGTGGTACCTACTTTAGAGACTGCGGCTTAGCTACCACCTTTTCTGACTAAACTGCATTCATAAAAGACTTGCGATGTTGCAACTTCTAGGTTTGTGCCACTGATGACGCTTCTGACACAATTCTTCACAATGGGAACCATATACCTACTATATTTTTTGCTACTCGTATTTATCCATTTCCATCAGGCGTGTAGATCCAGTGTTTCTGCACTTTTTCGAATTTGGATAAAAGAACGTTGAAAAAAAATATGCAATAAATTACAATAATATTAAATCTTTGGGCATTCTTTAGCTATTGGGATGGGCAAGTTGGAATCGAGTGTGGTTTCTATTCGTTGCCTAGATTTTTAAGAAATGTTTTGGAAGAATTTGGTACTATAATTAATTCCACATAGGTAACAAAAATAATTGTACCTATGCAAAAGCTATAGTAGAAAATTTTTAACAAAAAAATTAAAACCGACTTCCAAAAACACGAAACTAAAAATCTTAAAAATAAAAACTAAAAATAACAGCATACCGATTTAATCCAAAAGACAAAAACACACGTAATATTATTATTGGTTTGTGCTACCACTAATCGGTTTGAATTCGGTGACAAGCCAAATATGGAGGGGGTAGATGTCACCGAATTCAAACCGATTAGTGGTAGCACAAACCAATAATAATATTACGTGTGTTTTTGTCTTTTGGATTAAATCGGTATGCTGTTATTTTTAGTTTTTATTTTTAAGATTTTTAGTTTCATGTTTTTGGAAGTCGGTTTTAATTTTTTTGTTAAAAATTTTGTTTATTTCTCGCTTTTAAGTGACTTAGTTCGTAATTTCTCTAAGTTGCAATAGCTTAATGTCAACTGCTCATCACCTTTTACAAAATATTGCTTTTCCCGACGCAGGGACGTTAATTGTTGAGGAGTTCTCCTGGTACATCATCATCAGTTCCACTTCACCATATACATTGTGACGAGCATAAATTGTTTAGAAACCATATTAAAGTTAACGAATCGGAATCTGTGAAATACCTATTATTTAGTAGTTCTGATGACCATGTGTGGTCTTCATCATCAGTTCCACTTCTTCAAATTTTACTTTCCAAAAGCAAATAAACGATTTACTATAAAAAATCCAAAAATCGCTATAGGTGTACCCATAATTTTTGAAGAATTCCCTCGATTACTCCAAGATCCCATCATCAGATCTCGACTTGGTGACAATGGAATCAATTTGGGAGTATCCCCTTTCAAACAAAAAAACAATTTTTGAAATCGCTCCAATCGGAATCCGTGAAATACGTATTATTGTTGAGTAGTTCTGATGACCATCTGTGGTCTTCATCATCAGTTCCACTTCTTCAAATTTTGCTTTTCAAGAGCAAATGAACGATTTACTATAAAAAATACCCAAATAGCTATAGGTGTGCCTATAATTTTTGAAGAGTTCCCTCGATTTTTCCAAGATCCCATCATCAGATCTAGACTTGGTGGCAATGGGACCTAATTGGGAGTATACCCTTTCAAACAAAAAAAGAATTTTTCAAATCGGTCCAACCGTCTTCGAGTAATCGGTGAACATACATAAAAAAAAAAAAAAAAACATACATACAATCGAACATAGAACCTCCTCCTTTTTTGGAAGTCGGTTAAAAACTAGAAGATAATCAACAGAAACCGAATA
This sequence comes from Zygaena filipendulae, assembly GCA_907165275.2. NCBI lineage: Eukaryota > Metazoa > Arthropoda > Insecta > Lepidoptera > Zygaenidae > Zygaena > Zygaena filipendulae. The sequence continues at coordinate 3,077,123 of OU015668.1, forward strand.
TAGGTATAAACAAATAACTTAAAAAAATAAAAGAAAAAGTGACGCATTGATATTATTTATTTAACAAGCGTTATTTTATTGTTGTTCCATAAATAGAAGTAGGTAATTAAAAGTTGCCAGTTCGCAGAATTCAGATGAAACGGGGCTGTGATACTCACGATATTGGAATTTAACAAGCAATGTTTAATAGTTTGGTCACGACAGGCTTTCTTTAGGAGAAGATTTTTAATTTAATAATAGAAATATTGTTTAATATGAAAGAAACGATAAAAAGTGCCGCACATCACACATTCTTCTTGATAAACTAAGAGTACTTATCTCTGTCAGTAAATAGATCTTTTAGAAATCTGATGTTCTAAAATCGATGTTGAAACGTGACGCAAATTAAGCATAAATAATAAAAATAAACTGACTGACTCACATACATCACATACGCACAGCCTAAACCACTATGTCTAGATCATTGAAATTATAAAGGTTCTAAAGGTTCAAAAAGTTAACCCCAAAGACATAGGGTTCAAATAAATGGAGCTATACATTTACATTAATTATCCCAATACCTACTTCTATTACTCTAAAAATAAATAACAGTTTTTTTTTTAAATAAACCCCAGGAAGGGTCCCAAAATCCCTAAAATCGAGAAGGGAACCCTAAAATCGGATTCATTAATAGGGTCAATTCAGGTCATTCACTAAATTAACTTCTTGTTGCGACTTGAAAATTTGTAAAATATTCCGCCAAAGTGTTAACGGGTCAAAGTTTTACCCTTAAACTTAAACTTTACTTACTTATCTTACTTAACTTTAAACTTAAACTAATATGTTAATTGCACAGTTTTTAAAAGGGCATGAAATAAAATAGGTAAATGAAAGTAGGTATACACTTGCTGCAGCGGAACAAAGACTTTATATAGTTAAGAGTAATTTAGATCTTGTTAAAGCACATAAGGTACTATTTATTCAGATACCGAGACTTCTCATATTCCAATAATTCATGTTCTAATTGCAAAATTGACTCAGGTGAAACGGCAGAGGACAGCTATAATGTATCTGTAATAAACGAACGTCGTCGAAGCGAGTCGTTACCGACCTGTAACCTACCTATCTTCTTTGCCAAGTTTTCCGAGCATTCTCCATACGTCCACCAAATTGAAAATGTTGCTAGTGCCAAGAATGAGCATTTTGCTTCAACGGAATATACGATACTAACAACTTATCCTTGGTGCCCAAAAAATCAATTGACCAATTACAGTCTCCCTCACTTTTGGGTTTAGACCAAGTTGATTTAACTTTGACTAACGATTTCATTATTTACAGTTGAAGACCTTTAGACTGATTTTTTTAAGTGGGCGTCGATGGCCGAATTCGAAACTCTAAGTTTTCTTTTGGCAGTTTTGGCGTGTTTAGGCTCCGTATTCCAGAAGGTGACTCAGATCACGTTTCTCTTGAGATTAGTTTTAAGCTCAAATCATAACATAAGTGTATATCTTATTATAGAATGGTTTTAGAATTGGTTGACCTAGATCTGGGTTTCACGACGAGCGCGACTCCGGTGCTTGAGTGACGTGTTTAGTTTTATCAATTTAGAAAATAATAAGCTGACCCCCGTGGTTTCACCCACGGTAATTTCGGAGTTCCCGCGGGAATTCCGGGATAAAAGTACCCTATGTCACTCAGGATTACTGTAGCTTCCTATGAGTTAAAATTTTTTCAAAATCGGTTCAGTGGTTCCAGAGATTACCCCCTACAACGTCATAAACTCACAAGCTCATAATTCACAAACTCACAATAAATTTAGTAACTTTAGCTCTTTATAATATTAGTAAGTATAGATAAAGTAGGAAATTGGAGATGGTGCTAAAAATACTGGGACCATCAGACCTATGTCACTACTGCGTGGCGGGTAATAAATGGAAATTTTGAAAAGGTTTCATTTTTGGTTTGAAAGTTGATTTAAATTTAAAATTGTCATAACTTATCTTTCCGTCAACAAAATTACTATAATGATAAATGACTAAAACAAATGACTATATTTTATTCAGATTGAATTAGGTACGTCCACTGTAGGTATTTGAGCGACACGCGTACAAACATACATACAGGTAATAGGCAAATAGAAATACAGTTATGTTTTATATTCTGCAATACAAAGCAGTGGTAAGAAACATAAACATTGTTTTCAATAGTAATATCAGTGACTATAAACATAAAATTAAACAATTATAAGGTTCAAATAAAAAGGTTTTTAGTCAGCGGAATATCAGAATCTTTATACTTAGTCCTATTTTACAAGAGCCCTAGAGAGCTGACCGAATATTTTTTAAACGCACACGCTCGAGTGCGTAATTGTGTTAGAAATAGCTACTTAATGGTCTCCAATGGTTGACTATTAAGTGAAAAGCGCCGCTACAAAATGCATTTTATCAAGCTTTCGCAAAGTGAGATCCAACTAACGACTTGAAAGCATTTTACCACATCCCTTCAACAGCGAAATGTTCGAGACTTTAAAACAACATTAAAATAAATCCTTTAGAAGTTTTGTATTATAATATAATAACTGTGCCCCACGGTTTCACCCGCGGTAATTTCAGAGTTCCCGCGGGAATTCCGGGATAAAAAGTACCCTATGTCCTTTTCTGTACCCCTGACAACGTTCATGCCAAATTTCATCCAAATCCGTTCAGCCGTTTTTGCGTGATTGAGTAAACGTGTGTGAGGATAAGAGCTTGAAAGCGCATTTTCATCCGACTTGCTTCAAATTTATCGTCACTGCTCAGCTCCTATGTGTCTTAGCGTTATGTTATATAGCCTATAACCTGCCCAGGAGTATGGACTACAATCGTACCAAGTTTGGTTAAAATCCCTTCAGTAGTTTTGACCCATGCGTGCACATACAGACAGACAGACAGACAAAAAATATACTGATTGCATTTTTGGCATCAGTATCGATCACCATTCATCCTTCAATATTAATTTTCAATATACAGGCTGTTGTTTTGGTCAACAACGCCCGTCACAGAGGTGGTTGTACTAACGATACTACAAAATTGACCTCTCTACAGTTTTATTATAAGTATATATAGAAGATATAGATATAGACTAGCTGTTGCGGAATGAACGGAACGACTTCCATTAGAAATAGATTAAGATTATTATTTATTACGAATATTATTATATTATTATTATTATTATTATTATTATTATTGGTTTTTTAGCTCGGCTTAATTGGCCGGATTATTCTGGTAGGTATCCTCCGCCCCGAGACCCTCAGGGAAAGGAAGACCCAGTCTATTATTATTATTATATTATTATTATATTATTATTTATTATTATGAATTATTATATTATCTGTGCCTATACGTATAAATAAAAAAAACGTACTTTTGATGATTTCAGAATTTAGCTGCTAAGGTTCTTGCCTCAGTATCCATAGATTAGAAACAGGATAGACGGCCCAAGTGTCAAAGAACCAGCTTGTCGATCCCCGAAATTTCGGCACCGTTGAACATTGGTTTCATATACAACTTTACGAATTTCCGGTGTCTTTAACATAAACTATCATGTAATACGTGCGGAACGTGCTTCGGATTAGGGGACTGTCTTCCATCAATCACTTAGTACGACGAAATCATTACCTACTTATATAAATTACTATAAAGTAGGCACACCACGATCGGTCTCGGAAATTGCTACAAAAACAAACTTAGTCTCTCCATCAATCAATATCAGTAATGTCTCCAAAGGAAAATAGAACTGCAAAAAGATAAAACTGACGACGCGACGCGACGGTGGGAAATTTAGGTAAGTATCACAAATAATAAACATGTTTGTGTTGATTTATTTATTTTTTTGTCATATAACTAACTGTTACTCTCGGCTCCGCTTGCTATAACTTGTAACATACCTACTTCCTATAAGTTTCAAATTACCATAACTCCTCAAAAACTCCGATTATATTCAAATCATCGTTTAGGACGATGGTATGTAATATAGGTAACTAAATAAAACACATTAAAGTTTAGGAGTGGGAGGTCGCGATGTCATAACTAAGTTAAATTAGTGTACCTATAGGTGTAACGTCAAACGGAATTTCAAGTCAATGTATCGCCGTAATTTTTTGATTACGCAAAAAATGGAAAAATACTTGTTCAATATTTTTCACTAATCTACGAGACGGACTTAAAAATAAAAATTTAGTCATCATGCCCATTAACGTGAGTGAAACCGCGTCGAACAGCTTGTACAAAATAAGTGAGCTTCTTCAATAAATTCGTGGAAAATATTGGCGCAAAGGAAAAAAATATATGTTTATAATCCCGCGCCTCTCCCCAGAGCGCGTCTGTGTAGGGATAGATGTGGGATTTGGGAGGTTTTTAATCCGGCTGACAACAACACGAAATTGAGGTGGTACGCTGTAGGCGCCACGTTTTTGTTTACTGCTCTGGGGAGTTTTATTCATGGTTGTTCCTTTTTTTTGTTTTGGGCAATTTGGAGAGTGTCGTCGGTAACAAAGGGAACCTATAGGGAAAAATAAGGGGGATAAAATTACAGATGCGTGTGTTCTATTAGTTTTTCTTCTTGTACACGTATTATACGTAATCAAATGTAACAATAGAAGTAATGAGGTGGCGAAAAAATACGTACGTAATGCGTTGTTATTTAAACTTAATGGTTAAGGTGAAAATGTTTGATACGCCCACGATTTTTGGCGTAAAATCTTATTTTGTTATTTTCTTTTGTCAGTAATTATAAGTAGGTAGGTATATACTGATATTTTATAAACGGAAAGTTTGTCCTTTCGTAAGAGGCATACCTAGTCTCTTGAAAAAATGAACTGATTCTATTGTAATCATTCTTTCTTACAAGCGATACTTTTTTAATCCCACAACATAGAGTTCTTGGGGGAATCTCTAAACTCACGATGGTGGAACAGCGGAAAACAGAATAAAGTGTGTATGTTTGTTCTTGTTTAACACCAGATCATCTCAACGAAGCATATAGAATCGATATGATCATTTACACTGCTATAGATCTACGTAGTTTCATAATTTCAGAGGATATCCAAAAATTCGTAGAGTCAATATATATATGTATCTAATGTACCTACACGTGACTTCTAAGGCCCATAGCTCATAAAATAATTGAGGCGGCGGCGCGGCGTTGAAGCGGTGAGTCTTTGTGACTTATTTATAATACCTCTGTCTGTCTGTCTGTCTGTTACGCTTTCACGCCATAACGGCTCAACCGGTCACCAAGCATTTTTGTATACACATTGTCAGAGGTACAGGGAAGGACATAGGGTAGGTACTATTTGTTCAGGAATTCCATCGGGAACTCCGAAATTAACGCCGGTGAAATCTCATGAAATTTTGTATACATGTTGTCAGGGTTACAGAATAGGACATAGGGTACTATGTATCGCGGAAATCCTGCGGGATCTCCGAAATGTCCGTGGGTGAAACCGCGGGGTACAGCTAGTAAGTATAGTATAAAATAACAATGCATATTCATTTCCCAAACGCCAAATAAACACCATCCGCCAAAAAATCTGATGTCCGGTAATCTTTGTATTGATAAACGTTTCTGGAGTAGGCGCACCGTTTCAGCGCTCGCGCCTCGACCACGCTTCGATTCAGTAGTGGACGACGCCCCTTACTCCTATAGGTACCTACCTACTGTAGAGGTTTGCAAGTTTTTTCTCCATCATCCATATTTTGCATAAGGCGGCCGGCGCTGAAAGTGGAAACAGTATTTGTATACGTGTAGGAGGAGGATAATCCTTTGCGTGACAGACACTAAAGTGACTACATTACTTTTCTCTCTTGTACGTGACTCCAATCCTGATTCCAATATCCTATAGAGAAAGGTTTCTGAAAACTATTTGAGAAAAAGTAAATCTTAGCATTTGTGGTAGGCGTAACGACTTGTAAAAAGAATGAAAAGAACTTACGTATACCTACCTGCGTTATATTTTTAGAGTTCTGTTTTTATTTTTTTTGTTTTTGTAAAACAATGTTGTCATAATTATATTGTCGGTTGCCATTTTTAGAATAAAATCATGATTATTATGTCGATGATGATGATTAATGTATCACGGTAGGTAATAACTTATAAACCCTTATTACACTATTCAATTTTTAGGAAATCTAAATCGGATTTACTTTGATTACACCTTCCGATTTCCTAGTTAGGGTCCCTAGAAATTGGATAGTGTACCTACTTAATAAGCGCATTACGGTAATACAATAGGTACTTGGGATGGGACTACAACGTGGCAGGTACATAATAAGAAATAATTGAGCTTACATACGTACGTATTTCTTCACCCGAAAATATTATCATCATTTTTTTTTACTTTTTTTTTTGGAAGATTTGCAGCATATTTTAAATAAATAACATTTATGACTTACAGTATCTAATAGTATGCCAGTAATAAACCTTCACAAGTAGTAGGTATTTTAACTAAATTCCCAGACCCCAGTAGGTAGCTAATTAATACCAAAGAAAAAACCTTGTCACTAGAATAAAATGTTTTTTTCCTGCAAAGTATTTTTAGAATGCATTAAAATTGTTTTGTGCTCACAAAAACCAAATTATGCCGATAAATCTAAATAAAATTTTATATTATTCATATATCAGCATAACACAAAACTTTAGCAAATAAAATTATTGTGTCGATCCATGCGCCACACAATATAAGCATTTGTGAATAAAGCTTCTTTGAAATCCAACACAAAACTAAATTGGTTTTTCACGGCAGATTTACTTCTATACGAGTAATTTTTTTTCGCTACTGTGGAATAGTGTTATTCACGTCTTTTTACGAGCGTATAATAAAAAACTAAACATTATAAAAGTAGGTATGTACCTTTATATCCACCTACAAATTATTGGTGAGCTTTTATTTTTGTGAAAGGTCATTATTGTTATTAAATTTTCTACAACTAAAGTATGATGACAGGTTGATGGTTCATCTTGTCGCAATTTGTCGTATCGCCAAGCCCTAAAGTACCCAGTAACTTTGATGAAAATACAGGGAGTTACGGTGCAAATACCGTGCCTACCTGTGTTTTCATCAAAGTCGATCGTACAAGAAGTTAACTCATTAGGAGTCGGCTTAACTATAACTTCCAAAGTTAAATCCGACTGGCTGCCCGAGGTTTATTATCGCATTAATTTTTGAGCGACGGCGTCCACCTCCACCGGTCAACGACCTAGGCATCTGCAACTCATTTTAGAATGTAAACAAGTGAAAACTATGTGTTACCGATGCCGGTTGATTTTCATACACAATACTGCCGCCTTACTCTATCGAGTAGGGTCATACTCTTGACGCAATCGTCTTAGGATCAAATCGAACTCGAATCGAAATGAGATCGAATAGGAATCAAATTTTGCTACTTTTTAAGCTTTGAGATCGCGTCTCTATCATATTTATCTGTCAAATTTCATAATAATCAGCCTCAAATCATTTTAGAGAGTAAGGTGACTGGGGCCGCATTCGGAATCGTGCTAATTTCTAAAGATGACGTCTGACAAGTCAAAAAAAATTGACTGTTTTCGTCGACAATTGAAATCGAGTTTGACAGATAAATACGATAGAGACGCGATCTCAAATCTTCAAAAATAGGTAGCAAAACTTGATTCCTTTTCCTTTTTATCTCATTTCGATTCGAGTTCGATTTTATCCTAACTCGATTGCGTCAAGAGTAAGCCAAAAGTAAGTCAGTTCATCACGCACAATAACATTCATTTTATTACTTACCTACACTGTTTTCCAAATTCACAGTCAGTGTTGGGAATACCGTGGACAATAATACTTGGGATGCCTGCAAAGGAAGTATTGGGAAAAAAGAGCATATTTTTTTCCATCTATACCTTTGCAACCGTAGCGCCCCGTGGCTTCCCCGCCCACATGGCTCCTCTAGTATATTTTTCTCTCTTTGATCCAAACAGGGGATCTTGGTGGACGGAGGCGTTCGCTCTTATTAACGTCGGTTAATAGTCTCGCAACATAGTTCAGAAAACTTATAAGTGACCTGAATCATAAAGTAGGGAGATACTCTATAGAGGATACCTGTATAAGGTGGACGAAATACTCATAACCGGCTCATAAACTGACAGGAACACGAGTCGCGTTCGCAGTTATTAAAAACTAACTGTATACACGTAACGCCTCAGTTTCCTCCTTGTGGGTTTTTGGGATTTCTTCGGAAATTTCGGGATGTAAAGTGCTCTTGGAACTAAAGTAAGTTTGAAATGAAATAACTTTATTGCATACAAAAATACATAAAGCATGTAAATGGACGACCTTATCACTATTAAGTAATATCTGCTAGGCTACCCTAGGTTAGAGAAGACTAATAAAACTAATCAAACTAATCTATTCATCTGTATAGCATAGAACGGCATTCAGCGCACGCAAAGTCATGAAATTGCAATTGTGGTAGAACGTCTCTCAGCCAAGGCATCATTAAATTATTTTTGCATGTGGTTGAATTTTGAACGGAATTTTGAATGAAGCTATCGCTCTTTGTGCACCTAATATCTCTTTGATAAAATATATGTTTAGGTATAATATAAGATGTTCCAAAATCAAAAATACCGGACAGACAGTTAAATTAATTTGTTTATTCTTGTTTTAGTAGCATACAAATAAACCTTAAACAATAAGCTAATACATAGAAGACAGTTATCTCAATGATTCTACAGGCAGGTATGTCGATTTTATTTGGTTTATTTTATTCATTACAAGATTCTCACAAAAAGGGGTTACAAAAAGGTGTAGTCATATATTTTGATGATCGTGTTCACGTTACCGTCTGCAATGATTTGACACTAGCAACTAAACCGGTATCATGAAATAAACTTTTCTAAAATTTGCTAGGTTTGTTGTTATTAACTTATCTCTGCACCCCAGCGGTAATAAATTGCATCGAATGATCTTGAACCCGTCACCTGTGACCAGTTCATGACCTAGCCAGTGATGTAACATGTTTATATGTTGCGGAAGTGTTCGATAAAGTAATTTTTATTTTGTTGGTGAAATTTTGAAGTAAGGTTTTTGAGCTAAATACTACGGTCAAATTACTTTGTAAGATTGCCAGATCACAATTTTTAAATATGACTATACCCTTCCGTAACACCTTGTATATACACAGTGAATAAACCAACTATATCAAATTAAGTCCGCCTTTTGTACATTAAAGTGCAATAAAGTTTTTAAATAAAAATATTACGGTCTCCACTGTAGTGAAAAGGTGTACCTACTCAGTCCTTTTTGTTTGTTCTATAAATTTAGTCCTACTAATCTAAAGGAAATGGATCCGTACATAAGCGCATGCCTGTCTAAGGATAAGTAGCTAGGTAGGTACTCGATCAAAGAAGAGAATCCTCCAAAAGGAAATTAAAAACTTCCTGCTTCAGATTGACTCTGGAGGACTTTAGAAAACTCGGTTCAACCTCTTATTAACTCACCCACGGTCACAATAAAAGACAACTTTAATATAATAACAAATAGCTATTCGCTGCGGTTTCAACCGTGTTGATTTTGGAGTTCCCGCGGAAATTCCGAGACAAAAAGTACCCTATGTCCTTTTCTGTACCCTTGACTTTGTATGCAAAATTTCATGGTGATCAGTTGAGTAGTTATAAGGCGCGAAAGCGTAACATACCAGCAAACTCACATTCGTGTTTAAAATACGTTTAAAGATTCTGTTTAATACAGAATTGATAAAGTACTTACCTGCACCATGAGTAAAAACAAACGCTACTGCTGGTTTGTCTTTTAAATTAAGAACAACCTGCCGCCAGTTTATCCCGGACCCTGTTCGATTGCGGACGTAGACGTGCTCTCGGGAGATTTTACCGCCAAATTTACGAGCTCCCAAGTGTAATAAGATTTATCACGTGAATATCAGGTTCTCGATGTAATAACGGACCAATCTTGTGAAACATTTTGGGTAAAGCACATTATCAAGTGAAAATTTCGTATGAGTTTTTCATGAAATTTTTACTATCTGTTACAATTTTTTTTTACATCTGTTACAAGTACATTTGCCACACTTTAATTCCATTGTAAAATAAAATTTACTATTGAATGAGGCAATTGTGATAATAGTCGTCACTCTCGAAATACAAAACACAAAGGAAATTTGTTTGTAATGGTTTAAGTAGCGATAAATTATGTATTCATATGTTACTCGTACGTTAAATCTTTATTTAGATCTATTACTGTAATGAATATATTTGATAGAACATCAAAACACAATAAAGAAGACGAGGAAAATGCTAGAGGAAACTGTACGAAGCCGAACCAAGTGTTGGGTATGCATAAAAAATATTATTATTTATTACGTATTGGAAAATTCAATTTATTTATTTTATTGTTCATTTATTTATTTAAAAGTTACACCAATAGTTATTATTATTAATAAGTTAAGAAGTTATTTATTGAAGCTAAAGATTTTTTTACCATCATACTTTTTTATTCAAATTTCGTAAAACAATATTTCATATTATTGAGTTTTCATTTTATTATTCACTAGCTGTGCCCCGCGGTTTCACCCGCGTTAATGTCGGAGATCCCGCGGGAAATCCGGGATAAAAAGTACCCAATGTCCTTTTCTGTACCTCTGACAACGTGTAGTATGCAATAATTAATTCTACTTCACACGCGTGCCTATGTTCTTTTCCATGTCAAATTTCATCCAAATCCGTTCAGCCGTTTTTGCGTGATTGTGTAACAAACATCCACACCACATTTGTAGGTTTATAATGACCAGCATTTTTGATCCCTTCGCTGTTTCACCCGCATAAATTTCGGTGTTCCCGCAGGAACTCTTGTTCCGGGACAAAAGTATCCTATGTCAGTCACGGATTGTGTGAGATCGATTTCAGAATCGGTTCAATAGTTCCTATGATATTATTTTCTATATCTGAACTTACAAATTTACAAACTTGCATAATAAAAACTCTACCTATATAAAAAAAAAATCATGTAAATAAAAAAAAAACATTTAATTTTGATTTTAATTGATTTTCGATCCATTTTTATTCCATTATCCAGTATCCACTTGATCTTCATTCCATTATCATTACTTACGTTAGTTTAATTTCATTAACAATTAATCATTTTATCTAATTACAATACCTACTATTGCTTTCTTTTTTCCGCAAGATTTTCCGTCTGTTTCCATTCCAATACTAAGAAAAATATAAAGGATACTAATTTCACATTCAAAGCTAATTCGAGTCCCTTTCATCGTCACCTACACAATACCTAAGTAGACATACGTACATGCATACTTAAACAACACAAACCTACAATCTTCATTATCGGACATGGATTCCACATAAAATACTAATAAAATACCTTTTTAACACCTGCCTTCGGTTATGCCCCTTGTATGACGCCTCATCACTGCCGCTGCGGCGGCAGTGTCGACCAGTTCGAGCACCATGGCCTATCTTGCTGCAGAAGCGCCGGACGAATTCCAAGACACGCTGAATTGAATGATGTCATCCGCCGGGCTCTCGTCACAGCCGGTGCGCCAGCTGTACTCGAACCCGATGGGCTGGTGCGCGACGATGGCAAGCGGCCCGACGGGATGACATTGGTACCGTGGAAGATGGGCCGGTCTTTGGTATGGGACGCGACTTGCGTAGATACCGTTGCGCCGTCTCATCTTCCACCTTCGGTCGTGAAAGCTGGTTCCGCGGCAGCTTCTGCGGAGGCCCTCAAACGGCGCAAATATGGGTCCCTTAGTGGGGACTTTATGTTTGAGCCATTTGGGGTCGAAACCCTGGGGCCCTGTGGTCCAAGCGCCCGTTAACTATATAAAGAGCTGGCGGTGCGACTGGTCGAGGCGTCGCATGACCAGAAGGTTGGTGTTTACTTCGCCCAGCGAATAAGCCTCGCTATCCAGCGGGGTAATGCCGCCAGCCTTTTAGGCACGCTTCCAGCTGTGGAGGACCAGGGCAAATTTTTTATTTGTAAATATAGTTTTTATTTTAAGTTTTCCATAAGTTTTATTATATTAGTCAAAAATTTGTTAAGGTGGAATAATTAATGTATTGTATATTTCATACAATCGCACACAGTACGAGATTTCTATGCAATAAAATACCTATCAAGTTGAGGTTAAGACTGCGAATAATAATTTTTGAACCCTTCCTTCAGCTTCCGTAAAAACTATAGAACGTTGTCTCTAGATCTTTGGGGTAAAAGGTAGTTGTTGATTCTAACCTCAAATGTATTGTGGATTTTACGATGTTATTTTAAAAAATTATGGCTATTTGGATATGATTTTTAAACGGGATGGTATTTACAACATAAAAACAAATCAATCTAACTATAGTTTATTTTGGGACATGAAAAATAAAAGTCAAGTCCAGCTCCTATAGAAATTTGGCCATTGTTCTTTGATGTTAATGCGGGAATCCCGAAACTCACGTGAGTGAATCTCCGAAAGGATCGATTTTGACGATTGCTAATTAGCTAGGATGTTATAAGAAGTAAATTAGGCTACTTTGGAATTCCTACGGGAATACTGAAACTCACGAAGGTGAAACCGCGGGACACAGCTAGTATACGTTATAAAGATTAATATGTCTGTCTGTCTGTATAACTCGATTAAATATTGATAATTCGATGCTTCTCGTAGCTCTCTCGTTAATGAATGAAAAATTCCCAAGTCTTCCACCTCTTAAATTACCTCCTACATACCACTTATAGCGTCCCCACAAAATTCTTATACATTATAATTATATAGATAATTGGAGTATGCACTACGCACCTTCTTTAATAATACCGCCTTTTATTAAGCAACGTCAATGTTTTTTTATCTCATGATCCCAAAGTTCCCTCAAGTTTTAAGCAAGGTTATTCGTCTCTACACAAAGATCTTTAGTGTAAACAAAGGCAGATTAATGAAATTGTTGAAAAAGCGCATCTTATAAGTATCACAAATTTTCGACAATGTTTATAGTATGGAAAACTATTTGATTTTTTGGAAAAAAATTAAGCAAACATTACTAGTACATAGTTATCATGTTTCAGCTTGGTGCTTCTACATAGAGTCAAATCCAACTTAACTATTTTTGTTTCAGAGTTGGATTTGGACTATTTGGAGCGTGGTGGGGGAGGCATCCTGACGGTGGGGGGCTCCCCCAGCGTGGAGCCTAGTCCGGACAGCCTCGACCTCATCAAGGTGGTGCTTCTCGGCGCCCCGGCTGTGGGGAAAACAAGTATTATACAGGTATATATCACTCTTGCCATCCAGGCCATTCATCCAGAAAGAAAAATGCGTGAGTGTCGTAGAACACTTGGTTAGAACGAAGTTTTTTCCATATTAAACTGAGTCCGCTATATTATGTCCGTTATGCGTGAAAAGAGGCAAAAATGAAAAAAAAAATACAGTTGATATATTTTTCCGTAGAGCAGCCGTATGACGCCGTGACGTAAAATGAACTCTTGCTTCCATCCGTATCGTGCGATACAAAAATTCTGTTTTTAATCCCACAACCGAGTCTTTTGCGGGAATTGGAGACGTTAATTCCGTCTCGTTGATACAAATATTTTGAAAGTAAATTTTGTTGTATATTATGGTGGTGTTGTGTTAATTTCCGAACCTTTTATTGTTTTAAACCATAATATTTATCTTCATATTAGCATTGAAATATGTAGTGTCTTGTGCTGTTCCTTTCGATATCCCTTAGAGCTCCGAGAAAGATTTCAAAGATTTTACAGATTTTAGAACGAAGAAAGAAGAAACAAACTAAACATTCTGCATAAAAAAAGTGCAAAATAAACTGTGCTTCATAAACTGCATTTTGAAATCGTACAACAAAGCTAGTCAAATATGTTACATTTGACTTGACACTGGCTCAGGGCATTATTTGTAAAAGTTTGTATTAAAAAAACAATCGCAATCACAATCAGAGTAAGGGGAAGGGAGGGGGGTCCAGGGGGTTCACGGGTCGTGCGTCAAAATTTTGTATCTGCGAACGAAACTAGGAGACTAAAATGTCTAATAAATACATGATTAATGAATGTAACTCTATTTAACCACGAAATCAATATAAAAAGCATCCATGGTACATAACGTTGTGTGTGTGATGAGTGATGTAGTGTGATGAGTGTACCTACCTTACCTACCTTATAAACTGAGTTTTCAATTTCTCATTTCCTAAGAGAATTTACACAAAAATAATTCTTTATTTGATGTGTATCATGAAGTTCTTTGATTAAATGAGGTTATACCTAAAAATACAAGTGGTCTAGGTAGTGCTAGGATGTTCAGAAGAATATCAAGCGATAGCGAATGGATGTATTTAAAGTACTAGTTAACATACAAAAACATTCTAAAACGTAACTGTTAAAATCGGTAAATACCCGAAGTTTTGTTACCAAACTCGCTGTATTTGTTGCCGTAACTAGTCTCTATCTTTTGCTTTAACTTCTGAACAGCTACCAAAATAACAACAGTCCTTTAAGAACTTTTGGAACGCAAAACTTGTCTAAATCTACTAACTATTACTTGTATATTTACTAACTCAACAATAAACAATGACTAGGCGTTTTTGTATGCGTGGGAAAATATTTTGCAATTAGTAGGCATTATACCAACGTGAAAATGTTTTCAAAAGTTTTCACAATTTGCTGATTAGGTGCAGAATATGCACTTTGTGAGTTTTTTTTAATAATGCTCACCAACATACGAATAATTGTCATTGTCATTGTGAACATTTAAATGTCGCAGCGACTTCTCTAAAAAAATTTGTAGGTTTTTATTTAATTGTAAGTTTCACTCCTCCGGGCTAAGATGCGCAAGACGACAAAATTTTATCGAGCCATTTTATCGATTCTCGTCGACATATTGTATGGCTTTGTCGACGAGAATCGATAAAATGGCTCGATAAAATTTTATCATGTTGCGCATCTTAGCCCCCTTTGGCACCTGTATTTTAAATTAGATAGGTAGGTAAAGCATGGCAGTTATTTTCTATAATAAATGTTTTATGTAAATAAATATTTAAATAAATTAGGTACGTTTCTTTTAAGACAAGAGGCACTTCAGAACGTTTAGATTTCAGAAAGAATTTCTCATTTATTCACCACCCTCGAGACAAGTTGAGAATAAAGCAAATATAGGTACCTATAAAAATTTGGCATAATTTGATTTGTGAAGTTATCATAAGAATGAAATTCGTTCAGCAAATATTCTGAATGTATATCTATCTACCTATGTTTATTAATAATAATTTGTCTGTTTGAGCACTCACCCAAAATTAAAAACCCACAAAGGAAATTAAATGTCAAAAAGGTCAAGTTGAAAACCAAAGAGTTTCAGTTTTCAAAAAGTATTGTGAGATAAAAATCATGTTGGGTTGTAAATTGCCTTTTTTCACGTGCACATGTTTGTTGTAAAAGGAATTTCCTTTAAAAGTTATTTTATAGTGGATTTCAATTTTATTTGATAAATAAATTTTATCTGAAAGTAAACGATTTTTAAGGTTTAAATTGAGCGCTATTTATGGATTTATTTCCCTTTACTTATACATACTTAGGATCTATTAGCATGCATTTGTAATCTTTTCCCCCTTGGAACGTACTTATAATATTGATAGGTGAGGCAGTGAGTCAGGAAGTCAGTAATTAGTAAGTTGTAAAATTTTTACTTTTGAACCATTATCTAACTTCACAATCAAGCTTTCAAATGTAAGGGTTATAGATTTCACCTCTAAAAGTGTGTTAAGCAAGTATCTTAACATTAATATACCTAAACCACAGATAAAACAATACTATACTAGTCCTAAACGAAAAAGTTAAACTAAGAAAAATTATGAAAATGTTAAAAACGGATCGAATTGGTTCGTGTCACTCTACACAATTTCATGAATTTTCCGAGATTTGGCCTGACACACTCCATGCGCCTGGATTTGCAGCTAAATTAAATAGTTGGGTTTATTTCTATAATTTTCTGAGTATATATTATTATATATTATGTATTATATATTATTTTTCCTATAATATGTTTTAAATTACATCTTTCTTTTCATTTATATTATAATTCTGTGTTTGCTGTGAAAAAATATTCAATGAAATGACAGTTTTTTTATATTCGGGAAAAATAAATCAGGTAGCTATTACACATCAAACTGGAATTAAATATTGATGGTCCACTGCAGACTTTTCATAGAGTTTATATTTAAAAAAAAAATACGCAGCTTCGACGAAGCTCAGAATAAGTTTTTAAAATTATACTAGGTACACGACTTTAACTTGTTTGAAAATATAATTTATTTCCTGTAGTAGTATACCTACAACATCCACGAGCTACTATGGTCACTTAGTCGTAATCCCACCGGGTTAAAAACAAACCCTAACCGGCTATCCTGTTGCATATTCAAAGAGAGCTCTGCTCACCGAAACTCGGTACTGAATTTAATTTTGTGAACGCATAAACTGTTGCCCTCGAGTGTCCTAGAGCTTTTGCCAGTTTCACATTGTGAGGTTGACTTTGCATAGTTCACACGTGAATGTTGTTTTGTTATTGCTGACAAAGTTCTGTTTCCCTAGTCAAGTATAGGTACCTATGTTCTTCTGTTTTTTTTTTGTAGACTTTCGTATACCTATAATGCATTTAGTCAGTTTCGAGTTAAATTAAATAAATGCTGTATTTGTTGCATTTAGCATCGTTGTACGGTCTGAAATTGCAAACCGTGCTGCAAAAAGCTTGCAAAATCTTTCTCGGAGCTCCTGGAGGACACCGCAGAAATCAGTTTGAAAAATCTTTAAGTATTTGTCTTCTTGTGTAGGTACATTAAAAGCCGTTACGGCGAAAATTATTATCCCATAAATCACTTTTAGCAATTTTTTTTTCACACGAACATAAATGACAGAACTACCATCTTCGATTCCCGCCAAAAACTCTATCATCATGTATGTATATAATCTGAATCTCGGAAATAGCTACAACAGTTTTCATGAAATTTAGTATGCAGGGGATTTCAGGAGCGAGTAATCGATCTAGCTAGGTTTAATTTTTAAAAACATCATTTTATCCGTCTTTTCAGGCAATGACAAATGAGTGTTTGGTACTGCTTTTCTATTTGACAACAGATGGCGCTACGAGCGAAGCTCGGTCGCCCAGATAGGTATTTTAACTAAAAGGAGACGCCATTGACGGACGATCTCTTCGGCCAAAATGTTATTGCCATTTTTTACAAAGTTTTTTTACTTGTTTTCTTTTTTTTTCGTTGTGACGCAGCGCAATTGAAAGTGTGAGTTACCTACGCCCTACCCTCCGGCTAAATGTGACAGACTTGTTGCTTAGTATTACGCCTATAGCGTACCTATCCTCGATCATGATATCACTCTAACTTATGTGCGCGACTACTCGATCAATAAAAAAAAAATCCAAATCAAATATGCTTTATTGCCCCAGAAGAGAAAATAAAAACTAAGACAGATAAAAAGTAAATACAGAGCAAAAGGCGGCCTTATTGCTAGAGGCAATCTTTCAAGGCAACCTTAAGGTGATAGAGAGCTGTAAATAGAAACTAGAAGCAGGTGTTGGGTGCACATCGTAATACCTAGCTATATACTATATAAGGATAACACAACGCTAATACTTAGATATCCTAAATATAATACAACTTTATACACATACATATGCCATACGTACATACAAGTAGCAATAGGTGATATAATACACATATATAAAAAAAAAATATTCTTTTTCTGGTAGGTAGGTATTCAAAATGGTTTCTCTCCAGTATTGTCCCATACTTTGGCTAAAGCTGTCGTTTACATAAATCTGAAATCGGTTACATTGATTGCATAGTTATTATTACTTGCTATACTCACGTAAAATAAAATAAAAAAAAATACATATAAATAAAATAAATAAAATAA
Organism: Zygaena filipendulae; assembly: GCA_907165275.2. Lineage (NCBI taxonomy): Eukaryota > Metazoa > Arthropoda > Insecta > Lepidoptera > Zygaenidae > Zygaena > Zygaena filipendulae. The sequence continues at coordinate 3,095,043 of OU015668.1, forward strand.
ATACATAATCTTTTGGACAATATTTATTTAACTTTTTGCACATCATCATAAAAAGGCGTACCTACCTAATGCCATTGTGGCATTCCTTGCCAATCAACCTTCAAGATTTGCAGAAAGTGCGTTTGGTGGTGCTTGTCAAGTCTTATCTGGAAAATACGTATTTCAATATAATTAATATATTATAAACAAACTAAAACATAACTCAGACATCTACCTAAATCAATTACAGTACCTATACCGATTCCATCAGCTTCCACAAAAACTCGTGGTAGTTTATGCCTTTCTATTTGAATTTACGACCTTTCGACAATGAAGGTTGATAGTAGTTTTTGGGAGTAGCTAAGTCAGGGTGTTTTTTGTATGCAGGATAAAAGTCACGGAAACCTCGTGGAATTCAACATCAAAGAGTTCATTTGAATACGTATCCTGACACGAAAATACCATGTAGTTTTTTTGCAGCTTCTTGATTTACATACAAAATATCATACATACATTACATAAGCAACGCCTCTTTCTTGGGAGAGTACGCAGAGAATATAGGACAGCTTTACCAGTTACTACAGAAAAACAGTCAAGAGTTTACGAAGACTTCTGTATGTGTGGAAGAATGTACACCGTTAAAATCACAGAACAGCAAACAACTGATAAAAGGGACATCTGAAAAAAGGTGAAAACCAGAGTCGCTGGGTGATTTTCGCACACAAAACTATTCATTACGTACTAAAACATTCATCAATGTGAAGAAATGTATTAAACGGTTTTGGTTACGTTTTTACTTAGTCACTGTTTTTCGCGCCTGCTTCGCTTACATGTCTTCTCTACAGTTAGTTTATTTGCTCTGTAGTTAAAATACTTCAAAATACCTCACCAAAAGTCAGTGCACCGATTGTTTTTGTTTATTTGGCTATAGCATTGCATATCGGTTCATAGAATGCACCTTTCTCAGGTATTTTTAACCGATTTCCAAAAAAAGGAGAAGGTTCGACTGTATTTTTAACAAATATTACAAGCACACCTATAGCGATTTGGGGAGATAAATTGTGACTTTATAAATTATAATTTAGTCTGTCTACCTATTGCCTATTTAGTTTGGCACCGACTTCAGTGCAAAACAATTCGAAACAATCTATAGGCATTAGGCAGCACATACGTAGGTAGGTTATTTTTAACTTTTTGAATTCGGTTTTAATTTTTAACCGACTTCCAAAAAGGAAGAGGTTCTACGTGTTTGATTGAATGTACTTTTTTTTTGTTAAAAATTTATTTATATGCATATAGTGCCAATGACTCGTTAACTGAGAGGCATGGACACGGAAAGGCATGATGAATACAAAACGTTTCATTTTTGATTGTCTATAGAACTTTTAAAAGTGTCACTTCATTTTTGTTAATTTGTATTCATTAAAATGTTTGTATTTAATTTAATTTAATTTTTACTCCGAAGTTTCTGCGCTAAGAGTATCGTTAAGATTTATTCTAAGACATTAACAATTCATGATACAGTCTTGATCGAAGCTTCTGCTTAATAATTCGTGTACCTCGTAATCAATTATGTACTTTATTATTTATATGTTTGGGATCTAAATTGTTTGCGCGGGTGAGTGACCTAATTCACTCCAGGGTATTTTTTTATATTTCCGACCGACTTTGTTTTCATTTTCTCTTAGAAGATTAGATTTTTTTTAACCATTATAGTAAGCTATAAGGAATCCCCCCTTAAACACGACCTACTTTCGGAGTATTCGTATAGGTGATTAAAAATATAAACTGCTAGCTATTTCCTTCGGTTTCACTCGTGTTGGTTTCAGAACTCCCGCGGGAATTCCGAATAAAACTATGTCCTTTTCTGTACCCCTGACAACGTGCATGCATATGATTGATTGAGTAGGTAGTTAAGGCGTGAAAGCGTTACAAGGAATAAATTCACATCCATTTATAATATTAAATAAGTTTGTGTAAAATTGAACATTTTATTAAATCGATTATTTTCCTTTGCAGCAATTCGTGTGGAGCGATTTCTCAGAGGAATACGTCCCGACCGACCGTAAGCACACGTTTTATCCTTCGGTGATCATAAACGAACATTTGTACGAGGTGAAAATCACCGACGTCCCCGTCATACCTTACTTCCCGATCAATTCTTACTACGAATGGGCGCACTACCGCTTCTACGGCCTCCGTAGCGCCACAGCCTATATCCTCGTCTTCGATCTCTCCAACGTGGAGACGTTCCAATACATACGGACGCTGAGAGACCAAATGGTCGAGAGTAGAGATATGAAAAACGTGCCGGTGCTCGTCGTCGGGAACAAACAGGACCTTCTCTGCAGCAACACTCCGTCAGCGGCCAGCGGCTTGCAGCAGCTGGCGATAGCTGAAAGCGCTTGCGGCGACTCCAGGGAGAAGAGACGGAATATAGTGAACTTAGTGCGGAAGAATTGGAAGTGCGGGTACGTGGAGTGCTCGGCCAAGTACAATTGGCGGGTGATCGCTGTTTTCAAAGAGTTGATGGAGATGATCGATTCGCTCGAGTGGAGCGGTGGGGGTAGAAGCTCGGAACCGCCCCCCGACTCGTCGGTGGGGGGCACCGGCTCCCACGAGAACCGTTGCGTGGTCACTTAGCACCTACCATAATATGTGAACTTGACTGTGTTATAAAACTCGCGATATGTTGCAATACGTTTATTTTTGACGGGGATCTTCAAGTTTATTAAAAATAATTATGAAGTGGCGGTAATATTTGGCAGTTTTCTAATTGTACACATAATTAATGAAAGGGTTGTTTCATACGCACATAACAAAATATCTTTTGTAAATGTGTAATGTTATCTTGTTTTGTGTAGTATCTATAATAATAACTTAGAGGATTCAAAGTGAGAGTATAAGCACAATAAAACCCTTTACCCCTTTTCCCAAAGTACCTACTCGTAGTACATGTCTCATTGGTTCATGACGGTTAATCTATACTAATATTATAAAGAGGAAATATTTGATTTTTTTTGTTTGTTTGTTCGTTACGATTTAACTCAAAAACTACTGGACCGTTTTCAAAAATTCTTTCACCATTGGAAAGCTACATTATCCTTGAGTAACATAGGCTATGTTGTAATCCAGAATTCTCGCGGGAACTCTGAAATTATCGCGGATGAAACCGCGCGGGGCAGCTAGCATATTATAAACTTGTTCGCCACGATCACCTGCAATTTTTAAATATAGGTACCTACTTGTGTAAATAATGATTTGAAACCTCGTTCGTTCCCGAAAATCAGCGAAATGAATAGTATTGAAACGACTGATTTGCTACTACCATTTTGAATGCTCTTAATAATTAAGTAAGTATAATTAATTCTCTAATTACATATATTTCTAGTCGGGTCTGATTGTGTTAGTTCAGAAGGGATTGTAATGCAATGGGCATGTTGACTAAACTTTTTTTTAGTCCGTCTTGTAGATTATTAAAAAATATTGGATACGTATTTTTTCTTTTTTTACGTAATCAAAAATAACGGTGATATATTGAGTTGAAATTTCGCGTGACGTCACTATTCGGACAGTTTGTATGGCGGTTTTAGCGGTTAGTGACGTCACGACCCCCTCACCCTAAACTTTAATGCGCTTTATCTCTGTTTATTTTAATTTATTTGACAAAGCAAAAAATACGTGTCTATGGTTTTTTTATTTTCTAACTGACGGACTAATTAGAATTTTGATTTTCAAAAGTAGGCCACATCCCCATTACTGTTATAATAATTTTGTAGGTAAGTACTTATCTAGCAAATAGCAATAACTGTTGATTGTATTATACCATTATATTGTATCCTATATTACTTCTGTCTCTAACGAAATTATATTATTATTGGCTCTCTCGTTAAAACCCCCCAGTCTTCCTTCATATAAAAACCCTGTAGGCAATTATCTAACATCTATAGGTACATATAAATAAAATCGAAGTGTCTGTATGTAATGTCAAAATAACGAGCGAAATTATATATTTACGGTTATAATAAAAAACTAATTCTTAAATTTTTCGTGTGGTCGATCTGTTTGTTCTGGACGACATTTTGAGTAAATGCCCGATAGACGTCCATTAACGCCGGTGAAAAACCCACATCTAGTTCTGGCTAATATCCGAAACAGTTAAATCAAGTTTGGAAATATTTTTAACTTTGTTGTTTTAAAAATTAATTTGGACTACTTTTATCCAGACTTCCTGCGGTGATTCAGAAACTCACGCGGGTGCAGTCGCGGGGCACATAGTAAGTAACACAATACGTCGCAGGCAGTAATCCCCGGATCGAATCCCACCCTATGAATAAGAGGCGAGAATTCCACCTCCGGGGAACGTTGGAATTTCATCCTATCCTACTAATATTAAACGCGAAAGTTTGTAAGAATGTATGGATGGATGGATGGATGTTTGTTACCCTTTCACGCAAAAACTACTGAATGGATTTAAATGAAACTTTACAATAATATAGCTTGTACGTACATCAGATTAACACATAGGGTACTCTTTATCCCAGAATTCCCGCGGGAACTCTGAAATTAACGCGGGTGAAACCGCGGGGCACAACTAGTTTATATTATAAACGCGAAAGCTTGGAAGAATGTATGGATGGATGGATGGATGTTTGTTGCTCTTTCACGCAAAAACTACTGAATGGATTTAAATGAAACTGTACAATAATATAGCTTATACATCAGATTAACACATAGGGTACTTTTTATTCTGGAATTCCCGCGGGAACTCTGAAATTAACGCGGGTGGAACCGCGGGGCACAACTAGTTTATCATATTAATATTTAAACTGAATTTATTCCGATATTGGAAATTCTTTCGCATGAGACGTCGTATAAAAATAAATGATCGTAGTCACTTATTGGAAAAAGCGCAAATAACCAGAGATATCACAATAGCCTCAGAAGATCGTATCGACACGTCTTATGATAAAGATGCTTCGCAAATTCTCTATTACACCAGGGTAATGCTGCAAAAGTTTCTCGTATAGATTGGGGCTCGATGACGGCAAGCTCAGTCGAAAGCCGCCAGGCATTTTACCAATTACCAACTAGCTGTTCCCTGGGGATTTGCCCGCGTGAATATTAGAATTCCCTCAGGACCTCTGGCATGAAATTTCTTAACGTCTATTCTCTATAAACTATACTTACGTATGTAACTTCCTATATTAAATTTCAGATTTATAAGTCAAATTGTTTTCGAAGTCTCTTGATTAATCAGTGAGTTTTCATAAAAATACCACCCAAATTAACGACGTTTCCCTTTGAATTTTCCAAAAAAGTTCTTTCATATTTAACTTTGTCCTGACAGTTACAAATATACAACACGATCGGTTGCATATGTGGAAATTGATTTTTATTTAGGTACCAACCTATAATTATGTACAATACAATAAAATACAATATAGGTACGTTATTGCACTAAAGATTTTTACAATATCATAATAGGGTACTTGCATGAAATTTTTAATAAGAAATTGTGTCAATATTTCAAAAATAGAGCCTTAGAAAAGCGTTATCGTGAAAGATTTACTTAAAAAATTCAATAGTTTCCAAAATATTCAACTTTTAATTTTGTGAAACGGAACGTTGCAACGAAACACCAATCACAGCCACGCTTGACACATGACGTCACTTTTATTTTTTTAGGAAACATTTACCTCTTTCAGAGGAGGCAAAAGAAACTAAGTGCATATAGTCAACGCATATTTTCCATTTTCTGAAGTTTTTTACTTTAAAATGCATCGGTAAGATGCATTTCGATTCTTTACTGGAGCTTTTGGAAGTAAATCGACACAGTTCAACCTTAATTTCGCTTTTGGATATTGAAGTTATCTGTCTGTCAGTGTCACATGACCCTGTCAATACGACAGTAACATTTCTATCACAGATTAATAAGGCGTAATTTTGAACAAGTGACATCATTCCGCGTTTCGGCGGTAAAGTCTAAAGTAGGAACTTTGAAACGCTCTATTTAATTAATTTATGCATATATATTTTTTCTTTTTCTTGTTTTGTTTAAGTAGGCCATATATCTTTAAAATAGACTGAAAAAAAATTTCATGCAAGTACCCTATTATCTATGAGTATTATTTTTGAGTAACGTCACAGATAATATAATACTATACTAACGTTTTACGAACACATAAGGATGTGATTAATCTATGTTATAAAGAATAATAACAACAGGATAATTTAAGTTTCAATCTCATACTGCGGGCACCAGCTATAGTCGTGCCTAAATGTGTAGGCTATATTATCTGTGGTGTAGGTAACCTACTATATACTAACAAAATATTTCGAATTCGACAAAATCAACAAGTGTATCAAACTCCTAATTAAGAAAACAGATTAGCGCATGCCATAAACAAGCAATGGGAGATCGATAAACACACAAAACTTTCCGTTTTGGGGGACAAATTGAAACAACATAGTTGGGTACTTGCCAAATACCATCGCATATTTTAGAGTCGACAACTTTATCTTTCGTGTTCACTCCGCGATTTTCTTTACGGCAGTTTACCTTCTTGCTAGGTACCTACTTGTGTTAAAAGTTTGAAATGAGTATCGTTAACTTTTTAAATAACTATACACACTGAAGACGGGTGTAGCTTAAACCGCGACATTATGCTTCTGGTTGTTATAAATAAATAAAATTGATTAAATCATTCATTTTGCAATCGATTGAGACCTAACTATTTAGGAAAAGTCCACACATTCGATGATATTAATCATTCATTTCGTATGAGTTATCTTTTTACTACCAATTTAATAATCAGGCATATTAATGTACTAGCTGTGCCCCGCGGTTTCACCCGCGCGAAAGGTTTTTATACAACAACTTTTTTCTCGACATCCGATTTCAATGAAACAAAGCCTATATGTAGCTCCAGGCTATGCTTAATCTACCTGTGAAAACCGCATGACAATCTGTTCAGTAGATTCGGAGAAAATAATTTTTATTTATTTTTTTGTGTTTGGTGACTCTTATCACCCCTCTCAATTTCAGGTAAAAATATTCAATGTACAGAATCGCGGATTCCACTCTTTTGTTAGATAGATTAATAATATTGTACAATAGTTTAATTTTGAATGAGGAACTGCAATTTAGTTTTTTTTAAACGAAGCCTGCGTTTATTCCATCCAAAATCATACTAATTTTAGCATTCCCTCAGGAACTTATTGATTCCGGATGAAAAATATCCTGTATTACTCAGGGACCAGAGGTCGATCTATGAGAGATTTTAAAACCTAAATTAATATCAAATGTCTGCACTTGTGTAGGTAACTTGTAATGCATCACATGACGTCATCTTACTCAACTTTGATAAACTCACAAAGCCTTGAGTCTCAAGCAGCTACACACAAAGGGTAGGTACTAGAAGTCAAGCTAAGGTGTCTTTGCTCAAAGACTTAACAGAGACTCTTGTCGAAAGCTTAACGGATAAATGGTTCTTTGAAAACGTAAAGTCAAAAGCGTTTTTCGTAAAAATACAATTTATCGATGTTATACATGTAATCACATTCTTCAAATTAAATGCAAAATGCATACTTTGTACAATATCACACCATCTGGTTCCAAGCTAAGCGGAGATACTATGTACTTTTATTATAAAAGAAAAATATTTAGCCTGATCCGGGGATCGAATCCGCGACAGCTGGGGTCTGGTTCGCTAATCACTACACTACGGTGAGTAACGTTTGTTGGGTAACGTCAACGATTTTTTTTTTGGTAAAGTTTACCCCTTTCGGGGAAGGCAGAAGGAAACATAGTCCATAAAGCCAATTCAGTGGTATATTTCTTCTTCTGAAGTTATTTACATCGAAATGCATTGGTGAGATGCATTTCAATGCTTTACCGGAACTTTCCTTAAAAAAAATAGCCCGGTAAGACCTTTCATACTTACTATCCAAACCAAAATAAAACCAAAACAAAATGAAAACAAAACCAAATCGTTGAAAATAATGCCATTGGCTATAAAGGTTGCCAAATGTCGAGGTACTAAGGCATAACATTAAACTGTAAAGTGAATTAATTAATTAAACGTAACATTTAGCTGTAATTAAAAGCGTTTAATTAAAACAATTTCACCTGCCATGCTCATTCCAGGTACCTATTTACTTTTTTTCGCTACAGTAAAGACGCTTGTATGAATTTAAATTATGTATCCATACTATTCTATTGCTAAATACAGTCACTGTCAATGTCTTTATGTGTAATCACTTTTAATATTTGATTATTTTTTTTGAAAATAGGTTATTCGGACGATAATTATAATATGATAATATGAAGTCTTTTCCTATGACTAAGTATTTAACTATGTTGTGCTTTCTAAAACCTACGTGCTTCCTCATTTGTTGTATTGTATTTAAGACATTTAATAAAATAAATATTGTATACCTACCTAGGTACTGTATTTTAAATATTACCTACGTGGGGAGAGAAAGGCCAAAGACGGATGGATTGTGAGAAGAATGACATGAGTTTGCAAGAAAATTTATATAGAGATGACGTGCAGTAGGGATAAATCGAAGACGTGTAGGCATATATATAATTTTAGTGTATTTATCATCCACCGACTCTAAGTTATTTGAAGCAGGGCATGGTGAATGATGATTTTATACTATTCAGTACCTAATAATATCTAAATAATAATTACATAATACCTGTACTATACAGTGTGAGTCTGGATAAAGTGTACAAATGAAAATGAGGGATACTATGTTCAATTTTATCGACGAAAAAAATAATAAAAAAATTAAAAATTTTTTTTTGAATTTTTGACGATTTTTTTAAAATTTTGGTTCGCGTTAGGGTTCCCCTCGTAAACAAAACACTATAACTTTTAAAATAAACGGTAGATTGTCAAGATAAAAACTGAATTATGATCAGAGCTTATTTTAATCAAAATTATTTACAATTCAAAATAATGGCGTTTATTTAACAAACAAAAGTATTTTTTTGCACAGTTTTTTCAGTAATTTTAAAATTGCTTAATAAAATGTGGTATTAACATACATTTTTTAAGGCTTACAATTATTCTACATCATACTAGCTTTCAAATGGTAAAAATTTTACGTTTATAACTTAATCACAACATTTTTTATCAGCTGTCAAAAAAGGATCTCCAAAAGTGGTATTTATCATTTATTGTGGATATTTTTTTGGAGGCGAAACAAAATACTTTTATTATTTATTTTTAATAATCAATTGGTTACTTATTGGTTAGTTATTGCATTAAATGCTCAAAATGTCCACCTCTTGTTTACAGACACATAGTAGCGCGAAGAACGATTTGTTGTGTCGCTCTTCTTATCATCTCGCGATCATTTTTTAAATCATGTGCACAATTAATTATGCGATCTTGTAAATCGGCTTCACTGTTGATTGGGGAATTGTAGACGCGTTGTTTCATTGTACCCCATAAAAAGTTGTCGAGGGGCGTCATATCAGGTGAACGCGCAGGCCACCCCACAGGTCCTTGCCGGCCAATCCAATGGTTCGGATAAATTTCATTTAAAAATGATCTTACATTACTTGCATAATGAGCAGGACATCCATCCATTTGTAGGTACATTCTTCGGCGCAAAGCCAGTGGGACATCTGCCAGCAATTCAGGTAGTTCTTCGCGTAAAAGCGTTAAAAACCTTTCACCAGTTAATGTTCCCGGCAGTATTATTGGTCCAAGCAAAATGTCGTCAATGAGACCAGCCCAAACATTTACTGAATATCTCACTTGGAACGTTGAAGATCTTTTCAACTTTGGGTTTTCACCTTTAGGGCACCACTTATGCAAATTTCTGCAGTTGGTTATACCATCCCTTGTAAATGTTGACTCGTCCATCCATAAAATTTTTTTTGGAAAGTTTGGGTTTTGTCTAGTTTTTGACAGAATCCATGTTGACATAACGCATCTTGGACGGCAGTCTACCTCTTCATGTAAGTGCTGCACCCTCTGATAATGATAAGGATGCAGACCTTCTTTTTTTAAAATACGCCACGCTGATTTTTGCGATATTCCATGTCTCAAAGCTAGACGTCTGGTGCTAATGGTTGGATCAGCAAACAAATCCCTCAGTACTGCTTGTTCGACAGACACATCAATAATCACTTCAGACTCGCGGCGGTCTCTGGCATTTGATCCAAGTCCAACAATACATAATCTTCGGTGGACTTCTTGGAAGTTCCGAGCAGATGGCACCGGTCGCCTGTTAGGAAACGCAGCTACGTAAGCAGTGTGAGCGGCTCTGGCTCTACCTCGTGCCATTCCATAATAAAACTCAATATCAGCGATGTGTGCCGGCGGGAATTCAGTTAAACGCGGCATTATCTCCAAAACACTAGAGAATGAACTAGAGAAGTTGGTTAACGAGAGTAATGAAACGAGAGTAACGAAACGTGTAGCAGCGGCGAGTAATTCGGAGCGACTGTCTTTGTTTGTCTCTTCCAGTGTTGCCGTCTCAGTTGGTATTAAAGTAGCTAAATATGTCGTAAAAGTTGCCAGTTTATGTAATTTTGTGCTGAAATGTAGCTAAATGTATGGAGCATTAAGTAATAATAAGTAGCTAAAATGTATGAAACCATGATCAATTCAAGTAGCTAAATACGTTCAAAATCCGCTAGATCTAGCTACAAAGTAGCTAAAACGGCAACACTGGTCTCTTCCCGTACCCCTAAACTTAAGCCCACGTGCAGTTACAAAACTTTTTTACCTGAAATGCAATAAAATGTACCCTAAACATTCACCGCGCCTTTGTTCATTAAATACCATACTTTGAAGGCCTTTTTTGACAGCTGATAAAAAATGTTGTGATTAAGTTATAAACGTAAAATTTTTACCATTTGAAAGCTAGTATGATGTAGAATAATTGTAAGCCTTAAAAAATGTATGTTAATACCACATTTTATTAAGCAATTTTAAAATTACTGAAAAAACTGTGCAAAAAAATACTTTTGTTTGTTAAATAAACGCCATTATTTTGAATTGTAAATAATTTTGATTAAAATTTTTGATTTTATTAAGACGCCCCATAAGCTCTGATCATAATTCAGTTTTTATCTTGACAATCTACCGTTTATTTTAAAAGTTATAGTGTTTTGTTTACGAGGGGAACCCTAACGCGAACCAAAATTTTAAAAAAATCGTCAAAAATTCAAAAAATTTTTTTTAATTTTTTTATTATTTTTTTCGTCGATAAAATTGAACATAGTATCCCTCATTTTCATTTGTACACTTTATCCAGACTCACACTGTATGTACTGTATCTACAGTAGGTATCTATTACATATATATATATATATATACATATATATATATATATATATATATATATATATATATATATAGGTACCTTCTAATATAAGAAAGAGGAATTCACTCAACAGTAAGTATTCCGGAGTAACACGGAATAACATTTTTTTTTTGATGATTATTTATTGGAATAAAGAGTTTAAGCAATTCCGTTTATGCGGGTGAAACCGCGGGTAGCAGCTATTTGGTATAAAATTACCTACTTCAGGTGTTGGAATAGTATAAGTATTATACATTACATGGCTCAGGGAGTTTAGGAAATCACGTGGGTTGAAAACACTGAGAACCATACTGTTGCTTTTTCATTTTATTTATTGTATGATTAGAATTAAGTAGGTAGGTAATAAATATTTCAATATAAATAAGTGTTATCGTCGGACAAAAATCATGTTTAGATCACTTTTGTGTAACTAGCAATTAATTATGTAAAACAAATATTTAGGTAACTACTGTTTAGACTTTAGATTTCGATAACTTAAGTTAGTAATTTTGCACTGACTGTTAATTGGTCTAACTGGTTTTAGGGATAAGTCTTATAGATGTGATTGTTACCTGTATCTATTAGATTATTGATATCTTTGTACTTGGTAATATAAAAATTTTTAATTTGTAAAAAATAAATCCTTAGAGCATTTAACCAACAGGAGACGCCATTAACAAACGATCCCCTCTCGTAAAAGTAGATACATAATAGAGCATGGCTCATACCCGGCCGTGTCGCAGGTAAATGATCAAAAGGGAGATTTGATCAAATCATTATGCTTAGATGATCAGTATACGAAAGATGTTACATATCTATACCTATAAAATGGTTTGTCCTGAATGACTGATGGATCAACGCACAGTCCAAACCGCTGATCGTAGCGACCTGAAACCTGGTGGGTGTGTTCTTTATATGACCTAGACATCTGGTAAGAAAGGATTTTTTGAAATTCCACCCCCAAGGGGATGAAAAGGGGTTGCAAAGTTTGTATGGAACAATTCCGCGGGAACTTCGAAATTATCGCGGGTGTAACCGCGCGGGACAGCTAGTCTTTATATAATAACAACCTTGTGGGGGTAAATAATTACACGATACACATTTCGCTGAACTATAGATACATCTAGTGAAATATTTAAAAAAATTGGGGACCAGAAAGTTAAACATAAAAAGGCACAGGCTCGTAGTTCGTAGGTATACCTTATTCTTTGATGTCCACCTTTTTGGATATTTCACTAGTTAAACATAGTTTAGTGGAATGACGAATAGTATAATTTTTCACCCCATGGACTTGGTATTTTAACACCTGCCGTGAATTGATCGTCGAGCTTAGGGATTCCTCATAATTTCCTTGCAACATGTACCTAGGTACGTAAAATTCGTGATACTCGTGTGCACATTATTTTAGAGCACGTGTTGTGGTTGTTTTGTTTGCGTGCATGATGAGTTTGATAAGTTTGCGTTACCTGGCTCTCTTCGTGACTCTCTGCTCGGCTCTTCGCGCCTAAAGCGTCTCTTTGGTTAAATCCTTTAAGTTTTAATTTGTGTATAAATGGGATATTCCACATAAATTATTAAGAATAGACTGTTGGGTCCTCAATTGGCTAGTTGACTAAATTTTTTGTAGTCCATCAAGTAGATTGATAAAAAATATTGGACACGTATTTTTTATTTTTTTACGTAATCAAAATATAACGGCGATACATTGAGTTGAAAGTTCGCGTGACGTCACTACTATGCAGTTTGTACAATGCACCGGATAAAGACGTCACTAGTCCCATATACTAAACTTTAACGCGCTTTATCTATGTATATTTTCATTAATTCGAAAAAGCAAAAAATACGTGTCTATAATTTTTTTTTCTGAAGGTTTAGTAAGAATTTTGATTTTCATAAGTTTATGTCACTTGAGCATGATATGAGTTTATTAACACATCATAGGTATAATCAATTTAGTGTTATCTTTAGTGTTATTAGTACAGGTGCAGTTCAGCATTTAGTTGTCTAAGTTTAGTCGTATACTAAGCAGCTTGGATGCAGTAAAAGCATTACTAAGCAGTCAGTTTTAGCAGTTAGCCGACGACCAGTCGTGCATGACTGAGTCGGCAGAGATGTTTTTTTTTCGGGGCACATAATACGCAGAGTAAGAATATACGCTGATTAAGTAGAGAGGCAATGCAGAAGGGGCAGGCACGCTACGACTATGAGCTAATGCCCTTCTTCTGCCCTGCTATAAGGCGTCAATGGTAGGCCTCCTGATGGCATCAACACATATAAATAAAATCGAAGTGTCTGTTTGTAATTCGAAATTAACAGCTTTTCACTAAATGCATGTGTAAGTAAATATGGTATTAGTTACGTAAAAAAAATTTGAAAATTTTGTCTGTCTGTTTGTTCCGGCTAATCTCTGAAGCGGCTGGACCGATTTTAACGGGACTTTCACTGGCAGATAGCTGATGTTATAAGGTGTAACTTAAGCTACTTATTTTATTCTAGAAAAAAATAGTTCCTGCGGGAATTCCGAAACTCACGCGGGTGAACCCGCGGATCACAGCTAGTCTTCAATATATTTTCTAAAATTTTCCACGCACAGACGAATTTCGAAAACAGCCTAACTAAATACTTTACTTAATGACAATATTTTTTTTCGCTACGTGACTGCAGAAGTCTGACTGCCGGAACCTGACTTTCGCAGCCAAACTGCTTAGTACGCGGGCAGTCCGACTGTATTAACAGACCCTTACTACACAATATGTTGTGTAATGCTGCAATAAAAATGTTGTGAACGATTTTATATTGTTGTTTAATTTAACGAAAAATTCTAAATCCCCATGACTTATCCCTACTATTCCCTACTAATATTATAAATGCGAAAGTAACTCTGTCTGTCTGTCTGTTACGCTTTCACGCCTTAACGGCTCAACCGATCATCATGAAATTTTGCATACACATTGTCAGGGGTACAGAGATGGTCATAGCTTACTTTTCGTCCCAGAATTCCCGCGGAAACTCCGAGTAATAATATATTAATTTCAAAGAGAAATACCATTTGCTGAATTGGTCTAATCATGAAATCTCTAAAACTAGTCTTGACCTATGAAGCTGAAATTAATCGGAAGTAGGTAAACTATGGAGAATCGACGTCGGATAAGAAAGTTTCCGAGATGAATACGCTTGCCGTGGAGAACCTGGGTGCTTATTCTTGAATCAAATCTCAATCTCACAATAACGAGAATTCAATCCAGTTTGAATTCCAATCTGGAATACATTGGTACTCTTGACAAAATCTAGTTAAAGATTGAATTGAAATTGAAATTTGAAATCGAACTGACGATCGATTTCCGGTGTGGCCATTATAATAAAATGTCATAATAGAATAAAATTTAACAGACGGAATTTTATGTTTTCTCAATTAAAATGTGTCGCTAATAATTTATTATGGTTTATTATATTGTAATTCCTTAAATTAAACCTAAACCAAATATAAAAACTTGAAATAAGTTATAGATTCTGGCATGATAAGTGTTGTTCTTAAAAAAGTTCACGATCGCGCGATCGGCGCCATGCAGATGACCGGGCAAAGCTAAAAGAAGATGTCGCTAGTTGTCTCCCGTTCCATGTGAAGTCAGCAATTGTATGGAGTGTTCCAAATAAATGTAACTGTTTAAGTCTTATTTGCATTAAAACTGTAGCATAATATTATGTTTATAAGGACGTTCAATTTAAAAATACCATAATATGTGAAAAAAAAAACATGTCGTAGCTTTGTATTTTATTTCTTCTATTTAGCTTAAGGTCTTTATCCTATTGGAGTTCTCTGATATATCAAAAATAAGTGCCAGTTGTTCCATTATTTTAACACTTTAAGCAACGCAATCGAACACTAAAAAGTTAACTTTATTGAACTGTGTAAATTCGATCACAAACTCGACTTCTAAGTCGATACGTCAACGTCAAAATATTGTCAAGAGTGCGAAAAATGCACAAGATCGAGAAATCCCAATTTCAAGTAGTTACATAAAATTCCACTGCAATCGAGTCAAATCGTGCGCTAGTGTAGCGTTCAAGAGTACCGATTGACAAGTTCTCGATCCTAATCCCAAATTTCAAATAGAATCGAGTGTCAAAAGTATAAGCATACAGCTGGTACCTGGGTAGGTACCAGAAGATAGAGATAATAATAGATTAAAAAAATTGGTATTTTTTTAAATCTATTATCGCTATCTTTAGATTAAGCACTGTTTATGTTTGTCTCTTTTTCTTGTGTGTTGTGCTAAAATAAATGTATTTTAGAATAGAATAGAATAGAAAAAAGTTAATTTGAAACCATAAAAATAAAATAGGTACAAGCGTGAGTCACTAGTTAGTATACTTGGTACCAAAATAGCTGCCACTCAGCCTTATGCCGTGGCACTAAGTTCCATTTTCTTTCCTCTAATCAGATATTATTTTCTCTGTGCTAGTTCCAAACCATGAGGTTTCATTCACGCAACCTAGATGGAGTTGATCGAATAAAAAACAAGCTATCAAGTTTGTCCTCAATGTATGTATGACGCAAATGTGAGAAGAATTCAGTTGTACCTAAGGTGAATCAACTTATTTACCGTCGTTATTAATAACGTAAAATTAAAATTTTTGAGGGAATGTCTTCTACATCGACTGAATGTAGACATTCTAAATTCTTATATCTTTCGAGTTTCGATAGAATAAAATATTAAGGGCATTGGGCATTTTCGTAATAAACATAAATATAAACTTTGCACTTTTGCACAAAGTACAAACCGAGTAAAACAAAAACGAAACAATTAAAACTATTTTCAATTTTCATATCGTAAACAATTATCGCTATTAGCCTCCTGAAACCATCCAATCCAAACTAGAGTTGGGTCGTCGGCGCATTTTAAACCGACTTTCAAAAAGGAGAAGGTTTTATGTTCGGCTGTATTTACATATTTTTTTTATGCATGTTCACCGATTACTCAAAGACGGTGGACTGCAGATTTGGAAAATTCTTTTTTTGTTCGTAAGAGTATGCTCCCAAGTTGGTATCATTGTCACCAAGTCGGGATCTTGGTGAAATCGAGGGATTCTTCAAATATTATAGGCACATCTATAGCGATTTGGGTATTTTTTTATAGTAAATCGTGCATTTGCTTTCGGAAAGCACAATTTGGAGAAGTGGAACTGATGATGAAGACTACAGATGACCATCGGAACTACTCAATAATACGTATTTCACGGGTTCCGACTCGACTACTTTAATACGGTTTTTAAACATTTTACGCTCATCACTATGTCTATGGCGAAATGGAACTGATGGTAACCAGGAGAACTTCCCAACAATAGCTAACGTAACTGTATCGGGAAAAGCAATATTTTGTAAAAGGTGCATGATGAGCAGTTGACATCAGGCTGTGGTAACTAAAAAAATCACAAATGGACTCATAAGAGAGAAATAAATAAAATTTTAAAAAAAATTAAAACCGACTATACTAAAAAGCTAAAAATAACATAATATTGATTAATCCAAAAGACAAAAACACACGTAATTCGTATAAACTTAGTAGAGAAGAGAAGAGTAGTAGAGCTTCTCTACTACTGTTAATAATAATTATTATCAATCCTCAATTACCTCTCACGAGCTACCTATACGAGTAACTAGGCATACAATCCTTGCGGATGGCAGTCGGCGGACTACAAAATGCTTCGGCACAACCAATAACGAAGCTTCATGCACGATTTCAGATATAGGAATTTAGAGCGTGGTACAAATAATATAAAATAAACATAAGATAAATGGATATAGATAAGCTGTAGTGTGTTAACCCAAACTGGAGAAATTTTAAGTAAATCGTATTTTAAAATTATAGCACCTTGTGTGTAAAACATTTTTATTTTCAAAATTTTTTTGGAATTTAAACAATGTATTTATTATTTATTCATTATTGCACAAAAAAGTACAAATGGCGAACTCAATGCCTTGCGGCATTTTCTACCAGTTAACCATTGGCATTGATAACAAGACAAAAGACAAAAAGAGAAAAAGAGAAAAAGAGAAAAAGAGAAAAAGACAAAAAGAGTAGTACTTACATAATACCTTAACTGACAGAGAGAAGAAAAAAAATGCAGAAAGCACCACAGTAAAATAAATCGAACCATGGAGCACAAATAAGCTACTATGAATGAATAGGTATAGGTACACACACGACATGTACAATTTTGTACATGTATATAATAAGTTAAAAAAATTTATCAAAAATCTTTCTATAACTCTCAACAAAACGTCCCAATAACATAATTTTGTGGGTCCAAATCTCAGGAAAATCTCTTATTGTTCCCCGCGGTTTTACCTACGTTAAGTTCGGAGTTCCCACACGAATTCAGGGATAGAAACTACCCTATCTCCTTTTCTGTACCCCTGCTAATTTGGATGCCAAGTTTTATGAGATTTCACCGGCGTTAATTTCGAAGTTCCTGCGGAAATTCCTAAATAGTACCTACCTGTATCTGTCCTTAAATAAAAGCACCTATATCTTTTTAAGCCCCTACCCCTGAAAACTTGTAGTATGCAGTTTCACTCGCGTTAATTTCAGAGTTCCCGCGGTAAAACAAACAAACAGACTCACTTTCGCATTTATAATAGTATTCATGGTAAACATTTGTTTAGCAACAGTTGCTAAACATTGTTGGTGAGCGGCGAGAATGTTGCTAGCAACTATGTTTAAATCAATACAGGTTGTCCACACGCCAGTCTGCGTTAAAATGTTGCCCGAGGAGGTAGTGTTGTTGTGTTCTCTGTATCAGATGTATAGAATCTCTAATAAAAAAAAGAGAAAAAGATGGTGGATTCGAAATTATCTTTTGCAAAGAGAAAATTTGATGAGTGACCTCAGAATGACAGATGGATCATTTTGTAACTTTACGAGAATGTCGAAAAGTGATTTCGAACATCTTCTAGAAATGATTGGTCCATCAATAGGTTTTGATTGAAATAATTCTATTAATTGCATTATTTTATCATTGCTCCACACTACTGCCATGTTTATAAACTGTTGCAAACTCGTCCACACACGTCAACAATTGTCGCTAAACTGATGTTTACGCTTGTCGGGCGAGAGCTTGTCAACATGATGCTGTCAACTCTGCAACACGCAGTGTTGCCAGCAACATGTTGACAGCAACTCCGCAACACGTTGATTCAACTTTGTTGCTCAACAAATGTTTCCCATGAATACGGGGCTTAAATGTATTGACAACAACAATAAAAAAATCTGTAGGGGGAGCACGAATTTTTTCGCTCTCGTCTAGTCGATATCGTCGTAATGTCAAAGCGTTTTTTTGTATGGAAAATGAACAACACTGGATAGGTGGCGCTGTTCATTTTCCATACAAAAAAAATGCTCGATATCGACTAGACGAGATCGAAAAAATTCGTGCTCCCCCTACTGGAACCAGCGGTGCTAAGATGCGCAACACGACAAAATTTTATCGAGCCATTTCGTTTTCGATTATCGTCGACAAAACGATACAATATGTCGACGAGAATCGATAAAATGGCTCGATAAAATTTTATCGTGTTGCGCATCTTAGCCCCGCAGGTGAAGTTGTGTGATAATGAACGAAAATTGTTGTTTTTACTCACTTTTACTTGTTTTGTTTTTTTTTTGTTTTAGTTTTTAATAAATCTCATGGTTATAAGTAGTCAAAGACATTAATTTAATGTCTTTGCTTATAGTGATAGTAAATCATTATAAATCTACTGTTATAACTTCACAATCTTAGACTAAGTCATTGGAAAAGCTTGCTTTCGGATACAGACGTAGAAAGTCACTGTTATTAATATTTTGTTACTATGGTACAATTTAATATCTACTAAGCCTGATCTCTTTGTCTTTGAACCACGGCATCTTCCAGTTATTGCAATATTGGAATCGGTAGGTACAAGATTCTCTATAAAAATGTAATAAGCCTCGGTCGCACAATAAAAGGTTTCATCTTATTTTCAACACCTTCTGCTATCAGATGGGAATACGTGCAATGACCCTTTGTATTGAGATATGTATAACTGAGGGCTGCTACCCTTTTCAAGGCGTCACCCAATGATATTCTATGTGATGGCGTGTCGTGAGTTTACTCACAAGTACTTACAATTTTTTTTTAAAGGTACTTAATTGTTATTAGAGCGTGTATTTAAATTGTCGAATAAATAATTTAGGTACCTATAGACATATAATACAAAGAACAGAAAACGCAAATGTATATATTTATTTATTTAAAGAACTTTATTGCACATTTATGTACAAAAGGCGGACTTAATGCCTAAGGCATTCTCTACCAGTCAACCTTTTGGCTAGGGATAGTTAGGGATATATAGGTAGTATAAAAGTATCCTGGTTGTTTTATCTGCATTGAATTACCAAAAATTCTGGGCTCCTTTATTTTAAGTAGCCAAATATCAATTTCCATTAATGGAACTTGAAAAGAAATCATAATTCAATTAAAAACATTATTTAATTTTTTACCCAAGGTTGGATTCGCAAACCCTTTCGTCCATTTCATATGTAGGTAAACAAGTTCCTATAGACTCAGGACAGTTATCTATGCGTTGTGCACCAGTCAGGCAGTCAGTCAGGCGTCAGAACATATTGTGTTCTTAAATTATACCTAGATACTATTTGTGCCTGGTTTGCCTTGCAATGCAATGTCTTAGGTAGGAGTACACTCTAGTAGGTTACTCACAAAGATCCATTCTTATTTTATATAGACATAGATACCGCAAGAGCCAAATTACAAGGCTTTTTTCCGACACTGACCAATGACGCCATTTTCACAGTCACAATGATTAATAATGGGGTTGGAAAATGGGTGGTCTACGCTATTGTGTAAATATACGTAAAGAATGACGTGAAAGTTCGAGTCTACGATTAAAATGGCGGTCGCCGTCAGTTCGGTCACAAAAGGCCGTGATTTATGTAAGACACAGGTTTTGTATCATGTTCAAATAAACAAGGATAGTGATAATAAAATAATTATTTGGTCTGTGTAGCTTAATTCGTAATTCGTATTTTATTATACCCCGTCTGACATACTGAACACGGGGTTGAAGTAGTTGTGTGTTTTAATTTGAAGCAAAAAGTAATTTGGATAAACTAATTTCTCTGCTATTTAATATGTGCAATGTTAATTAGTTACGTGAAATTATTTTAAATCTGTAAGCGCAATTGTATCCATATGTACCTAATCTGTGTAGTCGTACCTAATTCCTACATAAAAGTATACACAAGATGATTATTTTAATTCGGTGGTCATAAAATTAAAAAAATCGGCCAAGTGCAAGTCGGACTCGCGCACGCGGGTTCTGTACCATTCTCTATAAAAACGGCAAAAAAAAAAAAAAAACACATTTGTTGTATGGCACCACCCTAAAATATTTATTTTATTCTATTTTTTTTGTATTTGTTGTTTGAGAATTACATCTTTTGTGAAAATTTCTACTGTATATTTATCACGTGTCTGTCTGTCCGTCTGTAACTATCACCTGATGACAGACGGACAGACAACGACGGACGGACGGACAGCGGAGATTTAGTAATAGGGTCCCGTTTTACCCTTTGGGTACGAAACCCTAAAAAACAAGATTTATTTAGCTCGATTACATTTTGGACATGTTAATCTTTTAATCATGTAATCTTTTCACTTCACTACCTATATATTATAATGGAAACTAAATCAAATCAAATCAAATCAAATATGCTTTATTGCCCCAGAAGAGAAAATAAAAACTAAGACAGATAAAAAGTAAATACAGAGCGAAAGGCAAAAACTAACTATATGTAATGGTACTAGTTTAGTATTATATTGTCTGTGATAATGGAAAATAACTCGAAAATCCGCCTTAAGCCGTGAGCAACTGCTTAAGGCGGATTTTCGAGTTATTTTTTATCACTTTTGTTTTTTTTTATTAACTGTCACGAATATACACAACACATAAAAGATTTACAAAAATACAATATGAGTAACATCTTTACTAATAAACTGACCCCCGCGGTTTCACCCGCGATAATTTCCGAGTTCCCGCGGGAATTTCAGGAAAAACTATACCTACCTTACGTATACGTATAAACTTTGAATCCGTTCAGTAGGTAGTTTTTGAGTTTATCGCGAACAGACAGACGAGATGGAGGACTTTGTTTTATAATGAACGTCGTGTAAAATCAGTGAGCGAAAGTCATGCATAATATTCTTCTAGCTAGTGAGGTAAAAAGTTATATAACATGACATACGAGAGCAAATTTGTTTTGTTTCTTGTGCTTTCCCTCACTATACGCTCATGATTCTCCGCTCCGCTTGCTGGAGATTTAAATTCGGCGCTGGCAACAAACTTTGGTCTCCTGTTGAACAACTACTGCTATAAAGTATTATATTACTTGAGCACTCACGAATAAAAGCCTCGTCCACATTATTGTTAATGTCGGCAAAACAACCGTTGTTATAGTAGTTGAGCAATAAATCGGGCAAATTTACGACTTTACACCACAAACTTGGGCGGTATATTTCCGAATCTCCTGACTCCTCTATACTTTACCGGTAATAAAATATTTGAGTTGCTAAAAGTAATTAAATTATGTGTGTAATACTGTATATCTATGGTATATATCTATCACTAGCTGTTCGCCGAGGTTTCACACGCGTTGATTTCTAAGTTCTTGCGACAATTCCGAGTTAAAATTACTCAATGTCCTTTTCTTTACCCCTGAAAAAGTGTATGCAAAATTTCATGATGATCGGTTGAGTAATGAGTTAAGGCGTTTGTGATGGACATTAGCATGAAATTAAAATTTTATGTTTTGAAAATTAACTGTTATTAATTATACATACTTAGTAGCTGCTCTTGCGTTTCACCCGCACCAGCTTCGGAATTCCTACGGTAATCATTTATTCTCGTATAGAAAAATATCTAGGCTCTAAAAACTTCTTATATAACAAACAATACGGTTTCAGACCAAAATCCAATACGCTTTCGGCAACAGTAGACCTTATCACTAAAATAAGAAATAAGATTGATGAAAAACAAATAGTACTCGGTGTTTTCATTGACCTCAAAAAGGCGTTTGATACCATTAGTCATAAACTACTTCTTAAGAAACTGTTACATATTGGTATCACTGGTAAGGCTCATGATATTCTTAAATCATATTTTACAAATCGTCGTCAAATAGTCAAAATAGGGCAACATCAAAGTTCTCCTAACTCAATTACATTCGGTGTCCCTCAAGGCTCAATTTTAGGGCCTCTTTTATTCTTAATATATATTAATGACATACAGTTCATAGGCTTACAGGCTGAAATTTCCTTATACGCAGATGATACAAGCTTATTCTACAATGGTCATTCAATTAAAAGTATAGTTTCAAAAGTACAAAGTGATTTAAATAAAATAAATAATTGGTTTTTGTCAAATTTACTCACAATAAATACAACAAAAACAAATTTCGTCATATTCGCGGCAAAAAATAAAAAAATAAACGAATCCATACAGCTCAAAATAAATAATGAGTGTCTAAAAAGGAAAAACAGTGAGAAGTATCTTGGCCTTACTTTGGATCACCACCTCAATTGGAAGCAACATATAGATAAAATTAAAACTAAACTGACATCTTTAACCGGTACTGTACGTGGCATAGCCAAATGTCTTTCACGCAAAATTAAATATATTATTTATAATTCATTAGTCAAACCACATATAGACTACTTGATAGAAATTTGGGGGGCAGCTGCTAAAACTAATTTAGACACGATACAGATAGCCCAGAATAAACTGATAAAATCTTTGTTCAATTATCCCTACCGTACACCTACTCAAAAAATATATAAAGATACTAAAATAATGACTATTAAACAGTCCTACATATACTATACATGCGTGCTAATATACAAAATTTTAAATAACCAAATCCACACTTTACTGTCATTCCGTAAAAAACACCATACACAAAAAATGAAACTAAGAAATTCACATCATTTATTATCACGCCAACCAAGAACAAACTATGGGAAAAACAATATTGAATTCGAAGGTGTGGAAATATACAATAAATTGCCAACAGAAATAAAGACTGCAAAGACAATACATAGTTTTAAAAATCAACTTAAAATGCACATTTTGGACGAGATGTAATGGGCAATACCACTATACTACAAATAACAATAAAACTGCACAATACCTACCATATATATTATACAAATTATTATATTAAAATTACTCATCATTTCATCATTCAAATTACTCATATTAAAACAATTATTTGCCGCATCCAAAGTGGACATGGCTCAGTGCATTTTGCATCCGTGGTTGCTAGCCGAGTTAAATAGGTACCTATAGCGCGAGCAACTTTCTGTTGGTAATTTTGTTGGTTACCTACCCGATACAATTAATTATGTACCTACTCAACTTATTATTTGTCGACACCAAAATTTAAGTTTTTTATTTTAGTCTAGTTGTGCCAGTTATCAAATATTATTACTAAGTTAAAAAGTTTTCTCAGTAAGTGAATTTATGTAATTCTTTATGAGAAATAAACATCTTTAAACCTAACCTAACTCTTTCGAGATGAATACACCTACTTTATGGCGAAGAAGTTAGTCATAACCAAATAGAAACAATTACCGCTTTCGGTAGGTACTTTCTCGGGCTCTCTTTGGCTCTCTTTGGTTCCGGATAAAAAGTATTCTAATATCTTACTAATATTATAAATGTGACAGTGTGGATGTTTGGATGTTTGTTACTCAATCACGCAAAAACGGCTGAACGGATTTGGATGAAATTTGGCATGCACGTTGTCAAGGGTACAGAGAAGGACATAGTGTACTTTTTATCCCGCGATTCTCGCAGGAACTCCGAAATTACCACGGGTGAAACCGCGGGGCACACCTAGTATATAATATATATTATACACCTACTTTGTTGCAAGATTAGTGTAAAATATAACTACATAATATAATTAAATTTTTCAATATCACCCTAACAAATGCATGATTTTACTCAATAAAATGTAGAATTTTACAAGAGCATTTGCAGGTCTTCGACGCACGCTCCAAGCTCGGATGAAGAAATCCCACTTTGTATAATTCCCGTTGAAAAGGCATTGAAAGCCCCCAGCTCCCGCTAACTATATTAAAAAAATATTCAAAGAATGAGAAAATCGCTCTGAATAAATGTTTTTTAAATGAAGAATGGCTTTCCTGTATCTACATTTAAATTATAAAAAGTCAATTTAAAATATGTTGAATAAGCCAGACCCAAAGTTACTCGGTGCTAGCAAAATAGGGTTTAGGGTTGCTTGGGCACTTGATCACACTGATATTATAAATGTGAAATTTGTGTGTGTGTGTGTGTGTGTGTGTGTGCGCGCGCGAGTGTATGTGGAGAGAGAGAGAGTAGATTTTTTTGTGCTCCTTTCACGCAGATATGGTTGGACAGATTTGGATAAAATTTTAAATAGAGGAAGTTTAATACTCTATCCCGAATATTTTGATGGATCAGTGAGTCAGCGTAACTATAAAATTTGATAACACTTCCACACTTGAAATAGTACATTGTTATCCTAGGGGTAAAAGTCTTTCTCCCGAGGGTAACACTGTGCTTTTCATTACGAATGCAAGGAAAGTCAAAATAAAAATAGGAATTAGCTAAAGAAAAAAATGAGTGAATTTTATTTTACATAAATCAACCATTATGTGTGCTACTGGCCAGTAAGTATGCCCCCTATGACATAAAAAAAAAACTTGAGTTTCTGCAGTATCCACCTGTCAGTTGAAAGTGATTCTCCCTAGGGCTGAAAAGGGTTACTTTCAACCCGCTTCTCAGGCAACTTCAGACCTACTTTCCGAGTATGAGTAATGAAAAATTCCTTTTCATTTCATCCCGGAAATTTCAAGGCAAGTCTGATGAATTTTACGTGGTGGAAGTGTTATCAAATTTTATAGTTACGCTGACTCACTGATCCATCAAAATATAGAATATTTCGGAAAAACTTAGCAAATCACTGTCCAACAGATAAAATAAAAACTTATCTACGTCTATTTTCGGTCTTTTTTTTTTAAGATTTAAACTCTAGAACTATTTTTAAAAAGTGCTGCGAACTGTAAAATTTTTATTTTATTTTATCTGATAAAATTTTAACCATGTTCAAACTGCTGGGTCCAGAAATTTGCACAAAGCAAGCTAAAGAAATAGTTTTTGAAAATGAAATCCTTAATGTTTCAAATTCAGGCAGTTTTAAGCATTAAATGAAAACATAAACCATAACAGCTTCATAACACAGAACCAGTGAACCGAAAAATTGGTTTTGCCCACAGTTCGTATCAAAACTCCTTATTTATTAACCTTACCTTTGACACGTGGCTGTTTCCATAGGCGTATATAGGGGGGGAGCCAGGTGGGCCGTGCCCACCCCAGGATGGTTTAGTGCCCACCCTAGGATGTGGGGCTACTGATTCGAAATTCTATAATACTGATAACTAACTTCAGAAGGTTCTTCAAAATAGACTTAATATTTAAAAGTTTGCACCCGCGACCTCCCGAGGATTAATAGTTATTTTTCAACGAAGCTTGTGTTGTTAGTACCACCTACAGAATTTCGCATCGGCCCTAACATGTTAGGGGCCAGGCCCCCCCTGAAAAATAAGCCTAGATACGCCAATGGCTGTTTCTATATATGTAGGTTTTACCCCGCCGCCGTGACCCATGTATCGGCTGTAATTTTATACAAGCTTTTGATCTGATTGGAAGGAAGCAACTCGCGACACTCTCTCAGAGGTGAAGCCGTAGACAATACACCTCCAGACTCCACATGTTATGGGAATGTTCCGGAAGCTTAGTTTAACATACTATATTATGTAAGTATAATAAGTATATTATAGTACTTATATTAACTGTGGTTTAACAATGTTCATGAAAATTTTCAAACCATTCCCAAAGGAAATTGACTTAGATAAATAGTTCGAGCGAATGAAATATTATCCCAGTGGAGAGAGTAGGTAAGTAAAGTTGTGAGTACGCGAACACAATCTAAAATTTATTTTTTTATCTAGAAATAAGAAGTAACTGAGTGAGTTTAGGTGCGTATTTTAAATCGAAATATAAAAGGTCATATTTTAATCACACTTAATTATAGGAAGGTACTAGTTGTGCCCCGCGGTTTCACCCGCGTGAGTTTTGGAATTCCCGCAGGAACAATTTTTTTCTTAATAAAGGTAGCCTAAGTTACTCCTTATAAAATCAAAGGCGAAATTCTGTTTTTAAATACGAATCGAATTTAGACTCTTTTTTGTTACAGTAATTTTCATATTTTTTCACTTATTTATGTTCACAAATCACAATGGAACAATCCTCTAAAAGTATTAAGATATTTTTCCACCCTTTACGAAGAAAAGTCACTTGAGATTGAATGGGAGAAAGTTTCCCTTTAATGTTCTGCTCAAAGGACTTGTGTACCTTTGTGTTAAAGCTTAATCGGGGGAACTTTTGACATCCTCTTTCAATGACAGTATTGAGTTACCTACAGCGGTACGTAACTACCACGCTTGTAAGTCCAACCGTGGACCTGCGCCGTTGAAGCGCGGCCTACATTCTGTGATAAATTGGGCCAAACTGATTCAATACACAGAAGACTGAATGAAGCGATCGAATGACGTGATCGAAGAAGGCCTATTTTTTATCTGACAACAATATGGCCTGTTTAATAGAGGATATCTGCAGGGTTACCAAGCTTCGCTCGTTGTGTATAGCGCCATCTGTTCATACGTAGAAAAACAAACACTCATTTTTCATTACCTGAAAACACGGATAAAACGACGTTTTCTAAAAATGAAACCTAGCTAGATCGATTAATCGCCCCCGAAACCCCCTGCATACCAAATTTTGTGAAAATCGTTGCAGCCGTTTCCAAGATTCCGATATACAAGAATTGCTCGTTTAAAAGATAGTAGATAGATATTATATACTATCTGTGATAGAGATACGTGTCGCGAATTCCGATTCGTATTAGTATAGAAATAGCCTTGTTAATGTTCCCACTGCTGCCAGACGCCAGTATCTGTAGGTTTTTTTTTTAATTTACCACGGTTTTGATCACCACAAAACTTCCAACTTGAGCACTAGCCGTGACTTTATAGCCTTTTTTTAATTAACATTATAAATAGGTCAACGTGAAGTATCTTTTGTTTCGGTGCAGCCTCGATTTCATTGGTGGGAGATAAAACAGTCCGGCCACGTGCGGGTTGGACTCGCACACATAAGGTTCCGTATATATTTGTGGTTAGGTACGTAAATAGTTCGTTCATCGCGGGAATCGAGTCCGAAGAGTTAGATAGTGTTAGTTTAACTTATATTTTTGTGATGTAAATAGGTACACGGTTTTCAGATTTTTTTCCAATTTACTTGGTTTTATTTACTTTCCTTATATACGAAACCTTTTAAACACGCTAAAATAATGTTGGAAAATAATACGGTGCACTACGCAAACACAGACAGAAGAGTAGCTTAAAATTAACAGTAGACCAAAGTAGAACAAAGTCCTTTGTAGAGCGAAGAAGAGTTTTATCATAATAATTGTAAAGATATATATCGTAGACTATCTGTTCCCGCGGGCAGCCCGCGTTAATGTCGGGATCCCGCGGGAATTCCGGAGTTGAAAGAACGCTATGTCCTTTTCCCGTACCCCTGACAATATATGGTATGCAAAATTTAATGAAGTTTCGCCCGCGTTAATTTCGAAGTTTTCGCGGGAATTCCGGTATAAAAAGTAGCCTATGTCCTTTTTCGTTTCCTTGACCACGACGTGTATACAAAATTTCATGATGATTGACCGAGCCGCTAGGGCGTGAAAGCGTAACAAACAAACAAACAAATTCACTTTCGCATTTATAATATTGTAAATATTATTATATAGGGTATAAGGTTAACAGGCTTATTGGAGGATCCTGTTTTCGATTTTCGTTTGAAAAAAAAAATCAAGTAAAAAAAATTATAGTAACTGAAGCACACTAGTTGCCGACGCGCTGACTTATCATAACTTTAAGGGAATGTGGTCGTTGTAAACACACTCTGCAAGTGTTATGTAACCGACTGACTTAATAGTTGAAATTAAATAGGGAATGTCAAGGCATGAATGAATGACTAATGACTATACCTACGTGTGAGCTGAGCAGCGTGCCGCAGCAGCTGCTATAGGGATGCGCCAAAGTCAGATTTATTTTGCTTGAATGAACTATCACCATGGTGCATCGTATCTACAGTATTTTTAAACGCATATTATGATGGTGGCTTAACCGAGTAATTCAAAGGACCGTGTAGTTTTTCAGAGCAGAATACTGCTATTACTCAGAAGTAATTTAAATTACTATCAAATAATAATCAATAAACAACGCAGTATCCACAGAGAAAATAAATTGGCAGGCGCCGTTGCAAAGGAAGTTAGAGCAAATGCTCTAACTCGCTCAAAACTTATTTTGCTGCTATCCTAAGTATATTTATCACAATATTCCCAAAAATGTGAATTTTGAAAACAGTGACTAAGTAAAAACATAACCATATTATGGCGTTTAATACATTTCTTTACGTTAATGAATGTTTTAGTGCGGGATGAATAGTTTTGTGTGCGAAAATCCCCCGAGCGACGCTCGTTTTCATCTGTTTTCATATTAAACTAAGTCGATGTCCCTTCTATCTGTTATTTTCTGTTCTGTGGGCATACCAACTGCCATCCATCTCCGAATTGAATGACACTTGACAGTTATTTCCAAGATGAGGACTTCGCGCAAGGATCTCAAACAAAAATCATCACAAGTCAAAGTATGTATGTAACTTTTGTTTATTTGTTTCAATTTTCTATGAAAAATAATGTATCTTTAAGTAATGTACGTAAACATAGTCATAATAATTAAAACCGCGGAAACCTCTACCGAGCGTTCTATAGAGGATTTTTTTTTACATTTTTTAAAATAAGTAATAGTCAAACTCTAAACACATCATGCTTTTTGCCGGATAACTAACTAATTTTATATGAACTGCTTTTATAACGTGTAAAATCATAAACTGACAGGTTATCCTGGTGAGAATCCCAGGCCCCAGCTTATAATCATGAATTTATTAATTTGGATGTCGATAAGCAATACAGTCATGTTAATTCACAAAATTAAGTTATTGATACAGAACGCTTTATTGATTCTATACAACGTTTTTTATTATGTGTTTACTTTATTACATAGTTTAAATACTTACCAACAAATTGTTGAACATAAAAAAATGTTGACACAAAATGACGCTATAATTTTTAAACACGATTTACTCAAAACTCTATTGCTTATCTATGTCCATTTATAATTTTTAAAAGTGGATGAAAGTCAAACTGAAGGATTCTACTACACACTTACATGTACATACGTGTAAATACAGGAGTGGACAAAATGAAACTGAATTGATGAAAAAAACTTTCAGAGTACCTTTAATGGAAATAAAAATGTGAAGCTATAGGAGTAAAATGTTTTATGAATCCAAATCCAAAGTGAGTGGCAGCAAATTCTATTTTTAAAAACATCTATTACCTAAATGAAAAATAAAAAATAAAACAATAATTTCCAGATCCTTACACGTTGGTGTTCGCAGATAGACGCCCTACTTGAAGAAGGTGTCCAAAATTTCACACAAAATTTCACAGTCAAAACTATGTCATTATTTTATATAATAAGAATAAAATAAATTTATTTTAAAGGCATTTAACTAATGTATGACATCTATATAAAGTTTAATAATATTATCTATAAAAAATATCATTAAAAATAATCTGTATTAACAGATAGGTGACAATTAGGTATTATTTTAATGATATTTTGACGTAATATCTACCTATCCTTTTTTATTTATTTAGCTATACCTATACCAAAAATACGTTTATAGAAGTTAGTGCTACTGTTTTTATACAGTTCAATTTTTTTCTTTGTAATAATTATTTCTACATTCTATTTGTAATAACCCGAGTATTCTCAGCAGTAATTATATTCTTTTACTAAGAAGTCTATCACACCGTGAGTTCTTTATTATAGATATTTATATAGGTACGTATTAAATACAATATAAAAAATATAAACATATTTGTTAGTATTTTTTATACGTAACTATCATTATAATCCTTAGACATTATTACCTATCAGACAACTGATATATTAATAATAACTAATTATTTGGAAAATACAGAGTTTGCAAATATTTAAATACAAAAGTTCATCACATAAATGTTTACCCTGACGAGGAGATCGAACCCGCGACACCTGGAGTATCGGTCAGTTTCGCTAACCACTACACCAACAAAGTATTTTTTTTATATCGTAGAGGTACTTTACAGTTTGTGCAAAAAATAGTTAGTATAAATAAAGTGTTAATAAAATAACATTGAAAATTATTTAAAGTACCTATCTACTATGTATTTATCCATGGAAAAGCCATAGACGCAACTTAACAAAGTTAACCGTCACTTGGTGAAGTAATGGACAGTAAAATTTATTCGTTGCCAGGACTACCAGAGAGATAAAGGCAAGTTCGAAGACGTTGGTGGTGGGTGCTGCGCAGTAAACTCCACGACTGCTGGCTGGTAAATACTCGTTGGTATACGAGTAATAAGGCTTTCATCTATTTGAGCTGCACCAACACCATGAAGTAAGTTACCACAGCTCCGAGGACCTGACAGAAATACAATATTCTTTATTAATCTAAAGGATGATTCACGTTGCACCTTGTCGCGACCGGGCCGGACCCCAGACGAGGCCCGGCTGAGACACTGTCAAATATCTATAGTACTTATATACTTTTTGAATGAAGTGATTCAAGCTTGGCCGTCGCCGGGTCATGCCCCGCCGGGACCCGACCGGGGCACGGCGTCAAAAGGTCGGAGGGTATTGTTTCCCAGCTCCTGCTCGACCCGGCCACGACACTTCTCGCTTTCTCCAGGTTGAATGTACACCCCATCTTTTTTTAGTAGTTTCGCTTCGTGTTTCTCATCGAGAGAAATAACAACAGTTGCCATAGCTGCCACAAAACACCTATCATAGACAGCCGTGCAAAGAATACACGCAAACAGCCCGGTGTAGCATGAATGACGGGTAGACGTGCCCCGGGTGAAGTCCGGCCCCGTCACGACACGGTGTAACGTGAATCATCCTGAAGACTAAGAAAGAGTGCAAATTAAGGCAAACACAATTCTACCCTATTCCCTATCAAATAAATCGGTAAAGTAGCTAATTATAGTGATGTCCAAAAATCTCTATACACAAAAAAGGCGAGTTTCATATCAATAACACTTGCACTTTTTGACTATTTCGTAAGTAGGTACCTACTGAGTTTCTTTTCAGCTCTAGAAACATAGCAATGAAAAAACTTCACAACCGATTTTATTTATTTAATAGCTGACGACACTTCTTTATTTATTCGTCTTTATAAAGACGAACTCCCAGCAACAGCAAAATAAAAGAAAAACTTCTCAAAGAAGCTCACACAATCTAGAGTTTTCATCGCGTTCGACTGCGCAATCAGATTTGACTGAATATTAAAATGATATCAAAGACGTGAACAAAATCAGACTTTCGTTCGTAGGGTTGGCAACAACATTGCTGTTTAATTAAAAGCCGTTAGAAACAGAGTTGGTGATAATTAATTCTCCCGCCTTTACGCAAGTTGATTAAACACGGAGTGATTTATTTTATAAGGTGTGTACTTATTCGTTGTAAACATTTTAATTAATTAATAAATTAACAACGGCCGATTTGGAGCAAGTAAATCGACTTAAGTCTCTAGAGTCGGATTATGTTCTATAGCTGATGCCCCCGATTTCACCCGCGTGCAATTACTTTAAAAGAAGAAGTTATCAAACTCAATCCCGACACCCGATTTCGATGAAATAAATTATGTTGCTTCAAGCTAAGCCTAATCTACTTGTGAGGACCACACGAAAATTCCTCCTGTAGTTTCTCACATAGGCGTAAACAGGTGGATACACAAAAAATTTAAAAAAACATTTTTTTTTTGTGTGTTGTTACTTTTCTTTCCAATTTTTGGTAAATAAATACTATATTCAATGTACATACACGAGGATTTTAACTAATATAAAAAATAAATAAATAGATTTAGTGTCAAGAATTTTCCTATTTATTCATATCAACTCATTCCCTACTAGGATAGTTTTGTTAAATTTAATTTTAATTTATTATTTTATTAAAATACGGTATTTCTTCAGAAAAAACCTTCTGAATCTCACAAAATAAAAGATATATAAAATTTATATCGATATCGATCGACTAAGATATTATGATCAATTTACACAGATACACGTCTATTACATACAATTTTAAAGTAAGTAGGTTTATCAAGATGAAGACTACGAAGATAGGTACATATATACTTTAATTACTTAGGTATTGTACTTCCTCTTTCCGTTAGCATTTATCTCACTTGTAACTTGGTATTTCTTTGTTAAGAAAAGTAACTTTTTTGTACGTTTGCTTCTTAAATTATTTCCTGTCACAACAATTTCATCACACTTTGTTATCCAGTGAAAGGGAGGTGCTAACAAAGTTTGTTTTGGACTTATTTAATAACAGACAATGAAGTTGACGAGTCGTTTTCATTAAGTCTTATTTCGCTTTCTGAATATTCCGTCTGCTCACACAGAGCCGTGAAAGCAAAATAAGTAGCACTCATTCATTTACTGAGTAATCACGAAATCTCGATGGGTATAACTGCGATGTTCTACACAAATCCCTATTTCCCTTGAACACGCCATTTAACTTGGGAACGACTTTACCGATTTAATTCATCTTTTTTTTAAGGTAGACACATTGTAGAAGATGATAAAGAAAAAAAATTAAGAAATCAGAAATATTAAGAAAATGCGGAAAATTCGAAACTCACGCTAGTGAAACCGCGGGGCACAGCTAGTATTTAATATTAAAAGGGTAAAGTATGTACGTTTGCGTAGGTTTCGATGTAGAGGGTAATATTTGGAAATATTGGAATGACTCTA
Source organism: Zygaena filipendulae (assembly GCA_907165275.2). Lineage (NCBI taxonomy): Eukaryota > Metazoa > Arthropoda > Insecta > Lepidoptera > Zygaenidae > Zygaena > Zygaena filipendulae. Next base: position 3,128,426 of record OU015668.1, read on the forward strand.
AAAATAGTTTTAATGAGAACTACAGCATTCCTTGTAGTGTACATAGGATGCCTTTTTAACTCGGTACAAAGGGTCTTTTGAAACCGCGAGAAGGACATTTCTGTAAACACTATACAGTAACGAGTTATTTAGATCTCGTAACAGCAGGGCAATTATGTAACTTTTGTTGCTCTCATATTTCAGTTTCAATGAGAAAAATAGCGACTTTGTGATTAATTAATCATGTTCAGACAGCTTCAACTTTTGAAGTGTGTTTATTTTGGTTGATTGCTAGATATTTAAGGTGTCAAAACCTGCATATTGTAATCGCAAAACCGCCATGTTTTTGATTGAAACCGAAAAATGATAGAAATAAAAGTTACATAATAGCCCCTCAGGAGTAAGGTATTTTCATCCCGATATAAGTAGTTTCTGTGGAAATTCTGAAATTAATTCTAACTAAATTCAAAACCCTTATTATGCGATAAAGCATATTACAGTGCAGTACATATTACAGACGTTTGGGAATGAATTGCTCTATCCAATTACTATTTTTTGTTCTCCTAGTTTAAAGTACGATCATTAAAAGCCAGCCCTGCAGAGTTTTTTGTCAGTTCTTCTCAGTCGAGGACGTATTCCGAACTGACGGTAATTTATAGTTCTAAAAACCTGCTGACGATTTTAAGCGATTGTAACAACCAATTCTAAGTAATAAATTAGCTTTTGAATTTCGAATTTTTTGACCGAAACCGCGTTGGGACCAGCCGGTGTTTGGATAAAATAGTATTCTTCTCCTTCTTCTAACTTACGGAGGCGAAGAGATCCAGCGATACGGTGAAGAATTTGGCTCCGGAAATGCTCATCGCCTTCTGGCACTGCTGACACACTATCTGGACGAAGGTCTTCGCTTCCTCAGAACCGTCGTACCACTGGCAGGAGTAGGCTGCCTCCATCACTGATGAACTCTTTTAACAAGCGATAAAATATTGTGTTTACTCGCTGCCTATAGATAGCAACGATATGGTGTAGTAACTACAGTTGGGTACTGAACGTGACTGCTGTGCTAAGGGTCTCGGGTTCGATCCTATGGCACCAGAGAAAACTTTATAACTTAATATAACTTGGTATAACCTAGTTCTGCTTAGTTTGGGCGCAAATAGCACTGTGTGGTGATAAGATCCAAATATTATTATTTTTAAATAAATTAATTATTAGTTGAATCTTAATAGTACCTGGAAGAATGGTATTTCTTTTTTGGTAAATTTTACAGTTTTTAACGTAAGTATAGGTAAGTACTTCAGGTACTTACCTATATTTCAGTAGCTTTAGTGTTGCTGTGTCAGTAAAGCAGTACCAAACACTCATTTTTCATTGCCTAAAAACATGGATAAAACGACGTTTTCTAAAAATTAAACCTAGCTAGATCGATTAATCGTCCCTGAAACCCCCTGCAATTTTATTCCAGAACAAAGAGATCACTTATAGGAATCTCGGACTTGACGCGGGTGGAACCATCTGTGACAAATACTTAATTAATTTTTTTAAGTACAATTAATATCCTATGAGAAAAATTAATACCTAACTTTTATAGGTGCCTTACAATTTTTTTTTTCATATTTTAAGTAACGCTGCTGATTAAATTTAATAAAAATTCTATCAAATTTTATGATGGTATTAATTTCGAATTAACAAAGTTAAAGAATACTGATAAAAAGTTAATAACAAGGTAAGTTCTTGTTGCTTCGAAAAACTTTTTGTACGAAGAAATTACGTAGGCCTACCTATAATTTTCTTTCCATTTCAGACTAATTTGACAACGAAATTGAATGTGTAACAATTTTAATAAACTGAACGGTATAGACAAATATAATTTTCAATTACGCAATCACCTGAAGATCTTAAAATTTTTAAAGGTCGCTCGTAATTAATGTCTTCTACAACTCTAAAATCCTGGTGAAAGTAATAAATACGGATTCTGATATAGATTTAATTAAAACCAATACGATCCCTTTTCTAAAGAGGTTGCGTGGGTTGTTGGTATAAGGCCAAGTTACAGCTTCTAAATCTATTTTATGTGTTGTTTCACCAAAATTACCTACTCATTCGAAAATTACCCATTCTGCGGGCCGATTTTTGAATGATATTACTCTGATGTTACTAAAACAAAATTGCGAATAGTCAAATATTTGTTTTTAGATATCTTTATATAATATTTTTATAATATATGCTTAAAATATTATTTAATATTTTACGTTTCTACGCTTGACGTTTGGTTTTGTTTTGGTACCTAATCCATGACGATGGGTGTATTTTTAATCTTTGGAATTCCGAAAAGCATTGGCGTTTTGTTTCGTTTGTCCTTTTAGACCGAAGGTTTGGAAATTAAGCATGATGACAGAAATGTGTTGTAGGTATAGTGAGTGTTCACAAATTAAAATTGGGTGCCATTCAGCCGATAGTGCTCACACAAGACACAGGGGTCTCCACATATTACCACACATATTATAATATTTATATCCTCGGAGCGACGGCTTATCAGCTCAAAGCGAGTATTGATAATATAATAAACCTACGTAAATGTGGGAAGACTTATCGGTGCAGGGGCTCGATTTTTGAATCGCTCGAATTACTATTCGCACACGGAATTGCAAGATTCACGCGTGAATGCTTAAAAAATGTATGAGTGATGAGGATTCGCACGTGGATTCGCGATTCCGTGCGTGAAAGTAACTAAAGATTCAAACTTATCGTCATTTGTCATGTCACGTGGTCACAAAAAATCGTACGACTCTTATTATTTAGGTCCTTTATTTTCTATAAGGATAACAATAAAAAAATTAAATCATACCTCTTCGATGAGCCGGTTGCCGAATATGCAGAAGTGAAACACTTGGCCAAGAGTATAGCTGAGGTAGCCGACTGTACTGAACGCGTACACGTTCAATCCATTGATCTAAACAAGTAAAAAATTCCTTTACTATCTATTGGTATAATTTTCGGTTTAGAACATAGTATTCTACGATATTAATATGCCAAAATGCGAAAAAGGTTAACATTTCATTGTAAAATGTACAAATTAGGTAGGTACTGTCGAGTTTTCGTGTAAGAAATTTTAAACTTAATATTACGTATGCGTTTATTTAGATACTAGCTGTGCCCCGGAAACCTCCGGATAACTTCGGAGTTCCCGCGGGAAACCGGGATAAAAAGTACCCTATGTCCTTCTCTGTACCCCTGACAACGTGCATGCCAAATTTCATCCAAATCCGTTGAGCCGTTTTTGCGTGATTGAGTAACAAACATTCAAACATCCAAATATCCACACTTTCACATTTGGACGCAGATAAGCAATAACATGTTAACCCACAATATTAAGTTATTGATTCAAAACGCTTTATTGAGAGTTATAGAGCGATTTTTATTATGTGTGTACCTTATTAAATTTTTTAAATACCAAAAAACATTTAAACATAAAAAAATGCTGAAACAAAATCACGATATGATTTTAAAACACGATTATTCAAAATTTCTCCAATCTGGGTTAACACACTATTGCTTATCTATGTCCATTTATAATATTAGGACGCACGACCCGTGGATCCCCTGGCTAGATCCCTTGGTGGGTCCACGGAGAATTTTTATTCCCCATGGACCCCCTCGGCAGTAAAGCGCTGACAGTGGGTCCACAGACCACAAGGAATAAAATAGGACTAGTAGAATTGCTATACAGTATACAATATACATACTATGATAAACAATTTAAGTACAATAATTTTTGTGTGCTTACGATGTGTAGATCGACAGATAGTACTATAATATTTTTAGCTCACACTTACTTTCTCTTACTATTTTTGTATAATTTTATATTTTTAAACAAGACAAGAAATAACATGTTGGTATAGTTGGTATCTGTAACTGAATATGATAAGGACTTTTCGAGAACCTTTTTTTGGAACGTTTGGTATCAAAACAGAAATTCAAACATAGGTAAAAATAATAAAACACGTGTATACCTTTGTCGCTTGGTAAGCCAAGAGCGTTAGGGTAATCGTTGACACAAGCATATGGAATAATAGAGCAGTCCCGTAAGTATCTCCAATGGACGCCACTAGTCTGAAAATAAGTTTTTCGATAACTAGCTGATCCAATGAAGTTTTTTTTTGTGTCTTAAGGGGCAAATGGGCAGGTGGTACACCTGATGGTATGCAGGTGCGTTGCCGACCTGGAATGGAGATGGGAGTATGAAGTCAGAAAAAATCAGATAATTCCTGATAATACAATTAACCATCGTGTGTCAACAAAACATATATTATACTAGCCGTTCCCCGCGGTTGCACCCGCGTTTATTTCGGAGTTTCCGCGGGAATTCCAGGATAGAAAGTCCCCTATGTCCTTTTATGTACCCCTGACAACGTGTATACAAAATTTCATGATGATTGGTTGAGCCGTTAAGCCGTGAAAGCCTAACAGACAGACAGACGGGAGTTAGTTTCGCATTTATAATATTAGTAGGGATTATCTAAATAATATGACCTCAATCAGTCAGTCACAATAGACACAGTCGTTTTTTATTTTGTGACTCGTGAAGAGTTTTTTATAGTAGGTATAAATGAGTTTTCTAGTTGAATTGTTTCAGTATTTCAAACAAAATTGGGCAAATAGCCATAGGTCAAATTATGAATAATGTTTTACGTACACTATGTAAAATATTTTAAACTGAAAAAAAAAATTAAATTTCTTATCAATCGGACCATTATTTCCAAAGTAAAAGCTTATTTGTTGACGCTAATTTTGTAATAGTAATACGATAAAATATTAATTGAGCTCACCTCACAACATGCTTATGCCGTTCAACCCAGTACTTGATTGCTGATCGGGCTAACATCTCTTGTTTCTGAGTAAGACCGTTTGGATTATTTGACATCGGCTGTCCGAAGTTCTGCAATCTTCCACCAGCGCCTCGCAATGTCATTCCGAAGTCTTGCTGAGTTGAATATATGCCACGGATGTCCATGTCAACTGGATCGGGTACTTTTTCGGATTTCTCTATTGGATATATAATATTTTATTGAGTAATATAATCTAAATTCAAACATCTAAATAGTTATAAACTTTATCGTCTGGAACCTTTCCTCCAAATAATATATTTATTGTCATATTACAAAAAAAGTCACTCAAAAATACGGCCCCGGGTCGGTATGGTACGGTACTGGTATGAACCAGCGGCAAAGGTGCCCATGACGCTCGCTGCATTGCCATGTTGAATGGCAATGGACAACCTTTGCCCCAGGTAGGAGCCGGAGCGGGCGTAAAAACCTCTCTCTCTGAGTCTGCGACCGATTTCGGAGACAAAGGTCAAACGACAGGACAAACTCAATAAAACGCTGGGGGTTCAGAGGCCCCCAGCGTTTTATTGAGTTATTTAATTTCCTTTTGCTGAATAATATTTGAGAAATGAGATCGATTATTGGATTAATAATAATGTCTACATTATATAGCTATTCTCTCCCGCAGTTTTACCTGATTCTCATTTGCTTCATCTTCAGAGGGTGAATTACCAGCAATTTTAAAATACGTATTCCTTTATTTGACAAGATAATCCCACATACCGATTTCTATGATTCTAACTTTGAAGCTGAAGATACTTCATTGTAAACTTTCACTCCCTTTTTACCTGCTTATGGGTTTATTTTCCAAAAATTCCTTACAGTTTGCCTAAGTTATAAAAGGAAATCATTTCTAATTTAGACGCTAAATCTTCAAGCTACTTATGCTGTGCCTTGATAAATCAGCCAGGACAAGTTGCATACTTATTTCTTTTTCATTTAGAAAAAAATTAATGACTCGGGTGATAAAGCCCCAAGGTCATCTTCAGCTCTATTTCTTAGGTGATGAATAGGGAAATTATATTACTTATCTTATATTACACACCAGTTGAAGAAGCTCTGAACAGCTCAGCGGTATTTGGTCTGTACGTGTCAAGAGAGGCGCTCAACTCCATCAGAGGTTTCATGATCGCTTTCAAATGCTGGAGCTGCTCACAAGCGAAAATCAACCAGGAGCAAAACATTACGTCCACCAAATTGGCTATAGCCATCGAAAAGAGCAACCAGTAAACCTAGCGGACAAAGAAAATTTTAAATCTAAGTTTACGAAGACTTGAAATAATACCTACCTACGTCATGTTATAACCTCCTGAGAAAAAAATAAAAGACTGGTGTTGAGAATCATAAGTGATTTTATAAAAAATTTCATACTGGGTTTGTCCGTGCACGTTTTTTGCGAATTCATAATAATAAACTAAAAAACTCACCTGAAACGCAAAAGCTATGACGTACATTGTGCCACTCATAGCGTCGAATGGATACCAAGCCTTAAGAGGAAGCCTAGGGGCGGGCTCTGTCAGCGTTTCATTCGTTTCTTTATCGGCGATCAGACGGACCGATTCACCAAAAAACGTGATTGTCACCCAACCTTACAAGACAATGAAAGAAGTTTTTACGCTTATTACAGTATGATATAGTAAATATCCGCAAAAAGTGTACCGAAATTCTATTATTAAGATATTGTATACATACTTATAAGTTTTTTTAGGTGTAAATGGAACAAAATTATTTTTTTTATTTGTTATATAATAATATTATAATATGCCACTTTCAGTTTATTGCCCCCTTTTCTGTCTAATCTTCTAAAGTGCCTATAACGATTGCAAAAGCCAGAGAAGGGCTTTCAGTGGAAATAATGTAGGTAAATAATATTTTATAGATTCGCAGAAACTCGACTGCTAAACGTGAATTTACGAGTATATTTACACACTTGAATAGTGAGCTTGTTTACTTATCTTTTGATTAAAAACGATCTCTTTTGTAAGTAAGAATCCAATGTCTACAAAATATACTGTCTACTTAAACTTAGATAACTACCTAAGTTAGTAAAATAGATCTTAATATTAATGTAATAATGTTTATTTCTACCGGCCGGGCCAGCCAGTGGAATTCTCTCCTCATAATGAGAGAGTGAGGGTTGAATTCCAAGCTCCTATTCAATAATCTTTTCGATTCTATTAACAAATTGCAGAGATTACCACAGGCTTTACTGCAGTGAAGGAAAATATCTCAGGGAAACCTACAAACATATTTTTGGCAATCCTAAAGCGTATAGAGGACCAAATCTGCTCAAGCAAAACACAAAGCTGTACTACGCCCTTTATTGATATGGGAATCTCTACTTATAGGTACGTATATAGATAATAATAGTGCTCTCATTAAGCTGACTTTGTGTTTTGACGTCACGTTTTGTTTCGACCAACAGTGAGGCGTTACGTTTCCCTTCTTTATTTTGCACATTTATATAGTATTTTTTGCAATTAAAGAATAAGAAAATAATTGTTTAGCTGATGGACTGGACTGTCCCTTCCGGAGACACTGGGTGGGCCTTGCTCTATAGCACATCTACACGTAGATAAAAACTGTTCATTGTTTTGTCGTTTTACATTAAATACTAATAATACTAACTTAGGATGTAAGCACAACCTGTTACTTACTTCTTACTTACCATTTATGAACTGGTAAATGTCTAAATTATAAAAAATAAAAATAAAAAATATATAAAAATAAATTAAAGGTTATTATCACTATTATTATAAAGCATAACTGGCCGACCGAGCTTCGCTCGTAACGCCATCTGACATCGAGTCATTTGAAACGACATCAATATTGCCTATTGGTCGACTGTGTCAAACTTACAGCACCTCATTGGATTCATGTGGTGGGCGCTCACCAAAGTCCTCAACATTAGGGCTGACGTGTGAGAACATCAAAAAGGTTATACTGTTTACTAAAGAACTTACTGACGACGGAGAGTACGGTGATGCCACAGATAAAGTAGAGTAGCCTCCTCATCTTGACAAGGGCCAGCTGATGGTAGCGGGCGTCGGACTCTGTGAAGAGTGGATGACTGTTCGACTGGTTCCACACAGCCAAAGTCCTAAGTAGAAAGACGCACGAAATAAAAGCATTTTTTATACTATTATCAATTTTACCATGATACCTATGCCTAGTATTTTTAATAGTAATGAGTAATTTTATTGTTGCTAAATGTTAATAATTTTTAGCCTACTAAATTTGAATTTTTTCATAATTATGTAGGGTAGGAGAAAAGTTGCTGAGAGAATCCATAATGCAAGCTAGTTTTAAATAAGAATAATTGAAATGAATGGTTTGAAAGTTTTTGTTTGGATATTATACTTGAATAAATTTTCATTTTTTTCGTTTTAATATTGATTTATGTGTCGTAACTGAAGCGCAAAAAGGCTCTACATTTTAACGGAGGTGTATTTAAAATGTTAATAACATTAAAATAACCTTTGACTTCTGCCCTTTCGACTTTTATGGGTGCGTAATTAAATATCTGGAAAATAATGACCTCGCGCCGACTGTAATTTCAGAAACCCTTACCGCCCCTTTGCTCTTGGGGAACCATCCCCATCACCCAGTAGACGGCGTTACATTGTCAGATAGGCACACTTATCTATTTGATTTGCATATTCATCCCACGAAACGTAATAAAACCACTGCTTTCTGTACTTATAATTCATTGTAAATCAATAATAATAATGAACTTCACAACATACATGTAGATCTACTTAATTTACTAGAACTACTAGACTAGAATTACATATATTTTAAATATTATATACTATAGATATATAAACACACCCAGACTGGAGAGTGGAACTCTGTGTTCATCACACAAAGTCCACCTCCATCAGGAATCGAACCTGGCACCTCTTGATTAGCGGGTAGGCTGCATGGTGACCTAATGCGCCAATCGGGTCGAGTATAATATTAAATTTTACGCACAAACCTCGCATGAAATGTGTCATGCTGAAAATTGTACATGAATATAGCATTATAAAAGTTATATTATGTTCGTCCCTTGTGATTTCAAAGCAAAGAGACGTACCTGTACAATGAGTTTGACGTTGTTTTTTTTCCTTTTAAATGTAAAATCATATTTAAAGCAACGAACAAATATTTCATAGCGTTCCTCTCTAAAATAATGTCGTGTCTATGTTAAAAAGAAAATAGAATCACCGCCGCGCGCTTGTAGAGGGAAAATTATTTTCAATAACAGACCGCGTTTTGTGGGTGGGATCGAGGGACAATTTCTCCATCAAAATTGCGTCGGACAAAATAGATGTACCTATTTAGATAACTTTATAGGTAAAGATAGAATTCGCGGAGGTACGTTTAATTGAGTTTTAAAAGAAATTCTCAAGATTTCCGACTGGGAATAAAATTGACAAGAACTTTTTAATGCCAATCCTAACTTATAATCCCTACTTCCCTACTAATATTAAAATGCGAAAGTAACTCTGTCTGTCTGTCTGTTACGCTTTCACGCCTTAACGGCTCGACTGATCATGAAATTTTGCGTATACGTTGTCAGAGGTACAGAGACTTTTTATCCCAGAATTCCCACGGGAACTCCCAACTTATCGCGGATGAAACCGCAGGAAACAGCTAGTAGGTAATATTATAAATGCAAAAGGGAGATTTTAGTTTGTCACGTTCGCGCTATAACGCCTAACTACTCAACCAATAATCATTTCGCATATACGTGTCGGGAGTACAGATTAAACAGACGTAATATTATGAGGTACCTTTCATCCTGAAAACAGTGTTGTTTCCAAGAGAAAAAGAATTGATTACCTTACAAAAATAGAACTAATTGAAAAAAAAGTGTAATACTTTAAACAAAGCCGGCCAGTATATTAATATTAACAGGTGAAAGTTATTTTATGTTAATCACTTTTACCGGATACATACAGTAATTGTGGCGGATTCTACTCTTTTATTATAGTTAGTATAAATTAATCCCCGCATTAATCACGTTGACCAAAATTATACACGACCAGATTAGTTAGCGCGGAACCCAAAACTCCGCTCCCACTAGAAATCGAACCCTCTTTATTTTCAAATCATGGGAACCACTATAGTACCCATCCGGTCGTCTCAGTATCTCTGTGACGTTAAATACATTACCTGTAAAAGCTCTTAGCGTTAACAGCGAAGAATAACATCTTGATAATGGTATGAGCGAAGAACAGCACGGTAATAGTGTTGGCGGTGAGTTCGTTGACCTCATCGGAGTACTGCGCCATGTTGACGCCCATACACACGAAGTTGATGACGATGAGGAACGCGTGCATGCTCGCGTAGATCTTGCGCAGGAGCACTGTCATTCCACCATTTTCTAAAAGCATTGCAATCTCTATAACGCCAACATTCATAGAGTTTCGTAAAAACCTCATGCATTGGAGGCCCTGATTTCGAATGAGTAACTAAGGACAGTCAATGTTACTATTTTAATCCGAAGTATTTTCAGCTCCTACTTCTTAGTTCCTATGCATTCAAAGCTCACAAGAACGTCATAAAAATGGACGAGCTTAGGGCTCTGCTGAGGATCAGCACTAGGGTTTTCCACTACGGCAGTATGCGCAGATATCGCCCTTTTTGGCATCAACAAACCTACTGCTACTATCCGATGCCTTCCTGTACAAAATGATGTCTACTCTATGTATAAACTTTGTCATTTTTCTGATTACTGTATATGTGTAAAACACTCATTTCGCTTTGGTAAGTTACCTCATAGTGTCTTTTTCATTCTTATATTTTTCAAAATACGTTTAAAGGAAAAGCTTGCGCGCTTTTTCTTTTACGTAGAAGTCATAACCATTAACCACTGTCTGGACTGGTATATTCGTTTTATGATGATCGTGTTTTAAGTCTTATTATATAGATGGTACCTGAATGGTAATTGAATAGAAAGTGTCCTGCCATCTGCATCAACTTGATGTTTGGCATCAAGTCGGACACGAGGCCCTGGGTTTTCACTTTGGTCATCATCTGAAAATATTGCATCGTTGGAATCAAATTTGTTTAATTCTGAAATTTTTCTATCGAACCTACCAAAATCGTTATCAACTTCGTTCTTACCTTGAACGAGTTTTCTTAATATTTTGTTACACAGAAACTTAAATATGCTGTTTTCAAAATTTTAAATGTTAATTTCGCTACTTGTCCCCATTTTACGAATTGTGTTTTTAAATTTCGATTTTATTTTTTAATTAACGGTGTGCCAATGTCACGTGTGTCGCACACACCGGCCGTTGACAAAATGATCGATCGATTTATTAAAAGTTATTCGTTTCCGATTAACACAACTTTTGCACTGACGTGTATATTTCTAACTTGTGCCAGCCAATGGGGGATTGAGACGACACTTGGGAACCTACACCTGGGTGCCATCAGGCGAACACCTGGTGATTTCTTCTTCTTAATTATGGATGACCGTATACCCTTGTGTTAGTTAGGCACTAAAATTGTCGGTAAATATCATAAAGAACAAGATTCCACAATCGATTTTATGTATTCAATAAAATCGGTCAATGTTAGTTATGTTGGCTTCGTTTGTTTTTACAGCGTTGTCCGTTTGTTTTATTTTGTTGACTTTAGTCGCTTATTTCAGTTTCATATCAACTTTTGTCGATGTCTATCTGAAGCTCATGCACATGTTAGCTTAGAGCTAATATTTCAGTACCTACCGTATAACTGAATATTACCATATAAATGAATTTTGTCTTCATATGTAGGTAAGTATTAAGTAATATAAAATTTTGAATTAATTTCGTATCTATCAACTTAGATTCAATAATTCCTTTCAGTAACGTGAATATTGTAATTTATTGGTTTTGTGCTTCAATTTAGAACGGAATTTGGAATGAAACTGTAACCCTCGATGTGTAATATCTCTATAATCTCTATGGCTTAATATTAAATCTGTAAACATTCAAAGTCTGTACAGCTGTCCTGTCCGCAATCTCATAATCAAGTTAACGACTTGAAAGCTTTTCGAACCACAGATATTATCATATATCTATATATATATAAAATCTTTTGTCCTGAATGACTGATGGATCAACGCACAGCCCAAACCACTGATCGTAGAACCTGAAACTTGGAGGGTGAGTTCTTTGTATGATGTAGACATCCGATAAGAAGGGATTTTTGAAAATTCAAACCCTAAGGGGGTGAAAAGGTGGGGCAAAGTTTGTATGAAACAATTCCGCGGGAACTTTGAAATTATCGCGGGTGAAACCACGCGGGACAGCTAGTATATTTATATAAAAATAATCCCTATTTCCCTTGGTCACGGTATCACGCGTAAACGGCTGGACCAATTTCGCTAATTTTTTTTTGTTATTGTAAGAAGAAGAATAAAAGAAGTTTGAATTTCCTGCGGGAATTTTGAAATTCACGCGGGTGAATCTCCGAAACGTTTTGACAGGACTTTCACTGCTAATTAGTGGACGTTATAAGGAGTAACTTAGGCTACTTTGGAGTTCCCGCGGGAATTCTGAATCTCACGCGGGTGAGACCGTGGGGCACAGCTAATTAACAATACTTTAAGAAAGTTTTAATTTAGTTTAAAGTTTAAAACAATCGTTGTTATGATCGTTGGGGAGGCCTTTGATCAACAATCGACGTTCGTCGGTTGGTTATGATGACGATGAATGGGTGTGTATTTGGATTTCTGTTTGATGAAACTGTCGTCGTGGTGAAAGAATGGCTTAGGATCAAGTGATGGTCCACAGAGTAAATGAGAACTACACGATAATTTTGGTAAAAATCATGACAACCTCAGTTTAACCCGGGGTTATTTTTTGTCAGTCTGTATAAATGAATTCGAATTTTTGAGACGAGTTTTGCCGAGTAGTATTTTATCTTTTTTATAAGGAAAGCTTCCTCACTGACCCATTTGATTAATGCCCAATCGACCACTGAAGCCAGAAACATGAAGGTATGACAGAGGTTTCCTTTGGTAAAGTAGTAATTCACTAAGGTTTTTGCAATGACAAGGTTGAAATTTTTACGAGTTAAGGGACGGTAGGTACCTACCTAATTTTACAAAGAACATTCCTGCCTGACTCATCAAGGTCAAACCGAAAGTATACGATGAAGCTAGAAATTATAAGAAATTTTACACAAGGCTTACTTTTATAATAATGGATTTTTGCAAGTTCATAACCGGGATAAAAAGAGGGGTTTTGTTGTGTGGAAACTCCGCCATTTTTAATTTACAGCTATATGGAAACCCGCATTTATAATCTTCTTTTTTAATTAGGTAATGCGTATTCCACGTAGTATTATATTAAATAGAGCAAAATTCATTATTGTCGCTGTGCTATTATTAACTGCCAGCGGGATTCACTGTGAAGAATTCCGGGCATTAGGCAGGAATAATCCCCGGTATTCACAAGATACACCCTCCAAAATTCAAGATAATAAAACACTATTCATTGCCGCGTCGCTTTAGAAATAAAACCTCCGATATTCAGCTGTACCTACCTGTATAACCAAGATGAAGATTTTATTTCTATGGAAACAAGATTGAAAGTAATTAAGTCGAGTATCTACTTTGGCCAAGTGACTTTGTGATAAAACAACATAGGTAAGAACAAGATGGTTTAGTGAAGCGTCTAAATTTAATTAGGTAGATGAAAACATTGTTGAGATCAAACCCAGATTATGCTGAGTTCTGATTTATTGGAGGATCCGAGTATAAGATTCGCGAACAGCACCTACCTAGGTAATTAGCAATCTACAATTCCAGTTAACGATGTAGAGCTGGAAGGTTATTATATAGTTCTTTTTTACATTAGATGCTATTATGCTATCCCAAATAGAAATAAAATTGGGGCTAACTCTGCTTATCATTGCCATGAGACAGAACTTTGTACCTAATCATAAAAATCGATGTTTTTTTGTAAATTTTGATTGATAATTACTTGGTTTCTTATTTTTAACCGACTTCCAAAGTGGAGGAGGTTCTGTGTTAGGCTGTATCTATGTTTTTTTTTAAATAACGTTTTTACTGGAACAAAGGCAGCTTTTTTCGCGAACACAGAGCCTCTCTTTCTACCGCGAAGTACAGCTCCATATTTCCGTACCAATTTCGACAGTATCGTGAGGTAATAATGACACGATATCGGTGAACAACGAAACTGAAAGAATGATGAAGAAAATGATCCTCTAATAGTTGGTAGAAAATACGGCAAGGTTCGGCCATTTTTTATTTTGTTTTCGATATATTTTTTTTTCCTGAATGATAGTATACCCAAGGAGCTCAGGAGGTCTGTGCCCAAGGAGGTAAATCATTAAAATACAATCTAGCCAATCTAGTGAGTTTTCGATAATGGTAAACAAATAAAACTAAAAATTACCTACATAATACCTCAATTCCACAAGTCAGTATGTAACACGGTCGTTTCTTTTTGTTATTTTTACTTGTGTTTATTTTAACAGTGTTCAAACATAATCAGTTCAAGTTTTTAACAAGTTTACAAGGGTTTGTGGGGACAAGAACACGCGTAAAGGCTTCGCCTAGAGAATTTTGTTGCTTTGCATTACAAATGAGGATTGTTATTATTGTTGTACCTATTCTACTTTGAAAGAGGACCAAACATAATAATCCAGGTCATTTTAACTTTTTAAAGTCCATATTTTTATATTTATAATCTAATTAAAGATAGTAGTACATCATATCAGACATACTCATAGTTCATACATAATATCCATCCAAATCCATCCATCCACATGGTCCATGGAGGTCAACTTTAGGTTTTCCTTTAGGTATTCTAGAACGAAAGAAAGAAACATTTATTCAGAGAAAAAATCTACACGTATCTATATGTATATTATAGTATCTTATTTGGTTACAGGTTCGTTGGTTTAATTATTATTAATTAATTATTTATTAGGGTTTGGTAAAATTTTGTTTATAGTACCTAATCGGTAAAGCGTACATATACATGGTATAGGCACGCACGGGGTCTCAAGTACCTACCAACTCACCCGAAAACTCTTGAGATTGAAGCCTTATTCTCAACGAGATCCCGCTGAAAATAATAAGCTACCATCCATCTGTTGGTCCTTTAACCTTACTAATATTATAAATGTGAAAGTGAGTTGGTTTGATTGTTACGCTTTCACGGCTAAACGGCTCAACCGATCACCACGAAATTTTGCATACACGTTGTCAGGGGGTAGAAGAAGGACATAGGCTAATTTTTATCCCAGAATTCCCACAAGAATTTTGAAATTAACGCGAAAGAAACTACACAAAATTTGTCATATACTAGGTACCTACACGTTGTCAAGGGTAGGTAGGTACAGAAAAAAACATAGGATAGTAAGTTCTACTTTTATCTCGGAATACCTGGGGGATCTCCGAAACTAATGCGGGTGAAACCGCGGGGAACAGCTAGTAAAATTATAAAAATGTATACTTATATTCAATACCTTGCAACATTCCGACATTCTCTATAGTTAATATCTTAAGTAGCATATTGGTAGTAACTTAAAAATACGTCTTGTAAAAAATATTTTGGAGTGAAACGCTGACCCAAACAGTTGATGATAGCTGCGTCACTCGCAAAATACATAAGTACTTATATAGGTCCTTAAAACTCAGGGATACAGTAAAAACACTTTGTTGTGCCACGATAAATATTTATATCCTAACTAGCTGTTCCCCGCGGTTTCACCCGCAATAATTTTGGAGTTCCCGCGGAACTCCGGGATAAAAAGCAGCCTTATATGTATGTCCTACTCTGTATCCATGATAACGTGCATGCATTTCGTGGTGATCGGTTGAGCCTTTAAACTGTGAAAGCATAACAAACAAACACACATTTGCATTTATAATATTAGTAAGGATTTTAAATCGAAACAATTTCTACCAAATAGCAGCTAGTTCCCTATCAACAGATGAAAATTCCAAAAATGATCCACACATTATTTTGTTTTGTTGTACCTATATAAGTTGGTATAATAATATGTCAACATTAATGTAGATTGGTTTGGAATAGGATGAGGCCGGTAAAGTTCGTACAAATTGAATTATTCGACGCACAAACTCGCTAAGCCTCAGTAGGTACATACGTACCCCTTCAAACTGAAATCAGATTAGATGTTTTGTTTAGTTAGAGATTCTGATGATTACTATACATACATACAGCTATAAGTTAGATATATAAAACGGGCGGCGTTTCTAAAGCCGTTGATATAATCGCAATCCTACTATAATATAATAAATGTGAAAGTGTGGATGTTTGGATGTTTTGATGTTTGTTACTCAATCACGAAAAAACGGCTGAACGGATTTGGATGAAATTTGGCATGCACATTGTCAGGGGTCATAGAGAAGGACATAGGGTACTTTTTATCCCGGACTTCCGGCGGGAACTCCGAAATTACCGCAGGTGAAACCGCGGGTGAAACAGGCAAGAGCTCAGTGACAGTTTGGTACGACAACAATGTTTTTCTTGCAACTATTACAGTGTGTCATAGGAACCAGCAGTTTTCTAGTTTGTATTTACTATGCGTATTAAAATTTAAATTTTGACCTTTTGTCTGAATTTAGCTTAATGCTTCCTGTTATTGACGACAACGACCAACCAATGGCTTAAAGTGCTTCGCGGAGCACAGAAAACCTTCCAAATGGTCGGCCAACCCATCCCATCCACTAATCGCACCTAGTGATGCTGATCTTCCCTAGTTTTTTTTTTCTTTCACATTACTAGTAACTATCACATTTTCGAGAAAAAAAAACTTGCAGTTTCCCTGAATTCTACAAGAATTAAAATCAACATTTTCGTTAAGAAACCTTGAAAAGCGGTCATATTTTACGTATTTTAAATTTTAGTTAAGTCTACCATTATGCCAAGCAAAGATCATATAATCAGATGCCAAATTTCATGTTTTTACAAACGTAGTGATTATATGATCTTTGGTTTTTACTCATGTTGGGTAATTTCTAGATCGAAATGCGAGTTCTATGTTTTTTCTAACATCTACAAAGACGTAATCAACCCCATTGTATTCATACCATACGGAATAAAGCAGCAGCCATTCCCTTATAGGTAGGTATCTATGGTTGGCGCTTCAAAATAGCTTCCTTTAATAGGTACTCATAATATCATTGGATAACGGTGGGTTATCCTCCAGAAGAGCCTACTTGACGCCTTCGAATGCAGCAGTTAAAAGTTATTGTCAATTAAACTTGAGAACCTCCCCCTATAAGATGTCATCCAAATAATCTCCATCGATATAAAACGTGTGCACTTACTTAAGTTAATATTGGAAACTGTACTCTAGCCAAGCCCAGCGGTGTGAAACTCTCGCCTCTTTCGAATGACGTGGGTCCTACCACCTATCTCGTACCTATGAGTCTTACCTTTTCCATGCACAATTCAAAACTATTAGCACAGACTTTACGACGAAGGTTAATACGTCATCAGTAAACCTACGCACATTCATATCAAATTTCAATTTGATTTTGTTCAGATTTGGAGATTAGGTAAAATCATTACCCAATGATTTTACCTTTTAATATTTTTACCTTTTTAAAATTTTAGCTGTTGTGAGTGTTAAATCGGTAAGGAGACTAACAAGTTTGAGCCAGAAGGAGAGAAGAGGCCCAAAACGATATGGCTCCGCCTCCATATACATATAATAATATATACACAGGTACTCCTGGGTAAACCCTACTAGGTCGTGGGCCACTGCAACCAAAAGCTGTCCGAAAAAGGCTGATAAAACCTACTTACTATGTTGCCTCAATAATAAGTTTAACATTTTTGTACCTACCTGCTTCAAAAAATTTTAAAATCTCCTATAATAATCTATATGTGTATATATATGTATATATATGTATATATATGTATATATATGTGTGTATAATATAATATAATCTATAGTATTTTTCTAGGTTTTATTTAACGAAACAACTAAGTTCAACTAACTACTCCTTCTCATTTCAATTCTGAATACCTATATCCCAAAAAAATTACACGCATATTTTATTTTAAAAAAGGCAACGTCACGCAAACTTGTCATACAAAGAAAGGTACCTACAGCATACCCAATATTAATATGTCAGACCCTTGTTACTATCAGCCTGTTGTCTTAAAATATTATTATTATATAAGAACTTCTCAAACTGTCGTAGGTTGACGTTAATGCATACTTGTACATACATATTTACTTCGAGCTTGTACTAAAAGAACTAATAGAAGTTTTACTTCTGACGAGCTCTATATTGTTTTTTTTTATTTCTACAGAAATAAATTTTAATACTGATTTATTGCAGAGTGTTAAACCAAAAAAAAAATACATTAAGAAAATATACAATACATACAAGAAAAAGAAAGAAACATAATTAAACAGTGCCTTATCTAAATTGGAAGATATAATATCTCACTGCTCAGCATATTGATATATTATTAAATTGCTTAATCATACAAACAAAATATATTGTGGATTGATAATAATTAATTACTTAATTGAAATCATCGGCACGTCTCTATCACAAAGTAAATCTTCATCTTCATAGTCATAATCATAAATATATATTCTGTCATTGGATACAATATTATGTATACTTAGACATGTCTACTAGTAAGGGAGGTCGAGAGGAAGAGGATAGACGCTCTGGAAATGTGGTGCTGGAGGAGAATGCTTGGGGTATCGTGGACTGAGTTCCGAACTAACGCTTCCATCCTCCGGGAACTCGGCATCAAGCAGCGTCTGTCCTCCATAGTACAGGCTCGAATACTAACATTTTTCGGCCATATTTCACGACGCGGAGAGACTTCTGTGGAGCGTCTTGTGGTGCAGGGAAAGGTGGAAGGCACAAGACCGCGCGGGAGATCACCGATGCGCTGGACTGACCAGCCGCTGCCGCCCTCTCTACGAGTGCTCTAGAAGGGCAGCAGTTCGGGAGGAATGGCGACGGATTGTCAAATTGAATTAAATTGTAAGATTAAAATAATTACTAATATGATTAAGATACAATTCAACAATAATAAATTATATTGAGTCTATCCCAAGCATTTTTATCTTGCAAGTAATCATTCACTGTGTAGTAGGCTTGTTTACATAATTTGGTCCTAATAACGATTTTTTATTTGTTAAATGTCATACTTCTAATGTTCACAGGAAGTTTATTGTAGAACGTATGCATTGTCGTACAAACGATTTGCTTACTCTGTGAAGACGAGTAACATCTACAGCAAGGTTGTGCTTGTTTCTGGTGTTCACATTATGAATGTCATATTATATCTTGTCAAATTTTCCCAAGTTTTTGTGAACGTACCTACTTGACTAGTAACATCTAAGGTGTGTCTAAGAGAACTCTCCATATAAATGGGTTTCTAGGAAGCAAATTCTGCAAATAGGTCGATAGAGACGAGGGATTCAACAAATAGGCTTCGCTTCACGCACATCACGTTTGTCATATGGCTGCTAACGAGCTGCAGAACGAGTCTCCGTAGGAATTTAATTTGAACACCCCGGCACCGCCTCTGCAGAAGTTTTACTATCTGTAGTTCAGAGACGTTATAACGCTACTACTGCAGTAAAGTATTGTATACTAGCTGTGCCCTGCGCATTCACCCGAGAGTAATTCGGAATTTCCACAGGAACTCTAAAGTAGCCTAATTTACTCCTTATAATTTTATAAGGTAAGCTGATTTCAGCTAATTAGCAATGAAAGTTTCGTCATAATCGGTCTTACCGCTTCGTAGATTCACCCGCGTGAGTTTCGGAATTCCCGCAGGAACTACCAAATTTCTTTCATATTCTTCTTCTCCTTACAATAAAAAAACATAAAAAAAAGAATTAATGAAATTGGTCTAGCCGTTCACGCGTGATGCTGTGACCAAGGGAAATAGGGATTTATTTTTATATAAGCTGTGCCCCGCGGTTTCACCCGCATGAAACGTTTTTGTATGACAACTTTTACCCAACAGCTGATTTAAATGAAACAAAGCCTATATGTAGCTCTAGTTTTAGCTTAATCTTCCTGTGAAAACCGCATGAAAATCCGTTCAGTAGGATCGGAGATTATCACGAACAAACAGGCAGACAGGCAGAAAAGAATTTTAAAAACTCTTTTTCTGTGATTGGTTACTCTTCTTTCATCACTCCCTGTCAAAATTTGTCAATATTCAATGTACATGAATCGCGGATTTTACTCTTTTATTATAGTATAGATTATACTAGCTGTGCCCGCGGTTTCACCCGTGGTAATTTCGGAGTTCCCGCGGGAATTCCGGGATAAAAAGTACCCTATGTCCTTTTCTGTACCCCTGACAACGTGAATGTCAAATTTCATCCAAATTTGTTCAGTTGTTTTTGTGTGATTGAGTAACAAACATCGACACATCCACACTTTCACATTTATAATATTAGTAGGATTTTACCTAATACAAACGGAACATCAACATCCAAAATATTACGTGCTATTATTATTTAGATTTTATTATTTTGTCGATTATCTGTAATTGATCTTACGTAGTAACTAGTTTATTATGTTGTCAAATCGATCAAATAATACAAATTATACAATGTGTTAATTTGTTTGATCGGCTGTAATTTTTTCTCAGAGAAAATTGGAAAACCTAAGAATCTAAAAAAAAAAAATTACTCTACTGTGAAATAACTGAGCAGGATAATTTTACCCCACTGTCGTCAGATGCGATGTGTGCCTCAACTGTTCCGAGAGTAGATTTACAAACACAATAGTAGAGCTCGTTTTGAATTTTTCTAGCTCGAGTTTCATCGATTCGAAAAATATTACTTTTCTCGTGTATTTTTTACACAATCTTGCTCAGTATTCGCGTTATTGAACTATGTTACGTAAATATTTCAGTATCAACCCAATTTTTTCTTTGTTTCATACTGAGTAAACAAAATATATGTATCTTGGTACTTACAGCGAAGACACATAATATCTACTATTTATATGTTTTTTTTTTAATTAACAAACAGATATTTAATTTAAGGCATTATTTTTTCGAAGATACGAAGATTTCTCAACTTTCCCAGAAGACAAAAAAAATTACACACAAAAATTAAAAATGAATCGAAACACTGAATCAACGATAAGAGATAAAAAGATGAAAAAACCAGATTGCCATTGTTCAGTTAATTAGATCTATTCATTCATAAATTTAATCATACTACAGGGAAAACTAGATAGGTAATTAAAAAGAAATTGTGTAGTTTACTAAGAAAAATTATTATTTTAGCGACCCAGCAAAATACCAACTAAAACAATATAGTCTTCATAAAATGAGGAAAGTAGCAAGTTTTCTCTTTTAGACATAATAAATACATCAAAATAATACTACTACCTACATTAATTCGTAATAACATCGAAAAGAATGTTCGGTAATTTGAGTTTATAGCGGCAATATGCCTACTCAAGATGAAGTCTTTTCATATTAGCTAGTGAGTTTTTAGCAAGGTTATGATGTTGGATCAAGTTTTTAGGTGAGATATCATAGTCAATATACAATTATACCTACATAATCTGAAAACATGAATCTTATACACAGTAAACTGCTATATAATCACATAATGTTTACTTACCGAATTTAATTTCAAATAATATTAAAAATACATACCAGATAGTACTTTAACTAACTGTTGTATATTATGATGTGTTTATAAATTTTAAGCACAGATTTATTTGAAATCTACTCTCTTCATTTCTGACAAACCGGTCAATGTTTGCCCACCATCGATAACAATACTCGTTCCAGTAACATTCTTTGCAGCATCACTTGACAAAAACGCTATTACCCTAGCGACTTCCTTTGCTTCTATTATTTTCCCCAGTGGCATTAACTGTTCCAAAGATTTCCAATTCTTCTCCACGTCATCTTTGTCCATACCCATATTGAGCATTATATCGGTTTTAGTAAATCCAGGCTTGACGAAATTAGCGCGAACACCTTTAGAAGCCAATTCTAACGCAGTTACTTTGGTTAACTGTTCAACTCCTGCTTTGGCAACATTGTAGCCGAGGTGACCAGTCAAAATTAGATCACTAACAACGCAAGATACGTTAACTATGTTGCCTTTACTTTTGATCAGATGAGGAACAAAGGCTGCAGTCATAATGTACACAGAGCGAAGGTTTAAATTAATATTTTTGTCGAAATTCTCCACATTTGGTTTGAGGGTCGATTCAAGGAATATACCACCGGCACCGTTAACAAGTATATCTACCCTTCCAAAGTGGTATATCGTCTGTTGTTCAATGTATTTAACTTCATTTTCTTTAGTAACATCAGCGGTTATTGTCAGTGGAACGTTACCTCTCGGTCTGGGGCATTCTGTTGCCACTTTGTGAAGATTTTTGGTGTTTCTTCCAACCAATACCAATTGGGCACCATATTCGGCTAAGATGATAGCCGTAGCTTCCCCTATTCCTGAACCTGCTCCGGTTATAATAGCAACTTTGGTCGACAAATCCATGGGTTCTGTGTAACATGTGTGAGCAAAAGGTATAATAAGATTAATCTTTGACTCCACATCGTATGAGTGATCGTTAATGCTCAGCGGCTAGGAACGAAACTGTTTCTTGTACTAGGAAAAATATAAATCTAGATATATTTCCCATTGTTTAAGAAAGGTTCGGTATTCTGAAGAGAAAATACTACAATTGATTTTAGTTTTTTTGCAAAATAAGTTGCACTAGTGGTTTTACTATTTGCAATTAATGATGTTTTCTCTATCTTAAATCTGACTAAATAAACATTATTGAATCAAGAAACAATAGGAGAACCGAAAACGGTTCAGTTTTTTTTAAATTTTAAAAGTGAATTTTATTGCGTTGTTTTGATGCTTTTATTACGGTCAATATTAATGCTGAGATAATTAATATAATAATCGCCGGCTATTATTAATAATCAAGCCGAATCAAGCAAATAATGAAGCCGATGAAAGTGATTAATTCATTTTTTTTTGCTCATTTTTGATACTGGTCAACTCTATAAATGAGTTGCAACGCACTCCGACATGGTAAGTTAGGTTTGTATTGCTGACAACTTTTGACGCGAAGAAGACAAACCATTTTTACATAGAAGAAGAAGCTCTACCTTGCAAGCCACATATGCTCTGCTGCTTATTTATGGAGTCAATCAGTATCGTAGCAAAGTCAATATGAAATATTAATCACTTTTACCGGCTTCCCTGGCAATTATTTATGAATAATTACCGATATATGAATAATCAACAATAACCGATGATTATTAATATTCCCGCATTTAGCAGATTGACCTTAACATTTCTAACAAGAGCAAAAGCATATTGCTGTCGTATGTTGCTGCCTTTAGCACCATAAACTGCAGTTTACAAACTATTAGTGTAATAACATGTTAGAAAATGATACAACAAACAACAAAGCAACTACTTTATTTACTGTATCACAAAGAAAGTGCGCGAGTGCGTCCACTCGCGCCAAGTCCACAAACGATAGTGACGATCTCACTCGCCGTTGACGGCTTCTACGCCTACACATGACGTTTTATGTCACCTGTCACTGTCAGTGCCAGCGGTATTAAAAGTGCGAACGCTAATAAACATAACAATTAAAAACATGCATTCATTGTGACAAAGCCAGCTAAATCAACAATTTGCGAAAGTCTTTTTTATACAGAAAAAGAAACACTATAGGTATTTACCAGAATCTTGAGTCGATCCAGCTTTATCGATAGCGATTTAATCACTTATCAATACGACCTTGTTAACATTTATACGGCCTAATGATTGAGTCAGGTAGTTATTTATATGTAGGTACCTATATACACTCACGATCAGCTCCAACTCAGGTAGGTACGTCCTAAGTTATTGATTAACAATTATAGGTATTAGTTATTTATATGTATACAGTAAACTAACGTTAGGTCAGTTTAATATCTATTTTTGGCTGACTTTTCGTGTCACTGATATTATCACTATATAGAGTTAACAAGTTAATATAATAGTAGTAATGAATTTATGATATTATTATGTTTTTTTTATAGACTATTCAAAAACACATGTTAACCTATTGTTTATACATACCTAATTGGATGTTATTTGATTTTGTTAATTGAAATATATGCAACGATGTAGCTCAGCCCTGAAATGATGGTTTTTATACGAGAATATAACTCATTTGTTTACATTAGCAAATGCGTTATATATACTCGTATAAAAACCATCTCAACTTTATTACGTACGGCGTTACAGGCTGTAACCATAAAATATAGTTATGGTAAGTAATTGATGACTGATATTATTAGTAAAGTATGGATAAGTATCTAAAAATACGTATATGTGGAAGATTTTCCTCCAGATTTTTATAACACGTCTATATTAGTATAAAGCATTTTCTACGATATATCTATACCTAACGATTTTGTTCACAACGTTTTAAAACTTATCATCCCTACTAATATTATAAAAACGAAAGTTACTCTGTCTGTCTGTCTATATGTTACGCTTTACTAGTATAGCATTATACGTATATTATCTGTATCATGGCTAACGGCCCAACCGATCATCATGAAATTTTGTATGCACAATGTCAGGGGTATCTACAGAGAAGGACATAGGGTACTTTTTTCCCGAAATTCCCTTGAAAACTCCGAAGTTGATGCGTGTGAAATCGCGAGGAACAGCTAGTATATATTTAAATTATCTCTTTTCATTCTTTCACTTAGCCATTGTAGAGTCAAAATTACAGAATTTAAAAACAGAAAACCAAATTCTACTTCAAATCTATCGTTGATATTGACAAGCCGTAGGTATTTATTGATCGTGGAATGTTTCAATTTGTCCCTTAATTTGCGGTTTGTGTCACCATCGACCGACGAGGCAAATTCCAATTAACCTCTCGATTCATTACGACTCTACATTCGTACGTATGTTCGAGTATCATCGACCGTATACGATTTGTATTAATTGGATTTTCTAAACGTTATTTTATAGGTGTGTTCTATCTTTTTAAAATCAATTACCAACTATGATACTTCGTCATTAATGTCATCAGATACTAAGAAGGTTTAAGAGGGGATCGAATCGGTTTTTTCTTTGTCACCAGGCTGTGAGCACCTGACGTCTTGAACATAATGCTTTGCTTTGTTATTACATACATTCCTTTAAACTTTTGTTCAGGGATTTCTTATTATTTAGCTAAATGTCAGAATAGTCTCTAAATAGTCTTTTATGAATGCCATAGGACTTCAACTCAACTCGACAAAATAAAAATATTAGCTGTTCGCCGCGGTGTCACCCGCGTTAATTTCGGAGTCTTTGCGGGAATCCTGGGAAAAAGTGCCCTATGTACTTTTCTGTAACGTGCATGCAATGTTTCTGGATGATCGGTTTAGTAGGCAAGGCGAGAAAAGGTAACAGACAGATAGAGTTACTTTTGCATTTACATAATATGTATGGATATCTTTCTATCTGCCGCGTACGTAACAGATTGTGAGTGGGTACTGTAACGGGTCATATGATAATAATCATTATAGAGGTAATGTTTTCTTCGCTGGTAGATAAGTCTTTTGACAGAAGGTATTTATTGATATTGAAGCTTTATTTAATTCCACACAAATTACAACAAATACACAATATTATATCGCACAAATATAATTAATTAATTAATACATTATTACATTAATTAATTATTACGTTATTACATTATGACATTATAATATTATTAAATTATTACATTATTAGATTATTACATTATTATATTAATACATTCATAAATTAATACATAATTAGATTGATATATTACTACATTAACACATTATGAAACATAATTATATATTTATGGAGTTATATTTGTATGGACCCCCTTTGGGTAAAAGCCTCCTCCAAGGAATTCCATTCGCTTCTATCCGTTGCAGTGTCCACTGTCCAGCAATTTTTGGCCTGCCACTGACACCAGAGGAGCTAAGATGCGCAACACGATAAAATTTTATCGAGCCATTTTATCGATTCTCGTCGACATATATATCGTTTTGTCTACCAGTGGTAACATGGCAGCAAAAAATGTTTAACCGAATTTAGTCTTAACTCCATACCTCATTAATGCACTTTTTTGCTTGGACGCCCACAAATATTTGTCGTGTCGACAATTTTATCTTTCGTTCGATAAACATATCGTGTTGCGCATCCTAGCTCGGCAGGTGGGCAGACAGAAGGTATACTAGTTAGATATTTAGGTACCTACAGTGTCACTATCCCAATTTTCAGTTTATTACATGAAACAATTCCACCTGAACAAAATGGCTGGCAAGTGGCAACATATTTTAACCTGTCCGCAATCGGATGTGTGGGCAGATATTAATTACTTGCCGGATTTCTCGGTACCTATTTTGTCTATGGTCGCCCTTTGTTTTATTTAATGCCTAATATATTTCCACAGGCATCTAATACCTGTACCTAGCAATAAACTATTTGTTATTATTACTATCTATTATAATAAGTTATACACATTAAATTTTAAAAGAACTTCTTTCATTTTTCTTCTTTTTTCCTTTTTGTTCACGAACTGTATTGGTACAAGATCAAAATATTTATATTAAAACACTCTACATAAAAATGGTCATTGTTATTTCAACTAAATCATTTTATTATCTATCTTATCTTATTACTTAAAATTAAGTCGTTATTAAAACGATTCTGAGTGCGGCCGTTAGTCATGTAGGTTATAGATACATAAGGTAAAATTAGCGCCACCGCTATAAAAAAATTCTAAGATATTTATATACCTACCTATCGATAGGAGGAAAATTAATGAAAATATCCTTATTCACACAAATATTATAAATGCGAACGTGAGTTGGTTTGTTTGTTTGATACGCTTTCACGCCTTAACGGCTCAACCGATCATCATGAAATTTTGTATGCACGTTGTCAGGCATATAGAGAAGGACATAGGGTACTTTTATCCCGGAATTCCCACGGGACCTCCAAAATTACCGCGGGTGAAACAGCGGGGACCAACTAGTACTATTATAAATGCAAAAGTGTGTTTGTTTGTTTATTTGTATGTTTGTTACGCTTTCACGCCTCAACGGTTCATTATCCAATTTTGCATACCTACCCGTTGTCAGTGGTAGAAAGAAGGACATGGGGTACTTTTTATCCCAGAATTCACACGGGAACTCATTAACGTGGGTGAAATTGCATTAAATTTTCCATACTACACGTGGTCAGAGGTATAAAAAAGCATAATATAGGGTACCTAAATTTATCCCGAAAGTCCCACGGGATCTCCTAAACTAACGCGGGTGAAACCGCGGGCAACAGCTGTAGTTCATGTTATAAATCCTTAATCAGATAAATGCCTTCCTCTACGGAGCAACCTGTTTTGCGATAAACAGATCTAATATTATTACCACGGTGGAGTTGGGCTATGATTTCACATTTCACTTTTCACTTTCACGTATACCTACTTACGTCAATTTACTGAAAACTTCAATCGAGCGGAAACGGCTGAAGCGATTTGATAGATTTTGAATAAAAGACAGACCATTTACGTAGAATAATACAATTTTTTATTTTATTTTGACAAATTATAATTCTAGATTTCTAGATTTTGACCCCTTAAACGATTTTTCGTGACCACGTGACACGACGCTACGTTCCAGTTTTCTATAGCGATAACAGTTAATTAGATTATCGCGTGCGGTGTGATTATTGTTTTGTAATAACTTCATGGAATAAATCCATGCACAAAAAGAGAGTTTTGTGTCTATTAGATTTGTAGTAAGGAAGGAAAAGGATACACATTTCATGCTGCGCTGATTATGTAAATTTTAACGATAACGATCTGACTCCTATTTCAAAAGATTTAGATCTTTGACTGAACTAGAACAAGCTTTGGGACGAAAATAATAAATTAAAATCAAATAGGTACGTAATATTTATTTTACGTTAACTTTATTTTATCTGGTAAGTCGTAATACTGTCCTTTTAAAGGGGACCGCTTTGAAAGCATTTTTATTACCGTACGATTCACGTGAAGTACGAGTGACCACAATATAATATGTATTACAGAATAGCACAGCAGCTCTTAATTAAGCCGTGTGGGACGCACAGAGCAACCGCCAACTAAATCACGATGCGAGCTCGTTTAATTCACATCTGCGGCTGCCTGTCAGTCCGACGACTCTATATGTATACGAACAAAATATAACAGATAGAAGATAGAGACAGATAGAGACATCAACTTAGTTTAGTATGAAAACAGATGAAAACCAGTGTCGCCGGTTGATTTTCGCACACAAAACTATTTATCATGCACTAAAACATTCTTAACGTAAAGAAATTTATATGATTTTACTTAGACAGTGTTTTCAAAATTCAGTTTTGGGAATATTGTGGTAAATATATAAGTTTTGGGCAAGTTAGAGCATTTGCTCTAACTTCCTTTGCAACCGTCGCGGTAGCGCGCCTGCCCCGCCTACATAATATTATCCTCTCTAGTTAATATATTTGCTATATTTGCTCTGTGCCTAGCACGAATGCGTATGTTGCGTATGCGTTTGACTGTACCTCTACAGGGTGTAAGGTCAAACGAAGAACTTATTAAAGATTTAGTATTCGATTTTCGTTATGTAGGCATTAAAAAAGTTTATCTTTGAAGTAATTTTTGGTGTAAATAAAAATATTCACGAAATGAGCGCGCAAGTGGCCGATGCGCGGGCGTCTGATTGTTTGACTCAAGTGTTTATTTCAGACATTACACTGAGACTGAAAGACAGACTGAGAGCTATCGGTCTGTTGAATTTTATTTTTGACTGTCATCAATGTAGGTACAATGTGATGTAAAAAGTTAAATTTTACCTTGGGAATGTATAGATATCTGTAGTTACATCTTTATTATATTATGTACGGATAAAGACGTAAAACGCAAAGTTTGTCTCATTTTATATAAAAAACGTAGTTTTTGTTTGACTGTTCAGTGTTCATGCTAATTTCGCAAGTAGGTACATATTATACAAAGCTAACCGCAATATATTTTACTCAAACGAAGAGGTGGATCCGACAGCATTCGACGGTAACGACTACCAATGCTTCAGCTCTATGTAAAGGAGCTTGTAGCTTTAAAATTCTGTTTAGAAAAAAAAAACAACTTTGCCTAATAGGTAGGTACTACCTATCTATCTTTCAAAGAAATATTTGCTGTTGCTCTACAATTTCAGTTTTACTGAAAGACACTTCACTGTTTTTCCTTGATAAAACAGGGCCCTTATTCACTATGATCATCCTACTAATATTATAAATGTGAAAGTGTGGATGTTTGGATGTTTGTTATTCAATTACGCAAAAACGGCTGAACGGATTTGGATTAAATTTGGCAAGCACGTTGTCAGGGGTACAGAGAAGGACATAGGGTACTGTTTATCCCGGAATTCCCGCTGGAACTCTGAAATTACTGCGGGTGAAACCGCGGGGCACAGCTAGTAAAGAATATAAATTTCTTATAATATTTTTGCATCTGGAGTGTTTGGGATTGTGTTTTTGGGATGCGCGTTATGGGCAAGGAATGTTGTTGGTCATAGTGAATAAGGGCCCAGGATTACCACACGTCCGCGTTTGAAGCGTAGCCCGGTTTTGAAGACCATACTTCGTAGATAGGCAGGTAACAAATAGGCATGCATGTTGATTGTGTACTAATTAAACTGTTTTAATTTGAAATGTATCTAGACCATGTTCGGGTAAGTTTGAACAATAATAATAATAATAACTTTTAACAATGGGGAATAAGTTCAGATAGGTACATTTAGATTGCAAGATAAAAGGGCGGGGGGGGGGGGGCTTATCCCAATCTAGGAATCCAATAACGATCGCGGAGCATTAGATACATAATGTTATTTTTGCATCCAGAAAAAAACATGCGATGGAAGAATCCATTATTGAAAGATGAGGGAATAGATATAGATGGGGGATCAAATCTTTATGCTTTATACGAAAAATTACTTAATTACTTGGTACTTACAAGAATGTAGTATTTTTATGCTTATAAATACGTACGTACCTAACATAGTTATAAGTTGTTTATAAATTTTAGTAAATACCTAACAATATCAAGTTTACCCATTTGCCTAATATTAAGTTCCTATTTGATCTTTACCTATAGGTAGGTAAGTACACTATTTTTACTTCAATTTTCTCGGTCTATGTCCCTAGGGATATACATATAAGGCAATCGTACCCTATATTATGTAAATTACGCGGGACTTGATCGCGATGTTTTTTATTACCTTTTTTGCCTGACGTTTCGGCTGAGTTGCATCACGCCGTGGTTACAGGCAAAAAAGGTAATAAAAAACATCGCGTTCAAGTCCCGCGTAATTTACATAATATAATGTGCTCAAAACGCGAAAATCTAAAAACTTTAATCGTACCCTAGCCATACAAACAAGCAAACAATTTTTTCCTATATAAAATACCTTTGTACCTACCTATCTAGATCTACTACTTTAATTTCGGAGTTCCCGCGGTAATTCCGAAATAAAACACTGTGACTTCCTATAGGTAAATAAAATAAATTTTAAATCGGTCTAGTAGTTTTTGAGTTAATCCATTACAAAGAAACAAACATACAAAAAATCAAATATTTGTTTTTCGATATTAGTCGGTATAACTAGGTATAATTTAAACTAGAAAAGCTTTCCAATGTAAAAGCACTCTAAGTTCCAACAAATTTGTATACATGAAAGCAGTAGGTACCTACCTAACACCTAGTCACTTTTTTGTTCCATTTACCCGGATCCAAAGATCCCAATTTCAAATTACGGCTCACTTTTTTCACTACATTTACTGAGGTAGGTACCTAACACGTGTCAATACATACAATATTGAAGGCGCCCTGGCGATACAGTATAGTGTCTCTATAAGTAGTTTGTGCTGGCGACCTTTGGGGATTTTGTACCTACTTGGCTTGATCAAATAAGGTATAGCTGGCTGAATATTTCGCACCGTATTATACTGACAGCTGTCTTGACAGTTAAATGAATTGTTATTAGGCACCTCCTACATGTTAGTTGAATATTATTTCGATTTTCGAATAGGAATCATCGCAGCTTCCCCAAAAGTGTTACTTCCACCATTATTCGTCTCCGCCTGGGACATGTATATCTACTCCCCTGTTTTCCTGGCCAGATTGAGAATCCGGGATCACTCTCGGTGCGAGTGCGGGCTAGACGAAGGCACTTTTTTTTTTTCTAGTTATGGCATCGCGCGGTTTGCGCATTTTGCCAGTTTCAAGGTAGGGAAACGATGATAAACATGAAAAGGATGCGGATTTGGAACAAATATTTTTCAGCTGTCCTAAATTGTCTGTCCCCATACATGATCTACTTCCGTCTGACTTCCCCCGTCCAATCAATATAAACTTTCTTCTTACTCAGGTGTTCTCCTCTTCCATCATTCCCTTAGTTAAATTTCTATCGACTAACAAATTAACACTAGAGTTTAGATCCCTATTTCAGTATTTTTATTGTTATTTTATTCAAGTACTTCTCTATATGTTGTAGCCTACTAACCGCCTAATAGCTTACAGTGTTATTATAATATGCTCATTACAGAATTTCACGTTCAGGACAAAAAAAATACATCGGCCTATCGCATGCAAAAAGGTAGGTACCGGATAATCAAATCAATTCTATATGCCGTGACCTTTAAAACTGTGACATTGGCAGAATCATCGTCAAAACGGTGGAGCCATTAAAAACTACAAACGTCAACAAATAGATGGAAATATTTTTTTTTTACAAAACAATGATTTTAACTACCTAGGTACTTATGATTATTTTTCTCAATAGAGTGATAGAAGTTTTGTATCAGTATTAAAAACAGGATCGATTGGCATCTATAAAAAAACTTATGCATAACGCCCATTTTTTTGCTAACTGTATTTATTTATTGTACCGAGGTACCTCCATTTTTTAGAAAATCTCGAATGAATGGGGATCAAAATTTCACAAAAAATTATGGATAGTCCTCAGGCCTTTTTCGTGTAGCTGCAACGATTAAGTAGTTCCCCTTACTGCCCCGCTGAAAGTTTCCACCCTGTATAGTCAATCCTGCGCGGATTCCTACGCGCCCATTTTTTTATTCCAAGCGCTAGGTGTACCCGCACTTTAGCTAATGCTGAGTTGTAAAATATCAATGGGTTAATAGACTAGGCACTTGTTTAATGCTTATTTGTTTTTTCTTGTGTGTTGTGCTGGAAAAAAGTAATTTTCTTTCTTTCTTTCTTTCTTTCTTTCTATTCTCTCTGAACCTTTTCATAATGGAATGAATAGTATCTTATGTCGTTGCTGTTATAACACAAGTGTTATTTGAAAAAAGGATAGTACCTAGTTATTTATTCAGACTTTTTTCATCAAATCAAATCAAAATATATCAAAGAAAGTAAGAGTATGGTGCTAGAGTTCTTTCTTTAACCCTGAATGATTTACCGAATCCAACCCGTATTAAGTAGGTAAAGCCACGTCAATTCGTGCATATTGAAGAATATAGTACCTACCTATTATCTTCCCCGTTGGGTTGAAGAGGGAATAAATTGGATAAGAAATTGTGCGTGGAGCAGTTGCCGGCCTGTCTGTACCTAATGACGTTACCGTTCCCCTCACTGCTCGCCGTATCGAATTGATACCAAATTGGCAAAGTCAGGTCTGAATTCATTCAAGTCAACGCCATACCTACCTCTTCAGCCTCTAAATAAATAACATCTCAGGGGCGTAGCTACCGCCGTACCTATCGGCCGTATCAATGTTACGGGGCTACAGGGGCCCTTAACGTGTGTAAGCAAAAAATAATAAAATGTTATCCACAATGTCACTTTCGTGCTTTCTGAGAAAAAAAAAACATTAAAAAAAAACTGTCATACATGCCTATAAAGTTTTCACTTCAGAAATGACAAAAGTCAAAAAAGCATTCTTTTTTTTCCCGGGTTAAGAATGCGTCCAAAAGTTGGCAACATCCTACATGTGTTATTGCGGGATTCCCCCGTATAACCACCGCACTCAGAGACGTTCATTAAATTCACGTTAATCGGCATTTAACTAATGTTATTTAAATCATCTAATTAACCGTAGCACCCAGAGACGAAAATTCATGGTTCATTAGATTAGTTATTTTTATTACAACTATAATAAGTAAGCATAGGGTGGTGCACCCTATCGAACTGCGTAGGTATCGGTAAGGTGCAATATTGCTACATGCATTCTCTGTATTCTACTTTTGTATATTATCTAGCTGTAAGTTTTCCGAATAGTGCAAGATAAAATAAAATAAACTCATGGAAATAATACTATTACTTTTAGTAGTTCTTATGAGGTGAAGTAAAGTTTAATTTGCTAATTGTGTTTGTTGTTGCTTATTTTAATTTAATGTAAGCATTTTTACCCTTCGTTTCCCCCCTCCCCCCCAACTAATTTTGTCACCGGGCCTGTGGCGGATTCTTTCCGCCGTGGGGTTGCAGGTTCAAGATACTCCAGAATGAAAGTCTACATGCTTGTTAACGAGGTTTTGTATTTTCTAAACGGTAAAATATTACAAGACACAGCCTACTCAGGCGACACGGTATCGATGACAGTTCTATTTTTTTTCCTTACATACAATAGTGATGTAGATACGTCATTCATAGTGATGTGCATAAATCGCTCGACAAACTATTCGCAACATCCTCTCAACCACAAAGAAAATTGAAGATATACTAATCATATTACAAATTTCCATATAAACCATTACAAGTCAACTATGTAATTACAGAAGTCAAATTATACACATTAAATTTATCTAGCCGAGTGGTCAATTAAAAAAGTTACCTCACATTATAAAACACTATAATAATAAAATTGTATATTAACATTCACAAACACATAATAGCTATACCATCTATCTAGTGATAGAGGTAATGTCACTGTAAAAGGCTTAGTGCAACATGCCTTTCTATGCCTACATAGAACTTTACATGTTACACTCTTTACGTCCAACGTATAAAATCAATATAAAAAATTATAACAATAAATTATTAATTCTCATTAAATAGTGATTAAAGGTAAAAAACCAGTCTACATAGCATCTTACATTGTCAACAATAAATTCTAAAACCATATTCAAATAATGTCAGTCTTATTAGCTATGTCTAGTATCACAGTATACAATAATGAGTCACAATATGTACATTAATAAACTTATGATGCTTGGTCATCGATATCACAAGTAAATAGGTGAGCACAGCACAAAACAACTGGCCTTCAGTCCAGAAACCTACGCGGTATTTTGACAACCCTACCGTGTCTTGTAGTCGCAGAGAATGGCCGGGATCCACCACTCACCGGGTATATAGGGGTCTCGTCCGATCTGTGAGGTGCCTCCTTCTCTAGAGCACAGCTAGAGTTGGAAAGCAGGTCATTATCCTCGGTCCTTCCTCGACCGTAGTCAGTAGCGGCTCGCGGCCACGCTTCAGCGTCCGCCGACACCTCCAGTGGGTAGAGTCGTTGGCACGCCCGTAGTTTCTCGCCCGTCGCCGTCTGTACCCGCGCCACTCTCGCCCAGCCGTCTGTACCTGTAACTAATTCTTTTATTACGCCTAACGGCCAGTGTAGACGACCCGAGTCGGTCTCGACTAGAACAACATCGCCTACAGTTGGATGAATGGACTTACATCTGTTGCGACTGACCAGTAACGAAATATATTCGTTCCTGAATCGCTGCCTGAAGTCTGAGCGCAGTTTTTCCATATATCTATACCTGATGTTTGCGCTTCTCGCGTCGATCTGATCCAAGTCAGCTGTCTCAGTATTAGATAGGCCATGTAGAAACATTGAAGGAGTAAGTGGCCTCAGGGAGTTGTCGTCTGTCGCTACATACGTCAGGGGTCTGCCGTTTATGACCGCTTCAACGTCGCATAAAATAGTAGCCAGCTCTACCCATGTCACTGAGGCTTTGCCCAGTACTCGTCGTAGTATCTCCTTCACTACGCGGACCAGTCTCTCCCACCATCCACCCCACCATGGGGCAGCTGGGACTATGAACTTCCATTTTATCGGCCGCGGCATGCAGCCAGTGGCCGCTTCGACTTCCGTCCAGCAGATCTTATTGAGTGCATTAGCTGCGCCCTGAAAGTTGGTACCGTTATCCGAGTATAGAGTGCAAACGCGACCTCTCCTCGCTATGAAACGTCGTAAAGCCATGAGGAAGCTGTTTGTCGACAGGGACTCTACCAACTCAAGATGTATCGCTCTATATGTGGCACATGTGAATAGTGCGATCCAACATTTCTCGCCGTTCTGTAGAATTAACGGTCCCGCAAAGTCCACCCCTGATGTTTGGAACGCCGTTATATTTTCTATGCGGTCTGGCGGCAATGGCGCTTCTGGTATTTCATAATGCTTGCTCTTATACCGTCTGCAGACTACACATTCTGAAATCGTCTTCTTGGCGAGACGTCTTATGTTCAGAATCCAGAAATCATTTCTGAGGTCTGACAACAAGAGTTGTGTCCCGGCATGCTTCAGATGTTCGTGTCTTTGTCTTACTAACCGCTGCACTAAGACGTTCTTTGCGGGCAACAGGATAGGATTCACGAAATCTCTACATTCTTGACTAAGCTCTAACCTTGTTTTAACTCTTATGATTCCTTCATCATCTTCTTTCGTGTTGAGGTTACTTGGCAGTGATCCTTCAACAAAGTGCTCCCTCTGTAACAATTTAATTAATGTTTTCTCTGCATACAAGTACTCTTCAGAAGATATATTACTTGTTCTATTAAATTGTTTTCTTACGCGAGGGTGTAGCCGCAAGATCCACGCTACTAGTCTCACGATTTTGCTGTATTTGGAGAAGTACGTCAGACTATCGCTGAATGGAGGTGAAACGTGGTCCAGGTGTACGGCAGTTTGTTGCTTCTCTTCTCGTTTCACAGACTCTTCGAGCAGAGTGTTCTCCATGGCGCGTGATGTGGGCCAGTCGTCATCGTGACGTCGCAGCCAAGCCGGTCCCTCCCACCACCGCGAGTCCATGAGCTTTTTAGCATTACATCCACGCGAGGGGAGATCCGCGGGGTTACACTCTCCAGGCAAGTGCCTCCAGCTGTTGATATTAGTATTTTGTAGTATTTCTTTGACTCTATTGCTTACAAACGACTTCCATTCCCTTTGTTGTTTCAGCCAAGCAATCACTACAGTAGAATCAGTCCAAAAATAATCTTTATAGTTTTTACATTTGGCTAATAGTCCAGATTTTATAACTTCATTGTACAACCTTGATGCTATGACAGCGCCCATTAATTCCAATCGTGGCAGAGACATCTTCTTGTTTGCGGGAGCGATTCTGCTCTTTGCTAGTACTAGCTGTGTGTGTACGTTGCCATTATATTCAGTTCTTAGGTACACACAAGCAGCGTATGCATATTCGCACGCATCACAAAATGTGTGTAGGCTTGTGTTTGTCTGTGTTAGCGGTGACGCGGTTAAACGCCTCGGAACCTTGCATTTTGGTAGTAGATGTA
This sequence comes from Zygaena filipendulae, assembly GCA_907165275.2. Lineage (NCBI taxonomy): Eukaryota > Metazoa > Arthropoda > Insecta > Lepidoptera > Zygaenidae > Zygaena > Zygaena filipendulae. The sequence goes on from OU015668.1 coordinate 3,164,846, forward strand.
CCATACTCAGCCATTTTTTGAACTCTCGAGCCAAGTCTGCTGCTATCTCTTCATCCCAGTCGTATTTTTTCTCCCATATTCGTTGAAGAATGTGTTTAGGCGTAACAGTAGCTGGACAAAATAATCCGAGGGGGTCAAATATTTTTTGCGTCACTGAGAGTATATATCTTTTAGTGATTTTCTGTCCTGTATTATGATTGGTATTAAAGCTACAAAATAACTCATCATCTTTTGTGTTCCAGGTCATACCTAGTACAGGGACTTCAGAAATCTCTTTTGTCTCAGGAGCTGTGACCCAGCCTCGCAGATCGAACTTTGCCAGCGCCATTATTTCTTTCGACTGTAGAATAAAAGTTTTGAGTTCATTACGGGTGTCAAAGCTGGTGATACAGTTGTCCACATAAAAAGAAGTTTTCAATGTAGCTGCTGTCTGTGCATATTTATTATGGCAATGATCTAAGTGGTAGTTAATTGTGGCCGAAAGTAAAAATGGACTGCAATTAATGCCGAATACGACACGATTGTGTTTGTACGTCACTACTTCATTTCGCTTTTCTGGATCTTTCCACCATAGAAATTTCATGTAATTTCTATCATTTTCACAGACAGATATTTGTAAAAACGCTTTAGCAATGTCTGCAGTTACTCCATATACACCCTGCCTAAATAATATAAGTAGCTTCGGTATAAGTTCTATTAAATTCACACCTTTGCTGATACAATCGTTCAAAGATATGCCTTTCTGATCCCTTGCCGAAGCATCGAAGACTGGGCGCACCCTGGTGGTGGAGCTAGAATCCTTAATCACTGCATGGTGCGGTAAGTAGTGTCCGTTTTCCTTAATGTTGTTCTCAACTTCACATATTATGCCTTCATTCTTCCATTCATGCAATATTTTGCAATAATTATGAAGGTTACCTGTGGTTAATAGCTTCTTAGTAGTACTATCCAGTCTCTTTCGAGCCACGTCGTAGTTGGTGCTAGGCTCTGGACACCCCTCCTTCCATAGAAGTGCTACCTCGTAGCGTTCATCTGCATTCACTGAAATGTTATCGTTAAAGCATTTTAACATTTCAAATTCTAGCACCTCTTTATTTTTTCTTCCATAGGGGTCCTGAATACCTAACAGCTCAATATTCCACAAATTTGAAATATCTGACTGTGACACATTTAATACACTTAAACAAGTGTTCGTGACTGTACCATTATTTCTTATTGGTCCCTGTAATGTCCATCCTAGTTTGGTTTCTAACCCTAATAAATTATTATCAAAGGAAACCAAATTATTAGTCATGATGGACCCAAGATAATCTGAACCAATCAAAAGCCCTATTTCAGTGTCCCTTGAATATATATCACTGATCTCAATATTCTGGCTTTTTAACTTTTTCAATAAAATGTCATCTCTTACTTTAGGTAGGTGTCCACATATATTTGACTGTTCTAATGCAATGATCTTAGTTTCAAATGAGTTGTTTAAATTGCTCACCTGTATTTCAAAGCATTTATGTACCTTTGCAGTCTTTACTTCACCTCCAAATACCGTGTGACTAACGTTTTCTGTGCCGACTAATTTTAACTTCATCTCTGCTGCCACTGATGACTTGATATATGATCGTTGGGATCCGCTGTCCAACAGCGCCCTCACCTTCTTCCATTTACCATTGTAGGTGATTTTGACCATCAATGTCTGTAATAAAGTTTCATTATTAGTTTTATGGCTTAAAAGAACATTTTCGTCTTTATCATTGCTTTTATGTACCTGTGGGCACAGAAACACATAATGTCTCTTACTGCACGCTATACATTTAACAAAACTCCTACATTTACTTGCGATGTGACCCCGTTTTAGACATATGTAGCAACAGCCAGACTCCCCAATGGCCTTTTTCTTTTGTTCTAAACTCATTTTGTTTGCTTTTCCACACTGAAAAACATTATGGTTAGTTTTGTTACAAAAACAACATTGGGGTTCCTTACCTTGTTTTTCTGTTCTTGCATTTGATATAATGCAAGCGGCGGTGGGCATGTTGCTCTCGGGGTTGCATCGCTGCATGTTGTTGGTGGATGGATTACCTAAATTGCTGAAATCAGATCTAGCCATTCTAATTGACTCTTCAGATTCTACTTCACGTTTTAAAAAGTCTAACATAGGGGCCAATTGCTTTGTAACTGTGCTTCTATTCCACACGACAAGTATGCTTTCCGGCAGTGCAGATTCAACCAAAGGGTATAAAATGGTTTCATATTTGGACTCGGTTATGCCTAAAGTCTCTAAAGACAATAAGTAGGTGGATAGTTTATCATACAAGTCTTTTAAACTTAGTAGTGAAGTTTGTTGAGATATAACTAAGGTTAGTAACTCACGGACATAAACCTGTATTAATGTGTCTTCTTTTCCAAATCTTGCCTTTAGTTGTTCCACCGCCTTCTTGTAGTTTTCAGCTGAGGGAGGGAAGCTTTCCACCAGTGTTCTTGCACTTGAGCCTTCTTTGAGGTTCTGCAGCAAATATTGAAACTTGTCTTCTGCACACAGGTTTTCATCACGATCAATCTTCTTAAATTGCCCCCAGAAGCTCAACCAGTTCCTTGGATCGTCATCAAATTTCTTCATTTCAATCTTCGGTAGCTTGAGGGTATTTTTTGACGTGTTATTTTTACCTTCATTTCCGTTAAATTTTGACTGCACTAGCACCTCGGTAATATGTTTAGACTTGATGAATCTTCTTCTATAATCTTCCGCTTCATCCATTTCAGCCGTGTAGACATCGTCCTGATATTTTTTCAGCAAGTCAGTTTGTATAATCCGGTCTTGTTCTTGTATAAGTGTATAGTTTTCTCGCAAGTACTCGAACTCAATTATGGAATTTGTAGTATCCTTTTTCGTAATATATTGTTCTAGAAGCTGGATACTCCTGTTGAAGATACGACGAAGATGATTCCTTTTGTTGTAGTCCGTCATTTTGAACTTGAACTTGCTTTCTTTGTTCGGTGACCTTGTGGGGTCACGATGATACGTTGTACTTGCAGGTTGGTTAGTTTCACGGTCGCCAGTTTTGTGGCGGATTCTTTCCGCCGTGGGGTTGCAGGTTCAAGATACTCCAGAATGAAAGTCTACATGCTTGTTAACGAGGTTTTGTATTTTCTAAACGGTAAAATATTACAAGACACAGCCTACTCAGGCGACACGGTATCGATGACAGTTCTATTTTTTTTCCTTACATACAATAGTGATGTAGATACGTCATTCATAGTGATGTGCATAAATCGCTCGACAAACTATTCGCAACAGGGCCCCTCCAAGGCACACTACGCCACTGTAACAATAAGGGTACTTACATGAATTTTATAATAAGAAATTGTGTCAATATTTCAAAAATAGAGCCTTAAAAAAGCTTTATCGTGAAAGATTTACTAAAAAATTATCAATAGTTTCCAACATATTCAACTTTAAATTTTGTGAAACGGAACGTTGCAACGAAACACCAATCACAGCCACGCATAACATGTTACGTCACTTTTATTTTTTATAGGAAACATTTACGTCTTTCAGCGAAGGCAAAAGAAACTAAGTGCATACAGTCAACACATATTTTCCTTTTTCTGAAGTTTTTTTACTTCAAAATGCATCGGTAAGATGCATTTCGATTCTTTTAATTCATTTTTATTCATTTAAACTTTTGGAAGTAACGAAACAATTCCATCTTAATTTCGCTTTTGGATATTGAAATTACCTGTCTGTCGGTGTCCCATGACCCTGTCAATACAACAGTAACATCTCTATCACAGATTAAAAAGGCGTAATTTTTAACTAGTGACGTCATTCCGCGTTTCGGCGGTAAAGTCAAAAGTAGGAACTTTGGAACGCTCTATTTAATTAATTTATGCATTTTATTTTTTCTTCTTCTTGCTTTGTTTAAGTAGGCCATTTATATCTAAATAGAGTGAAAAAAAATCAAGTACCCTATAGTGATGTGGCGAAGTATTTGTATCTAACATGCAGCTACATGCACCTAAAACACCTAAAACAAAACTCAAAAGTATCGATTGTATTTGTTTATTTGTTTTTGCTTAAAATAGAGTGGATTTGTATAATATCATGTTACCGATGCTACCTATGTTCAAAATCAGAAACCGTTCTCTGCTAAGCTTCGCTTTTCTTATACTGCCATCTGTATATTCACATAGAGAACTCTTCAAAGTCACAAATTTGTGAGTTGAGCCTGCTGAGTGTCGCGTAATTAGAATTTTCCATGTTTCCGAACAGATGTCGTTGCTGGATTCTTGTACTACACGACAGCCATCACGTTATCACGCCTAGTCCTTCAAATGACCTTTATAATGTTAACTTTGTCTTCAACTCCCTCCATTTGACAGTAGTGCCATCCGTGAAGCAGTTCAGGATTGTATTTTATTACAAAAAATTCTAAATAATCCAGTAAGTTATACAAATTTTTTTTACTAAATACAAAATAGTTGCCTAAATTAAAGCAGAAAATGCTTAAAAGAATTTTTTGTTGTTCACCTACTGCTTTAATCATTTTGAAAGGTTTCCTATTGCATTTTTAGTAGAATATTTTTAGAAAAAATAAGTTTTATAATGTACCTATCTTTGTTTTTGCCAAATATTTAGATAATAAAAATAGATGTTATTATTTTTTAAAACACTAACCTTCAAAATAAAAATCTTTACCTGTTTCGTAATGTGAAAAAAAATTTCGTAGAGCTAAAACTGCATAATATAAACGGCACTGATCTACTCATCTACGTAACCTTATATTTGATATCTTGTTGTATTTTCTATTTTAAAATAATAACAGTGTCCATTACAATACTAAACTAAACTAAAATAATCGTCATGTTTGTATTTTACTTCTCACCTCTAAAAGATACAACAAGAATTATTTTTAACTAGCACTTGATAGGTATAGTTAGAATTTTTTTTATTAGATAATATTTCATATGATGGAAATCACGCAGATAATTAATTTTTCAAACACTATATAAGATAACTTTATTTTCCATGACCTTTTCAAGGTCATCAATGATTAAATTTTGCAACAAATGTTTTTTAACTTTCCGATGGTGAAATATTATCAGTTCAAAAAAAAAAGATATCGATATTTTGGTACTATACTCAGTGCTATATCACTGCACTATTAATAAAAACAAGACTTTTCAATGATTTCAATGACTTTTTTTTGGTTATGGGGAAGGCAAAGGAAGCTAGCTGACAATACTATTTTTGAAAAAGCAAGGGCTAGAAGTAGGTACCTAGTTACCTACCTATTTAGGTACTTTAGTAGGTAACAGGTCAGTAGGGCCCTTATTCACTATGACCAACATCTCAGACTTCTCAAAGTAATCCAACCATTAGGTACTTGCCCATAACGCGCGTCCAAAAAACGCATTTCCAAACGTTCTAGATGCCAAAATATTAGAGATGATTTTCTTTATGCCATAACAAATGTTGTAAATGTATTTTTTTGGAGGAAAACTAGGTACTTTGATTACGAGGGAAAGACAGTTTTTACGGCGTCTTATCTTAACGTGGCGTGTTTTGGTCATAGTGAATAAGGGCGTAGGTCAGCCAGCAGAATCAGCTGATCCTGATTGTACAGTGGAACTCTCAGTACCTATTTTATAATTTATATTTTATTAGGTATATTATCGTGTTGCCAAAGCTTTCAATAAATTAAAAAAAAATTAGGTATATTATTGAGCCATCTAATGAATATTGATAGTATTACAATTAGGTCAATAGGTAATTATTTATTGTATACAAGTTATACAACCACATTTTATTTCGTCTGAGACCACAATATAGTTATCATAGAATAAAAACTCTTTCGATTATAAAACTATTCAGTTAAACAAAAGAAAACGTTCGTTGAAAGGTTAGTTATATTTTTAAATATTTTCTTGTGTTAGTCATTTTTACAACAATGTCGAGTATAAGTCAAACATTTTAGTTTTTAAGTTAAAAAAACCGATTTTTCATTTTATACATATGTATTAATTACCATAATAATAATAATATAATCAGAATGGCACCAAAAGGTAAAGGTAAAGGGAAGAAAGGGCCACCGGAGTCAGGATGGATGCCAGGGTTTGGCACCAAGGGTATGTTCCCTTGGTTCCCTTATTGTACCTATAATATTATGTCATACAAGATAATTGCACTACAGTTCAATTGTATAGATATACTTAGGTATTACTGTAAATTATGGTTAGTACTGGGAGTTAGGTACTAGTAGTTAAAAAATTAAAGAATTTGCTTGCAAAAAACTTCTCTTTTTTATATAGGTAAATCTCCAGTTATGTCATTCCCATTGTTCCTCCAATTATGTAAAAATCTCCAGATCACTGTATTTATCATTTTATGCATTGAAACAACAGTTAAATTATCTTTTTAATCTGACCCTTACAAGTTCAACAACTATATAATCTCAAATTTGCTCTGGAACATTATACCTACATTTAGTTCTTTCTCTTCTTACCATTTTTTAATGGATAAATGTTGTCAATAGAGATGGGCAGTCAAACAATAAAAACCAGCCTTTTACAGTCTAAAGTCTAAACCCAAAACCGGTAGGCTTTTATTGGGTTTATTCCCAAGCACTGGGTTGATTGCCCATCTATAGTAACCAAATCTTATGAACTGGACTGAATGTGGCTATGTCATAATTAATTTTAAAAAAAACATTGTAATACCTATTCATCTTACATTGTTGAGCATTATGAAATGGTTTGATTTTTATCATAAAAATTCAGGAGGTAAAATAGTATTGTTTGTTTGTATACTTTATTGAACATAAACTTAAATTGTTTGATAAATTGTTTATCTAACAATTCTCTTTTTTTGTCTATATACTAGTTGTTGATACTCCTTAATAATGTAATGTTACTAACAGTTTTGTAGAACTTATTCCTTATCGCCATAATAATAGATATCTAAAGGGCTGAACTCTGTGGTGTTTCTGCCCTCAGGTACCATGAGCACATACTTCCAATACCCTACCCCCGAGGTGCAGGAGGAGCTGAAGAAGATTGCTCAAGCAATCGTCGCTCCCGGCAAGGGTATCCTGGCTGCTGATGAGTCCACCGGTAACAATAAATTAATATATTCACACTTTATTTCACATGGATTCCAGATTTTTTCCTATAACCTTCTTTAATTCGAAATTGGTTTTTGTGCATATACAGTGACTACCTATATTTCAGTTTCAGTGGTCACTACAAGATGGCACACTGTGCCTTAAAAATGCATTATTAAGATTCAATCTATACTTTAACAAAAGAGTAGAATCCGCGATTCTGTACATTGAATATTTTTACCTAAAATTGAGAGAGGTGATAAAAGAAAAGTAACCAAGCCCAAAAAAAAAGTTTTTAAAATTCTTTTCTGTCTGTCTGTCTGTCTGTTCGCGATAATCTCCGCATCTACTGAACCGATCGTCATGCGGTTTTCACAGGTAGATTAAGCTTAGCCTGGAGCTACATATAGGCTTTGTTTCATTGAAATCGGATGTCAGGAAAAAAGTTGTTGTATAAAAACCTTTCATGCGGGTGAAACCACGGGGAACAGCTAGTTCCTTAATAAATCAATAAAGCTGCTCTGTAAATATCTGCTCATAAGTTGCTCTACGCTGTATACCCTATATAAATGTTGTTATGTACTAACTCGCTTTCTTACTGGTATTTTTTTTTTCTCACTAGAAATGGCTCCCAAATACTAAAAACAATTACATATGGAATACCTAATGAAGTATGGGCTGTGGCGCGACTGTTGTTTGCCACCATAAAAGTAGGAGATATTGAGTATAAAACTGTTGACATAAATGTCACTACATACAGTACTCTCAAGAATCCAAGTTCCCTTCATATTCTTATTCTTTTCGAATTTTACATAGGTAGGTATAGGAAGATACTAGATAGGACTTCCAAAAATCAAATAAATATGGTATATTATGTAATGTTTGCGTTATCCAGGTACGATGGGCAAGCGCCTCCAGGACATTGGAGTGGAGAACACGGAAGAAAACCGCCGCAAGTACCGCCAGCTTCTATTCAGCTCTGACCCGGTTAGTACTAAGGATCCAAATATTTGAGCACAGGTGTAGGTTTGCGGTATCTTTATTCTTTACATCGATAGATCCATTGATTAAAGAGGAAGGTTTATAAATATCCCGGAATTCCCACGAAGACTCTGAAATTACTGGGAGTTAAACAGTGCGGGACGCCTACTAGCAATGAATTGTTTAACGAGTTGATCTATAAAAATCTATCTAATCTAATGATAGTTCTATAAAAAAAATTTTAAACTGGGATGATATCTCAATCATTATTATAGATTGCTACTATTATTTTAGAAGAAGCATAATTATTATTATTCAAATCCCGAGTGTTTTCATTCTTTAAATGGAAATATTCCCTTTTTTATCTGTACATTGGTTTGATTTATAAGTTATAACACTGCTTTCACCGAAACTACTGTCAATAAATGGTAATATTGGGTATTTGATCCTTACAATTTTACTGCTTTATTTTTCTAACAGAATTACACAGATCTGCGAAATTAATTTTTTCGAAAGTTTTTGTCATAAACTGTTATTTCTTATAAATGTTCTAAAAGTAATATAAAACAGTAGTGATATGATATACAGGATGTCCCAGAAGTCTACGTCAAGCCGGAATCGGGTGATAGGAAAAATCATAATAGTTACCAGAAAAAAATATTTTTTATATAATTATATAATTTTTCTGGTAACTATTATGATTTGTCCTATCACCCGACTCTGGCCCGACGCTGACCTTCGGAACACCCTGTATATGACGTCAAACAAGGGCTATATTTGTTCAACTTAAGTGCAAAAAAATGAGACGTGATACAATAAAGTTAATATTTGCAACATATAGGTTAACACTAACGAGTTTGACCTGCAATTATTAAAAAACTTTTTCATCGCTGACCTGTGTTATTGTCGAAATGAGATAAGCCCGGAGGTTATCAATTATCATCTTATGCAAGAGTGCATAAAAAGTAGTCATACTTGCATCAGGCTATACAAGCATGAGAATTGAGAATTAATAAAAAAGTTTCATTAGGCGCTCTCAGAGAACATCTCCGGCGTGATCCTGTTCCACGAGACCCTCTACCAGAAGGCCGACGACGGCACGCCCCTGGTGGCGCTGCTGGAGAAGCGTGGCATCATCCCCGGCATCAAGGTCGACAAGGGCGTCGTGCCGCTGTTCGGTTCCGAGGACGAGTGCACAACGCAGGGTGAGAGCACGGCGATTTCTATTGCTGACCGAATTCATAGAAAAAGTAGGAGGTTCTCAATTCGACTGTGTTTTTTTTTGTTCAGCTGTGAGATAAATACTGATGGCAAAGTTTTAAAGCATGTGAAGAAGAACACCATGAAATTATAAGGGTTCCGTTTTTTTTTTTTTTTCATTTGGCTAGTCTTCTCGACTTTTATTTATTTATTTAAATATTAGAGAAAAAACAGACACAAGTTATAGGTAGGATATAGTTACAGAATATGAAAAATTAGAACTAGACGTAATAACTTATGTCCTAAACTTTCCCTCAGTCAAGTTACATTATAATCGACTAGCATTAGCATGGTGACAGGAATGAGTCGCTGGGTCCACTATCAATACAAACAAGATAAGGCAAACTTGTAAGGCGTTACGTAGTACCTATATAGTTGCAGAGAAAAGAAGAAAAATAATAAACAATTTTAGGTTGGAAACAATTGCACTTAAAATATAACGCATATTTTAATCGATCGAAAGGCAACCTATATTTTTTTTTTTATCAATAATTATTACCAAATAACTCAGATACACCATGTTGGGTGTGCTATGCGTCTTTATCGTAATGTTTATGTTTTCGGGGACTTGACATTGTTTTATCTCGTGATAACACTGTCAAGGTTCTTTAGTTAACTCATATTATACCTCGATTAAGAGGATTTTTTTTAATAAATACTACTTTTATTAGTCTATTTTTGGATGATTATTAGGTTAGAAATACTTAATGCTTAGTATATTCCTTATTTATTAATGTGAATGTGAGTTTATTTGTTTGTTATGCTTTCACGCCTCAACGGTTCAACCTTCAATCGTAAAATTAACTTATAATCTAAATAATTACAAAGTTAACTAAGTACTTTACTTAGAAATTGGTGTTATTAAATTCTGCAGGCTTGGACGACCTGGGCCAGCGTTGCGCCCAATACAAAAAGGACGGGTGCCACTTCGCCAAGTGGCGCTGTGTGCTCAAGATCGGCCGCAACACACCCTCCTACCAGGGCATCATGGAGAACGCGAACGTGCTCGCTCGCTACGCGTCCATCTGCCAAAGCCAGCGCATCGTCCCGATCGTCGAACCTGAAGTCTTGCCCGATGGTCAGTAGTAGACACTAGATACTAGACAGTAGTAGTTTAAGCTCTTCCAGCGTTTATTATCTCCTAGTTAACATTTTCATCTTACTTACATTTATTAAACTTGTCTGATTGCGGCAGTTTTGTTTAAAAAATCTATACTTAGTAAAGTAATCATTAAAGTCGACTCTGAGTGCGGCCGTTTCACTGATTAGATTGGTCCCTAAATCTCTTTTGTGATTATTGTATAATGTAATGGAGTAGTACAATATTTTACAGGTAGCTATACCTATTTAACTAAGGCTAATGCAATGTGATTTATTTCTGATCACAATTTAATACTCAGGGAAAAATAATATTGCCACGATTTACTGATTAAAATCTATACATTTATGATAACTAGTCGATAGTCGTTAATATCAGAGTTCCTGTGAGAATTCCGGGATAAAAAGTACTTAGGAACACTATAGCTTTCCATAAGTGAAAGAATTTTACAAAATCAGTGAAGTAGTTTTTGTGTTTAACCATTAAAAAAAACAATCACCAACCAGATCAAATCTCTCTTACTCTTAATAATATTAGTTGTTTGTCCGTTTTTTTTTTTATGAAAGTAACGTTCGTCAACTATGTATATTTGATACCTACATTGGATTATTGTTTTTCCTGGTATGCCATAGATTTTCTAAGGGAATCCTGATATTTTGGTAGGTAGGCGCGCTAGTAACAAATAATAATCATTTATTTTCCCTATTAAATGCCATAGGTGAGCACGACTTGGACCGCGCCCAGAAAGTCACCGAGGTCGTGTTGGCTGCCGTGTACAAGGCGCTCAGCGACCACCACGTGTACTTGGAGGGAACGCTGCTGAAGCCAAACATGGTCAGTACTCATGTATTTATTATTAACATACTACAAACACATACCATTTAAGTTTCATTACGCCCTGGTATTTTGTGTTGCATAACGCGTTACTTCAGCGTGATTTAAATTGATAAAATACGCTTATGGGTAAAGCCAGTCCGTACTTTCAATACATTTTACAATATTATCTACTGGCTGTTCCCTGCGGTTTCACCCGCGGTAATTTAGGAGTTCCCGCAGGAATGCCGGGATGAAAAGTACCCTATGTCCTTCTCTGTACCCCTGACAACGTGCATGCAAAATTTCATGATGATCGGTAGAGCCGTTAAGGCTTGAAAGCGTAACATACAAACAAACTCACCTTCGCATTTATATTATTAGCACAGATAATATAATACTATACTAATAATATTATAGAGAGGTAAAGTTTGTGAGTTTGTGAATTGTGAGTTCGCGAGTTTGTGATGTTGTAGGGGTAATCTCTGGATCTAATGAATCGATTTTGAAAATTCTTTCAATCGAGTCTGCTGGAAGTGCAATTTTGAAGTGTTTATCTCAGTTTTATAGGCTGTAAGTGCAATAGGGATGTTGACTACCATTCAAAAACAAAATTCTAATTATTCCGTCAGTTAGAAAATAAAAAAACAATAGACACGTATTTTTTGCTTTTTTATGATGAGGAGGTCGTGACGTCACTAACCGCAAAACCGCCATACAAACTGTCAGAATAGTGACGTCACGCGAAATTTCAACTCAATATATCGCCGTTATTTTTTGATTACTACGTGTCCAATATTTTTTAATAATCTACAAGACGGACTAAAAAAATAAAAATTAGTCAACATGCATTGGCTAGTTGACTAAATTTTTTTTAGTCCTTCGTGTAGATTATTAAAAAATATAGGCCACGTATTTTTTCCTTTTTTACTTAATCAAAAACAAACGGCGGTACATTGAGTTGAAATTTCGCGTGACGGCACTACCCGGTGCAGTTTGTACGGGGCTTATACCGAATCACAAAAATTTTTATCATTTATGAATTACATTCCAATCCATTGCTCGTTAGGTCACCGCTGGCATGTCGTGCAAGAAGACCTACACACCAATGGACATTGCCCGCGCTACCGTCACCGCCCTGTCCAGAACTGTGCCCGCTGCCGTTCCCGGTGAGTACCGAACCAACGCATGAAACTTGTGGCTAATTCATGTGATCCTATTGCTGCATACAGATTATTTAACACTTACATTATCTTTTGTTAGAATGACGATTTTATTGTGTTATAGAAAATCTGACCTCGAACCGAGAACAAGCCTAGGGGATTGATGTTACCTAGTTATGCTTGTTGAGACAAATAATTTCATTATTGAAGTCATTTCTTTAGCGTTATGAGATCAGAGTGTATTTTAAGGTTTCTCAGTATGTGACGACGTTACTTCAGGTCTTGTTTTGTTTAAATTGTATATTTTGTTTTTGAAGTAAATAAATTTAAAAAAGTTTCACGCCTTGAAGTTAGTTTATGATGAGTTTATTTTTCTAGTTTTATTTCAGTCCTTTTTTTAGGATACCTGTCACCTAAAACCTCGACCAATCAGTATCGAGATTAAATTCGAAATTTGAAAAAGAAAATTGATGACATCTTTTTTTTCTTTTAAATGAATGCAATGTGTTGTGTCCCATTGCAGGCATCACGTTCCTGTCCGGCGGCCAGTCTGAGGAGGAGGCGTCGGTGAACCTGAACGCTATCAACACCGTGGACCTGAAGAGGCCGTGGGTGCTCACGTTCAGCTACGGGCGCGCGCTGCAGGCCTCCGTGCTGCGCGCCTGGGCCGGCAAGCCCGAGAGCATCCTCGCCGGCCAGCAGGAGCTCATCAAGCGCGCCAAGGTCAGTTGACGGGGCACAATCGCAACGAGGTCACGTTTCGATCCAAATTTTCTCTGCGGATTTCGCAAACATACACAAACACATAAATACAGTAGTTACACATCAATTCACACTTATCAAATGCCCACTTTTTCATAAAAGTAAAAATAAATTGGACAAAATTGATAACATGTTTTTTTTTTCTTCATAATAAGCAGTTACCCATTTGAATTAAATTCATAAAATATACTGGCAGTAATCAAATCGATTAATTTGCTCTATTGCGACGTGAAAAACGAACGTTACACTTTCACATTGGACAATTTAATATTTTGGATAATTTATAACCAAGCACTCAATGCATGCAGTCGTTTGTATAAATAAAGAAAGAAGAAAGTAAGAAAATACATTTATTTCAGCACAACACACAAGAAAAAGATACAAACACAAGCAATGCCTAATCTAAATTTGTACACAATATCTACATATACATACAGCAAAAGTCCTTAAAGATATACATATATTTATTAAAACTTAAATAATGCAAGAGTGACCTTTTTAAATACGCTCACTAGTTCCCTACAGCGATATTAAATGTGATTTCGTGTCGAACGAAAATCTTTTTTTATTTGACGTCTACCTCATACCTGCCGAATTTCAGCTTTAAAGCATTCAGTTTTCTAGATTTTGTGATTAGCAAGTGAGTCAAAGTGTATGAATGAGTGGTATTTCTCTTTTATGTATTTAAAGATTTAAAAATAAAAGTAAGTTATAGTGTATGAGAATTGTGGATGTAAACGAAGTGACTGAGGACTGTGCACTATGCAAGACTGTGTCGAGCAGAAAATCTTTAGTCTGCCTATGAGTGACAGGTGTTTGCATTAGGTGTATTTTTGTACGCATGGAGATTGAATTTTTGTTTCTGCATTAGTTTTTCCCATGAATTTTTACAGTATTTTACTGTTAATGCATGTCGCTTTGTTCTATTGTAGTTACAGTCGCTATTTTTGATTTTCTACCAGATACCATCCATAAATAAAACTGCAATTTAATGGCGATTGTAACTGGTATTGCCAAACTGTATTTACCCAAAGTAATATTTTTCTATGCATTTTTGGATAAATATAGTTTTTTTTTTTTTTTCATAATATTATGCTTTACGTATGTTTATTTAGATCTTATAGAACCCATTTACTAGTAATCAAATTCCTATAAAGATCTATCCATATCTTAATTTATGCATATTTTGTTCTTTGTGTAGCTTAGAATAAGTAACAATTGTCACTAATGATTGTTTTTTTTTTAACATTTCCTAACTACGCACTTTTCGCCGTGTGATTCATCCTTGACACGCTGCCTTCGCACTGCTCGCCGATGGAACGATCATAATTTAAATTTAAATCCATAATTATTATGCTATGTATTTTTTCTTTGCTACTATTTCTTTCTCTTTTACACAGGCTAACGGTCTTGCCAGCCAGGGCAAATATGTTGCCGGATCCATTCCCTCAATAGCTTCATCTAAGTCTAACTATACCAAATCGCATGATTATTAATTTATTACAAAAAAAAAACTAACTGAACTGAATGGAGAAAATGGCCAAAAGATCTTATCTATATCTTTTCTCAATTTAATTATATCTGTTAGCAGAATATAACACCGTAGTTTCATAGTCTCGAATTTCCTAAAATATAAATTTTGTATTTTTATACTATTTGCTGCTTGTTGAATATAAAAAAGTATATTTAGTGTTAAAGTAATATTGCGTGCCTATTTTGATACTATTGCTTTTGTTTGAAATAATCTCTATGCCAGTAATATTATTTTTACAAATTATTTATTATTTGTCTATATGAGCAATTTTATTTTTTGTTTGATTCTAATATATTATAATTTTGGTTGTTTATTCATTTAGATTATTTTAGTTAGTCACAAAAAAATACAATCAAATCCTAGACTCCCTTATTATGAATTTTTTGAGAAAAAAAATAATTGTGTTCTATGTAGTATGTACTTCCTGCTGTCTGTTATTTATTTAATTTTTTTTTATGTTGCACTGTTTTGTCACTAATCATAGCTTGTTTTGTCTTGTAAGTTTCTAACACTTGTTAATAAAAAAAATATAAGTACGTGTTATCTTGTTTGTTTTATTTTTTATTCATAATATGTCTCGAGTATATTTTTATTTAAAACTAGTATTTTTGTAGATAATATTATGTAGTAGTGTTTCCTTTTTATGTATAGAATAGTTATCTATTTACAAAAAAACCTTTTTTTATTTATATTGTGTTTTCAAGATTAAAATTTGATGAGACTGAAAGGTTTGAAGGACTGAGTAATTGATATTTAAAACTGATTACTGGAACACCAAATATTAAACATGGCAGCGATATCATATAATGTAAATAAATCAAATAAAATTTACATTTTCAAAATTTTCCATTCATTTTCTACAAAACAATTTGAGACACGGCTCCTGTCTTTTTTATCGCAAATTAATAAAATAATTAAAAATCTTCTAAAATTGCCGTTACACCGCCGTTATCACATATCAGGCACCTAGCATACGAATTTGACAATTAATATAAAAAACATGTAGGCCCGCATAGCAATTAAAATCTATTTTTAAAAGTTATAACAATCGAGGTTGGAGGGAGGGTGACAGCAATAGGAAAAAAAGATGAACTACGGTAACAGTAAAATTCGAGGTAGACGCGGTTAGGGCAAACCTCCGGACCACAAGTTGGACCAACAACAATGTGATGCTATTCGAGGCATGATGCTGGACGAGGGTTGCCATCTTTAAAAAAAGAAAGTGGCAAAAATATAGTACTTTTGGGAAATGCAGGGGAAAAAAGTACACATTTAATCATTATGTATCGGGTCGCATTAATGGACAAATTATTGCCAGTTTGTTAGTTGGCGTTTGTTGCCGCGAATGCGTTTGTTCTGAAATTCTCTATGCTACGCTGCGGGTGTGTTCCAGACCTGTCACTTAATATAAAAAAGCGTGACGGTTGGATCAGGGATAAAAATATAGTATTTTTCGTACTGTATTGTTTTTCTATAATATATAGTACAATTGACTGAAATATAGTACGATGCTATATGCTATATTATAGTACGGGTGGCAACCCTTTGCTGGACTGGATGAGGGTAGTGCTAGCGGGGCGGCAGGGTGACCAATGCCCCCTAGAAAATTATTTGCCCACCCTAGAAAAATCGAAAGTAATGAAGAATTATTAACTGTTTAATCGTTAATTTAAAATTCTTCAATTATGAGAAGGCCATATTATGGTGAACAGGAGAGTGAATGAACTTTATTGATATTAAAAACTCAGAGATACTGATTATTATCTCTCATTCCTGACTGATTAGTTTAGGTGGATGGCCGCTGTCCCCCCTTAGATTCGTCAATGGGTGGCACAACAGCGGTCGTCATAGACATCCTTGGGGAGGTCTTTGCCCAGCATTGAATATATTGTAGATTGGTGATAATGTACCTAATTATGATAAATTATTTGTTTTCTCTTCCAGGCCAACGGTCAAGCGTCGATGGGCAAATACGTCGCGGGATCCGTCACAGGTGTGGGCGCTGAGGCCGGTCTATTTGTAGCCAACCACGCGTACTAAATACACGAACATTGACACAAAAAAAAACTAATACAGCATCCATGTCATACAGTCTAGTACTCTGGCAACAATGCAGCAGCGAGCATTGCGACTTTTTAGTCAAAAACTCTGTACTCACCGCAGATATGTAGATTACGCCGTGTTTTTTTTTTTAATTATTATCTTATAAGTTGACATTGAAGTTATTAGATAAGTTCTATGGAATTATTTGGTAAGTTAAAAAAAACAGTATTTGCCCAAATTAATCGTCAATTGAACTTTATTCAAAAATATTAAGTATTAGGTATTTAATGTTTTTTTTTAATATAAAATCGAATCTTTACTATCTTTACAACGCACACAAAAATATTATTGACACTATTGGTAACCTATTTATTGTAGAATTGCAATATTTCGTGGGCTTCTCTATTTCTCTGTAATGTAACTGTTGAAATTAGAAAATTTGTATTTAATTGTACTGTCTAGTGATTAGTAGGTATATTATTAAAATATTAGAGCAAAATTATAAAGCAAGCAGTAAATTAAATAATAAAAATATATTTGTGAGAAATATTAAAAATCTCCTTTAATGTTTAAAAAATATGAGTAGTTTAAAAATATAAATTGATTGGATACTGTTATAAAACGTTGTTTTATAGGAAACCTAAAGTATTCCAATAAAATCATGGACCTATTACGTATTATTGTATTACTATCAGTAAAGTAGATATTGTAATAAACCTATTTTTTGAGTTTTCGTTTCTTTTTTTTGTACTATTGCATAGATTTTATTTTTTATGTAAGATATTATTGAACTAATATAATTCTTGATCGAGTAATAATAATAAATGTAGTTTGATTGATCTCACCTGATTCTTGAAGTTTAATTCACTAATGTACTTTATAGCACAGAGTAAAGCGCAGACCACACCGGAAACGAAGCGAAGTTGTAATACCTAGTTGTTTTTATTTCGGCTCTTTTCATATTTCTGTTCACAAAGGGCTGGCGTAGTAGTGTGGATGGCGTGAAAACTGTAAAGTAAATAGTGGTAATACAGAAGTTCGACATAGCCGTGTAAGTGGGAGGGAGGGAGCGACTGTCCCTACTGGCCACCGTGCCAGGGGACCGATGGGTCTCGAGGTGGGGTTGGTCGAGTTATTCTAACGATCATGCACCTTGACGAGTAAATAACGTTTGCTTGAAAGTTTTCGTCATATATTTTATACGTAGGAACTTTATCAACTTACTATAATCAGAGGGCTCTTTGTTGTTCCATATTTTTATGTTCATTTGCCAGGTCTCAGATTAGATAGCAGTGGTGGGCAAAATACGACCCGCGGGCCAACTCCGGCCCCCGAAAGTATTTAATCCGGCCCCCGGTGGCTCTTCGAAATGTATAGTAATTAAATTTTGATGGTGGAGAGCTAGACTAGTTAAGTCGTGTAGATTTCAAAACAAAATGTTTATTTTTTTTTTATAATTGGACATAGATAAGCAATAGTGTGTTAACCCACACTGCAGGAAATTTTGAGTAAATCGTGTTTTAAAATTATAGCGCCATTTTGTGTCAACATTTTTTATGTTCAATATTTTGTTACATACTTTAACAATGTAATAAGGTAAACACATAATAAAAAACGTTCCCTAACTCTCAATAAATCATTCTGAATAGGTAACTTTATTTTGTGGGTTAACATGTTATTGCTTATCTGCGTCCAATTATGGCCAGCTCCTCCGAAATTTCATAATTTCTGGCCCTTCATGACGAAAGTTTGCCCACCACTGCTCTAGAGTCTAGGTAACTTATAAACGGTGATACCTACCCACATAGAAATTAAGAGTCACGATTTAGTAAAAAGGGATGCATTGTCAACACCATATTTATCGAATATGGTATTGACAATATTTCAATTTAGAAATTACAATTATTATATACATTATACAGTCTTAGGTATACACTATTTATTTTTTCAACAAAGCCCCTTCGCAGTTCACCCGTTCACTGCCATGTTTTCGGTGCCTCCAGCGTCACACGTTTTAGGCATGATTTCTCCTAGTGTTGGGAATGCTCAAAATCGATAATTAATTCCAATAAAATTATAAGACTACAAGTAAATAAAAGTGCAGTGGTTAGTTAGTAACGGAATATTAGGCACATTTTTGGCGCCACGAGCACGTCTTTCGTAAATCATTATATTACGGGGATGGCGGTGAAAGGATTAAGTATATTCATACGAATATTAATATTCAAAGTAGTTATTTGGGAAGAGGCCTATTTTCATTGACAAATATGTAGACAACATAGGCAGATACTATAAACACCGGCAGAATTAGCGGAACATAAAAAGGCAGAGTATAGAAATAATTACGTATATAATTATTAAAACAAATAATAATTAGACGTGAAGTAATAAATTAATATAGATCTTTTAACACTTTAAAAGTTTGTAATTAAATTATTAAATTTTATTTAAAATAATAATAAAAAAAAAAAAAACACTTTCTTTGCAACATTATTTGTGGGCACACAAATAATGTTGCAAATTAAAGATTACTGTGATTTTAACACTAAATAAATGAACGATTAATAACGTGTGTTTCCCCTTCGTGATTCAACTTTTATTTGCAACATTGTCTGTGTTCTCACAAACTAGAGATTTTTTTTTTTTAATTTTGATTACTTTTAATAAAATTTAACTAAAAACTTCTTAAAGTCGATGTTAAAAGATGTATATTAGTTTATTACTTCATGCCTTCATAATAATTTGTTTTAATACATATATATATGTTATTATTTCTATATGTTAATTATGTTTTTGTATTTCTTTATAATTGATTTTACTTTACTCACATTAAGATAATAAAATCACTATGTAACTTCTTATTTGTATTTATTCATTCTTAACTTATTAACTTACTGCTTCACACCGCCATATTATGTAACAGAGTAATCAACGTGTCCGTGTAGGACAAAGATCACAATATATATCGATCTCTATCCATAGTCCATGGTCCATAGACTATATAATAATAATCATCATGACATCTCCCCTTTTAATGAACAAAGTACAATAATATTAAATTTAGGTTTCATAATCTCTTAAGTAACTAGGAGGTTTTATAATTCTTCCTCGATTACTTATTCTAGGTACACACGTATTTGAGTTGGTCTCTTTTATGTTTTCATTACACTTATCACTATTACTATCCTTAGAACTAGACTCATCTGAGTTATTCTCACAATCTGATGCTGCTGGGGATGGAACAGAGCAAGGTTCATTTATGGTACTTTCTGTATTAGTTGAAATGTTGTTATCCCTTTCAGCATCCTCAAATCCCGAGTATAACTCTTCATTTTCCTTCTTTTTGAATATATAATCTTTTGAGTTATTTTTTAAATCAAACCTATTTCTATTGACCACTCTTCCCGTTTCCATTAAGATATCATAAGATCTTGGTTTATTCGACTGTCTTAACACTTTACCAGGTGTATCAAATATTTCTTTTTGGTAGTTCTTTAATAAAACATTATCTCCAATGTTTAATTCCTTCATGGGCCTAACATGTCTGTCATAATATTGCTTTTGAATTTTCTGTCGGTTCACTAATTTGTTATGTGTTTCTTTATTACTTTGTGATTTACTAAGCTCTAATGGAAACATACCAGCCACATTATGACCTAATAATATTTTATTAGGAGATTCAATGGTTGAAGAAATTGGAGTATTTCTAAATTCAAGCAAACTAAGATATGGATCTTTTTTGTCCTCCACACACTTTTTTAACATGTTCTTTACAGTTTGAATATGTCTCTCCACCATGCCATTACTTCTAGGATAGTGTGGGGAAGACAAAATATGTTGAAAATTCCACTGTTTTGAGAATTCTTTAAAAATACCAGATTGAAATTGTGGTCCCCCATCACTATGTAATTCTGATGGTATACCAAACCTAGCAAAACATTGTTTAAGTTTTCTTATTACACATTCCGATGTAAGAGATTGTAATGCTAACACTTCCACATACTTTGAAAAATAATCTACAACTAAAAGATAATCATTAGAATGTAAATGAAATATGTCTGCTCCTAATTTTTCCCATGGTTTATTAGGTACCTGATGGGGAATTAATGGTTCTTTTAAGTTTGCTCTGCTAAATTTAATGCATGTACTACAATTTTTTATAAATTCTTCAATCTGTTTTGACATACCTACCCAGAATAATATTTCTCTAGCTCTTGACTTCGTTTTTTCTATCCCCAAGTGATTATAATGAAGTTTTTTTAACATTTCTTGTTGCAAAACTTTAGGAACCACCAAGCAATTGTTTTTAAAAATTAAATTGTCAATTATATGAAGATCAGTATGGAAAGTATGAAATTTTTTTATAATTTCAGGTAGGTGATCCCTGTTTTCAGGCCAACCTTTATTAATATATTGTTTAACTAAATTTAATTCTCCATCTAAACTAGTTTCATTTTTAAATTCTTCATATCTTTGCATACTCATTACTTCTTTTAACTGCACTAATAATATGCTACAATCAAAATCATCATCTTCGTTTTGTTTTTGTTTTAAATAATTTCTAGATAAGTAATCAGCTATATAAAGAGATTTTCCTGGTTTGTATACTAAATCAATGTCATAGTGCTGCAGGCGAAGTCTCATCTTTTGTAACCTGATTGGTATTTCTGCAAGAGATTTTTTCATAATTGGAATAAGAGGCTTATGATCACTTTCTATGGTTACTTGTCTACCCATAATATAAAAATGAAACTTCTCACATGCAAACACTATTGCATACATTTCCTTTTCGATCTGTGCCCATGCCTTTTGGGTTTCTGTGAATGCCTTCGATGCATAAGCTACTGGTAATCCTTTTTGCAATAATACAGCACCTACACCATTACCACTGGCATCCACACTCAATAAACAAGGTAAATTTGTGTCATAGTACCTTAATATTGGTGATGTACTTAAGTATTTTTTTATTTTGTTAAAACTTTCCTCCTGTTTTGGACCCCATTCCCACTTATTTTCTTTTTTTAATAATACCCTAAAGGGAGCAGTTAATTCAGTGACATTTGGAATAAATTTTGAAACATATGTTATTACACCCATTAATTTTTGAACCCCTGTTACATCACTAGGTCTATCCATTTTAACTATACTCTCAATTTTATCTTCATCCATCAAAATACCTTTATCAGTGAATGTGTGTCCCAGAAACTTTAAAGAGTTTGTGCCAATAATGCACTTCTTTGGATTGAAAGTGATATTGTTTTTTATTGCTATTTTCAGTACTGTATTTAAAATCTCATCATGTTTATGCCTATTTTCTGCCCAAATTATTAAATCATCGATGAATATTTCTACATTTGGCACTCCTTCAAACATGCGGGAGAATTGTTTGTGATATATTTCTGATGCAACCTTCACACCATACGGCATTCTTAGAAAACAGTATCTGCCGAATGGTGTTTGAAAGGTAGTTAGTTTTGAACTAGTCTCACTTAATTTAATTTGATGAAATGCTTTGCTACAGTCTAATTTACTGAAGAATTTTGCATTAGCCATTTTGGCAGATATCTCATCAAATGTGGGAAGCTTATAATGCTCGCGAAGAAGGCAGGAGTTTAAGTATTGTGGATCCAGACATATACGGAGAGTGTTATCGTTTTTACGTACAATTACAACAGCATTTACAAAATCAGTTGGTTCTTCAATTTTGCGAATTATATTATTATTTTCCATTTCTTGCAATTCTTTCTTATAGGCATCCAGCAGTTTCATGGGCACAGGTCGGCAAGGTATTACTTTTCCTGTATAATTTGGTATTAATTTAAAATCATACACATAATTTTTTATTTCGCCTATTCCTGAAAACAAAGATGGATATTTTTGTATAATATCGCTTTTTTGAATATTGAAAACTGGTTTAATTAAGTTGAAATTCTTAATTGTAGGTAATCCTATTAGTGATGTTGAATCACAACCTACAACATAAAATTTTACTAACTCTTTTTTACCATTTAACTCACATAACAAGTTTAATGTACCTAGAAGATCAATATTTGAATTGTTATAATTTTTCAACACTGTTTGTGAGCTATCTATTTGCTCTTGAATACCCAATTTTTTAAGTGTGTTGATACTTATTACATTGCACCCTGCTCCAGTATCTAGTTTCATATAACAATTCTTATGATAATCAACAAACGTTACCTTAATCAACCAGTCATCATCCATACTAATTTTACCCAATGTGAATTCTTCTTGTTGCATGTCGACCTCTTTTATACCTTTAATTTGTTGCTTATTCCGACACACTTGTGCAAAATGATGGAGCTGTTTACAACAATTGCATATTTTATTGTATGCAGGACATCTTCTTGGTAAATGCTCATAACCACAACTTCTGCACTTAAATTTACTTATACTGTTATTCTTGAGTGATTTATAATTTTTATTTTCAATTTTATCAATTGTGAGCTTGCTCTCCGTTCCCATTGTCAACTCACGCATGTGACTCTCGGTTAATTCCGCCAATCTACACATTTTAATGCATTTCTCTAACGATAAATTATCCTCTCTTAATAAACGATCTTTCAACTTGGCACATTTAATGCCAGAAATTATTTTATCTTTAATCAAGCTGTCTTTTAATGACTCGAAATTACACGTGGCTGCCATTTTCTTCAATTCGACCAAATATGTATCAAAGTTTTCTGAATCCAGTTGATTTCTTTGAAAAAATTTATGTCTGTTGATGCTTTCGTTGGTTTTAGGTGTACAGAATACTTCAATTGAGTTTTTTACTACATTGTAGTCTTCTTTCTGAGCATCCGATAACCCGAAAGTTTCGAATTTGTCCAGACCCTCGTCCCCCAATAAACTCAGCAATATTGATACCTTTGTTTTATCCGACTTATTGTCACATTCATTTGCTTTAATGTACAATTCTACTTGTCTAATCCACGTTTTATAATTTATTGATAAATCGCCCTCAAATGACAAAGGGGCTGGGGGACGGAGATACAATCCGTTGTTCGACTGCGCCATGTTAATTATGTTTTTGTATTTCTTTATAATTGATTTTACTTTACTCACATTAAGATAATAAAATCACTATGTAACTTCTTATTTGTATTTATTCATTCTTAACTTATTAACTTACTGCTTCACACCGCCATATTATGTAACAGAGTAATCAACGTGTCCGTGTAGGACAAAGATCACAATATATATCGATCTCTATCCATAGTCCATGGTCCATAGACTATATAATAATAATCATCATGACACTATACTCTGCTTTTTTATGTTCCGCTAATTCTGCCGGTGTGTAGATATATATGTATACTCGTACCTACGTGCAACGGCGGTGCACAATTAGGTATTGTTTACGGTTGAAAAAGTTATTCATGTAGTAAATAAGTGCAGTCGCCGAGATTATAAGCAGACATACTACCCGCAGAAGTACCTATACAGGGTGTACTATTTAAAAGAGAGACTAATTTAAACTCTAAATAATGCAAGCTTTCATGTAGGTAATTAACTAGTATAAAAACATTCATCAATAAAATAAAACCCTTAAAAATCCCAGAGAGCCCATGACACTAAAAATAAGGTGGCTTTCTATGGGTAAAAGAATTTTCAAAATCGGTTCAGTAGATCCAGATATTACCCCCTACAA
This sequence comes from Zygaena filipendulae, assembly GCA_907165275.2. NCBI lineage: Eukaryota > Metazoa > Arthropoda > Insecta > Lepidoptera > Zygaenidae > Zygaena > Zygaena filipendulae. The sequence continues at coordinate 3,189,270 of OU015668.1, forward strand.
CCTCACACATTCACAAACTTTACCTCTATAATATTAGTATACGATCGAATATAGAAAAAACTGATTACGTTATTAAAGATGATGGAGGACTAGATATAATATTAAATTTAATAGCTATTTCCCGCGGTTTTCGGAGGTAATTTTGGAGTTCCCGCGGGAAATTCCGGGATAAAAAGTACCCGTTCAACCCGACAACGTTCATGCAAAATTTAATAGTGATCAGTCCAGCCGATCACGCGTGATGCTGTGACCACGGGAAATAGGGATTCTGTTTTACATATAGATTGTTATCTTTCATTAGTTTCCTAATTGTTTCAACTTTTCTTAATTGTTTTAAAATACCTCTCTACCTCTCTATATCTGTATGCTAAATTATATGTCTCGCCTTCCTACATAACTTTGACAGATGAGATCGCAGTTACAGTAAATTTTCCGAAAATTCCCGCACCAACCCTATTAGTTGTCAGTTGTCACCAACTCCAATCTAGTAGGTAGGTACCTACGCTTTTGCCGCTTAAACTACGCCTCACTAAGTACCTATTTAGATGGTTGGCTAAGGAATGACCTCTCGTTGCTCGGTGAACCGACGAGGGCTTGGCGGGCGAGACGGGGCGGACGCACGAGTGGTAGGTAAGGTCGTTTTACGAGCTATCGTTGGCACGGTTGCTGTTGGGTGCATTTTCGCATTTTAAACACCTGGATACCTCACACCGATAGTACTATTTTTGAACTATATTACCACAACAACACCTGTAAACGTCGCCAATTTGTTTTTTTAGATTACCTTAAGTCCTGTTCTTGTTTATGTTCGGTCAAAAGCTAACCAATATTTTCTTCCCTTTCACCGCCATGTTTCGAGCGCTACACGTTTTAGGCATTGATTTCTCTTACTGTCAGAAATACTTAAAATCGATCTTAAGTAAATCTAATATAAAACTATACAAGCACTGTGTATGTGTACCTACCTACCTACACGTAATCTGAGTTGTGTACTTTTAATAAATAAATAAATAGATTAAAGTGCAGTGGGTTTTAGAAACGTAATATTACGTGTCTGGCGGCAAGAGCAAGTCTTTCGTAGATCGTAATATTACGGAGATGGCGGTGAAAGGGTGTTTTATTTATTTATTAGCTGTCCTCTCGGTTCCATCCGCGGTATTTTAAAGTTCCTGCGGGAATCCCAGGATAAAATATAGATAGGAATAAACCTTCTTTATGAATCATTCTATCTATTGGTGAAAACCGCATGAAAATCCGTTGCGTAGTTTTAAAATTTAAGCACCCATAGGGACAGACAGACAGCGGGAAGCGACTTTGTTTTATACTATGTAGGTAGTGATTTCACGTTTCAAAGGTTTTGTTATATGAATGTAGTTTCAATCAGTAAACACATTTGAATCCGGTGGATAAACACATTTTCCTCTAATAGGCTATTAAAATTTTGCTTAAATTGTAATATAATATATCTATAAATGCGAAGCGCTTCGCTTTCACACCATAACGGCTGAAGCGATCATCATGAAATTTTGCATACACATGGTCAGGAGTAGAGAGAAGGACATAGGATATTTTTATCCCGGAATCCCTGCGGGTGAAACACCGCAGAACAGCTAGTTTTTTCTATGATTATGGCAATCCTCCGAAATTTCATAAACTTTCTGGCCATTCATGAAGAAAGTTTGGTTGCCGCGTTGCTCTGCTGACTGCTTCTGTTGTGTAGAGATAGTAGGTATCTATCTATACCTTTTATGATGACTCGGCTACCATAGCTGCAAAGTTTCGTTCAATCCCGTCTTGTATACTTAGTTGAATTTTATAGTTAATTAATGCGTTCGTACAAGATGTTTTAATAATGTCAATAAAATAGAAAGCGAGTTAATAAGAACGTGTTATATAGCCAAATATGACTGAACGTAGTTTATGTGTAAGTTCAAAGGTTGTCGTCCATAGGTACCTACTGCAAAAATAACTGACTTATGTAGGACTTCCTTCTTATCCTCCTCCTATCCTTATGATCTTTTGATAGTCTCTCGAGATGGAAAACGTGCGATGCGTACGTGTGTTTAATATTTAAGGACTAAAGAAAACAACATCAGAAGACTGAAACGAGTTAATCTTTATAATACCTTATTATATGTAGGTAGGTAGATAGGTAGATACAGCTAGCAATTAAAACAGCGTTTCTTGTGTCAGGAAATTGGGTTAATTTAATACAGACGAGATCTACGGCGGTGTACCAAACCTTTTGGCCTATATTTATATTGTTTAAGGTTGCCTCTAATATTCTATACCTACTACAATTATAGAAAACGTAAATCCCGCCAGTAAAATTGTCATGTAAAATGTTGCTGTCAAAAAGTTATCAGATATCTCATGTAGAGCCAAGCTTCTAACTCTACACGCCCTAATTCTACAAGGCCTATAACTTCACGGGACTTAGCGGTGGCACTACCGGGCCTCCAGATACTTCATCACTATTCACTACAAGAAAAATTCATTACCCGCGTTAATATCGGAGTTCCCGTGGGAATTCTCAGATTAAAAAAAAAAACAAATGTTTTCTCTTTAAATAATATTATAATATTGAGTATAAGTAGATTACATGCATTAAAGACTAGTTGTGTTAGAGAAGTAAAGACTAGTTATTAGTGTCGAAAAACTTGGAAGTTTGCTTACGTTAGGTACTACGTATACCACAGGTAGGTACTTAATAATATACCTATACTAGCTGTCCCTCACGGTTTCATCCGCGATAATTTCGAAGTTCCCGCGGAATTGTTCCATACCAACTTTTCAACCCCTTTTCATCGCCTTAGGGGTTGAATTTCGAAAATCCTTTCTTATCGGATGCCTACGTTACCTATACAAAGAACACACCTCTGCAAGTTTCAGGTTTCTATGATCAGCGGCTTAGGTTGGGCTTTGATCCATCAGTCACACAAAGGATTTTATATATATAGAAGATTGTAGCGGGAGCGCGAGCGGGACGCCACAATATTATATTACTATCAATATTATTAGGCTTTTATTTTTAAATAAAAACACATGTGTTTTCTTGGGGTTTTTATAGTTCTACCCTTAAGATAAAAAGTGAGTACCTACTTATCCGGTGAAATTAAGGGAGAGGCAAGGGATGTACCAAAAGTTGATGACAACTGTCTGAATGTGAACGGGTGAAAAATATAATAATAACGAATGTATTATTAACTAGCTGTGCCCCGCGGTTTCACCCGCGAGGGTTTCGAAATTCCCGCAGGAACTCCACAGTAGTCTAATTTACTCCTTATAACATCAGCTAATTAGCAGTGAAAGTCCCGTTAAAATTGGTTCAACCGTTTCGGAGATTCGGAATTCCCGCAGGAACTCCAAACTTAATTTATTTTTCTTCTCCTTAAAATAACAAACACCACAAAAAAAGAATTAACGAAATCGGTCCAGCCGCTCACGCGTGATGCCGTGACCAAGGGAAATAGGGATTCATTTTTATATAGGTATCTATATAATAATATGTTAACCTCGAAAGATGGGAGAGGTGAGAGGTGAATTTATTGTTTGTTTTTAGATGAAAATAAAACTGAGACCCTTTTAAAATAGACGGCACTCTTGACCTAACCAACCGTTTGTAGTTCAGTGTTAAAGTTTTAATGGAGTCGGTATTTTGTTACACCTAAGTAGGTGGTCTTTGTCAAAGCCTCAAAGAAGCCTTTTAGTTTAAACTAAGGCATTATAATAATATAGGTAGGTACTCTATAATATTGTAGACGAAAATCTCTCCTTTATCCCAAGAATACAGTACACAGAACTTTTAATTGAATCGCGGTGTGGTCCGACCTTACCTACACTTTGCCAACATTAAACTGTAGTCAAATGCTACACTTTAATCGCTTCAACCTAGTTCTTCTAAGCGGCTCCTGTGATCTGTCAACTTAACTACACTTTATCTGGACTGGGTCCGATGAAAAACACGGGAACACATCTGGCATCAAAATTCTTACTCGTCTCAGATTATGTAACTAATAACTATAGTCTATAGATGCTTAGATAGGGCTATGCCAAAAAATATCCAATGGCGAAAAGACAATGTTAGCTTACTAAATCATCACTGCACTTTCTTTATTTTGATAAGCTTACATTTTTCGTTACAAAAATGTTATCAAGTATTATTATTTAATTTTGACATCAAATTTAAATGTAATTTTTAAAGAGAAATAAATTATCTATCTATCTATCTATATATCTGCATGCGAGAAAAAGTGACGGCGCAGTCCGACCGATCGCGCGATCCGACAAATGTTTTTTTTTTTTTTTTTGTATTACTATTGGTTTAGAGCAAGCACCCTTCGTCTTTAACTTATAGTGAGTATGTAGGTAGTTACTATTTAGTGGTAGTAAACAGGTTACATTTTTTAGTATATGTAAGTAGCCGACTAATTTAACTTTAGTTAATTTAACTTTTTTGTTTCAGGTTAAGCTCCACAAATCATACGATACATTTAGCGTAACTTTTATATTCATAAGCAAGGTTTTATATCGTTTTATATCTATTGTTTTATCAAGCTTCTTGAAAAGAAAAAAAAAATACTCGACATTGGATAAATTTCGTTTTATTTTGCTGGCTGCTGTGTTCTTCACTTTATTCTTGGGACCATTCTCCGACAGGAATGGAATATTTTCTCGATGTACCTGAAGGCCACACCTGCTCACTAAAAACACTAAACCGTACCACTCCCGCCTCAATAACGTTTTTCCACATATTATATCGATACAAGCATACCTACCTACTCGTAAGTCGTATTGAGCCACTCGACCGTTGCAACCGTAAACTACATCGTCGTCGGGGGTCCTTATCGGTGCAGGCGGTGCAGTTTTAGTAGGTTTTATTTATCAATTAACCAAATATGGTGACTCATCATCGGCTCATCATTAATAAACTTAAGTACTTAATCAAGTCTTAAGCAGCTTGAATTTTTGAGTTACCTATGCTAGGTGTATCATTAATTCTTATTGTTTAAGGTTTACCAACGGAATAAGCCGAAAACAAATCTAAAATCACAGACACTTAAAATATCGATTGTTGATCTTCAACGGCTCATCTCGGAGGACTTCGAGAACACTGATCTCGTTTCCGAATGCATCGTGCCAAGGGTTTTCTGCTGTTTGCAATTCTTAAATTTTCGCTTCAATTTTTATTGAGCTATTATGTCTTTACAAACCTTGTAGGTACTTTATGTAAAAGCGATCTGAAGATTCTGAAGTTGAATCAACTTGCTTGTCGTCAGATTAGGAACCCGACCTACATACTTAGTCTTATGCCTTCCTAGTATTTGGATCCCTTGCTCCTACCAGTTGAGTCGGTGAGACTGAGAAGAAGCGCACAAATTTTTTTTTTAGACTTTATGTACGTATTTATTTAACCAAAGCAAAAGTTGGTGTACTACAAAATTACAAATAAAAGTTATGTAGGACAATAGTAAATTACACAAGCTAATTAGCTTTTCTCTGCATTACTAGCGCGTGAACTGATAAAAAGTTATAGATATGCGTATAGGTATGCGTACCAGTTTTTATCCCGGAGTTCCCGCGGGACTTCCGGGATAAAAACTATCCTATCTTTTAAGTTGGACCATATTATAAATGGTTACAAAATTTTATCAAAATCCGTTCTGTAGTTTCGGAGTTCATCGCGGACAAACAACGTGACACGTGATTTATATATATTATAAGATAAGATTAATATTAAGATAAGATAATCCGTCGGGTAAAGGAGTAAAATACATAGAGACGGTTGAAAAAAAAAACATTTCGTCAACTATATTCAATCTAACAGCTTGTTAATGACTACGCTCCTATTATAGTTAAATCATTAAATCATACTGGTATGTGGAGACAACAGGGAATAATAATTCAGAAAGTTACAAACTGATATTGCTGTTTTTTTATATTTTAATAGCACTATTTTACCACAAGTATTTTCGATGTTCAGATGCGCCCCTAGTTTAGTTTTTACTAAGTAGATATTTCTTTCGTTTCCCCATAGACGTAAGGCGGTTAATCGGCAATTACATAGAGCTGGGTCGATGGGTCCGCGACAAATTAATCTTAGGCCTGGACCTAATAAACGATGAGAACAGTAATCATCAATCACCTACCCGGAAACACTCAAATTGCCCCAAATGTTGTCCGATCCAATAAAATCTCGCCCTGGTGCGTGGTCACAACTCACAAGCAACGTATTCTTTAGTTGACCTAATAGATTTATACCACTTAACGCCTGATTCTTTTACGATGCAATCACTCGCATAAACATGTCAATAGAACGTCTACCTTTAGCACAAATAATAGATATATAAATACACTAGCTGGTGCCCGCGGTTTCGCCCGCGTGAATTTTCGACTCTTGCAATGACAGTGACGTTAGATTTTCTCACTCTTTTAAAACGTAGTGGTACATACTCTTTGGTGTCAAAGAAAAATATAATCACATCTTCTTCTTCTTTAATAATGGCGTCTTTAATTATAATTTGCCAATGACAATGTTTCTTAATAATAAAAATCTCTTTATCTACTTAAAGCCAATGACAATGTTAGATTGTTCCCCAAGTTAAAATATGGCTCTCTTGAAAGCCAGTTTCCTGCTCAGAGCATCATCTGTCTCTCCAAGCCTTAAAACTGTCACTTCGCGAAAAATCAGTTCAAAAGAAAAGAAATGCATAAGATGTCTAAAAAGGTTTGCATTGCGCTGAAGTCTTTAACTGATGATAACTTTTTCCACGATGTCCTATTTAAATGAAACAAAGCCTATATGTTGCTATTAGCTTAATCTACTACTGAAAACTGCATGACAACTCGTTCAGTATATGTGGAGATTATCGCGAACAGATTTTTTATTTATTTTTTTTATTTTATTTTGTTTTCTTTGTTTTTCTAAATTTTATATTCAAATAGCATAAATTTTACTTGGAAATCGCATGCAGTTTGCACCTGTTAGTATAGTGACACTTATCCTATTATTCAATGCTAATTTGTTTTTTTACTGTAAGTGTTAGTGTTTACTATGTTGGTGTAACTTTTAAATAAATAAATAAACAGACAGACAGACAGACAGAAAATAATTTTAAAAACTTTTTTTTTGGGCTTGGTTACTCTTTTTTTATCACCCCTCTCAATTTAGGTAAAAATATTAAATGTACCGAATCACGGATTCTACTCTTTTATTATAGTATAGATGATACTAGCTAAGTATACTCCTTTGGTCTCCATCAGTCTGTAATCCGACTAAGCGTTTTATGACACTTTTCGCCGAGGATGTCGGTTCAAATCTCAGAGGAATAGCAGTTTATGCATTATTATTTTCATAGTTGCGTGAATATATAAAATTGAAATAGTGTTCGTCTGCGTTACAAAAGCTTAAAAACTTTTGAACCGATTGGCGTCGTATTTACACAATATATTTGTTTTATCTTTTCCTGCCTATAGGTCCTAGTAGGACGTTACTTCGTTATTCTTACATAATGTCTACATACTAATTATATCCGTCTAGGCGTCTATATAGAGAAAATACTTAAGGCCATGACAACAACCATTTATTTTAGGGTCCGTGGTTATGACATTAAATAAGCTATTTTATAAACAGTGTACCCAGTAAACTACGTTTTATCTCTTTTCCAAAAATCCCCTTTTAGTGAAACTGTCCTTTAGTCAAGCTATACATATTTCGTATAAACAAAACTTATACTAGTAAACAGCGAACACACACTAGTAAACTTTCAGTATTTGACAGGTTCGTAAACATTCAACATTACCTACTTTTCTAAGGCGCCTGTTTTCACATTTAAAAAAAAACATACATACAGCCGAATGCAGAACGTTCTCCTTTTTGGAATCGGTTAAAAAGAAAAAGAAGACAATGGTGACAAGTGTTTCGGTTTATTGGAATATCAAACTAAATACACCAATATAAACACAATACTTATCTGAAATAATAATTTCACTGGATAACATCTACGTTTTACCTTCTCTCTGGTTGGGACTCTACATTTTTTACGCAATCGTGCCGTACTTACCTGCTGCTTCTACTCCATATTAATAAGCTAAAGTATGTTATCCATTGAAATTATTATTTCTGATAAGTATTGTTGATAATAATTCTAATAAAAGCAAGTAACTATAATAGAACCCCGGCTTTACCAAAATAACTAGATTATCTGCATAATTATAGTAGGTACAAATTTATTCCTCACTCGCTATGTACAACTATAGGAAACTCAACGTATCGTCGTGAAATGGGAAATTGAAGTTAGACTAGGAACTAGCACCTGTGAAACGAATCGAACTATAGGTACCTAGGGTGTGGAAGATATATCGGCTATTGATCGCTTCAATAGAATTCCACGGCTCCCCTGCATCCCTAGTACTTTCCGAACGGTTCTCGATTATTGGCAATCGCCGATATCCTTCAATTTGCTTCGATTTTCCATCCCTAACTTGAGCATAGCATAATTGTTTAAAACTGGAAATTGGATTTAATTGTTCAAAACTAAAAATTGGATTTATAGTTTTTTAAAAAGCGAAGTTTTTTTGACTATTAGGATATCGATTTAATCTTTGTTATTTATTTTATACTTTTAAGAAAAACTTTAATTTGTCGTGTGTGCGTTGTTGAAAAAGTCGTATCGTTAAATGAGAAGTAAATGACTCGAAGATACACACTGGCAAATTCTTTATTCTTACGATTAATCGGAACGAGTAACGAACTCTTTCGATCGAAAAGTCTAATTTCTAATCTTAGAACCGTTGTTATCGATAGAAGCGTGAGAACGTCCAAATCCTGTTGTAGGTATCGTGGGAACGATACCTTTTTATACACTATACTCTCCTAGTAACACCGAAGAAGTTCCTTCCCGAATTTCTCACGCTCTTATCCCATTTTTCACAAAACCAGAATTACAGAGCTGAGCCTAAAACACTCTTATGTCTATAATGTTAGAGTAGAAAATTATTCGATAGACCTTTATAATATGCGATTTAATACCGAACCTGCTGAACAATAAAGTAACAGCTGATATTTTTGTTAAACGTAGCCTGCTTCCTGTCGAAACTCAACCTGTTAAATTTTCATCTTTACTGAGACGACATAGAAGTGAAATTCGAATAGCTTTAACTTTTAATATACCTAAACAGAATAGCAATAGATATCCCGTTTCTATCTCTGTCTAACAGATCATTGACCGGTACGACGAGTCGGCATCCGTTGGGAGGATCGGGGCATGCAACGGAATACGTAAACCTGCTCTATACCTCAGCTATCCTAGTATCGTCGAGTTTTGTGGAAACAATATGCCGAAAAGAAAAAAAAATCTAATTTTTGTACGCAATAAAGTTTTTTAATTTTATCGGAATCCAAAATTATTAAATTTAGAATAGATGTCTTTTAACGGAAAAACGCATAACGGAAAAACTACGAATACCCTAAATTCAGTTTTTGCATGTTCATGTTCAATGCGTTGTCATACCGTTCACCCGATTGCCGTAAAACTTTATGTGTTTTGAAGATAAGTAAGATTGGGAGTTCCTTCGGTAATTCCGAAACTCATGTGCGAAACCGCAGGCACAGAGTATCAAAATACTCGAAACTAAATAAAAGAAAAAAAATAATACTAAAATAAAACTACTGGACGTGCATCACAAACCATGATATTTTTGACTAGCTGTTCTCTGCGGTTTCACCCACGTAAATTTCGAAGTTTCCGTGGAAATTTAGGGAAATAAATTCCCTATGTCCTTTTCTGTATCTTTCACAGCGTGTATGCAAGATTTCATGATGATCGATTCAGTAGTTACGGCGTGACAGCGTAACAAACAAAAAACAAATAAACTCGCATTCAAATTTTTTAAAAGTAACTGCTCCTGTAGCGATTGCGATCTCCCAGCATATATATATTATTTAGCATATATACTAAATAATAATATATAGTATCGATATACTCGCAAAATCGCGTATAATCGGTTGGTTTTCGCGCCTCGAGTGTACCTGGGCTAGAATAGTATTATATTATCTGTGACCTGGGGAAAACCCTATCGATGTGAAAGCGGTTCCTCTAACAAAGTTGACAAACTAAGGAACATGTCACATGGTCGCTCAAACTGGACTTTTGATAGGACGATTGTATGTGACCACATGACCGTAACAATTCGTTCCTTAAATTTCTATGCATTAACGATTATTATAGATTGTCAAACCGGCTAAGGGGGCGGTGAAAAAAACGCAACTTTCCTGCATCGATAAGTTTTTCCCTCCGAGCTCCGTTCACACGTGTCGCGACGGGCCGAGTATGGTTATATTATGTATAAAAACTGCAATACTCCACAAATAATAATAATGACACATCACAACACACAAATGTACGTTACTTGATCCCAAACTAAGTTATAAGCTTGTGTCGTGGAAACCAAGCAAACGTACCTATTATAGTAGGTACATATTATCTATTACACTAATTGTCCCGTGCGGTTTCACCCGCGATAATTTCGAAGTCCCCGCGGAATTGTTCCATACAAACTTTGCAATATCTTTTCATCTCCTTAGTGGTTGAATTTTCAAAAATCCTTTCTTATCGGATGCCCACGTCATACACAGAACACACCCTCCAAGTTTTAGGTATCTACGATCAGCGGTTTAGGCTCTGTGCGTTGATCCATCAACCATTCAGGACAAAGCATTTGATATGTATAGATAGATATAGGGATTAATAGAGACGACATCATCATATAGAGAAAAAGCTTTTTTAGTATTGGCAAACATATTTAAACTCTATGGTGTCGAAAATTACATTGTAAGTTCCTCGACCCCTGCAACTAACCTTAATTCGAAATGTGTAAGAGCGAAATGATAGCGATAATTTATTCACACTTTACCGCTTGGGAATCTTTGCCTTTCATTCGAGTACACAAGAAAATGACTTTAATAACTCTTTTAGATTTTATTTGTGAGCGAACGGCATCTTTTTAGGTCAACATTCTCATAACTTTGACCGATTTGTATACCTAGTTGATTGTCAATGTTGTCGTAATTAAAATCTGTTAAAACTCTTTTATGTTTATACTGAGAACACTGTCAATTTGATATTTAAATATTTTTATACACATTCTTTTGTTGGATCATTGTTGTATGTCATTCCTTTTGAAACTATAATATATTTATCTTACCTTTTTCACCTGACTTTTATATTACTCTGCTACCCAAGTAACAAGTGGTTATGGGCCCAGGAAATAACTGATAAGTGGTTATAGGTCTCAAATAAGTCTTTTAAAAAGGTTAAGAAAAGTGCAATGGATACTCCATCGACTTCACAGTCGGCACATTCTTCAAAAGATTTTCAGACAGCGCAGAACTCAACAAATATAAGCATATCAAAGCTAAAAGGATCAGCTAACTTCAGCACATGGGCATTTGCCATAGAATGCATGCTCACTGACCTAGAGTTGTGGGAAGTCGTTGTAAAACCCGCTGACCTCTCCAACCCTGATCAAAAACGGAAAGATCAGAAGGCTCGTGCGAAAATATGTTTATCTTGTGAAGAATCCATCTATCCCGTTATAAGGTCAGCAAAAACCGCATTTGAAACATTCAGTTGTTTACGAAAAGCTTATGCTGATGGTGGACTCACAAGGAGGCTTGCACTGATGAAAAAACTCTTAACAAATTCGTTCAAAGGAAAGATTCAACAGTATGTGAATGAGTCACTAGCTATCCAACAAGAACTACAAGGAATTGGAGCACAAGTGGATGATGAATTCTTAGCTATTATAATGCTCACTGGACTTCCAGAAAAATATCATCCCTTAGTTATGGCCATCGAACACTCTAATATGAAGATCACCACGGAAAATGTAGTGACAGCTCTTCTAAAAGAAGAATCACGAGCTGTACAGTCCTCAGCAGATACCAGCAGATCTCCAGATACAGCGCTATGCACCAAGAAACAAACAAAGAAGAAATTTTGTTCCTATTGTAAAAAATTAGGGCATATAGTGAGTGAATGTAGGATTCTAAAAAATAAGAAAAACAAGAATGTTTCGGTTTCGTCAAATGTCTGTACAAATTATACTTCCGAATTTACACTTTCATCTTGTTTCACTAATCGTTCACCCACAGGTTCACAAGATTGGTTTCTTGATTCCGGCGCAAGCTCCCACATGAGTAACAGGAGAGAGTGGTTCGAGTTCTTGTCCCCTCACGTAACTCCTATCACTGTGGCAAATAAGGAGACTTTATTGAGTCATGGTAAGGGCACTGTAAATATAAATATTTCCGATGGTGTAAATAAAATTAGTAATGTATTATATGTTCCTGGTCTCGCTACAAATCTTTTATCTGTAAGTAGTTTAGTTAAGAAAGGATTCGATGTATTGTTTACGCCGAAAGGCGCAACAATATTTCAAAGCGGTGGCTGTCATGTGACAAATCCCGTCATTGCCACAGGGTCGAATCACAACGGTATGTTTAGATTAAATGTAAATAAATTGCATTCCTTGTATACTTCCACCAAAGAGTCTGCACTACTTTGGCATAGACGTCTTGGCCATCTTAATACAAAGAGCATGGATATATTAAAAAATAAATGTATCGGCCTAGACTATATTGGAAGTTACCACGGAACATGTATTCCGTGTCTACAAGGTAAATTTTCAAAGAAACCGTTTAAGAGCTCAAAAAGTAGATCGAGTAAAGTCCTACAACTTATTCATTCGGACTTATGCGGACCTATGAGTACGCACTCGTGGGGCGGAGCCCTATATTTATTAACATTTACCGACGACTACTCTCGTAAAACTTTTGGATATCTTTTGAAAACAAAAGCCGAAGTTTACACAAAGTTTGTCGAATTTAAGCATTTAGTCGAAAATCAAACGGGAGAAAAAATTAAAATTCTCCGTTCAGATAATGGTCGGGAATATGTAAATAGCGACATGATAACGTTTATGAGGGAGAATGGTATAGTGCACCAAACCACGGTGCCGTACACTCCTCAACAAAACGGAGTTTCAGAACGTGTAAATAGAACGATCATTGAAAAAGCAAGATCTATGCTAAAAGACTCGAATTTACCTTTAGCGTACTGGGGAGAAGCGGTAAATACGGCAATTTATTTAAAAAATCGTTCACCCACGCAAGCTTTAAATAACAAGATTCCAGAAGAAGTATGGACCGGCAATAAAGTCGACCTTTCTCACTTGCGAATCTTTGGGTGCGAAGCTCACGTCCTCGTACCCAAAGAAAAGCGTTCAAAACTGGAATCCAAAACTAAAGTTTGTATCTTTGTTGGCTATTCTATAGAAAGCAAAGGTTATCGCTTAATAGACCCTAATAATCCTCGGCAGATTATTATTGCTAGAGATGTAGCGTTTATTGAAGATAAAACGCATGAAGAGTCTAATCCAAATTCCTCACATAACGAAGAGTCACCCCAACCACAACCATCTGTAATCTTTGTACCCATTCAAAATGATGAAGAACCAGTTTCACAGCCACAACATCAAGTACAGTCAGACAGTGAAGACACTCAACCCGAGATGTCACCATCTTTAGAACAACTGACTATACCGGATGAACCTCTTACTCATGAAGTTTCCCCAATTATTTCTGAACCTGAACCCATTGTAGAGACATCAACTGAAAGACGATACCCTCTCCGAGACAGGCGTCCTCCTGAGAGATATCAGGAGAATCTCTACATGACATCAGATCAGGAACCAGAAACTTACAAAGAAGTTACAGAGCATCCGCAAAAAGACAAGTGGCTAGAAGCGATGAAAGCAGAATACAATTCATTGATTCAGCATGGAACCTGGATTCTAGTTGATAGACCATCCGGCAGGAAGACAACAAAATGTAAATGGGTATACAAAATAAAAAAGGACACAAGTGGGAACATTACAAAATACAAAGCCAGACTAGTAGCCAAAGGGTTCACCCAAATAGCTGGAGTAGACTATGGTGAAACTTTTTCACCAGTTGCTAGGCTATCTTCAGTAAGGCTTTTGTTTGCATTTGCTGTGCAATATCGGCTACAAGTACATCACCTTGATGTAGAAACTGCCTTTTTAAACGGTGACCTGGAAGAGGAAATTTATATGGAACAACCAGAAGGTTTTGCTACTGATCCAAAGGGGAAAGTATGCTTACTTAAAAAATCCCTATATGGGCTTAAACAAGCTCCGCGTCAATGGAACAAAAAAGTATGCCAAGCGATGGCTGCTCTGTCGCTGACTCAAGCCGCATCAGAACACTGTCTTTACTATAAAAGAGACGGACCTAATGATTTTATCGTTATCGCAGTGTTCGTCGACGATTTCTTTTTTATGACAACCAATAGTGATTTAAAAGATAATTTTGTAAGCGAACTCAAAAAGACGTTTACAATTAAAGATCTCGGTCCTGTCAAAGACTGCCTCGGTATGAGAGTCGTACAAAGTGAAGGCAGTATAACCCTCGATCAGACAAAATATATCGAAAAATTACTAGACAAGTTCGGTATGAGCGACGCGATCTCGGTCACTACGCCAATGGAACTTGGGTTAAAACTCACTGTTCCGGAAAAGGAAGAAGAAAATCTAGAAGTCCCATATCAGGAGCTTATCGGCTCATTAATGTACATTTCTATATGTACAAGACCTGATATTGCCCACACGGTCTCGTACCTATCTCAGTTCAATGCACATTACGGGGGGGTACACTGGAAGGCCGCTAAGCGAGTCCTTAGATACCTTAAGGGTACGAAGGAACTCAGACTTCACTTCAAACACGGTGACCACTCTTACCCAGTAGGTTACGCTGACGCCGATTATGGAAGCAATCTTGTGGACCGTCGATCATTCACTGGATTCACCTTCCTGATGAGCGGTGCACCTGTGTCATGGGAAGCTCGCAAACAGCGAACAGTTGCACTTTCCACAACAGAAGCTGAATATATGGCTTTGGCTGAAGCTTGTAAAGAGGCCATATATTTAAAGACGCTCATCAGTGAAGTATTCTCGGTCACTCATCCCATAATCATTCATACCGACAATCAAAGTTCACTCAAACTAGCTCATAATAACACCTATCACGCACGTACTAAACACATTGACATCAAACATCACTTCATTAGAGACTCACTATCACACCACGACATACAAGTCAAATACATACCCACAAATGACATGGTCGCAGACATTTTGACAAAACCCTTGCCGAAACTGAAACATTTTAAATGTACAAATTCTTTAGGTTTAGGCTAGTTCTAGGTTTTGTATGTCTTTAGATCATATTGTATGTATATAGGGTGTGTATAGTTTAGTGATGTGTTTATATGTACAGGATGTTGTTTTTATTATTTCAGTGCTAGTGATAAGTGTATAGTGAATTTTGATACTGTCTTTTTACTTGTATTATAATGTGTATATACAGGGTGTTCTCATTACGGGGGGGTGTTAAAACTCTTTTATGTTTATACTGAGAACACTGTCAATTTGATATTTAAATATTTTTATACACATTCTTTTGTTGGATCATTGTTGTATGTCATTCCTTTTGAAACTATAATATATTTATCTTACCTTTTTCACCTGACTTTTATATTACTCTGCTACCCAAGTAACAAGTAAATCGAACGAGGATTTTACAATTGGTGTAGTTGTCGTGGCCCTAACTGAGAGTTGGCCCGCTATTTCATGAAATGGCTGGCTACATCATGAATTGAAATAATATTACCACTAGAGCGTCATTCTGGGTTAGGTTTGTACTGCTGATCAAGTCACGCGAGCCGAGCAGCAGCGTAGCGAGCGTGCCGAGGCAGCGGCCGGAGATACGCCAAATAAAATTCATGGTCAATCTTTTTCTTTATAAATAACTAGCTGTCCCGCGCGGTTTCACCCGCGATAATTTCGGAGTTCCCGCGGGAATTCCGGATTACAATATAATCTATGTTACTAAGGGATACTGTAGCTTTCTAATGGTGAAAGAATTTTTGAAATCGGTCCAGTAGTTTATGAGTTAAATCGTAACAAACAAACAAAAGATCAATTTTTTCCTCTTTATAATATTAGTATAGAAAATGGATGTTTGTAATTTGTATCTCTGTCCTCTATGCGTTTCGAAACCACCAACCGATTGTGATGAAACTTTGGTGGGTCGTTCTGCTTGCGATGCGCAAAGGTTCCTCAAAACTCACGCATAGTACAGCTAGTAATTATTATCATAAATACTACCATATTTTGCTTTCATAGTTCATGATGTGACCGACCATTTCACTACACCACAACCACATCATGAACTGGCTGATTATAAAAAAAGGAATTAATCTTTAAAATTTTCGTGATGATCGGTTAAGCCTTTAAAGCGTGAAAGCGTAACAGACAGACAGAAAGACAGACAGAATTACTTTCGCATTTAGTTTGGGAATACATGACTGTACACTAATTCAAGTCCAAGCATTAATTAATCAGGTTCGTTGAATTAATCAATCAATGTTAATCAAGTATAAATTTTAAGCGTGAAACCGCGGGAAAACTACTATAGGACACGCACGACTCGTTAACTAGACTTTTGTTCTTATTTTTACCGAGGTATTTACCATTTGGTTTTTTTTTAAATGCCTAAATATAATTAAATTAATAAATACTTTTTTTATTTATATTCAGCTTTTAATGCCTGCGTTTTTTTACCAGCAAACACAACAAGTAGAAACGTATTAAAACTCACCAAAATTTCGACGCAACACTTTAATGAAGCAATAAGGAAATAGGAAAACCGTCAACTGTAAAAAGCGAAAAAATACATTACTCGTAAATTGGTTAGGTACCAACCTATATTTATTTTTATATTATTGTATAACTACAGCTGTTGCCCGCGGTTCCACCCGCTTACCCCTGACAAGGTATTATTAAGGTGCTCCCTCACCGGGAGCATTCGCGTGTAATGTAACGATACAGATTTGAGCATTACATCAGTGAAGGAGGAGAACCGAGCATTACAATGCGTACATTGTAATGATACAATGTGTAATAGATAGATAGATAGATAGATAGATATTTATTCTCTCTTTAAAAATTACATTTATATTTTATGTTAAAATTAAATAAATTCACTAAAGAGATTGTCAATATAATAAAAAGTTTGAAATAATACTATTTGATAACACTAATACGAAAAAATGTCAACTTATACCAAAATAACTAAAGTAAATACGTAAACAATTTATTTTTAAATATAATGTACCTTGATATATCCATTCTATCATTCTTGATACAACTTGTAATGCGCTCCACTTAATGGAATCAACTAAAAGCTAATGCTCGAAGCCCTTTCTTTAATGTTACATTACACGCGTATAGGTACTCGCGATGACGGAGTACCTTAAATATGAAAAATTTTATGCGGTCTTACTCGCAGCTCCAACAAAATTCCGACACATCATTGTTAATGCGAGATATAATTTTTTTTTAAATCCATTAGTATAAGATAGCAACGATAGCCTTGCAAAACAAGTAAATAACGTACGTGCAATTTTTGAGCGTCGAAAGCTACTAAATGTATCGGTACCTATTTAGTACGGATTTACTATATTTAAATTAAATTTTACGGAATTTATGAGCTTCTGTTTATAACCGTAGCGCCCCCTGCCTCGTCTACATTGTCATAATATATTTTCTCTGTAATTATAACGTTACTGCTGCCGTCAAGGTTTATCTAACAAATAGGGTTCGTATCTTACCTCCAAAAAAAACGCCCGGGGTATAATACTAGACTTCATAATCACAGATGCTTCAACAAGAAGTGTAACTGGGCTCTATTTTAGCCCACGCGGCGCACTTAAATTTTCTGAAAATAATAACCGAAATTTCAATTTAGAAAATAAATTGAATAAAGAAAAGTAACCTAAAAACATACTAGGTATATCCATGTTACGTGACTACTACCACGGTTTGGATTTAATTTATTATGCTAATGCCTTAATGCCCTAATGAAATGGAGCTTGGAAAATCTGTGTGAATCCCATTACAATTCCCACTGGGAGACTATAACTGGCGGGGTCAACGCCTGGACATGATCCAGGCTGATTGGCAAATTGTCCTCACCTTTTCACCTTGACCAGCGTCTCGAGGACACCCATTTTGCACGTATTACTCTGTTTTAATTTCGCTTGGTTGTCAAATGATTGTTTGTAATAGTATATTATAATATATAAAGCTGGATTGCCACTCACTCATTGACATAATTGTTCTCCCAGAAGGAGCATCTCTAGGTTGATACAATGTATGGAACATGTAGAGGGGACGTTTCGGTGATTATGGGAAAACCTCGACATCTTCGATTCCTGCTTCTCATCAGGTAGCGAGTCGACTGCCCGCCGAAACTATCCATCGAAAGTGAAAACGTTTCTAACTAAATTTCATCCACACCTAGGGCAAATTTCAATAGTGTAACTTTTTTTTCAAAATGGCGGAAAAAAACATGGCCGCCGAACAAAATTCAAACTCGATTATCTCCGAAACTATAGGAGTCTGATGGGGGGTGCTCAAACAAATGTCATAGAGGTCGATGGGGGGCAACCGCCTGGCGTGGTAAAAATCCAAAATGGCGGATTCAAAATGGCGGCCGAAAAAAAAGTTGATCCGATCCGGGTGAGGTTCGGCGTCCGGGGGTTTTTGGGGTCGCTGATGCCGAATATCGAATCAGTTTTTCGATTGCGTCATTTTTCAAGATGGCCGCCGAACATTAGTTGTTTGTATGGGGAAATTGTTTCGGCCCTGGCTCGGAAACTATCGGCCGTGGGTATTGAAAAAAAATTTGTACAGTTGGTGGTGCACTATCTTCTTCTATCGGGATATAAATAATTCCAAGATGGCGGACGGATTCGAAATGGCTGGCGAAAAAAAGTTAAGCATAATTGTTCTCCCAGAAGGAGCATCTCTAGGTCGATATAATGTATTTAAGATGTGGAAAGGAGGTTTCTGTGATTGTGGGAAAACCTTGACATCTTCGATTCCTGCTCCTCATCAGGTAGTGAGTTGACTGCCCGCCGAAACTATCCATCAAAAGTAAAACTGTTACTTACAAAGTTTGATTCACACCTTGGGCAAATTTCAATAGTGTAACTTTTTTTTCAAAATGGCGGAAAAAAACATGGCCGCCGAACAAAATTCAAACTCGATTATCTCCGAAACTAAAAGAGTCAGGTAGGAGGTGCTCAAACAAATGTCATAGAAGTCAACGGGGGGCAACCGCCTGGCGTGGTAAAAATCCAAAATGGCGGATTCAAAATGGCGGCCGAAAAAAAAGTTGATCCGATCCGGGTGAGGTTCGGCATCCGGGGGTTTTTGGGGTCGCTGATGCCGAATATCGAATCAGTTTTTCGATTGCGTCATTTTTCAAGATGGCCGCTGAACATTAGTTGTTTGTATGGGGAAATTGTTTCGGCCCTGGCTCGGAAACGCGAGCTGCTCGCAGCTCGCGCACAGGGCGAATCTAGTTTCATTATAAGTGCGGAAAGGCTGTCATTGCCAAGAGTTCCGACAAATGTCTACCCGAGCCGAGGCGCAGCCGAAGGTGAGGGTTGACAGTCGGAACTAGTTGCAATGACGGTTCCGCACGTGTACTGAACAACTATTTTTAATACAGTTACGAAAAAATTAAGCAATTTAATAAAATATCAAAAACACAACAAACTCAACTAAATTCCAACTGTGATCAAGAGATGGCGCTAGTCGTATTAGTAATGCGAAACGTACGTTTCGCAATGCAAAAAAATGTGTCAAAGTCGTGTCGCCATTTTGACAGTTGGCAAAGAGAACGCACGAGTTCGGGAAAGGTAAACAAAAAGCTCGAGTATGTAATAGCCCACATCCCGAACGCTAAACGTCCCTGCAATACGCCACTTTTTGAGCAACTGTATTAAAAATTCTTTATTGTAGGTAGGTACCTACGTATTTTATTTAAAGCATATTTAAATTCAAATTAAAATATTCCTAACTATATAGCTGTTCTCCGCGGTTTCACTCGTGCTAAATTCGGAGTTCCCGCGAGAATTCCGGGATAAAAAGTATCCTGTGTCCTTTTCTGTGTCCCTGAAAACATGTATGCAAAATTTCATGATGATCGATTGAGCCGTATCGCTGTCAGTTTTTTCAAGCAATTCGAACTTATTGGGAGGTTATTGGAATTTGCCGATAATGGACAACCGATCGGAAAGTACTAGGCGCACATAGAGTAAAGAGAGTTCTTCCGAACCGATCAATATCCGATATCCTGTCTGCTACCTCCCATCCCCCATGCACATAGTCGACAGGTGGCGATTCCACTACATTGGTTCGGTATAAGAATTTAACCGAAAACTTTTCCACTAGACGCGAAGTATTCAAGTCATAATTGCTTAGTGAATATTAACAGGTCGTTGACCCGCCATCCTTTGTCGGGATGCCAGTGCGAGCTAAGATTAAATTGATTAACAAACATTAAGTGCTCAATCGCTTGAAATGCTTCACTTGGGATTAGTTGTGAAAAGTTTGGTAATATCGGATTATAATTCTCTCGTCGACTAATGAGGAGTTCATACAACTTTCTTGGCATAATGTTTAGTCAATAAAAACTTTATAACTGCAGTCTGTTATTGAAATTTATAAGCATTAAGCTTTTTATAAGCATCGTTCATTATTCTATATTCCACATGTAGTTAAAAAAGGCCAAGTAGGTACCAACTCAAAAATTCTTGGGCTACGAAAAAGGTCAAAATTCTGTCTAAAAACCTCTTCTCTGAATTTTTTCTTGGGTTGGATAGTGATCTTTTCTAAAGATATATTTTTTTTTGGGATAATATCTCAAGTCTGAAAAAAATGTGCAATAATTACAAACATACTAGGGAGACAATAAGTTCACAATTATTAAACCACATTCCATTTATCCTCAGACGTGTCCAGTGGCATATGGATAGAAATATTAAAAGTTTATGACGCCGTAAACATCATAAAACAAGAATGTATACAATAAAACTGAGCTGAGGTTGAACATCACTTCACAATGGCATGCCGGAAATAAATTGTGATCTACAGCCATTCGACCTGGTGACCTAGTGTTTTTTATGGGCCTAAAATAGAGTCAGATTCAATTTTAATTATTCTAAATTTGTTTAATCCAATAAAACACGTACATTTTGTAGCCACTTCTGTGAACTAGGAATCCACAAAACAGTCTATCACGTTCAAATTCAACATGTACCTACCGACAATTTTAGCACAGCTTTAAGAAGAGATACATTAGATCGATCGATCTCGTGGTGATGCCAATCATGAGATCATAATGTACAATATCTAAAAATAAAATTGTGGTTCTAGGCTCAAACTTGTGGCTTATAGATTAAATCGATTTAGAAAAATAGAAAAATTCTTCTCGCTAAGCAACCTGAAATTCCAACAATGTTGCTGAATATTGCAAATATATGTAACTTACAAACGTAGAGAATGTAAGTTCGCGGAAAGTGTCCGGATCGTTGCTGTGAAGTAAAGTCAAAAAGAAAATCATAAATAGGGGTCGGTAATTATCTTAATATTACTGCTTACTGCCACCTCTATTTTATAACCTTCAAATGCGTGATAGACCATCTTACTGAAAAGTTTTATGCTTCCAATTAGTAGAAGACAGCTGTACCATTTATTACTCTTTTCTAAAGATCAGTTTTATTTCAAGCCTGGTGCTGTACATCTGATTAATTACCAAATAAAATAAATATTAGTTTAAACAAATCATTCGAGTTTGATTGATCAATTTGTTAATAAGATGCTCGAACGAGAAATCTACGAAACGAAACGTAAACACTAAGTCTTATTTGCGCCTAGTTTGCGCCCGCGATTTTATCTGCGCTCATTTCATGATTTTCTCCGAAACTCTTCATCATACTGGCATATAATATGTAAGAAAAATTATTATTAATAATTCACGGGAAATTTGATTACTTTTTTTTCTTAATTCTATTTAGTCCGTCAGTTACAAATAAAACGTTAGATTCATTGAAAATTATAATATTTTTTTCAAAATCGAAGCACAAAACCAATAAAATTAATGTGTGCGCAGTGTAACCAACTCATTTCCGAATTTATAATTATAATACATATGTA
This sequence comes from Zygaena filipendulae, assembly GCA_907165275.2. Classification (NCBI taxonomy): domain Eukaryota; kingdom Metazoa; phylum Arthropoda; class Insecta; order Lepidoptera; family Zygaenidae; genus Zygaena; species Zygaena filipendulae. The sequence goes on from OU015668.1 coordinate 3,211,419, forward strand.
TGTAGGTTAAAATAAAACAGACAATCTACTATGGAGTTCGTTCTTGACCAACTTTGCAGAGGTTATTCCCCCAAAATGCACCATCGTTTATATTTTGGCGCGTGTAAAACGGTAAACAAAAGGTACGTGTTGTTGATTTTGTATTGTTATGAATTAATGCGTTCAATTGGTTCAACCAGATTACTGAACCGGTGCTCAAAATCCCCTGGGTACAAATATATCCAAGTAGGTACTTACTGTTTGTAATGGTAGGTTCGTTGTTCTATAACAAGTAAACAACGCGACGCTAAATCTGTTTACTACTTTATGCTTAAATAAGCTTCAATATACCTACTTGATGGACTTTTTATCTGGGTTGCCCAAAGATAATACAGATAGTTTTTTAATGATAAAAGCTTTATACATGAACTACAACCGAACGGGAACTCTGTTAAAGTGTCTTATGTTACTCAGGAGTATTTTCGTTTTTTTTATATTGGTTGGACATTTTTGATTTCACATTGCATCTTTACCATTATTTTAACAAAAGATTATATTCGACATACCTAGTTGTCATCGAGTAGTGGTCGAGTTTCGTCCGTGGAAATAAAGAATGTTGATTGGATTCAAAACACATCTCCTGTCGTCTCCTCTTCTCTCCGTTTTGGTGGATACCGGGCCTTATGCGTGAAAAGAGGCAAAAACACAAAAAAAAAATACAGTTTCTTTGTCTTTTCGTAGAGCAGTCGTATGACGCCGTTACGGAAAATGAATTTTTACTCCCATCCGTACCTACCGTGCGATAAAGAACTTCGTTTTAAAAAGAAATAAAACTTATTTTTTATTTGTACCTAATAAATTTAGACTATCGATACAGATTGATTGCACTATTAACATTTTATAAATGGGTAAGTACAAATCGAATTGGATTAGCAACTAAACATAGCGGATACAGCCGTAGACTCCGACAGATAATAAATAAACATATTATAATAAAAGCAGCTCTCCAACGGAATTAAATATATTTTCCCACGCCAATAGTTAACTAGTTGTGTTTTCTGATGAATATGATAATACAGCGAGATATCTCTCGATAAACGAGGAGCTGGGGTCGACAATACTAAACATGTCGCCTCCGTTGAGTCTCATCAAACCTACATTTGGCAGTGCTTCAAAACTAAATACAACTGCAATCAGCTTCTTGAATTGATAAAAACTTCAAGAGCAAACTAAAATAATATTTAAATGCAACCATAATAATCAACGGTATAGCTTACTCCGGATACAATTCTATAACATTTTTTTTTTTGATGATGAAGAAGAAAATCGAAAGGGGGTAAAAAAACCGTCTTACTAAACGGTTCCTATACGAACTATTTCCATTGCTTGAAAATACGGACAAGGCGTCAAACACGTTTTCTAAAAATGAAACCTTTATATCGAATCGCCCGCGTAACTACGGCTTACTTCGAGATTTTCTCCAACAAAATCTCCCCGCGTGACGACCTCGGATACCAGGAAGTAATAACTAAGGTGTAGCAGTGACAAACGATTGCAGTTTGAAGGGGTGTGACCGCGGGTCGAGGGTCGAGAGACGGAGGCCAGAGTGAACGCCCGTCACGCTGCGGGAAAATCCGAAGCTGCGCCGCGCCACTCACTGCGCACAACGACTAGGACTGCATCGCTGTTTAGAAAGTCACGGATGCTTGCTGTCTAGCAAGCACCTCAAAGCTCATAAATGCTTGGTAAAATATATGCTAATACTGAATCGATTTCGTGAGGAAAAAACCCTATTCGATATTTTAAATTCATTGTTTTCGATTTCTCAGAGGGAAAAAATCCTTGAAGCCTTTTTCAAATTTCTACTGACATTGTGCAAACAACTATTCATGGTCAGTTATATTTTCAACATTCGATGGGTTACTTAAAATATTGTCATAGTAATCAGTTCTAGAATATATTATTGACTCGAAATTTACGCCCCCTTTGAAATGAAATGAAATATCGAACACCACATAAAGAGTCAGATAGTGCATAGTTTTCCACTTTGCTTTCTAAAAGTTTACAAATGTAGAGTCATGCTTTTGTAACTATCACCCTCCTCCATCAATTTATGAACAACATCAAAGACGTTGTGCATTTTAGTTTTGGCCAATTTCGTCTAGTAATAGGACCCTGTTCTACGTTGTGTTTATAATAACTTTAGTTCTTTTAGGTTGAGATTCGATTCCGTCTTCATCCTATCTACATTTTTATGGGTTGAGGCTAGATTTAGGTTTTAGTTTGAATAAAACAATCATCAATTATTTTGACACTATACTTTAATAATCGTGATTGGCGTGAGCATGATTTTTCTATAGGAAATATTTATATTTAGTACACCCAGCTGCGTTTGAGTTGGGTGACACTCGTTCTATACATGAACGGTCATCATATTCTTTACATGAACTCGTTCTACACGAACGGTTCTTTTTTTATGTGCTAGACTACACTTTACATTTATTTAACGTCTGTGCGTTAATAGTGTTGTTAGCCCGGAAGCAGAGAGACTCCAAAGATTGATAACCATGTTATGGTGGTTTACATAGCCACTAACTCCCGTCTATCGACGTTAGTAGTGTTCGGGATACTAAGATAGGAATATGATGCTCATAGAACACCTCCCATACGATGTTTATTTATAATCAACTTGATATTCCAATAGGAATATTTACATTGGCTCTCGCTACATAACAAGTTTATTATATAGTGAGAGGTGGCGTAGCCCCGTCCTGCGCTACCCACGGTGATGGTCATCCACCTGCTCATAAGCAGTTACCACCCCCCCCACCTGTGTTGCACAAGGTAGAGAGTTCTCCAAATATGCATAACCGACATCCGTTAGAGGATGAATCAGCTATATGAGACTGTACGTCCCGTATCAGCAGCAATCGTTGGAGGTCATAATTCGGCGGTGCCGAGACCCCTGGGTACGTGTCAGCCCGAAGACCGAGGCCGTAATGCGGATAGTACCGCGACCTCAACACCATCCCAATAATTCAAATATAAGTGTATGAGACCAGTCTCGCCGGACATCATAACTTCAGTCGGTCAATTTGTGTTATAGTAGCTACACGTAGCTAAGGCCGAAGCCCAATTGATTGGATCACAGCTCGTCCTCATACAACACCCACTTGGCACTCATTCGTTTTGATAAACAAGTCGTGTTGAAAAACACAACTGTTTACCGAGATCAAGCGTTAACGACTAGGTCGTCCACAGCCGATCCCATAGTCTCTGCACAACGTAACAAAGCCACAAAGCGCATTGACTATAATTATTATGTTTGTAAAAAGAAGAAAGGTTTATCTGAAAGAAGAGCGTTCAACACTCCCTTGGTGTAGGAAGCGATCCCGCGTCTCCAGTCAGCCGCATAGTCGATGATAGTTTTTGAATAACACGGAAGGCGTAGTTATTCAATAGACAAGATACAATACGTGCACAACGAAACCCGTCACGGCGAAGACAACTCAAGGCGCGGATTTTTACCTCTCTACGTTATCTTACGCTCGCGACGCGCGACGTCTAACCGCTCAGGATTAGAGTTCATCGTCGTTGTAAATTCCAATAAATTGAAAATACACGTTTGCATCGAGCCGATAAGATGTGATGAATTATAATTTAATAACAATAAAATTACAATCCATACACACCGAAAACCTTCCTCATAATAATATTTGTCTTCGCACAAGATATCCTAACGGACGTCGAGCGCGTTGACAAGGCTTTCGTACAGAGCGACAAAGTCACTAAGCACGTAAGCTCGTTCGAAACTCCCAACTTCATCATCTTTTGTGTGATCAGTGGTCGACGGACATTTCAACTAGACCTTCATGTGAGTCTCCAATTTAATTATTTAGATAAGCATAATAATGCAAATCTATATTCGAGCCACCACCAAACTCGTTATTCAACATTTAATGTTGTATACGCGACGCGTTGTAAACGCGACGCGTTGCCTCCCGACTCGCTCGTCCGCCGATGCCACTTCACGTCTCAGCCGCCCGCGTGGATACTGGCGGTGCGCTCACGTCCTATTTGAGAGGGGTATGCGGGGGGTTGGGGGGTACAAGTCGATATCACTGTTACATCTAAAACCAAGCACACGGTTAATATACCGTATTATAAATATTTTATTTCATGTGGATAATTATTTTATTGATTTTAGTTTGTAAATTATACATCAATATCCTTACTCAGTTTAGATTATGAGTGTATTACCTCGAAATGCTTTTTAATAGCTTTTAAATACATTTCAACTTAATTTTATAGTGTTTTAACTTATAATACTTTATACATATATCTTTAAAATGCTTTTTCGAATATAAATAAGTTTTTGAGCCATAGGGCGTCACACTTTCAATAATTTTATTATTCATTTCAACTCGTATTAAGCTTTATAAACCACTTGACCGTATTTCTCTATCGTTCATTCGATTGCAGACTTCCATTTACTTTGATAAGTTAACTTGATCAATAAGTTATCTAAAGTTAATCACTAATGAAAATACTAATTTAACTAACGTACAGCAGTAGAGTCGTCGACCTACGGTTGTTAATCTCAATTTGATCTCAAGCGTGACCTTACAATGTAAATATTATAAACCTGTTTACATACGTAAATATTTACCTGTCCAACAAATAATTAATCCCTTTAGATTGTACAGTCTCGACAATAAACGCCTACAAATATGGATCAGAAAGGTGCCCGAACTGTAATTTTATTTGGATCCTAACAACCTATATAGTAATCGGACTTACCAACTCTTGATACTAACATAAAAAGAGTTTGAGAGAGAAATAGAGCGTAGTAAAAAGCGAAAATAAATTGTATGTTATGAACGTGAGGGGATCGGAAGGATATCTTAGATTTCTTTTGGATGGGTGCTAGACTAATCGTGATTAATACTTAGTTTGAAGTTTTTGGCGAAGACCTAACGCGTCCATTTCGTCCATTTTGTGTTGATGAAAAAAATAACCATAGTGATTTTCGTTGATGTGAATACGGTGCTCTTATATTATACTAGCTGTTCCCCGCGGTTTCATTCGCGTTAATTTCTGAGTTCCCGCGGTAATTCTGGGATAAAAAGTACCCTATATACTTCACAGTACCCCTGACATCGTGTATTCAGAATTATATTAGCGTGGAAGTGTAACAGACCGACAGACAGACAATTTTTATGTGTTTAATGAAATGTTATTATAATGTAATGTAACGAACGGTTTTCCTTGGTGTCCGCCCACAGCTTTTCTGAGACAGATATAGCATCATTAACTGTAATTGCAAATTACTTGGTTGCGGTTTGAAAATCCAAAAAAAAAACAGAACCACACAACAAGGCTTGTAAATCAAATAAAATACATTGTTAATAATAATATTTGGACAATCATCAAGCAGCGGCACCTGTCCTAAACCATGCAGAGTTTAATTTATCTACCAAACAACTGTACTTGTATATTTTTTTTAAATACATAGGTATGTGAAAAAATATTATTCTACTTATTAAACTCCCAGACTCAGGATAAACACAAAGTTTCGTCATAATATGTTAATATTTATTTACTCTGATGCGGGGATGTAACCTGGGATACAGTCAGGTTACCACTATACCAAAGATGCTGACAAATTCACTGAAACATGACGCTGGCAAAATCCTCCATGAAAAAACAGACACACTGAAGCCAACTGTTGGAACATTGATTTTGACATTAGTTGGAGATTATTTCTGGATCTAAGTTTTTTTCGTCCTCCTCGAAGATTATCTATGACTTTTGTATGGCGGTTGGAGGGCGCTACAAGCCGAGTGACGTCACTAGGACGGTAGCTTTCCTTGTCTAACTTGAACTTTTAAAGAGTCATATCTCTGAAAGTACAAAAGATATTTGTAAAAGAATAATGCTATTACTACTAAAACATAAAGGTTTATAAAATAATAATAAAAAATAAACACTAAAATTCCCTATTGTAGATAAGTGACACCTGAATCTATACTAAAGTTTGTGAATTGTATTCGGTTACCGGTAAAACCGCGGGGTACAGCTAGCAGGTAAAATACATATAATGATAAAAAATAAGAGAATTACACACGTGCACCGATACCCCAAAAATTGTTACGTAATTGTGACTCATAGTGATAGAATTTAATGAAAGTAAATTCGTCTGAAGATTAATGAAATCACGTAGCTGGCCTATTTTTTAACTTACCTAACTTAATCCGGCCTGTAAATTGAGCAAAGATTTTTCCACGCTCAGCGCAATAAATCAAGAATTGAGGCTAGAGGGTTACTACCTCCATATACCATACAAAATGGAACGAACCTTTTTTGCGGTATTTAGATTTAGGGGGTGTAGATACTCTATTCTTTTTCTTTTATAGGTCATGGCAATAAAAAGCTCTAGTTTATTTATGTAACTAACCGTTGTTTGTGGTATTGCCTACCATTTACACATTTACACGAATTATATTTTTTTATCCATTTAAAGAGATACTTGGACATGCTCTTGAAAAGTGTTTGATGTGAGGTGACATTTTTTTTTATGTTGATTATACCAAGGTCTTAAGGTAATGTCAATGTAAGAACCAATAATATTTTTACTTATAACAACTTTGGTGGGAACATGATGAGTTTCATTTATTTACCTACCTATCTGCGTCCAATATAATTACTAGATACGTCATGATATTTTTTGTATGTGTTTAATTATTACATAATCTGCAGACACAGTATTAAAATGCATTGGAACGCATTCACGCAGAGTGCATGATGCAATTTTACGTAATAAAATAAAAAAAAAAAAACAAAAAAAAATCGCGTGTAGTGAAACCAGCTTATTACGTCTCTCGACGAAAACGAAATTTTTCACCGTTCCCACTCACCATCTATTGTTTTTGTGCTTCAATTATACTCGCTCTACTATATTGTGTAATATCTCTATCAGCCGCACTCAGAGTCCTTTTAATGATTACTCAATTTTAAGTAAACAATTTAAAAACAAACTAATGAAGTTAGATTTAATTAAATGCCAATTAACATTAATTTAATGAATATCTCTGAGTGTGGCAGTTTTGTATTTCAAATCTTTAATTAAAATCAAGTAATCATTAAAACTACTCTGAGTGCGGCCGTATGTCTGCGAATACATAACAGCGTCATCATGAACATCTCTATAGTTTTTTTCTCAAACCTAGCCCTAACGATATATCATTAGATACCCAAAAAATATTTTTTTTTTTAATTTTTTCAGTAGGTACGAGTACAATTAAATATGTAGGTACCTAATATTGTACCAAAGATAAAACAGTTTTATAGTAGCGGAAATTCGGTGAATAGGATCGGCGGATACCATCAATATCAATTAGAGGCAATCCTATTAAATGAAAGCTATCCATGTTACTGGGCCTTCGAAGAATTTCCCACGCGTCTGCCACAAATACATACTTCAATGTTTATTTTACATCATAATGCCCATATCTACTGGGCCTTTGGCTAACAATAATTAATTAATATGATTACGAACTAGTGTCCGATTATATAATGCACAATCTATCTTCTATACATATAAAATGCTTTGTCCTGAATGACTGATGGATCAACGCACAGCCTAAGCCGCTGATCGTAGAAACCTGAAACTTAGAGGGTGTGTTCTTTGTGTGATGAAGGCATCCGATAAGAAAGGATTTTTAAAAATTCAACCCCTAAGGGGATGAAAAGGGGTTGAAAAGTTTGTATGGAACAATTCCGCGGGAACTTCGAAATTGTCGCGGGTGAAACCGCGCGGGACAGCTAGTATAATATAAAAATCTAGTGTCACAATGTTTGTTAACGAACTCCTCCGAGACGCCGACTTTTATGATTTTTTTTTTTGTTTAATTGATAGGGTTGAGAATAGGTCGTAGACTATTTTTTATACCCCTAGGTGACAAGGGTAGCTCTCCTGATTTTTATTTTTTTATTTTTTGGACAAAATTTTCTTTGGAGTTCCTGCGGGAATTCCGAAACTCATGCTGGTGAAACCGCGGGGCACAGCTAGTATACCTATATAAACGTATATCTAGATGGAGGGTTGATGACATAACCATAACGGATTTATCCCAGGATAGGTACTACACAACAATAAGTTGACATTTACAAAAGCTTGCATTGGTTATCCTGCACATTGAAATTTTAAACTTAATTTATGACACTTGAGGATACTGTAGATTAGTATCATTCAAATAATTTTTAGAATCAGTTCAGTAATTTTAGAAATTACCTCTTACGTCAAAACAAACAAATTTTATCTCTTTATATAACACTAGCTGTTCGCCACGGTTTCACCCGCGTTAATTTCGGAGTTCCCGCGGAAATTCCGGATTACAATATAGCCTATCTTACTCAGGGATAATGTAGCTTGAAATAGGTCCAGTAGTTTTTGAGTTAAATCATAACAAACAAACAAAAAATCTTATCCTTCCTCTTTATAATATTAGTATAGATAAATAGATTAAGACTTGTAATTTTTCCAAATAAATAAAATTTGGTCGCTACTGTTTTCAATTTACAATAAAATAGGGTATAAATATGCATGGTATAAGGTAGTCGATGGGGACCCATTTAGCTAATATGGGTCACGATGGAAGCAAACTAGGAGTATAGCCTGTGTCGTGGCAAAGTATGTCAATAATGACCAATAATCTCTGTTAGCTTAAGTTGTTTGGGCTGTGTTTCACCCACCACAAACAAACTATAAACTTAGGATGTTTTGGATAAAACTTGTAACCAATAATGGAAAAAAAGAAAAAGTCTATACTTCACAAAGAGTTAAATTTTAGATTAGCTTAACTAATTTATAAGCCGTTAAAAAATGAGTTTTATTTTATACCAATGTCTACTTATTTACAAAAAACTGAAAATTTTAATAAGTTAAATAAAGCAATTTTATCTTCACTTTTTACATCGTATGTACATCGTATGTATTTTTTATAGAAGGAAGATAAAACAAAACGTGTATTGTTAAAATCAAAATTTAGGATTGAAATAAGGAGTTCCCAGTAAAATTATTAATAATGCAATGACACCATTTTTCTGATACGATTGAATCGGTTTAAACTTACAATATGTAAAATGGTAAAATTTTTCCTTTATTCTAAATGTCGGTTCGTGATAAGCGATACCTACTTAGCGATAAAGGTACCGAGAAATATGAGGAAAATAAACAAAATTATTACAGATGGTTATTTTCATATCATACATTTTAAAACATTAAAATATAAGCCCATAGTCTGAGTTTTATTTTATTTTTACTTAGCTGTTAGTTTTTATAAGCAGGTGAAGCAATGATACTTACAATGTCATTGAGGTGAGTAAGTAGGTAAGGTAAGTAAGTATAATTCGTTGAAGCACTAAAATTCCAAAACTCACCTCTGGGCTGTGATTTTCTTTCCGTAGAGCCACTGCGATGAAGCAAATCCTTATTTCGCCAATCATTCAGTAAAATAATGTCAATTAGTCGTAGTTATTCAGTTTTTCAACCAAAACGCAAATTTTCATGTAACATCATGAAAAGTGTATGTAAATTTAACCAAATTCCTTGTGGTTGTTGACCGGTAGAGATCGTAGCGAGTGGACGCCTGTCGCGTTATTTATTCGTTATTTTCACCACCGTTCAGCAGCCATTTTACTTTCCAAGAAAGAAGCTGATTTTCGAGAAAGAATCGTGTTTCATGTTGGGAAACAATATAACACTGTCATTGAAGTTTCGCCATAATTACTTTAATTGCTAAAAATACGTACATTGGCAGAATTAAAAGCGATAAATCGCGATAGATTGCCAAAATTGAAGAAGAAGACGAAAGTTCTTGTTTGAGGCATGGATAGTGGATAAAATGATTGGATATTAATCATATCTTTGACAACTCAAAATGAAGACCTAACATCGTAGAAAATGTAGTACTTAAATACTTAAGTAGGTACTTAATCAAAGTTCTTCCTTAAGGGGACACTAGTCATATACCTATAATACATACATGTTAAACTAACTTCCCCAGGTTATTCACCGGTGATATAAATACAGACAAGACATACTTAAATTACTTAAGTAGGAAAATGAACTGGTTACGTAATTATGTAACTACGTGCAAAGAGGTTTTATGGTCGAATAAAACAAGGAAAATATTGTTCCAAATTTAAATAACAAAGTTTGACGTCTTTTGTTTTTATTTATTTGAAATCATACTTGAATCATATACAAACAACTTCTATAGACAGGAAGAACATGATGCCTTCGATTTTCGCCATGAGCTCTGAGAGAGATTTTGCAATTTTAGATTGCAATTTTAGATCGCTAATTGCATTAAATGCCAAAGTCCGTAAGAAGAAATGACTTTTAGACTTGAATGTTTTGATGTCAGTATTCTTTCTTTTATGAAGTAGTTTATAAGTAGGTACTTACATATATTATTTTATTTACGGCTTACTACTTAATTTTGCACCGTATTTCTATTTTATTCAGAGGTTTCACTGTGATTCTTTTCTGAAAAATATACAATGTGTTTCATAGTTCTCACTTCAAGTTAGTTGTCGTTACTGTACAAAACAAATACAATATTGTCTGAATATATCTTCAATCTTCAAGTCGTTTAGAAGTTACACACTTCCTGACAGATGCACAAACGATGACTTAAAATGGAAATGGAAATTTGAATTGAAAAAGCTTTATTTAACACAAAACAATAATTACTTATTTAGTACGAGTAGAGTACGAGTGTAGCGAGGCACAGCTAGTCTTGATATAAGAGTTCCTGGAGGTATTCCAAAATTGACACCGGTAAAACCGCAAGAACCCATGCCAGTAAGTTATAAACTGATTGCGATAAAATATTGTATTTTATTTAAAATTAGACATTAACCAAAGAAACTATGTTCAATAGGCTAGTTTCCTAAATTTTTCTTTTTAGTCCGTTTTATAGATTATTCAAAAATATTGGACACGTATTTTTTTATTTTTTATGTAACCAAAAAATAACGGAGATATATCAAGTCGAAATTTCACATGACGTCACGCCTCGCTACAGTTTGTTCGCACGTTATAGCGAGCTGTGACGACGCAAGTCCCCCACCCTAAACTTTAATGCGCTTTATCTACGCATATTTCCATTATTTTAAAAAAGCAAAAAATACGTGTCTTTTATTTTTTTATTATCTAACTGACGGACTAAATAGAATTTTGATTTTTTTACCCAGGAAACTAGCCTATTGTGTGCACTTGTTAATGTGTAATATATTAAGTACATATAAAAAACCCACAAACGTCGCCACTAGCGAAGCTTTTCCTTGTAATAAACTAAACAAATAGTCACTCATATGACCTTCTTTAAGGTAAGCTAGATCTACCTAGTGTTTACCCGGGCCCACTGAGCGTCAAAGGACTGGCGTTAAAAATTTGTTTATTAACTTTATTTATTAGTACTAACAGAATTAATTGATGTCGATGGTCGAATTAAATTAAAGTAATTAATTTATTATTATTATTAGGTAATTCAGACAAAAATTAAATTTACAAAATTAGGTCCAAATAGTTTTAAATAGTTTAAAAAACAAAAAAAAAACGCTTCTAGGATCATATTCCTTGTCGAGACCAATCAAATGAGCCCTAACTGGATGGGGTTGCGTCGTTAATTTCCAAGTTCCCATAGCTATCTTCTGGCTTCATCATCAGATCAGTTCTATGTCATAATATCGTAATATTGCGTTGTCATCCGAAGTCGATATCGCAATTAGAAGTAGGTTAAAATTGAGTTCTAAGATTTTATTAGATTTATTGTTCGTAGACCCTGAAGTTTTGTCCTAAATTTGAAAAAAAAAAAAAATAAATAATAATTTATTAATCCAAGAAATCAAGTTTGTCCCATATTATCACTATTGAAGTTGTGCTTCGCCCCAAATTAAAATGTGTCACAATTATATTTCATCAACCACGAAATTCGATGTTAAAAAGTGTAGATGACTCAATTAAAACAAAAACTTAATTATTTCGACCGTGACAGGACTCGAACCTGCAATCTTCGGATCCGAAGTCCGACGCCTTATCCATTAGGCCACACGGTCTCTACATCTGGTACAGAAATAGGTTATTGCATTCCGCACAGCGAACCTCCAAGTAATGACGACATACATGACGTCATAGGTCGTTCACCCGTATGACCTCTATAGGGATCATATGATTTGAACCTCTATGCTTTATATGATTCATGGTGAATGCGTTATTTTAAATGCAGAACGGACTCTTAATTTCATTATTGTTATATCCAATTATTATTGATCTACGAAATAATTTCTAAATGGCTGACACATTTAATGGGTTTATTTTTTAACGTAAAAACCCACTAGGTATTTGGTATTAAAAATATTTATTGATCTTTTCATAAATAATATTTTTACTGGGCGTTCGCCGCGGTTACACCTGCGGTAATTAAGGAGTGCCCGCGGGAATTCCTGGATAAAAGTACCCCATGTCTTACTGTGTACCCCTGAAAACGTGTACGCAAAATTTCATGATGATTGGTTGAGGTGTTAGGCGTGAGAACGTAAGAAACAAATAAACACACTTTAGCATTTTGACCTTCTGACTTATTCTATTAACATACCTAAAAATACTAGAAATTTCTAGCGAAAACTAGTTGAAAACACTATTTAATTTACGCGGGATTTGGTCAATGGCTGTATGTCATTGTTCGTTTTCCGAATCAGCGGGCAACGAACGACCAATCAGCGCGATGGAAGTTCGTTTGTTTGTACTTTGTTTTCAAATCATTATTCTGTGATAATGACGATGATGATGGTGTGATGTGTGTGTGTGTATACATAAAGAACTTTATTTTCCGAGTGACTAAGAAATTGAAGGGCGACTTACAACACGCATTTTATAAAATTAACTTTCATTAAAATACTAGCTGTTTCCCGCGGTTTCACCTACGTTAAATTCGGAGTTCCCGCAGAAATTTTGAAACAAAAATTACCTACCCTATCTATTTTTACACTGACAACGTATGCATATACCTATGCTATATTTCGTGATGGAAAGTTCTAGGGTGGACAAATAATATTCTAGGGTGGACACTGCCCACCCTAAGATTGCATCCGTGTTGGCAATTCTTTAAATAAAATCAGCATTATGATTGCACCACACAAATAAATCTATGGTTCTAATGTCTTAAGGCTTAAGTAGTTGTTTGCTCTACATTTTTTTAATCTAAGTTTGGCCGTCTTTCTCCATAAACGTTTTTTCCTTCTCCTTTCTCTTCTTGTAGGTGCTAAATAAATTACTTTAGATAATAGCTAGATACATAAAAAGAACATTTCTTTTTACGGCCTGAAATAGATATCCCTATTTCTCTTGGTCACGGCATCACGCGTGAACAGCTGGACCAATTTCGTTAATTATTTTTTTTGTTGTATTTGTAAGGAGAAGTTTGGAGTTCCTGCGGGAATTCCAAAACTCACGCGGGCGGATCTCCGAAACGGTTGGACCTATTTTGACGGGAGTTTCTGCACAGCTGATAAGGTGGTGTTATAAGAAGTAAATTAAGCTACTTTGGAGTTCCTGCGAGAATTTCGAAACTCACGCGGGTGAAACCACGGGGCACAGATAATATAAGTATTATTGTATAATAGGTAGTTACGTAAGGAAAATCTTCAGGCAAGTTAAAGCGACGACACTTTGTTTCTAGGTCGAAGAAACTTGTAATGTTTTCCTGTTATGATTTAAGAATAAAATAAATTTGCGAGTGGGATGTATCCAAAGGAAATAACCCAGTAAATATTACAGTATTTTAAGCTTGTTCAAGTAAACGTTTGTTATTCTAAAGCAATTTTTTACGTTCAACTAGAACAGAATAGTGAAGACATAAGCTATATATGCGTTTATTATTGAAATAATTGTAATCATGTCAGCAACCTATACAAATGCAAAAAGCGAGCTTTTAAGAAAAGAAAAAAAGAGCGCTTGAAACTCTGCTTGAAGCCTTAAAGTAAAATAACTTTAAGTGCATCAAAAATCATTCCGTTTAACAACATTCCTGTCAAATTCGACATCTTGAAATTTCATCACACAAATCTATTCCTATCGTCCCTAATTAAACAAGTTTGTTTCAATTCAAAAACTCAAGAAAAACAAAAGTATGACTTTATAAATAATGCAAAACTATTTATAGATGCATCAAAAACAACAATATATTAGAATAGTTATTCAATACAAGTGTCATGTCATCGTATCTTTGCCCGTGACGTCAGACCACACATGGTCCGACGATAACCCGGTGGATGGCTAGGCAGAGGAATATTTTTAAACTTACTTAACCAATTTATAGTTATTATTGCGTTGTATTAGCGCCGGAGACGTGATATCGCAGTTCGCACACAATAATCATAAGTCATGTCACTTACGCATGAATGAACGTAGTACGAATCAATAGACATTTTTTTTTTTTACAGAAACAACAATCCATCAATGTTTCGTCACCTCTATTTACTTAAACTAATGGTATAGAAGCGCATGGACTACAAAAAAACAAGGGAAATGTTCATTTTTTAAAGAAAAAGATATAATTATAATTGGACGCAGATAAGCAATAACATGTTAACCCACAAAATTAAGTTATTGATTCAGAACAATTTATTGAGAGTTGGGGAACGTTTTTTAATTATGTGTTTACCTTATTACATTGCTTAAATATGTAACTAAATATTAAACATAAAAAATGTCGACACAAAATGGCGCTATACTTTTAAAACACGATTTACTTAAAATTTCTCCAATGTGGTTTAACGTGTGTATTGCTTATCTATGTCCAATTTAAAAGTCATCAGTCACTGTTTAGGACACTTTTTGTATATAAGTACGGGTTCATGGAAATATTCCTCGGGGAATCCAGAAATCACCGCTGTTTTCAATATTAAAGTATATTACATACATACATATTTAGGTAACTCAACACGTCACGTGTAATGCATGACGATTTTATTTTTGGTTTGTAAATAATAGTATGAATGACTTTTAGTGTGATAAGTTTATTCTGCGTACATAGTATATGTACCTACATTCAAACGGCGTGCGGTCATGCGCGAAGCATCCGCGTCTCATGTTACCCACATACAACGCAATATGCCGACAAAAAAACAAATTTACAAATTTTAATTGATAAGGGATTTACGCAATACACAGTTATTTCGGAGTAAACCGATCGAAGCGGATCTTCAAACTAAAAACTGTAACAGTTTATTATATTAATTAGCTATTCCCGCGCTACCTATCATCCGCGGTAATTTCGGAATTCACGTTTCAGCTAAACCGATTATCATAAAACATTGTACATTGTATTGTATGTACATAAAAAGACGTATCGCAGAATTCCCACGGTACTCCGAAATGCGGGTGAGGGTGCGATGCGGTGCGTTGCTACGGGTGTAACATAACAACTAAATAAATACATACCGATCATGAATTCTGCACTAAGCAAATAAAATTTTAAAAAAATCCGGGATTGGGGACGGAATTAAGGAGGGATCACTTCGTCTTTATCCCGTATCCCGACCCTCTCCATATCGTACGATACCAGGGAGACATGAACAGGAAGCGATCGCACCCATCGCTGCAACTGCCTGTTGTGAAATCCTGTGTTGTTAGAACTAAAACAAACTTTAAAGCTAAGGTGTTACGGTTAGATTTCAAATAAACTTCAATACCTATGAGAATAACCCCTCGAGACATAAAATATGAGTCGGTATGCCTAATTTTTTTTTCTGTATCTTTCTGTCCCGGGAACCCGGGATCAGGTAGGTTTATTTATTAAATAAAAATTCTTCAAATGTGTATCGGACCTAACCAACGAATAATTCCAGCTTAGGAATTCTTCGTTGACAGACAACGCTATTATACATACGAGTATTTATTAAGGTATATAATTTTCTTGTTAACACATAGGTACACATACTAAAAATCTAGATTCAGGCAATGAAAAATACTTATAATATCATTGGATTCAGGTAAACAAAGGTAAGGGTAAACAAAATCCTAACTAATATTATAAATGCGAATTAGAGTTTGATTGTCCGTTTGTTTATTACGCTTTCACGCCTTAACTATACTCAACCGAACGTCATGAAATTTAGCATACATGTTGTTAGGTGTACGGAAAAGGGCATATATGGTATCTCAACATTTCTGGAATTTATTTATTTATTTATTTATGTATTTATTTATTTATTTACCAATTTACAAACATTGTAACATCTTGACAGTGCTACATAAACCTTATAGTATACCTTGATGTGGCGATCGAACCCGCGACATCTGGCGTCGCAGACAGGTTCACTAACCATTAGACTGATAATAGAAGTTAACAGAATACTTTATGTACCTACTTCTGACAATGATTAAACTTAGTTAATTTCGTCATTCCGGTAGTTAGGTAAATGTCTTACAAACAGCAGCAAAGTTTATAATATCAGGGACCCCTAGACCCTACTACCATCTCTGTAACAGTCCTATAATCTGTAATCGAAGATTAGTCCGCTAAAATTTCGACCTTATTAACTTTCAATAAAGTTGAAATTACAACGGATGAAATTCCAGATTGTTTAAGAGGTGGTGGCGGTAAAGGCCTAGGGCCACTGCCCACTCTACACTATCAGCTGTTTGCTGGAGGAATATTTTTGCTTATCTGTATCGTGTCTCTAGGTTGGCGCCTGCCGCCTTATTTACTTGTATTTTAATCGATGTGGGTTATGGACATTTCCACAAATAGTTTGCCTTGAGAAGGAAACAATTGAAACATTCTATGTATTTTTAAACACCGTTATTTTTTTAAATCTAAAATTATTTTAGGTGGCAGTTATAAAGCTATGGTAAATCAGTATGTGGTCAGGAATTCTCCAAATGCACGTAAGGATAAAATTTAGACCTTCATTTCCTGGCCCTCCTGGTCATTTACTATCTCTGCATATAGTTACGTCGGTTAATTGCTGAGTTACGACCTGAAAAACGAGCGAACAAACACATCGCAAGAATTCATAATAGTGATAATTTTATTTATCGTTAGTAGTAGAAGAAGGAAGAAAACGGCAATATAAAAAGGTAAGTGTATCGGTGCCCCGGTTCATGGAGGCTAGGAAAACTAAACAAGAAAACGTTTGCAGAGATACCGTGACGTTTTGAACTAGAGGTAAAGCGGCCACAGTCACGTGTCGATCTATACTCATCGTTTGTTAAATAACAATAGTTTTATTTTATATCGTTACGAAAAACTTTTAAACCTGTACTTTTATACCTTATGAATGTTAGAATATAACTCTACATATCGCCACTATTGTAGTGATTAACTTTGCGCCATTGTTTATATTATAATTTTTTGATAAAAAAAATGAGCTAAAACAGTTAGTGAATAGCGATATCTGTGGATTTCCTGATAAATTTAAAAGTGGAATTCCCAAATAAATATTTATAGTTTGTGTGTCGCCAAATTCTTATATCAATATCTACTATATAAATAAAAATGACATGCTGAAATGTATGTGATCGCATAACTTTCAAACGACTAGCGCGACTGCATCAGATTGAATACTTATTCTTTTTTTAATGCTCGTTATTGTCAGGACATGGGTTGTATAAGAGAAGTTTGTAGTTTTACCGCGGGAATTACGAAATTCACGTGGGTGAATCTCCGAACCGGTTGGATCAATATTGACGGGACTTTCACTGCTAATTAGCGGATGTTATAAGGAGTAAATCAGGCTACTTTGAAGTTCCTGTGGGAATTTCGAAAGCCACACGGGTGAAACCACGGTCCTTAGCTAGTAAGTAATAATTCTTCAAATACAATAACTTTATAATTACTGAATTTTTTGATCCTTAGCTGTGATGGGTGCTGAGAAGTTCAAAAATGGAACATGTTTTGTATGAATTATCAGACGCGAATTGACTAAAACATTATTTGAAAAATAAAATTTAAGATCAATCAATTTAGTTTTACTTAATGGTGTAGACTTTAGGCCTTTATTTCGTAAGAGTGTGGGTGGATTTTATAAAAAAACATATTCTCAATTACGATCACGTAGGCAAGTCTATTTTTGATCAAATTCAGATTAATAACCTCGGAAGTCGGAACATTGAACCACATTTTAGCAACTTAATACCTCGGATAAACAGCTTATGATGGCGTAGGTTTACTGCCATGATAGGTACATTACAGAGACGTACTTAAAGCACATTTGGAGATAGATAAGCAATAGTGTGTTAACCCACAGCAAAGGAATTTTGAGTAAATGGTGTTTTAAAATTATAGCGCCATTTTGTGTCAATTTTTTTTTTATGTTCAACAATTTGTTGGTATTCAAACAATGTAATAAGGTAGATACCTACATAATTAATAAAAAAAAACATTCTATAACTCTCAATAAAACTTAATTTTGTTGGTTAACATATTGTTATTGCTTATCGGTGTCCATCTGTGAACAAGAATATGGAGCGCAATTTTAAACCCTTGTGAAAGTAAGAATTTGAATTTATTTCAGGCATTAATATACAGGTATAAATTCTTTTCATATAAATGTAAATTTGAATTTGTTTGTTACACTTTCAGGACTTAACGGCTCAACCAATTATCACGAAATTCTGCATACACCTTATCAGTTGTCGTTTTCAGAGGTACAAAATAGGATACCTACTGGTTGGCACGACTTACCTACCTACATTTCCAGGCTGAGAAAATTATTAAAAAATATATCTGAGTATGTTCTAGTTTTTATCAAAATCAGTCCCGAGCCTACTCCTAGTTATTAAGATGTCAAATTTCGGAGTACCCGCGAGAACTCCGCGGTATACTAGGTATACTGCGACGGTAGTACTCTATACCTAATGAAAAAACTGTCACACATATAAAGTGTATATATAGTCAGAACCAAAAATATACAGTAAAACCACTTTTGGCAGCTTTTGAAAGTAACCTTCAGTACTATAATATTATCTGTAATGCAACTTTCATTCTGCAGTAACACACGCGCCTAAATGACAGTTTACATATTTTTGATGCTAACTGTACAGACAATTTTATTTTTCGTTCGGTAAAAGCACAAAGCTCTTTCTGTATCGTTTAGAATTTAGATGACTGAATCTCAGACTAATGTGGATAAAGCAGAACAAACATTTGCATTTTTTTAAATTATATCTTTATGTACGCAAACCTACTCCTATATCTCGTTAAAACTGCATTTTAAAAATATATAATGACTGGACATAATGACAGGATATTTAACAAACTGTAAACCACCAGTTTTTTTATTATAATAGGCTAGTTTCCTAAATTTTCTTTTTTAGTCCGTTTTGTAGATTATTAAAAAATATTGGACACGTATTTTTTTTTTTTATGTAACCGAAAAATAACGGAGATATATCAAGTCGAAATTTCACATGACGTCACGCCTCGCTACAGTTTGTTCGCACGTTATAGCGAGCTGTGACATCACGAGTCCCCCACCCTAAACTTTAATGCGCTTTATCTATGCATATTTCCATTATTTTAAAAAATCAAAAAATACGTGTCTTTTATTTTTTTATTATCTAACTGACGGACTAAATAGAATTTTGATTTTTTTACCCAGGAAACTAGCCTATTATAAAAAAACTGGCGGTTTAGTACATGGTATAGTAGGCACGGCAAGAATATTTTGCTTTTCCTAAAGTCTTTGGAAGAACTTTTTGTTAGCAGTTACCATTGATGTAAAAAAAATAAGTTGCACATCAATGGCAATAACGACTAATTATGTAGTTCTGTTTGTTTTATTGCTCTTTCCGTTTCTCTTTACTTGCTCTACGCACTGCAATTCAAGCTTGTAGTGTGGCAGTTCTCATTCACCTAATTTTAGCACTACGCTCTACACCGAGTCAATGAACGCGTAAAGTCCAATGTTAATATTATTTTTAATGAGTAACTTACCATCTGTGATGTAGTGACTAAATGTAGTGACATTTAGTAAATTTGAAACTAATTATATCAAGATAGACCCACGAATTGACTTGTTTCCGATCGAGCTGCTCTGAAAGAGAGATGATAATTTACACATAAATAAAATTGAAGTGTATGTTTTTAATTTCAAATTAACAACTTTTCACTAAATGCATACGAAATTATATACGGTAGCAAACAATAACATCGAAAAATCAATTTTTAAATTTTTTCTATGTCTGTCTGTCTGTTTATTCCTGGTAATTTCTGAAACGGTTGGACCAATTTTAACGGGACTTTCACTGGTAGATAGCTATTGTTATAACGAGTAACTAAAGGCTACTTTTTATCTCGGAATTCCCGCTGGATCTCTGAAATTAACGCGGGTAAAACTACGAGGCACGGCTAGTATATAATAAAAAGGTGTGCTTCTTCTTATGTAGATATATGCGGGTATTAGTAGGTATGTACCTATTAACAAAAAAAGTATACAAGTTATACTATCTCTACCTATCCAGTTTTCTTTTTTTATAAATGTTATAAAAACCTAAAATAAATTTAGCGGTGATGGTTTTATGTGCTCGCAGCTCAGAAATCCTTTTGTAACTGTCGACCATCTCAGGTTATTCCAACAATTTCAGACGATAGTGGTTCCTGTTTATTGGCGACCTTCCATACAATTTGTGGCCGGCCTTCCTTACCCTTCCCAGTTCCATTGTCGCCAAGCTAATAAAGTCTTGAAACTACTTGTCGCTATACCTATACTATCACCGCAGACTATCACCATGGAAGCAATGAAACGTTGTCTGGAAGAATCGCTAAAACTATAACAGTGCCTTTTGTATCTATGCCTTTGTTTAATACAAAGGCATCATAATGGTTTATTTCTTTTACAGGTTATATAACAAACGGTCTAGGTACAAACTACGACATTAGTATATTTCATTACAAGTGCGGAAAGGCTGTCATTGCAAAGAGTTCCGACAAATGTCGACCCGAGCCGAGGCGCAGCCGAAGGTGAGGGTTGACAGTCGGAACTCTGAAATGACGGTTCCGCACGTGTACTGAACAACTATTTTTAATACAGTTGCGAAAAAAATGAAGAAATTTAGTAAAATAATAAAAACACAAACTCAACTAAGTTCCAACTGTGATCAAGAGATGGCGCTAGTCGTATTAGTAATACGAAACCTACGTTGCGCAATACAAAAAGTGTGTCAAAGTCGTTTCGCCATTTTTGACAGTTGGGAAAGAGAACGCACGAGTTCGGAAAAGGTAAAGAAAAAGCTCGAGTATGTAATAGTCCACTTCCCGAACGCTATACGTCCCTGCAATATGCCACTTTTTGAGCAACTGTATTAAAAATTATATTATATTCTATGTGGTGGTAGGCCAGTGTTGAAATATCGTCCATTGTAATTTAGATTTTGCATACCGTTTGCCGTTTCAATGTAAGTTATGTTATGTCATATGACATTCTCTTTCTCCATCTCTTTAGATGGTCTTATAGTGCCCCTCGTGTAATGGAACTAATTAGAATAGAATAGAATAACATTTTTTATTTCTGCACAACACTCGAGAATAATAAACAAACATTAAAGAAGTGCCTAATCTAAACCTAAGTTTTCTTACATGCTCTGCCGAAATGACACCAACTCAGCATTCATTTTATAGTTCATGATCCTTTGAATTTGTGTAATATTGGAACTATTCTATCGTATGCGTAGTAGAAAACACAAGAATGTGGTGTGTAGACATCGCAACAAGTAGATGCGTAGGTCGGTAGTCTAAGATCCGAATTAGAAACGACCTTCACCCATCTGTTTAATGGATGAAATGTATTTTATAAAAAAAAAATTATGTTAAAAACATTGTTAAAAATTATAGCGGGAGTGGGGTTTCTAAAAATTCCAGACCAAACAAGTAATTAAATTAAAACTAAAATAACAATCACAGAATTTTTCTAATTCTAAATACCATACATACCTCCTAAGTTTATGAATGCTACAATAACTATGTCTCTTTGTCTATCTGTCTGTTTGGGTGTGTGTTACCTTTTCACGCCGTATTAACTACTCAACCGATCGTCATGAAATTTTGCATACACGTTTTCAGGGGTACAGAAAAGGACATAGGGTAGGTACTTTATCCCGGAATTCCCGCGGGTAGTCCAAAATTAACGCAAGTGAAACCGCAAGCAATTTTACATACACTTGGCCATGGTTGCAGATAGGCACATAGGTACAACACTTTTTATCCCAGAATTCCCACGGTAACTCAGAAATTAATGCGAGTGAAACCGCAGGAAACACTCAATATAAAACACTTTTAAATAAAACACATTTTCTTCAAAATTTAAGATTTTTTCGAAGTTTGACACCATTACTGTGTTAATTAGGTCAAAACGCACATTTAGAAGTCCTGCCAAGTTTCCAATTAAGGCCGGACCTCGGCCACAAAGTGCTAGTTTATTAAAGCTGGATAATTGAGGTGGATATACTGTCCTTACACCTCCAACGGAATTTCACTTCTTTTTTCGCAAAAGTGTAATTTTTTTTATTAAACATTTTAGCTTAATGTAGAGCTTGTCTAAACTTAAATGACGCGCCCCTCCATCGGGTATACGCCCCTGCACAACCGTTAAAATATCGATACGACACATATAAATCAGGTCTGTCTATTTATCATAAGTGCGCAATACTATCGCCGCACTCACAATATTAAAGAGATATTATCAATACATGATCTCGCACATCTAAAACTGCTAATTAAGTAGTGAGGCGCGTCATTTTAGTTCAGACAAGCTCTACCTATATAACCATGACTGTTATTTATAGTATCCCATGTTACACAAGAATACTGTAGCTTCCTTTAAGTAAAAGAATTTTTAAAATCAGTCAGTTTTTGTCAGTTTTTGAGTCTATATATACTTTACAAATAAATATTGGACCCATCATCGTAAGGACATCGTTTATATTAAAATCGCACGTCAAAAATGTTTTTTAATTAATTTTAGTACTAACTCAAAATTAACAAGTGGCAAATTGTGGTGAATAAATGCCAAATTTTCCGAATTCGTTTGTTTGTCCGCTTTGCGATAACACTCGAATGCGCCCGATTATTTACGATCTCGTTCACACCGCCTATACAACGTGTTAATGAATTAACTGAAAACTTGATACACCCCATTTAAAAAAATATACAATAATATGATTAAAATGTATTTTATGGCGAAAAAATCAATACTTTAAAAGTTATTCAACATTAGTTTGGAGTTGACCTATCTACGAAATTCCAAGCGCTACGCCCGCGCCTCCCGGTTCTAATTTTTTCGCTACAGGCGGCGTACGCGCCAAATATTGTATTATAAATAATTTAGACATGGGCTAGTAAAAATGAAAAAATATAACCTATATTAAAACATAGTGCAATCGATTCGCTATTTGATTCTAAGCGAACTACTTTCTAGTTTTCAGTTAATTCATTAACACGTTGTATATATTCAAATCAATTGCGTCATGTAACACGATAAAGGGCCGCTGGTAGCCGGATATTCGGCGCTCCGGCTTCGTAGCTTGCCGAATATCCGGTATCTGGTATCCGGCCAAACCACTATCCGCTTCATCTCTAATGTTAAGTATTCATCCTAAATCTCAAGAACACACTGAACACACGCTTAGTTTAAGAAAACATAATATTATATTATAATCACAACATATTAAAAACAAAGTCCTGTGCCGCGTCTGCCTGTTTGTCTGTCTGTTCGCGATAAACTCAAAAACTACTGAGCGTATTTTCATGCGATTTCACCAATATATAGAGTGATTCAAGAGGGAGATTTATACGTATAGTCTATACATAATGGAATTCCCGCGGGAACTTTGAAATTAATCCGAATTCCGGATAAAACCGCGGGGGACAGCTAGTTACTACAAAAGGTGATAAAATTAAATGTATTTACCATAATTTACTCGTAAACGTATCGTCACTTGTATCGACACGTGTTCGGAACGGGTTTTGAAATATTAACAATACCATCTCTCACATGTTCAGCCACGACGCTATTTAGTGGGCGTCTATAAAATAGTTTGGGATCATTTATAATATCCTTTAGAAAAAATGTACTTACCACTTGTCAAGTCAAGATTGTTTCAGTATAGAAGCTAAAGTAGGAGCAAAATGAAAATACATTTCTTTAAATTTTTTTTTCTGCAAAATTCCCTTCACACTGTCCCTGTTTCTACCTAGCAGCGCTGCAGTAACGTAAAACTTATACTAATAAAATAAGGAATATGTGTATCTTGAAAGTCTCCCTTATTTTGCCAAGAAACACCAGTCCAAAGGAATAGCACCAAGGGTTAGGTACAACTAACTCGGAAGACCAGCGGAAAGGTGGGACACATCCTCAATTCCAAAGAAATCCCTTAATAAAAAGATTAATTGAAAGCTCTACAACCAGTAATTATTCTCAACCATGCCTTATGCTATTAAAACGTGGCCTCCGAGCCTTCGACACGTCTACGAAATCCGTGTAGCACGAAGATATTGGAGCCATAATGGAGTAGAGGTAGAATTCAAATTAGAATATACTTTATTGCTCCAAAAGTAACATAATATACATGAGACCAACAGGGTTCCCAATGTGGTTCTCAAAGAAACCGAAAAAATGTGAAAATGGGGGATGAGATTAGATTCCCCGAAGGGAAAATACGTTTTGCGCACCTGGGACGAAAGGACGTGGACAGATGGACTTTGAGAAACAAGGAATGGAGGTACAAGACAGGGCAGGAGCAGACATTCTGTAACGATAGTAGCTCAATGGTTGGTGCATTCGGATCAAACATCTCAAGATTTCACATGCTCAAGAGCTTAAGCTGTCAGTGAAGAAAAACATCGTGAGGAAACCATAGCATGGTGGTAGGACAGTTTCTTCTAGTGGCCGGATGGGAAGCTATCACTTTCAAGTTCAATATCTGTCACCGAGCACGTATAAACCTTTCTCTTGACTCACTGTGAAAACCGCATGAAAATCCGTTCAGTAGTTTTTGAGTTTATCGCGAACAGACATACAGACAGACAGACAGGCAAGGCTAAAGGCTTTGTTTTATAATATGTTGTTATAATAAAATATGTAGTTTATAATTTGAAAAATTTATTTGGAATCCTCTATTGACACGCTTTTAATCTTTACTATAATAGGTAGGTACCTACTACATACATATAAAGAGATTAAGTTTGTGAGTTTGTGATGTTGTAGGGGATAATCTCAGAATCTTCTGAACTGCTTTTGAAAATTCTTTCACTTATAGGAAGCTACAGTGATCCTAAGTGACATAGGGTACTTTTTATCCCGGAATTCTGGCGGGAACTCCAAAATTACCGTGGGCGAAACCACGGGGGGCAGCTAGTATTTTAATAAAGCGTATACTGGCAACATTATTACGTAATATCAAAAATATTACAAAAAATAATGCGAAAACTAATAAATTTTATACATGTCGAAGCCACGTGCAAATATTTAAATAAATTGGTACTTAAGCATTCATTCTCCTAATAATATCTTTGGCTGAGAGAGGTAAAACAAGCTATTTATATTTATCATTGCATTAGCATAATTATTTTCTATTTCGGTTATTTTAATAAATTCTTGTTTTATTTGTAATATTATACAAAGCGACGTTATTGCTAGGAGTAGTTTTTTTTGTCCATATTTTACTGTACAGTTTATTAGCTATCATCAAGATTTTGTACACTTCAAATGACTTCAATATTTAATTAAATCAACGTTAAAAGGGTCAGTTAGTTGTTTTAATTATTATTATTACCTATTTATAAAAATCACTGAGTGTCAATATTTCCTACAAGTCGATATGTTTGACCAAGACACACTTTAACGTCACTGTTTCCGTGTATAGATTCACTAAGCACATTCTGATGCTGTTTTAAGAAACGATGCCACGTGTAGACTGTAAATAAGTGGGGCTACGCAAAAAATGAACAATGTGTGTTTTGATCTTTTCAGTGTGTAAACTTGGGCATAAGTAGGCGCAGAACAGTATTCTATAGTTTATTTAGTGTTGTATGGACTGCTTTGCTTAATTTTTTCTAATACGATGACAGTATCGGTCTGTAATAACTTTAAACGAGCAATTCAAATTTTTTTTAAATTATAATAAAGGACTCGTTTTATTAATAACAATTCATAACATAATAATCAATAGCCACCACCATTCAGCGATAACGGATAAATTTTGTATGCATTCGGTTTCATAATATATTATTAAAGTTAGAAAATGTACCAAAACACTTATTACCCAAACCCGTCCCTATACCTACCTACAGCATAATTTATTTTATTTTATGTATTTATTTATTTAACCAAAACAAAAGGAACATGGTGTTGATACACTAATTAGGTACTAATAAATACATAGGTACTAAACTAATAATTCTTATTCAAATTACTTAAGTATATTAACTAATTCGAAACAATGACTGTTTAGAATTCACACACAATTTTTTTACATTATTTATTAGTAAGTACATTAAACACCTATTTGATTAACATTATTCTATTGTCCACATAATTTTGATTGCAACTTCTCTGTCATAATTTACACGTAATTAATGTACAAATTTAGAAACGCATTGTGATGATAAATAACTGACAAGTGACAATCTGATAAAAAAAACCGTTTTTAACGTGACAAATCTTGGGGCCAAGAGTAAGTTACTCAGATATAGGAAATCTATGGAAAATCTCCATTTATACTGACATTTAAATACGATGTCGTAATTACACTGCATTACAGAATTTTATCACGTAATATTTCATTATGTATTATGTAATCATCGTGCAATTGTCGTTGGAAAATCTTAACTACGGTCTGTTGCGTTTCAAAATTATTGCTTACAGACATATTGCGCATCGTACCATTTGTCTACGGGAGTTTCCTCAGAAGCGGATACAAGATTTCGGTTAGGGGAAGAAGCTAGAGGGATAGGGGGAATATTGTGTGATTTTAACCCTCTTCCAGAAATACTATAGGTACCTACCTAGAGAAATACTTCAAAAACTGGTCGGAATAAAGTCTCTTTTGACGGTTGTCAATAAAAATTACTGATATTGTGATATCATTTAGATTATTTTCACTTCAATAAGAAGTATATCTAGAAGGGCTCTTAACATTCTCCTACGGGATTAGTCGTCTGGTGTGGACTTACTTGGACTTGGACATGATGTTTTTTACCGTTTTTATAGATGGGGACCCTTCGTTCGCGAGTCTGACTCGCACTTGGCCGGTTTTTACTATCAATATTGGAATATTGACGTACAGGCATAGGTAAGTTTAATCTCAAAGTAACAACAAACAATCTTAGCACGTAAGGCACTATCACTTAGGTACCTACCTACATTTATTACATAATATAAAGAAATCCTACCTATACACTATAACTTGAAATAGCAAATCAGTTTTTCCTATACTCTAGGTAAAACTAATTTTAAACATATTTTTGTAAGAGACAAAGTTCAAAAAATTGTTTCCGTAAATTGAGTACATTATGTGCAGTTTTAATTCAATGTCAACAAAAAGCAAATGTGCAACAATCAGTTGTTAAAAGTCACATGGCATTAGTCACCAAAATTACCTAGTTACAGTTTAGAAATTATGTTACACGCGTTTCTTATTAATCGCTTGTACCTACACTATTTATTACTTAACAAGCATTTTAATGCAGTTTTTCTCGCCTAAATTTCAGGATTCCTTCGCGACTTTCTTATATAATTATAGATAAACTTTAGAATGAATTTTGTACATAATGGTGAAAACCGCATGCAAATGTTACACAGACGCGACGCGGATATTGACTTTGTTAAAATATGCTCGTACTACAATTTACACGGTTCTATTTGTCTCATAAACTAATATATTTATGACTAAACGAAGATGATAAAGAAGTAGTTTGTTTTTGTAGGAATTCATTTCTGAAACTAATTTCGGACTCCAAAAATTCGACTCGAACCCATGAACCCGATGAATACCGAAATCGAGACGATGGAATCAACACACTCATCTGATATAATATAAACACTTTTTTTCCGGCTTTTCACAATGTTTCGTAAGAATTACTATGTTTTTTTTTTCATCTATATAAATAATTTATCAAGATTTTCCCCATACATACAGTGTGCAAGCTCCGTTACAATTTACCTGCATCAAAAAAAAGTGATTAGGTATACATCTGTTTAAAGTCAAGTAATCATTGTTTTGTCACCGGATCTTCGTCTATATTTAGAAATTGTACTAATGCACTTGCTTTGTAGAGAACGTGACTAACTGTGGCAAGCCCATTTGTTCTGATAAGATCAATTCCTACTTAATCATAAAAATACATTTTATCAGACATTAGTATTAATATTTTCTCTTAAGATAGATATCAATTTGAACTAAAAATGTGACTATTGTTTGGGGGAATTGGTTATGTAGGATGTATAGGTACTAGGTACCTGTTGCCTGTAGTATTATATTATCTGTGAAACCCATACAAATCTTTAAAATTCAAGCTGTTTGGGGAACGACCAATTAAAATGAATACTTAAGAGTCAATTTGCAGGTTTCAGAAGTTTATAATTTAATTATTTATAATATAAATGTGCGAAGTTTATTAAATTGGTTTAACAAAATTTTAATCTGTGTACACTCTGCAAAATATTTCGAAGGGAATCTGTACTGAAAAACTCGTTTAAACTTCTAAGCGACTACGAATTTTCATATGAAATGTTCACCAAAATCTTGGAAAACATTTTATCTTCAAAGTTATATGATGAATTATGTTGTTTAATATAATTGGTTCAAGATAAATAAGTAATGGAATTTTTATGAGTGTCACGTGATATACGTGATAACCTACATCGTGGGAAGTTTGTATAGTAATTACTAATTACTTTAAACAGAAGAAAATCTATCACAAGCACTTACCTACTGATTACAGTGGAGTGAACGACATGCAAAACTGGTTTTATCCCTCTTTGTCTCAATAAAATAAGAAAGAGATACCTAAGTGTACTTTCAGTTTGGTTCAGAGAAACATTCAGAACCAGTCCCAACTCGCTATCTCTTTAGTAATGTAAAAATTTCACTTTCTTTAAAAAATACCATGTTAATTCCTTCCGAAAATATATTATTGTTTACTTAAAGTTAGAGATCTTGTTTATCTCAAAAATAAAAGTAAATAAATTAGTAAAGTAGTTAGCCTAATTGTTATTTTTCAGAATAAGTACCTAATCTAATGAAGTTTAACTTATTTTATCGGAGTGTGAACTTTGAGAATTTATTAATTTCAAGTGTAGTCATTGTTCATTTTCTTCGGTAGAACATTTACCTCAAAATATATCGGTTTTATTGAAATATGTTTTACGGATGCTTAAACACAAACATATGCAATTTTGAACGGAAAACATTAGAGAAAAACCTTAGTAAATCCTTACCAAAAACTCGAGTTTAGAAGGGTAAATTGTTGGAATTATATACAAAAATTAATTACAGAGTCGTATTGTACTTGGTTAGTACCAATTCCCCTTCCTACAGTATAAAAGTTGTGATGTAGTCAATGCTCTCCTTACTGCTCTCCTTTTGTATCAGGATATAGACGTGTGTAACTCAAGTGTGAATGCGTAAATAAATACGTATAATCTTTGTTCAGTCTAAACGTTTTCTTTCTCTCACATAACCAATTTCAACAAAAATGACCTTTACATATTTTTAAGATTTATCGAAACAATATCAGCGACAATACAAAGGGATGTCGGATTACCCTTAATAATGTGATACGTGGTCGGCAAATTTATTTCTAGCACTTTTAGTTTTCGTAAATGATGTATAAATTATACCTATATTGGACAAATAGATAAAAAAAATACGTTATGTATTCATTTATTTTATATTTTAGACGAGAATCGAATACTTTACATCCTTCTGCAATATGTCCCTTATTTAATCTTAGATACACCCTGTATAACTCATTATACACTTTAGCTTTTTTTACGGCAATCTAAACGTAGGTATATAATAACTTAATAAATACTTATAAAAAAACCAGCATAAATAATAACTTCAATGTAGAGACTTACTTCTTGGCACAATTGTAATAAATGGATAGATATGGCATATAGATTTTCGCGATCTTAAATTCCACGATTGATAACATTGTACTTAAAACACTCTTCATGTAATGTGGACGTTATGTTGTATCGTCATGAATATCATGATCTCACACTCCAATGCCAACGCTTTTTATCCACTTGGCAACAACGGTCTAATATCACTGATATCACCTGACAGTTGATACGTCTGGCGTCGTGTAACAAGCAGCAATGTTTTATCAACCACCTCAATTAAAACATTCATTATCTTCTGTTGGTTCACATTTCTATATTTGATGTTACTTTTAGGTTACGTAGCCTGAATCTTTATTTCGAATTTCGATATCCCCAAATAGCAATAGATGTTATAACTCAAGTGGAAGTGTAATATTAATCCTGGCAAGGAGCTCGAAAACCCTGAATTTTTTGCTTAAAAATAGCAAATTAAAACATAAAAAAAATAACTAAGTCTTAATTCTCGGGATTTTGATGTGCTTTTTTATTTGGATAAGCAATAACATGTCAACCCACAAAATAAAGTAATTGGAACAGATCGCTTTTTTGAGTTAGGTTTAAGGTTTAACGTTTAACGTTTAGGTAACGTTTTTAATTCTGTATTTATCTACCTTATTACATTGCTTAAATACCAATAAAATGTTGAACATAAAAAAATGTTGACACAAAATGACTATTTGCATTTTACAACACGATTTACTCAAAATTTCTCCAATGTGGGTTAACATGCTATTGCGTAACTATGTCCATTCAAGAAACCTATTAATTATACTACACATAAATTCATGGCTTATGCACCAAAATAATGTGATATTATATATAAAGAATTGAAAAAAAAAAACCAAAATATTCAAGACATAGGTAAGTAAAAGGAATTCATTAAAAGGAAAGAAAACTCGAATCTTGGAGTTTGGGGTGACAACCCAGCGTAAGTAAGTACAGCGTAAGTCTGAAGCTTGAAAGATTTTGTTTACATTTATGATCTTTGTATTATCTACTACAGCCTCACATCAGCCTCGCCGTCTTTATCTGTTTAAATTGGCAGATTTAAAATTGATTTTTTGGGAAACTTATAAATATTCGTTACCGTCCTTATAAATTATACTTTAGCGTTCTTGTTATTTTTGTTACTACATAATATAATACATAACTCGTTATTCGTAACGGCAATATTACGTGACACGACTGCTGAAAAGCCACAGGTTACCTACCTACTAGAAAAGTTCAACACCATTCACTGAACAATACAAAACATATTTAAAACAATATCGCGAAGCTGTTCGTTGGCATAATGAATGAAAATAAGTGAATTCAACAATAATCTTCTTTCTTTGTTTTTCTTTCGAAAAAAAAAGTTAGCGTACTATGCAAAGATGTCAAATTTGAGACACCTGTATTTCCGTTGACTTTTTGTCATCGCAAATATAATACCCAGATATTTTATTTTTAAATGTCCTTGCATTGTCTTCAGGTTACATATAATTACATAAACACGTGACCACCCAGTTCATTTTTTTTTTTGCTTACCAGACAAATGTTTAATATATACCTAGTTGCCACGCGGGCACTTGGCGACATAATATGAACATCGCATTTTTGATATTTTGTCTAACTTTAATATACCTACTATTGCAACGTCATATAAAAGATAAAAAAGTAGATTGTAGGAAGGTACATCGAGTGCATAAAATATGGTATTTTATCCGATTATATATTAGGTAATATTGGATGAGAACGAAATCGTGCTAAAATAATGGCAACGATCTGCAATGATGTAACTTTTGTTGCTATCATATTTCAGTTTTAATTAGCGAATTTGTGATTAATTAATCATGTTTAGGCAGCTTCAACTTTTGAAGTAGGTACCTATGTTTATTTTGGTTAGTCGCGTATTGTATAATCGAAAAACCGTCATGTTTTTGATTGTAACCGAATAATGATAGGAACAAAAGATACCACCCCTTCTGTTTTATGTACGAGAGCATAAAAAGCTATTAAATTCAGCATAAACAAGAACTTTACGAACATAAGTGAAATGGATTGTTTCCATGAATTTAATGGGATTCTCACAAATGCTGGGTCGGTACGTATTTTATGAACATATAGAATTATTATTTCAATACTTGTAATGTAACATAAAGCGTACTTTTTGAACAATAGGTAACTGAAGTACGTAGTTGTTATATTATTTACAGCAGACCTACCCGTGTAAAGTGGGATTTTAGTTTTTACTATCATTTTACAGTTTCCACTCCAGTACCGCAACACGATGTCGTGTCGTAAACATTTACCAATCATAAATGAAAGTTGCAATAAACTTCTGTGTCACAGGGGAATTATGAAATCTCGGTATATTACATGTTGCTGGAATAGTAATATATTTTACTAGCTGGCCCCCGCAGTTTCTCCCGCGGTAATTTCGGAGTTCCCACGAGAATTCCGGGATAAAAGTACCCTATGTCACTACATCACTAAAAATCACTTTAGCTTCCTATAAGTGAAAGAATTTTCAAAATTGGTTCAGTAGATCCAGAGATTACTTCACAAACTCCGGAGTTTTAGTGATTTATGTAGAATACACTCATAACTCTTTTGTTAGCAGATATAAAATATATTAATTTAGGATGAAGACATTATTAATGTAGTAAAAATTCGCTGAATCTGGCTGGCTAGGTATCAATTAAAAGTTTGATTTATTAGACTTTCACCTTGAATAGGCAAATATCAATGTAGGTACGTCTTGTGACCTAATTACATATAACAAATAACCTAACAAAAATCTATGCTTTTCTCACTTTAGACCCTTTTTATTATTCCTGAATTCACTTATATGCAAGTGGCATGTTCAATATTTTTATGAGATGTTAGGGTATTGGAGCACGCTAGCAAACTATACGTCCGATACGTCCCCTCGTTATCCAATGAGGCATGTCGTTGACATCATCCCATTCCTTTGTTTTTCTACGTGAGTTCCTAATTCAAATTATGTTTATTTATTTAGTACTAGTTGTGCCCCGCAGTTTCACCCGCGTGAGTTTCAGAATTGCCGCAGGAACTCCAAAGTACCTATATATATAATTAACTCCTTATAACATCAGCTAATTAGCATTGAAAGTCCCATCAAAATTGGTCCAACCTTTTCGGAGATTCACCCGCATGAGTATTGGAACTTCCAACTTCTTTTGTTCTTCTTTTCTTTACAATAACATACACGAACGTGGCGGTGAAATGTTTTGATTTGTGATTTTTGATTTTTGATTTGGTTGATTGTTTGACGTTTTTACTGCTATGAGTATTTGTTCGTCTGTGTGCTTGTCTCCCAATATTTTGATTGATTTCTCATCTCCACACATCCATGGTTCTCCCAATCCAATCCAGACAAACAAGTAGGTAAGAAGCTGTCGAACAGACGTAATTACAGTCCACTCATAGTTTCTTTCCCCGCTGGTCTCGTGCAATTAATACAATTCAGTTTTTTTTTTTCAACAACCTAAAACGACTGTGAAAGGAAAACTGTAAAAGTCTATTATTTCGTTTATTTTAGGAATAAGTATCTTAACCTTACACCCGATCCCAGTAAACAATTCACGCCACTAGGATCAAGGGCGTGACTTGACATATACAGTATATAGGTGTATCTATAGTTCGTTTTAATTCGAGCAACAATTACTATTTTTTATCAATGCGGCGTTTATTTGTTTTTCAGGCCCGCCCTAACGTCTACCCAGGAATCCTGCGGGAACTCCAAAATCAACGCGGGGGAATCTGCATAAAATTTTGCATATTTCACGTTGTCAAGGTTACAAAAAAGGACATAGGGTACTTTTTGTCCCGGAATTCCCGCAGAAACTTTGAAGTTAACGCGGATAAAACCGCGGGAAACAGCTAGTATTTTTATACATAACATTTTGCTTCGAACATGACAAACCTCATAATATATTTAATTATTTAATCATAATATGTTTAGACTTTAGATCTGAACCGAAGTTCACTTGTTACTCCTTCCGTTATATTATCTCCAATAAGGCAGTAAAGGTTATCATTTAGCTGCATCCCGGATGGAGGGGAGACCAAATATGAGTAGGTAAATAAATTAACTTTTTCACTTCTCATGCTCTGAAAGTGCTTATTTGTGCAGGATATAGGCTGCACAAAATCGAATTATGTGCACAAGTGCATTAACGTATCTACGCATGAATGTAGGTATCTATATTAATCTATATTAAGAAAATGAGCCATACAGCTAAACACAATAAGAAATTCATATATAGAATTTGTTATTTTATAATATCTAGACACGCGGCAGCGTGTCAAGCCAAGTTCAAGCAAAGGAACTGGCTAGCCAGCGCCGAGTGTAATATAACACGAACCACTTGGTGCCACTTTTCACCCTTCTATAACTCAAAACCTCTTTAACGTAAACACATAAAACTACGTGTGTTTAATTATATCCATAAGGACATGTAGAAGCCCAAATTTCATGAAGCTAGCTCAAACGGTTATAAAGATATGAAGGTCAGAAAGTCGTAAATTTTAGCACTGACTGAATGACTGATATATAGTACCTAAATCTAACCTACTTCCAGATGACCTAGAAGGATGAAATTTGGAATCCAGCTCGGTAATCGTGTGTAAGCATAAGAAAAAATCTAAAAATTAAAAAAAGTCATAAAATTAGTTGTGTCCCCATACAAAAAACTTGTATACGAGCTAAACAAACGACCAACGGTATGTTGTTTAGCGCGTATTTTTTATATTCTATACAAAAAGTAATGATATCCCACCAAAAACATAAATGTAAAAAAGGAGAGCCATTCACTTTAATTTAATTGCCTTATGTATTTTTAAGATTACCGTTAATATGCCGGGAAAAACAATTTCCTTCAGTATTCAAAACTGTACTAATTTTACTTTGAAAAAGAATTAAGATTCAAAGTAAAATTGGTACAGTTTTGAATACTGAAGGAAATTGTTTTTCCCGGCATATTAACGGTATTTATATCTTAAAAATACAAATGTTATGTTATACGACTATTTTATTTCCTCGCAATCGAAGTGAAAAGCAGAGTTTATAACCCGTCCACAAAACCATTTAACACTCGACATTACTATCAGTTAAGTCTCCGATGAAAATGGTTCGTTTTGTGCATTTGTTGTAACATCTACATACTATAAAAAGTTAAATACCTATGAGTAGTTGCTTATTACCTATAGAGTAGTTGCTTTCAACTGCGTGAGTTTCAGGATTCCCTTAGGATATTAATGTAAAATTTACTGTAGGTAGGTATTCAAACCAAGTTTTATTCGCCACTGCCCTGAAGTTTCCGCGTGATAAACTCAAAGGTTTAAAAACAACTGATAATTGTAAAAATCACATCAATATCCGCGGTGGTTGTCAATCGTTTAAATAGTCTAGATATTGAAAATACCTATAGGATTCAATGGTAACATTAAAATGGAATTCAAAGGAAATATGAAAAATGGACCCGAAAAGTGGAATTCAAGTCTAACGAGCGTGTTTTTTTTTTGTAACGAAACTTTAGGCGCTTGTTTGCGTGTGCCTACTTATTAGAATTGTGGCATAGAAAAACAGTGACCACGTCGATCATATAAATAAATAGACGATTCTAATATATAGATACTTTATGTACAGAAGGTACTTGCTGTTCCCCGCGGTTTCGCTCGCGTTAATTTCGGAATACCTGCGGTAATTCACGAATAAATAAATAAATAAATAAAAAGTACCCTACATGGAGAGAAATCAATCAGATCAGACCGAAGAGCCTCTTCAGTTGCCCGAAAGATATTTTGGCGACACAATATCAGTGACCAACAGTAGATAATAGGTATACAATGTGCAAACTACAGAGCAGTTTACTGATCAAATATGGTGCCCAATCAAACACCAGTACTTTCGGTCGCGAACTTTCTCGAACAAGCCCATTGATGTATTAATATATCAATGAACAAGCCCCTATTTTTCTCTCAGGGTATACCCTTTTTACGTTTATACAAAATATGATGATCAGTTGAGTATTTAAGGCGTGAAACTGTAACAACAAAAACGAATAAACGAACAAACAAACTCACATTCTCATTTATAATATTAGTTACGATTCATCAACGGTTCTCACTGTTTGATGCTACGTCATTCTTTCGTCGAAGGTCAATCGCATTATCGAGGTCTTTGAAAGAATCCTGTGAAATTGTTCGACATAAAAATTATATAATAAATAATAATTAATAAAATTTTTCCTCGTTCTATATTTGATTCTGCGCGAAATAGAATTTTGGCAACGTAATAATAGTAGGACCTACAATTAAAAGGAATCTTCGTTTTATGGAGAATAATCAAAAATAGACACGGGGGAGTGGACCAGATGAAGTTTCTAAAAATGAGGAAAGGACGTTACAAGGCTAAGTAGGTACCTACTAATCTATTTTATTTTACCTCCCGTAATTTTCCCATAAGTATAGGTACGCATTAGTAAATAATTTATTTATTTAGAAGCAAATATTGGTGATTGTTATGGATTGTTAAAATTTATCGTAAACGGATTCACGTGTACAATGAAATCAAACATCCATTACCGTTTTAATGAGAGTGCATCCGCGATCAAAACCTGCACTCGACGATCTCGGCCCAAGGTCACGAATGTATATTCGACACGCCTCACTAAATCATGCGCAGGCGCAGACGGCATAGAGCAGAGACATGTAAGTCAGAAGATCTAAAACGTCTGATTTCAAAGTATATATTCAGTATATTGTAACGAAGAATTGGTTATAATGTCCTGCCGCATTTCTATGTATTAGATAGGTCCTTTTTATTTTTAAAAACCTGTTGTATTTTGTATTCTATTTGTCATTATTTTTTAAATTCTAAATTTTTATACATATAATATTTCCTATTTCCATTATTTTTTTGACACACTCCTCGATTTGAATTTCGAAATTAATATTATTGTTCTACGTATCCAATATTATATTATTACTATTTATTTATTACTAGCTGTGCCCCGCGGTTGCACCTGCGGTAATTTCAAGTTCCCCAGATAAAAAGTAGCCTATGTCCTTCTCTGTACCCCTGACAATGTGCATGCCAAATTTTATCCAAATCCGTTCGGCCGTTTTTGCGTGATTGAGTAACAAACATCCAAACATCCAAACACCCACACTTTCACATTTATTTTATTAGTAGGATTGGAGCTAGCCGGAGGTAGGCCCTTCCAGTGTAAAAAGTAAGAACCTAACAATACATTATAAACAAAAATAACACACAGCTAACGATACTGTAGAAAGTTCGTATTTCTTGAATCTGATTTTCAATTTTGAGATTATTTTACTACATAGAAGAATAAAATCTTCTCTTTTTTAAAAGTTTAGTCTGTTAGAAGACACTCGCTATATCAACCAAAGACAAACTCAATTTCGTTTTATTTTTCTTTTTTTTATTTGAAAGAACGCGACGACGCGATGTGCAGTTTGTAAAGATCGTGACGCGCGTAAATATCTGCTGATAAATTGTAATTAGTGCTTCATGTTGCTAAAGTGATTACGATAAGCTTAAGTGGTAATAAACTATAACTACGTTACTATATTGTATTCATAAAAATTTCATGGTTCTTAATTATTTAGTTTACCTACACTTTACGTAATCAGATCGAGGATTAAGTGCGAAACTAAACAAACACTTCATACATTTCGAGTACCTATCATATTGGCAATTCTGAACAACAATTTCAAAAAAACATTTTTTAACAACTTTAGGAAAGCGTGCCAATCAAAATACATTTGTTAACATTCCTCAAAATCAAATATTTCATTTATACCTATACTTTAAAGTTAAAGATAAAAATATAGTATTTTTCGTACTATATCTATCATTTTTCTGTAATATATAGTATAGGTACAATTGATCGAAATATTATGTAGTACGATACTATATAATATAGTAAGGGTGGCAACCCTAGTTGCAATTGGAAACACAGCGGTAATTACACTATGCATGTTTTGACACCCACAATTTCTAGAAACTTTCATCAACCAAAGTCAGCATACTAAGTAAATTGTAGCTAATGAATTCCAAAACCGCTATGTTTATGATTGAAATTTAAAAATGATAGCAATTAAAGTTGCACAATTGCACTACTGCCCTCTCAGCCAAGTTGACAATGTATGATCGTTAACGCATAGAAAACTAAGGAACGGAAACTTTATATCACGTGGTTACCCAAAATTGTCTCCTCGGGGCCGGTCTCCTCGTGATTTTCCTTCATCCTGAAGCCTGTGATAAAAGATTTTGTTTGCACATATCAGCAAACACTCATACTATTGGAATCGAATTCTTATCGAATGAAAGGATTGAGAGAGTGGTAGAATATTTCTTGTCTTCTTAAGAAATATTTAAGGATTCGCATGCGAATCTTTCGATTCAGTGTGCGAAAGTTATTCGAGCGATTCAATAATACGGCCCCCGGACGCTCGCTGTGGGCTCACTGCCGCTATGCGCTCGGCCCATAATAGGCAGAAAACCAGTCGTTTCAACTGTCCCATCTGATTGCATACACCGGTGCTTACATTTCGTTTTGACTCACTCCAGGCCATTGACCTTGCAATCTAAATATAAACCCCAACACATTATAACAATGTTTGAACTGGATAAGAGAGTTATGTCGGATTTCCTACGCAATGACTAGCTGTTATTCCGGTCCATTCATTAGAATTTCTAGTCGTAGCGCGTTTGTTTTCGTGCCAAATGAAGCCCACGGTGTGTCAAGTGTCTTGAAAGGACAGTAATTGCAAATGGAATATGACGTCTAATAGGTGAGTGGTGACTCAACGGGCTGATGTCTTCGTGCTTGTGTTTGAATGATGGTGCCATTGTATAAAGAATAGGTATAATGCTTTCCAACCAAATGGTGGAATTAAGTAGGTACTTTCCCCCACCTGTTCGGTTATCTTTAAATTTAGTTCCCAAAACTGCTATCAAGGAAGATTTTAGTATTTTTTACTCTTCAAAAGCTTTTAAAAGCTTATTTTGGTTAGTTGGTTAGTTTAGACCGTTTTTTTTTTCAAATTTTAATAAATAAGGCCCGCCGCCCATTGTGACTTTTTGTCGACGTGACTTTCTGTCACTTCGTCAAGTGCAATGAAAACTATACTGAGTGCGCTCATTATGGTGACGTGACAATACGGTGACCTCAGTACATTTTTCATAAGTGACAGAAAGTCACGGCGACAAAAAGTCACAATGGGCGGCGGGCCTAAGAAAAGAACGAAAAACGTCGTAACCTATTTTTCTGTTTGTCAATATTTTTAGTTAAAATTTTTTTGCAAGAATTATCACCCTCAAATTATTTGTATCAACAATTTCGACACGAACTTGTACCGTCATCCCATCACGTGTTTGATTAGGGCACGAATTACAACGGTGTTATGAGATTTGTATAAAAATTAACGTATTTTGTTCAGTTACATTTAAACTGCTTGTTAAAATTTATAGGAAAGCGGATTTGAAAATACGAAGATAACAATATTACATTTTATCTTGTAAGAAGACGTGCTAGAAGCTTTTACATTCTCTGAATTTTTTAACAATGCGTTTTTCTTTTTGGAGTGAAAACTTTTTTTAGTATCGTTGTGATTTCCAAGTTGCGTGATTAAACGAAAAGAAGGTACCTACTAATAAAAAGAGACAAGCACAAACATACATAGGATATAACGTGCGAGAATATAAGTGTCAATCAGTCTACTCCGAAACTACCGCGGGTGAAACCGCGGGGCACAGCTAGTAGTAAATATAATAAATATAGTAATAAATATAATGGAAGTATCCACTTCAAAAATCATCACTGAATGTAGCCAAGTTGTAATCTTTATCGCTATAGAAAACTAAGGAACGTATCGTCATATCACGTGATCACGAAAACTTGGACTTTTGATTGGACGATTTTACATGACATTTTACATGATTTTAGCGATATATTTTAGCGATAACGATTTGTGGATTGTCAACTTGGCTAAGGCGCTGCGAATAATTTTTCTCTGAGAAAATTTGAAAAGAATTGTAAACTATATCTATGTAGGTACATATGTTTGTTAAACACGCGCTCGCTCCACATAGAGAATATGTTTTTAATTCTTTGTCCTCCCAGCGGATAACATTTTTAGGTCACCCGTAACATCCACGTAGGTACGTAACAATTCGGAACAGTTTCATAATAGCAGACGTGTCGCGTCGTCCTTAGCCTTACGAAGTCGACCTGAATCCTCGAAGAAACAGATCCGTGAAACGTTATATCTATATCAAATATCGTGGAGCTTTCACTGTTACGTGATGTTATCTCCATGGAAATAACGAGAAAATATATCGGTACCGTTTTTATCTCCATTCGCGTGATTATTATGAAAACATCTAGATATTCCTGGTAGAGCTTTAGTACCAAAAGATTCTTACATTTTATTTCATGAATTGGTGTTAGCGAACTCGCTCGTTGAGTGTTAACAAAGTACGTGATGCTCTTCTGAAAGAAAAACGTGTGTTAAAACTCTTTTATGTTTATACTGAGAACACTGTCAATTTGATATTTAAATATTTTTATACACATTCTTTTGTTTGATCATTGTTGTATGTCATTTCTTTTGAAACTATAATATATTTATCTTACCTTTTTCACCTGACTTTTATATTACTCTGCTACCCAAGTAACAAGTGGTTATGGGCCCAGGAAATAACTGATAAGTGGTTATAGGTCTCAAATAAGTCTTTTAAAAAGGTTAAGAAAAGTGCAATGGATACTCCATCGACTTCACAGTCGGCACATTCTTCAAAAGATTTTCAGACAGCGCAGAACTCAACAAATATAAGCATATCAAAGCTAAAAGGATCAGCTAACTTCAGCACATGGGCATTTGCCATAGAATGCATGCTCACTGACCTAGAGTTGTGGGAAGTCGTTGTAAAACCCGCTGACCTCTCCAACCCTGATCAAAAACGGAAAGATCAGAAGGCTCGTGCGAAAATATGTTTATCTTGTGAAGAATCCATCTATCCCGTTATAAGGTCAGCAAAAACCGCATTTGAAACATTCAGTTGTTTACGAAAAGCTTATGCTGATGGTGGACTCACAAGGAGGCTTGCACTGATGAAAAAACTCTTAACAAATTCGTTCAAAGGAAAGATTCAACAGTATGTGAATGAGTCACTAGCTATCCAACAAGAACTACAAGGAATTGGAGCACAAGTGGATGATGAATTCTTAGCTATTATAATGCTCACTGGACTTCCAGAAAAATATCATCCCTTAGTTATGGCCATCGAACACTCTAATATGAAGATCACCACGGAAAATGTAGTGACAGCTCTTCTAAAAGAAGAATCACGAGCTGTACAGTCCTCAGCAGATACCAGCAGATCTCCAGATACAGCGCTATGCACCAAGAAACAAACAAAGAAGAAATTTTGTTCCTACTGTAAAAAATTAGGGCATATAGTGAGTGAATGTAGGATTCTAAAAAATAAGAAAAACAAGAATGTTTCGGTTTCGTCAAATGTTTGTACAAATTATACTTCCGAATTTACACTTTCATCTTGTTTCACTAATCGTTCACCCACAGGTTCACAAGATTGGTTTCTTGATTCCGGCGCAAGCTCCCACATGAGTAACAGGAGAGAGTGGTTCGAGTTCTTGTCCCCTCACGTAACTCCTATCACTGTGGCAAATAAGGAGACTTTATTGAGTCATGGTAAGGGCACTGTAAATATAAATATTTCCGATGGTGTAAATAAAATTAGTAATGTATTATATGTTCCTGGTCTCGCTACAAATCTTTTATCTGTAAGTAGTTTAGTTAAGAAAGGATTCGATGTATTGTTTACACCGAAAGGCGCAACAATATTTCAAAGCGGTGGCTGTCATGTGACAAATCCCGTCATTGCCACAGGGTCGAATCACAACGGTATGTTTAGATTAAATGTAAATAAATTGCATTCCTTGTATACTTCCACCAAAGAGTCTGCACTACTTTGGCATAGACGTCTTGGCCATCTTAATACAAAGAGCATGGATATATTAAAAAATAAATGTATCGGCCTAGACTATATTGGAAGTTACCACGGAACATGTATTCCGTGTCTACAAGGTAAATTTTCAAAGAAACCGTTTAAGAGCTCAAAAAGTAGATCGAGTAAAGTCCTACAACTTATTCATTCGGACTTATGCGGACCTATGAGTACGCACTCGTGGGGCGGAGCCCTATATTTATTAACATTTACCGACGACTACTCTCGTAAAACTTTTGGATATCTTTTGAAAACAAAAGCCGAAGTTTACACAAAGTTTGTCGAATTTAAGCATTTAGTCGAAAATCAAACGGAAAAAAAAATTAAAATTCTCCGTTCAGATAATGGTCGGGAATATGTAAATAGCGACATGATAACGTTTATGAGGGAGAATGGTATAGTGCACCAAACCACGGTGCCGTACACTCCTCAACAAAACGGAGTTTCAGAACGTGTAAATAGAACGATCATTGAAAAAGCAAGATCTATGCTAAAAGACTCGAATTTACCTTTAGCGTACTGGGGAGAAGCGGTAAATACGGCAATTTATTTAAAAAATCGTTCACCCACGCAAGCTTTAAATAACAAGATTCCAGAAGAAGTATGGACCGGCAATAAAGTCGACCTTTCTCACTTGCGAATCTTTGGCTGCGAAGCTCACGTCCTCGTACCCAAAGAAAAGCGTTCAAAACTGGAATCCAAAACTAAAGTTTGTATCTTTGTTGGCTATTCTATAGAAAGCAAAGGTTATCGCTTAATAGACCCTAATAATCCTCGGCAGATTATTATTGCTAGAGATGTAGCGTTTATTGAAGATAAAACGCATGAAGAGTCTAATCCAAATTCCTCACATAACGAAGAGTCACCCCAACCACAACCATCTGTAATCTTTGTACCCATTCAAAATGATGAAGAACCAGTTTCACAGCCACAACATCAAGTACAGTCAGACAGTGAAGACACTCAACCCGAGATGTCACCATCTTTAGAACAGCTGACTATACCGGATGAACCTCTTACTCATGAAGTTTCCCCAATTATTTCTGAACCTGAACCCATTGTAGAGACATCAACTGAAAGACGATACCCTCTCCGAGACAGGCGTCCTCCTGAGAGATATCAGGAGAATCTCTACATGACATCAGATCAGGAACCAGAAACTTACAAAGAAGTTACAGAGCATCCGCAAAAAGACAAGTGGCTAGAAGCGATGAAAGCAGAATACAATTCATTGATTCAGCATGGAACCTGGATTCTAGTTGATAGACCATCCGGCAGGAAGACAACAAAATGTAAATGGGTATACAAAATAAAAAAGGACACAAGTGGGAACATTACAAAATACAAAGCCAGACTAGTAGCCAAAGGGTTCACCCAAATAGCTGGAGTAGACTATGGTGAAACTTTTTCACCAGTTGCTAGGCTATCTTCAGTAAGGCTTTTGTTTGCATTTGCTGTGCAATATCGGCTACAAGTACATCACCTTGATGTAGAAACTGCCTTTTTAAACGGTGACCTGGAAGAGGAAATTTATATGGAACAACCAGAAGGTTTTGCTACTGATCCAAAGGGGAAAGTATGCTTACTTAAAAAATCCCTATATGGGCTTAAACAAGCTCCGCGTCAATGGAACAAAAAAGTATGCCAAGCGATGGCTGCTCTGTCGCTGACTCAAGCCGCATCAGAACACTGTCTTTACTATAAAAGAGACGGACCTAATGATTTTATCGTTATCGCAGTGTTCGTCGACGATTTCTTTTTTATGACAACCAATAGTGATTTAAAAGATAATTTTGTAAGCGAACTCAAAAAGACGTTTACAATTAAAGATCTCGGTCCTGTCAAAGACTGCCTCGGTATGAGAGTCGTACAAAGTGAAGGCAGTATAACCCTCGATCAGACAAAATATATCGAAAAATTACTAGACAAGTTCGGTATGAGCGACGCGATCTCGGTCACTACGCCAATGGAACTTGGGTTAAAACTCACTGTTCCGGAAAAGGAAGAAGAAAATCTAGAAGTCCCATATCAGGAGCTTATCGGCTCATTAATGTACATTTCTATATGTACAAGACCTGATATTGCCCACACGGTCTCGTACCTATCTCAGTTCAATGCACATTACGGGGGGGTACACTGGAAG
This sequence comes from Zygaena filipendulae, assembly GCA_907165275.2. Lineage (NCBI taxonomy): Eukaryota > Metazoa > Arthropoda > Insecta > Lepidoptera > Zygaenidae > Zygaena > Zygaena filipendulae. The sequence goes on from OU015668.1 coordinate 3,255,782, forward strand.
GCCGCTAAGCGAGTCCTTAGATACCTTAAGGGTACGAAGGAACTCAGACTTCACTTCAAACACGGTGACCACTCTTACCCAGTAGGTTACGCTGACGCCGATTATGGAAGCAATCTTGTGGACCGTCGATCATTCACTGGATTCACCTTCCTGATGAGCGGTGCACCTGTGTCGTGGGAAGCTCGCAAACAGCGAACAGTTGCACTTTCCACAACAGAAGCTGAATATATGGCTTTGGCTGAAGCTTGTAAAGAGGCCATATATTTAAAGACGCTCATCAGTGAAGTATTCTCGGTCACTCATCCCATAATCATTCATACCGACAATCAAAGTTCACTCAAACTAGCTCATAATAACACCTATCACGCACGTACTAAACACATTGACATCAAACATCACTTCATTAGAGACTCACTATCACACCACGACATACAAGTCAAATACATAAGTGATGTTTGATGTCAATGTGTTTAGTACGTGCGTGATAGGTGTTATTATGAGCTAGTTTGAGTGAACTTTGATTGTCGGTATGAATGATTATGGGATGAGTGACCGAGAATACTTCACTGATGAGCGTCTTTAAATATATGGCCTCTTTACAAGCTTCAGCCAAAGCCATATATTCAGCTTCTGTTGTGGAAAGTGCAACTGTTCGCTGTTTGCGAGCTTCCCGCGACACAGGTGCACCGCTCATCAGGAAGGTGAATCCAGTGAATGATCGACGGTCCACAAGATTGCTTCCATAATCGTGTGCTGTCGGGGATCGTCCGTCAATCATCATTCATTCCTTTATTAAAAAAATAAAAGTACAAATGGCAAACTTAATACTTTGCGGCATTATATCAGATAACCTAGGGTTGACATAAAAATATAGTAAAGTATGCATTCAATAATTAAAATTAAAGTTATAGTTAATTAATAAACTTAAAATTACAGAAAAAATCACTGAAATAAAGTAAGAGTGATGAAAAATAAACGATAATCTATACCGATAGTTTGTTTGTTTGTTTGAATGTGCTCACTCTGGAACTACTGGTTCGAATTAAAAAAATCTTTTTTTGTTGGACAGTCCATTTATTGAGGAACGCTATACGCTATATATATCATCACGCTGAGATAAATACGAGCGTAGCAGCAATGAAAAATGTTGCAACAAATAGGAATATTATTTCTTTTGCGAGTTTCTTAAATTAACGCGGGTGTAACCAAGGGGCACTGCTAATCTATAGGTACGTATAAAATGCTTTGTCCGGAGTGACTGACTGGCGGATCAATGCACAGCCTAAATCGCTGATCGCAGAGGCCTGAATCTTGGAGGGTGTTTCTTTGTATGACGTAGGTAGGCATCGGATAAGATAGGATTTTTTAAGATTCTACCCCTAAGGAAGTGAAAAAGGGGAGCAAAGTTTGTATTCCGTTAACAATTCCGCGGGAACTCCGAAATTATTACGGCCGAAACCACGCGGGACAGCTAGTCTATCTATATAATCAAAAAATAAATGTCTAAATTGTTGCTTAGCGCAAGGGTCGAGTCTATGGTGAATGGCGTCTCCTTTTGGTTAAAAACTCTACAACCCAAGCCGCATATCAAGCACTACGTTCTCTCTATTACGATACAATACATGTATTTATTTAGTTTACATCATTACAACACGATAATGTTTATCGTCACTGACATCACTTATCGCAAAGTCAATGAAGCGTCATCGGCAATGGCTGACGTTGCCGCGCGCCGCGCCTCCTCTATATTATCTATACCTATTGTATCGATATATTATTAATAAAGTATCATGACAAATTATACTGTCGAAACCAACTCGCTAATTTCTCACTGGATTAGAACTTTGTGAAATTATAAATTTTACTTTTTATGTAATATGAACAAACCTCATCTAAATCTTTTACCACTGTACATAAGTACCTACCCTGCGATTTCACCCGCGCTAATTTCGGAATTCCCGTGGTAGTTCCGGGATAAAAATAATATATGTCCGTATGTCCCTATTGCAAAGTTTCATGATGATCAGTCGAGTAGTTAAGGCGTGAGAGCATAACAAACAGACAAATAAACTCACTTTCGAATTTAAATAGTAAGGATTACTTAATATGCGTGTCACTCGAGTAGTTGATTTTTTCATTATATTTCACTAAGATATATAAATAATTTATGAAATCGATACTGGATACTAGTGTGTAATCGAATCATATAAAAGTGTTATTATTTTTGTGTTATATACCCACGCGTTTTGCAAATATTTGGAGCAGTTGTAAAGTAATATCTTGATATGACGTTTCAATTTATCTATTCGGTGCATACGTGTGACGTTTTATTGCAACCTAATACGGGTTTGGGGTTAGCGGTGACGCGTATTATCATTTGTATAAATGAAAACATAAGTAAAGATAAATGCTAGAGGAGATCCTAGAGCTACCTTTGAGACCGACTCAGAGGCTAATTGTAATTAATCTTACTAATAAGTAATATTATAAATGTGAAAGTGTGGATGTTTGGATGTTTGTTACTTGATCACGTAAAAACGTGAACGGATTTGGATAAAATTTGGCATGCACGTTGTCAGGGGTACAGAGAAGGAAATAGGGTATTTTTTAACCCGGAATTCAGGCGGGAAAACTGAAATTACCGCGGGTGAAACCGCGGGCACAGCTAGTTAACACTATACAAACAAACCGTTGTCGCGTCGATACGTTTGTTCGCTAAGAGTCGTAAAAAGTTAACGGCTATTTGAACAAGGGCGGCTGCAGGTGATAGCTCAAAGTCACTAGGGAACGTGGAGTAGAAAGGTGAACTTACAATGTTCAAGGGTAAAAAGTGTGGGTATAGGTATCTAGGTATGTAGGCTACTTACTATGCAGTACGCGTAATAAACAATAACCTGCAATTTATAACCTTTATTTTATGAGTAGGTAGGTACTTAATTCCATAGATTTTGTGTATAAAAAAAAAATTTATAGGTAGTTCCTAAAATTTACAACAAAATTCAGTGGTTGAGGGAATCTCCAAAGGTTAAAAAGACAAAACTAAAAATAAAATAAAAAGTAGATAGTATATTATTGGGCGAAACTGCTGCAGGTTAATGGTTGTTAATATTTAAGAACATAGATAACTTGTTAATTAGATAACATAGATATACAATTATTACTAAGACGAGCACTTGCTCGCCAACAAGCTCTTCATATTTATATACTTAAGTCATATTATATATTTGTGTATAAATAAATTTAAAAAAAATATATCTCTGTCATGCTTGCCTTTTTATTTGAACTTTTTATAATCTTCTTCTGTACGAGCTCTTAAATGATCATTAATAAGTCTGTCTATGACAATAATTATTAAAGCCACACTAATTACCTATTATGTTTTTTCGACTAAAAATATCTACATTTTAGAAACTAAATATGAGTGGCGACTTGTGACGTGTAAACTATTTACAATTTAGTAGAACGGCAGATTTACAAAAATAGGTATCTATTGCCCTGCGGGTTAACTTCTAATCTATAGGTACATATAAAATGCTTTGTCCTGAATGACTGATGGATTAACGCACAGCCTAAACCGCTCATCGTAGAGAACTGAAACTTGGAGGGTGTGTTCTTTGTATGACGTAGGCATCCGATAAGAAAGGATTTTTGAAAATTCAACCCTTGAGGGGATGAAAAGGGGTTGCAAAGTTTGTATGGAACAATTCCGCGGAAACTTCGAAATTATCGCGGGTGAAACCGCGCGGGACAGCTAGTAATAAAATAAAATTAATAAAATTCTTCATAACAAAGAGAAAATACTTTTAAAGCACGACCTCAGAGCAATCGACCAGCTAAAAAGGCTTGTTGATTGCTCCGAGAATGCGACAGACTCCGTGAAACCGCGGGGAACAGATATCAAAGTTCCCATCCCGAAAATCAATTTATATCAGAGAGCGAGGTCTGGAAAATCTAATTTCGTACCTATTGTTTAAAAACTTCCCAATGAAACGAACGGGCAATAGGTTTTACTTCTATCACGATGTTTATAAAAGCATTTGAAGCGAACATTCCAGAATTGACGAGACCATCAGCGTTTGGATATATGGACAATTGAACCCTGAGTCTGGGTGTTAAGAAAAAGGTATGGGTAATATAACAATCATAATCTTTTAACGGGTAACACCGCGGGAATCGACCAGTTATTTGTTGAACAACATAAGTAAATTCGGCTACAAACAACTTGCAAGCGAATATTCTAGATCAGGCGAGACTCGGTGAAACCTTCGTCTATATAGAACCTCTATTAAACACGTAACAAGTCTGTTGGGAAATTTCACTATCATAATATTATTTTGTCTCTTCTCTTTGCTTAAACAATATTTGCTTAATCGACCCGATAAATGCCACAATGCCACATTTGTTGTGGTAACTTCCACGAATGTGTTTTAAGTTTTTATTGAAATGGTTTCAGTTATTTGACTTTATTTTTTATATTTTTATTTTTTTTTTATTTCCGCGACGTAAGTAATCGACTTTTCGACACAATTTTCAATTACATCCATTGATTACTGTTTAAAAATGTTTGTATATTTATTTTGAATACAATTTGAATGTTTGGTTGTATAGACAAACTAGCGCTGTTCCCTGCGGTTTTACCTACAGTAATTTCAGAGTTCCCGCGGTAATTCCGGGATATAAAACATAAATTGCAGTTTCAAAAATAACAAGATCAATAGAAAAGACATTTATGATAACTTGACACTGGCCAAAGTTTGTGTAAAAGTTTATTATAATAATAAAAAAAAGAAAAACTTCTGACGTGCATTCACAACGGTGGTACATCACTCAATTTGGTGCCGATCAAAGAGTATTAAAATACCGATTTGTAGGTAGATACTATTATAGTTTTTATTAGACTATAGTCGTAGATAATAATGCTTCGGTAGATTAATGAAACAGATTCACATAAAAAGTTATTTTAATTACGATGATTTATGCAGAATTTGGTTTTGGTGCAAATATCTACCTTAGAAAATAAAGGACGTCTTAGAATATATTTTGTCTCTTACTCTACTGCCAATCTATCAAATAGGAAATACGAACTTTAGTTCCACAAGAAAAGATCATTTCTGATTTTACCTAGGTATATGTTAGGTTTTCTAGATTATTCTCATTGATATACTAATTACCAAAGATACAATCAGAAACGCAAAATATAGTCGTCACAAAAAGACTTGTAAAATTTAAATATGCAGTTCTTTGAACACGTTCTTTGATATCTTTTAAAAACAGTTTTGTGCCGTAGGTAGGCAGTATAAGAATTTTGTTTACCTATCTATTGATCAAAAAAAATCTACAATTTTTATCAACTCTACCTTTTGTGATACCTGCGTATAGGCATGGAACAGTGAATCTAGGTAGTAGGTATAACCTTATTTTTTTACATCAATGATTATTTTAATCGGATTTGATGACGTTTAGTCTGCTCTATTTATCTATACTATAATAATAAAGATACTATAATAAAGGAGTAGAATCCGCGATTCAGTACATTGAATATTTTTGACAAATTTTGACACTGATAAAAGAAGATTAACCAATCACAAAAAAGAGTTTTCAAAATTATTTTCTTTCTGTCTGTCTGTCTGTTCACGATAATCTCCGAACTTACTGAACGGATTTTCATGCGGTTTTCACAGGTAGATTAACTAAACCAGGACTAATATAGGCTTTATTTCATTTAAATCGGATGTTGAAAAAAGTTATCATACAAAAACGTTTCATTCGGATGAAACCGCGGGGTACAGGTAGTATTAATAATTGAATAACATTCAAGTGATTTTCATGTTGATTTCGGTATTTTCACACTCTTATCTATGAACTACATCAGACAAAGTGCAATCACATCTTGTTATTATTACACGGCCGGGGCGTACCGTGACACTCGTTATTGCACTGATTAGGTAGGTTATACAGTGTACTTAAGTGAAAGACATTGAATTTGATGCTTTAAAAAAACACCACAATCAGACTAGGTGAATTGATGATTTAGTAACGATATTATCATAAATAATTTGTGTCTAATTATACCGAAACAAATAAAATATTAAATGAAATTCCCTCATCAGCGAAAAATGAATAATTATCTTAATTTGAAAAATATTCCTAAAGAATGGGCAACACCTGGTTAATCAGAAGGAACTTTTTGCATATAGATAGGTATTATTTATGAAATGAAATCTATTCACAAAGATCAAATACCGAAAAATGAAAGAATTTTTTAAATCCAGACATTACCCCATACAAGGTCACAAACTCTTGAACTCACAATTCACAAACTTTACTTGGCTGGACCAATTCGCTATTATTATATAACACGATTATTTTTGGATAGAAAAATAAAATTATACGTTTTATTAATAAAATACCTATAGTTATTATTACATAGGTAGGTATATATTTGGAACGAGAATCAAGTAGGTACTCATTCATATGTCACTCGATAAACCAGTCAGTCTAAATAAATTATAGTATTATATATCTTTAAACGAGCAATTCTTGTATTTATCTATATATAATCTGAATCTCGTAAACGGCTCCAACGATTTTCATGAAATTCGGTATGCAGGGGGTTTCGGGGGCGATTAATCGATCTAGCTAGGTTTCATTTTTAGAAAACGTCGTTTTATCCGTGTTTTGGGGCAATGAAAAATGAGTATTTGTTTTTCTACGTAAGAACAGATTGCGCTATACACAACGAGCGAAGCTCGGTGACCCAGATATCAGTATTATTAATAAACAATGATTTATTTTATATGGACATAGATAAGCAATAGTGTGTTAACCCATACTGGAGAAATTTTGAGTAAATTAAAGTTTTAAAATTATAGCGCCATTTTGTTTCAACATTTTTATGTTCAATATTTAGCTACATATTTAAACAATGTAATAAGGTAAACACATAATTAAAAAGCGTTTTATAACTCTCAATAAATCGTTTTGAATCAATAACTTTGTTTTGTGGGTTAACATGTTATTGCTTAGCTGCGTCCATATTTGAGTGATCCGCTGCTTGTCTGCTTTATCCACTGCCGAAAATTTGAACGTATTTATATTATGTCTCTGGGACTGTAATTCCTTTAAAAAGTACTTATAGTAAAGGTAGGTAGGTTCCCGATAGATTTCGGTTGGTTTGAATAGATTGAGGCTGATACATAGATAATATAAACAGCCCAAAAACTAGTTTTGACATTCCTTTCAACAGTGGTTCAAGGGTCTGTCTTTTGTAATAGGCATTTTCCAATCACCTAGATATAGGTTCTATTTTATAAAGATGCAATGTGGGTGAGTGGGAGAGCCACGGATTTAAGCAAATACTCAAAACAAAAATTTATTTTACGATATTCCACGCACAGTTAATTTAAATAACCGCTTAATTTAATGAATATTCGTGTGCGTGACGAATAGCTGATTGTTTCGCTTTGTTACTAATATAGTATTCTACTATCTATGGTGTTGTGTGCTTAAATCATTTCTCCTATCTGTTCTGTGGATGCGGATCTCTTGACTCTCCATTCTAAGAAAGCTGCACTCAATATTATACGTATGATTTTTTTTTATGGTTCACCAAACTGGACGATATACATATTATCTATACTGATATTTTAAAGAGGAAAGATTGGATTTTTTGTTTATTTGTTTGTTTTTTACGATTTAACTTAAAAAATTACTAGACTTCAATTACTAGACTTTCAAAAAATTCTTTCACCATTAGAAAGCTACTCTATCCCTGAGTAACATAGACTATATTGTAATCCGGAATTCTCGCGGGAACTCCGAAATTAACGCAGGTGGGTAACCGTGGGGATCATCTAGTACACAATAACCGAGTAAACTCATTAGTTAATTTAGTGGACGAGTAAATATTGCTTAAGCCTGCAAACATCTGTTCAACTCCGGTATTTGGTGTTACCACTATAAATTTCCAAAAAATACAAACAAAATGTAGCCGTCTCGGTAGGAAGTCGTTGCGTATCTAATGCGGTTACAATAACAAAAACTATAACGCGACATGCCAGAAGGCACAATGCTCATTGTTCTATACAGTACACAGCTCAAAATACTTCTAACACCGAGTTATGTTTACACACAACACGTGAAAAGTGACTTAGCATTGTAACTCTTGTGCTGTTTGATTTGCTCTGTGTCTGCTGTATATATACAACATTCGGGCCTACATCTAATATATATAAATCACGTGTCACGTTGTTTGTCCGCGATGGACTCCGAAACTACTGAACGGATTTTGATAAAATTATGCAACCATTTATAATATGGTCCAACTTAAAAGATAGGATAGTTTTTATCCCGGAATTCCCGCAGGAACTGAAGGACATAGAGTACTTTTTTCCTCAACCTCCGCGGGAACTCCGAAATTACCGCGGATGAAATCGCGGGAGACAGCTAGTCTAAATATAAATTTCTAAGGCCCTTAAAACAAACGCTACTCAAGAACCAATAAATTCTCAAGATACCTACACGTATTGTTCGTCTAGCTCATTGTGCTGGAATATGAAGAATTACTGCCTTAGGAGCAAATTTATTTATTTTTTAAATTATTATTATTTCAACTTTATGCACATCACGGTACAAAAGGCGGCATTCAGTTTCAGTTAATATTAGTACAGCCCTAAGGCACGCCTAAGGCCTGTATTAACGAAAGCTACTCTAGCTGGATAAGCTTTCAAAATGTAAAACACAAACAGAGACTTGAGAATTCCTCCAGTTGGAATAGCGTTTATAAATACTGGTCTATTTAATTTAACCACCAATTAAGGCGTTTGCTCTCTTGTATCTAGATACATTCGAAAATATTCTACGTTCACCATACACTTTTGAATATCGTATTTCAACCAGATACAAGTTATAATAAACTAGCTGTCCCCCGCGGTTTCACCCGCGGTAAGTTCTGAGTTTCTGCGGAAATCTCGGGTTAAAAAGTACCCTATGTGATCAGGATCACTGTTGCTTCCTATAAATGAAAGAATTTTCAAAATCGGTTCAGAAGATGCTGCAGAGGTAGCAGTTCCCCCGCAGTTTCATCTGCGGTAATTTCGGAGTTCCCGCGTAAATTATTAAGAAATACCTTATGACAGGAACTCAGAAACATTCAGGAACACTATAGCATTCTATTGGTAAAAGAATTTTCAAAATCGGTTTATTAGATCCAGATATTACCCTCTACAACTTTACAACGTCACAAACTCACAATTCACCAACTCACAAACTTTACCTCTATATAATATTAGTATGGTAGATGAAGATTTAATCTAGTTTTGTAACTGCAGTTTATAGCACAGCACTATATAGATATTAAATAGTAAAACATTTCTCGGAACTTTTGGTTGACAATGACGGAATAAGCTGGAGACGTACACCTATTATTTATTTATTTATTTATTCTTTATTGCACGATAAGTACAAATGGCGAACTTAATGCCTTGCGGCATTCTCTACCAGTTAACCATTGGGTAGACGGAGAGATATAGAAGATGGGGTGTGCAAACAAAACAATATATAAAATACTTAATACAAGATACTAATAATTAATAACTAAAACATAAAAACGCAATTTACTCACAATAAATACTATAACACATGCATATCCTACACATACCTATACAATAAAATACATACATACATAATTACATATATACATACCAAATATACATACATACAATATACATACATATACATACATACCATATTATACATACATACTGAGTGGACATATATAAATATATACCTATATTGTAATGCACTCATAAAAAACCGCCGCTGAGAAATTTTATGGTCCTTAACAGCACCGATCCGTAATATGATGGAACATTTAGATATCTTCGGTACAGACTCCTTTATTATTTGTATACTTACTTAACCATTAAATAAAATAATTTTTGATTTATGTACTTAATTTAAATAAACGCATCTGTCAATATTATTAACTATAGCTATCCCCGCGGTTTCACGCGCGGTAATTTCGTAGCTCCCGTGGGTTATGTCACCTTCTATTCCGTTGCTACCGATTATTTCGTTAAGGATCGTTCGTATCCCGAATACCTACTTTAGACGCAATACAATGTGTAGAGGAAATTATTATAATATTCAAGGTCATTGGGCAATGTATTCCCATAAGAGGATAGCGGGCTGCGTTTATTTCATATAAAATGCCATAAATTTATTCCTGTTTTCTGCCTGATTAATAACATCAAAGCCAAAAAAATATTTTACCATAAAATCTCCTGTTTTTTTCTTTTTTCATAAATAAATCTCGCTCAGTGTCACTCAGGACTACCGTAGCTTCCTATAAGAGAAAGAATTTTCAAAATCGGTTCAGTAGGTATAGATCCAAAAATTAGGTATAGATACAACGTCACAAACTCACAATTCACAAACTTTGCCTCTTTATAATGTTATAGTGATTATAGATAGATTTATAATATTACTAGCTGTCCCCCGCGATTTCATCCGCGGTGATTTCGGAGTTCCCGCGGGAATTCCGGGATAAAAACTATCCTATCTTTTAAGTTGGACCATATTATGAATGGTTACAAAATTTTATCAAAATCCGTTCAGCAGTTTAGGAGTCCATCGCGGACAAACAACGTGACACGTGATTTATATATATTAGATAGATGACAGACGATATAGGTAGTTCAATTCCCAGTTCAAGTAATTTATCGAAAAACTAGCTTTTCCCCGCGGTTTCACCTGCATTAATTTCAATTTTTTTGCGGGAATATCAGGAATAACGTAGCCTTTTGGTTTATTCTGTACTCCGAACAACTTGTATGCAAAATTTCATGATGTATATAGTTGAGTCCTTAAGGCGTAAAAACGTAACAAACAAACTCACATTCGCATTATTTAATATTAATCAGGATTATGAGTGCAGTTGTACTTTATTGAAGTTTTAGCTATGTTTTATTTCATAAATCGTCAGTATTTATAGCTGTTTTAGGTTGTCTTCAATATCTCCATCAACCACGATCTTTTTTGGCACCCTATAATCTGCCTGTATACTTACCTACTAAAAGCTGTCGATGACTTGTCGTTGTTTCTAAAGTGATGTTTCCCTTTATTATTTGTCTCGTTCAAAGTACAGACGTGTTGAATGGTTGTAACACCGTGATTATTTTACTATGTACTTAATTATTGCTTATAATATTTCCTGCTACAATTAAATACAAAGTAGCTCTTTGTACAGTTAATATGACTTTCAACAGATACCAGTGCCAATACCTACAACAATCAGTTCGTTTATGAATAGGTACAAGCGTTCTATTTGTTGAGATATCGATATCTATTATCTCTTAAAGACAATAAGTGGTTTAATTTAATCATTCTCTGAGGTTGCCTCATGCGTTCACGATAGTTTGTGCAAGAGTGATATGAAATAGTATTTCTGCTTACATTACGAGTCAACCTTCACGATTTCTTGTCTGTTTGTAAACTCCATAACGTTGCGGTTTGCAACGCCGAACATGCCTCGCAGATTCAGGTCATCGGGTCGAATTAATGAAACGAGAATATTTTCCAACTTCAATACGAATTTTTTAATGATTTTAATATTAAACACATTTAGGTCAGGTAATAAAAAATCATCCGCCGTCAACGGAAAGGTACATGGACACAATAATAAATAGTCTTACATCTATATCAGTCTAACGGTCGCGCCGAGTGCGGTGCGGCTTAGCCTAGTATCACAGATCAGTAGAGCGGTGGGACGCGGGGCGAATCGCACCCGGCAGTGTGCGCGGGGGGGCGGCGCGCGGGGCGGAGGCGGCGGTCACTCATCCGAAGTGGACGAGAGCTGCGTGCTGCCGCCCGAACTGAAAGAGCCGCGACAGGCCGCCGCCTCCGAGCCGTTTCCCGGCGGCGGGGGCTCGGCCCGCGCTCCGCCCGGGGACAGCGTGCGCAGCAGCTCGAGCGCGGCGTGCGCGCGCTGCCCGTCCGCCACCGCCGCCACCGCCGACGCCGACGCGCGCCCCCACGCGCTCTTCTTCGGCAGCAGCAGCCGGCGCGCCTCGCGCTGCACGCGCCGCGAACGCAACGCGAACAGGAACGGCGACGCGGCCGACGCCAGCAACAGCAGCGCCAGCGCCGGGGTGCGCGTCCACTCACTCAGCCCCGGCACGATCGCCGACACCACCGCGGAGACGGCGTGCGGCAAATGCAACATCACTAGCGCGCCGGTCAACAGGCCGACACGGGCCGCTCGCGACTCCTCACGATAACGGAACAACGAAGCGTTCGATATTCTACACTTGATCGACGACATCTTCGATGTGCTGTGAGACGCCTGCGTGGGGTGGACGGCCAGCAACGGCGCCGCCAGGGAAGGCGCCGAGCTCACCGCCGGGAGACCTTTTCTGAGATCTTCACTGGATTTGTCCTCTTTTCGCGAGTTGCGTAGACTAGCGACAGACGGGCAACGCGGTGGCCGCTCCGGTGGGAGAAGGAATGGTCCGAATTTGTGATCACCTTCTCCTCCGGTAGCGTTATCGGGCACGTCTATTTTAAGTGTGAGTCCTTCACCCTCTTCCACGAGATCGGGCAGTATCACTGGGGGCTCATGCAGCTGCAGCGCACTGGCGCCCTGCGCTCGGGCACGCAGGCCGGAGGATCGCGCGGCGCGATAGATCCTCGCGTACATGAAGCACACGATGGTCACTGGGGTGATGACGCCGATGATTAAGTACACGATGGAGTACGCGAGCTGGACTCCCTGTACCGCGGGTGCGAGCGGGTAGAAGTGTTGCACGACCGCTATGGCGGCGCGCACGGCGGCGGCGGCGGCGGCCGCGAGCCAAGTGGCGGCGCACAGCGCGGCCGGGCGGCGCTGCAGCAGGCGCGCGTGGCAGCGCAGCGGGTCGGTGACCGCGTGGTGCTGGTCCAGCGCGATCAGCATAACGGCCAGCAGTGCCGCGAGGCTGCACGCTGCTGCCGCCGCGTCTCCCGCATCCAGCCACGAAGCTACCCCCTCCCTCGCCGAATGCTCGCCGAACAGTGCAGGCGCGAGCACGGAGGTGGTCAGTAGATTCGTCGCGAGCAAATTAATGACGAACCTGGAACGATAAGAAAGTTTACATGAGTACGGGGCATGTGTTGTTTGCTGTCGCACCGGAACAAGCCGGCTCGTGTTGATTCGCTTTCAGGTGTGTTCTGTTCACAAACAATTCATTACACAACTCTACGCAGTTACCGCTCAAGGTTCACACACTTATCGGCTGAATTACATTCGATTCTAAAAACGTTGGGGGCAAATAGCTAGGTGTTGTTTTCGGGAACATTCTTAATGTTTTCATTTGATTTCACGGTCGTTGATGTGACGTTTTGTGATGGAAATCATAACGAGCGTCGAAACGTGATACACGTTTCGGTGCAAGGTATCAGGGTGTTTATAAACATTGTTTTCCGCTTTATATCCTAAGTCAACACATGCTTTGAACAAAAATAAATCTAGCTACGTGACTGCCCAAGTAATTGGCGAACCCCACATATTTATCGCTACAGCTCCCTATTTTAATTGTTTGGATAACTTATCCACCTGAAATCTAATTGATGCTAAAATATTACTTTATTTATGAAAAAAGAATTAATAATTAGTGAAAAAAGAATATATGCACATTAAACCTAAAAGAAAAAAAAACAATATATCAGTTTTAGGAGACACTTTCTGAGATCTATCCCAATCAACCCGAACGCGCGTCTCTTATACGCGCATATACAAATTGGTACCTACACAGTATACTCGCGAAAGTCAAAAAGAAGGCACGACAAAATTAATTGTATAATTAATACTTTTATAAAGATTTTACCTATTAACTATAAGTAGTTAATAGTTTCCAACAGCAAGTTTCGAGTCGACCGAGTATTCACGTACTATTAACGAGGAATAATAGAATATTAACAACAGCTGTAGCTTTAATTACATTTCGCGTTGGTATTCAACTTCAATTCAAGACAACTCATACAAAATAAAATCGATTTTAGTAAAAATTACAATACAAAACCATAATTTAGATGGTAATCGAGAGGCCTATTTACACAGAGGGCACGTTTCACTCCCGCCAGTCGTAAATATTTTTAAGTCCTTGATTGAACTTTATTATCATATTTGTCCAGCTGAAAATATATTCTAACCTTTGTATTAAATACGTCATCGTATCACACGCTTTGACAAAAATTTGGAACAGTATTTAATAGTTTTCCACGAATTTTCTCATGGAAAACTTTTAGAACTGTTTTAAATGTTTCTTTATATCATGTTTATGAACCTATAATAAAGTGCCCATTACACTTGGTTTTAAAACGTTTTTATTTTAACGTTTCATTTTATGGTGCTCAAGGGAAGGTTGTTAATAAAAATGTCGGACATCGCGACAACAAGCCTGACTTCACACTTTAAGTGTTTAAAGATTGAAAATATCCTCTTTTTTTTTCTTGTTTATTATAATTTTTTTTTCAAATTTTTTTAAAAATCTGGTCTGTTTTTCAAAGTTGTGAAAAGATTACGTTATTCAATTTAAGAGGCGAGTCAACAAATGCAAACCGGCCGACAAAGCAGTGTTTATTTGAATAGCCAATTTTTGAAACAAACTAGAATTTTCCGAATAAATTAATGAGAATATAATACTTGTTTGTATCATAACATCAGACAATATTTGGTTATTATTATTTAAAATTATTTAAAGATTAACTTTTGTAATTTATATTTTATGGTATAAAAATTAAAATGCTTTATGCAATTCTTTATGGTATAAAACTCAACGACCCAGTTATTTTATTTACTTAATCATATCTAATAAAAACATAATTTTAAAGTTACAAAAATGAATCTCAGTTAACTAAGAGTTTATTTGATAGTGAAATGTAAAAAATACGATCCCATCAAAACCAATTGAATGAAACGAATAGGTATTTATGTGAATGTAGATTATAATGGGCTTGTCAACCAAATTTTAGCTTTTAAATCTGTCTTTTTTATTAAACTATAGGACGGACTAAATATAATTTTGATTTTCATACTCCGGATACAAGCCATACCATACCACCGTACCATAAATCAAAGGTTGTGGACGTTATTTAAGTTATTTTATTTCGAGGTTCAGTTAATTGGTCTCTATACCATCGAAAACATTACTTAACAACTACTTGTGAGCAATTACAATTGGCAATGCGATGTAAATAGTAAATTTTAAAACCGTGTCTAGGTCATTGTAACCGTCAAACTATATTGTGCCCACGATAAAAAAAAACTTAAATGTGCATACATTGTGTGCAAACCTCATTAGATTGTATCCGTTTTTTATTTAAAAGTAGATAGTTTAGTACTCTAGGAACTAAACTGTATTCTATCGCATCTATACGACGATTATATTATGTACTAGCTTTGCCCGCGACTCCGTCCGCGTAAGTCGAAAATAACCATAATAGGATTTTTATTGTTATTTTACGTTAGATTGCACCAAACTTTGCCCCTCTTCTTGCGAAATTCTATCTCTAAGGGGGTGACCCCTTAGGGATAGAATTTCGCAAAATCCTTTCTTATCAGATACGTACGATATATTATAAAGAATACACCCTTCAAGGTTCAGGTTTCTACGATCAGTGGTTTAGGCTGTGCGTTGATCTGTCAGTCAGTCATTCAGGACAAAGCATTTTGTATGTATAGAAAATCTTCTCTAGTTCTTGAATGGTATAGAATGATCTGTAGCAGTTGAAATTTTAATCGGACGTACCTTGATGATTGATTTTAAAAAAATATTCAACGGAAATGTTAAGAAAGTGTGTCAAAGTAAGTGTTTGTTTTGAACGACGTAGGAAATTTTATTTATGTGGTTATTTTTCGTCTGGTTCAATTCTGTGAAATGACGACAAAAATCAGAACAGATATGACGAATTTCCGTTTTATCCACCTACATAATTTTTTAAAAACATCCATTATTAGATTCGACAAAAAGAATCAAATTTAGTAGGTACGTAGGTAGCTGGTTGTTAATAAATTATTATCTATTAAAATTATTTTAAATAGCTTTTTAAGAATTCCTCCATTCGCACTTCAAATAAACTCAAGCGGCGCTGAGTTAAATATATTGAAAACAAGATGAGCAAGAAATATTTATGCTGATAATTATGATAATGAAGGCCGGGAAAACCCTGTTGGTGTGAGTTGTATGGAACAATTCAAAAGATATTTGATCATAAAGTTTAAGTATTGTATGAGAAATATCACAGAATGATTACATGGCATAAAAATGAAAGTTATTTTATTAGAATACTATAGGTACCTACTGTTATAACTTCTATATCGCCAAACATAATAGAAAATAAAACATCTATTCTATATTATAAATAAGTAATGTGTCACTATGGTCTTTGGATCCGTTTTATTTATATTATGTATGTACTTATAGCAAGAATACTAATCTTTAATCTATAGGAATTCTTTTGTTTTTCATTTTACTATCACAGACACAATAGAGCACGTATCATTAAAATATATTGTTACAATAAATTTATACCAACACTGGAATAAAATACTCGCTTAAGGACCTAACTTGGACTAAAATTAAAGAATGTAATCATAAATGGAAACTTTTTCAAAGCTTCAATCTGGTATGATTCAACAATATTTTTGAAGACACCAGTACAATTACAGACTTTAACGTGGATTTGTAATGGAAAATCATTGGAATTTTGTTAATTTGGTTAAAAAATTCCGTTCAAAAACTAAGCTGAGAATATATTATAATTAGTCACGGAATTTTTGTGAGTGATTGTCATTCGGGAATATTTGGAAGCGGAAATACTTGTAGGTTAAACTGATGTCCTTAAACTCAATCAAGATGCTGCCGTTTGAGCTAATTTTTATGTGAATCACCACATCAATGGTGTTATTGTACGAACACAATACACATCAAGCTATCAAGCTAACTACACACATCAAAAGTGTCTAGGGATCAACATATATTTTTGCAATAACTTTTCTCCTGATTGATATTAATTAAAATTTTCTTTAAGGATTCATCAAATAAAGTGTTTTCGTTTGTCACAGTAACGATAAACCAAGTCACCTTTGCATTAATAAAGAAATTTGCCATTTTCCTAATAAAGGGATTTTTGACATTTGAACCACTAACATTAAAGTTCGAAAAAAAGACTGAAATAACAGTTTTCTTTAAAATTTTATTGGGTAACTTAAACAATTAATAATCCGTGTTTCTACCGCGAACACTAACAACACAAGAACATCGGTTTGGCATACTCAAAATGAGTTCATCCAAATCACGCTGTGGAATGGCCGCCGGCCATGTTCGTTGCAACAACAAAAAAAGGTCTTCTTGCGACTGGATACCCTCCATATTCGGCAGAGCTCTTCTCTGTAGCATATCCAATGCATGCTCAATCGGGTTCAAGTCTGGCGACTGAGCAGGCCAGGGCAGGACATTGATGTTAGCTGCGGCGAGAGTCTGTCTTACAACTCTTGCGGTGTGCGGTCGTGCATTATCATGCATTAACTGAAATAAGGGACCGATTTGCACTTATAGAGGAACGATGACGTCTGATACAATCGTCTCAGCATAAATTTGAGCGTTGAGGTTGCCTCTGATCCAAATCAACTCAGTTCTTCCGCCGATCCAAATACCCGCCCATACCATGATGGTTCCACCACTATAAGGATGGACTTCCTGGCAGGATTTTAATCGCTGTTGGCGTCCAGGGGTTCTCCAGTGTCGTATACGTCTTGTATCCGGTCTCATACCAAAACGAGACTCATCAGAAAAGCACACGAAACGCCATTGTTCTTCTGCCCAATTTCTGTGTTCAAGAGCCCATTGATATCGAATCCTACGATTGTGCATTGCTATAGGTGGTACCCGTAGCGGTCTTTGGGAATGAAGGTTCACTTCATGCAAGCGGTTTCTGACTGTTTGGTCGCTAATTAAGTTCCCTGAAGAGTGATGAAGCCTCACGGCTAACATCATGGCGGTTATTGTTGGAGCTCTTCGAGTTAAGATTTGAATGTATCGGTCTTGTCTCCGTGTGGTGCAGCGATACCGTCCTCCATGGCGCTCAGCCACGGTACCAGTGCTTCGGTAACGTGTCCAAAGTCGACTGATAACACTCTGACTTGTATTCAGAGCTAAAGCCACAGTACGTTGCCGGGAACCAGCTTCTATCATTCTCACGGCTCTGAGCATTTCTTCCCTGCTTAAATGACGTCGCCGCTCCATAATAACGTTGGTTTTAATCAGTAGTAGGGAAACAGTAGCACTAATAATGTCTTCAATGCGTTGTATGTTTTTATAGGGAAAATATTGACAGCTGATTTTCATCTTTTACTCGAATTTGATTGACAGTTCCTGATTCAAATTATGTAATGCACCAAAAAGGATCCATATAAATTTATAAAATCATAAATTTATTACAAAGCCACATCTCAATCTCAAGAAATCCGCATAAAAATGCTTGATCCCTAGACACTTTTGATGTGTGTAGTTGACTTGGACTTTTAGATGATTAGAACGATTTTTACAACGTGGTCGTGTGTATTTTCTAATGTTTTTGACTTCACGCATGCCATCGGAGTAGAAAGAGGTTACCATCAGCCCGTTTTATGAACTCTACTATGACATTTATGGGCTTAACTAGTTGTGCCCCGCGGTTTCACCCGCGTTAATTTCAGAGTTCCCGGGGGAATTCCGGGATAAAAAGTACCCTATGTGTTAATCTGATGTATAAGCTGTATTACTGAAAGTTTCATTTAAATCCATCCAGTAGTTTTTGCGTGATAGAGTAACAAACATCCATCCATCCATCCATCCATCCATCCATACATACTTACAAACTTTCGCGTTTATAATATTAGCAGGAAGTAGAATATTGATCCCTAGAAGTTTGCTAGAACCAAACTGATAAACCGGAGCGGTATCGTATCGGATAGTGGTATTTATATAGTACATTCTTAAACAATATATGGAATTGAATAGCTTCCCGAACACAAGATGCTCTCTTGATAGCTTTATACAGCTCTCAGTTTTGAAAGTTCATAAAGTGATTCGATTGGTTGAACTTGTCTTTCTTCTTTCTTTCTTCTTACTACCTACTCGGAATCAGCTAAATAAAATCAATCTATATAAATTTAATAAAATAAATGGATTGTATTATAAGTAAAACTCAGCAAATTTGTAAGATAAATAAGTACCTATACTTCTTTAGGTATTTATCATCTGTAAGAGAAGCACAGTATATTCCTTATTCTTGAAAGAATTTTGAAAGTTAAATTTATCTCTTGATTTTTACTTGGTTTCTAAATTAATGGTTTCTGTTATTGGTAGTAACTAAAATTTTGCTTTTTATACAGAGCACTTAACCTATCTTGGTAAAAATGATTACATCCATTGTTCCATTAACCTTTTTGACTATAGTACTTTACCAGATAAACAAACGTTTTTTTAATGTCCCTTAAATGTTTGTATACTCGAGTAGTTACTTGGCACTTAACTTCAAAAATGTAAGTAGGCAAATGTCAAAACATTTAAAAATATATATTATTCGTATTATTTCTAATTGCTTATAAATCGTTTTGTTTTTTTATTTATCTACTTCATAAATTATTACAATATATAAAAGTGATTATGTATCTATCCATTACAATAACTCATCAAGTTCCTACCTAAAACATGATTAAATGGCTAATAAATATAATCATGGCAGTAGTATTCATTAAAAGAAAAATGGTTGACATAAATGGTAGTGGAGGCTGACGTTATGAATACTTGGTGCTAATAAGTAATAAATCTAATAAACATTATTTCATTGTCTTACGATGTATTGTCATTAGACACGTGTTCATTAAAGTTCATTCATCACATTCAGTTGATAACGGACATTTAAGGCGCAGCATGTTTTGTCCAAATCAGTTAATTTAAGTGCGAGACTTGAAGGCCAGTCACGAAATTTTCACAAACCTAAAGAAAATCTGTTTGGGCCGTTTTGGTAATCGGGTGTCATGTTTATCCAACGAGAGAGGAATCGCTGTTTCGTAATCAAATATTATGATATTAAACAAGATTTATAGATAATGATAAATTCACAAATTTACAATGCTATAAAGAGATACAGTGCAGCAAGCAGTAGGCATACAATTTTGTGTAACATGTTAGACAGAGTAAAGGGAAACAGGTATTTTAGGCACCGTCGTCGAGCCGATTATAATAATTTTTCAGTACCTATATTAATGTTACGAAATTTAAGTTTATTTGATATTTATATACGTACTTATCTACCTACTAATATTTAAAAAAGTCAAAGTTTGTGAGTTTGTCGGTTGTGAGTTTGTGATGTTGTAAGTGGTAATCTCTGGATCTGGATCTACGGAACCGATTTTGAAAATTCTTTCACTTATAGTTACGGCAGCCCTGAGTGACATAGCCCATAGGGTACTTTTTATCTCGAAATTCCCACGGGAACTCCGAAATTACCGTGGATGAAACCGCGAGGGACGGGAAGCAAAATCTCGATTTTTTTGCGATCAGTTTTGAACTTACCTAACTACTCGTAGTTCGAAGTTCAGATTCGAGGCGATATTTATTCTGTTGTAACTTTTTGTGAAGAGCGATTTAGATATAGGTATAAATTTTACAAGTTCAATAACCTGTTCTTCATCCGTAAAGAAACAAAATCGAGTAGCGAATCCTTAAACAAGATAGAAGGTGGAACGTTTTGAACAGTTTTGAAACCGGTTAGGTACAAGCGCCGCTAGCGTCGCAACTCTAGAAAATGCACTCTCTCTCGCATTACTGACCATACTAATCCTAAATGCCAATGTGAGTTTGTTTATTTGATTGTTTGTTGAACTTTCACGTCTTAACTGCTCAACCGATCATCATGAAGTTTGCGTTTTCATGGGCACAGAAAAGGACATACGGTAGTTTTTATCCCGAAATAGGTAGGTACCCGCAGTGGTATCTGCGGGAGTTCCGAAATTTACGCGGGTGGGGAACTGCATTGATTAAATTTTGCATACCTACTACACATTGTCAGGGGGGTTTACAGAAAAGGATATAGAGTATTTTATCCCGAAATTCCCGTGGGATCCCCGAAATTACCACGGGTAAAACCGCGGGAACAGCTATTACCTATCTATATGAATACACATAATTATAACCCTTGTCTTTTGATATGTTTTTTTATTGTAAGTACATTGCTTCTGTATTTGAAAACCTCTTTCATGGAGTTAGGTATGATGAAGTGAATGCACTTGCAAGATAATGTCACTAACGAGATATGCAATTCATTGAGAGATATTATGCCTAGGTACTTTACCATAATAATAAATTACGCTCATTGTATCAAATTCTATAGAAAGCTTGTGTTCAATGGGTATATTATTAGCTTGACATTGATATTTGCCTGAAAGTCACTGGCTGCATAAATTAGTTATCAAGTCAAAACAGTTGCTGGTTGTACCTACCTATATAATTTACTAAATTGTTTTTAATAATGGCAATGTCATTTCCCAAATGTAAACGATGTACATATACGAGTGCACAGTACTTATTCCTTTCATAAAACTTAAATGTTTTTATCGTTTTGACAACTAGATTCGCGGCCTCTTTCATTTGCTCATATAGTTAGTAAAAAAAAATGTCAGACCTTGAAAAAAACACAGCAGGTGCTATTGACATTTGTAATATCCTGCAAAAGCGCGGGAAATGCTTCGACCACGTGCGTATCGATCGTTCGGAAATACGCAAAATGAAATCGTTGAACTTCCGCGCCATAAAGGTTGACGACGTAATGAAAGTAGATTGCATATTGTTTTTTATAAATTCGAAACGTCAGTCAGGTTAACGCACTCTACAAAACAATGAATATATAGATTCTTTATAGTATTTAATGTTATTTATTGTCATGTCAAATAGTAATAATTATGTTCTATTCAAGTTTCACTATATTTCGAAACAAAATGTCACCGGACATCGGTAAAATATCGATCCATAAAATCAAGAGACAAAATATAATAACAGATAGATATCAAAAATTCATTTAAATAAATACGTTTCTTCTTATTTTTCATTAATCATTCGCTCATCAACATTTTATTTTAATAAGACTTTACCTGTATAGGTACCTACCTACTTACCTAATATTTTGACAACAAAAAGCAGTAAAGTGACCATCTTTGTTTCAACGCTGTCTGTGCGACCTTCAGCAGATTCCAGCTTTGAATAGGTAATGTGTAACATTATTATTACCAAACTGATTTGAAAAACACAAAGAATCACCTTGTCATTGTTATATTATACGCAGCTACCGACACTTGTTGTTGATTCAAAAAAGCACTTGTCTCAAACATCCCTTCAGGTTTAGAATAGATAAATAATTAAATATACCTACTGGACAATTTATCTTGAACAGGTAGATACTATTATCTATACTATAATAAAAGAGTAGAATCCGCGATTCTGTACATTGAATATTTTTACGTAAAATTGAGAGGGATAAAAGAAGAGTAACCAAGCCCAAAAAAAGTTTTTAAATTCTTTTCTGTCTGTCTGTCTATTTGTTCGTGATAATCTCCACATCTACAGAACGGATTGTCATGCAGTTTTCAGTAGTAGATTAAGCTAAGTCTGGAGCAACATATAGGCTTTGTTTCATTCAAATTGGATGTTGGAAAAAAAAGTTCTTACATAAAAACTTTTCACCCGGGTGAAACCGCGGGGCACAGCTAGTAATATAATATTCCTACTAGCTGAACCCCCTGGTTTCACCCTCGTCAATATCAAAGTTGTCTCTGAAGGTTCTAGTAAGTAGGTATAGATGTGGTTCGAAAGACAAAGATTAATTCGGTGTCGGGAGTTCGGGACTCCATACTCCCGGCAACAAGTAGGTTAAATTTCCGATAGAAATTTCAAAATTCAAATTGGTCACCACAGGGGAGAAAAACCAAAAAAATAATAAAATTATTTGAAATGAATACGACCACTAAAATAACTCCAAAACCAAAATATCCCCTATAAATCCCATCAATCAGACGTCAAATTTTACACTTAAATAAATAGCAATGGTTAAGGAAAACTAATCGTTTACTAAGAATAAAATATTTGTCATCTAATTTGAAAATACGTAAGTTAATATTATATAAGTAGTTCCAAAATATACTTACTATAATAGCTGGGAACATCATACTATTGTTATTTATAGCTTCAAATAAGGAAAATAATTACATAAACATAACCATTACGCATATTATGTTTATGTTTTAATTGGAAAGTAGATATTTATATACAATTCACAAAATATCTAACAATACTATTATACATAAATCGACAAAGCCTCGATCCACTATAGGCATGGTAAGTACCTACGCACCCACACGGATATTTCTAAGAACGATAGGTTAAAATTCATTTATATAAAAAAAAATTGGGTTACATTATAGGTACAGAAAACTGAAATAAACGGGCACAATAAGTTTATATTTAGGTTGATAATTGTAGGATTCTATAATCAGTCTATTTATAACAAACCTATAGTTTTTTTTTCCTTTAGAGCCTTTTAACAGTCACAAACAACCAATCAATATTTTCTAAGATATTTTTTTTTTTTTAAATCGTTCTTTTTTATAGTGCCTATACCTACCTATATTATCTAAACTTATCATTTTTCACAATAGATCTAGCGTTTGTTCAGAAATTCAAACCAACTTGTTATAGGTAATATGTTGATGCTGGTAGGTATTTTGTTTGTTGCGCCTGTAGTTGTGGTCATAATTTTTTTAGCTCCCTAATCATATTTAAGCATTTTATCCGCAGGAGTAGGTAATACAAAATATAAAATTAAAGTTCTAAGATTAAAAATATAAATATGATCGTATACATTTTCATGATATTTAATAACTTCACGGAAGTGAAGGTGCGAGATATTCGAATGTACATGGACAGAGTAACGAATGTGCCATGGAGTACTGCATAGAGCCAATCAAATTGTCAACTGTTTAACAGACTAATAACATTTTTTTGTGAAAGGAACACTCATTTTGCCTGCCTGTGGAATATTCCATATTATTTTAACCTTTACGACAGAAATGTGGTAAGTATTAAAATAAACTAATAAACCATAGGTAAATGGTACAAAATAATTGGAGTACCTATTGGAGTAATGGGGCCATTACGTTGTCGGTAGGTATCACCCGTCGCAATACTTAATTATTTGTGTTGGCACCGACTTCGCCAAAACGTTTTAATTTATCAATTCCTAATACAAGCCTTCTTTGTCTGTATGTTCAACTGTCTGGCTGCTCGGGCGCGCCGTTGACGCTACTCAACTGCTCTATTGTTCTGCGTCTATAGGCTGGCATGGCAACGGCCATTGTTCGTTGTACCGATCGCATTAAGAAATTTTTAATATTATTTCATCTTTCAATTTTATAATTCGTTTTTAGACATAGATAAATGAAGTACTTAAGCTGCTTAAAAAATTGATCGATTGTCGGGTCTTCTTCTAAAAATGAAAAATGACGTACACGTAGGCAACACAAAGAAAAGAGAAATCTCCACTCACTCCAAAATAGAACGCTAGTTTTATCTGAATTACTAAACATTATTTCTGCCCAAACATGTCAATATGTTTTTTTTTTACTTTACTTATTATTATTTGAATCCACAAACTGATTCTAGAACAATCCACTTTGATGCACGATGACTATTACTGGTCATAATAAATCACGCCCAGGCGTCGTGCCTTTTATGTACCTACTCGTAGGAATATCTTGCACTGGATTAGCGAATGGCTCCGTAAGATAAGCAGTAGCATTGGTATGCCAGACAACAACAATAGGATTACCTATACATTAAGCTTTATCAATTTAACACATTTTGTTGCCAATTTCTCTCTTCTTACCTGACGAGTGACGTCACGGCCACTATAACGATAGGCAGGCATTTAAAGCATAATAGGGAGAAAAAAAGAAAAATCTTATTATTTTATTTTGACCGGCCAGTCACTTTAAAAACTTTTAACACTGTTAGGCCAAGGTCAATATGAGTAAAGTCTAGACACAGATAAAATAGTGGAATGAATCGATTTTAGGTTTGGACACACCTTTGATGCTTCGCGAACGGACGTGAATAATGTAGTTTGCAAAGAGAATTACGATAGTTTCTCACGTGATCTTCAATTACTTTGCAGCACATGAATGGACTAGTATTGCCAAGAAAGTGATTTAAATCACTTTCTTGGCAATCCAACGGCATTACTTTTGTTAATTTAAAAGGAAATTGCTGATTGGACAGTCGACACACTGCAGAGTGTCGGAAAATGACCCATCATAATACATCAGGATTGATGGTAGTATCAATAAGGTTTCTTGAATATTAACGTAAGTAATGAGACCTTTGCAGTCGTACAACGTCGAAGACGCCGAAGTCAATGCAGTTACAAAACAAAAACAGTTTGCGAAACAGTAGATACGGGGAACTAAATACTTAAACTTTCTAGTCTATTTCAACATAGACATTTGATTAGGATAACACATTATCTAGAATTCTATAATATTTCAAACGTAGCTTGAGATTAAATTGTAGCTAGATTGATAGATATTGCTAGATTCTAGCTAGATTATACTATTATTAGACAACTTTATATTTTAGAGGAAAATTATTTGAAAAACCATGAATAAGAACCAAAAGTACCAAAGGTTAAGAATAACACCGGTTGTTGTTCGCCGTGGACCTCTTTCGGCTTTATAATGATGATGATGGTGAACAAAGAAACTAGACAATAATCTCTACACTAATTTTAAAAAGAGAAAAGATTTGATTTTTTATTTGTTTGTTTGGAATGAACTCAAAACTACTGAACCGTTTTCAAATTGACCATGAGAGAGGAATTGGAGATATAGGGTATTTTAATCCTGATATTATGATATAAAAAGATCCTGCGGCAATTTCGAAATTGATGTTGGTCCTCAGGGGTTACGCCGACTAAATAGATCAAAATTAGGAATGTTTGATTTTTGCAGCTGTGCCCTTTCACATAATTTTCCTGAACGATGACAATCCGCGAATGCCGTGAGTCGACGCGTAGCTTATAATGTCTAGCTAAATAGGTCAATGGAATGGTGGCACTAAATGTAGTTGCACCAAGGCGATACCTAGATTTTTCTAGCGTGATAGAAGGCCTCGTCAACTAATAATGCAACTACATTTTTATATTTTATTGTTTATTCCTTAATGCCAAATAAAGTTTCTTTCTTTCTAATAATATCAATAAACCAGTTGCACACGCGTTAATTTCGGAATACACGCGTGGATTCCGGAATGAAATTATCCTGGATCCTTTTTAGTACCCCTGACGTATACTCAAAGTTTCATGATGATCGATACAGTAGTTAAGGCGTGAAAGGTGACAGATGGCTTATATTTTATTGATAAGAAAATTTTCGCTCAGGCAATTACAATTTATCAAAACCGAGCTATCATAAGAATGTAGCGTGATATTAAATTTGTTTCTATAATTCGAAAACAAACCTTTCACGAACTAAGTAAGCAAGTATAATAAAAATAGATTACACTAATCGAATATCTAACATTGACGTAAATTGATTTAAGATTAGTTAATGTCTCTGTATATTGTCTTTGGATATCGAAAAGCATGTAACAATAATTTTATATTACCCGTGGAAAGAAAAACTGCTGAAGAAACAAGAACAATAGTAGATAAGCGTAAAACTTTGACGTCCACAACAATGGATTTAATTAAAAACCAAGTTCTTCTTTATTTATGTTATTGTTCTTTTGTTAAGTCATCGATCAAACTTATTGTAATATTGTATCAAAGTAATAAAAGAGTTAAAATAAATTAATAGATAGATATTATTTTATACGAAAATTCTTCGTTGAGATTTTCAATCCTAAATCTGCTTTCCTTATTTGCTTTGCACTTTGATAGGATGTCTTTGAAAGGGCGCAGAATAAGAATGAATAAAGACAACGAAATTGAATTGGATATGTTTGTGTCCTACGTCCGAAGGACCTTGACCATGAAATACGCAATTTATATTACTGTAGTCATTCCTGTAAGCAAGAATAATGCTCCAACCATTTTGTCAATGGAATCTGACGGCGTGGATAATGAGAAGTTATATATCTTTGTTAGTATAAATGGTAGGTGTAAATAGCATATTTGTTTTGTTTGAGAAAACCGCCAAATCCATACAATAATAAGTAGGCATATAAACGCGATGATAAAGAACTAATTTTAGTAAAATTTTCTTAAATCTTAATTAATGGGATAGGTAGATAAAAGCTCGGTACTTCAACCCTTGGGATATTTTGTATCGTCTCCATCCTGTAATCCTTCCTCTACTCCCTGAACACCTCAGCGGCGAAGGTTAGTGTGCAGTGGAGGGGTAGGAAGTAGGAACCTAACGTCCTCTGGTTCTTGGTAAGCCGTCCCCAGAAGTCCCATACGTTTACGAGCCAAGGCATTGCACTCGCACATGAGATGTGTAATTTTTTCCATCTCTACACCGCATTTCCTGCAGGAGTCATGGTCTAAATTTAGGTTTGTATGTAACTGTATACATGAACATAACTAAGCTGTCTTTCCATTTTAGTTGCCCAAACAAGAATTAGTGCATAACCAAATAAAGATTCTTTTGTTACCGCAAATAACTATCATAAACAACTACTTAATTTTTTTTGTAACACTTCGAACTCGTCGTGAAACTTAGGACTGTAGAACTTAGCCGAGTTTTTTTTTCGAGGAACTAGCTTGTTTATCTTTATGCTAAGTTGTATTACTAAGCGTTGGAAATCACAATTAACATAACTAAATGTTTCTTCATCGTCAATGTTAATGATAAAATGAATGTCTATTTCTATTGCTAACACAGTAGTGAATTTCAGAAACATATTATACGTTTAGGTACGTCAACAGATCTTTTTAAACGAATTCATGCGGTAGGAAATAGTAGGTACCAAACTACAAAATTTTGTATTCAATCAAGATACAATTGCCTAATTCTCTAGCGGCTGTTTGCCGTTTGATACCTTTGCATTGTGTCAGACCATGCTTCCTCCTTCATTCAAATGCTGAACAAAGAATAGTAAGTGGATTCTTAAAACATGGGTCGTAGTTCGGTTCTGCTACAATGGTATAAATTATAACCGGTTATTTATTTATTTATTCTTTACTAGTTGTTCCCCGCGATTTCACCCGCGTTAATTTCAAAGTCCCTGCGAGGATTCCGGTATAAAAATTACTTCATATCCTTTTCTGTACCTCAGACAACGTGTACGCAAAATTTAATGGAAGAGTAACTAACAACAAACAAATTCACGAATAAAAGTACAAATCGTGAACTAAATGCCGCAAGAAAAATTCTCTACCATGGAGATCATGCGCCGAGTTCCAGGGCAAAGATCGCTCGAACCATTTTTAAACATAACAGCTATGACATTTTTAGATATTAACTTCGGTGCAAAGTTATTGCCATCCCACCTTCGAGACAGCAAGTTCTTGGAACATCTGAATTATAATCTCTATATATAGAGACCCTGTTATGATAAATTCGGCAATATGGAATAACAACAGGGTTAGCCAGAAATGGGGTTACAATACTTCTTGGATTTAAAGTATTATACTATGTAAACAAACGTTAATTACGTTACATGTTTGTTGAAAAACTATATTATGTTCCAATAATAATATTACTTTTTAAATTGAACTTTTCTGGGCACGGTGGGAAAAAAACAGAATCATATACCTAATTATTGGGGTTTTTTTTAAGCAAAATCAACTAATTCATCGTCGTCGAATCTTTGGTAGCGTTTTCGATTGGAGCCCCTTTCCGACTGACCTTGTACACTTAATTATAAAGTAAGATTAGAATTTCCACGTTAATCTTTTAAATTCAACGATAAACTAAAACATTAAGATGAGACGGTAGTTAAATAATTGGTGGATATTTTAATACTTATTATGTACTAACGTTTCAGCTATTTAAATATTATCTATCAAAGTTCGCCTGTTGAGTGTTCCAACATTGGGTAATATGTCAGATGTCAGTTAAATTATAAATTTAAATGGCGTCACGGTGCGTCGCAGCGTGCGGGCGCACACCGACCGCGCTGCGCACGAGGGAGACTCGTGATTTTAATGTGGGGAGGACTTGTGTCGCGCATCCGTTGCCATGTCGAACAATTTAAAAAAAAAACATCATATTCATATTTATCATATTTTCATGCACTTCATTGCAATCCTTTTCTTGGAGCTCTATAAATACGCAAAGTGCAACATTAGATCAACAAATAAAACTGGCTAACACAAATTTTGACGCCGTAATTTTAAGACCTGATTTTGAGAGTTACCTGATTCACTGATTTCAAATACGTATATGCATTTATTGCTCAACAGGATCGCTAGGCTAATTGCGCTATTTTAAACGATATTAGCAAAACCAAAACGTAAAATGTCACATATTATTATAGTTTTAGATTTCTTTAGGTCTTGACGTTCGTTCAAGTTCGATCCAAGGACAATAATCAATATTATATTCTAATGATGAGTTGAATCGCCATCTTTAAAATTAACAACGCGATACGAAAGGTGCTTAACGAAAGGTGTTCAATATTAGCACGATCGGCTCCCAGTGAACTTTACAAGCGAAAACGCAAACATTTGGTGATACGACGCCTTTAATAGCCTCTCGCTAACAGAAATAAATTTAACATCGGCATAAATCATAATTATCTGAGATATTTACGTAAATCCATTACAAGAGACCTCAAATCTGAATCAATTTAAAACAAAACTGGAACGACCGTAAATCGTAATAAACGGCTTCATTCAGTTAGTTATAACAAGCATGACAATAAGTAGGTATTACTTTGATCTTGCAGCACTTTAGATTTTTATATGAATTGCTTCGATGCTCTAAATAGTAAAAAAAACCTAGCCTTTTATCGCGGATTAAAACAAATGCGTCAACTAAATATGAGAGATTTATTATTATTTATTCAAGCTTCTGCATTGTTGTGTCATGTTTTTTTAAAGGAATGTACGTTTGAAAGTTGCTTTAATTGTTGTCAGGAAAGAAAAAGCTGTCTTACTGGCTATTTGTCGACGTGCCAGCGATATGTCTACCGGATGTGTTAATTTTCAAGTAGGTATTCATTTTATTAGATTATTTCTTATAACTTTTCCATAGTTCCATATCAATATAGAAAATTTCAATTTGATTCATACATCATAAAATGTTGTTCTGAGCAATCTCGATATTCATTAATCAAACTGTAAAAATATCATCGCTCGCTCATTATTATTTGGTTAGATTAAAAATGTAAACTAGTCATCAATGTAGTAATATTTTGTTTGACATTAAGACAATAGATTGGTAAAATTATGCAATTTTAAAGGCTAAAACATCAAACAAAAAACAGTAAGTTTTTCTAACATGTGACCCCATCCATCAAGTTACTTTTACTTGACGTCTAGCTCCACAATCTCCTGTCTGACAGCGTAGGTATTTCTTTCTAAGATCATGACAATAAATAGGTAAACGTAATGAAGGTAGGTAACTATAACTTTGATAGAATTATGTTATAGTTTCTATTGAAAACATTTACTCAGATCTCTCGAAATCATTCTGATTCTAAATACAGTCTTTAAATGTATACTCTTATACATACCTAAGTACCTAGACCTTTTTCTTTCGTCGGCGCGTTCTAGTTTTGAAAAGATAAATTATGAAATTTCCAGACAATCTTTTATAGCGCTCCAGAACGCGTACCTACGTATCTTCTTGACAGAACAAAGGTAGGTAGGTCATTGGAATTTCCTAACCTATAAAAGCGACGCTTCAAATGACTGTGTTTACTACAGTTTTTTTTACCAATTTCACGGGCGTAATTTGCGTATGACATGGTTATATAAAATTAAGTTCTGTAATGTCAATATGGTCTATGGGTCACACTAATAAATTTTCTAACCCCCGAAAATGCTTATAGTGTTATTAAAATGTATTAAAACAGTTTAAAATTTCGGTATCACGTACTCGTACATACCTACACATCTCATCAATTTGGCTCTAGTAAACATTCAGTTTCTTGGTGTTTAATTATGTCTATAAAGGCCAAATATACCTATACTCAAGTGGTCTCTGACCCCGTGAATATAAATAGTTCTTGACATAGTTTTAACATTCGATTCCATTGATTGACGAGGCCTGCACAATGTCTTTGTCAAGGAATCTGAAAAGCCAGGCGAGTAGGTACACATCGATATATTACCACTATATGCTCTCATTATTATTAGTTTGTAATCAAATATGACCCAATTCCGAAATGACCTTTGAGAGCGCGCCAAAAACTCAAGAGTGCAACGTCTTTAAAAAATACACATTCTAAACTCGAATCCATTTGATTCGAATTTTTCTCCTGGCCCCAAATAGGAAACAACTACAAAGCTCTGGGAGTAGCTACATGCAAAAGTGGAAGACAAGAATTTATTAGATTATACTTAGTTTTTCCAAAATAACACATAAGAACACAAAATAATAACTAGCTGTTCCCCATGGTTTCATTCGCGTTAATTTCGGAGTTCCAGCGGAAATTCCGGGAAAAAATTACCTACCCTATATATCCTTCTCAATCAATCAAATCATCAATCATTCACAAAACCTTGACAAACACACCTTAACCTTCCTCATGAATCACTCTATCTGTTGGTGAAAACTGCATAAAAATCCGTTCAGTCGTTTTTTAGTTCATCGCGACCAAACAGACAGACAGACGCTGCGGAGGACTCTGTTTTATAACATGTAATGATATACAGTAGTAGGTAATTTACGTAAGTAATCGGTCAAGAACAGAATTACACAAGTTACACAACAAGCATATATTGGTATAACAATTATGTTAAACAATTCGAATTGCCAACCGTATAGAAATAAAAGTTTATTAGTTTCACACAATCACATGTGAATCATATGAAATGCGTTTCTGTTAATTTTATAGTTGTAAAGTGGGCGTTGCTAGGCAGGCGTTGACTTCAATTAAATCAAAAAAACAACATACATACAGCCGAATGCAGAACCTCCTCCTTTTTGGAAGTGGGTTAAAAATGGGTGCCTATAGTGATAGCAATTCTAGCGTTGAAATCTAATTATAATTATGGAAATTTAGATTTAGAGATTACTTCAAACAATTTTTAATTTTATCGTAAACTACTTGTGCGGTTTCACCCGCGTGAGTTTCGGAATACCCGCAGAAACTCCAAAGTAGTTTTACTTCTTAAACCTTCTCTGAACTTCTACAAATATTTCACGATCAAAATCAGCGAAATCAGTCTAACCATTCTCGAGTTTTAGCGAGACAAATGAACAGCAATTCATTTTTATATATCAGATTAATTATTATTTTCAGTGACAGTTGTTATCTTCAGTACCTACTACCTAGGTAGATATCTATAGTTGTTCAACGAATCCATTAAAGTGAATCTAAATCTAACATTGGATTTTCCTTGGTTTTTCTTATCATTTAAATGATAACAATAAGAATTCTTTAGTCTATGATCTACTAGCTGATATACCTAAGGCCGTTTGTTGTAACGACGCGCGTTGCAGTCTGTCAACAGGATACTTAGGTATTCTGTAGTTATACTTGCGTACCTAAAGTTAAGTATTCTAATAAAAAGATTAGGTATGTATACAACATTAGTTGATGATGATGAAGTGGTCAAGTTTAATTCAGTTTTTTTATTCTGGTTTTCAGAGGTATTTTAACATTGGTTTTCAGAATATTTAAACCTTTGTGTAAATAACTCTGAAAACGCTATATATAAGATACTATCTGTACGAAGTTACAGAACCTTGTTTGGTTAAAAATAACCTTTACAAAGTTACACTTAACTATACAGGATGTCTTAAAAATAGAGCAAGAAGGAAGTTCAGATATATGTAAATATATATATCTTTAGATAAATAACCTATTGTAGGTATTATGCCTACTCCGGGATCCTTTGTTATGTTTATGTTAACAACTTATATTTTTTTGTTTTTTTTTTCTTGTTTAAACATTGACTTACCTACCAGAAATTTTTGATCATCGAGATATTTAATAATAATAGGACTTTTTTTTCATCATATAAATTAGATGAAAAATCAGGATTCAGGGCAAGATTTGATGAAATCACAAATAATCGCGATCCCCGATAGACGCTCTACTATTGAAATTTTTATACTTTTTGAAACACCTATTATAAACGGTACTATTTAAAATAGCTTTATAAAAAGATTACATCATTAAAAACAATTATTATATAATATATTAAAATTAATTGTATTAAATAAGTTTTCATTTTCGTAGTAACTAAATACCTACACGCCACGACAGTTTTACTTCTACGAAACGTTGTTTCTAGTATCAACGATTATTACATATTATAATATCATTCTATGAAAACGATCCGAGAAACCAGAATCATCATTTGATCGGTATAATGATCTACATAACTCGTTTTTAATTATTGAACGCAAAAACCGCGACGTTGCGGATTCTTCCATTTGAAAACATTGGGATAACCCATGATAAAATAAAAATGGTAACTCCAAACTAATTAAATTTTTATATAGACAAGGACCAATAACTAGATAGTTTTCTTCACGATGTTTTTCTTAGCCGACAGTCCAAACTGATTGTTGGGAATTGGGATTAGGAACCCACACTTTACGGGGCATAATAACGGAGCTATCATCGCTAACTCTACTTACATCTACTAAGCTAACCTAGAGGTAAATGAATCACCTTTAACACCGCATTCACTTTATTGGGTTACTGTTCCTATTAATCGGACAAAGTTGGTGCTCATTATAATATTACTAGCTGTCCCCCGCGGTTTCACCCGCGGTAGTTTCGGAGTTCCCGCGGGATTTCCAAGATAAACTATACGTATAAACCTTCCTCTTAAATTACTCTATATATTTAAAAAAACCGTATCAATAGAGTATCAATTGCGTAGTTTTAAAGATCTAAGCATACATAGGGACAGACAGACAGCGGGAAGCGACTTTGCTTTATACTATGTAGTGATGCGACTAGTTAATAGTTTAATCAATTCATTTGTTACAATAACTTTTAATAAATTATAACACCTTGCATACTTTTACATTAAAACAACTTGCCACATTGCCTTAATTAATATATTCGGGAATTCATTAGGATTAAAATTACTCTACGTGCTATTCCAAGACCTAGATTACCTGTATTTCTAAGCGCCTTGCAATAAATCATTGTGCATTTCAAGTGGTATCATTTTAATGGTTTTGAGCGCGTATTTTATGCAAAGTGTTAAAAAAACACCTGAAAACCGTCGTTTTTTCGCACAACTGTTTTTTTAATATAAGTAATAGCTATTATAAAAGTTTCTTTTTTTTTTCAGTATTGACCGATCATTAGTCGATTAATTTTGTTGAGTGCGTGTTTGTTTGAATATAATAGTATCATCAGTCTACTATAATCTTAAAAAATGCCTTTATGTTACTTGAAATTATATGAATTACGTATTAGGTAACTCTCGCAGTTTCACCCGCTCGCGTTTTGGGATTCCTCTCGTACCTACCACGCCAGACCAAAGAGTGGTGTGCTGGAATAGAAATGGCTTATTCAATATTCATCCAGTAGTATCGATAGTTCTTCCAGTAGAAGTACTTGAAAGAAAACTTCCAAACTAAATGGACAAACAGATCGGAATAAGTATAAAATTATCTCCGCAATTTATTCCACACGTATTTGGGGATCACCTTAAGAGTATTGCCCCAGACGTTGCATTTAAATCCATGCAGTGGGTCCGACGTGACAGACAAACAAAAATTTCGAGAATAAATATGTTTACAATTTTGTTATGTATAACTATATATAAATATACGTTTTCACAGATTTTTTTGATATTTCATTTTCTGATTTAAATTAACGCTTGAGGTAAAACGTAAAAGCCAGTGCTACTATTTTAAGATTTCAATGTTATGTTGGGAAATGTTTATTTTTATTTGAATAAATATACATATCAACATAGTAAACTGGTATCCGACGATGATAATGATTTGCAATGTTAAAGTACAAAATATAACTAAATCCTTGAAGCAAAGGTTTCGTAACGATTAGGTAAAGAAATAGTAGATAATAAAATAAAATAATATAGTTAGTTGTACAATCATTCTATAGTCATCAGATTACGTAATCATTATGATCCTCTTCATTCATTAATAAATCACAAAATAAATTGCGTCTAAATCCACTATAGGTACATAGTTACAGAATTAGTTCATAAATCTGTGTGTCTTTACAAATATCAAAAACTAGGTCGTCCCCGCAGTTTCACCCGCATTAATTTCGGAAATCTCGCGGGAATGGGGATGTGGACTACTTTTGAAAATCAAAATTCTAATTAGTCCGTCAGTTAGAAAATAAAAAAAACAATAGACACGTATTTTTTGCTTTTTCAAATAAATTATAATATACAAAGATAAAGCACATAAAGTTTAGGGTGAGGGGGTCGTCAGAATTGTGACGTCACGCGAAATTTCAACTCAATATATCACCGTTATTTTTTGATTACGTAAAAAAAGAAAAAATACCTGTCCAATATTTTTTAACAATCTACAAGACGGACTAAAAAATAAATTAGTCAACATGCCCATTACGGGACAAAATTTACCTTATGTCCTTCTCTGTAACCCTGATAACGTGTAGTATGAAAAATTTTATGCAACTTTCATAGACACTTCATTGAAAGTGTCTATAAAAGTTGCATTAAATTTTGGTTTCGAGTAAATCAAAAAAATAAATTAAATTAATAAATTAAATTGTAAATTTGAACAAAACCTTGACAAATTATATAGGTACTTAATTAATCCTTCCTCATGAATCACGTCTTTATCTATTGGTGAAAACGGCACGAAAATCCGTTCAGTAATTTTTGAGTTTATCG
This sequence comes from Zygaena filipendulae, assembly GCA_907165275.2. Lineage (NCBI taxonomy): Eukaryota > Metazoa > Arthropoda > Insecta > Lepidoptera > Zygaenidae > Zygaena > Zygaena filipendulae. The sequence goes on from OU015668.1 coordinate 3,291,827, forward strand.
CGAACAGACAGACAGGCACGGCGGAGGACTTTGTTTTATAATATGTAGTAATTAATGGTGAGTAATCCCAGAGTAGGTACCTACTTTTTTGTTCGAGTTTTGTTTATATTTTAACGCTTAAAAATGTTTGCCTAGATCACAAAAACTAATTAAATTGAAAAAGTTCCCACAACAGTCTCGTATCCCATTATAAGTGGGAATACCCACGGCAATAACTGTATATCCAATTGGCTGGTCATAACTTGAGGTCAGATATGGATGCGTCATACCGAATTCCATGTCGAGCATACTGCAGAGAAAGCAAGATTATGCATATGGTCTATACACAGTGATTAAAAACATCATCAATGCCTGATGGAAGATTTTTTAATATGTAAATTGTAATGTCTTGTATTCGTTTTGTATAGAAAAATAACTGAGTTAATTTACATTATACTAGCTGTCCCCTGCGATTTCATCCGCGGTAATTTCGGAGTGCCCGCGGTAATTCCGGGAAAAAAGTGCTGTAGTTTACGGTGATAAGCTGTTCCCTGCATTAATTCCGGAGTTCCCGTGGGAATTCCGGGATAAAAACTATCTTTTAAGTTGGACCATATTGTAAATGGTTAGAAAATTTTATCAAAATCCGTTCAGTAGTTTCGGAGTCCATCGTGGACAAACAACGTGACACGTGATTTATATATATATATTAAGACTAGCTGTCCCCCGCGATTTCATCCGCGGTAATTTCGGAGTTCCTGCAGGAATTCTGGGATAAAAACTATCCTATCTTTTAAGTTGGACCATATTATAAATGGTTACAAAATTTTATCAAAATCCGTTTAGTAGTTTAGGAGTCCATCGCGGACAAACAACGTGACACGTGATTTATATATATTAAGATTTAGATTCTGTGATACGTACTTGGACGTTTTCGTGATAGTAACAACATGAAAGAATATGTATATTAGGATAAAAGTGAACTGGACCGCCTTCAACATTTCACAGCCTACTTTTATGTGATGGATATCAAAAAAACTGACAAAACAAAATCGCGTCACTTGTTTTTTCGGCGTGAATAAAAAACTAATTTGACATGCTGGCACCGGAAGTTCGTGAACAAGCCTTCGAATGGAAAAAAAGTACTTAGTTTTTTAGAATGATGCACTTTATGCTGTCTGGCCTTTGGCCATTTAATATTTAAAACTGTTTAATACTGATCATTTTTTCAGTTTCCTCTCATATTCGTTGCATTCATTTAATAAATTCATTTGGCAACAATTTTTTATGAAGACATTCAGAAATTTCTGTGTTTTTGACATGTAAAGTTATTAAACGACGGAGAGCCATGAATGGAGAGTCATTTCTCGTTTTTGGACTTCAAAACTTGATCATTTCGTACTACTTTTTTACTTTTATTCCTTTTTACGTAACAAACAAACTATGTGCGCAAAAAATAATCTTTACCTCTTTGTAATTGTTGCTATACCTATCTGATGGATATTGTTGAACCATCATTCTGATGATATCATAAATAGTCATTATATCGCATCAAAGTAGTCAATGCCCGTTATTTTGAAGGACAAGTGTGTCTCATAAAATAATGCTATACATTTAATGATACCCTAGTAGAGACTTAATATTATCTGCTAGAGTTCATACGTTGTAGAGAGACTAAGATTTTATTTTTTATCGAGTTCTGTTTATTTGTATTGTATATAAATAGCTTAACACATAAGTGAAGATACCAATGAACAGCGTTTTATTTCTATTTATAAAGATTTTATATTTATATAATAAGTGTTTACATCCAAACACTAGAATCATCATGCCACTAATGAAAATGAAAATGAAAAATGCGTTTATTAAGTAAAGGATTTGTAACCTATACCTACCGTAATGTACAATGATGGGCACATACACTATTTAATTCAGAGGCAGGATAGGAATGAGTCGGTGACCTGGGTTCTAAACTAAGCAAACTTGTATCATAGAACCCAACTAATGATATCATAGGAATTAACCAAAGTATTTTATATTTTACAAAGCGACATAGACAATGTACGTAATTGGTGCATTCAAAATCTCATGATTCTAAACGTCAAAAAGTGCTTCCACGTTCGCTTTTCTAGACAAAAAAAACCTTCTGAAGTCTATTACTGCATTGATGGCGACGTTGTAAGCCAGTCAAACACAATTCGTGATCTGGGGGTCATTATGGATAGCACACTAAGCTTCCGGCAACATATTGACTCAATACTTAAAAAGGCCTCACGTCTGTCTGGCTTCGTATTCAGACAGACAAAGCTACTCAAGAACCCAAGCTTGTCGATATTAATTTTCAATAGCCTGGTCAGAAGCATTCTTGAATACTGCAGTCCTGTATGGAATCCATGCTATCAAGTTCATTCGGACAGGATAGAGCGTGTACAAAAAAGGTTTTTATACCAGCTTACTTTTACTGATAATAAGTGCCGTAGCCTTACATCCTACGAAAGTCGTTTAGTGCATTACCGTCTGGGTCCGCTGCATGTTCGTCGTAAGGGTAGTGACATTTTACTTTTGTTTAAAATTATTAACGGACTAGTGGATTGCCCGGTCCTCCTAGATCGTATTGGATTCGCGGTTCCACGTCAAAGTAGTAGACTACACAATCATAGAACTTTTAGGCTACATCGAACCAAAACAAACCTTGGACAACATTCTCCTATCTATAGAATATGTTCCACTTACAACTAGGTGCAAGAGAACTTCGACATATTTGGTAGTTCCCTGAATTCGGTCAAACATCGACTCTCAACATGTCTCAGTTAGCACGTGAAACTTTCTGGGTCCCAGTAACTACTTTTTTCTTTCTGGGTTTTTGGGTTCATTTTGTTTATTCTTGTTTTACTCTTTTAATTTAGCACCTGTTTAAACACGTTGTATTCACCTCTAGAAGATAACAATAATTGTGTACTATTAAGCTGCAATGTATCTTTTGTTTGTTATATTGTTGTCAGTTTGGTGAATCAATTAAATAAATAAATAAAAAAAAAAAAAAGTAATTTGTACGCTCGATTACATGCCTGGTGTGGTATTACGGGTGCTGTCTTAAGTGACTTGTGTCTTTAACATAATATCATAACATACCTATATATATGTATAAGAAATACCTAGAGTATATGTTGCAGTTTCACCTCCAGAACACATGAAACAATAAGTATACAATCACATTCTGTTCGTAACTTTCCAATGGTCAATCAATTATACTGTCCAGTCGATGTTTATTACAATACGTGTTACCTACATTTTAAAATCGATTGTGTCGGGTCCATCCCTAGCCAGTATGAGTAACTTTGCACTTTCAATCACGTATAAGTCACACGATTGCTTGCATTTCTTTTTTTCGTTTAAACTCTAATTCAAAAATAATGAATACTTGGAGTAAAATTTAAGACTCTACCCAACTCTACCTGTAATTTTATATAAAATTTTAAAAGACAAAAGGAGTTGTACAAACTAAAATATTTTACATTGTTGTGAACGAAAACTTAAAAATATCAAGAAATTAATGTACCTATAGGGTTCTAAAAATATATTAAATGCAATTTTAATTTCTCTGAAAATACGTCAGTACAGTGGATTCGTATAGGGCGTTAGGCACCATTTAATATCTGCAAAATCTATACTTTCTATTACATACTACTGAGTTACTGCTATATCCCCCGTTACAATGATCACTTTATGTTCTGTGTAGCTAGTCATTTTTTTTTATAGTTAATCTCTAAATGAGTATCGAACAGCGGGACATGACCTTCTCAGTAGAGTTGTGACGAAACAGATCTCAAGTGGTTGTGGGGAAACCAATTTTTATCTACGATTATGTATGTCGATACTTTTGTTAGGTACACTTATTATTTCTTCGCACCCTTATAATTATTGTTATAGACAAAAAATATAATAATCCAACCCAAATTTTTGAAGGCCAAAACACAGCATCTTATTTGAAAATTTCAAACGTCACAAATCACGAATATTGCAACAAACCAAAGTCTCGGAGATGAAAACGAACGCCATTCGTTCCAAACCACCCATAAATCATCGGTTGCAAAATCTAGTGAGAATAAAACAAACAACGGTAACATAGGTAGACAGACCGACCGACATTAATAGTCTAATAATAAGATCGGTTTTGGCTCCAAGCCCGAGCTTAGGGATGGTCCTAAACTCCAGAGTGAATAAACTTTAAAATAATTTGAATAATAAAAGGTAGAGGTTTCAACAAAAAAAAGTCCCGTAGCAAAGTTGTGTATAGAGATACCCATCCTTGAGTAGTTTCACACCCAACATTTGTTGTTCTCGCAAGTCATTAGATAGAAACCTTTGAAGACGACTGTGTCGAAACAAAGAATGTGTTCGTAGTTTATGTAACATTTTGAATAAAAGTTGCAATGTTTAATCGTATGTGAAACATCGTTACAATGCTTTGTAAAGATGTGGATCAACTTGGTAATATTAATATCGTAATAATGTCGAATATGCGCGATGTTCTTGGATGCATCTTTGTTATTTGAAATGTAAGCTAGCCAACAAATTATTTTTTTCCTTTTTTCCTGTTTAGCAACCTAGCAGCTTTCAAGATTAGATCGTTTCCTTAATTGTTAGAGTGAACGTTGCGTTGTTTGAACTTCGCAATTATTTTGCAAAATAAGTGGCAACCTTGGCTTTAATATATCTTCCAGTATTTCTAAACTTCATTAATTTGGTAGAATATATATTTTGTACATATAATATAAATAACCGCATTAAGTGTCTCTACAATTTCGTTTTCGCTTATATTACTTACTCACAACTGCTAGGATTATTTATGATTCCGCATCACTCTCTCTTTCGTTTTTAATTAATGTCTCAGCACTTACTCTAATAAGTGTTATATCAGCACTTTCTATGTGTGCTCAAGTCCGATTCATCATTCACACCACACAAGTCATTAGGTACCTATTAATTGAAAAAGTATCTAAACTTACCGGTTGGATATCGTTCTGAGAACTGGTCTACGGCAGAACACCAACAACGCCAACGAATTAGCCGCAGTCGAGAGCAAAAACAAAGCCAGGAGTACAATCTCCTCGACGAGCCGGTCCCTCGCTTCCATCCCCTCTGACATCAACGTACGTCCAGGAGACATGAAAGTCGACTGTCCCAGTCTATAGTCATCACTATACCACTTGTAACACTTGCACGCAACTAAACACTTTCAGTCAGGTATTGTGTGATTTAGATATTTGAAGTTCATTGCAGTCGTTAGTCGTGTTAAGTTATTATCGAGAACACGCCGGTCGTTTAGGCCGCGTCTTTCTCGCGTCGCTGTCGTGTGACAACTGACTGGTTGGTTGGTTACTGTTCGGTCGCTGGGCGACGGCAGGAAGCCGTCAAGCGCATGGCGCGCGACGGTTATCCCCACCACTGAGTAAGTTGGTGCTGACTCCACCACGCACCAGTTTCACTACAATCAGAATCAGATATAATAGCACTATAAACACTAAACAGCAGCAGCAACTTACGATAACTACGCGACGGTGAGTTCAATCAAATGGATCGAAATTCAAAACGCAAATAAAAACCGCGGATATAGGTGAATATTTGACTGAGATATTTTTTTGTAATGGCCGGATAATAAATAAAAAGCGAAATTTGGTAAATTAATTTCCACTTGTAAATTAGCACCTTATGATGATGAATAATGAATTAATATTTATTTTAATTTTTAATTCCTTCTTCTTCATGTTCAATAAACTTCCTGCAGCCAAGTAGGTACTTACTTGCATTTCATTTTATTTGAAATGCAAAATCTTTCAAACGGATTCGAGATTTTATGAAATCGTAAGACGAGACAGCCACGCCACGAGACAGCGTTACGGTAATCTATTATGCGAGAAAAGACAATATAAGAACAGTTTTATAATATTGAGATAATCTCAGTAGACAAAACAGTTTAAAATATTGATATAATCTTAGTAGACAGTAGATATAATATCTAACTGTTTAATACTGTAGAGATAATGTAAATAGACAGTAGGTACAAGAGCAGTTTAATACCATAGAGAAAATGTTAATAGACAATATAAGAACAGTTTAATACCATAGAGATAATGTTAATATACAGTATATAAACAATTTATACCATAGAGACAATTTCAATAGACAATAATACATCTACAGTCTAATACGACTCTTCATGTTACCGTTACTCATTTACTTTCAAGGGTGTATTTGCTAAAAAAACTGAAATACGCTTTTACAGTTGCATAGTAAACCGAAATACCTTAATAGATTCAAAATTACAGCCATGGAAATCGTTCCTTCTATCTCCATACATATACATTATACGTATTTTGAGCCCACTTTAAAAACGACCAATCTTATTGCTTGTCTACATTATAACAGTAAGGGGCATCCATTAATTATTATGTAAGGTGATGTTCGTAATTTTTCAACCCTCTCTCTCTCCTTCGTGTGATGTCGTGAGATTTTGCTTGACCCCCTCCCCCCTCCCCTAATCTCACGTGATAATTTTTCAAAATGCACAGTACTTACCTACTTTTAATCTAAATAAGTCAATCTATGTTTGATTGCGTTGAGTTTATTTTTCCAGTTTTCTCACAATTTTACACTGCTTCTTGCGGAAAAAAATTGCGTGATATTATATGCCCTCTCTCCCACGTGAGATTGGGTGAGGTACAGCTCGACCGTCTCCCGCCTAAACACATCACGTAATTAATGGATGCCCCATAATAGATAAATAAGGAAAAATCCAAGTTTCTAGGTGCCAGGATATTCTATTCTATTCTATTCATGGAATGTTATACGTAGTTATGTATTTACTTACTTACTATTTGTTAGCCACGGCCCTTGTGGTGTTTGGAAGCGCGGTGGCCGGTGATGTCACAGCGGTGCCCATAGTACTTTACGTTTTAAAATCTGTGTTTATCCGTGTATTTTAAAATAGCTTAAGCATGAAACACTTTTCAGTAGAGAATGTAGAGTTTCATTACATTCAGTAGATCTATACGTAGAGAGTGCTTTCGTCGAAACGACGACAACTATGTCACCTCAGACGATTAATATTTTAGCTAAATTATTACTTTTACGGCCGCAGGCCACACTCAGAGTCGTTTTAACGATTAGGTACTTAATTTTAAGTAAAGATTTTTAAAACAAAACTGCCGCAATCAAAGACGTTCTCTCCGATTGCGGTTGGTTTTTTTTAGTTTTTACTTAAAATTAACAAATCATTAAAACGACTCTAAGTGCGACCGTATGTGTCAACGACGCAAATAAATACGTATCCACACACATACATAATATATAATCCCACGTACACATTTAGGCATATTTTTATTAAAATAAACACATAAGAATTTAAATCTCTATAAAAGGCTAGAGTCCCCCAACACAAGCAATTGGCTAGTTCCTTTTCTAAACTTGGATATAATTTACTTTAATAATTTTAAAATAAATAAAGATATTTATTATTTGAAACTTAAATTGAAAATTTCGCTTTGAATTCAAGCTATCAATAATAGAAAACTAAGCTAGATTTTAATTTAAATTACACTAATTCGTTCTGTCTTTTCATGCAAAACGTGAATAAAAAGTATGAGCTAAGACTGAACACCATAGGTTGAGAGTTCTATGCACACTTCCCTCTAGCCTGTTATCTCTAAGTAGTTTGTGAGCCTGTCTAGTATTATCAAAATTCCATTCATTGTAATTCGACTTTAGGCATAATATGTAACATCTAAATTTCTAGGGACAATTAGGTACATACTATACGAGGTATTTTCTTTTTTCTATTAGTATCTTTGGTAGAATAAAATAATCCTCAAAATATTTGACTTTTGAATGTTATTAATATTAGATATTACTTAATATTTTTTTACATACCTAACTTTATTATACTACCTATATAAAAATTAAAAATATATAATATTAAATTAATAGGTATATAATAATGATTATTATATGATGATGTGAATTATTATTATTATTATTATTATTTTAAGGTTATAATCTTTATTTTTGATTGTTTTACTTTTTTATAAAATAATCGTCATGTTTTATGGATATTAATATATTGTATGTAAACTTGAAATTCTAGTAGTAAATCAATGGTAATAGCTCTAAACAGATCTAAACCGGAATAAATGACTTAAACTTGAACTTGGCCATAATCTGGCTGAATTCATATTTGTATATTCCGAAACTAGTCAGTCACCATAGTAAGTAGTAAATACGTATGTAGGTCATTCTGGGAAGGAGTCGGGACAATACATATAATATTACGGTCTGTTTCCTCTATTTTTATATTAATGGCTATAGCTGTACCCGCGACTCCGTTTACGTGGTGTTTGGAAGTGAACTGTCGTCTTTAACACGTCAATAATCCACTGTTATTTTTTCTTTCTTTACCTACTAACTCTTCCGTCGCGTCCGTACCTGTACAAAATTTTCAACCCCCTTTTTACCCACTCAAGAGCTGAAATTTGACAAATACTTAAAAAAGTGTTTCATAATTTTTATTGATTAGTAGGTATGTACACATTAGTGCAAAATTTAAAATCAGTAAAAAAATATTTTTGTTTCTATTAAAAATTTTGCCTCCCTCTCTCACCCGTTCGGGGATCGATATTTCGTAGGGAGATTTTACAAATAGATTAGAACTTATGTTTTTTGTATAATTTATAAAGTTGTTGGTTGTATATTGTTGATTATAGTAGTTAGGTGTGTAAAAATTTTTTTAATTGCTTAGTTCTTTATTTTATTTTGGAAATCTCATGATTTTAAAAATATATCGGTTTTTTTTTTGTTTTAATTCAATCGCGTTGCTTTGTCTATCAAGTCACACATTGTCATTGGCACAATTACTTAAAAGTTACCATTTAATAAAAAAGAAGAAGAAAACTACTGTCACATGATTCTAGTTTCAGTAGTACCTAACGTAGTGATTACCTTCTCTCTGGTACCTACCTACTATTGTAACAGGCAGTATGAGTAAATAATCAAGCTTATTAGGTATATTGTTACACAGATGAAAGTACATCTGGTATGCTTAATGCCTTGCATCATTAACCGACTTCCAAAAAGGAGGAGGTTCTATGTTCGATTGTATGTATGTTTTTTTCTCTATCCTATGCATAAGGCTAACCGTCATAATAATAGTATCATTTTAATATGTTTTAAATTACCATAATCTTTCATTCCACTAACCGATTGCGATGAAACACAGGCTATGTCAGTTAAATCTCTATATATAGTACTCTATACCTAGAGTCTAATGTAAATAACAATCTTAAAGTATAATAAAAGAGTGGATTCCGCATGTCTGTGCACGCTAACCTCCGGAACTACTGAACGGGCTATCATGGTTTTCACCGGTAGGTTAAACTTAGATTAGAGCAACATATAGACTTTGTTTTGAATCGAATGTCGGAAAAAAAATTGTCACGCGGGTAAAACCGTGGGGAACAGGTATCTACTAAAGATATGGATCTGTGTTATTATATCAATTCGACAAATTAGGGGCGTTCATTCATTAATCAATTCCTAACATGGCATGTGGCATTGAACGCCGTGCATATAATCTATTTACTCTAAAACGCTGGATTGTGACTCACGCATATAATATGTTGTCTTGTGGAGTACTGACACCCTAACACCGAATAAGTAAATAAAATATTGTGAATGGTACAAAACATATGTAGCAAATAATGTGATATTTGTTCGTGATTGAATAAATGTTTCAGCAAAGGTGTAATACCTATAAGAGATTAAATAGAATAAGTACATGTCCATGGTATCACATGCACTGGAGAAAATAGTTCTATGTTTCTTTCTATGTTCTATTAATCATATTATATTTTAACAATAACCACAGTGTGAGAAAAATGGTATTGAAATTCGTATTAAATCTAACCGGACCTAAGACGCAATCTAGATTTTCGAGCTTGGTACTCATGAATGAAATAATGATATTTTGTAAACAGGAGCTGATACCTACATGAGAACTATATTTTTCAGTCAATCAGTACGTATAGAAATTAAACTGTAAAGAAAATTCTGCAGAAAATTTATTCGTGCACCAAATAAAATATATACACCATATCCATATTTATTGATATAAGATTTATATTGCTAAATTCAAATGTAGACGATTTGGAAAATGACTGTTTATTTGATTGCTTTTTTTAACCATAATTTTGATTGTTTGCAACTAAGAGAAAACTTTTTCAAAAATTATTTTCAGAATTCTAATTTTATTTCAACTGGTAATAATTTTAGATTTATAGCAGACCGCCACCAGTTGTTCAATTGCGTGTGTTTGGTAATCATAAATAATAAATAATGACCCATTTACACTGCAGCTATAACTTTTTAATCTTCGTCCACACGATGAACTAAAAAGCTGACATAACGAGTTGCGTGCAGATTAAGATGACCTAGTCAATGTTATTTTTTGTAGTATTCCGTTTCAACTAAGCTTAATCGGGGCAATCATGTCATAATCATTTCAATGTCGTTTTTTGCTTCTTCGCAATATCATAAATTAGACAATATGTTTTTGTTCTTCTCTTTATGTCTCTTAGAAGCAAATTCCACAGCTTTTGCTTGTTTTTAAATTTTGTAAAAAATTGTAGGTACCTATATCAGAAATTTATAAGTTTTGTTACTGTCTGAAATCTACAAACTGACTATCTATAAACTATTTTATTTATTAAAATTAGTAAAATTGCTCGGAAAGTATATATAAGCTATTCTATATTCATCCTTTGGCTTCGTTTAGTTGTTTGAGGATAAATTTTTCATTTTGTATCATTCATATAGTCATATAATATTAAGTCAATAATAATCAAAGTCGCCATTCACGTCTATATTATGTTGTCCGCTTAGTTGTTCTAAATTATACAAAGTATTTTTAAGCGGTTTTCACAATCATTTACAGGATATGTATATAGAAGTAGTCAGTATTCATTCTTATATCTGTTACATATTAATTACTAATAGAAAATTGTATAATTATGAACATTGATCTTCTCTCCATTCTCACTTCTGACGGTTGTCTTCCAGTTGTCACGGAACGTAAATAGGGGATTGGAATGAAATTCGAATAACGTTTAGTGCCTTTATTTACTTAAGTATATCTCGTGTAGGTAAGTTGACTCACATGGGCTCCTCGAGATGGAATGAACTTCTTCTTCTTCTTTAATAATGGCGTCTATAATTATAATTTGCCAATGACAATGTTTCTTAATAATAACAATCTCTTCATCTACTTCTTCAATTATGGCAAATCGCCAATGACAATGTTAGATTGTTCCCCAAGTTAAAACATGGCTCTTTTGAAAGTCAGTTTCCTGCTCAGGGTCCAAAATAGATGCTGAAAAGTGACTGAAATAACGAAAAACGTGACACGCGTGTTTTCGATACGGCTTTCACTCGTCAACAACCGGAATGAACTTTCACTGAGCGACCACACTCTCGATTGACACTTGCTGTCACTTCGCGTCCGAACTATCTCTGTTGCTTGGTGTCTTCTGCTTCTTTAGTTTATGGCTTCAGACACTATGTGTGACTTGTGTGTGGCACTTCCTTTCAAACTATCACTTGTCAATGTCACTCTCTTTAGTGACTGTCACTTGTGCACTACACTTTACTATTCACTTTTTCCATTTCTTCTTCTCCTTTCCGGTTCCACTTCTCAGATCACTCTCAGGAAAACTGTCTAACTTATCAATGTTTCGAAGCTTAAAGCTATTTTGGCCATTTACCTACCCTTATCTAATTAAATACTATGGCCATTTAATGTAGACATCAATTATTTTTAGAACATGTTATAGATATAAAAAACCTAGGACTACCACTTAAGTGGTCTATGTATTAACATAAAGTCACATCTCCAGACAGCTTACTTCATTGTATAGGTTCATCACGGATTTTAAAGTTAGGAGTCTTCCAAAGAAAAGTAAGATTGTAAATTTTATTATTTTAGTGACTGTTCTTTACGTAGGTAAGTAAGTAACTACAATTACTGATGGGTAGGTACATTAAAATATGTGAATTAACTTATGGTTTACCCTAGGTAAATATAGCTCAATATATGTACAGTCAAGAGACCAGTCCTCACTCCACCATTCCTCCATGCCTGCATGCTGCTCTACAATCATGAAGTCTCGGATTCGATCCCAGATGCGGATCTTGGTGAACACAGAGTTTTGCTTTACAGTCTGGATGTACTACAAGTTAGTATGTACCTAGTTCTGATTAATGTGATCAATGTTGTTATTATAATTACTGCGCCAATTAGGTAAAGTGATTAATAATCATTATAGCCGATTATTACTGAACGGATTTTGTTAAAGTAATAAATAACATAATTATATTAATCGAATTTATGTCTTTGCATTCCATAATATATATTATGCACTTTTAAAATTTGTTCTTGGCGCATCGTCGACCGCTGCTACGCTTGCTACGTTCGCTCTGTGCCCTTAAAACTTACGTAGATACCTTCATCGAGTGTAATTACTAATTAATAATCTATGTGTGAAGTATTCCGAAGTATTCACTGATTGCGGCTACCCATATCAAATCAAAAAGATAGTAAACAATACACAAATACACAGCATAGAACTAAAGTTAAACCTTGAAATCGAAATAAGCTCACCGCAAAATGGATTCTATTGCAAAGTTATTAGGGATGTAAATAAATTTGAATAGATTGTTTATAGATTTTGTAAGTTTTGTCGTGAATCTACGTTTTGATCATGAAAATAGGGAATTATATCGATGGTTGACAAGATTACTGTGGGAAGCCCCTGTACCTATCTTTGATATTAAAGTCCACTTTTGTGATAAGCCGTAATTTTTTTTTTTATTTCAACATCTTTGCTTTACTGTTATAAATATCTCTATACTCCACCTGCTAGCCTGGAAAAGATCGCTTTATGTGTGATAGTGATAAGGCCGCGTTTTGGAGCCACTTAATACTTTCTGTTTAAGTTTTTAGTCATTGTACTGATTCTAGTGCTCAATAAAGTGTATTTCATCCATTCATTCATTCATCCTTTTTTAAATCTTCTGCAACAGTTTACTTAGGTATCTTAGTTTCTAATTTTATTATGAAATACAAAAATTTGATAATAATTGTAATAGTTTACACAAAATCTCCTATATCTAGTGAATAAGAAAACTGATCTCTACCTCTATCTAATTGTTGCCAGAAAACTGGAAAAAAATTTTTGGGAGACAAATCTACCCAAGTTGGGGAAAATTCTATTGAAAGATTCCATTAGGAACATTCATACATATCTACATAATAACGACACATACAGGTCAAGCTAATAGAAGGGTGTTAAAAGTAAATGGAAAATGTAAATTATTACTGTAGATTTTCTATTATCTGGTAACTATAAACTATTTGCCACGTGGAAAGACTTCCAGAAGTACATATACTTGACGATGTGACGATACAAAAGGACACCGATATCCAAAGTGTGCCTGATGTTGCTATACTAGAGTATCCTTGCTAATATATATTATAAATGCGAAAGTTGTATGTATGGATGGATGATTGTTACTCTTTCACGCAAAAACTACTAGATGGATTTAAATGAAACCTTACAATAATATAGCTTATACATCAGATTAACACATAGGGTACTTTTTATCCCGGAATTCCCGCTGGAACTCTGAAATTAACGCGGGTGAAACCGCGGGGCACAACTAGTACAAAATAATTTTTTGAGTTTCGAGTCCATTCAAAGTCAAGGAAATCTGTACTTGGATTGTTCTTTTTTATCAAATCAATCAATTTATGTAAGTATTCCATTTCTTACGTTCAAATTGTTCACTATTTCTACAAAATCAATTAACCGGATGCTCAAAAATTATGATTCCTTCTTTCTTTTATTCACACTCAATGTATTTTTTAGAAAATCTAATCTTGTATTTGTTCAAAGAAAGAAATAGTTATTTATATAGGGAATCGATTTTCGTGACCACCGGATGAGTTTTTTGAAAAAGAAGATAACAACCTATGTATTTGAATAGTTTGAGAACAATCTTAATCTAAACATTGTAGGTTTCTTTGATAATCCAGCCCCGGCCGTGAGTTGCGCACGCGTCGTCTATTTCGCAAGTTGCGATCTGCGCCAGCGATACGTGCACCTACCGCGCACAAGGACATTGCAAACTTATATGGATTGCATTTGGCTCTTGCCTCTTCACAACTTTACAATTTATTTACATAATCACTACATTAGACAATAATTACTTATTCTTACATGATACATTGTTAACGAGTTGGTTCCTGCTTCGATATATTCATCGCATATGTACTTGCCCCCTTAGCCAAGTTAACAATCTATAATTGTTAACGCATAGATTGAGCTGAAGAACGTATCGTCAGGTCATGTAAAATCTTCCAATCTAAAAGTTTAGTTTGGCGTGACCACGTGAGATGCCGATTCGTTCCTTAGTTTCCTTTGTACGATAATAATTTGTCAACTTGGCTAAGGGGGCTTTACCCGACGATGACAAAAATAACATACCTATTTAGTGCCGACGTCTCTAATTAAATGGATGATAATAATTATTAAAGGTACTCGTGTAATACAGTTTCGCTATAATATCTTTCAGCTGTTCGAAAATTTGTTGTGAAATTTTCCACATGTAGCTAGTAAACACGTAGATGCATAGCAGACTATGTATTTAAATAATACAAGACAATGCTTTTTGCCAAATTTTATGCTTCTAGCGCAACGGAAAGTACCTACCCTATAGGTTTCGATCAGTCGTTTTATTGCGTTGACTTAGAAATTCGATATTTTCACAGCTACAAGTGATTGCACCTTTGCACACGAGAAAAAGGATCTTTACAGACAGATGGACAAAACAACTGACAGACACACGGACAACGAAGTGATCCTTTAGGTTCCTTTTTCCTTTTGAGGTACGAAACCCTAAAAACGATGACCATTTTTTTGAAAACATTTTGAATCATTACCATTTCCTCGATGCTTATTTTTAATTAGACTTCAAAATGTTTGTTCGAATTCAGGTATGCATACCAAAAGATTTATGACATCTTCATTGTCGGTTGCCTTTGACTGGCCGCTAGCCAAGATGCAATAATGGTCTATAACACTCTCGAGAAAACGGAGTTGACTATAAATCTGTTAATATATTACTCGTTATGATCATAGTCGCCATGTTATATTTAACAAGAGAAATATTCTAGCTCGTATATACAAGGTGTAAGATTAAACGGAAGACGTAATAATAAATATAACTGAATAAAAATCACTGATAACTCGCACATGCATACAAACATGATTTTGCACGGGTGACTGACCTTTAAGTACATCTGCCCCCTTTGCCAAGTTGACAGTCTATAATCGTTATCGCTGTAGAAAACGAAGGAACGTAACTTTATGCTACGTGGTCACGTAAAATCGTCCAATCAAAAGTCGAATTTTTCGTGACCACGTGACATGACGATACGTTACGTAGTTTTCTACAGATTAATAAAATCGGATTTTTGTAATGTTATTAATGTAACTTTAAGGCTTAAGCATTAATCAAAAAGTTATGTTCCAACCAGATCCAACATTGTTATAATAAAACTAATCAATCATTAGTGACCGAAGGTATGATTTGAAGTAAATCAGACGATTTACACATTTGTTTCGAGGTGATTGTTGGATGTTTTGTTAGGAGTGCCCGAGGGAAACCCAAAATCCTCGCACCCAAACATCTAGTAGTACTATAGTATAAATATGTATACTAAATACTGTCTATATAATACAAATATACAAATTAAATAGATTTTCCCATAGGTAAATTTCATAAACCCATAGGTATACAGTTTTAGAACAAGTGATTTGTTACGTATATTTGCTTACGTACTTAACCAGTTCAAACAAATTTTGAATGTGGATTGTAGAGCAATGTTCTTACACGAAAACAAATGGCGGACGTCACTTGTAGCGTAGGTACCAAATTAATAAGTGGTTTATTTATTTAAATATACGCACGAACCGATTAATTATACCGCGTAATATAAAAATTAAGTAAGTAGGTAGAGCGTGAAGTTTTATTATTATAATTGCAAATCCAAATAATACCTATCATCATCATTTGCGAAGATCTCTTTTGGAGTTTTTTTTTTAGCATTTTAGCCATATTCACATTTCCATGCAAAGGTCATTTGTCAAAAAGGCATCGAAACCAGTTCATTGAATGAATAGACAAAAAATCGCAGTTATATTATAGGTATACTTACAACATAAAGTTGTTTTAAAAAACCGTAAGTATTTACCTACTAATCGACATGTACCTAATTAATACAAATTTTTCATGATAACTATTTACATAAATGTTATGGTGCGTTTTGTGAGAACGTTTTTACGTCGCGGATTGTGTATCTTGGGTCAACAGCGATGATTACAAAAAAAAACTTTAGATTGACAATATTAAATAAATTGAACATGTCAAATAATAATTAAAATGTCATAAGATCGCTTGATAAATTACAAACACAAAAAATTACAAATTGTCAGCCACGCTTAAATTTTTCAGTGGACTAGCTGTGTTGTTGAATCAAGATATATTTGGGGGAAAATTAATAAAAGAAAGACAAAAAACCGGTTAAGTTTGGATAGAAAGGTTTTTTAGTTCATCCTAAGACTGTCGCAAGCCTGATTTTTTATACTTCGATATAATATGGAGGTGCCGATTGAGGTTTAAATAACCTATAATAAATTGTCTGTTTAACCCTTAGTAGCCTGATTTACGCGAGTCTTCTTTTTTAAATATTACTGTATTTGCTTGAGTGTCTAGATGAAGGGAAAAATAGCTAAATAAATCACAATATTTATTTTACATATTTATTTAAAAAAAAAAACAGGTATCAATTTTGATACTTCAGGCATTATGGCCATAAAGAAATCTTAATGTGGTCCTATATCTAACTGTGACCACAATCGTATTAGGATATATAGAAGAAGAAGAAGAATAAAATACATTTATTTCAGCACAACACTCAAGAAAAAGAAAAAAACATCAACAGTGCCTAATCTAAAGAGACATAGATAATATCTCTTGCATGCTCTGCCGAAAGGGTCACCCACTCAGCATTAGCAAGGTGCGGGAACACCTAGCGCTGGTTTTCAGTTGGCAGCCCGCTGTCACGCACGGATGGGGGTAACAAAAGAAGAGGCAAAGAAAAAAAAATGATACTATACATATAAATACAAGTACACCAACTAAACATAAAAAATATATAAGATGAATAATATAAAAAAATACAAGTAAATAATTCTTACTGAAATAAACATTACATACAAAGCACTTAACCAATATAAATAGGTACTGTAAGATCTGTAATACACTACTTATAATACAATAATTATAATACAATACTTTTAATACGATGAAACTAGATTAAGAAATAAATAGAATAATAAAATAGACAGTATTTTCCAATATTACCACGGAACTAAATAATAGTACAGAAATATAATCTAATATATATAAAATTCTCGTGTCACAATGTTCGTTCCCATACTTTCTCCGAAACGGCTTGACCGATTCTCATGAATTTTTTTATGCATATTCAGTAGGTCTGAGAATCGGCTACTCTCTATTTTTCATCCCGGAATTCCCGCGGGAACTCCGAAACTCACGCGGGTGACACCGCGGGGCACAGCTATAAATAAATAAAAAAGAGTGTTAACGACCACCTCGCCACAACAACACGTGCCATTTTGGTTAAAATCTCCGTCTGCATGAAGGTGGGCACATTTTGTAAACGAAATTTTTTTTTTTTTTTTGGGATAGTACGGAAGTGTGTGAAGGTGATTTATTTTAAACATTGTACGAGTATAAATATAAGAAACAGAGTACTTTCGCATTTATAACATTAGTAGGGATTTAACACTAGCCTGCAGTGCCCACGGTTTCCCCCGCATGAAACACCTTTATACCTACTATATATAGGTAGGTAACGAGCTTTTTCTCTACATCCAATTTATTTAAAACAAAGTCATTAGGTGCGTTGCTCCAGGTTATCCTTGCTCCAGGCTATGTTTAATCTATCTGTGAAAACCGCATATGAATCCGTTTAGCAGATAAACTTTCATTTATTATATAGTTTTAAAACATATTGCTACCGACCAAGAGCAATTACTGCAAATTTGACTGTAATTGGGAAATGCACCAAAAAATTATTAATTAATACGAATGTTTTTTTTTTTGTTTTCCAATTAAAATTATGAAGCTTTGCTGATACAACGGTTTATTCAAATCTGGCGTTGCATAAATAAACTTTTCCCGCGTTAATTTCGGAGTTCCCGTGGGAATTCCAGGATAAAAAGTACCCTATGTCCTTCTCTGTACCCCTGACAACGTGTATGCAAAATTTCATGATGATCGGTTGAGCCGTTAAGGCGTGAAAGCGTAACAGAAAGACAGGCAGAGTTACATTCGCATTTTTAAAATTAGGGATTTTAAACACATCACACTTTTTGTATAGGTATAGACTGTCCTGTCAAAATCTTTTCACAACGTTCAATTTCACTATTTTAGGTAGCTATCTATGTATTGACACCGTAAACCAACCCGTGGCGGTGTGGTGTCCAATTAGTTTTGTAATAGGTACCTACCTATCTCTGACGACATAATATTATCATTACATAACTATTAAATAGAATAGGAGAGAGGCCTACAAGGTCGTTGAAATATATAGGTATACTAGCTGTTCCCCGCGGTTTCGCCCGCGGTAATTTAGGAGTTCCTGCGGGAATTTCGGGGCAAAAAGTCCCTGTTTCTCTGTACTCCTGACAACGTGTACCTAGCCGGTATGCAAAATTTAATGTACTTTTTTCCGACACTTCCAACAATTATTCGTTATATTTCATTACACGTTACACGAAACCTTGACAAAATATACATATACCTACCTCTGAGACCTACCTAAGTACCTACCTAAACCTTTCTCATGAATTTCTCTTTTCATGTGGTTTTCACCAATAGATAGAGTGAAAACCACATGAAAATCCGTTCAGTTGCTTATATGAGTTTGTCGCGAACAGACAGACGGACAGACAGATGCGGCCGCGGACTTTGTTATATAAGTATTATGTAGTGATATTTACTCGTGTTACAATTTGTTTAATTGTAGGTACTTTGTGACGATTACATTTATGTCACAGTGGTATAAAGGTACTCGTAGTACGCGTACCATCGCCACAGATATCAGTTTGAACGGAATGGTTAAGAGGTTCGTCGTGAATCTTGAGAGTTCTAAGTCCTCTTCAATTGAGCGCTTCGATCCACTTTTGTCGTTGCCAAGGGTAATCTCAGCTCTATAGTTTCCGTAATGTGACATAGCATCGATCCAAAAAAAATTCTAAGACAAACAGACAATGGAGAAGAAACATCCGTAATATTTTCTTTTAATATATTATCTATATCTAAACTTATAATAAAACTGTAGAGACGTCAATTCTGTAGGTACATTGAATATATATTCAAAATTAATATTGGAGGATCAATGGTGATCGATACTGATGCCAAAAATGCAATCAGTAAATTTTTTGTCTGTCTGTCTGTCTGTCTGTCTGTCTGTATGTGCACGCATGGGTCAAAAACTACTGAAAGGATTTTAACCACGCTTGGTATGATTGTAGTCCATACTCCTGGGCAGGTTATAGGCTATATAACATAACGCTAAGATACATAGGAGCTGAGAGGTCACGATAAATTTGAAGCAAGTCAGACGAAAATGCGCTTTCGAGCACTTATCCTCGCATACGTTTACTCAATTACGCAAAAACGGCTGAACGTATTTGGATAAAATTTGGCATGCACGTTATCAGGGGTACAGGGAAGGACATAGGGTACTTTTTAACCTGGAACTCCGAAATTATCGCGGGTGAAACCACGGGGCATAGCTAGTAATTAATAATTAATTAGGCAAAACACAGTACGTAGATACCTATGTAAAAATAAATAAATACATGTTAAAATAAAAATTTGCATTGATTGGATACAGTCAATTCAAAAGTACATCTAATTCCATTTTTGAAAATGATCTCTGACTTTAACACAACGATAGTTACATAACCGAAGGTTAAAAGTAGAGTTTTTTTGATGACAATCGAGTACCTACCTATGTTAGTTCCTTAATTTATTCTTGTGTCGATAAAAAATTGTGAAAAGCCATTGATTTATACTAAACATTCATGGGTAGGTATAACAATACCCCACCAATAAGTACCAACGTACTATAATATATTTTTGCATTAATGTTATAAGCATAAATCTACCTAAAAACAGTGGATTTTGCTGTATTTTACGGTGCTATATTGTACAATACGTTTTGCAGTGACAATTTTCTATATGCGTATGAATTTTATGACGTTTCGACTTCGAGGTGATTTCTTCCATGTCCTCAAAAAGTTCCCAGAAAGATTTTGCAAACTATACATAGCTCCATGGTTTGCAATTTCAAACCGTACGAGGCTAACAGAAATATATCTGCATTTATTTTATTTGAATGCAATAAATACGAAAGTCACAAAAAGAAAAAAGGAAGACAAAATCAACCCTAAAAGTGATACCATAAAATGGGAGTCTTTTCCTTTCATTTTAATCCCGTGGCGACAACTCGGCTTATACCTACAACAAAATATCACGGTTACGTCACGGTGTTTACGGCTGGGAGTAAAGTGGCTGCCAGACGGGGGACGTCCCCATAAAGGTACGTTTATATCTACAGACATAGAGCGTGCCCGACACGGTCCGTCGCAGACACCGACAGACACCGTTTATGTACATCTGAGCGTGCCAGACACGTGCCAGGGCCGAAACCGACAGACACTGTTTATATACAAAAGACGCCTGCACGGTTCCGATGCTCTATTTTACACTGCTCGGCATTTAGCCACAAAACGCGCAGAGACATGAGCCGCGCAGATAAAATATTATTTCCGCTAATACTGGCCGGGCACGGCCCGTGTCTGTCGGCGTCTGCGCGGCCGTGCTACAATTGATATGAATACGTTAATACGCACTGTATATGAGAATATTATGTCTGAAACGGAACGTGTCTGGCACGCTCAGTGTCTGTAGATATGAACGGACCTTAACCAGTTGCACTTACGCAACATTTCTAACTACCTACTCGTAACTAGTAAACAGAGAGCTTTAATTTCGTTTCCCAAACCTACTTAATTTGGTGCGAACCAATTAAATTTGAATATTGTTAACACAGGAGTTATCCAATTACATAATATATGGCACTTCAATAGAGTATTAGAAGTCGAATCTCGATAAATCTGTATTAGTTATTTACTGATGTTATGTAGAATTAAGTACATAATACATATTATACCTATATGTAGGTAAAGTCTCCCGAACTCTATACGAAATATCTACACAGATAGATTTAAGTTATGAATATTATGTATTATATAATATAATATTATCTGTGTCTCGGTTTATTTGTTCCAGAGATTACGGTAGCTGTCACAAAATGTTTTCAATGGTAGTACCTAGTCATAGTTGATAGTGGCACTGAAATTTTTTCACTAGCAATTAATAAATATTTAAGTCAATTTAATAAATAAACTGATGAATCACATATAAAACCATATCGAATGACCCTTAGGAGGGTAGTATTCAGAACCTGTCCCTGAAGTATGAACCTTTTCCGCGGCAAAAACTAAGCAATAAAATTAAATCATAAGCACAGTAGCTTGATAATAATTTCGCTTGCATAGTTTGACATTTGAACATTCAATGCGTTTTTAAGACGGCGAATGATTTTTTTCCTGCACATGGTACCTACATTTTCCTGAGTTTACATACATAATATTACATTCTTAATCTTCCAATTTTACAATTTTACGAATTGCGTATTTTCCGCGATCTTTAAGTTCATATTTTTATAAATGATAATTTCATTTTGTTTATATAATATTCAGTGAAATGTTACCACTGCCAAATTAATGTCTATTTATGTACCTATAGATCTAAATCTTATGATTAATTTAAAAAAGTCTCAGTGTTTGAAGCTTATCATAAAAGGAATCTCAAGATTGTACGAGAGATACACCAAGTCGTGAAATTTTTGGCAAGTGTAGACATCTGAAACATATTCAGTAAGTGTCGTTTTGATTTTAGCTAAACCATCCACAAACGTATAATTAATTCATTCATTGAGGAATTGAATTAAAATAACAAAGAAGGGTATTTTGATTACCTCTTCGTCACAGAGATCAAAATCATTATAACTGTTTATAGACATTTATCTATACGTATCAATAAAATTAGTGTCTGCTTGTCATGTCAAAATAACAGCTGTTTTTTTGTCTGTCTTTCTGTTAGCTCAAAACGGTTGGACTGATTTTGACGGGCATTGATGGTATGCCTAAGGAGTAAGTTAGCTACTTTTATCAGAGTGAAACCGCAGGGCACAGTAAGTGATTAGTATATCTCTGTTTGCTTCAATGGGACTACAAGGCTTAATAACGATACATTATATCCGTCAATGATATTAATATAATATTATGTAGGTACCTACTTACCTATAATGTCATTGGAATCCATTGATAAACTAAATACGAAACATACCAAAGATACACAATCAGCAAATCAAAAATTTACCACACAAAATATTTGTGAACAATCTATGTAGGTACTTATAGTACTCACTAGCTCAGTGGTTACCTACTTGTTTTTTTTTTTTAAAGAGATCTTAGTGCCAGGTTTAATACGAATATGTTTTTTTTTTTCAATGTTTTCGGTCAAAAGCATCGAAAGGTCAAAAATGACAATTGGTTTTTCGATTTGTGAAACTGCGAATTTGGGTAAAACGAAAAAAAATTTACATCGATTTATAGATCGGTTAATTTTTGAGTGTTAATTTTAAAAAGAATCAAATTATTTTCTTCTATACACGAAAAAACTGATGTAACGTAAGTAATAGGAATCGGCTAAATATAAGCTGTGAACCGGAGACTAGGAAGGGATAGTGTTGCACGTTGTTGTTGTATAACACAGTAAAAAAACAATGGCGAGACGTCTATGCCTACTGAACATGGGAACGTTACATAGGAGACAGCTTACGTAGACTGCTATCATATTCCTTATTAATACAGCTAGCTGCTTGACTGTGTAAACTTTTTGTCTCTGGAAATCTATAAATATAATAATAATAATAATTTATTTATTTGCAAAGTCAGTACAAAAGGACAGCATACAAACATTAAACTTAATTCTACATGGCTGTATTTGGTTAATATAAGATTATGTCCCCTAACTCACAAACTAGGTAAAAACCTGTGAGATATAAAATGCTTTGTCCTTCATGACTGACTGACGGATCAATGCACAGCCTAAACCGGCTGGTCGTAGAGACCTTGACGGATGTGTTCTTTGTATGACGTATAGGCAATAGGCATCCAATAAGAAAGGATTTTCTGACATTATCTACCCCTAAGGGGGTGAAAGGGGGGGCGAAGTTTGTATGGAACTATTCCGCGGGAACTCGCGGACGAAACCGCGCGGAACAGCTAGTACTCTTACATAATGCAGATTTGCAGAAATGCAGATTGTGGACGGTCTTATTGATAGTGTAAATTGGGTCATCTCCCGTCTATGGTCGCCACTGAAAATCAGCGTCGTGGAACTGAGTGCCACGGCATAATGCTGAGTGGCAGCCATTTTGGTACCAACTATACTAGTTTAAGACTCACGCTTGTACCTATTTTATTTTTATGGTATCAAATAAACTTTTTTCTATTCTATTCTATTCTGTTCTGTTCTGTTCTGTTCTGTTCTGTTCTGTTCTTTTCTGTTCTTTTCTGTTCTTTTCTGTTCTGTTCTGTTCTGTTCTGTTCTGTTCTTTTCTGTTCTTTTCTGTTGTGTTCTGTTGTGTTCTGTTGTGTTCTGTTGTGTTCTGTTGTGTTGTGTTGTGTTCTGTTCTGTTCTGTTCTGTTCTGTTCTGTTCTGTTCTGTTCTGTTCTGTTCTGTTCTGTTCTGTTCTGTTCTGTTCTGTTCTGTTCTGTTCTGTTCTGTTCTGTTCTGTTCTGTTCTGTTCTGTTCTGTTCTGTTCTGTTCTGTTCTGTTCTGTTCTGTTCTGTTCTGTTCTGTTCTGTTCTGTTCTGTTCTGTTCTGTTCTGTTCTGTTCTGTTCTGTTCTGTTCTGTTCTGTTCTGTTCTGTTCTGTTCTGTTCTGTTCTGTTCTGTTCTGTTCTGTTCTGTTCTGTTCTGTTCTGTTCTGTTCTGTTCTGTTCTGTTCTGTTCTGTTCTGTTCTGTTCTGTTCTGTTCTATTCTATTCTATTCTATTCTATTCTATTCTATTCTATTCTATTCTATTCTATTCTATTCTATTCTATTCTATTCTATTCTATTCTATTCTATTCTATTCTATTCTATTCTATTCTATTCTATTCTATTCTATTCTATTCTATTCTATTCTATTCTATTCTATTCTATTCTATTCTATTCTATTCTATTCTATTCTATTCTATTCTATTCTATTCTATTCTATTCTATTCTATTCTATTCTATTCTATTCTATTCTATTCTATTCTATTCTATTCTATTCTATTCTATTCTATTCTATTCTATTCTATTCTATTCTATTCTATTCTATTCTATTCTATTCTATTCTATTCTATTCTATTCTATTCTATTCTATTCTATTCTATTCTATTCTATTCTATTCTATTCTATTCTATTCTATTCTATTCTATTCTATTCTATTCTATTCTATTCTATTCTATTCTATTCTATTCTATTCTATTCTATTCTATTCTATTCTATTCTATTCTATTCTATTCTATTCTATTCTATTCTATTCTATTCTATTCTATTCTATTCTATTCTATTCTATTCTATTCTATTCTATTCTATTCTATTCTATTCTATTCTATTCTATTCTATTCTATTCTATTCTATTCTATTCTATTCTATTCTATTCTATTCTATTCTATTCTATTCTATTCTATTCTATTCTATTCTATTCTATTCTATTCTATTCTATTCTATTCTATTCTATTCTATTCTATTCTATTCTATTCTATTCTATTCTATTCTATTCTATTCTATTCTATTCTATTCTATTCTATTCTATTCTATTCTATTCTATTCTATTCTATTCTATTCTATTCTATTCTATTCTATTCTATTCTATTCTATTCTATTCCATTCCATTCCATTCCATTCCATTCCATTCCATTCCATTCCATTCCATTCCATTCCATTCCATTCCATTCCATTCCATTCCATTCCATTCCATTCCATTCCATTCCATTCCATTCCATTCCATTCTATTCTATTCTATTCTATTCTATTCTATTCTATTCTATTCTATTCTATTCTATTCTATAATTCAGACATACATCAAGTCAAACTGGTCTCCTGTGAGGATTTTTATTTTTTGTGTCACTTTTGCTTCTGACTAAATTCTCTGTCCAGTTGCTAATCTGTCCACTTGATAGTCTGTCCAGATGTTACGGAACCGGATATACGCCAGGACCTCTTCTACTTCCTGCGATACTTACACGTCATCATTGCCTAGTACACATTCGCGAGTCTGTCTGTATACCTAACATACCTATCGATATCGATATCTTTGATGTTTGCCTTTTTTAAGAATGTCATATCCTCTACGATTTCGTTTCTATAGTGCTATTGATGTTTGCCTTTCTGAGAACGACCTCCGGCTCCACCTAAAAGGTACGACCAGATTTTACGCAGGTAGCTATAAAAAAATGCGCGTTTTTGATCTCTATTTGACACATTACATGCACTACGAGTGCAAGTCGATGTTCGGTGCAGATTAAATGAAAAGGTCTGAAAAGTTCGAGCACTGTATATTGTCACTGAAAAAAGAACCATGTTAATATTACCTTATAGTACCAAGTTCGTTCATCAAGGATCGATCATCGGGAAAACGCTAGATATCTGCGTTGGATTATGTGATTAAATATAATGTAAACAAGTTCCTTTGTTCAGTAGTGTGATCAACGCTCACCTTAAATTGTGAGAATTAAACACCTTTGTAGGTTTAAGCAGTATAGGGGCCTAGTGTTGCATTCGGGAGTGGCGACTACGTCTCACGTCCGACTACCGCAGTGAATGCCGATCGCTTTTGATTTTAGTCCGGACAGCGAAAATCCGTTTGTTTGGAAAGGATACGATCGAAGAGAACAACAAACGCAAAGCCAACATGAACAAAATTGTCAAGGAAATAACCTAAATCGAGCAGGTATAGGTATGTAGATACTAAGAAAATTAACAAACAAATAAACACGTTGTAAAGTCGTAGTCGTCATTTGTTTCCTTTAGTAGATCTGTGTTCAGGTTGATGATTTTACCAGCGGTAAATATTTATTTTTAGGTTTCCGTAGCCAAATGGTAAAAAACAGAACCCTTATGGATTCGTCATGTCTGTCTGTCTGTCTGTCCGTCGGTATGTCACAGCCGCTTTTTCCGAAACTATAAGAAGTCGAAGTCGGGCTCGCCCATGAGGGGTTCCGTAGCAGCAAGTAATATAATATAAAAGTTGTTGTAGTTCGTTGTAACTTTGATCGATGTTTTAATAATAGTGTATTTTTTTTGTGGTTTGATTTATGACGTATTAAAAAAAATACTAACTAAATGTCCTTCAAACCAATTTTCGGTGGAAGTTTGTATGGTAATGTATATCATATATTTTTTTTTGTTTTATTATTCTCTTATTTTAGAAGTTACAGGGGGGGACACATTTTACCACTTTGGAAGTGTCTCTCGCTCAAACTATTCAGTTTACAAAAAAATGATATTAGAAACCTCAATATCATTTTCGAAGACCTATCCATAGATGACACGTATGGGTTTGATGAAAAAAAAAATTTTGAGTTTCAGTTCTTAGTAATTACCCCCTCTTGTTTTTTTTTCTATTTTTGTGTGAAAATCTTAATGCGGTTCATCGTAACGGACAGACAGACAGACAGACGGACAGACAGACAGACAGACATGACGAATCCATAAGGGTTCCGTTTTTTGCCATTTGGCTACGGAACCCTAAAAAGGGGGCTATGAAAGTAAAATAAATATGTATTTATTGAAAATGATTAAAAAAAGACTATCCCTGATCATCCACTTTGATATTAACCTTGACTGTGGGATTATTATTATTATTATTATGTAGGCATAGGTAGGTATAACTTAAAATGACACGTTTCCCGAAATTCAAGGTTTCGGTATAATCGAATGAAAATCGTACAAACAAAAAAGGTTTCCGTTCAAAAAAAGTTACATTTTTTACATTGAAAATCATGTAAAAATAATTCGAGAAGTTGTTAAAGTAAGGTTACTGACGATAATATTATACGTATTTCCATGGCAGCTCCTAACCACAGCAAGTATCTACTGACTGCCGTATTTCGACCCTGAACTCTGAAATACATAATTTTTAAGGCCGCATCGATGACATACGACAACGAGTTTTTATGGGCTCTAGTCAGTTAGACTGTTAACTTGAACGTCTAGTAGTAGCACAATTCATAAATCGCCTATAATATACAATACTGAGTTCAGCAATCCATATTTATGTATACTAAGGGAAGGTAGCAAATTTGGTACTTCCGAAGTTCCAATCGTTCATTCTACTCAATTTTGTTACTGAATCAGTTTGCGGCACAGAGAAAAAATATAATATTATCTAGGTACTAACAATATGTAGTAAAGTGCAACATTTCTTTTTTTAATTTGGTCACTTTTTAGGATGCTAGCTTGCTAAATAATATCTGAATTATGTAACTTGACCAGTTATTAAAAATAAAAATAAATAATCATTAAGAGTACCTAAATAAAAGTCTGTACAAAATTCAAAATTCAAAATTCAAAAGCTATTTATTACTTAGGATTGGTTACAATCACTTGTAATCGTCAGCAGGTTCTTTGAACTATAAATTACCGTCAGTTCGGAATACGTCCTCTGCTGAGAAGAACTGACAAGAAACTCAGCAGCGCTGTCTTTTAATGATCATACTTATAAACTAGGAAAACAAAAAATAGGAATTGGATAGAGCAATTCATTCCCAAACGTCTGTATCATTTAAATAGTCTACTACACTATAATATGCTTTATCGCATAATCTGTGTTTAATAAGTTTCTTGAATTTATTAATTGACAAATTAATTACATCGTTTGGGAGTTTGTTGTAAAAGTGTATACATTGTCCTTTAAATGACTTAGAAATTTTATGGAGCCTAGTCTTAGGCACAGCGAGTTTATCTTTATTTCTTAAGTTTAGATTATGTAAATCACTGTTTTTCTTAAAGTTGCCTAAATTTTTGTGAACATATAATAAATTCTCGTATATGTACTGAGAATGTACAGTCATTATTTTAAACTCGCTGAATTTAGTTCTCAGTGAATCTCGAGGGCCTAACTTATAGATTGCGGGAATAACTCGCTTCTGCAACACGAATATAGACTCGATATCCGCGGCACCACCCCACAGCAGTATGCCGTATGACATAATGCTGTGGAAATAACTAAAATAAACTAAACGCGCGGTATTAATATCAGTAAGTTGACGGATTTTCTTAACAGCATAAGCCGCCGAGCTTAATCTACCTGATAACTTTTTTATATGTGGGCCCCATTGTAACTTTGCATCTAATGTTATACCTAGAAAGACAGTTTCATCGACCATTTCCAAATCCTCATTATTGATCAGTACAGTAATTCCTATTCTAGCCTATAAGTATCTACTACCTACCTAGTTACATATTATAGGATCAGTCCAATATGATTGGCAATTGCACGCCTACGCATATCACCGGTCTTTATTAATAATGAATGTTGCATTTTAAAACATTTTGAATTAATTACGTTTATAACGAACAGATTGTACCTACATTGACACATTATAAAATGTTGTGGAAATTTTTGTAAAGATTACCTAAAGGGATATATCATATAGGTTGACCGTTTCAAACCCTAAGCTTCGCTGTTGTTTCGTAACTTGTTCCGTGATATTTGTTTTTCCTTTTTCAATTTTTTTTGGTCAACACCTACCTACTACTGTTGTCCTTATAATCAAAGGTAGGTTAACTAAAGATTGAGTGCACAGTATCGCAAAATATTGTATTTTTTCCGTGATAGGTATTCACAAAAACTAAAAGCAGTCAAAACCTCTATATTGAATATAGAGATATTTATTTTGATAAATAAGAGCTTTTTGCTATTAAAATGAAAAAATATCGAATTGAGTTGTAATAAATATCCCAGTATGTCGATATTCGATAATATTAAGTAATGTTCGAAGCGGCGACTCTGCAATTTTGCAAATGCTAAACAACACACTGGTTTATATATATTTTTACGATAAGTACATAATTATAAATGTTGTTCATTTTTAACACCCATAAATAGAACTTAATCAAACGAAAATCAGGAGTTCGGGTTTGAATATGGGATTTGCGACTCTTAAGACATTGTTCAGATTTTAATTAGAACTCAAAACAAATAAGATCCAACTTACAATACCTTTGTTGGATAAAAAGGTGTGGTAAATACAATATTTTTACAATATTATGGGTCATTTTAAGTTGTTGTTAAAATAGTAGGAGTTTCGCAATAAAATATATTATAATGCTCCAAAAAAATATTTGGAAAAATAAAAGCATTGTAAACGACCAAGTTTTGAACGGTATACTTATACTACTAGTACCTTAGTATTTACATACAAAAAACAATACGACAACAATCATTACACCTATGGTGCCGCCAGTCGATTAGTTTTTCATAATAGATATTGTTTTGTGAAGAAAAAAAAAATCATTTGTATCATGTTCATGCTTCAATTCTGTCTGACGTTGCCTTTGTTTTGATGTCACGCGTAAATCATTCCTTAATTGATTAAACATTTTGCGAACTTAATCAAATTAATGACAAATAACGCGTACTTTAGCCCTCTTGCTCATAAAATATTAATAGAGATTTTTAACTTTGAAATTATGCAAAATTAAAGGTCTGTGACAAAATTGACCTCGCTTATTCAATTAAAATGTGATTGACAACAATAAATAGTGGGTATTGACGAAAATTTTTTACAGAGACTACACTTTTTGGACAAAAAAAAACATTTCCAATCTAAATGGATGGATTGGAAATACTGGAATTCGTTTTTTTATGTTCCCGAAAATTACTTACGTTACTTATCAAGTATTAGTTGCGCCCCGCGGTTTCACCTGCGTGTGTTTCGAATTTTCCGCAGGTATAATTTTTTTCCTAAAAGGCTTCTATAGCCTTAGTTACTCCTTACCTATAAAATCAGCTATCTGCCAGTGAAAGTCCCGTTAAAATCGATCCAGCCGCTTCAGAGATTATACAATTTCATATGCATTTATTAGTGAAAAGCTGTTAATTTGGAATTACAAATAGACACTTCAATTTTATTTATGTGTATGTAGTATGTATGTATGTATGTGGGTATACAGGGTTACAGGTTAAGTCAACCTAGATTCTTTATGAGGTTGTAGTTTCCATCATTTCTGACTGATATTTATTACTATTTAGTAATAAACATTATTTTATTTTATTTTCATATTTATTTTATTTTCTGACCCAAGTGATAAATTTGATGCATAAGTACCATTATTTTCTACTACCTGGGAGCCTATAATCAAATTTTTCCCTAGCTTGTTATGCCTTGTTGGATAGCTAATAAAATGTAGATATTTTTAAACATCTACATTTCATAGATTTTTTTTTAATATTTTGGAAAGAATAAAATACTTTTTACGAATTTATTTCAATTTGCAATTGCAATTGCATATTTAAATTCAATTTATCAATCGTCTACTACGGCCTATTCGGTTTAGTCAACTGCAATTTTAGGTTTGAGAATTACAACAGCAAAAGCAACTTATTTATTACACAAAACTTATTTATTATTTAGATAAAAACATGCTAAAAACATAGGCTAATAGACAAAAAATCAGCAATTAAAAAAAAAATCTTAAAAGTCCAATATCTTGAAAACTGTTAAGATTGAGGTACAATGTTTCATAGTCAAATCAATCTGAAATGATGGCAACTACAAGTTCTTAAAGGATTAAGGTCGACTTAGCCTGTAACCCTGTATACATATGTATGTAGTATGTTTTTTTTAATATACCTACAGGACACTTATTGGTGTCGCGTCTGATATTTTTATTTTGGAAGGTATGTATGTATGTATTTTTATATTATGTTGTGTATAGATGTATAGAGGCAAATTTACTTACGTAGGTATTTTTAGATATAATTTACGTAATCGCTTTAATGAAAATATGAATACAAAATATCATCCAAAACACACCTGGGCGACTGGTATATAAGTTAGCAACCAAGTAGCTAAGCGTTGATACGATATTAATATTTAACACTGTTACATATTTACTACGTCTGCGCCGCGGGACATACAGACGGACAGAGATGTCAACCTTGACCGTGGTGAATGAGTGGTGAATGGAAAAAAATATATTTTCCGTTCCAAAATGTGATCATGAGATTGTTTGAGAGAGAAATCATTTGGGCCTAGCCGTTGCCATCGCAGTTTAGCCGTGTCAGTTTTATAATTCCCGCAGGAACTCTTATATAGGCTGAAAGTAGGTACTCTGTTACAAGAAATAATTTGTTTGTAGACTTTGTGTGTGTCTGTTGTAGAAGTGTAGATTGGTAGAGAAAACGTAAATTTATTAAATTGGGTTTAGGAAATATTTAATTTATTTTATTTTAGACTTATTACGGTGCAACTCCAAAGCTCTACATCTACATGACACCAATTTCATTTTATACAGACTTTGGGATAATCTGCACGAGAAAGAATCAACATGCGCAAATATAGTACACAACCAGCTGTTCCCCGCGGAATCACTTCCGTGAATTTGGAGATGTTCCAGGAATACCGTCTTCAAATCGTCAAAAGAAAGGATGAAACCAAAGGAAAATCTATTTGCGTCAAGTGTTTTTGCAAAAGCTGTCCGATTAATCTTGAAAATAAACAAATTTAAAATCCAAATTAATTCCCCAGTGCATGGATCCAAACAGGGGATGGGAATAAATCACTTTTTTCGCCTCCGTTCACTACGCTAAAGTTACCTCTGTTTACATAGAGTCGATATTTGTCATCGTCAAAATTATTTTACAGCGTTCCAAATTTTAATGATGACAATGATTCTATTTATTGACCGTTTAGCATTATACTCTGTCTCAAGTCCAATAAAATAGCAGTAACCACACTTTACCAAGTATACAGACTTCATACAGCGGCGATCGAACGTTAATGATTTTTCGTAACCAATTTGCATTCTTATTGCTCACGCGTAGAGTTCATTGTTTAATTAATCATTAGGTGACATTATCATTATATTGTTTAAGTGGTCACTACCTAAACTATACGAAACTATTTATATTTATGAGCTCTGAAGAATGATTACGTACGTCACAGCTTGACCGGTCGCTGTTTGAAGTCGTCAAGTATATTATTATAATTTATCATAACTATTAGTTACACGTACACGGGTATAGATGGAGGCTACCAACGAAATTAGTCAAGTTCTACAGTGCTGGGGATAAAATACACTTGCCTATTATTGATATCTTGTACTATAAAATTGTAAATTGAGGTGCGTCTGCAGGACATTAAAGATTTAGTATAACATAACATACTGCGACAGAAATAATCTTATAATGATTTTTAGAATTTCTGTTTGTTTTTACGTTACAAAAAATGCAGACCGAATTAAGCCGGGCTTACACAATCGCTTCGACATAGACCACGAGTCACGACACGCGACGAGACTGTATTACTAGAGCGGTATTGTAGGCGGCGCAGGCGCGCCAGGGTTGCAAATGAAGTTAGAACTTAGAGCAAACGCTCTTACTTTCCAAAAGCTTCTTTTGTTAGCATCCCAAGTATGTTTTCTACAATAATCTCAAAACTGTGAGTTTCGAAAACAGTGACTTTATTACATTTCATTACGTTAGTTATTATGTTTGTATGTAATTTACTGTTTTGTGTACGAAAATCTCCCGGCGGGGGGCGGCACTGGTTTTATTTTATTCATACCAAACTGACCAACTCAGTTTTTAGTTCTCAGTTTTTTTTTATTCGGAATGATAGTTTCCAAAACAATTAGTGGAAATACCTTTCGTATAGGACGTACGCCATGAATTTTTTTTTGTATTCATATACCTACCGGTACATTTACCGACTGATTACTTATTGTTTGTGCCCATAATTGAACTGACGAAGGCTTAGTGAAGGATAGATCTAATCGAACCGTTCGTTGTCTTTTGTCCTTTTATCTATAGATACCATATAAATCTATGTATTACTCAGTGGCTTTTCTCAGTGGTTTCACCTGCATTAATTTCGGAGTTCCCGCTGGAACTCCGGGACAAGAATTACCCTATATCCTTCTCTGTACCCCTGACAACGTGCAGTATGCAAAATTTAATGCACTTTTTCCGACAATGCCAACAATTGATTATCGTATATTTTAACCACTCTACACAAAACCTTGGCAAGTTATTATATTTAAGCCTTTCTCATGAATCACTCTATTTATTGGTGAAACCGCATGAAAATCCGTCCTATAGTTTTTGAGTTTATCGCGAACAGACAGACAGACGTGGCTGAGAACTTTGTTTTATAATATTATGTACTGATTAAAGCTAACAAAGGCATGCATCATCGTAATTGGCGTCAGAGGGACTTAGCATCGACTAAGTATTCTTGATGACCTAAATATTTCAGCTGTGGAATATAGTTTTACAGTTTAATCCCTTGTTTGAGCACCTGACATCATGTCGGTGTTGTACAGACAGACGGAGAATACAACACTTTCAGATATTAAGTGAAACGCTTGAAACAATACGAACGCAAACAACATTACCTAGTGTTAAAAAAACGTCCATGGAACAGACTACACGACACGGTATGCCACTCGGAATGATACCTCCTTTATTTTTATTTCCTTTATTTTTGAAGTGAAAACTTCTTTAGCACCATTGTGATTAGTCAACTCGATGAAACGTATAAGCGACACTAAAAATAAAATATTTTTCATGTTAAAAATAGGTTCGATAAAGAGCTAGTCAGAGGTCGCAGAACTCCTCCCCATCGGGCGTACCCTGACACAGAGTGTGGTGTTCCCGCCCTTACAACAACAGCGTCATGAATAAAAAATAAAACAGCTTTTGTTGAAACCAAAAAAATGAAATTGTACGATAATAGAGCACTGGTCCCTAAACTAGAATTCCCATGTGGTGATCGAGCCTCTCAGTCACTACTGTTCTGTAACTATTTGGATGGTCGGAATAATAATTATATCTAACTATTTTCGTTGCTGACTGTACATATACACATTACCTACTCATGCAATAGATAGATGTAGAGATAGCTAAACAATTGATACATGCCCTCGCCACACTGACGAAAAGCATTCTTCCACTTGGTCTTCGATATTAAGAAACAATATAAATAAATATATTTCAAATCCAATATTTTTGCGTTTAATTAAAAAACTGATTAAAGCCAAAACACGATTACGATTCACGATGGAAAAACCTCCAAAGTAACCTTTGTTTTGTTGAACGCTCGCATGCCTATGTAACTTATGAAAAGTAGTTAACATGAATTATTGACTTGATTTAATAAAAAGTGATTGATTTGCTTATTAATATTGACAAGGCTATAGAAACTAAATTAAATATTATAGTATAACGACAATGTTTGAAACTTTTTTCTACGCTCTCGGAAGTCGCCATTACTTTATTTCACATGCTGCATGCAGTAATTTTTTTCGACATAGCCACTTTATTGTATAAATAAATCCATTGCGAATTTTTTTCTTATTTTCGTATCACCTACGATAAATTGGACTATTTTTTTGGTAATTTACTTAGGTATGAGAAATCGAGTTCCGAGTTGCAAATTGCTAGACTCCGAAAACAACTAGACCTTCAACTCGACATACGAAAATAATAACATCTCTGTTACCTACTAAGTCCATTTGTTCATAATTATCGTAGTAGTTTTCCATTATTTTATTAAATGAGTACTAGTCTAGCTACTAGCTTGGCCGCGCGATTTCACTCGCTCATGTGCATCGGAATGGGCATGATGACGTGGAATAAAAATCAAAACTCTGTTTAGTCCGTTAGTTACAAGTAGGTAAAACAATAATGGACACGTATTTTTTGCTTTGCAAATATTGAAAAAATACTTGGAAAAAACAAAAACGCATTAAAGTTTAGGAGTGGGAGCTTGTGACATCATAACTAAGTAATAAGTATACTTAAGCGTGACGTCTCACGAAATTTCAACTCAATGTATCGCCGTTATAATTTGATTACATAAAAAAAGGAAAAATACGTGTCCATAATTTTTTATTAATCATCTAGCCCAGATAGGTATAATCCTTAAAATCTGTCCCATGTCCTATTTCTGGATCTAATAATTTCATATCCCTTCAGCCGCGTCATAGATTATTATAATCCAGACAAAAACATTACATTTTTTTTAATTGGTATTCATTTTTTAAATACATTCAAATAACTATTTGATACTTATGATATGAATTGGATAAATCTGTCATCGTTAAGATGTGTATAATACCTGTATAATATTTTAGGGTCGGTAGCTGTTCCCCGCGGTTTCACCGACATTAATTTCTGAGTTTCCGCGGGAATTCCGGGATAAAAGTTCCCTATGACCTTTTCTGTACCTCTGACCTTCGTGATGATTAGTTACTCAACCTACTCAGTCAAGGCGCGAAAAGGTAACAGACAGACAGATATAAGTAATTCAAAAAGTACAGCTAGATAGACAGACAGATATAACCATCTGTCAGTCTGTGTGCCTTTTGAGTTTATTATAACAGTATATGGATGGACACTTTGATTTTATTTTTACGTATAGACTAGCTGTGCCCCGCGGTTTCACCCGCGTTAATTTCCCGCAGGAGTTCCGGAATAAAAAGTACCCTATGTCTTTCTCTGTACCCCTGACGTGCATGCCAAATTTCATCCAAATCCGTTCAGCCGTTTTTGCGTGATTGAGTAAACGTATGCGAGGATAAGAGCTCGAAAGCGCATTTTCATCCGACTTGCTTCAAATTTATCGTCACTGCTCAACTCCTATGTGTCTGAGCATTATGTTATATAGCCGATAACCTGCCCAGGAGTATGGACTACAATTGTACCAAGTTTGGTTGGACCCTTGCGATTTTGTGTTTAGCTAGATCAAAATTAGTCCTATTTACTGGATATAATAGACATAATTGTTTATTTTTTATATAGTTTCGTTTTTATTTAAAAAAAAAGCAAAAGAAAACATACACACTTCCTACTTTTTAGAAGTCAGTTAAAAATTAAGGTTAAATGCTGTGCTATGAAAAACATATGTACTCGTATATCTGTCGAACGGCGCAGTAAGAAAATATTGCTCCAAAGGACGCCAACAATGTAATTGCATGGGTGGGCTCGCACCGCGGTGTTGAGGTGGTGGAAATTCTAGGGAAGGAAATGTTTGCTGAAGCTAGGGTTGGTACTCGTGCTCGAACTATTAGGCTTCTTTCTATTTTGATCCGGTTGAGGGTAAGAAACCGCAGTTAATGTGGTGGCACTGGTTAAAAACGATTATTGAAAAGAAATCTGTCGTTAAATTATTATTAAATAGAGTAAAATATATACGATTTTACATCATCTGCTGCATTTATACTTGATTGGAAAAAAGGACAAACGGAAACAACCAAAATTACTACTTTCATAGCGGTTTACAATAAAAGGTTTTAAATATTTTATACATAGCTAGTATTTCCCTATTTTATATCTTCAATTTCTGTTTAAATAAGTATGTATTTTTAAATTTCTTATACCTTCATTCTGAAAAGATAATTATGAAGTAGCGACGCCTTGTCGGCTGCACTTTTTAAATTTATATCATTAATAAACTTTTTCCTTCTGTAGCCGCAATTTTAGGCAACTCTTGATTCAGCAGCGCACCAACAGCTAAGCTATGATAAATTCTTTCTTTATGAGTATTTTTTTCTTTCTTTTTATGTTGTCCTTGTGTGCATTAATTGTTAAATAAAGAATATTATAAAAAACTTCATTTTTTTAACTCTTTATTATTTTAAGAACAACTCATAGATAATTGAGTGTAGATAGTTAACTATGTTACATCATTTTTTCCTATTTACGGTTTTTATTTCTGCAAAAACTGACAACCCTGGGCATGAACTTACACGTGTGGAAAACACCTTATTGTTAGATTCATAGGTAATCAGGTCAATGACACGTAGTAACATTGAGCATTGGAAATTTTCCCGTTTTAATTCCCCTACGCAATCAAAACTAGAAATAGTTTTTTCCACTTACTAAGGAGAATTTCTTAAGATAGTTAGGGCCTACATAACCATGCTCCATTTGAATAAAGTGTACTATACCTTTCTAATAAAATAGAATAATGTTAATCATGATAATTAATTATGATTGTAATGGATTGATGACTAGGTATAAAAATCAAAATTCTATTTAGTCCGTCAGTTAGTAAAAAAATCATAGACTTACGTATAGACACGATTTTTTGCTCTTCAAATTATTCAAAAAACACTTAGATAAAACGCATTAAAGTTTAGAAGTGGGAGGTCGCGACGTCATAACTAAGTATAAAGTGTACCTAGGTGTGACCGCACACGGAATTTCAACTCAATGTATCGCCGTTATTTTTTGATTACTTAAAAATAAGAAAATACGTGTCCAATATTTTTTATTAATCTACAAAACGGAGGAGAACCTGCACCTTAACCGTGGCAGCTGCTTCTTACTGCCCCGCTGAAAGTCTCCACCCTGTAAGAAAAAAAACTTAGCAAGCTTTCGTAACGTTTTCTCGAAAATATCCCTACTTCCCAACTAAATAAATGCGAAAGTAACTCTGTCTGTCTATCTGTTACGCTTTCACGCCTTAACGACTCAACCGATCATTATGAAATTTTGTATACACGTTTTCAGGGGTACAAAGAAGGACATGGGATACTTTTTATCCCTGAATTCCCGCGAGATCTCCGAAATTGGCGCGGGTGAAACCGCGGATAAAACGTAACTCGTGCTGAACGTGAGTAATAAAACGTAGTATGCTTATACTGTCACTCATAATTGTGCTGGTGGAAGAGGAAAACCGATGAATGGGTAGTTATGTGGTTGCTTTGTACCGATCATTTCTAGTAAGCGGCGCCTGCGTCATTTGCACAGGGCACCACCGGCGCCACCATATTAATAAAACATGATACTCCTACCTCTAGAAGTAAAGACATGATTAATGACGTATTTGTGAGAGAAGTATATGACTCTTCACTTCACTACTTTACTGCGTCGTGAACTTGAAAGTTGCTTTGCGTGTGTAAGAAATGAAGTGATTGGGATCGCTAAGTATTAGGTGGAGACTTCATTTTGTATTATTAATAGGTATTTTGGTATATCTCGTTATCCTTAAAATAAATGTCCTAAAGCTTAAATACCTACTTCTTTTACTTTTATAATATTAGGTATTATAAATACCACCTTTGTAACTATAGCTGTCCCTGCGGCTTCACACGTGGTAATTTCGGAGTTTCCGCGGGAATTCCAACATAAACTATACGTATAGATAAACCTTCCCTTTGAATCACTCTATCTATTGGTGAAAACCGCATGAACATCCGTTCAGTATAGACTTTGAGTTTATCGCGAACAGACAGACAGACAGACAGACTCGGCGGAGGACTTCGTGGCATTAAGTCCGCCTTTTGTACCATGATATGCAAAAAGTTAAATAAATAAATAAATACTAGCTGTGCCCCGCGGTCTCACCCGAGTGAGTGTCGAAATTTCCGCAGGAACTCCAAACTTCTTTTTATTCTTCTTCTCCTTACAATAAAAAAACACAACAAAAAAGAATTAGCGAAATTGGCCCAGCCGCTCATGCGTGGTGCTGTACGAGCGTTCAACCTCTATTAGTACCCAGTAGGTACCTACCCACACCACGTTCCAGCATCCTGAACGTCATCGATCACATTATAGTATTTTACGCAATCGATTACACCAAGAATGCAGCGGTGAATGCAAACACAATTATGTAGCTATCGATCACAGATCGATTTACGATCGACTCGTATGTCGCTGGTTGATTTATCGGCTGACTCCGTGCATTACATTCGGGTGCA
Organism: Zygaena filipendulae; assembly: GCA_907165275.2. NCBI lineage: Eukaryota > Metazoa > Arthropoda > Insecta > Lepidoptera > Zygaenidae > Zygaena > Zygaena filipendulae. The sequence continues at coordinate 3,331,106 of OU015668.1, forward strand.
TCGCGTGACTCTTTACGTCATCGTTCATAAAAGTTCACGCCGCAACGCCAAGGTTAACGGCAGAAAGACAAAAGACGAATCGATAAAGTACGCAATCCGAATTAGTATTAGCCGGTATCGTGGTTGCATGTGAATTACACGATTTATGCTTTTCCTGGTTGTGTTGCTTTTGTGTTGAACGAATTTGATTGTAGGTTTGTAAACGATAGGCACCTATAAGTTTGTTGACAAGCTACGAGACAAGCTCGTAAAATATAGAAGAGTTAGTTCGGTGGGGAAAGGAAGACTCCGATTTGGTAGTTAGGTAGAGGCTAAAATATAGAGAAAATGATTGATGGAAAAAATCCCGTTTTGCCCAGGACACGACGGTAGACCCTAGAGATATAAATAATGCCACTTCGTAGTATAATTTATTAACGACTAGCTAATAGCTATGCCCCACGGTTTCACCGACTTGAGTTTCGGCACAGATAATATAATCCTATTTCGGTTATAAGCTATATATAAGGTTGTCTGGAAGAGATCGCTAGTAAAGCGATAAGACCGCCTTTTATATGCCTTTAGTTATAAGTTTCTGTAAATACACTGTAACATTATTTTGGTGTACGATAAAGTGTATTCTATTCTATTTCGGAATTCCCGCAGGAAGTCCAAAGTAGCCTAATTTAATCCTTATAACATCAGCTAATTAGTAGTGAAAGTCCCGACAAAATTGGTCCAACCGTTTCAGAAATTCATCCGCGAGGATTTCGGAATTCCCGCAGGAACTCCAAAATCCTTTCATATACTTCTTGCCCTTACAATAACAAACATAACGAGAAAAAAATTTATGAAATCGGTCCAGACTCCAGCCGTTCACGCGTGATGTCGTGACCAAAGGAAATAGGTATTCACTTTTATATACATATTATATAGATAATTAGATAATAATAGTACATATCGTTACAAGTGCGAGAAGTCTGTTGTTACAGAGCTGTGCTGAAATAAATGTAGTTATCATTGATTTACTACTAGCCGAGTTATCTTCTTTTTTCTTCTTTTCTGTAACGAAAAGACAAAAAACCTGCACGTACGAATGCGGTTTAGGTCGATGAACTTGCGCAGTGACAGGTTTTGCAATTTAACAAGCAGTTGCCAGGGAAATCCCGCTCGAATTTATTCCTAAATCATTTACCAGGATAGTAATTCATTAATTAGAACTCATTGTCGGAACATATTATTGGTTTGTTGGCACTTTTTGTTTATACTTTTTTGTTGTTAAAACTTGAAGAATTTGGTATTATAAATAGGTACTAGCAAACTTCCGCCGCTTTTTGTTGAGTCTATTTTTTTAGCATAACAGGAAAAACAATTAATCCGATTTTTTTTTATTTAATTTGCTTTAGTTTTCAGCATGTTGTGGTTACCTATTATTATTATTTATACTACACGAGGCATAAAACAAAGAGCTGCAATAGGTACTATTCATTGTATTCGTGTTATCGAGTTTAAATACTCTAGATTTTTTTTTTATTTACTGAACTTCAACATAACGTGCACCACTAATATCATGAAACAATACCACAAAAGAACCGCGCTAAGTGACATCACTGTTAGACAAAGACAACATGCAATTAAGACAGAGTAAGTAAGAAATTATATTTAAACATACTATGCGAAAACAAACGAAAAAGCTTAAATATTGCAAAAAAAAAGGGAATTTACGAAAGTTGTATACCTTTTTAAAATATACAAAAAAGTGTTAGGTACTTAAAAAGAGATCAATATTTGGCTGTTTCGAAACAATTCTAATTCGCGAACCATCCTGTTGATGGGTGAATTTTACCCTATAGGTTGGACTTACAATACGAGTCCAAGAGAATTGAAAATTTAGATGCTCATGGCAAATTTTTCGTAACAGATCATCATCATCAGACTCAATAACAAGTGGGTAGGCAATAGGTATACTCACCTCATTTTATATATTCTCCTGCCAATTTATTTTTAACACTCCTTTATTAGGTTCACTCAACTAATAAACAAATAAAAATGTAATAAAGTCAATTCAAACTTTAACCTCGTATTGAAATAAAACTGTTAAAAAAGCAGAGGTGATCTGCAGGGCAATTGTGTAACTTTTGTTGCAATCGTATTTCAGTTTCAATAAGAAAAATAGCGATTTTTTTTATCAAATACCTAGTCGTATTTAGACAGCTTTAATTTTTGAAGTACGTTTATTTTGATTGATTGCTAAATATTGTAGTTGTCAAAACGTGTGTATTGTAATCGTAAACCCGCTATGTTTTTGATTGCAACTGAAAAATAATAGAAACAATATAGTTACATAATAGCCCCTCTAATAATGAACCCAGGAGGCACTAGTAAACCCCTCGAGTTTGGGCTAATATAGGTAAATAACAATTGGGGCCATCAGAGCAAAAGCGGCCTTGTCCACAAATGTTATTGTATACCTACACCTACCTACTTACTTATAGCAAAGAAAAATTAAACGTGATATATTTTTATTTTTGCAATGCTAAGTATATTTTATTTATAAAAAAGTCTGTATATATATAATATTTTAATGAATATTACTGTTTATGATATTATCACCTCAATAGTGTGAAACCCAAAAGTATCTATACATATTGTATTCGCCTGTAACCTGAAGTAGTCGCCTCCATCTCGATACATGATATAAACATCACCGTTAATCTCTGTAGATAGGTATTCCAACTTTGAAATAATAATCTTAGATTTTCTCATGAAAGCCTTCGAGGGCAATTTGTTTTTCCGTCTTTTACACGTGTTTAGTCACAGATAATTGAGCTAATATTACTTCTATTGACTCTGGATCGTGGGTTGCGGTCGCCATTAGAACTCTTTCATGGTTAATCATTATTTTTATTAACATAATTATGTGAGTAAACAGATACACATGCCATCGGAAAACCACATAAGCTCTGTTAAACGCAATACTTTCCTTCCTCTATGGTATTATACTCACGTATAAGTTTGCAGGAAGGTATATACTTCTTTTAGCGGCGTGAGAGTAAAATTTTAGAAAGCAACGGAAATGACGAACATGATAATGAAAATTCAGTAAGAAGATGGCGCGTTCTTTCAAATAATAATAATAAAACCTGACAACACACAGATCTACTAGATCCCACATTAAGCTATAAACTGGAGTCGTGGAAACTAATCAAACTTAAACTACCGTTAATTAGTAAACTAACGATTCTTAAAATAATAATAATAAGTTTATTTACTTCAACCATAAACAATACAATAAAATAATCCAATGATGTAATTTTGTTAAGAGCCGAAGACAGAAATGCAATATGGTGGATACTCGAGCGTAGAAAATCGGTAGGTAGGTACTGTTGCACCTAGCGTTGTCAGGGTTCTTCCATTTGGAAGAATAACAATAATAATACGACAAAGTGGCACCTGTGAAGTTTGTAAACTAAGGAATCTTACAATTATCCGATGACATTTATTTATTATTAGTAGATATATATTATTATTATATATATATATATATTATTATTATTATTGTGGGATCGTTGAATTGAAAAGTAGAAGTATTAAACAACAAATTCTTTAATTATTCCACACATCTTGACACACACGTTTGACACGTTACACACACCATTTTTTCCTCATTTTCAACTCTTAGTGTTGCCATTACCATGAAGGACTTAAGGTTGAATACCAGCAAACAAAATTAAAAAGAAATTAATAAAAATAGAGTGTCCTCCCACATATATGTATATATTAGTTAATTATGTCTATAGAACACAAACACTTTCTTAAGTATTTCTACGTGTTTGAAACGGAAACGTTGTTCTTATTTTCCTTGTAAACTTGCGCAATCCACGTTTAGTTGGTTAATTAGTCATCTGTAATTGTAGTTACGTATATAATGGGCGTGTAACAGTCTAATTGTATCATTTACTAAGCATAAAAAACCTCGTCCTTCAAATGTCGCTCTGCCTTTAATCGCTTGTTTTTTTTAACCCTACATAATAATGTGACAGACTGACAGACGTTTATCACTGTTGTTGCTGTTGTTGACTGTACCTACCAACTTTGTTTACATTCCCATACGATTCATTTTGGAATGTCGCAATAAATACGAGCATAGGTCGTAATCGCGTTCACTCATTCATTCTCATGTCACAGGACGCATCTAGAATCCACCTCCATCTTTTAGTCAATTCTACTAAGCGGAATGCAGCCCTGCATCAATAAGGGTTTCTCAACACATACTCTCGTGCGACGACGGATGGGCTTTGTCCGAGTATGCGATTATTGATATATTTGGGGAGACCTTTATCAAAACGGGAGTGGAACGGGGTTATGTTTTGCTTGTGTTGAATTGAAGCACAGGTCGGTCGGCAGTCGACACCGCTGGCAACGGTTCAAGTATGTGACATACAACACTAACTCGGCTACCGAGTAAACGCCGGCCGGCACCGATACGAAAGTATTTTGATCCTTTGTTACCTGAAGAAAATGATACTGACTCTTCAGTTATGCAGAACTGTACCGGAGCAGCATGTGGCGTCTTTTATAGACAATCCTCTAAACGTTTACATAAACGGCAAACTCAATCTAGCTAGCGCTAGCGCCACGTCGAGGTCGAAATCGGATTATCGTAACATCCACCACAATTAATATAATACCTACGGAAAACGACGGGAATGGACTGTAATGAAATTAATACCTAAGATTTGTTCGAATTCTAATTATTATATTTGCAACTTATACCTACTCACTCCAATGACAATCGCATTTAATCAATTATTGTAATCCATTCTTTTTGATAATAGGTAATATTTATAATGTTTTTGTTATATCAGCAGGACAGGTACGATTTAGTATTTAGCTTGAGTAAAGTAATAAAGTATTTTGTTCTCTTCAGCTATCAGCAAGACTAAAATAATACACTATCTTTTTGAAATGAGAAAAAATATTTGCATGTTTGTAAACCATAGTGATGTAATCTTCACCATCGATAAAGTGAGTCGATAAACTTTAATGAATGATGCTATAGTGAATATTTTGGAATATTTTTGTATAGCTGCTGCTGCGTATACTTTTTTTCATTACTTACTGCAGTTTTCATTAAGTATTATGATCGTATTGTAATAAAGTGAACTTCGTCTTCTGTACTCTATCTAACTATATTATACTCTATCTTGTTTCTAAGTGTACTTGCATGATTGATAGATATTTTAATTTTAGATGTCGACAATGGGAAAAATTTTTTGGAAATGATGACTTAGCTTACATTCCAATCGAAAAACTTCACGATATAAAATATGTCTGTGGAGATGTAAGGAACGAATGTCGGATACTTCTACCGATAGATATTTCTACCGATAATTTAAACAAGGCTCAACAAGGAGGCACTGCGAAGTAAATCATTTACTTTCCCAAATAGGTTATTTAATTTTGACATAAAATGTAAATGTAATTTTTAAAGAGAAAATAAATATCTATCTATCTAATAACATCATCATCATGACAAACTAAAATATTGGAATAATAATAAATAAATAAAAATAATAATTTATTGTTTCAATTTTACGACAAATGTTTTCCCCCGTTGTAGATTTAATTCACCTGGAATGAAGCCCACGATGCTCTAATGATAATTTATCGATATTGATTTAATCAGGAACTACATGTGGTCATCCCTATTGTTCTCGTTAATGTTGGTACCCATGAGTTATGAAGTATTTTGACATTTAAATTTTCGCTGTGTTGGTATTGCTGGGTCTGCTAAATGGATTTCAAAACCAAGTAAGGAAGTCCCGTCTCTTAAAACGTAGTGATTACCTTCTCTCTGGACAATCGAAAAGCTCAGTAAAATCCATCTATCAAACTAAAACATATTCTATCAAAAGAGTATGTTACCAGCCAGTTGCCAACACCCACTAACAGAGGACACTTACTTAGTAACAACCATTTTCAAAATCATAGTTCTAGGTCTGGAGCTCATAGTGCTAAGTCTGGAGCAACATATAGGCTTTGTTTCATCGAAATAGGACATAGGGTAAAAAAGTTATCATCAGTTAAAGACTTCAGCGCAATGCAATGGTCGAAAGATTCGATATACTGTTGCATAACGAACATGATAAAACCTTTTTTAGAGATATGCATTTTTTTCTTTTGAATTGATTTTTCGCGAAGTGACAGTTTTAAGGCTTAGTGTTGGACGGTTCTTTTTGAGGGAGCTGGACTCTGGGCTATTTATAAAACACTATTTCATGGTTAATACATATATTGAAAACACTACTACACACAATATTTCATTTTATAAAAACCCTAGGATATTTCACAGTTCGTGTCTAGAAGAGAAGTGAAGTGATAACGGATGACACTTATCACATTCAAATAAAGATTCCGATATTCGCAGTGTCGCTTCACATGTGACAAGTGTTGCCTGCCATTACTCACAGTCATATTCAAACTCCAACACACCCCCTCAACACTTGCACACATTCACCCCCTGTATAGAATACGTTAAAAATCTTAACCTCCTTCTCGACTTGCTATATAAAACATCATTAAAAACCTTAACCTCCTTTTCGACTCGCTACATAAAAATAAAACATCGTTCACTTTAATATAACTCCTTCTCGACTCCCTACATAAACTCTTCAAGTTTATTTAAAAAACTGTCTCCTTCTCGACTGCTCAATAGTCTTAAACTCGTTCTCGACTCCTCAATAATCTTAAACTCCTTCTCGACTCCTCAATAGTCTTAAACTCCTTCTCGACTGCTCAATGTATATATTGTATAAAAACCTCTTTAACTATAATAACCTCAAACTCCTTCTCGACTGCTCATTACGTAAGCTTCTCTAAGTTTATTTAAAACCTTAATCTCCTTCTATCATTTCTTCTTATATCACCTTCTCGAACTACATTAACTCTATTACTATCATTTCTCCTTATATCACCTTCTCGAACTTCTCTGACTTCATCTTCACGATTATATTGTGTTACTTCTGTTAATATTCTCCCTTTCATCGCCCCAAAGCCCATTAATTACTTCATTATTTTCTAAGTATCCACCTAGAATTCCTTGTTCTCCCTCATTGATTCTTACATCTATTGCTCTTATAATTTTGTGCATAAATATTTTTCTTCAATAAGTACAACTAAATATGATAAATTTTCCTTTATTTTTTCAACCTGTCCTCATTTTTACCATCTAATTTTATACCCTTTGCATCCAGCAATAATTTAATTAGCTTCCTCCAAACTTTATAATTATCTTTATTTGTGAAGGGTTTTATTTTGATTGATTTATTTATTGGTTGCTATGAAAATTTGTAAACAATTTGGTTTCCACGGTTATTTTGTAGGCTTTTTATCAGTAAACATTTATCTTTTAAAAATCTGGGCCCATAACCTGTTGGACGGTTCTTTTTGAGGGAGCTGGACTCTGGGCTATTTATAAAACACTATTTCATGGTTAATACATATATTGAAAACACTACTACACACAATATTTCATTTTATAAAAACCCTAGGATATTTCACAGTTCGTGTCTAGAAGAGAAGTGAAGTGATAACGGATGACACTTATCACATTCAAATAAAGATTCCGATATTCGCAGTGTCGCTTCACATGTGACAAGTGTTGCCTGCCATTACTCACAGTCATATTCAAACTCCAACACTTAGAGAGACAGATGTGAAAGCTGTACCGAAACACGCGTGTCACGTGAAGTCTTCGTTATTTCAGTCACTTTTCAGCATCTATTTTGGACCCCGAGCAGGAAACTGGCTTTGAAGAGACCCATGTTTTAACTTGGGGAACAATCTAACATTGTCATTGGCGTTTCGCCATAGTTGAAGAAGTAGATGAAGAGATTTTTATTACTAAGAAACGTTGTCATTGGCAAATTATAATTATAGACGCCAATATTAAAGAAGAAGAAGAAGAAGAAGACAGATGATGTGATTATATTTTCTTTGAGATCAAAGAGTACCTACATGACCACTACGTTTTAAAAGACTGAGAAAATCTAACGTCATTACTGTCATTGCAAGGGTCAAAATTCACGCGGGTGAAACCGCGGGCACCAGCTACTAATACAATATTTGGTACGTACGCGGCCCGTAGCAAAAAAATCAAATCGGTCATTGACACGTAGGCGCGGGCGTAGCGGTTGAAATTTCATAGATAGGTCACCTCCAAACTAATGTTGAATAGCTTTTAGACTATTAATTTGTTCGACATAATTTATATTTTAATCATATTATTATTTTTTAAATGGGGTGTATCAGGTTTTTGGTCAATTCATTAACACGTATATTCCATAAAAAAGGTTAATTATACACTTGGTCATAATTTTTATATTTAGGTAGGTACATCTATCTCCTACTTTTATGAGCCGAATTTTTTTGAGTAGGTGCCTATACGCAAATGCATGTATCGGAACGATATTGCGTAGGTATATCATAATACCGAAGAACTCAAACGCCCTGAAACGGACCTTCTGTTGTTGAAAGTATTGTGCTATAGTGGTGTATTGCGAAAAGCTTTTATAATTACTATTCTATTTCTAGGCGGCACGTCATGCCTAATCACATAATGATAAACCCACATCCGTAATTATTAGCCCAGTCTTATATAATTATTGACATAACAAAGAAGAATATTATAGCTACTAGGAAATCTGTATGTCCGGCTTGTTGTATAATCTATTTGAGGTAATAACCATCCAGTGGTATCATCAAGGCAGACAAAAGGGGTCGTGAGAAAAACATTTCATTAAAATATAGAATGCATCTAATAATGATTGATTGTGAACACGCAAAAATAGGGGGAGTAGGTATTTAAAAAAATGTTTCACAGAAATCTATTTTCAGAAAAAACAGAAGAATAGAAAAATCTATGCAGGGTACAAACATAATTTGTACAATATTATACATCCCTACTTCCACACTATATACCTATTATTATAAACATATATTATATATAATATATATGTATATATAATATTATAAATACGAAAGTAACTGTCTGTCTGTTACACTTTCACGCCTCAACGACTCAACCGATCATCTAGAAATGTTTCATACACGTTGTCAGGGGTACAGAAAAGGACATAGGGTACTTTTTATCCTGGAATTCCCAACTTATCGTGGATGAAACTGTGGGGAACAGCTAGTTGCAAAGAAAATTGTTCTTTTTTTCGTCCCGGCGTCAAAAAGTTCGCGGGGGAATTTCGAAACATACACGAGTAAATGCAAGAGCAACAGTTACCTATATTATAGTCCTCAATAAATAAATACTTAGTACGAAAGTTATTAAAATACTCATCGTTGTATGTTTTACGGTATTTATTTAGGTTATATTGTTTTGAGTATAATGCAAAAGGGTTTTATAAATCCACATACTTGGTTGCACATATATTCAATAGGTTATAGGTATTTCTTTCTTGGTGTTCTTTGTCGATGAATACCATATTCTTAAATTACTAAATAACTTAAATTACTATGTAACTAAAAACTGTCGATCCGAAGAGGATCATTGGTAATCTGTATAATATATAAACGACAAGTCGTTTAAAATAATTATTATTATTTATATCCTAATTTCCTCTAAATAGTAAGGACGCTAGCGGCTGTTAACAAAATAAAACCTTACCTTTATTATATTATGTTTTCACATTTAGAAAAAAAATTATGGGAGAATAATATAGAAAGAACAAAACAATAATATTTAAATCAAAGAGTCAAAAGATCAATGAATAAAAGTAATGTCAATGAATAAATTAATAAGATAGTAGAAATATTTTATAGAAAACAACCTCGGAAATATTATTTATCAATATTATGTCAATGAGGATGTTGGCTACTTTTGAAAATCAAAATTCTAATTAGTCCGTCAGTTAGAAAACAATGGACACGTATTTTTTGCTTTTTCAAATAAATTAAATTATACAGAGATAAAGCGCATTAAAGTTTAGGGTGAGGGGGTTGTGATGTCACTAACCGCTAAAACCGCCATACAAACTGTGAGGTTACGCGAAATTTCAATTCAGCTTACGTGTCCAATATTTGTTTTTTAATCTACAAAGACGGGCTAAAAAAATTAGTCAACATGCCTATTTAGTAAATTTGGATTGTAACAATTTTCTCAGTATTTCCTTAAATAAAATTTTGCAGCTAAAACAATCTTGTAGGTATTACTTGTGTGTCGTGACGTTTGTCTCACTGCAGTTTATTTGAGATATAATTTTTATACATAATATTTAAAGCAGAATTACGCAATTAGGTCAAATTTAGAGAGAAAAGATTTTCACACAATTTAACTGAAGCTGTTGAAAAGATTATAAATGCAGGGTCAGTATTTACAGCTTTTAACAATTAATTTCCACAGTAAAAGCTCAAGTTTGACCGATTTATTCTTGAGTCAGTTGGCAGATTGAAAGTGATATTAATGAAGTGTAAAACAGTTCACTATAGAAATGTTTTACCTACTTTTAATATACTTATAGGTAGTGATTGTTATGTTTTTTATTATATCTGAGTTTTAACGTTTTACCCGTTTCGCGGTTTCGCCTGCCGGAATTTTTCGCAAAATAATTATATTTACACGTACAGGATAGAATAAGGTATCTTAAATATTGAAGACAGCACGTTTACTAAAGAAAACTTTCCTTTATTTTATTTAAATATTTTTTATGTCATAGGGGGCAAACGGGCAAGTGGTACACCTGATGGTAAGTGATTACCGCCGCCCATAGACATCTGCAACACCAGAAGGCATGCCAGGCGCGTTGCCGACCTGGAATGGGGATGGGAACTGGCTTTCAAGTGGGGCTGCCGGAACACACCGTTAGGTGCTTGGCGACAGATTTGCATCTTGAAGGTGGTAGCTAGCCAGCCGGGTACCGGGTAATTTTCTTTTTGAGAAATTTCTTTCTTCATACGGGAATTCGGGAACTGTTTTCTGTCACAAATATTCCTATAGCCTGGTAGCCTGGAAGAGATCGCTTTATAGTCATAAGGCCGCCCTTTGGAACCAGTTAAAATTTTCTGTTTTTATAAGTTTTTAGTTAAGTATCTATTTCTACTGATTGTGGTGCTCAATAAAGTGTTTTCATTCATTCATTCATTCAATCGAACTGACTGAAATCCGAAAAAGTTACATTCTGTTCTTTTATGACATCAATCAACAGAGATCAGTTTTAAGGATCAAATTCCTCCGACAAACATTGCGTCTATATACTAATATTATAAAGAGAAATTAGTATTTTTGTATGTTTGTAACGAATAAATTCAAAACTACTGAACAGATTTCGAAAATTCTTTCATTTATAGGAATGTTCCATGTTCCTGAGTGACCAGGCAACTTTTCCCGGAATTCACACGAGAACTCTAAAATTAACGCAAGTGAAACCGCGCGGAAAAGCTAGTCTTAAATATAATGAAGACTACCTATAAAATCTAAATCATATCATATCACACTAACACTACAACTGCTAGTATATTTGCTACTCCTTCACATAGCTAGATCTGTGACATAGCAGTCAAAAAACAGTGAATTACATAATTTCTTTTTTTAATAAAAAAAAAAAACAGATAACTGTTTTTTTTAAGTAAAAGCATATTTCCTTCAAGTGTCATTTGCTTTTTGCTAGCTTCAAAATTAGGATACTAACTCAGATATTAATATCTCTTATCTATGAAAACAAAAATCAATTAGATGAGTAGACGTGATAAAATTTCAAATGAACTCAAGCTTATTGCTTTTATATTGCTTTGTGTCACCTTCACTTGGGCACTTACCTGCACAAATTAACTAGACTTATGTCTAAAGACTTACCTGCCTATTATAAATTTTTGCGAGCAGATTCGACATTGTAAAAACAAAGTACTGTCAGCATAAAATTTTTAATGTCTCGTTTTAAGACTAGGTTGGTAGGTATATTATGTGAGCTATATAATAGGTGAGCTATTTATTTCTAACTTCTAACGAGCTCTAACTCTAAAGTCTCACTAATTAGTTCTATCGACTAAAGATGGCTGCAAAACAATCTCGCTATACCCCGTTTGAATACTAGGGCCGTCACTAATATACCTAGTATGTAGGTATTTTATATTTCGACTCTATACAGTCAAAATAAAAAATGTGTATCCTTCATTGGCTTTGGGAGTACGAATTTTGTATAATATTTTAAAAGCTGTGAATATTTTAAACAAAAAACAAACAAAACCTTCCGGAAAAAGTTCCGTTAATAATTGTGAACACGTTTTTGATAGGTTTTTTTAAAATTTCGTCATGATACAGCGCGATGGATCTTTAGGACGGGGGAAGTACCTACACAAATAGCCGATTCTGCAAACAGAAAACACAAAACCGTATCGTTCCTTTATAAAGGCCTCTCGTCGTATACTACCAAGGCATCGGCCGATCGGTTAAACGCGAGTACGCTAGTCTTAATAGATGTGCGGAGACCCTTATCGAGGCGGGAGTGGGAGAGCAGAATTAGCCCACTGTTGGCGCAGGGGCGCGCAGCTTTCAAGGCGATCGCGACGAAGTATGCAACCGTGCGCTTATTCTGGAATTACATTACATTATGGAAATGTAGGTTACAACTTGTTTGTTTTATTAACATAAGACTAGTTTTGTAGTTTTTGGATATTGACGTTAAAACCAAAAAAATCTATTGTATTACATTTAGACGATATTACATAAAAGAAAAAAAATGGTATCATTAAGCGTTAACATACAGCTAAACATACCTACGTACACAGGGTGACATCTGAACTAATGTTATTTATTTATTTATTTTATTTATTTATTTATTTTTTTTTTTTTTTTTTTTTTTTTTTTTTTTTTTTTTTTTTTTCTTTTTTTGTTCTTCACACTATTATATTTCTATACATATAAATTTATTTAAATTAGTCATTACAATAGTCAAAATTAAAAACTTTTTACAAATCTATAAAAGTCAATAAAAGTCATAGTCATAGAAAACCGCCGGTCTGGGTCGCTCCCGGCGGAAAGGTGCCCATGACACTCGCCGCATTGCCGCGTTGAATGGCCACGGACAACCTCTGCGCCAAAAACGACCCAGATCGGGGATCACCACCACTCTCCCTGAGGCGCCGTCCAATTTCAGTAATAAATTGTTTGGTATCTTTGCCCCAGCACCCCGACGTCTCCACCGCAAGGGGGACAAAGACATAGTCTCTCTCGAGCTGCGAATATTTGTCGCGTTTTCTCTGTGCGGCAAAGTCAGCGGCAGCCCCCGCCGAAGCGACGGTGCGCCCCAGGTGGGAGGCCGCCACCGTACTAACGCACGTGGCGTCCCATAACAAACACCTGCCCCTTTCCCACGGCACTAAAGTTAAACCATCAGGTCTTTTCCCGTCAGATCGACACAGACCCGGCGGTTCGAGCACGCATGGTATATTGGCCGACACCAAGGCTCTGCGGACGATGTCATTCAGGGCATGGTGCCTAGGGAATCTCCCCGCACTACGACGGCAGCTCAATGCGTGGTGCGCTTTGGCCTCCACCATGGCGCCGCAAATGCATAAATGCGGTTCGCACACATCGCAGCCCAGGCGGAGAGCAACCGCCACACGCACAGAATCACCGTCGAGAAGAGTCCCCAGCTGCGGAGAAGGCAGTGCATGGAGCCACGCTCCAGATTCAGGCTGAGAAACAGCTCTGAGCCTCGCTAGGTCCGCCCCTCCCGACTCGTCGATGAGCTGATCCAGCAATCGCTTCACCCCGATATCGTCCCACGCCCGCTGACTACTTAAGGTAGCGGGCACGGGGGCGCCCGGGTTGAGAGCTCCCCACGCCGCCATAGCCTCCGCAACCAAAGGGATGCCCTCCCAGTCACTGACAGAAGGTAGTATCACGGTGACCAGGTCCGCAACCCCATGCGCCGATGCCAAGAAAGCCGGTAAGCCCACCCCCCCCACGCTCCGCACCCCCAGTCCCCCAAACCGTATAGGCAGGGTGGCCTGATCCCACTGTCGCGAATCAAGGGAAACGTTTAAGATAGACTCCATGGTATCCCTCAGCGTTCGGTCGAAGGCATCCACCTCCATGGGACACAACCACGTTGGCGCCGTCCGCACCAGGTACGTCATCTTCGGCATCGCGCAGCACATTCGCAGTAGAGTAAGGGCCACATGAGTCGAGACACCACGGAGACGCTCACGAGTAAAGAGAAGAAGTTGCCTCCTCGCCTCAACCGCTCCAGGAACAGCCGCCGGAAAAATTGGCGAACCAAGTAAGTTAAAGTTGTCCGGCGACAATTCTCTGAGACCGGGAAGAATCGAAGAAAAACGAGAAAAGACTGAACGCACGATGTCACCACAGGGGAAAAACTCACACTTGGACGAATGCACAACCAGTCCAACCTCCCTAAGGCACGGCAGTAACTTGGCCAAGTCTTGTGCCACCACCTCCGGCCTTCCTCCTATAGTAGCATCGTCAAGGTACCACACGTTTAGTGGAGATCTAAGTTCAGTCACCGCCTTATGGATAGCGAGACTGAAAACCAGCGGCCCAAGTGGGTCCCCCTGCTGCGCTCCAACCTGAGAGAGGATGCGAGTTCCGTTGTAAAAAAGATAAGAAGGATAGCGATAAGCTTGAAATAAGAAGGGATACAGCGTAGGAGTTTTCTCCTGAACCTCAGTCAAAAGAACGTCCCTCTCGACTGTGTTGAAGGCGTTTCGCACATCTAACTTAACGATCACTGCGCCTGCATTCTCCCGCTCCATCGCAAATGTACGCGTCGCATGTATAGCTGCCTCGCAGCCCAACCTCGTACCAAAGCCCAATTGGTGAGGCTGCAGGTAAGTCGCCAAATCAGCCCTAACCGAGCGACATCCCAGCCTTCCAACCAAACGGCGGAACGAGCTCCCTATCGCAATAGGTCTCACCCCCCCATCCTTTTTAGTCAAAGCGCACAAAGACGCCCCGTACAGATAAGGGCAGACCTCAAGGTTGAGCTGGCCACTCAAAAGAAAATTACACAGCTTTGTAAGGGATTCCAGTAGTCGACGGCCGTTGTCGCCCGCAGACCCCGAAGTCAGTTCCTTCAAGTGCGCGGGGCGCATGCCGTCCAACCCCGCCGCCGACGCGTCATGAAATGACCCAACAGCCTGAGCCACCTCCTCGACGCTAACGGTCAAAGCGGGGATGGACCGGTCCGGCGCCTGCGGGAAAACAAGAGGGCGGGAAGGACTCGGGTGCTTGGCTCGCAGTGAGGTGAGGACTTCAGGGCTCGCTGATGCGACTGCGTCCTCCGACATTAACACGCGCGCAGCGCCTCGTATATCCCCCTCGAAAACTTTTCCCTCTATTGTCCTCCATATTGATGGCCGTCCGGAAAAGGAACCGCCACTAACGTTGTCGAATTGCGGAGATTGAGTACCAACAGTCTCAACATTAGACTTGACCTTGGATGTCAAGTTTCCAGGCCCCGTGGCATCGGGGGTTTTTAATGCCGAGTAGGCGAAAGTGAGCAGTGAGTACCAGTCGTCGACCTGGTTCTTGTCAACGCAGTTGTTAATAATCTCATACAACTTACCCGCCGCTGTGCTTCTTGCGCCTCTGGGGATATGTTTCAGCACACGGACGGTATTCCTAAGCGAAGACAAATCATCCAGTGACCGGACAGGGCCCACACTGGGCCCAGAAGCGGACAAAATCGGAGCGCGATCGGTAGTGGTGGCGCCGCGGCCGGATACACCTTTATGCATCCTCCCCATATGTACACTTAAACCGTGTGGACCAAAGACACGAGAGGAGCCGGGGCAAAGTGGGCACGTCGATGAAAGGGAGTTAGATGCCATTTTTTGTTGGATAAACAGGACCTATGCCGGGTTTAAATACTCAAGGAGTGGTGTGGATAGTCTAAGCGTATTTAACCATTGTGACAAAAGTTTATAGGGTAAATAGAACCTATGAATAAGTTACATTACATAGGTAGTCGAGTAAATAACCTACTACTACTACTACACAGAAAAAAAAAATAAGTTATTCATATCACCGTGTATAAAATGAATTACAATAGGTATGTCGATTTTTTCGGTAAAGTTAAATAATTAAAAAAGAAACTAACAGTAGTAAAATAAATAAAATAATAACAACAACAACAATAATTTGTGGTGTAAAGGACCAACTTAATCAAAAACCATCGCCAAAAACACGGTAGGTTGTAATAAAATAAGCTGGAATTGTTACATCAGCCATTAAAAGTCTGAGATATAAAATAAAATCGAAACTACAGTTCAATAGATAATAATAATAGTACCTAATTCAGGAATAATACTTACAGATTATAAATAAATAAATTAAATCAATCAAATCTATATACCAAATCTCTGCGAGATGTCAACAACTAACACAATATTTACAGATTATAAATAGGTTAAATCCATCTAACAATATAAACTATATGATAAAAATTAAACTAAAAGGGCAAAATCCGCCAATACGTAGAAATCCTCAATAAACTCTTCAAGATAATCCGTGGACCATGGCCTTCTGGGCGTTGGCGACTAGTTAGGTAGTTGAAGATATTAAGGGGCTGGGCGCTTCGCGAAGAGTCGCCATATAATAGTAGCGCCTGTCAAAATTTAATGGCAACTGGAGAGATTGCTCATTACTTTCCAGAAGGCGAATTGTTTATGTTTTCGTTTGTATATTATTGGTTTATTTTCTACCCACATGGGCTTCACAATTCATAATCACCAAATATGAAATTAGATTTATGATCTTAGATTTTTCCAAAACAAAAATAGCACTACACAAATCACTTATGATTAATTGAAGACTTCGACAAATAGAACACGCGTCACTCCTTATTTAAATCAACAAGACACTTTCAAGTATTTTAATAATAATTTGTTTCCAGAGGACACGCACGCGTGTGCGTTATTTAAATTAGTCATTACAATCTATCAATTTATTTATTTACTAATTTATAAACATTGTAATAACTTGACGGTGCTACATAAACCTTTTTAGGTTTTTCCGTGCACCGACGTATCCGTAGTACGTTATACGTACGTACGTACGTACGTAGTTATAAAGGGGAAAGATTTGATTTATCGTTTGTTTGTTTAAGATTTAACTCAAAAACTAGTGGAGCGATTTCAAAAATTCTTTCACCATTAGAATGATACATTATCACTGAGTAAAATAAGATATAATATTATAACCCGAAATTCACGCAGAAACTCCAAAATTATGACGGGTAAACCGCGGGGAACAGCTATACGTGATGAATGTACATACATACCTAACAATGATTTTTAAATTTACGTTTATCAGTTTGTACGCGCATAACAAATGCACTAATGTCAAGAGGTATAATAATAATATGGCACATGGAATTCATAGAGTCGAATCCGTATCCAGATTCCATAAACACACGTTCCAAAGACCTTCGTGTGTTTTAATAAAGGACTAGCTGTGCCCCGCGGTTTCACCCGCGTGAGTTTTGGCATCTTTCTGGGATCGAGGAATCTTTGCCGACGCAGGCAGAACAACGCGCCAAAGTTTCATCACAATCGGATCAATGGTTTCGAAACGCATAGAGGACAGACATACAAACATTCATTTTTATTTATAAAGAAAATAAGACTGGTTTAAAATTTGTAGAGTTACCTATAAGGGTCTCTCAAAAAATAATCATTCCTTTATATTTGACCAAGGATTTTTTTTTTATAAATCCTGCAATTGACCAAGGATTATATAAAGTATCAAAGATATAATGTTCAGAATAACACGTCTGCTGTAGCTGTCTTGAAAATGACTGGAACACTTGAACGTTTCGGGGTCGCGATATCGTCTTCAGTAATGGGGCTTTTATCGATTTAGTGTTGTGCAATCGTATAGTATTCTAACTCATCGATAAGAACTTCAAAACTACTACTACTAATTTCAAATTTAGTAAAAACTAAGTACGTACTATGTTCTCTGTTCTATCAATCTTATTAACCTTAGTTTTTACGTCGTTATTGATAGATACTGATAATACACTTGCTAATATTATAGCAATAATGACACTATATAATAAAATATACATTACTATGTAAATGCATTTATTTTCACAAAAACGTTGTTTTTCGTATGCGATATTAATTTATTAATTTGCTTCGCTTAATTTATGATTAAAAATTACCAGTAAATATATCACAGATAAAGAAGAAATAGTCATAAATTTTATCGATATAAAATTTATTATCGACAACAGCTGCTACTCATTGCTACTACAAACTAATCCTACAGCACTCAGACGCAAGGTTGTACACAAGGCAAAGACACACAAATGCATACAGCTTCTTGGAATTTCCTTCGATTGTAACAAGTGCTTACTGTAGATAGGTACTCTATAGCTATATCAAATCACTCGATATGTCCCGAGTCCTGACGTACAGAGATAAGGTACACATATTATGTTCAAGGCGTCATTTTCAAATTCCTTTCAAAGCACAAAAACAATTTAAGTTCGCTCCACTCAAGAGACTAGTCAGTTCCACCACCTGTGAAATTTGCTGAATGCGGTTCTATGCCTACTAATTCTATATACCTATGGATGTATATTATAGTAGATCTTACAATGAATCGTATTCAATACGAATTTTAATAAATATTTTCTCGCCTTACGGCTGTTTTTTATTAATATACCTAGGTACTTACCTTAATCACTACATATTATAAAACAAAGTCTTTCGCCGCGTGTGCCTGTCTGTCTGTCTATCTGTTCCCAATAAACTCAAAAACTACATAAAAGATTTTCATGCGATTTTCACCAATAAATAAGAGTAATTCCAGAGGAAGGTTTATAGGTAGGTATAGTTTACACTGGAATTCCAGGAACTCCGAAATTACCGCGAGTGAAACCGCGAGAGACAAATAGTTATATCATAAAATAGATACTAATATTTTTTCTTTTCTCATGTATTCTTAAAATTGAAGTGAGTTTAAGTGACTAAGTTTTAAGTGACGCTATTTCTATTAATACTTAGTAGTCAGCCTTGAGACCTAAAGTCAATTATTATATTATATAGTTGCCTCTGCCCCTGAAAGAAAGCAATTTCCATTTATACAATGCTCATGTTTACTAATAATAAATACATACAAATAAAATTATAGTGTCCGTATGTATATAGTTTTTGATATTTGGGCATTGAGATTTACATTTTAATGACATTTTTATTATTTCTATTTCCTGATTGACGGTCAATTTATCCTTTGATATTTTTATTAGTAACTAGCTGCACCCCGCGGTTTCACCCGCGTGAGCTCCAAAGTCGCCTAATTTACTCTTTACAACATCAGCTAATTAGCAGTGAAAGTCCCGTCAAAATCAAATCGGTCCAACCGTTTCGGAGATTCGGCCGCGTGAGTTTTGGAATTCCCGGAACTTCTTTTATTCTTATTTTCCTTACAATAATAACTAACACAACAAAAAAAGGATTAGCGAAATTGGTCCAGCCGAACACTGCGTGGTGCCGTGACTATAAGGGAAATAGGGATTCAATCTAAGATCAATAAACACTGTCGTAAACTGAGTAGTGAGTAGGTATAGGTACTTATATTATTATTATTATTATTATTATTATAAAAGCGTGTTAATTTGTTCGCCATCCAGCTTTCATGTCTCCAAGGATCGACTAGTGCTTTATTTATTTATTTATTTTTTCGGTAAAGATACTACATACTAGTTACTTCTAGCAGTATTACATTATCTGTGCTTCTAGAGAAAATCCAAAATTAGTACGGGAAAAACCGCAGGCAACAAATATTTGTCATAGCTACTAGCTTCTTCCAGGAATCCGCTTTCAATCACACAAAAGTTCTCTCAGAACCGTAAACTTGCGAAACAGTCAAGTATTATACGTAAATAAGTATATCCTTGAAGAATGAGTCTTTCAAGGAATCCATTGGCATGGACGAATTATTAATCTGACATTATTCGTAACCGATGAAGAGCTTCTGTTTTAATTTTCATATTTTATATAAAATTAAATGAGAAACGAATTTTATACATAATATTAATGTTTTGTTTGGGACGTGAGTGTTTGATACCTATAATCTAGCGGATACATATGTAAACAGGTAAAAATAGAGATATCCATACTAATATTATAAATTCGAAAGTGGGTTTGTTTTTTTGTTACGCTATCACGCCTTAACGACTCACCCGATCGTCATGAAATTTTGTACACGTTGTCAGGGGTACAGGGAAGGACATGGGATACTTTTTATCCCGGAATTCCCGAGGGAACTCTGAACTTATCGCAGGTGAAACCGCGGGGAACAACTAATACAACAAAATAAAACAAACAAAAATAAAACAACTAAATTTTAAATGGATACTTACATGCGTAAAAAAATATTCGCAGGAGTAGGTATATACCTATAGAGTAAAAATAAATAGGCTTTGATAGATATTGATGTTTTGTGTGGAAGCATAGATACGTATAGAATGAATAGGCATACAACTGCATTCAGTGCTCACAGAGCAGCATTTTGCTGCTTGGGATGGAACTGAAAGTGTGGCTGTAGAACTACAAATTACATGATAACATCTTTTGGCGCAATCAACATTTAAAGTGCTTTGGCTCGAACGTAATTTCGCGTCGTTCCACGCACGCATCGATTGTTTTTTATGCTTTTTTGAATGAAACCACAGCTCTATGTGTTTATATGTGGAAATTTAGAATATAAAATTACGCCTAGACTAGAATAACCTGGCTCTGTGTCACCATCGCTATAATAGTATAGTCTAGTTTAATATTTATTTATGTTGCAATTTCTTAAAATCTGAATAAAAATCAGCCAAGTTTAAGTCAAAGTTTTACAGTGAGATTTGCTCCTCGAGCCAAAATACGTAATAAGTAATGAGACCCATTTGCTGTGTGGCTGCTGCTCATAGGCCAAACTGCACCATCACTCTGTCTCTATAAGGGTATCCTCATATAGCACATCAATACTGGCAAACATGCCTTAAACCCGATCGGCTATCACGACGGAGTGTTGGAGACCTTTATCGAGCAATAGCGATGCGGTTTTGAGCACTCGTTTCAATTTCCACCCGACGACAACCAAAAAGGTTATTTCTTATTGCTATATTCTGTGGGGGATATACAACCTAATATTTCTAAAATTGCGCATTTACCAGCTTTCGATTCTGTGGGGGATATACAACCTAATATTTCTAAAATTGCGCATTTACCAGCTTTCGTCACACTGTACTTCTGAGATAAGTACACATCCTGACATAAATATTGCGTAATAAAATGAGACAGACCACAAACTATACAGCATTGACATAATTTACGAATTGGTACCAATGTTACGAGCATCTTTATCTAACTGGATACACTTGTTTTCACAAGTGCTCTTGAAGAAACAGTTTGTGTAGAAGGTAAGTAGGTACAAGATAACAATAGAAATTGCGGAAGCTTGGCTTTTGTTCGTAAAAGTCAATAAGTGGAAAGGATGGTGGGAAATACCAAAAAACTAATATTTTTATATACCGAGATTTTATATCAGGAATTATCACCTACGGATTTCTAAAAATGGTTAGGTTAAGTTCGGATTTGTTAGTTCCATATTTTAGGTAGGTACCTAGGTAAAATATGTACACAAATTTTATTGTATCAAAGAAACTAAGAAGTAGTTCTTAAATATAACGGAATTATCGAAATCAGACCAATCCTACGGAAAAATTAATTATCTTTTAAGGGCCATAAATCTGAAATTCTTGTAAGAAATATCATTGTGCAGCATTGTAACATGATATAAATAAGTTTTATTGAAAACAACCAAAAGTTTTGGAATTTTATTGAAACTTTTTGACATCAAGTTTAAATCAATATGATGAAAAGTTACCCAATATTTTCTCTATTCTACATACTACTAGCGATTTATATACATAATTATGTTTTTTCATAGTAATTTCACTCTATAGTATGCACCTTAACGTTAAATGGCAACTCGTTTTATCGATGACGTCATATTTTATTATGATAAATGTCAGTTCGTAGCATTTTAAAGTTCTACGTCCATGAATTGTTGAAGAACAGCTGAATTTAACATTGAACACTCATATCAAAGTTGACTACAAATTAGTCTCTATAGAAAAAAACTTCTTTAAAAAACTTTTTTATGAAACAAGCTTTTATTCAAATGCGCTAAAAAGAATAAACCAGGCCTTGTCCTCCAAACTAAACGTGTAGGTACCCAAAATTTCAGCTCAATAATCGGTTGAAGATGATTTGCTTCAAAATTGAGTTGCAAGATTCCACCCGTGCAAATATAGTTACATACATACCTACATTGCAAGTTAAATAAAAGCTTTAAAAAAAGATAGGTAGTTATTGTACTATTTCATAGCTACAATTTAGAAAAAAAAACGAGTGTCCTCTCAGAATACTTCCTGTGAATCTGTGTTTTCCCGCGTCTGACGTTAACGAAAGCATTATATTACGTTTGCGTCCTCGAGTACAAGTATTGAAGAATTGAAGAAGTCCCGCGTCGGATCGAGGCTGAATCATTGCATAAGACCGAACACGTGATTATGGACGTTTATTAAAGTTAATGACGGTAGTATCTCTAACCGCCGCACTCAGAGTCGACTTTAATGATTACTTAGTTCAGTATAGATTTTTAAAACAAAACTGCCGCAATCAGACAATTTTAATAAATTAATGTTAATTGGCATTTAACTAATTAAGTTACATTTCATTAAATGCCAATTAACATTAATTTACTAAACGTCTCTGATTGCGGCAGTTTTGTTTTAAAAATCTATACTTAACTAAGTAATCATTAAAGTCGACTTTGAGTGCGGCGGTAAGTAGTTTGTGAGTTAATGAGACACCCTACTGTTTTATTATGCTACGGTCATATTTCCATGTGTTCTTTTTTTCTTTCATAACATTTCTAATTTTATATTTATTTGTTATCAACCCTAAGGTATTGAATAAAAATGAATATAGTTACCAAGATAGTAGAATTAGAAAAGTAGTAATATGAATTATGAAGTGATGAGCGGAAACTGCTCTAAAATCTTTTGGAAATTATAGTAGGTACTAGGTAATACCTATATGGTATATGTCATCGGACATAAGAGCCGTTAATTTACAAAATAACGCTAATTTTGTATAATGCCGAGGACTGAAAATGCACTGCGGTGGGTGGAGCACATCGGAAATCGGTAACAATTGATTCTTTTTTTTCTGTCCTCAGCACAAAAAAAACACGCGTTGAATAGAGAAACTCCTCCTTTTTTGAAGTCGGTTAAAAATCCCGCTCGTTTATAAACTAACGATTCTTCTATTACTTGGTGCTATATGTATATACGTATATAATAAAGCTTATTTGTCTGTCTGTCTGTCTTTGCACGCATCACGGAATAAACTGGACGAATTTAAATGAAATTTGGCATAGACTATAGAGGTATCTAAAGGATTAGTATTATATTATCTGTGCTAAAGGTAAACAAAAATGTTCATCCATGCGATGATCGAACCCGCTACACCTAGCATCAGTCAGACTTGATAACCACCAAACCAATGGTGTCATCAATAATAGTAACTATAAATTATTGATAGTCGCTGTTCCTGAAATATAGAGTCGATATTGTTCCTGAAATATAGAGTCGATATTATTAGCAGAAGGTTATATTCACTTTCTCTCTTATTACCTTATCCACAGAACTAGAAAGATCAGTCAGGCACATGGACCAATTAAACAAGTTTTATTGGTCTAGTTTCATTGGTCCATGGTCAGGCATCAAATTAAAGCTCTTAATCAATCTTATATAACAATAGAAAAGAAAAACATTTTTAACCCACTTCCAAAAAGGGGGAGGTTCTATGTTCGATTGTATGTATGTTTTTTTTTAATGTATGTTCACCGATTAAGTACTCGAAGACGGTTGGACCGATTTGAAAAATTCTTTTTTTGTTTGAAAGGGTATACTCCCAATTAGGTCCCATTGCCACCAAGTCGGGATCTGATGATGGGATCTTGGAGAAATCGAGGGAACTTTTCAAAAATTATAGGCACACCTATAACGATTTGGGTATTTTTTATAGTAATAGTTTAATTGCTTTCGAAAAGTAAAATTTGAAGAAATGGAACTGCAGACCAAAGATGGTCATCGCTACTACTCAACAATAATACGTATTTCACAGATTCCGATTCGTTTAATGTGGTTTCTAAACAATTTATGTTTGTCACAATGTATATGGTGAAGTGGAACTGATGATGATGTACCAGGAGAACTCCTCAAAAATTAACGTCCCTGCATCGGGAAAAGCAATATTTTGTAAAAGGTTATAAGCAGTTGACAGTAGGCTATTGTAACTTAGATAAAGTACAAACCGACTCACTAAAATGCAAGAAATAAACAAATTTTTAACAAAAAAATTAAAACCGACTTCCAAAAACACAAAACTAAAAAGCTAAAATTAAAAAGTTAAAAATAACAAAATACCGAATTAATCCAAAAGCCAAAAACACACGTAATATTACTATTGGTTTGTGCTACCACTGATCGGTATGAAGTCGGTGACAAGCCAAATATGGAGGGGGTAGATGGGCTAAGTCGACTCCCGCCACCAACTCTTCGTGAGCAGAACAACCCAAGTGGGCAGACACCAGCGGGCTTGTCACCGAATTCAAACCAATCAGTGGTAGCACAAACTAATAGTAATATTACGTGCGTTTTTGGCTTTTGGATTAATTCGGTATTTTGTTATTTTTAGCTTTTTAGTTTTGTGTTTTTGGAAGTCGGTTTTTAACAATTATAGTACCTATACTCAAATAATATAACTTGCTGTTTCCGAGGTTTCACCTGGGTTCCACCTATTTTATCATCTTCGATGTAAAACTTTTAAACTTTTGCCTGCATTATAAAAACACCCGAACTTTATTCATGCTTTGAAAAAAGTTTCTATACCCAGTGGTTTGACCTATGAGGAACATTGTTTTTTTTTATATATCTTTACAGTTATTGATAGAAGAGACTTACATATATACTGACAGTCATGTGATAGATATATTTCACAACACACATCCACACATCTACTACATTCCACTCTAAGACTTGCCCAATTA
The DNA here is from genome assembly GCA_907165275.2 of Zygaena filipendulae. Lineage (NCBI taxonomy): Eukaryota > Metazoa > Arthropoda > Insecta > Lepidoptera > Zygaenidae > Zygaena > Zygaena filipendulae. The sequence continues at coordinate 3,356,235 of OU015668.1, forward strand.
TTTTAAAAGCTGCCATTTAATAAAAAAAGAAGATAACTAAAGGTTAAAGTGAAGTAAATGCGGGTGATTTAAGACGGCGGATGGTTGATAGTATCGTGGAATCTACATTTTTTTAAATAATGTTAACTAATTTTATCGACAAAATAGTTAAGTACCTTTTCCTTATATAAACATTTTCGTAAAAACTATAATAACTTACTATTTTTATGCTGTTTAGTTTTTTTTGTTTAATAACACGCTGAACAAAAAAAACAATCAAAACATCGGAACATCCTTGCGATTATTTTGCGTTCAATCCGAAAGCATATCAAAACAACCCAAAAAGTGCATATTGATCTTTATAATGATTTTAATACACCAGTATTTACCATGGATTCATGATCATTGTCATTATACAGTGCTTATCCTTCTCTAGCTGACTTATCAGCATGTAATGAGGTGAGCATCTCTTTGTTACAGGAGCGTAATAGGATAGGTAGGTACGTACCTACTTAATTTCCACAGTTGGTTTCATGCGATATACACACGTGACTGGTGTAATATCATTACTGAAGCGGAGAGCGGCATTCTAATGTATTCCGCCCAAGCTATATTGAAGCTTTTATCGTAGCATTCGTAGCAGTCATAGAATAATTCAACCTGCTGTTAACAGATACTTGAAAATACAAATATTAAAGATAATTGAAATGCAACTCATAAACAGATAAGAATTTGATTAGGCGCTCCTTATATTATTACTAGCTGTCCCCCGCGATTTCATCCGCGGTAATTTCGGAGTTCCCGCGGAGGTTGCGGGAAAAAAGTACTCTATGTCCTTCAGTTCCCGAGGGAATTCCGGGATAAAAACTATCCTATCTTTTAAGTTGGACCATATCATAAATGGTTGCAAAATTTTATCAAAATCCGTTCAGTAGTTTCGGAGTCCATCGCGGACAAACAACGTGACACGTGATTTATATATATTAGATAAGATTAATATAAATGCGGAAGTTACTCTGTGTGTCTTTTACCTTCGCGCAACTACTTAACCGGTCATCATGGATTTTCACATACACATTGAAAAAGGACAATTATTTATTTCAAAATTGTATGGTTTTAAAATTTATTTTAATTTTCGTACATTATTTACAATGTCAAACTATAATGGAACGCCGGTCGATGACTGGCTGGCATATATGCAATTGTATAAGTACCAACCGATACACAACACAGCATCGTTCTGAAATCAGGACAGGAAACGCATCGGGAGCCAAGAGCGCGGTTAATATGCACTCAGGTCAGCTGTTACGGTTACCTTGCAAAAGTCTCCAAACGAAATAGGTTCATGAACCTGTCTCGTCTCGGTTTAATGTTTGTTTGTTGCGCTCTCAATATGGGTCATAAACTTTTATATTGCTCAATAGGTATCGAGATTAATCACAAAGATGCCCATCTTCATTTTGGGAAAAGAATGACTTTCAACTTACAATATTTTAAACACATCTTTATTGATCTGATTTATCAATAAAGAGCTTTAGATAACTTATGTAAAATAAGGTCGTATGGTCGTGCATACGACTTGCTTTGACGAAAAAGTTGCTTCAACTCATTGATATTAAATGTATTAAAACTTCAACTAGTAGGTAAATGAGAGTTCTTGAGTTAGTGCACACATAAATGATCTTGTTGATTGATTAAATAAAACGTATTTTATTATTAAAGAATAAATATTTATCTAGTATATGTAATCATGGTGATGAACATTTACGTAATGCCAGTAATGTTCTAGATGCAATAGCACTCTCGCCTCCGAGCACGGAAGCTAATTTTAGTAACCGCGGGGGGCAATCAAGAAAATTATTTTTACTTGATTCAATTCATCTAGTATGTATTTCCCGAAGAATAATTTAACCATAGCAATTTTAGGTGGGCTATGGGCTAATCTTTTCTTATTCGATTCCATTGTACCGAATTGCCCGAGCTTACTCACTCATATTTACATTATCGTAACTTTTCTTTGAGTGAACCGATTGTGACGAATTAAAACCCCGCATTTAACTACGCTATAAGGAAGGCAAATAAGAAAACCCCTTTGACATAATTGCTCATTGTCGTTTGTGGCACACGGGTCACGTAAATTTTTTTGGTTACTTGTACAATGCGAGTACTTACTAACGAACAAGGAAACAAAACTAAAAAGCCATTGAAGAGTGACAAGAAAAACACCAAGGCTGTCACGGCTGAAGAATTTATTCGATAAACAATAGGAAATCATTAAACTGATGATAGAGGAAGAGTGTAAAAAAATTAAATTAACCGAAAACTTTTTATCCAATTAAGTAAATTGACTTTACTTACTTGACTTATTGTCCTATGTCCCCTGAGTGGGGCAGAGGGCGTCCACAATGCTCCGCCATCTCGCTCTGTCTTGGGCTGCGTTCTTCAGCTCGGGCCACGTCAGTGTGACCATCCTCAACTCCGCCGCCACCGAGTACCGCCAAGTTTGTTTGGGACGGCCACGTTTCCTCTTTCCTTGGGGAGTCCACTCTAGAGCTTGTCTGGGAATATGGCTAGAGTCCCTTCTGAGTATGTGACCTATCCACGTCCACTTGCGGCGCTTGATCTGGTGGCCGATCGGTGTTTCATCACAGCGCTCCAACAGCACCTAAATAAATTGACTTACCGCCGTACTCAGAGTCGACTTTAATGATTACTTAGTTAAGTATAGATTTTTAAAACAAAACTGCCGCAATCAGACAAGTTTAATAAATTAATGTTAATTGACATTTAACTAATTAAGTTAAATCTCATTAAATGCCAATTAACACTAATTCACTGAACGTCTCTGATTGCGGCAGTTTTGTTTTAAAAATCTATACTTAACTAAGTAATCATTAAAGTCGACACTGAGTGCGGCGGTTAGGCAGTTTTATATAATGAGAACAGAAAAAAGTAGTTTAACTCGAGTAGGCTGCGATTATAGGTTACAAAAAAATTATGATTAAGAAGACCTTCAACTCACTATCTAGTAGGTACCTATACTTACATCAGGTCATTCCAAATTTTCCCCATCACCATTGTATAATTCCCATTTGACACCTATTTGACACCGGTGGGGACATTGATCCAATAATCCTTTACCTACACCAAGTAGGTAACCAAGAAACTTTTTTTATAAAGCAACCATATTTATTATAATTTAGGTCGCCACAATGTAAATAAAAAATACTGGCTGAATAGCTAGCCGGCCAAAGAAAAAGAAATAGGTGGGAAAGCGTCAAGCGACTATCCAATCTTCACTCATTTTTTCTTTAGCTAATTCCTATTTTTATTTTGACTTTCCTTGCATTCGTAATGAAAAGCACAGTGTTACCCTCGGGAGAAAGTAACTTAGGTATTTAGTGCCTCGAACTATAGGCGCCCTCGCTACGCTCGGGCGCCAAACCCCGTCTCGGCACTAAATGAGTTACTTTCACCCCTTGGATAACAATGTACTATTTTTTATGATGAAAATGTGATGAAAACATAACATTACTTCTCTTTCGAAATGACTGCTTAAAACATTAAATAGGACGCAATGATAACACGCAATACGATCTAACCTAGCTATACATAATACATAGACTTTGCCTGTTAGATATATCTAAGACATCCCCTGTATTAGACAGGAGGATTATTATTTAAGGAGAAGAACAGCTAAAGCTTTTTTACTCGTATTTATATTTATGTGACACAAGTCACAACATGAACCACGGCCAAAAATAATTAGTGAATGATAGAGACAATCACTGCAGCGATAGCATATTGATTGACAAATCCACTTGAGAGATTATTAGATATAAATTAACCTCAGGGTATTTTTTGCGATCACGGTTATTTTGTGTAGTATCTAAATCACTAATCCGTACAGTGTTAATATTATTAAATCAGACCAAATAAGACTTATTTCGTCTTAGATTATTGAAAGCATATACCTAGTTTACTATAGCTGTTCCCGCTTTTTCACCCGCGTAAATATCGGAGTTCCCGGGGGAATACCGAGACAATAAGTACCCTAGGTCCTTCTCTGAACCTCTGACAAGGTGTATGCAAAGTTTTTTTTTAACAATAAAATTAAAAAACTTCCAAAAACACTAAAATTCACTATACTAAAAAGCTAAAAATAACACAATTCCGATTTAATCCAAAAGACCAAAATATTTGCACTATATTTTGTTATTTTTAACTATTTAGTAGATATACCTACTTAGTGCAATTTTGTATTTCTGGAAATCGATTTTAATTTTTTTTGTAATTGTAGAATATGTAACAAAGTACTAATATTTTCTACGAGGTAGGTATAGTTCTAAAAATTCACGCGGCTTATGAGTTTTCGTGTAGGTTAATCACAATGGGCTTACAGTACAGTACAGTAGGTATAGGTACGTATGTGTATATATTCTGTTACTGACGAGGGGATAATGAACAGCGCTTGTGTTGTGATTACCTACATAATGTTATGTACATATATCACTTCGAAATTGGACGTACAGGATTAATTAAAATAAATTGGACCGAGTTTTGTGGATTAACATAGTGACTCTTACATGTCGTATGTTTCCACTGGAGCCTGGAAATTTATTTTTTTGGGCCAGAATTATGATTTGTTATGTGAAAATTTTCATGAAATCATTGTTGCTAGCTGTAAAAGTAATAAAATAGCTGTTCCCTGCGGTTTCACCCGCGGTAATTTCGGAGTTCCCTTGGGAATTCCGGGATAAAAGTGCCCTCTAGATGTCCTTCTCTGTATCCCTGGAAACGTGTAGTTATACAAAATTTCATGATGATCGTTTGAGCAGTTACGGCGTGAAAGCGTAACAAACAAACTCGTTTCATCGTTTTAAATAGGATGACACCTTTTTTGCTAAAATGGGACATAGGCATATAAACCACTGTACAGTGAAGTTGCCTAAAATAATTAGATCCTATCTATTTGTGTTTGTAACAAGCTCATAGTATATTAAAAAGTAAGCTAATACTAATAATTATCATAATTACTGCTTGTACATATCTACAATAATTTGACCTGGAGCTATACATACCTGTGACGATTCACAGCTAATATTATAATTAAAAATAATTTTAACATTACTTCGAAATTTTATTCGTCAAAATTGCACACTTTTGTAAAGTCAAACTTACAATCAACCAAATTTCAAGTAAAAGTTATAATACTTTTAAAGAGATCGTGGTTAGAGCCCCATCTTCTTAATATATAAAAATCACGTGTCTCGTTGTTTGTCCGCGATGGACTCCGAAACTACTGAATCGATCGTGATGAAATTTCGTCACTATGTTGTATTTGGCCCAACTTAAAAGATAGGATAGTTTTAATCCCGGAATTCCTGTGGGTACTCCGGAATTAATTCAAGGATCAGCTAATCACCTTAAACTACTGTCAGGGCCGTCAGGGGTACAAAGAAGGACATAGAGTAGATACTTTTTTCCCGAATTCCCGCGGAAACTCCGAAATTACCGCGGATGAATTCGCGCGGGACAGCTAGTTATTATATATATTTCACATACTTACCTACAGTTTTGAATCCTTAGGTATAAACCTTTAGCAGATTATAAAGGGGATATTATTTTACAAAAATTATTAATATTTGAATTAAAAAATCAACAACAAATTAATACTTTTTAACAAATTACTGATATGCTGTCCCATGCCTTTTCGCAACTACAAATCAACCCAGCAATATGTATTTATTTATCCCAAAATCCTTTTTTGCTTACATCTATATCTATACATATAAAAATATGCTTTGTCCTGAATGACTATAGTGGATCAACGCACAGTTTAAACCGCTGATCGTTGAGACCTGAAATTTGGAGGGTGTGTTCTTTGTATAACGAAGGCATCCGATAAGAAATATTTTTTTAAAATTCCACCCCCAAGGCGATGAAAAGGGGTTTCAAAGTTTTTACGGAACAATTCCGTGGGAACTTCGAAATTATCGCGGGTAAAACCGCGCGGGACAACTAGTTATAAAAAAAACCTTGTGATAAATTTTATGGAAAGGACGCTTCTCTAAACAATACATTTAGATAAATAAGTAGCTGATAATATCCTTACGTTACTCCACGTCCGGCAATATCCTTAGATAGAAGTACTAAATGAGCTCACTAATATACGTTTTGAATTAAAATCATAAACACAAGACCAGAAACTTCCCCTTAACTTCAAGTTCTCTGAAGGTTGCGTCATCATAGCTGTCAGCTATATAAATATCCACGGATAGCTGTCACTCGCAAAATTTTTCTAAGCCTGTTATTTTATCCTACTTATTGAAAAAGAAAATATTCTTTAGTTAAAGTAGGTAACTAGGTATATATTTTCATCGACTAATAGGTCAGACGATGCTTGTCCACACTTATTCCTGCGGTAATTTCAGAGTTTCCGTGAGAATTTCGAGTTAAAAAGTACCATATGTCCTTCTCTGTACCCCTGACAATGTGCACGCCAAATTTGATCCAAATCCGTTCAGCTGTTTTTGCGTGATTGAGTAACAAACATCCAAACATCCACACTTTCACATTTATATTATTAGTAGGATTATAAAAACAAAAATGAAAGTTATATTAATTGACAATAATATAATATACTACTTACCAAAAACTAACCAACAAAGTACCTACCTACCAACATAATTATGTCGAAAACAGTGTACTTTTCTCAAAATATTATTTCCGAAAGTGATTAAGTATTATAATTAACACTTTTACCCCTTGTAACATAAATAACACAGACTAACAACATTATTTTTCATAGTAGAGACACAGATGGTAGAGACGATATTATGGTAGTGAAGCGATAATATGTAACGTGTTAGTATCGACAACCTTATTGTTGTAGTTTTATAGAACGTGTTCGAATTTTGAATTAATATTACGATTAGGTACCTACGTAATGAAATGTTACTCATGTGTTACTCATACTTACTTATTCCTCGAATAAGGAGTTCAAAATATTGTGTCTAATTATATCTATCACAGAATGACTAATACACAATATTTATTTACGCCAATATGATCCTGTAACCGCAAGTTACCTAAATAAAATATGAAATAAACTCTTGTGATGGTCATTGTCGTCATCGTAATTTTTTATTAGGTACTTACTTACTATATTTTCTAAATCTGAAAAATGTGTAATAATTATTCTGGATAACCAAATTTATTAAAAAGAAGAATTCCTAAAAAATCCACGCGGGTAAACTAACAGGGAACAGCAAGTAAGTAAGTATGTGTGTTGTATTTTTTTTTTATACTTATGTATAATTATATACCTACCTAAGTGATTTTGAAAATAATTGATCACTATATTTTTTATTTCATGAACTTTTTAGGGAACTGTTTACGAGTTTTGTCCCAGATATAAAAGACGGTTGAATTTCGAGAGCCATGTTCCTTACTTAACAAAGTAGCTAGTAGCTATACCACAAGTGGTTGAAGCAACAAACGTAAAACTTAGGTAGTGATTACATCTTTGGTGCGCTCTCAGACGAAATGGTGCGCTGTATACGACTTCCACCCGACAACAAGCATGATGTATTGCACAAAGCCCGCAAAGTTTAATGTGTCTTCTGGTTTTGGCATAATGACAATGAACCAATCAACGAACGTAGGTACACGACAACAACGGGTAGCATTTTTGGAAGCGGTTGTTACCCTGCCACCAGGTGGCAGCAAGGTGACGCCGGGTACCACCGTACCTTGTACGCTGCCACTGTTACTCTACCATTGTGAAAATCTATATGTCGCAGCCAACTATCGGCATTTTGTTTGCAACCAAGAAAAGAAAATGCGTTGTGTCGGGTGCTCGCGCATCGGGTATCGAGGATATCGGTACCATTTGACTCTTTTGCTGTCACAGTTCAGACACAACCGCGGATCCACCCAATTGAACAAGGTGGACATGCCCACAACCCTAATTGAGGTCGATGTATAGGTACTTGAGACTTGAGAATGTCTTCGGAGGGACTTTACTTTTTTTAGTTAAGAGCTTTTCCACGTAAATCAAATGTTAATCTCAGTAAAAAAGGGGTCCAGATATAACGCCAAGAGCCACATTATGGGCCAAATTTGAATAAATGATTTTGAGTTTTGACTTTTCATTCTATAGGTACATGCTTGTTAATTTACTAGTGTTCGCTGCGTGCGGTTTTGCCCGTATGAACTTACAGGTCTTGGCCAAGGCATCATACATAAATCTCTCCTTTGTAGGATGCAATGTACTGACCTAAGTAGTCCGACTTGCACTTGACCGATATTTTAATGGCCGTGTCCAAAACTCTTTTGAGAACTAGATCCGCGCCTAACCTATTGTGTGGGTTATATTAATAATATACAAAACGCCGACAGTTAATTGAACGTCTGATTAAACTAATTGGCTGCGACATGTTACATAATATGATTCACTATACAGTATACTCGGTCAAACCACATCCTTAGAGCTCTAAACCTACTATTATATCCACAGTAAATGTGGAAGATTGTGAAGATGTTTGGATTGGATATTTTCTGGCTCTGTCATAACTCGCACATGAATGGCTGAACAGATTTGGAAGAAACATAGCAAGTAGCCCATGGTCTGTGTAATACACAGTACGATACACAGAGCGAGCGATTCGTTTAATATTAATCGATATTTTCTCCGCGTACCCCTTAAATGGGAATCAACTAAAAACTCGTTGACGTAGACATAGGCGTAGATATATCACTTTCCGGCCATCACTAACGACATCTCTGTCCAAAAACCAACTAAATTCGCTACTCTAAAAATATATTAATAATATTACCTAATATATGTATGTATATATAAAAATGTTTCCATATCAATAATTAAATGTAATAAGCAATATGTACATACATACAATATTAAATCTACTGATCCTTATGTTTATTGTATTTACTCAAACTTATAAAATCATTGATAGGGATAATAACTCAAAAAAAAAGATAGAAAGTTAGATTTCCTTTCATATTATCACTCTAATATTATAAATTCAAAAAATTGAGCGAGCAACCAACTATGTTTATTTCTTAACATGTCTTATTCTCTTTTTACAGTTTAGATTTATACCGGAATTCCCGAGGGAGTTCCGAAATGTACGTGGATGAAACCGCGGGGGACAGCTAGCATAAAATAAACCTTTCTCTACTGCGGATTTCACCCATGTCAGTTATTACGCAACTCATCAAATTTCCATTGTTTGAAAGCTATTATTAACACAGCCAAAGCGGTTTAATTTGCACACGATTTGTAAATGTTTATGCGATTTTACCGTTTTGTCTAAATGTCAAGGACTGAGTTATGTGACACGTTTCAAAATATAGTGCCTAAGAAACAATAAGAACTGGAACTGAAATAGGTCATTCAGCATTCCCCATACGTCGGTTTCTAAAACACTGCACCAAGAATGCCTACTAACCTAAACGGCATTTAAATTTCTTGGAAAACGGTTGTGTTAGCTCGAGCATCAGTCGATTACCTTGATTTACATCTTTGATCAAATAACGTAGCAAGCCTAACCTAAAAATGACACTACTCATAGGTAGGTATGTAATGGCATAATAAAATTATAGAATGTGCAGTAATCACAGTAGATATTCTTCGTTAAATGTATTCTTTTTCTTCTTCTTCTTCTACAGAAAACTGGATACCTAGTATTTAACCACCTCTGATAATCCCTTTCATTTTTTCTACTAGCTGTTCCCCGCCGATTCACCCGCGGTAATTTCGGAGTTCCCGCGGAAATTCCGGGAAAAAGGGAAAAAGGAGAAGGACATATCCTTCTCTGTACCCCTGACAACGTGTATGCAAAAATTTTGTGGTGATCGGTTTGGTCGTTGACCCATGAAATCATAACAGAGTACTTTTTCCGACACTTTCAAAAATAACAATTATTTACATTTTACACAAATTATATTTACCAATTTATACATAACCTTGACAAATTTAATACCCAAACCTTTCTCATGAATCACTTTATCTATTGGTGGAAACTGCATAAAAATTCGTTCACTGGTTTTTGAGTTTATCGCGAACAGACAGACAGAACAGACAGACATACGCGGCGGAAGACTTTATTTTATAATATGAAAGGATCCAAAATACTAATTGCACACCATACTTGATATGCAAATCCGAAGAATCTAGCCTTGGTGCATCGCTGACCGCTGCCACGGCAAGTTCGATGCGCTCGCTCAGCTCACGCGTTGGTTTCGCTGTTCGAACCTTTTTTTTTTTCAGAGAAAACCTATATCCCGAATCCGCATCGCGTATACCATCGACTCGGGGGGGGGTGCAGCGTTGTGGGAGTCCCCGTCCTGCAAAGAGCGTCATACCAACTAAAACCACTGGGGTGTTCCTCCTCAGCGCCTGACATCGGGGCCACGGGAACCCCTTGCTCAAGCTCTGACGTCTCGACGGCACGCACGTGTCGGAACACACGACCATCGCCTTTCTCGGGGATCCCATGTAAGTGGGCGCAGGACGGCCCTTGCGCCCGACGCCCGAAGTCCCCTGCGACGGGCCAGGTCTTCGACCTTATGAATTTCAAACGGAATACTGAATGAAACTAGAAAATCCATAAGTAAGAATCCTTACTAATCCTAATATTATAAATGCGAAAGTAACTATCTGTCTGTCTGTGTGTTACGCTTTCACGCCTTAACGGCTCAACCGATCATCATGAAATTTTGCACACACGTTTTCAGGGGTACAGAGAAGAACATAGGATAATTTGTATACTGTAATTCTCGCGGTAACTTTGAAATATCGCGGGTGAAACCGCGGGGGACAGCTAGGTGGTTATACAAAATAAAATCCACTTTGTAGCAATTTTTTTTATCAAAATAGTGACGTAGGTAAATCAAGCTCTCAGTTCTCGTAAAAACACAACAACAGAGATCACAATAAGTATGTATCTTTGCTCGACATCTATTCCTCTTCGGAAACTGTATTTTTAAGGAGATGGCGACGTTCTATTTTTAAATGCCATTTGGTTTTCTTATTACCTTCAGACCATTTACTGTGCTAAATATGTAATGGTTAGTGGCCTGTCCCGCCTTTTTTTTGTTTTATGCAGAAGATGTAAAAGAGGTAGTCTTTTATCCATTTATACACATATTTTTATACAGCACGTTATACTTATGTGAACTCGTTAGACGATTAAAGATGATGTTTAATGTTTATTTGGCTGTTGAAGTTTTAGAACTACATAGTTTTTCAAGTTTAAAATTTATTAGGTAGGTATACTAAATCGGAGTTAAATTATATGCAATACTGTATAATATATTATGTATATTGTATGCAAGTTGCCCTTAGGATTATAAAATTATATAAACGGTGCCGTCTTGACATTATGCATGTGCTCCGACGGTCTACTTCGATTGAACGAACCAAAGACAATTTCACAAACATTTAAACAGCACAAACGTTACATACAAAATCAGAATACAAAATTTACATTTAACTACCAAGTTATTAGTGCCGTTAAAAACTTTGGAATACACCTTTGAGATATGAGAATAGGTACCATTATTAATTTTGCATTGAAATAGCTAACCTTAGATGTAACCTCTGAAATGTGTATCAAAATGGATTCGGGACGAGATAACTCCGTATAAGCAATCTAAACTGGAACCGTTTCATGGACTTCTTTGAATTTAGAATTATAGAACGGCGTCATGTTTACCTGAAACTTCTAAATTTGAATTTCTATCGACCGTTATATCCAAACGGCAGATCTATGCAATTATTCTCTATTTAACTTACAAAATATGATTTAGGATTATAGATGTCTTCGTCGAGTAATTTCCATGGCCGCTTTTACAATATTAGTCAAAGATAATATAATCACTACGTAATATTAGTTACGTCATACATTAACACATATTTTTTTTACATTAATACTTACTTAATATACACCTAGACCATGAGCTTGCACAGGAGAGGGGGGAGGGGGGGGCATGGGATCATTGGGGTCCGAGTAAGCACTCTGAACAAAGAAACTTGAAAGAAAGTAGCAAAAGAACACTTTCCATTCAAGCGCGCACCTTTTTTAAAATTAAGTACCTAGTGTAGAGTTTGGTTTGTAAAACATTCAACCGAACACGAAAAACATTATAGACAGAAGCGCATTGAGCGCACACAGAGCCATGGATTTGAAAGTGTGGGGGAACCACATGAGTTCACTTATCTCTACGTCTTTTGGGGAGAACGTAATTTCTCACCGTTCTACACTCAATATACTTACCTATCAATTGTTGTTGTGCCAAGTTATTAAAATATATGTACCTATCTATAATAATTAATCTTTAAGTTATCCATAAACTTACAATAATGATAAGTAGTATAAAGTATAAAATTTGTGTTTCATATGAAATTTTTCGGATTTACATACCGGACCCATATCATTTGTACACCAGATTTGTTTTTAAAGAATAAGGGGCAAACGGACAGGTGGCACACTGATGGTAAGTGATTACCGTCGCTCATGGACATTTGTTTCTTCCTTCAAGGCCGACTTGGAATGGGAATGGGAGCTGGCTTTCAAGTGAACCGGCCGGGACACAACGTTAGGTGCTTGGCGACAGATTTCAACAGCTCCAAAATGGTAGCTAGCCAGCCGGGCACTAGAAAGTGCTCTATCACCATTGTTACCACCATTATCTATCGTATTTTATTTATTTATATACTTACACTTACCTACTTACCTACCTCTACCCTATAAAAAAGCCTCTGTCAAAGCCTCTGTAGTAGTCTGTCTCGTCTTCCTCGTGACTTTCAAAACCGTAACTTAAATCATATTTTCTAAATTAAATAAAACTAAACTTGGCACGTGTAAGAGAGAATCAAGATGATTAATATAATAGCAGGTACCTACATACCTACTTATATAAACTTTTGCGCATTTCTGATGGCCACATGCAGTGATAATGGGTGTAAAGATTTTGCTCCAGCCTTGAGACAGAAATTACGCTCCTGCACGTGTAGGTAAAGTCCATTATATGATGGAAACCCGTGTATTTCATTGAAAAATCATATATTTGGCTTCAAGGCGCGTGTACGCCTACATATAGTACTTAGTCCGACTGTATAGGTAGGTAATAATTAAATTATTGCTCCAACATTTATTACAGGCGATATTGTAACGGTGCAACCTTATAATACCTACCACTCGTTATATCCTGATGCCTTATTTTTATTACTTTTTTATTTTTAAAATGACTGTATTTTTTTTAATCCCATTTTGTTTTTTTCGTTATAAATAATAATGAATCATCTGAACATATTCGTCTGTTCGAAATTATTTAAATCAAAAAGTAGGTAGGTAGGTATAGATGAAATTTACGACATTCCAATTACTGCGGGAATTCCGAAATTATCACGGATGAAACCACGGTCCACGGGGAATAGCTATGTCTTATATTACAAAGATTTTACACCAAAACCTGCCTCAAATCAAAGTTTCTAAGCTTGGGTAGGTACCTACTTCAGTCATTGGACCGGCATTATCAATAATAATTAATTTATATTATAGAATCATAAAATAGCGTTATGAGTTCTTCACATTCCTCAGAATCACTGTTGGTGACAAAGACATTCTATAGTAAAGGATGGTGATGTGAAAAGGGTGATGATATTTCCCTCAATTCCGCTATAAATTTTTAATTATTATAATTTATTTATGCTTGAACCTATTGCGATTAAAAGAGGCCTACGAGTTTTTAGTTGGAAGCAAGACAACTATAAAACCTTTTGCATTTTCAACAAATAGACAAATAGACAGCTGAAAAGGAATTAAAAAAATTGTTCTACGTTCTGTTAGGCATAATAAGACTGTCTGCATAATATGCTATCAGCTATTCTTTATTTATTAGATACTAGCTGCTCCCCGCGGTTTCACCCGCATTAGTTTCGGAGATCCCGCGGGTATCTCGAGATAAAAGTACTTACTAGTTACTACCCTATATTTTTTCTTTACGACGTGTAGTCAGTATGCAAAATTTAATGTAGTTTCTTCCGCGTTAATTTTGGAGTTCCCATGGGAATTCTGGGATATAAAGTAGCCTATGTCCTTTTCTGTACCCCTGAAAAAGTGTATGCAAAATTTCGTGGTGATCGGAAGAGCCGTTTAGCCGTGAAAGCGTAACAAACAAACAAACTCACTTTCGAATCGATATTAATAAATCGAATATATAATATTAGTAAGGATGCTTAATTATTCTTTAGTTAAATAATTTTTTTATTTAAATAATAATTACACATTATAGAGACAGGAACAGACTTTTCCCTTTTTAAAATTCTAATATAAGATAATAATAGGTAATAATATTATATTCTTACATACAAAATATATTTTATTATTTCCTTTAAGAAATTCCAATAAATTCGTTTACGTTGTCATTCATTTAGTTTTTAAACATAAAATAAAAATTTTTTACTAGCGAATAATTTATAATAAACTAGCTGTGCCCCGCGGTTTCACCCGCGGTAATTTCGAAGCTCCCGTGGTAATTCCGGGATAAAAGGTACCCTATGTCCTTCTCTGTACCCCTGACAACGCGCATGCCAAATTTCATCCAAATCTGTTCAGCCGTTTTTGCGTGATTGAGTAACAAAGATCCAAACATCTAAACATCCAAACATCCACACATTTATAATATTAATAGGATAATTAATTAGCTCAGTACAAGATTGACTTAATATCTCTAGAAATCAAAAATGAGTGCAGCCGTTATTCTATGACTCCACTGCGTTACTATCATCTGAGTCGAAATAGTTATTGTTAGAATTATTAGTATATTTCTCGGAGTCATTGTGTATTTCTTCGTCGTTAAACATCTGATCTATCTCTGCTGGGTCTTCTGCTCCATAGTAATTGGTATTCGCTATTTGATTGTTGATCGCACTTTGGGGATAAATTTTCACGTCACTAATCAAATGCGGTTTGAGCGCTTCGTATTTGTTATACAAATTATTGTCCACGAAAACAACACCACTACTTGGATTCTTGTAATATTCTTTGCTTATTGCTGTCGGTGTATTTTTCCGCTTTAAGATCATCATTGTTTTCATTATCTTGGCTGTAATCATTTATTTCGTGTTTTTTCTCATCATATTCATTCACTTCGTCCTTTTTTTCGTCATATTCATCATTTAAATAATCATTTTGACTGTCTTTGTCACTCTGGATTGCTTCATTTTCATTAATAACTTGAGCATTGTCTTCGAGTTCATCATTTTGCGTGTACTGGTAAAAATTCGAACTCGATTTAGATAAATCTGTTTGAACCCTCTTACTGTACACCCTTGACTTTGGACTATATCCTTCATCGTCTTCACTGTCATTGGAAAGGTCGCTATTGTGTACTTGATTCACATTTACGTCTTTCACGATTTCACCATGTTCTTCGTATCCAGCATCCGTATTATAATTGGAATCAGCATCGTTTTTCAGAGTTTGTATTGTCACTACGGCATCATACTGCACTCCTGGATTTCCCATGAACACTAGCACTACATAGTTGTAACCGGGACCACCGTCAACAATAGTCGATTTTAGATTCGTACCGAAGTCTATGGAGCTCACTCTGATATGTGCTATAGTATCGCCATAACCGATCGCTGGATACCTTAGTGCTAAAGATCCGCCCGGCGCCGACACTTTGAGCTGAACAGGGTTCGTATCTTTAAGTTCCTCATTACCGACGTCTAGTAAGAATACAAATGGATACCCGTGAAACGGATTGGCAAGCGATAAAACGGAGAAATGAGCGATAAATATCAACACAAGGAGCATCGCGACTGTTCAAGTTAGTTTGACAGGTCATGGTACGCTAATCAGATTCTTATATAAGCTGATTTCACGGTTGGAACGCCCCAGTTTTTATGTGACCGTGATTATTAGCGTGACTACTCAATGCCATGCAATCTTCACTTCATTGTGCGCACTTTAACGATAAATCAGGAAGAGTGTTTGTTTTTTAACTATTTCCCTGGTGGTTCTGGTGATTACGACGTAATCAAGTAAAATTTTAGTAGTTAATTAATCACAGCTTTTTATTCAAATTTGAATATGACATTTACTAACTAAACAATTAACGTTTAATTTCATATAGGTAGGTAGGTAATATAATAATAATGATCTGGCGTGTTTCACACAAATATCTCAAATATCACATTACGTAGGTAATTCATAATTCTTAATACCTATACTTACATAATTCATGGGTGGCAAAATTGCGCTACGACACACAGGTACTTACTATAATAAATAACGTACTTTATCTCCATACTTATAGTAGGTAGAAGCACTGACAAGATTTTCAGAGTATTTTTATTAAATATATAGTATAATAATAGATAATATAAATAATAGATGATATATAACATATAATATTTAATTAAATAATATCTATAGATATCTAATTATGTATGTGAGTAGAAAACTCTCAAGTGGCGACCTTTTCCGGCAGTCGCGGTGTGGGCAGATGAACGAACGATCTGAGGGTCAATTCTGCTCATTTAAAACACAAAACCCCACCACTTCCATCCAGATAAAGCTAAGGATCTCCCCGCACATATCGATAGGTACTAGCATACTTGCGGTAAGCCGATCGGTCATCGTGACGAGGGTATTCGTTAGAAGACCCTTATGGGTGCAGGAGCGGTGCAGAAATGGTCCTCTGGCGAAGATTGCAGCGTCCGACCGAATGAACGTAGCGCAAGTCTTCGCAGAGATCCTTGGGGAAGACCTTTTTCCACTCGTAGACACAACAAGATATATCGGCTGATATCGATGATGATAATGATCGAATAGATTGAACGAGAATATAGAGAGACTATTCTAATATTGTCAACTAACACAATGTTTAATTTTTGTTCGCCAATCTTCGTTAATTTTAGCACCATAGCAAGCAGCTTTTGAATTTATTATTTGAAAACTTTTTTAAAGATTATATATGAAGCTAATCGATAATATCATATTTTTCAGTGTATGTAGGTATGTAGGTAGATACCTATCAACCTAGAGTTCATTTAGGTTTAATATAGTTTAGTTTAATGTTTCGTTAGTTTCATCTATTTGAGCAAAATGGTTTGCGAAACAAAAGTTCCTTTATCACTTCGAAATTATCGTAGGAAACTTCTCATTTGCTTATTTTGATTGTGCAGCGAGCTCTGCGCTCTGTCAGCCTGACATATCATTTGATCTAGCTTGCTCATCTGCGTAGTTATCTGTTTGCCAACGTCCAGTGCAGCCGCTTTGCTGACCACTGAAGTGTCCTCATTGATCTGCATCGCTTCGAGATTTTTTAATGCCATATTTATATTGTCGTCGTCGTCTTTAAACTTCTTCGCTGTGCGAGGCGTCATCCCACTGTCGCCGGGGCCAAGGTCCACGTTGGTGAAGCCGGCACCGTCGCTGGTGTTCGGCGGTGCGACGTAGTCCTTGTCGTAATTAGTTTGGCCAACGTAACTCGGCTCGCTGGAATATGACAGATTATCCTTTGAAGTCAGCTTGATGCGGAAGAAGTTTGTGAGACTGCCACAAACACCCTGAAAGAAAGTTGTGTATTTCTCATAGGATATTCGCAAGGTAACTAGAAATTTGCTGTCATTAAACAATGATAAAAAGTTTTTACATCCATGATATCAGAGAATTTTATTTATACGTATTATAATAGATAATTTTGCTTGTCTATACATAGGCGTATATAAGGGGTGGGCCGGGTGGGCCGTGCCCACCCCAGGATGGTCTAGTGCCCACCCCAGGATGTCGGGCTACCGCTTCGAAATTCTATAATACTATAACTAACTACAGACGAATCTTCAAAATAGGCTTATAGTATTTAAAAGCTTGCACCCGCGGCCCCCCTCAAGTATTATTATCAAATATATTTTTCAACGTAGCTTGTTATTGTTAATTCCTACAGAATTTGGCATCGGCCATGATATTTCAGGGCCCCCCCTGAAAAATAATCCTAGATACGCCAATGTGTCTATATAGTAGGTAAGTCTCTACAGTTGTTGCCCACGGCTAGGTTTGTAGGTTTGTAGAGTTGTAGGTATCTTTTCGTGGTATAGGTATAGTACCTGCATACTTTAAGCTTTCAACTTCGAATTGGCCTGTTTTTACTTTCTGAGAACCAATTGCGATACAAAATGACTATGTTATCATATGGAGATTATGGCCTATTCTATGGTAATAAGCTACACTAGACCAATGCAATGAAACAACGAAAACCAGGTAGGTACAATATTTCCATTCAGTAGGTCACATAACACATAGATACAAAACTACAGAAATGCAGTCATATTTATTTTTATGTAAGTACCTATTTAAAAACAAGTAAATTAAATAAACTTTAATAAACCCAAACTCACTTTAAGCCTATTTATTTTTGACTGTGTTGATGTCAATATTGTGTTTAATTCATTAAGACCACCACTGGCATCCTTCATCGTATCATTGAGCATTGCTGTATTCTGGAAAATAAATTAAAAGAACTCCATTTATGTATTTATGCACTACATATCTATTCGCGATAAACTCAAAAACGACTGGACTGATTTTCGTGCGGTTTTCACCAATACATAGAGTGATTTATGAGGAAGGTTTAGGTAGGTAGGTATATAATTTGTCAAAATTTGTGTAAACTGGTAGAAATATAACGATAATTTTTGGAAGTGTCGGAAAAACTGCTTACGTTTTCAGGGTACCAGTGGCGAAGATACCATAGAAGCCGATTCCCACCGGCTTCCCTTCAGACGCAACATCTCTCTCTACCGTAATTGAGAACGGAGAATTCCCGCGGGAACTCCGAACTTATCGCAGGTGAAACCGCGTTAACAGTTAATAGTTTAATAAGTTGAAATTAAAGTAGATTTCCGGCTTCCCCCTCTCAATATTTCACCCTTCGCCACTGCAGGGTACAGAAAAGGTCATAGGGTAAACGGATCGGAAACACCGAAATTAAGGCGGGCGAAACTGCGGGGAACAGTTAGTATTAAATATTTACATCATAGTAAACACCTTTCATATTACAAACTTCGTCATCACATGTTTCATTGGATATCTTGAAAAATTTAGTACGATTAGAAACAAATTATTGATTAGCAAAATACATTATTAAATTGCCTAATAATAGGTACATAATTTTAATAGATACAAACATATGAGGCAAATTAATTAAATCAGTCAATTAAATTTACTTATATACCTACATCAAAATTACGTAATTTCGTAGAAGAAAAGAAGACGTGGGTATTTAAAAGTACATCCTATCACCCTATTACATACCTCAGCGGTCATAATGTCGACTTCCTCAAACTCTACAACATCCAGATGTTTATGTTTCTCCAAGAATTCTTCCTTGTCTGGCTTCGGCTGACCAAACAACTCGGCTCTGATGCAAGCATCTTCGTAAGCTTTTAGCGACATCCCTGTTCCTTACCAAGGATTAGGTAACACTGACTAAGTCTGGATACTACTAGTTTACTCGAACTGGGCACTGGGCAGAATTCCCAAATATGAAGACCTTGACCCACAGTAGGTACAGAGACACTAGTAGATATTATTGATAAATATTATCTTTAAACTAGAACACTGCAAGTGCATTCAAACAACAAGTGATATTATTAGTTTGGCGAAGTTAT
Organism: Zygaena filipendulae; assembly: GCA_907165275.2. NCBI lineage: Eukaryota > Metazoa > Arthropoda > Insecta > Lepidoptera > Zygaenidae > Zygaena > Zygaena filipendulae. The sequence goes on from OU015668.1 coordinate 3,375,922, forward strand.
TGATTTTCATTTTGCCTACGATCGCCACCAATGTATGGCCACCCATTTTTGTACTAAGTAATTTCTTCTTTTTTATAGATTAGTTATAGTTTAACATATAAGTCTCCTTGTTAGGTAAATACCTATAATAGATACCTATGAACTTCATTATCAAATAGTATCAGGTACCTATCTACTTACCCACCAAATATTTTGAATTTTCTTATATAATACGAGTACAACATGAATTTGAAGTTTCGCGCCTTTCATATAATACGAGAGCAAGAGTGGTTATAAAAGCATTATGTATATTATCTTCTATCTATACTATATTATACTATATATACTATATTACTATATAATATTATAAAGAGTAAAAGTTTGTGAGTTTGTGACGTTGTAGGGGATAATCTCTGGATCTACTGAACCGATTTTGAAAATTCTTTCACTTAGCTGCAGTGATTCTTCAGTGTCATAGGGTTTTTTTATTTCGGAATTCCGGCGGGAACTCCGAATTCCCCTCGGGTAAAATCACAGGGGAACAACGATTTCTAGATCTACTGAACCGATTTTGAAAATTCTTTCACTTTTAAAAAGCTGCAGTGATCCTGAGTGACATAGAGTACTTTTCATCCCGGGATTCCCGTGGGAACTCCGGAGTTTGTGAGGTTACAATCTCTGGATCTTCAGAACCAATTTTGAAAATTCTTTCACTTTTAGGGAGCTGCAGTGATCTAAACTGATATAGGGTACTTTTTACTCCGAAATTTCCGCGGGAACTCCATTTTTCCGGAACTCCAGAGTTAGAGAGTTCGTGAGTTGGTGAGTTTGTAGGGGGTAATCTCTGGATCTACTGAACTGATTTCTAAAAAGAATATCACATTTTAAAAGCTGCAGTGATCCTAAGTGACATAGGATACTTTTTATCCCGGGATTCTCGCGGGAACTCCGGAGTTAGTGACGTTATAATCTCTAGATCTACTGAACTGGTTTTGAAAATTCTTTCACTTATAGGAAGCTAAAGTGACCCTTAGATTATCTTTGCCCTAATAAGTGACATAAAGTACTTTTTATCCCGGAATTCTCGCGAGTACCTACTCCGAAATTACCGCGGGTGAAACGCGGCGGAATTTCAAAATACTCTTGAAACAAAGTAAATCGCAAATTAGATATTATATAATATATGTATTAAATAGGTACAAAATCAACTCAGCTGTGATCTGTGATACTCCTGAAATAAAAATTATTATTATTATTATAAACCCCCTGGTAAAGCGAAGACGAACCCTGAGGCCAAAATAGTCTTAATTAGTTTACCTACAAATAGAATGTCTTTGGTTTACCTATCTATTACCTAGTTTATAATTAGGTAATAGGTAGGTATGATTCATTTTCAAATCACAATGATGCTATAGAATTTATCACTTCAAAAATATACGCATAATTATTTATCTACACATCTATATCGAATATCTATACAATATATCCATACACTAGCTGTGCCCCGCGGTTTCACCCGCGTTAATTACAGAGTTCCCGCGGGAATTCCGGGATAAAAAGTACCCTATGTGTTAATCTGATGTATAAGCTATATTATAAAGTTTCATTTAAATCCATTTTTCCAATTCAGTCTTTTTGTTCCGGCTAATTTCTGAAACGGCTAGACCGATTTGAACGGGACTTTCACTGGCAGATTGCTGATGTTATAAGGAGTAACTTGTGCTACTTTTATTTAAAAAAAATAGCCATTCCAAAACTCTCGTGGGTGAAACCGCGACGCAAAGCTAGTTGTAAATATAGAAAATTTCTGAATTGGCTTTATGGACTTATTTTCTTTTGCTTATCCCAAAACAGTTTTTTTACGTGTGTCAGTGTAACAGTGACAGTTCAGAGGACAAAAAGTTCCAAAACAAAACGTTCCTTGGCTGCATGGACTAAATTCCCTTTGCCTTCACCGAAAGGGGTAAACTCTACAAAAACAAACGTAACGTCACTCTGTTCTGTCAACTTCTGTCATCTATGGTGCGGCCGCCGGACGGCGGACAGTAGACACTAGACAGTAGACATTAGACAGCTGGACAGCGTCTAATTTGTACTTTGTAGTTTGTACAGTGGACGGTTGGCAAAGAAAAAGTGTTTCATTATTTCTTTTACTACCTACTTTGTTGACTTTATTTAGATTTTGATAGATGCTCAATACTAGCAGAACTGCTAGTGTTTGCTTTCTTCAAATTCGATCGTTGAAAATTTGTAATTTACATCTCTCATCAGATAAGATGTCTAGCAGTAAGTTCTAATACATTTTAATATTCATAATTATTACCTACCTAAATTCATCAAATAAAATAAAAAATAACGTTAAATAGATAATATTTTTGTATACTGTATTTAAAAAAAAATCTTTTTAGTATCATCATATTTTGCTGACTCACCAAATTGGTTGGTTTGGCTCCTTAGTTCCAATTTTCATAAAATAAATTACACCAAAGAGAATGTAATCACTGCATGTTTTATATTTACACGACATTTTACATGATGACATTTTCAAGACTGGATTCTATAAAAACATTTCTTGTTTTGTCAAATACCTATCCATAAATTAATATTAATATCATTCACAATAAACTTAAAAAAATCTGTGAATTTATTTTATTGATAATAACTGCACAGCTGTTCTAAAAATAAGTCATGATGAAATGAATAAAATATTTAAAACACCACTGTATATAGTTGTTTATACAATTTTAAAACGTTATTGCTCTATTAATGAACAATTCGCCAATATACGTGAGTGTGATTTCTATGACAAAACCATACACCTCCGACTAGCAGTATTGCAAATATCAAATAATTAAAGTGGATATTTTCCATGACGGAGACAGTAAAAAGACTCCTATGACTGGTTGGTATGTAGGGTATGAGCAGATATAGCCATAAGTATAAAAAATGGTGTGCCTTTAGAACTCCTTCACTAATTGAAAAAACTAGAAACAGACTATTAAATTTCTAATATACCTATATCTATGATGATATTATAAATGTTTCATGAAATCATATTTATTTTTTAGCTTTTTCAAATTTTTACCTAATCAAAATACTAAATAAAACTTTGTTTTATTTTACAGAACCTTTAAGTTTGGAAACCTTAAGCAAACTGCGGGCAAATTTCTATTCTGAGCCCAAAAATGAACTGGCACAGAATGCATGCACACGTTTTGACCCGTACGAAGTGGCCATCAGCAGAAAGAAAACCACTAACAACTTGCATGTGTATAATATCAAGGTTATTTTTAAGATTTTTAATTGTTTACAATTGTTTAATTAAAATTTCAGGGTTCCCTCAGAACTTAAAATTTTTTCATGATCAAAAAGACTTAAAGTAGGTATTTAAAATACCTTTTTTTAAATGAAAATGTACACATAATTATGCAAACTTCTGTATTTGTGTGAAAAGCTGATTAGATGCTAGGGTCAATTCCTTTCCAGCAAGTTACAAGAGGTAGGTATAAGCTTCGAATCTTTATATCCATGCATATACATCATGTACTCTTTATCTTTATCAGTTGGAGGCAGAAGGTAAACCGGTGACCAATCAGGAGAACTCTGGACGATGCTGGCTGTTTGCTGCACTCAATGTGATGCGGCTGCCGTTCATGAAGAAATATGGCATTGAGGACTTTGAATTCTCACAGAGGTGGGGTCATTTTTGTTTATTAATAATAATTTCAAATAAAGAAGGATAGAGAGTGGGTAATGTGAAACACTAGTATGAAACATGAGATGTGTATATTTTTGCAGCTACTTATTCTTCTGGGACAAGATCGAGCGAGCGCACTACTGGCTGAACAACATTGTGACTACCGCCCGTCAGGGAGAAGAGCTAGAGGGACGCCTTGTCAATTTCCTGCTAAGGGTATGCGCTGATATGATTTCGTTTTGTTACCTCTTGGAAGAAAAAGTTCCTGTACATTTATCAGGCTACAGATGATTTAGTTAGATATATTATTCGTCGTCGCAAATCAAAGCTTATAAAACGCTCTAATTAATGCCAGCGAAATATTCGTCGTTGGAACTCTTTGTTCTTTTTTTATATTATAACTAGCTGTCCCCGCGATTTCATCCGCGGTAATTTCGGAGTTCCCGCGGGAATTCCGGGATAAAAACTATCCTATCTTTTAAGTTGGACCATATTATAAACGGTTACAAATTTTATCAAAATCCATTCCTGTTCCGTTCGGAGTCTATTGCGGACAAACAATGTGACACATGATTTATATATATTAAGATGAGTTTTAAAACTTTGAGTGCCTCAGCATACCTCTCGCCAGGGGCGGATCCAGGGGGGGGGCACTGGGGGCAATTGCCCCCCCTGAAGACCTAAATAGGTACCTACTTTAATTAGACCTTAGAAAAATCTTCACAAGGTTGTGGCTTTTCACCAAAGTTTCATCGTAATTTGAATAGAAATATACGAATGAACCTGAATGAACGAACAAATATTCATTTTTAAAACTCTATAAATTATTAGTTCGTAACGAACCCCTATGGAAGTTTGTATCTATTATTGTAAAACAAACACAAAATCTGTCAATTCTTTCTCGTTAAAACAAATTTTCTGGTTTGAAACTACGTGCCGTATGGTATATTTCTCATTTAAAAGGAGAAGTTTCTGCGTTTGGCTGTATATATGTTTTTACAATTATCCTTATATATGTAGTTTCTCTATCCCTTTTCTTTAACTTCATCCATCCTTGAGACTTGGAAGTAAGCTATTGTGATTTCACTTCCCAAAACTAGTTGGTACCTAACTCTTCTACTTTTTTCCACGTTCAAAGCAAATCTATCCATATTATTTATTTATATTATGTTATATGTAACTGACGAACTAAATGGAATTAATAGAATTTCGATTTTTATTCTCCGTCATATTGTACCTCTGTGCTCAAAAAATAGTCGATGACTTTTATTTATCACGTGCGGTGCGCGATGAATTCGGATTTGGAAAAAATTTTGGGAAAATTTCCAAAATTTATCAAATTTTTCTTCTGTTGACTGTAAATTTTAAAATCTTCTACGGTCAAAAACATCTTTTTGTTTCAATAGTACCTATTTTTCCGTATCTCGTCATATGGACGAAAATTATTCACTTCTCTGAGTTTTCTGCGTTATTTCCCAAATTTTCTCCTCATTTTACTAATCCAAGGAGTAACCTTCTTTTTGTTTACGCCGATGTGTGCTGTATGAATCTGACAGAAGAGTAATTGAAATTGAAAATTGAAATTGAAAAAACTTTATTTGACACAACACAAAGATTTACAGCTGATTTACAGCATACGTATACAACAACTAGACATAGTAACGAGATAAGTTGGAGCGGCTGCAAAATGAGTGTGGTTTACATATTCGCCAGGCGCACTACACATATTCTTTGTACCATCTTTAAAGTGCTGAGGGATCCCAAATCACCGACTTACTTCAAAGAAAGTTTCAGATTGCTTTATGTCGGTCGTGAAGCTACGTCAGGTAGTTAGGTAGTTCTTTGTTCTTCTGATCACGAAACACGTTTTTATCACATCACATGTGCACCTCTGATGGTATTTTTCCTCAGTTTAGTAAAAAAATCGCTATTAACCATAACACTTCCCATTATTTTCCTATCACTTTATAGATACAAACCTACAAAATTTTAATTTAAAGTTGTTAATTCAGGTCAGATTCGCTGGAACGTAAATTTTTCATTTTTTACTTTTATCTGTTGTAGCTTCCATGTAGATTATTTTATGCATGAAAGTACAAGTTGAAAATAATGAAATACTAAAAAAACTTTGATTTTACAGAGAATCGTACTCAAAAACCGCTATACCTACCTAAGCTCTATCGTTTTCGACACCACATTTTTTTTTAAATATGAAAAACATAAAACTAAAAAGCTAAAAATAACAAAATACCGACTTAATCCATCAGACAAAAACACATGTAATACTATTATTGGTTTGTGCTACCACTTTTTGATTTAAATTCGGTGCCAAGCCCGCTTACGTCTACCCACTTGGGTTGTTCAGCTCACAACGAACTCGTGGCGGGACTGGACTTAGCCCATGTACCTACGCCATATTTGGCTTGTCACCGACTTCAAATAATAATAGTAGTCAAGTGGTAGAATAAACCAATAATAACTACTAGTACTGGTATAATAACTACTGGTAATAACTACCAAAAATAAACTTACGTGTATTTTGTCTGTTGGATAAAATCGATATTTTGTTATTTTTAGCTTTTTAGTTTTGTGTTGTTGGAAGTCAGTTTTAATTTTTTTGTTAAAATTTTGTTTATTTCTTGCTTTCAAGTGAGTCCGTTTGTAATTTATCTAAGTTACAATAGCCTAATGTCAATTGCTCATCGCCTTTTACAAAATACTGCTTTTACCGACGGGACGACAGGGACGTTGATTGTTGAGGAGTTCTCCTGGTACGTCATCATCAGTTCCACTTTACCATATACATTGTGACGAGCATAAATTATTTAGGAACCATATTAAAGTTAACGAATCGGAACTCGTGAAATACCTTTTATTGAGTAGTTCCGATGACCATCTGTGGTCTTCATCATCAGTTTCACTTCTTCAAATTTTGCTTTCCAAAAGCAAATAAACGATTTACTATAAAAAATACAAAAATCGCTATAGGTGTGTCTGTAATTTTTGAAGAGTTCTCTTGATTTCTCCATGATTCCATCATCAGGTTCTCGATTTGGTGACAATGGGACCAACTTGGGAGTATACCCTTTCAAACAACAAAATCAATTTTCTAAATCGGTCCAATCGAAACCCGTGAAATACGTATTATTATTGAGTAGTTCCGATGAATACTTGTGGTCTTCATGATCAGTTCCACTTCTTCAAATTTTGCTTTCCGAAAGCAAATGAACGATTTACTGTAAAAAATACCCAAATCGCCTATTATTTTTGAAGAGTTCCCACGATTTTCCCAAGATCTTTTGAGGATAATAAAGATTCTTAAACCATAAGATCCCATCATCAGATCCCACTTGGTGGCAATAGGACCTAATTGGGAGTATACGCTTTCAAACAAAAAATGAATTTTCGTAATCGTTCCAACCCTAGCTTCGAGTAATATAAAAAAAAAACATACAGCCGAATGCGTAACCTCCTCCTTTTTGGAAGTCGGTTAAAAAATCGCGAAACATACACACAGATAATATAATACATACATAAGCTCAATTCAGATGCTCTCAATATGAAGCACTTAAATTTTATTAATGGACTTTTTTGTCTATCCTGTTAATTCAAAAAATTTCATGGTGCAACCAAATTGCCTCCCCCTCAACCAAATCCTGGATCCGCCCCTGCCTCTCGCAGGGTTTTTATGATCAACAAAACAATCCAACGGTATTTGTATTTGTAAACGGGCTGGTTTCCGCAACTCGACGACTGGGCGCCTATTTTGCGTGTGGGAAATCCAACGGTAACTGTAGTTCATCAAAGTATGCTAGCAATAAAATGATAAAAAAAAATAAGTTGTTTCATTACTCTATCGTCACGACGCGACGCGTTGCTATTATTTCTATATCAACAAACTGCTATCATGAAATAAGTATTATCAGAAACAATTGCAAATAACTTAATATTAAAGTGACAATTGATTAGGTAGGTATAATGATAATACAACGTGTAATAAAGTATAACCGCATGTACATTGTGGTTTTCACATTCCCATGACCCCAATAAGTCTTGTATTTGGTCAAATATTTTTTTTTTTTTTTCCAGTGCAGACCGGATGAGAAAAATGTCACCATAGTGATTGTACACTGTACACTGTTGTTTGTACCTACTAACATATAAATAACTTACGTTACAATCTGTAAAAGATTGTGAACACTGCAACTGTCTGAAACAGGTTTTAAAAATATAAAAAAGCTCATTTGAAACTTCGATACCCCACATGCTTATGTGCACTGCCTTTTATTAGTATCTCTAATTAAGTACCATACCACACAGTGCCATCCCTAATTTTACTATTTCTTGTAATTTCACTATATGTGGGCGTCCAAGCTAAAAGTTACCTACCAGTTCTCGGCATCTAGTTTCTGAGATATTATAAGCAGTTTTGCAAAGTTCGGTCAAAAATTGCGTCTGCGATTTTAATTGATTATTATTAATAAATGCTCAATTTTCTTCAATTTGATATAATAACCTATTCTACAATCTTCTTATCTTAATCTTATCTAATATATATAAATCACGTGTCACGTTGTTTGTCCGCGATGGACTCCGAAACTACTGAACGGATTTTGATAAAATTTTGTAACCATTCATAATATGGGCCAACTTAAAAGTTAGGATAGTTTTTATCCCGGAATTCCCTCGGGAACTGAAGGACATAGAGTACTTTTTTCCCGCAACCTCCGCGGGAACTCCGAAATTACCGCGGATGAAATCGCGGGGGACAGCTAGTCTAATATATATAAATCACGTGTCACGTTGTTTGTCCGCGATGGACTCCGAAACTACTGAACGGATTTTGATAAAATTTTGCAACCACTTATTATATGGTCCAACTTAAAAGATAGGATAGTTTTTATCCCGGAATTCCCTCTGGAACTGAAGGACATAGAGTACTTTTTCCCGCAACCTCCGCGGGAACTCCGAAATTACCGCGGATGAAATCGCGGGGGACAGCTATAGTATATGTATATAAATCACGTGTCACGTTGTTTGTCCGCGATGGATTCCGAAACTACTGAATGGATCGTGATGAAATTTGGTCACTATGTTGTATTTGACCCAACTTAAAAGATATGTAGGATAGTTTTTATCCCGGAATTCCCGCGGGAACTCCGGAATTAATACGGGGAACAGCTAATCACCGTGAACTACTGTCAGGGCCGTCAGGGGTACAAAGAAGGACATAGAGTACTTTTTCCCGGAATTCCCGCGAGAACTCCGAAATTACCGCGGATTAAATCGCGGGGGACAGCTAGTAATATATAAAAATCAAGCAACAACAAGTAACAAGCAAGTAGAAGTGTGTTTTTTTTTATTTCACACAAACTTTTAAAATGCTTTTCAAATCAAGCTTTTTCAGAGTTTAACTTCAAATGCCTGTAAAAAAAAACTGTGCTAGTTTTTGAATATTTTTTCAATCCTTTACTATCAATTGACTATTCTAGATACCGAATCTAGTCTTAACTCAATACCCCACTACTGGTAACTTTTTACGTGGACGCCCTCATATAATTGATCTAAACCGATGCCACGCCACGGTCATGAAAAAATTGAGTACGGAACCATAAAACTCATGTTACGGCTGCCAAAATTGTATGAATCTTTGTGAGAATAGTGAAGATACTGAACTAATTACGCTCTGATATGTTGATTGTTGGTACCAGGACCCCATAAACGACGGCGGGCAGTGGGACATGATCGTGAACCTGGTGAACAAGTACGGCGTGATGCCCAAGAAGCTGTTCCCGGAGGCGTACAGCTCGCGGCACAGCCTGCGGATGAACGCGCTCATCAAGACCAAGGTACCTTACCAAAATTATATCTATCTATACATATACATATAAATAAAACTGAGGTGTCTTTGTAATTCCAAATTACCAGCTTTTCACTAAATGCATATGAAAGTATTACGGTAATTACATTAAAAAAAAAAAAAAATTAAATTTTGTTTGTTTGTTCCGGATAATCTCTGAAACGATTGGACCTATTTTAACGGGACTTTCACTGGCAGATAGCTTATGTTATAAGGAGTAACTTAGGCTACTTTTATTTTAGAAAAAAAAAATGTTCCTGCGGGAATTCCGAAACTCACGCGGGTGAAACCGTGGGGCACAGCTAGTTACTAGTAAGGGCTCAAAGCTTTAGTACCAATACACTTCTTTACAAAAATCTCAATACCGCCTTCAAATCAAAGAATAGAAATCAGGTCTGGATTTAAGTTACCTAGTTGCCAAGTTTTATACTAATAAAGTAGTTTTGACGTGATGCAGATGGTACAGTTTTTTTATAGCTGTAATTTATTTTAATCGTAGTGACATCGCATGGCTGCGATTTCAGCATTAGGGATTTTCCTTTATTATATTGTATGGATTAAATTATTTGCTAAGCGCCAGTTACATAAATTAAGGTTTTATTTTATTAAGGTTATATTTTATCGGCCGTCACCTAAAATAAAAAAATTTCTCGCCATGCCGTCTTTGCAGTTGATGCCGGGGAATTAAAACAAATGAGGTCGAGGTTTAAATGTGCGTATATGTACGTATAATGAAAACTCTACCTTATTTCTTCAAACTCTGTTGTTATGTCTTTTTATAGATTTCTGTCGAAATGACTCTGTTATTCTCTGTCGAAATTCTATAAACATAGCTTTAAACCATCGTGTCTTACTATATTGTTGGTGTATCCCGACGACCGACCTGGTGTATCCTGACGACCCGATTAGCGCAGTAGGTCACCATGCCTACCCGCTAATCAAGATGTTCTGTGTTCGATCCCCGGTGGGGGTGGACTTTGTGTGATAAACACAGAGTTCCATTTACCAGTCTGAGTGTGTTTATACATATATCTATAGCTCAGACCAAATAAAAACTAAAGACGGAACGTCTCGAACAACGAAGTGAAGCCGGTTGCGTATGCATGTGGTGATTAGTAAAGTGTATGGATTTGCTAAGTTTACTTACTAGTGATAAGTGATTCCATGCTGTTTTTTATTTTTTGACCGTTGATGACACAATATGGCATTTTTTCTAACTTAATTATTGCGTCACCTCCATTAGCGGGAGAAGCTCAAACTAAAAGGTATGGTGTCTTTTTCTTATAAGTGTGTGCGTGTTTCTGTGTGCGTGCACGGCGTGGTGTCTTTTTCCGAGCTTCGCTTCTTTGTTCTACGCGTTCCGTCTTTAGTTTTTATTTGATCTGAGATCTATAGTATAACTAGCTGTCCCCCGCGATTTCATCCGCGGTAATTTCGGAGTTCTCGCGGAGTTTGCGGGAAAAATGTCCTTCTTTGCACCCCGACAGTAGTTTACGGTGATTATAGCTATTCCCCGCATTAGTGCCGGAGTTCCCGCGGTAATTCCGGGATTAAAACTACCCTATCATTTAAGTTGGACCATATTATAAATGGTTACAAAATTTTATCAAAATCCGTTCGGTAGTTTAGGAGTCCATCTCGGACAAACAACGCGACACGAGATTTATATATATTAGAAGATATACATATATGTAAAGATTTATAATATGTAGTATATACCACGTTTGCTTGGTTTCCACGACACAAGCTCATAGCTTAGTGTGGTATCAAGTAGATCTGTGTGTTGTGAAGTGAATTATTATTATTATCCCTCAGTTACGCGAGTTCGCGAAGGAGCTACGCGGGAAGGTGGCCAACAACGAAACGGACGCCGAAATTCAGACCACGATCGACCAGCAAGTCGCCGTCATATACAACATCGTCTGCACTTGCTTGGGTTAGTTACTTACATACCTACTGGAATGAAGTGCTAAACTATTATCTTTCTGCTCTATATGAAACTTATAGGTTTTCGTAAATGGTTTAGGATTAATTCTACTATCCATAAAGCACCTGCTGCCAAATTTTGACTTAGTGAGTCACGCAGTTTTCAAGATTTCGTGTGTGTCAGCGTGACAGTAACCTAACGTTTTTTTTTAATATTGTGCAATATAACTAGCGACTCACCCCGGTTTCGCACGGGAGCATTTTCGATGAAAGCTCTCAATCGACTCGATTTGTTTCGACATTTTGAACAATCATTTCATACTAGCTACTGTGCCCCGCGGTTTCACCCACGTGACTTTCGGGATTCCCGCACGAACTCCAAAGTAGCCTTCCCTGTACTTCCACAAATATTTCAAGATCCAAATAGCCAAATAGGTCCGCCATCCTCGAGTTTTAGCGAGACAAACGAACAGCAATTCATTTTTATATATAAAGAAGATTTCAAGAAATTCACTCAGTAGGTACTCAAATAAAGTATTAAACTATGCATAATATGTAATATACAATATACACAAAAACCTTTCTCTTGAATCACTTCTATCTATTGATGAAAACTGCATTAAAATCCGTTGCGTAAGTAGATAAAAGGATTTGAGCGCATACAGAGGTACAAACGGCGGGAAAGCGACTTCGTTTTATACTATGTAGAGAAGAAAGGATAGTGCGTAAGGATAGGCAGAGGTATTGATGGTTGGTTGACGGTTGTACTTGACGCCGCACACCGCAGGCACCCCCCCGGAGAAGTTCACGTTCGAGTACTACACGAAGGACAAGTCGTACAAGAGCTTCGGCGCGCTCACGCCGCAGGAGTTCTACAACGCGCACGTGCGCCCGCTGTTCGACGTTGACGACAAAGTGAGTACAAGCGACACCGCACCACAAGTCCGCACTACAACTACTTTCTAGTGGTCTTGTCTGAAAATCAGCGTCGTGAGTGTCCAAGGTGCTAATTCAAGGTCCATTTTGAGCAGAGAGACATAATATCACACAAATGTCATATTTAAATTATTATTATTAAGTACATATTATGTTTATTTTTAATTAGTTTATCACTGTTTAATAATTTTCGTCTGTGTACTAACTTGTGTTATATCTTTTTTTCTTAAATAAATCTTTCTTTCTTTCTTTCTTTCTTATAACAACTACCTCACAAAAGACAAAAGTCACATTCGACACCAATACCCGTTTGGGATTATGAGTGTCTTGTAGGTATATTTTGTTAATATTGTGTTTAGATTCTGGAAGTAAATATATCCCACCAAAAACATTTTTAAGTAAAGTGATGTCAAGACGAGTCCATAATTATGACGAGCACTGTCAAAAATTTATCAGATCTCGTGTAGAGCCAAGCTTATAACTCTACACACTCTAACTCTACAAGGCCTAACTTCTCAAACTCCACACCTTAGTCAGAATATGTGGCTTTGGCCATTTCGCCCCATTCACATGAGCGTAAAGTGAAAAATTTATCCACTGTTAATTACTTTTCTGTTATACAAAGGTTCTTGCAGTAACGAAACGTAGAAGAAGAAGAAGAAACGTTTTCGTAGAAGCTGCACAGATTGCAATTTTTACTCACGTCAAAAAGAACTCCACTCCTACGGCCAACTTTAACCAAAAGATCTTAAAGTAAGCATAGGAGTTTGTGTACGCAGGTGTGCCTGGTGAACGACCCGCGCTCCTGCAACCCGTTCGGGCGGCTGTACACGCTGCAGTGCCTCGGCAACGTGGTGGGCGGCCGCGCCACCGCCTACAACAACCAGCCCATCGACACGCTCATCAAGTGAGTGCGGTCGAGTCTTTGGCGGGAATTGAAGATGGCGGCCTCGTCAGTTGTTTTTGTGTTGATAAAAAATCGTATAAAGCGGATGTAACACGAGTCACGACACTGGCAAATGCACTGCAAAGTCCATTAAAAAAAGTGTTGTTTTCGGCGGTGTTGGTCGAGAGCTCCCAGAAAGAGTTGTGCGATCTATTTATGGCAAACTGACTGAATGCATTATATGCGGAAGTCTAGACGAAAAAGAAAGTGAGTACGAGGGTTTGATTCACATTGACCAACAAACCTTACGTAACGCGTGTGCGTCTAAATTTTTTTTTTATCATATCAAACACTTTATGCGATCAAAAATCATAAATTAATCTGTATGCATCGGCGACAGTGGGAAATGTTTTAATAATACACCCCTCTGTCCCCGTTTGTGGCATTCAAGACGTGTATAGCTAAGGAGGTCCCATATAGAACTCCTGACTATTTCAGTTTTGAATGCTCAGATTGATGAGTGATGTTCAACCGACAGAAAAACACAAACAACAAAAATAAGCGGATTGCTTGTTCGTCTGATAGTCCTTACGAAACTTGTTGAAATACTAATCAATTTTTTTTTTTATAATTTCAGAGCAGTGAAAGACAGTATACAGGGCGGCGAGGCTGTGTGGTTTGGGTGTGAGGTGTCCAAGAGGTTTGAGAGGAAAAACGGACTTGAAGATTTGGATGCGTGAGTATGATCATAAGATTATTTTTGTGATAGATTTTTGTTATTATTATTATAATTATAATAATAAGGATTTTTAACAAACTTGATTTAAATCACTGTAATGGATTCTTGCAAGTTAGATTTGACACACTTCCTGATCTCCCATAGAGCTAAAATGTTAAATGCTAATATCGGGTGACAATGCAATATTATTGACATAGAGCTGATCTGACGATGAAGCCGTGGCCTATGGCAACTCTGTAAATTAACGACGCAACCCATTCGAGTTTAAATGCCACACCAAAAAAAAATCATTCATTTACAATATTCATGATAAAATGTATAAATTGGGTATTCTCCAGGGTATAAAAATCAAAATTCTAATAATACCGCCTGTTAGAAAATAAAAAAATGATAGACACGTATTTTTTTGCTTTTTGAAATAAATGAAAATAAACATAAATAAAGCGTAAAGTTTAGGGTGGGGGACTCGTGACGTCATTATTCAGTATAAGCCCCATACCAAACTGCACTGGGCTGTGACGTCACACGAAATTTCCACTCAATGTATCGCCGTTATTTTTTGGTTACGAAAAAAATAAGTAAAGTAACCAATAGTTAACTCATGACAGGCACGACTACCGGCTGGTGTTCAACACGGAGGTGCAGGTCGGGCTGCAGAAGGCGGACCGGCTCATGTACGGCGACTCGTGCATGACGCACGCGATGGTGTTCACCGCCGTCGGGACCGACGTAACTACTCTAACCTGTTTTCTGCTACACCTGCTAGTACATGTAGTATCTGAGTTTCGGGACTAGCAGGGGAATTCCGGGATGAAGAGTATCCAAAACATATTCCGTGTGCCAAATTTCAACCCAGTTAGTTTAGTTGTTTACAGGCGATTAAGAAACTTTCGCATTTATAATATACTAGCTGTATACCGCAGGAGGGTTTCACTCCTGGTAATTCTGAAATTCCCGTAGGAATTTCGGGATAAGATAAGACCCTATGTCACTCAGGACTACCGTAGCTTTATATGTAAAAGAATTTTCAAAACCGGTTCAATAGATCCAGAGGTTACCCCCTACAACGTCACAAACTTTAGCTCTTTATAATATTAGTATAGACGAGTACTAGCTGTTTGCTGGAGTTTCGCCCGCGTTAATTGATTAATTTGGGAGTTTCCGTGGGAACTCCGTGGAATCCGTTTCCTATTTGTCAAATTTCAACTTCATAGTTTGAGTAATTTCCGAAATTTCGGAAACTACTCGGAGTCAGTGACCTTTATACGATTATTAGTAAGATTTTAGAAACTTTTATCTTCTGTAAATGCATTTTCTGTTCTTCAGTATATAAACATTATGGGCCACCGTAGTGAATGTACTGCCTTTAAAATTCTATGTCTTATACACAATAGGAAATTCAAAGTTTCATATAACTATGTAAGAATAAAGGGTTTTTCGGGTCAGAAATGTGCTCATTATTGACCGATTATTCCCACGGCAGGAGGCGGGAAACCCGCTCAAGTTCCGCGTGGAGAACTCCTACAGCGACAAGGACTACGACAAGGGCTACTTGCTGCTCACCGAGCCCTGGTTCAGGGAGTTCGTGTTCGAGGTAATTATACCCAACTGCTGTAGGTGGTGAATTGGTGATGCCTAGATTTCCTCATGCACTTTTCCTATCTATCCAATTTTTACTGTAACGGAAGTAGAAGATCCTGGACTCTATGATACAAGTAGGATTGCCACCCGTACTATAATAATTATATAGTATCGTACTATATTTCATTCGATTTTATTGTACATATTATAAACAATAATTAGTACAAAAAATAATTTTATCCCTAATTCAATTCGCGCTTTTTTATATTAACTGCGACTGGCCTGGAACGCACCCACAGAACTAAACGCATTCGCGTTAATAAAACGTCAACAGTCAAACTGGCAATCAATTTGCAGATGAATGCTGCCCGATACCTAATGGTTAAAAATAAATGTGTACATTTTCCCCCTGCATTTCCCAAAAGAACTATATTTTTGCATCTTTCTTTGGAAAAATACTATATTTTTTCAAAAAAAAAGTTGGCAACCCTAGATGTAAGTCTGCGTAGTTTAGTGCTCAGCATTTGTCCACCAGTTGTTCTTATTAGGAAGTTCCTAGCTTTTACCTACCATACAAAAATTGAACAGAATTCATAATAAACTCTTATCATAGGTAGAATCTTATCAATAAGAATTGATTGGTGGACAGCTGAGCACTAAACTACGCAGACTTATATCTAGGGTTGCCACCTCAAAAAATAAACATATTCTATTTATTACTAGCTGTGCCCCGCGGTTACACCCGCAGTAATTCCGGGTAACAATATATAGCCTATGTTGCTCATGGATAATGTAACATTCTAATGGTGAATTTTTGAAATCGGTTCAGTAGTTTTTGAGACAAAACAAACACAAAAAATCATTTTTTTTTTGCCTTTATTATTATAAGTTTAGATTGTTTGGAGATAAGTAACAAACAAACACAATTTTTTCTCATTCTCAGATAGTGGTTGATAAGAAATACGTGTCGGAGGAGGTGTTGTCGGTGTTCCAGCAGGAAGCGAAAGTGCTCCCCGCGTGGGACCCTATGGGCACGCTGGCTTGCCCCATGTGCTGCCCCAAATAACTAATCGCTTTCTATTTCAATGCCAGCCAGGTACCATCGTATATATCCTTAAGTAGCAAAAAGCATATTATAAAATATTTACAATATTTTAATGTTTTGATTGAAACTGTGTTTTGTCTCTTTTTTAACTTTGCAAGATATCATTTGTAAGAAAAGGCATGAAACGATATTGTAGTTGAAACTTTCTATAATTATTTCTTATGAAAGGTTGACTACGAATGTAAAAGCAATAAGACTGCATTGTAATATTAGGTATGTAGAGACATATTTAAGCGTATTTGAGACGAATTTCGGGGCAACTGTTCGAAGGATGTACCACAAACATGGATTAGAATATAATGCAAGTTAGTGAAATTAGTGAAATTGTATGGAAAAATGTGTACTACCATTTCATTCTAATTGTATTGCAAATAGCTTATAAAGTTATTAACTTAAACCATTTTGTGATTTTCCAATGACGATGATTAAGAAGCAAAATACATAATTATTCGCATTAGATATATAACTGCGACTTATTTAGAGGACCACTTATCTATTAATAAATTAATGTCTGTGGATGGACTATCATGTGATTATCACTATCATAGTGTTGTAACATTTTATTCAGTGACCTGTTACTGTCAGTGATATTTCACTTGTGACCAGCAGAGTTCATACAGAATTAATTTAAAACACCAGCTGACCACTTCATCAAGACTTGTAGTACTGACCAGGTGGAAGATGTTTTTGACTACCTACTTGATCAAACCAATTTAGTAAAAAAAAAAACTATTAGAAAAAGGAAGACTGCATGCTCCTTTTTTGGGTTCTAGGAGTCTTCTGTTATAACCATTCAGATATAAAATAAAATAATAATTGTCATAGTAGAATTGACAATCAGCAGGAGTTTGTCATGTTGATTTGTTATCAGTTTTCTCTTCTTGGTTTAATAATTTAAGTTCAACACCTTATTCTGGGTGAAAATTTGAATATTGGGTTTAGTGCTTTAGCTTATGAACTTTTCTTTGTATTATTGCCTACCACCCATGTGTTCATTCTGCCATCAGTTTCAAAACTGTTGAACTGTGTAGCTAATTCTATTGTCCCCACACTTATATTATGCTATGTATTAAATATGTACCTACCTATTAGCTATGGAGTTTATTTCCTTCAGATACTTGAACAGTGGTGCTACCTAATTTACCAAGCTATGTTTTAATGTTACCATATTATGTGTTTACCACAGTTACCAAAATATTGTGATGTACTTCTGTTGATTTTAATTTAACAAATAATTTATAATACCTAGGTATACTTTGTATTTGTGACTTGATGAATTTTAATTTTTCATTAACCTCAATTTATAAAAACAGTAGGTATCATCTGCAATAAGTTATGAAAGTATGTTCCTCCTTCTTGACACAGAGAAAATTATGTTATTATTGTTTCTATACCATCATGCTTTTTTCTTTCATACATAGCACGTTAATTAGATAGTTAATTATTGTGATTATTTCTATATGTGTAATTTACTACATCTTTGTCACATGCTGGCAATTTTTTTTATGAAATAAAAGCATTTTGTAGTCAGTGTCTTTTTTATATTATATAAAACAACAAAACATAAAAACTATTTACAACACCATACCAAATGAATTGTAGTTCATGTTATGATGGAAAAACTCAGCGTCTCAAACACATGAATGTAATTACTTTATCAACCTTCATACAACTGTTACTACTTTCCCATTACTGCTTTCCTCTATTATTTATTGATTGATTTATTGGCTTGATTTATTGGTAACTGTATTATTTTTTAGTGATCTCAAATATTTCAGCTTAGCCCACACTCCTTGACACATTCTAAGAAGCCTTTTATCATGGGATTCCCGGGCAAATGCTGCAATTCTCCTTACGATAAGCCTTGAAAGTTTTAAATTTCCTTTTTGGGCAAAAGAGAGGGCAGAGTACAACCTACTGCGTGCTGCTAAACTTTCGTCACCTAGCATTATTGACAGCTTATACTGTCTCAGTGATATTCTTCCTGCTTCTTCAGCCTAAAAACATTTATTCAAACCTATGAGAAAAATTTACATCACAAACCTCAACTTCGGAGTATGTAGGTACTATGATTTTTTAAATGTCTAAATGTTCATAGCAGTCCCATTATTCAGATGGTGAGGTCATAAAATTGCAAATTTTAATATTAATAATAATATATTTCACAACACAACCAATTTTGCTCACACAGCTTACATATATCTTTAAAGGCATCCCATCATACTACGCCATTGAGATAGCTGATGTATCTAATGTGAGTGTGCTAGCATCAATATAATATACTAGCTGTCCTGCCCAGTTTCACCTGCGATAATTTCTAAGTTCCCGCCGAATTGTTCCATACCAACCTTGCAACCCCTTTTCATCCCCTTAGGGGTTGAATTTTCAATAATCCTTGTCATACAAAGAACACACCCCCCAAGTTTCAGGTCTCTACGATCAGCAGTGGGGCAGTAGGCTGTGCATTGATCCATCAGTCATTCACAAAGCAATAAGTATAGATTATACACTTTTGATAAAGCCTAAACCAGCCAATTGTCAATACAAAATTTAATAACTGTAAACTATTGATCAAATTTAAACAATGTCACTTACACAGTGTTCAAAATAATCTCCCAGTGCAGAATAAGCCCCACCTAGTGTCGAGAGCCATGAAAAGGCATTTTCTATTTCAATTTTAGTCCAGATAAGTTTGAGAATACGTTCATTCCTGAAAATTGAGGGTAAAATTATTAATGAATTGAGTTATCACACAATGCCACCTGATCCCAAACTTAACAGAACTTGTGCTATGTGCAGTCCACCTGATATATTTAAATACTAGCTGTCCCCTGCGGTAGTTTCAGTTCCCCTGAGAAGGTGGGATAAAAAGTATTCTATAATAGTCAAGAACACTAGCATTCTATTAGTTTTTCAAAATTTTCAAAGAATTATAAACAAGAATTTTCAAAATCTGTTCAGTAGATCCAGAGATTACCCCCAAACAACAAACAAACAACCTGACAAACTTTACCTCTTTATAATATTAGTATAGATAATAATAATAAAGCAGAAAAAATATTTGTTTGGTTGAACACACTAATCTTAAGATCTACTGGTTCGAATTTAAAAATTCTTTGTGTTAGACAATCCATTTATCGAGGAAGGTGATAACTTAATATTATAAAACTAAAGAATTTGTTTGTTTATTTAAACACACTGATCTCAGGAACTACACAGAGTACAGCTAGTATACACAAAAGAATCTGAAACTTTTTACATAAGTATACATTTTTTTTACACACCAAGCATAATCAATGATTTCACGATCAGGCTGGTTCAGTATCATTTTGAGGACCATATCACCGTTATTTGATGAACCAGTTACTTCATTTAGATGGTTTAGAACTTTACATCTATACACTTTTGAATTTAAACACGAAATAAAGGGTCGTAGAAAAAAGGCGTTAGTGACGAATTTCAACCTCTTCTTTCGGCCTAATAAACAGTCATCAATATCATTTTCCCAATCACTGTTGGACTCGAGTGCAAGAACTTTGTAACTTAATTGATCACGAAGAAAAAAACAATCGTCTGATACGTAACAAACTGTAAACAAACTACGATAAACTCTAATTTTAATCAATAATGGCATTTTATCGAACGTTCACAATAACCCTATTTGTTTTAATTGATTATTTTTTGTTGTAAAACTGTGTAAACACTAGCACGGAGGTTTTTCTCTAGTCCAAAGAAAATAAAATTTTCGTAAAAATGAGTCCCTGTTAGTGATTACCTTTTTTTTTTTTTTTTTTTTTTTTTCCTTAATGGACTTCGCACTTAGTGCATTTGCCAGTGTCGTGTTTTTCGTTTTTATTAAAAACGGAGAAACTTGTGAAGAAAAAAAGATTTGAACACGGAATTTGGAAAAGGAGACCAGGAAAAGGTTCAGGGGAGTAAATAAAATTCAATACTTATAATACACCAGAATAGGATACTAAAAATACAAATAAAATATAAATAAAAATGTAATTGTTAATTAGTAGAAGAAAAATATACATACGAATAGTTTATATTTTAATGTTATTAGACATAATATGTGAAGATAATATTCTATATATATCAGGATTATTGGATGAAAGAAGTGATGATATGGATGTAGGGAGTGGAACACTGATGGAAGTCAAAGAGTCATAAAAGGTAGAACAATTATAGGAGGTACAGGAGAAAATAATATGATTCAAATCACCAACATCTTCCCCGCAAGAACACATCTCACTGGCCACAATGCCAAGTTTAGCTAGATGTGCAGGAGAGCAGACATGGCCGAGCCGCATACGGATGATAATTGAGGTTGCAATTTTTTCCAGTTTTGTCTTAAAAAACCAAGGCTTAGTTGGAACACATGGTTGTAAACTGTAGTAATGTCTACCTTTTGTAGTGGCACTAATTTTCCATTGTTCCATCCAAGCTTTTTGAAGATGAACTTTAGGGATATTGGTTAAGTCATGGCAGTAATTATTGAAGGGGTGAAGGTCACCACACTCCACTGCTTCATTAGCAATTTGATCTGCCCTTATATTTCCATTTATACAATGTCCTGGAATCCAACAAAAATGTACTGTGTATCCTCTCATTTCACAATCATAAAGTAGCTTCCTTATTTCCAAAATTACGGGATACTGGATTTTGTAAGAAAAGGGAGGTTTCTCCAGCGCATTCAATACACTGAGGGCATCTGTGAATATGACTGATCTATTCAGTTTCATAACAAGTATATATTCGACAGCCTTGAGAACTCCAAAGCACTCACCGGTATAAACAGATGTCTCAGGCGGTAACTTAATTTTTTCTACAATGTTATATTGACTGTGGTAAACGCCAACACCCACAAATCCATTTAGAGAATGCTTTGAAGCGTCACTGTAAATATAATGCCAGTCATGCCAGTTTATATCGACTTTATATTTAAATACTTTGTTGGAATTACCGTCATTTCTATCAATACCCAAATTATACTTTATTTCTGGTAAAATGAACAGCGATCTAAATGGGGACAGAAATATGGGTAAAACTGGAGTACGGAAAGTAGGAGCTTTAAATGAAGAAAATTTGTAATAACTTTTAAGCAGACATGGAGGACTTTTATGTGACCAATAACGGGAGGAGGTTGTGAGATCAGAGAGACTATGAAGTTTATAAAAAATAGGATGATACAAAAACTGCAAACTACGAAATAAATATTTATCAGAAAGAAATTGACGTCTTAGGGACAAGGGAGGATCTCCACACTCAACCTGTAAAGCATTGATCGGACTCGATTTCATGGCTCCAGAAATTATCCTTAAAGCTTTCGATTGGATACCATCTAACTTTTTGAATCCCGCTACACTACCCGGTTCCAACAAAAACGTGCCATAATCAATAACACTTCTTATTAAAGCGTTATAAACCAATTTTAAGCAATATGGATGGGCACCCCACCAGACGCCCGCTATACATCTTAACAGATTTAAATTTCGTTCACATTTTGTGTATAAGTAGTCGCAATGTTGAAGACCCGTTAGTTTTGAATCTAATACGATTCCTAAAAATTTAACATAAGTTTTTACCGGAATTGGATCGTTATTAAAACACATTAAAATTGGAGGAGGATTACGCTTACGCGAGAACAAAACAACAGAGCTTTTACTTGCAGATAAGTCTAGGCCATTTTTATCTAACCAGATTTTCAAAAGGGATAGAGAGTGGGATAATGAATTACAAGCTGTTTGGATCGATTGATCTGAAATGTAAAGGAGTAGGTCGTCAGCGTACTGTAGGGTTTGAACAGTACCTTCCAGAGATGATTCTAAATCGTAAGTGTAGATATTATATAGTAAAGGGCTTAACACGGACCCTTGGGGTAGACCTTTCCAAATGTGTCTAGAAGTAGGAGTACCATCCAGAGTTATGATTCTATCCGATAAAATATTTTTTATAAATTTAAGCAGCATAGCTGGTACCTTAAGTAAAGACAGCTTTTGTATAAGGACAGTGAGAATCACATTGTCATAAGCTGCATTGATATCTAGAAAAGCAGAAACAACTATTTTGTTTTGAGAGAAAGCAAGACGGATGTCTGTAGTAAAAATGCTGATGCTATCCAATGTGCCTTTACCCTTCCTAAATCCAAACTGACTATCAGCTAGAAGTTTGTTACTCTCAATGAACCATTCCAAACGATTCTTAACTAGATGCTCTGCAACTTTCGCCATGACCGAGGATAGTGCTATAGGGCGGTACGAGGAAGAATCAGACGGATTTTTATTTGGTTTTAAAATGGGTATTACAATTTGGTACTTCCAAGGGCCAGGAACATTACCTGTTATCATAATAGTGTTAATTAGGTTTAAGTAATATGAAAGAGCGGAATCGGTAAGATGTGCAAGGAAAGAATACGGAATACCATCATTACCAGGAGCAGAGTCTTTAACCTTGGCTAAAACAGCTTTTAATTCTGGTAGTGAAAAAAGTGAATTTAATCCGGTAGGGTCATCTGCTGTAATTGAATGTAATTTATCGCTATTTGCTAACAAATTTTCTTCTGGGACAAAAGGGGGAGCTAAACGATCTATAAAACTTTCAGATAAAGAAGGGGGCATTATTACATGTGAAGCATCATTAAAACCATACTTAAATCTTCTAATATTTCGCCATACAACAGAAGGTTGTGTATTCGGTGACAGTGTACTACAAAAACTTTTCCAGCCCTCGGACTTCTTTTTTCTGAGTAGTTTTCGGGTTTCATTTAGGACTAGTGTATAAATCGCAAAGTTTTCTGAAGTCATTTCATTGCAATAGTCTTTCTCCGCTCGTTTCCTCTTAGTGATGGCTTGTGTACATTCGTTATCCCACCAAGGTGGAGATGCAATTTTACCAGAAGTAGGATTTTTTGTAGGGAACGTTGCATCTGCAGCTCCAGCTAAAACTACACCTAACGCATTATTACATACAGCTTCAGATCCAGATGATATAATAGGAAGTGTCGATACTTTATCATGAACAATACTTCTAAAACGTGTCCACCCTTTTTCGTCTAACCTGTATCGTAAACGTGGACTTTTATTTTGTTTTGAAGGAGTACGAAAAGGAAATGTAATTATAATAGGAAAATGGTCACTGCCAAGTGTTGATGAAGTAACGGACCAAATTAGTGATGAGGCAAGATTTGGGGTGCAAACAGACAGATCGATTGCACTGACATTTTCCTGTGGATCAGTGCGACGTGTGGGTTCACCAGTATTTAAAATACATATGTTATGGGAGTCAAAAATATCTAAAAGTCTTTCACCATCATGATTTGTAGTTCCACTACCCCATGATCGGTGGTGAGAGTTAAAATCTCCCAGAACCACAAAAGGTTTTGGAAGTTTTGTAAAAATATCATTAAGTTCGTCAAATATACTAGACGATGGACGGGGAATATAAACGGATACATAACAAATATTTTTTACTTTAATAGCAACTATTGAAATATTATCGGAATGTGTAGGGATAATAACTTGGGAAAAAAGCAAATAATTTTTAACGAGTATGGCAACACCGCCATACCCATCTGATCTGTCATCTCGAAAACTAACATAACCTGGAATTTTAAAGGAAAAATTTGGTTTTAACCATGTTTCAGAGAGAGCTACTAAAAATGGGTTGTATTTATTAATTAGATAGGAAAGATCAGTTTTTTTATTGATTATACTTCGACTGTTCCACTGAACAATCTTGGCTAGGCCCTCTGTGACTATTTTGATTTAGGCCTCCTACGCACTGGCGACCATGGTCGCCGCGACCTGGCCGCGGCGGCCAGTGAATTCTGGACTTTATATGGCAATCGCTATAGCCCCTACGCACTTAGCGGCCAGCGACCAGCGGCCACCGTTGGCCGCGGCGTCCAATTTGATGCCACGCGACCAGCGACCAATCGTGGCCGTCGAGAACATCACTTCTGTATTAAAATTCATCAGTGCTACCGCATCGGCCGCGGCGACCAGACGTGTAGCTAGCTACAGAGTGATTATTTTACAATGGCCAATTTCGACACGGAAAGGTTCATAATTGAAGTTGAAAATAGAAGAGGTTTATGGGATTTAGCATCAAATGATTACTCCAATAAAGATGTTAAGCGGCAGTTGTGGCTTGAAGTGGTCGATATATTTAGCGGTGAATCCATGGAAGATAAAGAAAAGGCAGAACTTGGTTAGTATTTTATTTTATTATGCCTAAGTAAATTAATAATGCGATGAACTACAATAAACGCAGCAGGTGCTGTAGTAGCATTCGACACGTATATGTGACATGAGTGATTTTTTTTTAAAGTTGTTCCGTTCATTCAAAATCTAAGAAATTTTAGCAAATAGGTAATTGTCAAAAGTATAACTATTTTATTTCTACTATTTTTCGCTTTGCACATGAGTTTTGACAATTATTTGCTAAAATTTCCCAGGTTTTCGTAATGATTGGAATAACTTTTTAAAAAGATTACTCATACCGCATGTGCGTTCGACGCCATTTTGTTTACGGCGCGCAATGGCGGCTCGCGGCGAGCACCCATATATTTACAAATTGTGCCAGGGCAAGCGACCATCGGTACTGAAGTAGTTTGCGAATACATCTCGATATTCGGTTGATGTTCTATTTGCTCTATTAGGTAAACATGCAGGTATTTCTAATAAAGCCTCTGGTACAGTTAACGTGTCCTTGAAATCATATCCGTCTCTTTCTCGCACAAAATTATGAAGCACACATAGAGCTTTTATAATCACAACTGCAAATTCTTTCTTGACGTTTAGGGGTCGGTGAAGAATCTGCCATTTATTGGCTAATATTCCAAATGTACATTCAATATAGCGGCGGGCACGGGATAGTCGATAATTAAAATTAGTCTTTACATTATTCAAGTTTCTCCCAGCATACGGTCGCATCATATGTTCCGATAGTGAAAACGCCTCATCACCCACTAAAACGAACGGCATTGATTGGCCATTTTCTTTGATGGGGTTATTGCTCGGAATATCGAGATCATTATTTAAAAGCCTATGATAAAATACAGAGTCTTTGTAAATTGACGAATCACTGCATTTGCCGTATGCTCCAATATCTACGTAAAGAAATTTATAATTTACATCACATATTGCAAGTAACACGATTGAAAAATAATTCTTGTAATTGTAATAAAGAGATCCCGAATGTTGTGGTTTGATAACTCTAATGTGCTTGCCGTCGATGGCTCCGATGCAATTAGGAAATTGGGCGTATTTTTGAAAACCTTCAGCCGTTTGAATCCACTTATCTCTGGTCAATTGTGGCATCACAATTGGTTTTAATAACTCCCATATTGCTTCACAAACATCAAATACTATTTCCGATACTGTAGGAAGCCCTATACGGTATTCATGACTTATATGAGATAAAGAACACCCAGTAGCCAAATACCTGAAAATAAAATTCACATTAATAAACATAATATTAGTTTTGTAATATGTACTACATTTATTTATTGATTTACAGGCATTACTCTCCAAAAAAGATGGAAAAACCTTAGAGACTGTTTCACAAGAGAGCTGCGCCGTCTTAAAGATGTCAAAAGTGGTTCTGCTGCAAAACGTAAATCACAATACACCTATTTCAACCAATTACTGTTTTTGAAATCAGTGCTGGACACAAACGCAACAGAAAATAGTCTCGAAGAGGCAAGTCAAGAAAATGAAAGTGCAAGATCTTCTGATCTTGAGACTCAACAGTCTGCATCAAAGTCGCTTAGAACAAAAAGGAAGAAAAAAATACCAAACGAAGAATCCGATACAGACCCTCTAATTTCAGTTCTGCATAAGACCATAGCGACTACACAGAATGATTCAAATTGTGACAGACTGTTTCTTTTATCCCTCCTCGAAAGATTTCAAACAATCCCTGCTGCAATGAAGACCAAAGCGAAAATGGAAATCATGGAAATTATAGAAAAATACCAACTGAACTGTACACCTACAACAGCGCGCATAAACTATTCAAGTAATTTCAATACTCTTAACGACCAAGAATATGACCCGCATCGACCGAGTTATTCAGGTTATTCTACTACCAACAGGATATCAGATGATTCAAATTACAGCGATACTCATACTCATTATTCTGATATTTCTCAAAATTCAGAAATGATAGACCTATTTCCCAATTTGAATGATTAATTGTTCACAATAACCATTTTTTAAGTTATGAAAATACAAATAATTTGATTATCTACTTCAGTTTTTTAATATTTAAAAACATGTTATAAGCAAGCCCTTTTCCTCTCCTTTTCAAAGTCGTAAAGTAGAATACTACTGAACAATAGTTCATAAATTTTTTAAAGTGGCAAAACCTTGGTCAATGAATTATACAGGTTGTTGTGAAAAACGCAACAGTGGTGGTTTAGGGTGATTCAGAATCAAGTCTTGTATAATTCAAATTTACAAAAAAATCCGTTTAGCAGTTTAAGTAAAAAAAAGGCCCTATCACATTATTTTTATTTTTCCTGTACACAATACTCCATTCCGAAACATCCTTTAAAATATATCACGTATTTTTTAAACATTCTGTATTTAAAAAAGAAAAAGCTTACCTTATTGTTATTACTAATTTTTCTTCTGCTGGAATGCATTTCCGATAGTTGTTACCAGTTCCAGTAATTTTTGGTTTTATTGTATCCAGTAACAGGTTAAAAGTATTCGTTGACATTCTCATGTAATTAAAGAATCTCTTCTCATACATTTTTAAATCCAAAAAATAAGTATAATATAATCCTTTAGTCTTTCTCTCGCAAAGTAATGGATGCACCCAAAACTGTCTTTTACGTGAAATCTTCCGTTTTCGTTTTCGTAGTAAATACACAAGCACAGTTAGCGTGATTATCTTCTGCACGTCCATCTTGACACATCCTTGGAAGTCGACTGCAAATTTTTCGGCCGTCCACATGTCGCGCTTGCCTACGCACCGGCGACCATGGCCGCGGCGGCCTGGCCGCGTCTATGGTCGCCAGTGCGTAGGCAGCCTTAGTGTTTCCAATATATTAGCAACGTTGGTCGGTGGTATTAATTTGGATTGAGATAAAAAATTTACTAATGAAACAATAATATCAGTCAAAGGACTAAAGTTACAAGGTGCACTATTTTCACTATTAAGGGCACATCCATTAGCTGACATAGGAGACATATTATTATAGTTTGTAATTAAAGCTGCATGAGCTGATTGATCATACCCTTTTGTTGGACTGAATGGGGATCTAGGTTTTAAAAAAACAGTCTTTTTGTATGATTTCGTTGAAGGATGCGAGGTAGGGACAGTTGTTTTTTGAGTTTGGTTTGTCTGAGGGCTTGCTACTATATCAGCAAAAGATTTTGTGACAGCAGGATGTAATTTAGATGCTTCGGAATAAGAAACACAATTGTTTGCCATGTATGTCTTTATGTTTTTTTGGCGGGAGTATTCAGGGCAGAACTTACTAATGGCATGGTGCATGCCAGAGCACAGACAGCAAAATGATGCCTCATCACTTGTGGTACAAGAATCACCAGAATGATCTTGTCCACATTTATAACATCGCGGTTTAGATCTGCAGAGAACTTTAGTGTGTCCAAACCTACAACAATTAAAGCATTGGATTGTTGGATAAATGTATAAGTCGACTGGTAATGCATTAAAGCACATGAAAATGCGTTTGGGAAGTACCTGACCGTCGAAGGTGACGACAACCGACTGAGATGACTTCCACACAGGAGAACCATCAATAATAACTTTATAATTCAGACGCCTAACTTTAATAATGTCTCCACACCCAATCGGAACTGTCATGTTATCTTTTACTTCCTCCGGGGACCACTCTGGGGGCACTCCGCGCACAATACCTAAACGAGTTATGTTGAAAGAGGGTATAAATGCTTTTAATTTGTGGGAATCCAAAAATATTTTATTATTTATAAAAAGATTGGCATCAACATAGTTTGAAAAACTTATTGAGATTTTATTACGGCCTATTTTTTTTAAACTACCATTAATTATGTTATTAAATGAGTTTCTATACAGAATTCTGCCCAAAGTTACAGGATGGAGTGTGGTACCATCATTTGGGGATGACTGATCCCGTTGGATATGTAAGATGTATGGAGATGAGTCTGTTGGTTCATAAACGGTTCGACCTATGCTTGCATTTGTCTGTTCTTGCAGGGAAGCAGGAATAGATGGTGATTTTAAAAGGATATTTTCAGATACGTTAGCTGCAGAATTAGTAATTGGATTTTCTATTAAGGTCTCTGTACAGTTGCAACTATTAGGTTTGATTATACTTTTGTGTGTTCTTTTTTTTTTGTTGCAACCTTTACAAATCCTGTGCAGTCTGCTGCGTTTTCGCGAGCTTTTACAACCTCCATCAGTGTCTACTGAGGAGTCATTAGATTCAGACATTTGTGCTACTGTTACATTTGCTCCAATAAAAGGGATGGATCCCCCAGGATCTGGGGGATCATCCATGACAATGAAAAATTTTTATATATAAAATTTGTGACTTACCACTATGATGAAACTATACTATAAATAAATAATTAACAATATAAATACAATGAGCAACTAAATATACTCCTCTAAACACTTATAACTTTACAAAAAATATTATTGAAAAAATTATCTCGAAAAAAACACCCGCCTAATTCGAGGTTTCCCGCGCTTTCAGTGATTACCTTCTCTCTGCCTGTATTGTACAGCACCGGAAAAGGCGACACCGGAATGCACGACACGAGATTGTACGACACCGGAATGTACAGCACCGGAATTCGAATCCGTAGACGGAGAATGAACTAGACGAGGCATTCGCGTATAGCGTAAGAGAAAGTGATATTCTTCCTATGCACACATGTAAACTACCAGTATTGCCACTAAATAACTTATTCCCAATTTCCAAGGAGGTTTAGCTTGTTTGGTGATGAAAAAGCTATAGGAAGTAAAATGTAGTTTTATAGCATAGGTTGTTTTGTATATCTTCTAATATATATAAATCACGTGTCACGTTGTTTGTCCGCGATGGACTCCGAAACTACTGAACGGATTTTGATAAAATTTTGTAACCGTTTAAAATATGGTCCAACTTAAAAGATAGGATAGTTTTTATCCCAGAATTCCCGCGGGAACTCCGAAATTACCGCGGAAGAAATCGCGGGGGATAGCTAGTAAACTATAAATCATCGATCTCTGATGGTGTCGAGGGGATTTATGATATACTAGCTGACCCGCGCGGTTTCACCTGTGGTAATTTAGGAGTTCCCGCGGGAATTCCAGGATAAAATATTGTTACAAACCTTCCTCATGAATCACTCTATGATTGGTGAAATCCGCATCAAAATCCGTTGCGT
Source organism: Zygaena filipendulae (assembly GCA_907165275.2). Taxonomy (NCBI): domain Eukaryota; kingdom Metazoa; phylum Arthropoda; class Insecta; order Lepidoptera; family Zygaenidae; genus Zygaena; species Zygaena filipendulae. The sequence goes on from OU015668.1 coordinate 3,406,025, forward strand.
AGTTTAAAGATTTAAGCACACATAGGGATATAGGGACAGAGAAAGCGACTTTATTTTATACTATGTAGTAAAGTGGGGCAAGTGAAATGAAAACTATGTAGGTGCAAATAACGTTTTATTGGAACTTAAGTTTCTTAGCGCACGGTACGGATGAGGCAAACCAGCTTATTTCTCGTCAGGGCATCATAAAAGTTGCGCGCTTGGCTTATAGTTTTTGAAACGATTATTATTATTGCTTGCTTATTGGTTCGTGCCAGCTACTCTCATTGTCAGTAAGTTTAGTTTTTCGAAAAAAACTGCTTAGGAAATGCTTGAAACGAATCCTTGAATAGCTATTTGGTTTCCAATTTACACGACCAGTGCTTGCTATCCAGTTAATAAGAGTAACCAATTTAAAAGGAAATCTGAAAAAGAAAAAAAAATAGAATACACACTGTATTAACATGAAAAATGAAAAAATATATGACCTGGACAATGGAGTCATCAGGCCCAATATTCTAAAATTTCTAAATCGAATCGAATATAAAATTGTTTATTTCATACACTACTCATATGTGTAAGAGCAAGAGCATGCAAGTTTTTCAGCTTAGACTCACTTTGCACCAGTCTTACACGCAAAGGGTACAGTAAACGTGATTCTCTTGATGGTCAAATTAAACTTATTCGATTCGATACCGAAGTTTTAAAATACAGCGTCTGAGAGATAGTTGAATCTTTTAGTATTTTGTCCCACGTTGAAAAAAAAAAAGACAAATGATGGAAACGATTGGCACTTGGCACGAAAGTTGGTCGAGATAATTTTGTTACACCTCATACTAATATTATTAAAAAAATGGGAAATTAATCTGGGTAAGCTAGCAACTTTTTGTAGTATAACCCGACATATTACGGAAAGCATGGTAACGACAATCGCCATTATGGAATAAGGACTACGTAATTTGGCAAGATTATACATTAAATTAAGAAGGCAAATTATGTTGATTTTTTGTTATATTTATACCACAAAGCTGTTATTGTGAACATATTTGCTATTTTGCACAAACAAAACACATTTACATGAAAGTAAATAATTACATACCGATGAAATGGTACATTCTCCGTTTTCCTTTCATTACGGCTCTTACAGCCTAAAATACAACATATCACTATGTCCACAACAAAAACAAACACTTTAAACACGGTATGATAGTCATTTTTTTCAATTATTGGAAGCTAAATAAGCTTCCAATAATTGAAAAAAACAACGTTTTTTATCAAAATAAACAAAGAGCACTGCGCTTTGTTGGGCAAACTATAACTTTGCCCAACAAAAAAAAACCAATACGCTTGATAAGGACAAAAGATAATTGGAAATCTCTTTCACTCTTAAGAACTTAGCCATAACACTGTCTCGCTTATTATTAGAAAGAGAAGGAAATCGCCTCATCTATTCATTCTCCATCTACGTTCGAATCCTAGGCTTTGAATTCCTGTGCTGTGCATTCCGGTGTCGTGCATTCCGGGCTGTACATTATCGGTACGCCGCGGATTGTACGACACCGGAATTGAAGTCCCAACCACGCCCACATTTGAATCCTGTCCTGCTATTGGCTAAGAATTATGACGTGTATTTGGTGCTTCGTTTAGTAGTGTTCATCATCACTATTAAGTATTATTAAAAATCCACCACATTTGCACAATATAAATCACCATGACCTTATTTGTAAAGCAAAGAAAGAAAACTGACGTACATTTCTGTCCAATGAAAAAAAAAAACGCTAAATCCCGTCAAAAGTTCTAAAGTTCTAAACCTACTACCTATACTAAAAGAGTGGAATCCGCGATTCTGTATATAGAATATTTTTAACAAAAATTGACAGGGGGCGATAAAAGAAGAGTAACCAACCTTAAAAAAGTTTTTAAATTTTTTTCTGTCTGTCTGTTCGCGATAATCTCCGAATCTACTGAACGGATTGTCATGCGGTTTTCACAGGTAGATTAAACTTAGTCTAGAGCTACATATAGGCTTTGTTTCATTTAAATCGAATGTCGGGAAAAAAGTTGTTATATAAAAAAGTTTCACGCGGGTGAAACCGCGGGGCACAGCTAGTAAACAATAAACGAGTTGTAGTTACTCATAAAGATGCGCAAACCGCGCGACGCCACAACAAAAAAAAAACCTATGGAAAATATTTTACTGTAGAGGTGGGTCTTTGTCGCATTTTTGAAAGATTTTTGTTCATTCACTAGTCGTTCAATTAATTGAATTCGAAGACTAGTCGTTGTCGCCCAGGGGGCCGTCCTCCGCAACCGCAGTTAGGTATCGAGAACGTATCCCGTCCTCATTCGTCACGACATCACGTAGATGGCATACCATCTGCTCACAGCTTAATTTTAAATGAAATTTCGTAAATTGAATGTTTATATTAGTAAGCTGATTGAATTATTATTAGGTATTTAATTATTATTTATTAGTTAAATACCTACTGATGTTAATTATGTTATATGACTTATTTTTACAACTTATTACGCTATTTACAATAATTATTAGTATCAATAACTATTTTACATGGATTAAAAAAGTAAAAACTAATTTTCTATTAACAGTAAGACAAACGAACACAAAACAAAATTAATTTAGTTTAAGTACCTACTTAACTCCGCGCGACACAATGTGAATGAAATGTTTTGATTGTTTTGCCAATAATGAAATGAGTGACGAGTGACTACTGTGACTTGCGATTATATTTAGTAAAGAAAGTTTAGTTAATGCTCGATTCAAGTATAAACTTCGTATAAACCAGTCCATCACCCCACTCTTTCACGCTCATCTTGAGATATTGAAGCTGAAACATGAAATTTGGGCAACAATTTTCTTTTATGATAGCATTCACTGACAGGATATTTTCAAAAGTCAGCCTCCAAAATGATGCTTATCTTTTTATAAAGAGTAAAAAGCTTATTTTCTGAATAAAATATCTGTTTCAGCATTAAATGTGTGAACGCCGAAACAAAACCGGGAGACCAATAGGCATGCCCGGGATTGGTGGCCCAGCAAATTAACACCGAACACTAATTAACTCAAAAAAATGACAAATTTAGTCCCCTAAGGGTGGTACAAAGGAGCAAAGATAATATAATCACTAGAAAAGGAGAGCAAAAGTTTTCATGAAAGGGAATGTACATAATATTAGTTTTGAAGTCTGTGGACTCTTCTTTTTAAAGAAATAAGTATATCATGTTTTTTGTTATTTAATCTTCTTTAACAGTGCAGTGATAACATTGACACGAGGGTGAAATCACCAAGGCCAGCTAGTGTAAAGATACTCCTTTTTTACTATTTTTATCTGTATATTAGTGAGTCCACTTACAATAATCCTTATTTTTATCAAGATAGCTAATATAATATTTTTCCAGATTTTGATTTTGTTTTAAAGTATTTTAAATTTGACCGAAACTTCTAAAATAGATACTAATAAGAATGTTTCCATTAACACTTTTCTTATTGTCTCTATCAAGAGGAAGACACTTTGTTCTTGTGTTCTTTAGGAATAGCATTCAAAGCACTAAATACACTAAACTGAAAAGATTTTGTCCTACTTAGTCTTCATGTTCATGTGGTGACGAAGTCTACATGTTCGTGATCTTCAGCATATTTTTTGATAATATTAATAAAAGATTCCACTCCGAGGTCACAATGGATATATGAGACAGTAATATTCTTATAATTGTCGACCATCAGCAATATGAAACTTATTGGAAGACTTTGTTTGTGCTCGACTCAGCAGTTGCTTTGCTCATTTTTGAGTAGCATAGGTACACAGAGATGTTGTAGTAGATTTACCAATATCGTCATTGAGTCAGTTTCTAATTTGTTTAAATCTTCAAGCTGAAACATTTTTGTAATATCAAAACACTGGTAAGAACATGTACAATAATGGTAAAAGATAATAAATTTCCATCAAGGTTTTTCTCAGTTTTCACAAATTTTAATACTTATATCATTGGTTTTCACACAAACTACTTGTGACAAACATTCCTGGTGACCCCATAATAGGTATCTTTTATTCTTTAGAATCATGCACTTCAAACATGAAATGCTGTGATAAGTTATTAATAGGTATTAATAGGTAGGTACCTATATTTAATTAGTTTATTGCTTTCTTCCTTACCATCAATATTGAGTATTTGAGAACAGAAAGAGAAGTGTAAATCTACTAAGTACTAACCTTTGATTTCTTCTGATACACAACAATGCGAAGGCACAGTTTTGCTAGCTACTTAATATTATGTTGCTTTTATTTCTCCAAATCGATGTTTATAAAATGTCGATGAATATTAGGTAATGTAATAGGTACCTACTTAGGCACTACAAATTATAATTAATAGTACTTCGCTTCCCCCATTTTACGCTTTTAATTTAAACAGCACCATGTTAGGCCGCTGAAATAGTTTTATTTGGTTTTAAAACTTTTAAAGTTTTATTGAATTACCTATGAATACAATTTGTGGCTTATTTGACAACAACTTGATCCAGTATTTTGGTAAGTAACGTAAACGAGCACAAAGAAAAGGAGGCGTGGTTTCATCGACCAATAGGAGCGGTGTCACCAATTCCGGTGCTGTACATTCCGGTGTTGAACATTCTCGACACGGCCAGTATTTCGATGCCCAATTTGTACGGGGCGGAATGCACAACACCGGAATTCGTGTATAGGACTCCAATTCCGTGCCGTACATTCCGGTGTCGTACAATCCAGTGTTGCGCATTCCAGTGCTGTACATTCCGGTGTCGTACAATATCGTGTTGTACATTCCTGGTGATTGATTCCTGGTTCTCAAAAAAAAAAAAATTGCTCGACACCTCTCGACACGTATGAAATTAAGGGATTTAGCTTCGTTATCTGTGGAGTTCCCAACAAGTATTCCCTAGATCCATCTGTGTACAGACTCTTGTCTTGTTTTATTATTGAAAATAACGTTAAACTTTGACAGTTTTATATCTTTTATTGCTTAGATATTTTTTATTTTATTATATTTAATATATTTTCCATCCATACTTACCCGTCATACTTTCCTGATCCTTTCCTTTTCCAAATTCCGTTTTCATGTAAATATTTGTAAAAAATTTGAAAAATTGTAAATAATTTGCTTCCCTAATTTTAAATTAAGTACCTACAATGTACATAACAAAGTTCGATAACAAAATCAAATCGTCGCAAGAAACACAAAAACTCGAAACTGGCAAATCCGCAAGTCCGGGGCCAAAGAAGAAAAAAAAAAACTTAATAATTTCGTTTAAAACTGAAAAATTCTGTATTACTTAATTTTTTCATTTAGTAGAAAAAGGACAATGGACCGAAATAACATACGGATATGGTATTTCCCACTATTATTAACTAACATTTTCGTGGCATCACACGCTTACACAGTAACTGTTGATGCTCATGCTGAGAAGTGCTTTTTTGAAAGTATTGAACCCAGTAAGAAAGTGGGTAAGCTTTAAAGGTATACGTTTGGCACACATACTTATATATTATTATACAATTTTAAGTCATTGAGACATTGAGCGGCAAACAGCTGTAGAGATATAGACAGCAAAATGAGACTTACAGACAATAATTATAATATTCATACCAGCTAGCAGCTGCAGCAGCTACTAGGGTGAATGTTTGGTATAATTCGAAATATTTTTATAAAACATTTCTTTATTGTAGGTCTAATGTTTGATGTGGTAGAGGGTGGTTTCCTAGACATAGATGTGACTATCACTGGCCCTGATGGCTCTGTGATTTACCGGGGAGTAAGAGAGACTTCTGGACAATACACTTTCTCTACAATTAATGCTGGTCGTTATACATACTGCTTTAGCAATAAAATCTCAACAATAACACCAAAGGTTTGATAAATCTGTTGTAAATCTGGCATAAAAATAAGAAGATATTCAAATAATATTAAATAGAACTTTTTTCTATCAAAACCGCACCATTTTTTTTTCTGTTTTAATTGATTAAATTCAGATAAATCAAAATTAAATATTTTCAACTTTCAGGTGGTAATGTTTGATTTTAAAGTGGTTAATGCAAGTGCTGCAGGTGAAACCGGTAGTGACAGCCCTAACAAGCTAGATGACATGATAAAGGAGCTACCCAGTGCACTGAAGACTGTTAAACATGACCAAGAGTAAAAAAAAAAAACAGAAAAAGATAAAAGAGAATAACTTAAAGTATCAGAAAGCGCCTGTTTCAATATTGTTTAATGATGAAAATTTTCCCCAACTTGGCTCTAAGCCAAAGTCTAAACCCAATAATAATAAGCCGGCAGATTTGTTGATTTTACTGAAAAATGATGATAAATCCTTGGAAGAATGACGATAACTTCACACTCAACTCATCTGCTCATAGTCTTACTGACTGATAGCAAGATATAATTATATTAAAAAAAAAATCCTTGGGATTACTAGTTGAATCAATACTAAAACTTTTCACTATTCACAACAATAAAGAATCTGTTATTAGCTCATCGTAAGTCTTAGAAATCTTAATTGATACATTCAGTACAAAGCCCAACACTTCAACTTCACCCCCAATCAATGGAACATAGTCCAGTGGAACACTCAAAGCCTGATGAGCAATCGGCATATTTTTAACAAGTTTTTATTTGATAATAATATCCATATCGCAATTATCTCCGAAACCTGGTTAAAACCCCATCAAAGAATCAAAATTTAAGGTTATCACTGTGAAGACTGTGGCAACGATCATAATGGTGTTGCCATAGTCATTCATAATACCATAAATTATTCGAAAATAAATTTTTTTTTGACAATTCTTTGCAAAACATAGTCATATAAATCAGTAGGTATTACTTAATAGTTATTTGCTTTCAACAGTCACTGTTTATTGCCCAAGTAATTGTGATCCTTCTTTGACAAAAGCAAAGATAGAAAGGTTATTTGATAGTATCCTAAATCCTAAATAGCTGGAGATTTTAATGCTCATCACACTTTGTGAGGGTGCAATTCTGTCAATACTCGAGGCAGGGATATTGTGGAAATATTAGATGATTGCAACTTAGTACTTTTGAATGATGGACAAGTCACTACCACTGTCACTACTACAGGTACTCACTTGTGGAGACCCAACGGTTTGGACTTGACTATAGTATCCCCTTCCTTGGCTCTTTCCTGTTATTGGTAAGTACATGATGACCCAATGGGTAGTTACCATTTGCCTACAAAAACAAACTTAATATTAAATAATTATTTACATACAAATTTTAATACACCCAAAGGTATACCTACATCATTTAACCTACGCTTAGTCAATAGGGTACTTGCATGAAATTTATTATAAGAAATTGTGTCAATATTTCAAAAATAGAGCCTTAGAAAAGCGTTATCGTGAAAGATTTACTAAAAAAATTTCAATAGTTTCCAAAATATTCAACTTTTAATTTTGTGAAACGGAACGTTGCGTTGCAACGAAACACCAATCAAAGCCAATAACACATGACGTCACTTATTTTTTTAGGAAACATTTACCTCTTTCAGAGAAAGCAATAGAAACTAAGTGCATACAGTCAACGCATATTTTCTATTTTCTGAAGTTTTTTACTTTAAAATGCATCGGTAAGATGTATTTCGATTCTTTACTGGAACTTTTGGAAGTAACTCGACACAGTCCAACCTTAATTTCGCTTTTGGATATTGAAGTTATGTCTGTCAGTGTCACATGACCCTGTCAATACGACAGTGACATTTCTATCACAGATTAATAACGTGTAGTTTTGAACTAGTGACGTCATTCCGCGTTTCGGCGGTAAAGTCTAAAGTAGGAACTTTGAAACGCTCTATTTAATTAATTTATGCATATATTTTTTCTTTTTCTTGCTTTGTTTAAGTAGGCCATATATCTTTAAAATAGACTGAAAAAAAAATCATGCAAGTACCCTATTGGGAAAAGTACGCCAATGGGGTAGAAAACTGTCAATTAGTTCCAACCTAGAGGGCGCCAAATGTTTGTTACACAAGATCTGTCAATCTACATAGAAATTGAGTATATTTTTGTTGTTTTCACTAGTTAAATAAATTATGAGACGCTGTTGTAGCTTTTGGCTGTGAGGAAATAGGTGTACACCAATTCCCAACTGATTTAACATTAAGGAAAGAGTGATAAATAAATCAATGAATTTTTTGAGGTTATGTAGGAAACTGATTGTGAGACCACGTCTAGAACATACAAATACATCACAAAACTAATTTAAAGACTCAACAAAGCTAAACTAGAAGGTAGGTAATCACTGTTTTAAGAGACGGGACTTCCTTACTTGGTTTTGGAATCCATTTAGCGAGCATTTAGCAGACCCAGCAATACCAACACAGCGAAAATTTAAATGTCAAAATACTTCATAACTCATGGGTACCAACATTAACGAGAACAATAGGGATGGCCACATGTAGTTCCTGATTAAATCGATATCGATAAATTATCATTAGGGCATCGTGGGCTCCATACCAGGTGAATTAAATCTACAACGGGGGAAAACATTTGTCGTAAAATTGAAACAATAAATTATTATTTTTATTTATTTATTATTATTCCATTATTTTAGTTTGTCATGATGATGATGTTATTAGATAGATATTTATTTTCTCTTTAAAAATTACATTTACATTTTATGTCAAAATTAAATAACCTATTTGGGAAAGTAAATTATTTACTTCGCAGTGCCTCCTTGTTGAGCCTTGGTTTCCTCAGCTTATCACAGAGCTTCCTAAACTCTGTCTTCCGAGAGTACTTGAGACAGAACTGGAAAGCCATGCGAGCAATATCATGGTATAAAGTCTCTACATGAGCATTGGTACGTAACAGTTCCAGACATTGGCAGTATGACTCCCACAGGAATTTCACCTAAAACAATTTTTTCTGGATTGTTTCTGGATTGTTGGCAACACTGTCATGGAAGTGTACCTATTTCGTGTATCCATGGCCGTTGCCCGTATTAAAAAAAAAACGACGCCATTTTAGGAATTAGCGGTGGCGTGTACTTTGCATTTGCAAAGAATAAATTTGCTTTTATTCTTCAAAAAACTAATTCGGATTGCAAAATTTGTGTTCATGAAGTGATAAGTGCACAATCATCATGGCAAAATACGGTCAACGGCCGGAAAATGCTCTTAAACGGGCTAATGGTGGGTGAATTAATGTACCACGTTGCACTTTTTCAATTATCATTCAATATATCTATAATTATTATAAATTTCTTTTCCAAATAACATAATAGTCTTTTTTGATGTGCTCTGTGAAGAGAAATTTTAACATTACCTACTTTTGCTATATGATTATTTCGTTCACCTTTGACCTAACCCTAAAATAAGATTAGGTACTATATTTTATGCGTACCTAAATGGATGAAATATTACACTCATTCATGTAAATGTAAATCAAGGCATGTCCTAAAAATAGTAATACGTAAATACTTACGCCACTCTTGGAGGGGTAGGCAGAATCATCTTCATGCTACATTGCTTCAAAGTTTAATCTTTTAATATCAATTCCGGTCATAAACACATACAATAGCAAGATGTGTTAATTTCCACAGAATTTATGGACCTGGACAAGCCAGCCAGAGCCCTTGACACTTTGCAAGAGGTGTTCCGGAACAAAAAATGGGCTTACAACTGGTCGGAATCAGTTCTGGAGCCAATTATGTTCAAGTATTTGGAACTGTGTGTGGACCTTCGCAAGTCTCACATTGCCAAAGAGGGTTTGTTCCAATATAGAAACATGTTTCAATCAGTCAATGTTGGATCTTTGGAACAGGTGATAAGGTAAGCTAAGTGCAGGTTAAAATTAATATTAAGTAAAAGAAAAATAACACTTTTACTATTTACAAGGCTATAACGTTTTGAATGGATATGGAAGAGTGGGACCTACTAGCACAAGTATATTAAATGCTTAAAAGTAGGTCCCAATGTAACTTTTACATAATAACATAATAAATATTTTTGAATAAATTTTTTAATATAAATATGTAGTTTTTTTTAACTGGACTGAACTTTTCTATCCATCTGCATCATCTATTAAACTGGATAATGTTATAAGACAACTTGTTATTCTGTATAGTTTTAACCTTGATAATTTCGGAATTCTTGTTTGTATTCCAGGATAAAAGTAAATATATATAAATATCTGTTTGCCATCTGTTCCACCATTTTTGCATGATCGAGTAAGAAATATCCTACACTTACTTTTATATTAGTAGGAATATTATATTAATATGTAACTGGTGATTTAATAGCATATGTGTATGCTGCTAGTGGATTAATAGAAATGCTTATATCTAACATAATGAACAAAAATGTTAGAATGTTGGAACTATATTTGAGTTAAACTTTTCCATGTTTTATTCCAATCTAAAAATTAAATACTACAATATCTCAAAAATACTGAAAATGCAGGTATTTTGTTGTGATGTTAGCTATAAAAAAAAAGTTTGGGATCCTTGGTGGCTTAGTTTTTTTTTATTAGGTATTAAGAAGTCTACAAGGATAAAGCAGAAAGAGGGTGAATACTCACTGTATGTCATCATATGATTACAGTTGACGAATGGCCCTCAAATAAATATGAAGATTTGAAACATCTCATGCTCTTTCATTCTTTTTAGTTTGTACCTCCACCTTTTTCAATCTCATCTTTGATGTTGGTGTAATGTCAAAGTGTATTTTTATTTCAAATAATTTTGTTCACAGGGGCTACCTCCGTATGGCTGAGGAGCGCACTGAGGCTGCAAGAACGCAATCAACTCAAGCAGTCATTGATACTGATGATTTAGACAACCTTGCCACACCGGAGAGCATCCTGCTGAGAGCTGTGTCCGGTGAGGGCGCTCAGGATCGGTCTGATAGAACAATACTTACACCTTGGGTAAGAAAATCTATTTCTCGAAAATCTAATGTATTTATTTTACCTCACAATATTACCATTATCATAAGTGTTGAATTTTAAGATTGATTATTGGCCTGTTGGTCTGCTAGTTCTACAGAACAGTTTGTTTGTGCACCAAAATAAATGTTCAGAAATCACATTTAATACAATATATTTATTTGTAAACCTTTATAAGTTACATAGTGTATATTTTGAAATCTTGTCTTTTAGTGGACCATAATAATAACATATCAGAGACACTTTGTGTATATGTATTATAAAATCATGTTTGTTTTAGGTGAAATTCCTGTGGGAGTCATACTGCCAATGTCTGGAACTGTTACGTACCAATGCTCATGTAGAGACTTTATACCATGATATTGCTCGCATGGCTTTCCAGTTCTGTCTCAAGTACTCTCGGAAGACAGAGTTCAGGAAGCTCTGTGATAAGCTGAGGAAACATTTAGAAGATATTTGTAAGCCAACGGTATGTGAAACCCATCTAGTGTTTGTTATGACTTTTAAATTTGATTGAAATAATAATTTATAAACCAAATAAAACATTTACTAACTACTCGTATTTTTGTACTCAAGTTGATGAAACATATTTTATTATTAATAATTTTTTCCATCTTTTAGGTACAAACAGGCAATGTAAGCATCTCAAAGCCTGAAACTCAGCAACTCAACTTGGAGACAAGACTGTTTCAGCTGGATAGCGCCATCCAGATGGAATTATGGCAGGTTAGTAGGTATATCAATGAATAGATTTACTGGTAAATTTTATTTTGCATTTTATTTACAAAGCAAATTAATCATCCCATTTACGATAAAAATTTCTCATACTAGACTATTACTTGGGAAGATGCTGTTTTTTACTTTTATTATTAAAATAGGTAATTTTATTTTATTATTTAGTCTTAAAGGAAAAAATCTTGTCCAATATTGCCACTTATTTCTCTTGTAAAATAATGCCTCTGAATTAAATCCCATTTGTGACATTTTGATTGTTATAATATGGTAGGCCTCAGAGGTAGAAAATGCTGGGAGAGACGTGACAGGCGACGCTTCTGCGACGACTGTGGCAATTTACGTCCATACATTTCACTATCTGAAATTATATTTATAGTTTTAAATTTTTTACCATAACTGAGAAAATGTGCTTTAAAATTTTTCCTTTAATTAATGCAGGAAGCCTACAAAGCAATTGAGGACATCCATAATCTTATGAACATGTCCAAGAAGACACCAGTTGCCAAGACAATGGCTAACTACTATGGCAAGCTTGCTCTGGTCTTTTGGAAAGCAGGACACTGCCTGTTCCATGCTGCAGCTTTACTCAAACTGTTCCAACTTTCCCGAGAGATGAAGAAAAATATCACCCAAGAAGAATTGCAGAAGTAAGACTAATGTTATTGCTTAGCAAATATAATAAATCAAACCCTCTGAATATAAATCCCATTTCTAACGTCAATGTGGTTATGAGATGGTAGGCCTCAGAGGTAGATTATTATGTGTTGGGCTAGACGCGACAGTTTGCATCATTGATCTGCATACTGTGTTAATTTATGCCTGTACAATATGAAAGTTCCATTTACTGTTGTATGATTTATTTTATAGTCATTGTCACATCTCTCTTCAATCTCTTGAGTGGCGACCATGTTACGATCATGTCAGAATCAGCTGCACTGATTTGTTGATCGTTTTATTCTAGGATGGCGTGTCGCGTGCTTGTAGCGGTGCTTTCGGTGCCGCTGCCCTCGCTGCATCCGGAGTTCGACCGTTTCGTGGAGACCGACAAGAGCCCCGTGGAGAAGGCACAGCGGCTCGCCGTGCTACTGGGGCTCGCGCAGCCGCCCACTAGGACCAGCCTGTTGAAGGGTACACAGTGTTTATTTTTGTTGGGTGCAGTTGCACTCGCCAGCTGTTGCGGTGATCGAACTGACTGACTGAGAACAGAAGTGTTTTTCCTCTCTAAACCTAAAAAATCGTAGTAAATTATTTTTACAAATATAAGCAATACATAGATATTTATATAAATACACACCTCACTTTCAGAAGGATTTGGACTTGCTGAGAACACCCATTTGACTCCTTCTCATCGTATTTTGCATATTTTTTTTAATTTGACTGTACATTCACTTGCGAGTTACATAACGAAAGCCGTACACTACATGCTAAATAGGTATTCTCATATTTTATGTAACTAAGGACTTTTAAAAATGTTTGTAAATGTTGCAGACGTGGTTCGCCTGAACGTGGTGGCGCTGGCTTCCCCGCAGCTGCAGCAGCTGTACTCGTGGCTGGAGGTGGAGTTCGACCCGCTCACAATCTGCCACAACGTGCAGGCCGTCATCAAATCGCTGCACGAAGAGAACAGTCAGTATAACAGATCTGTTTGTTTAGCTTTTGGTTCAGATATCTCACTTTTAAGCGCTGCAAGGTGTCAAAATAATAAGTTATGCATAACCAGGAGGGCAGTTTAGGAATTTTAAAAACATAATGTAAGTAGTCTGTAGAGTACAGTAGGTATTTAACACAAATTGTCTAATGCTTATGATGATTATTCCACTCAATTATTATCGTCTTCTCCAAATGCCGTGCCGCAACCTTAACCATCTCTTCTTTACTCATTGATACCTAAAAAGTGCTGGAGGAGTTTTCCTTCTTAATGTATGCTATTTTAATGTGCGGTCTTAATAAATGATGTGTGTTTTTGTTTGTGTCAGACTCCCCACTGGCTCAGTACACGAATGCACTGGGCGACGTGGCGCTGGTGCGACTCGTCCGCCAGGTGGCGCAGTGCTATGCATGCGTGCAGTTTGCGCGGCTGCTGGAGCTGGCCGCCACCGACGACCTGTTCCACCTGGAGAGGCTGCTCGTCGACTGCGTGCGCCACAACGACATGCAGATACGCATCGACCACGCCAACAAGTCAGTCAATTTCACGCACACCATTTTACATAACCAACCCCTGCTACGTCATAATCCTTACTATTATAAAATACGAATGTAAGTTTATTTGTTTTTTGTTTGTTGCGCTTTCACAGCTTAACTACTTAACTGATCATCATGAGATTTTTCATGAGATTGTTTCCAGAATTGCCGCGGGAACACCGAAATTAACGCGGGTGAAACCACGGGGAACAGCTAGTATGCAATAAAAAAGACTGCTGATAGAATCAGTGAATGTTTCATTGTTTTTTTTTTTTATTAAGTATTGGTGAAAAAAAACGATGTGTATTGTCTACGCAAGATGCAAAATAACCTGTTATTAGAAACGTGTAATAGTACATTGTTATCCTAGGGGTGAAAGTAAAGTAAGTAGTCTTTCTCCCGAGGATAACACTGTGCTTTTCATTACGAATGCAAGGAAAGTCAAAATAAAAATAGGAATTAGCTAAAGAAAAAAATGAGTGAATTTTATTTTACATAAATCAACCATTAGGTGTGCTACTGGCCAGTAAGTATGCCCCCTATGACATAAAAAAAAAACTTGAGATTCTGCAGTATCCAGCTGTCAGTTGAAAGCGATTCTCCCTAGGGCTGAAAAGGGTTACTTTCAACCCGCTTCTCAGGCAACTTCAGACTTACTTTCCGAGTATGAGTAATGAAAAGTTGATTTGTATATTGATTTAGGACATTGTTGCGTATTCTAGATGCGTGCACTTTGGCGTAGAGGCGGGCGGCGGCGAGTGGTGTTCCACGGCCGACGAGGCGTGCGGCGGCGCCATCCTGCAGGCGACGCCCGCTGAACAGGTATGTTTTTTTTATTCCTTATTAATAATAATAATCCACTTCACAACACACAGATCCACTTGATCCCACACTAAGCTATAAGCTTGTGTCGTGGAAATCAAGCAAACGTGGTATATACTACACATATTATTACATATATTATATTATACTATAGATATACATATATATACACATCCAGACTGGAAAATGGAACCCTGTGTTCATCTCACACTAAGCCCATCCACCGGGAATAAAACCCGGAACCTCTTGATTAGTGGGTAGGCATAATGACCACTGACAATGAACAATGAACCAAGACAATTATGACGATTATGTATTACTTCCGATTCGCAAATGGTCTAACCGTCCAGTTTGCAATTGTTCCAATTTGCAAATGGTCCAGTTTGCATTACAAAGTAGTACTATGAAGGACCATTTTTAAGGCCCCTTTATTATGTGTCTTGCACTCATAAGTTATGATATAAACATAATATCTTCTAAGATCATGAACAAAACCGCCGGTAAAATCCACTTTAGTATTTATACTAGCTGTTTCCCGTGGTTTCACCTGCCATAATTTCGGAGTCCCCGTGGGAATTCCGGGTTACAATATAGCCAGGGAAAATTTAGCATTCTAATGGTCATTTGTAATTTGTAGTTTGTTTGGTAATGGTAATTTTCAAAATCGGTTCAGTAGATCCAGAGATTACCCCACACGCCCGCAAGGTACAGTTCGTGAGTTTGTAGGGACAAACTCACAAACTGTACCTCTTGCGAGCGTGTGTGTGTGTGTAGATCACATTAACGCATTCGGTTGTCTGTAAGAGATCGCAACTATGTGATAGGACCGCCATTTGCTTTCTCCTTTTCTTTAGGTACTGTAAAATTGTTATTTTATTTTATGTGCAATAAAGGATTAAATAAATAAATAACGCAAGCGAAGCCGCGGTAGCCCGCGAAAGTTCGTCAAGTTGGTCTGGTAAATAAAATGAAGTAAATCAACCATGTGTGTGTGTGCGTGTGTGTGCGTGTAGATGCGCGAGCAGCTGGTGCGCGCGGCGACGGTGCTGTCGCGCGCGGTGGGCACGCTGTACCCGGCGCGGCGGCGCGAGGAGCGCGAGCGGGCGCGCGCGCGCATGGTGCACCACTACCACGAGAACAAGCACGCCGAGCACCACCGCGTGCTGCAGCGGCACAAGATCATCGAGGAGCGCAAGGAGTACATCGAGCGGCTGAACACCGTGCGCGAGGAGGAGGAGATGCGGTTAGTGCCAACACAACCACCACAACAACAACAGTACTACCACTATGCTGATTGTTATCGTTCTTTCATATCTACGGTCTCTTCTGTTGCGGAAAGTGCACTTTTTATATGAGCATTTTGCAAAGTGTGCATTATTTTTTATGTTTCTGATTTAGGGATATTATGTTAGTTAGTGTATTGTAAGTTAGTTAAAAAACAAAGATTTTTGAATCTATTTTGAAAAGTGCACCAGCCTTTCACAAAAAGTGCATAATTTTTCCCCCCGCACCCTCCCCCCTAGTTTATGTTGTGTGTTCTACGAATGTCTTACACGTATCGTTATGTATGTTTGTGTGTGTTCCCCCCCGCGCAGCCGGCAGGAGGAGCAGCAGCGCGCCGCCGCCGCGGCCGAGGCGCGCCGGCTCGAGCACGAGCGCGAGGAGCGCGAGAAGAAGCGCCACGCGTCCGAGCTGCAGGCGATGAAGGAACGCCACCTGCGCGAGCGGGTCGCCCTCATCTCGCAGACGATGCACGGCAAGAAGGTGCTCGAGAAACTCGACGAGGAGGACCTGAAGAAGATGGACGCGGAGGCGATCGCGCAGCGCGAGGCCGAGGAGCTCATGAAGGAGCGCCGCGAGCTGCAGGCCAGGCTCAAGTCGCAGGAGAAGAAGGTGGGTAACTCTATGTGTATATTAGTTGCGGTCTAGAAGTGCTGTGCTACAATATGTACAGTCAGCTGCAGATATAATATATTGTGAACATGATCTTTATGAAGTCGATTCTTCGTTTTTTATAATTTTATAATGTTTTTGTCGTTCATAAAGGTGGACTATTTCGAACGCGCAAAGCGTCTGGAGGAGATCCCGCTGCTGCAGAAGAGTTTGGAAGAGAAGCAGGTGCAGGACAAGGCGTTCTGGGAGCAGCAAGAGAAGGAGCGTATACAGCAGCTTATTGGTGAGTGGACAGTGCAACTTTAGATTGAACGACCTCAAACAAAAAGTTTTTTTACCTTAATTTGTTTCTTACTTTTTTTCTAATTTGTTTTAAGAGAGAGAGTTTTAGGTCGCCTATTTTTACACCTGGCATTTATTTCTCGCGTTAATGTTAGAGCTCTCGCGGGATTTCCGATGTTACGCTTTCACGCTTTAACTAATAAGTCGATTATCATGAAATTTTGCATACACGTTGTCAAAAATGCAGAGAAGGACATAGGGTACTTTTATCCCGGAATTTCCGCGGGAACTCCGAAATTAACAGTGAAACTGCGGGGAACAGCTAGTATTAGTACAAATTGGTATTATAATTTTTTTGGTGTGTTTAATAAAGAGTTTATAATAATGATAGTCCACTTCACAACACAGAGATCTACTTGATGCTACATCATCGAGTCGTCCGTTTTTTTAAATCTATTTACGGATTTTGCTCTCTCATTTTGAAATTTCTACATTCATCATAATACTTATACTAGATAAATAAGGTTTTTGTTTTTGTGTAAATAAATTTAATCATTATGACTGGGAATAAATATTGCTCTATATTATAAATTATGTGTGTGTATGTGTGCAGAGGCGCGCACCCGCGACGTGGCAACCGCGGAGCGCATGAAGCGCATGAGGGCGCAGCGCGACGAGTTCGTGGCGCGGCTGAGCAGCGAGCGCGGCGCCGCGCACCTGCAGCGGCTGGCCGACTTCCGCGAGCGGCTCGCCGCCGAGCGCGAGAAGCGGCTCGCCGAGCGGCGCAAGCAGCGCGTCGAGAAGCGCCGCCAGGAGGTGCGTCGCGCGCTCACGTCGACAGATGATATTAGTGGAGTGGCGACCACAAACCAGAAGACGTAGCGTGGGTAGGCCCGCTACAAAGTGGACCGACGACTTGGTGAAAGGCGTGGGACGCCATCGGATGCGGGACGCGTGGGAGCGGGCGTTATGGCGATCCTCGGAGGAGGCCTATGTCCAGCAGTGAACGTCTTTCGGCTGACATGATGATGATAATTATAGTAGATACACTTAATTGAAATAAGAATCGTGATTAACAACAGTTGAAGCTAAAGCCGATAACCTAAAGAAAGAAGAACTACATACTCCATAGTTATAGGTTTCGGTGGTCCAAAGAAAATATCTATACTAGCTCTGAAACTGAAACAAGCGAGTTATTCAACTTTTTCTGTCATCACTTAGTTTCGGGATAAAAAAGTGTTTTATGTTATTCAGGAACACTACTACGAGTGAACGAACTTTTAAAAACGTTTCTGTAATTTTATAATATGATATAGATTATATTCATTGTACTGAATGACGTCTTGTTGTTCGCGTCCAGCACTTGGCGGAGAAGCGTCGCGCCGAGGAGCGCCTCGCCGAGGAGGCGCGCCGGCTCGCCGAGGAGCAGGAGCGCAGGGAGCGCGAGGAGCGCGAGCGCAAGCACCAGGAGGAGCTCGCCGCGCAGCGCGAGCGCAAGGAGAAGGAGGAGAGGTGGGCGGACGCCAAACTAGTCCCTATAATAATCAGACCCAGCGGCTTAGACGACATCCATGCGTTTCACTTTCCACTCCAATTACAGCCCCCTTAGCCACTTGGCAATCTATAATCGTTATCGCTGTAGAAAACTAAGGAACTTGTTGTCATGTATGTCACATGGTCAGGAAAAATAAAGTCTAATTTTTCGTGACCACGTGATATGATGACCAGCTCCACTAACCATCACTCTAACGTCTTCGCGCTGGTTATTTAAACCAATAAATTTATCAAGGGAATAGTATAGTAGCTATTCCCCGCGACTTTGCTTGCATCCCTTAGAAACTCTATATAAACCAACTGAAAAAATATCTTTGTAAACGTTCATACCTATGTTGTCAGTAGGATTTTCTACTAATAAACAGTACACTGACGTATGTGTGATGCAGGGAACACCAAGAGATGCTCGCACGCATCGAAGCCAAGCGACTCGCCAAGGAAGCGGAGGTGCAACGCAAGATCGAGGAGCAGAAAGCGGCCGCGATGAGCAGCTGGCGGCGCGGCGGGGCCGATGGGCCGCGCGGCCCGCCCGAGAGGGGCCCGGAAAGGGCTGAGCGGGCACCCGAGCGGGCCGAGAGGGCCCCCGAGCGGGCCGAACGGGGCACCGAGCGGCCGGAGAGAGGCCCCGACAGAGAGGACGGGTGGCGCACTAAGGGGGATGCCAAGGAACCGGAGAGGAAGCCTGAGCCGTGGCGTCCGGGTGAGTACTGAAATGAAAGCGCGGTTCGTACGAATCTATTAGCTAGTACGAATAATATCGCGGCTCCATCTATATACGTATAAAATGTCATTTATACCAGGCAAGAAAAGACAATTAGAAGGGTCAGATTACTGTTATGCATTGCTTGTGGATCTGCTGGAAATTTGGATTGTGAATTATTTGCAGAGAAATCCGTATTATAAATAGGAAAAGTTTGTAATTTTGTTAATTTCTGAAACTGTTCACCAATTTCAAAAATTCACTCATTGTTAAAAGTACTGAGTACCTAACAAATAACAATATAATTAACAAAGAATAGAATAGGAGTTAATTTGGTACCAAAATGAAACACAAACTTAAATAATATTAAAAATTAAAATAGATGTGGTACCAAAATGGCCACCACTCAGCATATGCCGTGGAACTAGACCATACAAAGGATTTTAGAGAAAATCCCGATATTCACGCGATGTAACCATGGGAAACGGCTATTTAGTATATGATTTCTTTGGGGTGCTAGTCAACATTAAAAAGTTCTCGAGGTATATATAATAATGTGAAACTTACCGTTTTATCTGTGCAGCCCGTGCGCGCGAGGAGCGGCCGCGCTCCGGCGAGAGGGTGCGCGACGACAAGCGCCCGCCCGCGCCGCTCAAGGATGACAGGTGAGCCGCTAACATTCCCGCTAGCGGCCAGTACCGCCATGCATTCGGATGTGGTGATGGATCCACTAAAAGTATCCCTCCCCGTCGAGTGAAACTACTTGTATGATAGTGCTTAGATGTTGATTAAAATAATGCAAATTAAAATTACACCATCATAATCATGACTCCTTAAAAAAATTCTTCCAAGTTTTAACTGACACATTAAATATATGAAAAAGACTTGAACGATATTTACATTTACATAAAGAAAACTTTCTTTATGTAAAAAAATGTCATAAATTAATCTTTAAATTTTAACTCCCTAGGTAAAAATTTTAACTTGCGAATATGATGCAAATGATAGGAGTTTTTTTTTTAAATGATCATGGTGTAGACCGTATGCATAGAGATATAGAATGTGTTCACGCGTAACGTGTCGTCGTATTGAGCGTGTGTTGTTGCCGTGCCGCAGGCCGCGCTACGTCGGACGCTCCAGCGGCCCCGAGAGCGGCGGCAGCTGGCGCCGCGGGCCCGCCGAGCCGGCGGCACCTACTTCTGTGAGTATTCATTTTTTTTTTATGGAATAAGGGCCAAAGGGGCAGGTGGCAAACTTGATGATAAGTGATTACCGCCGCCGCCCATAGACATCTGCAACACCAGAAAGCATGCAGGTGCGTTGCCGATCTTCAAGATAAGAGAAGGCTCGTTTTTGAAAATTCCCAGGTCGTATCCGTTCGGAAAAACTGCCGGCGGAAGCTGATAGTACTATATTATTTTAGGAAAGCCGTATCAACAGCACCGATGGTCTAACTAATGATTAGGAGACCTACCCCCTTAGTCAAGTTGACAATCAATACTCGTTCACTCCATAGAAAACTATAAAATCTACTATCTACAAAAATCGTCCAATCAAAAGTTTAGTTTTTCGTGATCATGTGACATGTATTATTAATATTAATACTCTTTATTATTATTATTATTTACTCGATCAGGAGCGCTCGTCGTGGCGCACGAAGGAGGGGCCTCCGCGCGAGGACCGCTTCCGGGATGCGCCCCGCGACAGGGACGGCTTCCGCGACCGCTACCCGCCCAGGAAGGACGACCGCGACGGGCCGAGGAGAGATGACCGGTGAGCACTTGCTCGTATATAATTATACAACACGAAACAAACTATGGAGCCCCAAATCTCGTCGACGCTGATGGCAATGCCTCCCAAACTAGGATGGATAATGTAAAAAAAAAACTGGTGTGTAGAACTGCCATTTTGCTAGGGAAATGCTAAATTACATTAGAGATTACAGTACTCAATGGCCTTCGAAGATATAGCAACCTTTGCATTTGATTTGAGCACAGATAGATGAACGTTGGCAATGTTGGCGTCGTCCGTTCTTTCTGAGAAAGTATGTGTCGGCGTGAGGGTAGTTTCGTTGTCAATAACGTTTCCGGGCAGTGGAGGTAAGCGTTCATGCATTGTAAAGGGGCCCCATTAAACCTACACCTGGGTCGCAAGTCCCAGGCACTGCTCCGTGTTCCCTACGGATATCTGGTATGCTGTATAATCTATAACTATGTTGGTGCAATTGCTTATTATAGTTCTTTGTTCATTGTATATGTCGCTCAGCTAATAGTCTCGGTCATACCTATACCTTTACCTATGTCTGCCGGTCCGTTATACTATATCGCCATTCAGTTGCTGTTTAGCTATCTGATCTATTACTATTGATCTAAATTTCCTACATATGCATAATGCAATGTAAAATGATTGATTATGAGCTTGTCTGGTTTTCAAACAGTGACGGACCACGGCGCGACGACCGTGATGGACCACGGCGCGATGATCGGGACGGGCCACGGCGCGATGATCGGGACGGGCCACGACGTGATGATCGGGACGGGCCACGACGCGATGATCGGGACGGGCCACGACGTGATGATCGGGACGGGCCACGACGCGATGATCGGGATGGACCGCGACGCGATGATCGGGATGGACCACGTCGTGATGATCGCGATGGACCGCGCCGAGACGATCGCGATGGGCCACGCCGGGACGACAGAGACCGTCGCCCGCCGCCGCGCCGTGAGGAAAAAAGTAAGTGCCCCAGCTCTATATTACCCCAACCATCGCAGTCAGCCGAATATCATCTCGAGATCCCTGTCGACATTCAAAATTTCGAAGTAATTATAAAACTCACCTCTGTCTCCTGGAGAGGGGAGAGTTTTATCTGTTGAGATACTAAATCCACCACAAGATTATAATTTAGAAACTTCTTAACGAAGGACTCATTTCATAAATGTTAATTGAAATATTATGTTAAATTCTAGACCTAATTCAATGAGAAAGCCTCAACAAATAACTTTGATTTATGCGGGTAAATGACCTTTAGGTATATAGTTGTAAGCCGTCAGTGTATCGGCGACAAATGCAAAGAGGTGAAAGACCTGTAAATAAAGTGGTTTTGCTTGTGAGTCTGCCACCCCAGTAGGAGTAGGTAAACGAGGGGGAGTATTGTTACAGACTCCTTGAACACACATAGGTACCTACATAATATAGTTTAAAAATAGAACAAATGTATGAAATGATTTGACAATGTAAAAATATAGAAATAATGTGATTGATAATGTTTGTATATTTTATTAAAATGTCTAGCTTTTAGCTCTTGAAACAATGTGTTGACGTATGGATGATTCGTTAGTGCGTCGATTGCTTGCGTTTTGAAACAAAACTTTGTTATGGTTTTTAGATATTTGAAAAGAGATTCGATCACTGATTGAATACCTAAATTTAGGTTATGTTACGTTATAACTGAGAGCACTATAAGGTATGACGTCAATTTAGTATACTGTGAAATCGCTCTTTTATAGTTAGCTACACTGTTTTCTGTCCAGTATCTATGTCACGAGTCCGAGGTAGATCACGTGATCAAAGCGCTGAGAGCACCTCCCCTCGAAAACTCCAGTGCTCACGGTACAAAAATAGCGATGATTATGACGTCATACTGCCTACTCTAGGATACTGCGGCAATATACTGTCAGCCATAACGGAACGAATTTCTCCTCAGTAAGACCACTAGTGGCCGCAGTTTATTATTAGAACATACACTTGGTAAGACGTTCGTTTGACCGTAACCTGTGTCAATTGTGTCGCAGCTCGCGACCCAGACGGCGACGACTGGCAGCCCGTGACCCGCCGCTAATCCCGCACACAACGCGGCCACACAACGTCACGTCACTTGCGGAGGGTTCAGCCACACACCAGTCACCACACCTCACGGACAGTACTCCGTGCAATGAAAACATTGCAATAGTTTTCTCAGTGCCGTGCTGGCGCGCATTTTGTTTGTTGTTTATGTCATAAATCCGTGACACTTTTGCAATGTCGTTAGCATATCGCTGTCAAAGTAAAATTATTTCTTTTATATCGCCATAATATTACGGTAGATATAATATGTACCGGTTTTTTTGGTTTTCCTTCATTGTTTCGAGTACCTAGCTAGCTGATTATTTGAACCCTGATTTTTTTTTTCATAATATAATACTATCTTATCATTTATTAAGAAAGACGCCATTTAGTAAAGGCTTATTAGTTAGTAAAAAGAATAATTGACCACCACGCTTTGTTATATTACGTGCTTTTTTTATCTTGCATTTAGAGTAAAATTCAAAATTTTAATGATTATTATGATTCCCAATGTAATTAAGAAAATATCTTACTTCATCATACTTTCTAATCGGTAAAAATAAAAAATAAAATACAAATTCATAATCATTTGCTTTATGATTCTAACGTACGCAATGCTATTTAGTATTTACAAATATAATCTGGGGTGAAGGATTGCTTTTTTATTTCATTTACGCATACAGTACTTTTTATTGGTGTAGAAACAATCTATTTAAAGTTAAAACTATCTTGGGACCCAATGCAAAATCCGTTACATTATCTGTAGCTCTATTTTAACTGTCTTTTTGTTTCTATGCACGTAATTTCGTGTGTTCTTTAAAAATTATTATACTATCGTATTATAGAAAACACTATCATACTTTTGTTTGTAAAGAACTTTGTAATAAACAATATTTGTGTGAAATAAATTCCCCGTAAATAGACATTTGTTTTTTATGTCGAAAGCAATAAGGTTGACATTATAACGACAACTTGGTATGCCTTAAAATCAATTGACTAGCTCAAATTATGCCTAATACAAAACATTGTTATGCCAATATAATAGTTGTGCTGGATGCCTATATGAAATAAGCTGTAGTTAGTTTCGTATATTGTATTATGAACATGTAATTCTTTACTACAATAAATGGTTCTATAATATTTTTTATTTTTTATTTGAAAGCTCCTGAGTATTTTAAGAATCGATAAACATTAGTCACTGACGAAGTGTGGTATTTTGAATACATAAATATTAATAAAAAGAGTTATATATCTATATCTGTCTGTACTAAGATGAAGAGAAAATGTTTTTTTTTGTTTGTAATGTATAAAAACTACTTAACCGATTTAAAAAAAAACACAAGAAGCTACCATTGTTCCTTATACTTATAACCCGAAATTCCCACGGATTCTGTGAAATTAAAGCGAGTGAAACCGTTGGGGATCGACTAGCATAATATATTTTTTATTTACTTATCCTTACATTACATGCATATATGACGGCCCGATTGGCACAATGGTCATAATGCCTGCCCGCTAATCAAGAGGTTCCGGGTTCGATTCCCGGTGGGGGTGGACTTTGTGTGATGAACACAGGATTCCATTTTCCAGTCTGAGTGTGTATATTATATCTATAGTATAATATATAATGTAATAATATGTGTAGTATATACCACGTTTGCTTGGTTTCCACGACACAAGCTTATAGCTTAGTGTGGGATCAAGTAGATTTGTGTGTTGTGAAGTGGATTATTATTATTATTATATCTTAAACCGCGTCTGTTCGCGATAAACTTTAAACCTACCTACTGAACGGATTCTCATGCGGCTTCACCAATAGATAGTGATTCAAGAGGAAATGTGCAATTAAATAAGGTCTATAGGTACAGTTTATCCTGGAATTCCCGAGGTAACTCCGAAATTACCACGGGGGAGGGCTAGTCCTTAGAGTTTCGTACCCGAAGGGTCCAAACGGAGCCCTATTACTGTCACTCGTGCGTCCGTCTGTCCGTCGTCTGTCACACGGGCGGCGGCGGCGGCAAGCCAGCTGCTGCTGTGTGCTACGGGTCTACGAGCGAAGCGTAGCGTAGCGATAAGCCCCGCCCCCTAGCCCTGGCGCAGCGGCGTGCCGTTGCGAGCGGATGCTGATGCTGTAATTGATTTTTTTTTTGCGCGTATAATAGGTTTTTTCAACTAATCTCTATTCACGTAGAAATCTGTAACATCTAGCTCAAGAGACTCCTTCTTTATTCTGCCTCTGCTACTGCACGCAAAGGCGGCTCTTACATTCTACATTTGGTATGGAACCCTAAATGTTCGAAGTCAGACACGCACTTAGCCGATTTTTATCTACTAGGTATATATAAAAATTAATCCGAAACGGCTGGACCAATTTCACTAATGCCTTTTTTTGTTTGTAATCGTTAGGGGAAGGTTCTTATGAAAGAAGTTAGGACTTCCTGCGGAAAATACGAAACTCACGCAGGTGAAACCGCGGGGCACAACTAGTATAAAATAATAATAGCTGTTCTCTGCAATTTCCCCCGCTTGATTTTCGAGATTCCCGCAGGAAGTCTGTTTCAAGATAGTAATAGATATTGACACAGACCGAAAAATAAGTATTCGGTTTTAGAAACGGTCCAAAGCAACTGATACAAAAAATGTTAACAAAGAGAACCATAGATAGAACTATCACTTAGTAGTTTGCACTATGAAAATAAATGATCCAAATGTATCTTGAGAAGAAATAAGTTGACACAGACGAAAAGCTATTTTATTTTATAACTAGCTTTGCCACGTGGTTTTACCCGCGTGAGTTTCAGAATTCCTGCATGAACAATATTTTTCTAAAATAAAAGTAGCCTAAGTTACTCCTTATGACATCAGCTATCCGTCAGTGAAAGTTCCGTTAAAATCGGTCCAGCTGTTTCAGAGATTAGCCGGAACAAACAGACAGACAGACAGAGAAAAATTTAAATAATTGATGTTTTCATGTACTTATATGTACCGTATACTTTCATACATGTTACTAAAAACTAGAAAGTAGTTTGCTCAGAATCGACTTCCGAATCGATCGCACCATGTTTTAATATAGGTTATATTTTTTTATTTTACTTGCCCATGTCTAAATAATTTATAACACAATATTTGACGCGTACGCCACCCGTAGCAAACAAATCGAATCGGTCATTGACACGTAGGTGCGGGCGTAGCGCTTGAAATTTCGTAGATAGGTCACGTCCTATTACCACCTTATATTTTAGTCACATTATTATTTACTTTTATTAATGGGGTGTATGTGGTTTTTGGTTAATTCATTAACACGTTGTATATGTATTTAGTGAAAAGCTGTTAATTTGGAATTACAACACGGACACTTCAATTTTATTTATATGTATACCTAGATGGGTTTAAGAACAGACACACTACGCCTCGCATGGTAAGTCAAAACAATTTATTTCTGGAAATGTTGACTTTGCGAACGAAAACATGGTTTGCACTTCGTTGTGCACTGTGTTCTGGTGCAATACTTACTTCATCAATAACCATTGTAGTTATTATGCTACACATATTGTTATTTTCCGAATGGAAAGTAAGCAGGTTCATGGAGAACCAGTTCAACTAGTAAGCATACCTAGTTAATTAAGTTTTGAAAAGCTAAACTTCCTAAGATACAATCACAATAAAGAGTTCTAGAAAGAAAAATCAAAATCCGCAAAATTATTAAAATCGAAATAGCACCTTATTAAGAATTGTACTAACTGTACCATGGTAGACAAAGATACTTAACATTTGTCATTTTTTAGTTCCATCAAATTATTTAAAAAAAAGGTGTTTTAGGTTGCTCATCATGACGAATCGAAAGTTTAACATAGGAATATGATACAGGTGTCTCCAATAAGAAGTTGTTATTCAGCTCTACAGTCCACACGTATATACTAAAGGTGCATTTACACTAGTTCAAAAACAAGCAAGCAAGCATGATGGGTTCAACAAAATCTTTCAAAAAACCTTTTAACCGAAGAACGTGTGTACCTACATAAAATGAAACTCGAATCTTCCCCCTATAGCCAAATTGACATTCTAAAATCGTTAACGCATAGAAAACTAAATTAAGTTTTCACGTGGTCACGCGAATCTATTTTGATTGACCAAGTGACATGACGATTCATTACTTAGTTTTCTATACGATTGTAGAATGTCAATTTGGCTAGGGGGGCAGTTGCTCCAATAAAATATGTCAATCAATGTTGATCAAACAACATCATTGAAAACTGTTGCGTACGACATTAGTCAGTTACTTCAACTAATTGTTGAACTAACGTAAATGCACCTTAACAATGCGGGTTGAAAACTCGGCCGTTTGAGAAAGTTTCAACAGCAACCCAGCGTCAGTCGTCGACCAGCTCCGGCGGCAGTGGGTGGCAGGTTACGTTCAAAAATACGAAACGGAATTTTAACAAAAAGTATAAACAATATTAGAACAGGATACTTACATAGGAACCGGTTCCCAATATAATATGCGTCAACGTATAGTTTTATGAAAGAAGTCGTATAAAATTTTGTGGTTTGTGTTGGATTCATTGTGTTATTTTGAATGAGAACTTGCCGATTGGAAACCTGACGTTACCTTGAAAACTTCGCTCAAGAGAAAAATGAACGTGAGTAACCTTTTTCTTATTCTATTTTTTTGTTATTGTCTGTTATTTTATCCCTGTAGTTTTTTTTTATCGGTAGGGTATCAGCTGTGGAAATATTAGAATTAAAAAGAAAAAATTAATTGTAACTTGACTAAGCACTTCCGTGTACCTACACAAATTTAATAGGCACCGAATGCGTTTGCGGAAACGATGGATAGTCCAATAACCATTATTGTTATTGTTGCGGTTTCGAAAGGTTATCTATGTAAAATGTTATTTTTTGCAGATTTTTAGTAGTGTAGTTACTCTTACAGTAATTCCTTTTCCATTGTTACATATATTATACAGTAGGTAACTAGCTGTTCACCGCGGTTTCACCAACGTTGATTTCGGAGATCCCGCGGGAATAGGGGATAAAAGTACCCTATGTCCTTTTCCTATACCTTATGCAATAATTAAGTAGGTACCCTATGTGTTTTCTGATGTATTAGCTACATTATTGTAAAGTTTCATTAAAATCCATTCAGTAGTTTTTGCGTGTAAGAGTAACAAACGTCCATACATACAAACTTTCGCTTTTATAATATTAGTAATGATAAATGTCACCTCTAGTTGTAGTTACCTAATGTTGATAAAGTTAGGTAGCACCGGTAAATATAAATCACCTGTTTGAGTCAGCCGTCAGGGATTAAATCGATGAAATGTAAAAAAATCTCGCTCTTGACCCGGTCAAACTCGTGCGGTTTCGTATTTTGTTCCGTAGGTATAATTTTTTTTTTGTCATTATTTAACAAAAATATAAGTCGCAAAAAACCTCAAGATGGTTTGATGACATTATTTTAAAGATGACAACAAAAGTTTGAGAAAAGTTGCTGACAGGACAGACGAACGCAAAATTATAATTATAGACGCCATTAAAAAAAAAAGGTTATGGGTCACTGAAGTCCTTTTTAATGTACGAAACCCTAAAACACCCTTTATTATAGCGGCCTACAGGCTACGGCTACAAGCTTATACAAGTTACGTATAGCTGTGGCTTTTGAAATCAAACTATGACAAATTTCTATAGAGGATGTCCCGTAAATTGACGTCAAGCCAGAACCAGGTGATAGGCTAAGTCATAACAGCTGTTATCAGAAAAATATAAAAATCCCTGCTATGCCATGCCTATTTAAAAAAAAGGACAGTCATTCAAAACTGAAGAAAGCAATAATAATTTTGAAATTTTCATTGGCAAAAACTTGAATTTTAAGCAGTAGTTTTCAGAAACCCTATTCAGGATTACACAATAAGAAGAAAATTGAAAAAAGTTAAGGTTTGTAGCAACAGGAGTTAAAAAACCGTCGTAGGGTGTACATTTTTATAATTTTTATAAATTTTAAACATTATTTTTTTACGTTTTTCTATTAATTTATGACTGAGCCTATCACCCGGTTCTGGCTTCACGTCGATTTACGGGACACCTATATAGGACCGTTTATTTTCCAAAACACACAGCAAAGTTAGATTGATTAATAATAATTATAGATTGGTTAATAATTAAATGCGATTGTGTCATTCCCGAGAAACTAAAATGGGAATAAATAAAATACATATGCGTTTCTCATTCATGATGACCATTCATGATTAGATTGTAAATAATTATCTAATAACTATAAGTTGGATTTATATGATTGAAACTAACCAATTTCCCATCGCATTATTATTTGTTACGATGTTTGAAACCGCCTATGATGTAACTATTGCTGTTAAAACCGTACAAATTGATTACTGATAGCGCTGCGCTATAAATCAAATTGGACACATTTAAAAAAAAAAATTAATAACATAGTAGAAAGGACCTACCTACCTATTATCATTTACCTTTACGTAATTCAGAGATTGGTATTTGCTGTAATAAGTAAGTACCTCAGGTACGTAGGTAGGTAGGTAAACTACGAGAGGGCAGATCACGACCAATTATGAAATGTAATTAAATATTATAGTTTATAATCCTATATTGTATCACTACCAATGTTACGGTGTATGCTTTGTTGGTCGTTCTTTTGAATAAATAAATAAATAAATAATACACCCGTAAGTTTAAATCCATCTTAATTAATTACCTACATCATGTAATCCAAACTTAATAATGCGTAATTTTACTACCAATATTTTTTGTATATTTAAAATATACTTGACTCCGTTTTGTAAATGGGTACCTAAGTACGTAGATAGGTAAGGTAGTTTTGCTGAAGATGGTCCGGCTCCTAGGATAGCCCACTTAAAAAAAATACAATTATGATTATTTGAAACATTTGAAATTTCGTGGGTATATGCTACTAGTACCATAGACATTAGACAATAGTACAAGTGTGTTTTATTACCGGCGCGTCGCCAATTTGAAGACAAATGACAGTTTGCTTGGTCATGTCAAGAGGTACACGTTTTGTAACCTCCATTATCTAAATCTCTAAATCCTTTTAAAAATTACCACAAATTTAAAACAAATCTCTTTGCTCTAAACTGTGAAATCTCATATTTAATCTATTTGTCACCACATGTCCTTTTTTTGTA
Organism: Zygaena filipendulae; assembly: GCA_907165275.2. Classification (NCBI taxonomy): domain Eukaryota; kingdom Metazoa; phylum Arthropoda; class Insecta; order Lepidoptera; family Zygaenidae; genus Zygaena; species Zygaena filipendulae. The sequence continues at coordinate 3,436,120 of OU015668.1, forward strand.
TTTTTACGGGATTCTACTCAACCTGGGTGTGTTTTCCTAACATAGCCCATAGTATAATTCCCAAACATAGCCCGATATAAATAGACTTGATGATATTATCTGTCATTGCCAAAAATGGCAAAAATGGTTTTATAACCAAAGACGATGAGGAGCAATATGTCCAGAGTGCAATTAAAGTTCTGATTAACCCTATTAAGTAAATGATGACCCATGAATGGCATTAAAAAAAAGTTTGAAAAAAGAACTGATTTATTTCTATTTTTGATAAGTCACTTTCAAAGGTGATCTCAAAGTTACATTTAATTTAATTTTGTAATTTGTTTTTGTTTTATGGTTGATTTTTATTTTGATAGATTTAAGAAAGCCCACATTTAAATTTTTGGTTGATTTTTTACCTTTTATGAATAATGTTATGAGAAGAATGTGTTTTTATATTGATGTTTTATGTTAAAAGTGTTTAAGTGTTTATAATGCATATATGTATTTTCATTAATATTTTTCGGGCCACCTTCAGCGACCAGCTTCCCAAGATTGCCCAATACCAAGTTTTTAAAAAAAGTGTTTACATTTGTGTTAAAATGCCAAAAGCTTAACTACTTTTTAATAAATCTTGTTTCTAAAATAAATATATTACAACTTCCATTATGTTTTTTCTTTACTTTACTTATCTGCAAGTTTTGAAATTAAGCGGGCCTTCATTGGCGCCTGTACCTTATTCCAGTTTATTTTTAAACAATTTGTTTTATCCGAAATAGGTAGCAGAGATTTAATTCACGCATTAAGTTATTCAAATTAATTATTAATTTAACACTACAAGGATTTCCTGTTGTTTAAAATACCTACTTAAATAAATTAAAGCGTGTATCTACCTACCAGACTGTTTTAAACAAACCTCCCCATAAGATAAGTATACTAACATAATATATTATCATACAATAAGTGGGAATATCAATTAAAAGACAATAATTAGAAATACGTTATATTTTTCTACGTCATTTCTTGAAGGTCAACTTAATACAGGTTAATGATTTCTGACCGCACATAAGATGATTGTACCCAAAAATCGCAGTGCACCGGCGCGGCGCCAGTCACCTTAAGTTATTCATTTACAAATCGACGAAGTAGCTAGCAGCTTAGATACAATTTTATTATTTAGATAATACTGTAATCATACTACTGTTAGGGCACTCTGAAAACTTTTTGAATCTATATATATATATAAATAAAGTTGTAACGTCTGTTTGTAATTTCAAATTAACAGATTTTCACTAAATGCATATAAAATTACAAATTTTTATTATTATGATTTATGGATAGCAGCTTTTGTGGATGTGTCTATATCTATATTATATGTATAACACATGTGCTGTTAAAAAAAAAAAAAAACTATATACGATACCCAGATAAAAAAAATCAACTTTAAAAACTTTTCTCTGTCTATCTGTCTGTCTGTTTGTTCCGGCTAATCTCTGGAATGGCTAGACCAATTTTGACCGGACTTTCACTCGCAGATAGCTAATGTTATGAGGAGTAACATAGGCTACTTTTATCCCAGAATTCCCGCGGGAACTCCGACATTAACGCGGGTGAAACCTCGGGAAACAGCTAGTTTCAAATAAGAATAAATAATTTTTTTCGAATTATTTATTCTTATTTGTATTATTTTGAATTAAAACGACCAAAAATGACAGAAAAAGTACCTATTCCTTGTTGGCGATAAATTCATGTCCGTAAAAATACAAGGTTGGTGTTGACTGTTGGTAGGTATAAAATTGAAAGTATATAGGTAGGTAAGTAAATGAAATTTTCATGTTATTGTTATAAATAGTAACTTATATTAATTGTAGGTAGTAGGTAGGTATGTCTAACATGAGGTAGGTAAGGTAGGTATGTCTAACATGATAAATAAAAAAAACGTTATAATAATATAATTATAGTTATTTGTAATTGAAGACGTCACAATTCAGTTGATTGTCTGAGTCATCATCGAATTGTGACTCAGGTGACTTCTGTTAAAGGCCCTCCGAGGAAATTAGTCATTTTCTATCCGAAATTTGAAATATAAGTTCACTTATTATTATTATACCTACATGAGTAAAACTAGCGAGCGCTATGAAAGGTCATATCTTTTAAGATACCTACTACGTTGGTAGAGCTCTGGTACGCCTAGCGTGAACGCTCCGTTGTGGTTAGTACCTATTAGAAGCTATATAAAATAATTCATGGTAAACCGAAAATTGTGTGCTTTGAATTGAACACGACCTAAGGGTATATAATCTACTGTCCCCCGCGGTTTCGCCTGCGATAATATCGAAATTCCCGCGAGAATTCCAGGATAAACTATAACTACATATACACTTTTCTCACGAATCACTCTATCTATTGGTGAAAACCGCATTAAAATCCATTTTATACAATTTTACAATATCTTCCATTTCGGCATTCTCTCCATATTCTCTCGGAAACTTGTACGTATATCTGGATTGATACACAACACATATGCATTTTTGAGGATACTCCTAACTTCTAATCAGTATAAGAATTTTTTAAATCGGTTCAGTAGTTCCATAGATTGATTACGCTCTAGAAACAAAATAAATGACAACCAAATCCCCATTCGTATTCTATACATATAAAATCAGGGGCGGATCCAGGGGGGGGGCACTGGGGGCAATTGCCCCCCCTGAAGACCTAAATAGGTACCTACTTCAATTAGACCTTAGAAAAATCTTCGCAAGGTTGTGGCTTTTCACCAAAGTTTCATCGTAATTTGAATAGAAATATACGAATGAACCTGAATGAACGAACAAATATTCATTTTTAAAACTCTATAAATTATTAGTTCGTAACGAACCCCTATGGAAGTTTGTATCTATTATTGTAAAACAAACACAAAATCTGTCAATTCTTTCTCGTTAAAACAAATTTTCTGTTTTGAAACTACGTGCCGTATGGTATATTTCTCATTTAAAAGGAGAAGTTTCTGTGTTTGGCTGTATATATGTTTTTACAATTATCCTTATATATGTAGTTTCTCTATCCCTTTTCTTTAACTTCATCCAACATCCTTGAGACTTGGAAGTAAGCTATTGTGATTTCACTTCCCAAAACTAGTTGGTACCTAACTCTTCTACTTTTTCCACGTTCAAAGCAAATCTATCCATATTATTTATTTATATTATGTTATATGTAACTGACGAACTAAATGGAATTAATAGAATTTCGATTTTTATTCCCCGTTATATTGTACCTCTGTGCTCAAAAAATAGTCGGCGACTTTTATCACGTGCGGTGCGCGATGAAGTCGGATTTGGAAAAAAATTTGGGCAAATTTCCAAAATTTATCAAATTTTTCTTCTGTTGACTGTAAATTTTAAAATCTTCTATGGTCAAAAACATCTTTTTGTTTCAATAGTACCTATTTTTCCGTATCTCGTCATATGGACGAAAATTATTCACTTCTCTGAGTTTTCTGCGTTATTTCCCAAATTTTCTCCTCATTTTACTAATCCAACGAGTAACCTTCTCCTTTTTGTTTACGCCGATGTGTGCTGTATGAATCTGACAGAAGAGTAATTGAAATTGAAAATTGAAATTGAAAAAACTTTATTTGACACAACACAAAGATTTACAGCAGTTGGAGCGGCTGCAAAATGTGTGTGCTTTACATGTTCGCCAGGCGCACTACACATATTCTTTGTACCATCTTTAAAGTGCTGAGGGATCCCAAATCACCGACTTACTTCAAAGAAAGTTTCAGATTGCTTTATGTCGGTCGTGAAGCTACGTCAGGTAGTTAGGTAGTTCTTTGTTCTTCTGATCACGAAACACGTTTTTATCACATCACATGTGCACCTCTGATGGTATTTTTTCTCAGTTTAGTAAAAAATCGCTATTAACCACTTCCCATTATTTTCCTATCACTTTATAGATACAAACCTACAAAATTTTAATTTAAAGTTGTTAATTCAGGTCAGATTCGCTGGAACGTAAATTTTTCATTTTTTACTTTTATCTGTTGTAGCTTCCATGTAGATTATTTTATGCATGAAAGTATAAGTTGAAAATAATGAAATACTAAAAAAACTTTGATTTTACAGAGAATCGTACTCAAAAACCGCTATACCTACCTAAGCTCTATCGTTTTCGACACCACATTTTTTTTAAATATGAAAAACATAAAACTAAAAAGCTAAAAATAACAAAATACCGACTTAATCCATCAGACAAAAATACATATTGTAATACTATTGTTGGTTTGTGCTACCACTTTTTGATTTAAATTCGGTGCCAAGCCCGCTTACGTCTACCCACTTGGGTTGTTCAGCTCACAACGAACTCGTGGCGGGACTGGACTTAGCCCATGTACCTACGCCATATTTGGCTTGTCACCGACTTCAAATAATAATTGTAGTCAAGTGGTAGAATAAACCAATAATAACTACTGGTACTGGTATAATAACTACTGGTAATAACTACCAAAAATAAACTTACGTGTATTTTTGTCTGTTGGATAAAATCGATATTTTGTTATTTTTAGCTTTTAGTTTTGTGTTGTTGGAAGTCGGTTTTAATTTTTTTGTTAAAATTTTGTTTATTTCTTGCTTTCAAGTGAGTCCGTTTGTAAATTTATCTAAGTTACTATAGCCTAATGTCAATTGCTCATCGCCTTTTACAAAATGCTGCTTTTACCGACGGGACGACAGGGACGTTGATTGTTGAGGAGTTCGCCTGGTACGTCATCATCAGTTCCACTTTACCATATACATTGTGACGAGCATAAATTATTTAGGAACCATATTAAAGTTAACGAATCGGAACTCGTGAAATACCTTTTATTGAGTAGTTCCGATGACCATCTGTGGTCTTCATCATCAGTTTCACTTCTTCAAATTTTGCTTTCCAAAAGCAAATAAACGATTTACTATAAAAAATACAAAAATCGCTATAGGTGTGTCTGTAATTTTTGAAGAGTTCTCTTGATTTCTCCATGATTCCATCATCAGGTTCTCGATTTGGTGACAATGGGACCAATTTGGGAGTATACCCTTTCAAACAACAAAATCAATTTTCTAAATCGGTCCAATCGAAACCCGTGAAATACGTATTATTGTTGAGTAGTTCCGATGAACACTTGTGGTCTTCATAATCAGTTCCACTTCTTCAAATTTTGCTTTCCGAAAGCAAATGAACGATTTACTATAAAATATACCCAAATCGCTATAGGTGTGCCTATTATTTTTGAAGAGTTCCCACGATTTCCCCAAGATCTTTTGAGGATAATAAAGATTCTTAAACCATAAGATCCCATCATCAGATCCCACTTGGTGGCAATAGGACCTAATTGGGAGTATACGCTTTCAAACAAAAAATTAATTTTCGAAATCGTTCCAACCCTAGCTTCGAGTAATATAAAAAAAAAAAACATACAGCCGAATGCGTAACCTCCTCCTTTTTGGAAGTCGGTTAAAAAATCGCGAAACATACACACAGATAATATAATACATACATAAGCTCAATTCAGATGCTCTCAATATGAAGCACTTAAATTTTATTAATGGACTTTTTTGTCTATCCTGTTAATTCAAAAATTTCATGGTGCAACCAAATTGCCTCCCCCTCAACCAAATCCTGGATCCGCCCCTGTATAAAATACTTTGTCCTGAATGACTGATGGAACAACGTACAGCCCAAACTGCATCGTAGAGACCGGAAACTTGGAGCGTGTGTTGTTTGTATGATGTAGGCATCCGATAAGAAAAGATTTTTGGAAATTCAACCCCTAAGGGGATGAAAAGGGGTTGCAAAGTTTGTATTGAACAATTCCGCGATAACTTCGAAATTATCGCGGGTGAAACCGCGCGGGACAGCCTAGTATTAGGTATAAAAATTTTGAAAATAAGTGTTTACAGCCTTGATAAAGTTATTATCTTGACGACATATAAGTAAGGATTTGATATTTTTTAGATTGAATTTTCGTTGATTGTAAAACCAAAATCCTTACTATTATAAATCTTAATGTGAAAGAGAGTTGGTTTGTTTAACTGTTTGTTTGTTACCTATGCTTTCACGCCTCAACGGATCAATCGTAATGAAATTTTGCGTACATAATGTCAGGGATACAGAGAAGTACATAGGGTACTTTTGTACCGGAATTCCCGCGGGAACTCCGCGAAATTACTGTTGGTGAAACCGCGGAGGACAGCTTTTTTGTTAGTCAACGAAGCTGACCATATATCTACATTTTCATGAATTTTTGTGTCTTTTTACTCTGAATGAGACTTTTAACCCGAAATATATAGTTTCCGGAACGATGTATGTATGTATGTATGTATGTAAATATCTATACTGAGTACTCGCGGGAAGTATTTTAGATAGCTATAGTACGTATTCTAATAAATTATAAAACGGTAACGGACCATGTAAAATTGTAAATCTGTGAGAATCCATCTAAATATTATGCAGGAAGTGTTGGCTATTGTTCACGCTCTGACGTTGCTTGCACAGTTATTAAGTTTACGTAACAAATTCTCTTAAATTGTAATTATTAACTGGGCAAGTAGATCGACGTTAATTTTGTGTCTGATTTCCGTCTTCGTGTCTGAAATAATTTACAATGCTTATTATTTCATCCTTCCTTACTAATATTATAAACGCAAAAGTTTGTATGTATTCATGCATGTATGTTTGTTCACACGCGATAATTTCGATGTTCCCGCGGAATTGTTCCGTACAAACTTTGCAACCTCTTTTCATCTCCTTAGGGGTTGAATTCTCAAAAATCCCTTCTTATCGGATTACGTCATACAAAGAACACACCCTCCAAGTTTCAGGTCTCTACGACCAGCGGTTTAGGCTGTGCGTTGATCCATCAGTCATTCAGAACAATGCATTTTATATGTAAGAGATACGGCCCATCGGGCCCATTTATTCTTTGTACGTAAAAATAGGTACAACGTAAAAGCAGGAGCAGATGCGGGGGGAGGAGACTTTGTACTAGAAAATGACTCTACATCGACTATAGTCTATACTTGTAATGTTATTTTGAACCACCCGTCCGTATCGTATGTGATCTATAGCGGTAACTCCAAGTTTAAAACAATAAATTCGAGTTTTAATGTGTTATAAATACATGTCATATAAGTATAGTATTATGGGTTTGATGCCCGTTTGAGTCAGAAAGGCGGGGGGTGGAGATTTTCCGCCGCACTCAGAGTCGACTTTAATGATTACTTGGTTAAGTATACACATTGTCGGGGTACAGAAAAGGACATAGGATACTTTTATCGCGGAATTCCTGGGGGATTTCCGAAATTAACGCGGGTGAAGTCGCGGGAAACAGCAATACCTATTAACATAAGTGATTATCTTACCTAGCAGTACCTATTAACATAAGTGATTATCTTGGTGAAAAACTATTTGGTTTATACCTACCTACGAGTAGCTTATAATAAAAATGCTTGGACATTAATACACAGCGCTACTAGTCCCAAACTTAAGTACCTACCTACAACTTGTAAAATAGGCACCAGATAATTGATAATGTTATAATATTTTTTGTTAATATGTATTATCTATTACTATAATAAAAGAGTAGAAGCTGCGATTCTGTACATTGAATATTTTTAACAAAAATAAACAGAGGCATGGACCAATAAAACTTGTTTAATTGGTCCATGACAGAGGCGATAAAAGAAGAGTAGGTAACCAAACACAAAAAAAAAGAGTTTTAAAATTCGTCTGTCCGTTACGATAATCTCCGAATCTAGCGAACGGATTGTCATGCAGTTTTCAAAGGTAGATTAAGCTAGCGTGGATCTAGGCTTTCATAATTCATTTAAATCGGATGTCAGGAAAAAGATTGTCATATACAAAAACATTCCATGCGGATGAAATCGCGGGGCACAGCTAGTTATACAATAATTATGATACATAAGGCACACCCAGACTCATCAGGTTGCAGAACACAAATGTTGATCACGGTAACAGAACCCGTGACACCTAACGTACCTACGTATCTTATTGTAGCTACGTAAAGCAGCGATCAGACTACACGGTACCTATTCAGGGAGCCTAACTCTGATTTAGGGTGGTGTGATCGGATTTAGAGAGTTAGGGTCTCTAATTAGGGTGAGCAGGCGGACCCGGTGGCCGTGCTCTCTAAATCGGGTGGTGTAATCCGACTTAGGGCAGTTAGGGTGCTTAGTGTTGCCCATAGCTGGTGAAATTTCACCAAAAGTTAGTTATAACACTAAAAATAAAAAATATTCGGCTAGGTTTAAGAAAAGTGTCAGCCCTGACTCCAATTTTTATTACTGAATCTTTAATTAATTATAACTCCCATACCCCGCGGGATTAGCATTCGGTTTTTTTGTCACATATTGATCATAGTCTGGGGGTATATAATACGTAAACCATTTTTGCTAATGCGACACAGTATAAGAGAAAAAAAATAAAAACGAAAAATTAAAAAACCTAATAACTCTTGTTGTAGTTGCTCTGGAAAGTTAAAAAAATCTCCCAAAATGCAACCTTACTTACTCTTATATATTCTGGAATCAAATTATCAATAAAACCTATAGTTACAGAGAAGCGATTTTTTTTTCACTTTACGGCCTAAAAAATATGGGTTTTTCAAAAAATCATGACTCTGAAGATATGCATAATTGGCACACGGGAGTTCTACTCTGCCTTTTCTATTACTAATGACTACCCAATTCTGTATTAAAAACACCATGTCCGAAATTTGTAATTAATTAAAAAAGTAAAGTAAAGTTTTTCTTTTTTATTTTTATTTCTATGATGGTATGGTGGTAGGTATAGCACTAAGGTTTACCTACTTATCACTAGTGACTAGACGTATTATATTATCTGTGACTAGTCACTAGACCAATGGTGCTGTAAAGTAATTTGCACCTCAAATGTTAAGAACTGCTAAACCTAACCTAACCTAACCTAAACCTAACCTAACAGCTGCAGTATAATCGTCTGTCAATCCGCTATTATTACTAAAGTACTGTTGTCGTTGAAAAAACATGAAGAAATGCAAAATGATGCGGTTTTCTCTAAACTATCTTTTAGAAATCGTAAATAAGTTATGCAGAATGCCAAAGTCATTTATTCATTCGAAAGAGACACCACAAATTCGCACCTTTAAAATTTAAATAATGTCGTTGACTTATTCTCCAGAATTAATTATATTATCTAGGATCTTAGATTTGACACTTATAAAACATTAATACAATATTATATTATTAACTATAATAATTAATAATTAATTAATAAAATAATAATTAATTAATAATTTTATAGAATTTAAAAAAAAGCAAAGAATAAAAATTATATAGGGCAGTGTCTAAAGTAGGTACACCTAAAAATATTTCAAACTACAATTATTGTAGTTTCAACTATGTAGTTCTACCGTCCACAATAAAATATCAAATTATAATGATTCCATAGTCCATATATATATTTACTTTAGAATCTGCTGATAATAATAGTTCAATGAAAATAAAAAAAATAAAAAAACTGAGTAGATACCAACGATCCCATTAACTTTACCTATTCTTTATGATAATTTCAAAATATATTTATTCCAATATAACAATAACTTAAACTTCTAATGATATATTTTTTCTACATTTGTAGAAAGCTATTGACACTTTCACACAATACTGTTAAACATCTCATATTCAATCAATTAACAATAATAACAGTAAAATGTATCAAAAAAGCACCATATTGATAAAACTTTCACGTTTACCCACACAACGACCGAGCAATCAAGAAGTTCTACCAGTTTAAAAGTGGCATGCCTCAGGGTGCTTTGTGCCTTCGCTCCTTTTCTTCAATATTAATCTTATTGTGTATATATAGGTGGATACTTGCGCAACTCAATCAAAAATATGTAGTACGAGTAAATAAGTGTCTACCGTACCTATTACACCATTGGAATAAAATAATATTATGAATTGATATGTATTAGGTATTTAGCCATATTACAGCAAAAGTTTTTTTTCGTAGATCATCATTGCTTTTTTTCAACCATCTTTGGAGTTGAAACTAAAGTCACATCTCGATACAAGTTTTAGAAACTCCAGTTATTAAGACGTAGAATTTCATTTTCTTAACCACTGCAAGTGGTGAATATCACACATCACATTTACGCAGTCAACATTATAGTTCCTTCATTATTCATTGCCACTTGGTGGTCGTGTTTTTGTTATTATGGTCATAACAACCACTGATGGTACGAAAGTAGTTCGGACGTTCACATCTCGAACTCAATACACGAATGTTTTCACTTTCATCTGAGATTCGGTTCACGAAAGCGACAATTATGTCGGCTGCATACTAATTGTACCCATACTACCTACTTAGTGACATGAATAATATCAGCTGTTGGCTAATACCCACGTACTGTTTGTCTGTATTACTTCCTTGGTAACATGTAGTTATAATAAGCTCTGCGTATACACGTATATATAGGGAGTGGGGGGGAGGGGCTGCCCTCTACGGGATGGTCTAGTGCCTACCCCAGGATGTTGGGATACCGATAGAATTCTATAATACTGATAACTAACTTTAGATAACCCTTCAAATTTATAGTTACTTTTCAACTAAGCTTGTTGTTGTTAGGACAAAATTGCGCGTCAGCCATGGCATGTGAGGGGCCAGGCCCCTTCTGGAAAATAACCCTAGATACGCCAACGGTTCTGCGGTAGCCACTAAGGTACTTCCATTATATTTGTCAGCACAGCAAATGGTGTAATATTCCGTACATCATCTCAGTGGCTGGTGCGTTCAGATCAAACGCCGCAAGGCGTAGGTTCAAACCCTAACAATGAGCTTGAGCTGTCGGTGAAGGAAAACATCGTGAGGAAATCATAGCATGGTGGTAGGGCGCTCTCTAGTGCCCGGCTGGCTAGCTACCACCTTCAAGTTGCAAATCAGTCGCCAAGCACCTAACGGTGTGTTCCGGCAGCCCCACTTGAAAGCCAGTTCCCATCCCCATTCCAGGTCGGCAACGCACCTACAAGCCTTCTGGTGTTGCAGATGTCTATGGGCGGCGGTAATCACTTACCATCAGGTGTACAGGTACTTGCCCGTTTGCCCTCTATGACATAAAAAAAACATTGATATCTATCAATTGAGGCCCTACTAATACCTACTATGACAAAAAAATCAACATTCAGGCATCCTAGTTTTGCCAAAATTCGTAACTCTGAAAATATCAGGTAATATTTATGCTTTTTAACTTGTCGTTTCGGTTTGATTCACTTAACAGCGCAAACAATAGACCATCGAGCACTCAATCAATCTTGCCAGCATGCATCTCACGCGTCGCACAGCGCTCGACCGCTTACAAAACAATCTGCAATTGTGTCATTGTGTAATTCGAGTTAGCAATTCGCTAGACATCAATATTATTCTTACTCAGGATTTTTTCTCTCTTGTCAAATGCTAAAAGTGTATTTTTTTTACCTTCATGGAACAAGTGGTTGCAATTCGAAATTTTTTAATATTTTTTTGGTTAAGACTGCTTTTTTGTCATGTTAAAGCAAATTGTTAGACACGGTTTTAGGTAAGACCCTAAAAGCTTTATTTAAGTTTGACTTGTGCATTTACATAATTATTGAAACACGCACCCGTTATTTTTTCAGGTTGATACTTTCTATCTTTTTAATCTTAACTGAATAGGTAGTTGCCTATTAACTAGTAGACGATGCATAACGAATAGTAGCAGGTGTATCTATCTATTCCTGCAAATCTACCAATATTACCTACTACACAGCAGTTTATCTGCATCTAAGAATACAGCTAAATATATAACTAGGTTTAAACGTTTATATTTTATCCTGGAATTCCCGCGATAACTTCAAAATTACCGCGGGTGAAACTGCTGAGGGCCGCTAGTCCGTTAATAAAGTAGGAACTTTAGCAGTGATATACAGCTATTTAGTTTATACAATACCTACTTTGCATTGAAAAAAGCTAACTTTAAGTACTACCTACCCATTAATGTAAACAATGTACCTACTAAGTAGGTTTTAGGTAGGTTTTAAAATTCTACAGGGCAGTTCAGTTATTGCATATTCACAAACAGACAGACAGACAGTCATGACGAATCCATAAGGGTTCCGTTTTTTGCCATTTGGCTACGGAACCCTAAAAAATGGTAAAAAGTCTTGTAGTGTCGTGAATGTACAGTTTGCTAACTCTAGATAGAGAATAATAGTTGTTTCAAACAGTAAAAATTACATACAGCTATTAAAAAAAACCGCTCACGTTGGTAAACCAAACATGGCCAAAATTCATTTCGACGATCTTTATTCCACGATTTGCGCATATTCAAAGTTTGATATGTGTATCATTATGCGTTGCCAACATACCATGCTAAGTTGCTATCACAAAGAAATCGGAATTTCAAAGCACGTCTGTAGATACGATGATCATTATTTCAAAGTCATGGTTGTCTGTCATATCGCACGCGGCAAATTAGAGATAATATTATGATAGCGTCGAAGTTACCTATAATTATGTAATTTACGTTAAGAAAATATTCCAGCAGGTAGATAATCTAGTAGTTTAATCTATTACTATATATAAAACCGAGAAGTTTTTAGATAATATTTACAACAGGACGAAGCATTTTATATGTATAGATATATAGATAGATATACACGATATCTTAAAAGTTTGACTAAATCGGGGAAAGATTATATTTTTCCATTATCCTAGTACTTTAACATAGATTACTAAAAAGTTTTGTATAGTTATTGTATGTCAGATGTATGTATGTATTAGACGAAACGTTTAAGAGACGAAAGGCAGAAGGCGAGTTCTACAACTTACTAGTTTTTAACCGACTTCCAAAAAAAGGAGGAGGTTCTCAATTCGACTGTATTTCTTTTTTTTTAAAAGAGACGTGTAAGGTAGTGATTTGACAAGGAAAGAAATGAATAAGCTGACTGAAATGAATGAGCCCATAACATAGGGAATTTTAGTGTTTATTTATTATTATTATTTTATAAACCTTTATGTACCTAATATAATAGCATTATTTTTTTACAATTTTTTTTGTACTTTCAGAGATATGACTCTTGAAAGTTCAAGTTAGACAAGGAAAGCACTAGTCCTATTGTGACGTCACTCGGCTTGTAGCGCCCTACAACGGTCATACAAAATTCCGTTATAGAAATAGACAGACATAGTCAAAATTAAACAGTTTGTAACTATTTTATTTTTTAATCAAATCTACTGATTTTGTCGCTTAAGTTATGCTTATCCGTGATATTTTCGTGTGTACCTAATTATTGGATAGGTATCAACACTTCAACAACAGTGAAATAGCCTATTATGCCTAGTATTATACCTACTAACATAGCTGTCATTAACATTCACAATACACAATATTATTGTACAACTAGTTGTGCCCCGCGGTTTCACCCGCGTTAATTTCAGAGTTGCCGCGGGAATGCCGGGATAAAAAGTACCCTATGTGTTAATCTGATGTATAAGCAATATTACCTATTGTGAAGTTTCATTTAAATCCAACCAGTAGTTTTTGCGTGAAAGAGTACATCATCAAACACCATCCATCCATCCATCCATACATTCTTACAAACTTTCGCGTTTATAATATTAGTAGGATGTACCTACCTGCATATCTACCTAGATACATTATGACAAAATAAAAAACGTCTATAGATACTCTGGAACTGAATTATATTGATATTTATGCGTGTCTCTACTTTTCCAGGTGCTGTGGTGCTCTTTGGCACTGCTGACAGTGTCGTGGGGCGGGGCGCGTGGCCACGGGCGGCTGATCGAGCCCCCGTCGCGCGCCTCCGCTTGGCGGTACGGTTTTGACACGCCGCACAACTACAACGACCACGAGCTCTACTGCGGCGGCTTCACCAGGCAGTGGCAAAAAAACGGCGGCAAGTGCGGAGTCTGCGGCGACGCCTGGGACTCGCCTACGCCCCGCCCCCACGAGCTAGGCGGACGCTTTGGCAAAGGAATAATCGTACGCCGATACTCCCCACAAGATTCCATCACCATCAAAGTTGAATTGACCGCCAATCATAACGGATTCTTCGAGTTTCGCGTATGCAATGATCCAAAAGACACCACTCAAGAATGTTTGGATCAGAACGTGTTGAAGATTGACAACAAAGACGACACAAAGTTTTATCCGAAAGAGGGGAATAAGGTGTATAACATGACATATCGCTTGCCCGAAGGTCTGGAATGCGCTCATTGTGTTCTACAGTGGAGATACATTGCTGGAAATAATTGGGGAACCTGCGAAAACGGGTCTGGCGCCGTGGGCTGTGGTCCTCAGGAGGAGTTCAGAGCGTGCGCTGATATAGCGATAGGCGACCGCTTCACGACGACCACCAGACGGCCAAGACCGACGTACGTACCGCCCGGCAGGAGACCAACCGTGCCCACTCCAGAACAGTCCAGTGGAAGTTCATGGTACGGCGTTGTGGTCGCCATCGTCGCACTGCTCATTGCGCTTGCACTGTTAGCGGGAATATACCTGTATTACTACAGAGGAGGCATGAGAATCAAGAGTTTGTTGAAGTCCAAAGCCGCTCCACCCACCCCAGTCCGCCCACCGAGGCACAAAAGGACGTCGCTCTCCAGAGAGCATCCGCCTGAAATAAGTTCCCCAAAAGTGGCCATTATTCCTGACAATGGCTTCGAAACAGTAGATCTCAGATCTAAATGAATTTTAATTAAAATATTATTCTATATCTGCCACTGCCCTTACTAGTGTTGATATTACCTACAGCAACTGATGTTGTGTGAATGGTAATGAGTGTTTTATGTGATGTGATGTCCTATTGAAGAGTATTTTGTGTCATTGTATCCAATGTTACGAATTAGGTTAAGGATGATTTAGCTTTATAAGTATTGTTTTACTATTTTAATTTTTAGTTAATACTAAAATACTTTAGAGTAGTACATAATATTTATGATTTAAATTAAATAATAATAAATTATGTTTTGACTTTAATTCTTGAATTCAACCTATTCAGTCAAATTGTTAAATTGAATGTTCTTAAAAATAGTTTTACTACACACAAATATAATATTACGTATAAATAGATTGAAACATTAAAAATGCAATCAAATGAATAGAAGTGCGAATTAGATGAAATGGGCCTGAACGGTGCGTTTGGTCCCATCAAAATTTCATACATTGTAATTTCGAATTTATAGCGTGCGAGCGTATATGGGTCTGTTTTAGTGTGTGTGTGTCTGTTTTTGCGTGTGTTTCTAAAATCGATGCTGTGGCGTGCGGGCTGCATAAGGCTGCACCCGTATGCAAACGGTAAATACGTTCCACAAACTACTTAGAGATACTGCGTTCGTAAGCATGCACACGACTGTTCTTAATGACTATATCGTTTTCGCTTGTCAAAAATGACAGTCAGAAGGTTTTAGAAATTTTGGGTTTTAATATTGGTTTTTGAAAACTTCAAGTAAGGTCCTTTCAATGGAAAAGCAGTATACTTTACACTAATTTATTTAAATAAAATAAAAACCAGTTTGCCAGTTTTAAAACAGAACAAACGAAAAAACAAATCACAACGGAAATTGAACGTTTGACAGCTGTTTGATAGTTCCGGAATCCGGAGACAATTGCAATACTTACATCCCCCGTGTTGGTCTTGGTACTGTTATCAAACTACGACGTCATCGATGACGACAAGATGCGTTTGCATGAATATAGCGCACACGAGCGCCAAAAGTGCAATTTGGACCGCACCGATCATGCACCGACCGACCGTGATGACCTAAAAAATAACTTCAGAAGAAGAAAAATATTGCTGAAATGGCTGTATGGACTAAGCTTCCTTTACCTTCCCCATTGGGATAAATTTAACAAAAAAAAACAATAAATGTCACAGTCACTGTCGAGTGTCTGTCGCTTATGTCAGTAATGCCGTCAAAAACGACAAACAAAGGTAAAAAAATTTGGAAAAAGGCCGAAACTAGAAGCGCGTTTTCTTTTCCAATAAGAAAGAGATTTTAAATGCGAAATGGCAGTGCGGCAACAGCATATGCACGATATTGTGGAGCGACGGTTACGCCCGATCTATGGTAATAAAATTGATTGTGTGAATATCAAAATGAATTTTTTGGACCTGGGAAAGATGTACGTTAAAATGTGATGTTTTTATGCATTTTCAGACTGGTTAGACAACGGTAACAATAAGAAAGCATTACAAGAAGCTGAGAAGGTTCTGAAAAAGAGCCCTACTTTGCAGGCTGCTCGAGCGCTAAAGGCTTTAGCACTTTTAAGGTTAGGTAAGGGATCAGAGGCGCATGCCGTGCTCGATGCGCTAGCTGGCGAGCAACCGAGCGATGACACCACGTTACAGGCAATGACTATATCATACAGGGAATCTCAACAATGTAAGTTTCTTTTATTTTTATGAAATAAAATTAAATAATTTTCATAACAATTATTATTTGGTATAGAGTGTGTGTTTGCTTAGTTGATACCAATAATGTGACCTAATGATGTGTGCAAATAGTGACAAACTTTTTCATTCAACACATTGCATTTTGGTTATATACAAAGAGAATATTGAATAATCTGTGGCTCTAGTGAGAACGGATATAAGTCTGACTGATCAACCATTAGAGCTATAATCACTGTTTGTTAAATATTCTAAGTTATAGAGAATGGCTGTTTTTGTTTATGCCTCTATATAATAATAGTGAACAAATTAATTTGTATACCTCTGTTTACATTTAATGGGGTTGAGGGTAATAATAATCCTTACTATCCTACTAATATTACTCATAATAATACTCTCTCATGCAAAAACTACTGGATGGATTTAAATGAAACTTTACAAGAATATAGCTTGTACATCAGATTAACACATACGGTACTTTTTATCTTGGAATTCCCATGGGAACTCTTAAATTAACGCGGGTGAAACCGCAGGGCACAACTGTAATAATATAATAATAATCCACATCAGAACACACAGATCTACTTGATCCCACAGTAAGCTATAATTAGCTTGTGTAGTGGAAACCAAGCAAACGTAGTATACATATACTACATAGAATTACTTATACGATATTATACTATAGATACACAAACACACCCAGACTGGAAAATTGAACCCTGTGTTCATCACACAAAGTCCACCCCCACTGGAAATCGAACCCGAAACCCCTTGATTAGCGGGTAGGCATGGTGACCTCTGCGCCAATCGGGTCGTCAGGGTATGATTTATATTTTTAATTGATCTACTAACATTGAGTGCATTGAGACCAGATGGCCGTGTTTAATAATTTCCAAGCATTAGGATTATCATTCATTGAAATTCCATTCTAGCAATTATCCACACTACTGTTAGGTAAAAAAAAAAATTATAATTAATTTATGTACATCATGTACACATATCACATACCCAATAATCATTCTTAGTAAAAAAAAAAATAGTTGACTAATAAGTTTAAATGTTGCAGTACCAAAAGTATGTAAACTCTATGAGGCAGCTGTCAAGAAAGAGCCGACAAATGAGGAGCTGTACTCTCATTTATTTATGTCATATGTGAGAGTGGGTGACTACCACTCACAGCAACGTGCTGCTATGGCACTCTACAAATTTGCACCCAAAAACCCATACTATTTCTGGGCTGTGATGAGCATTGTCCTTCAGGTATACTATGAAATTTATTGAAAACTAGTTGTCCCCTGTGGTTTCACCTTCATTAATTTTGAAATTCCTTCAGGGATTCTGGAATAACAATCATCATATTATGTGCGAAAATATTCTGTGTGTGCCAAATTTTATCCAAATTCTTTTAATCATTTCCATATGAAGAAGTAACAAACACACTAACTTACAAATACACTTTTTATTTTATCCTTAATTTGCAATCAGTCGCCAGACTTTTGCAATTATAATGTAACTTCAATTTTAGCAGAATAAATTTCAAATCAAGTGCTTCAGCCATACAGCCAATGACCAAGTATATTTATTTTTCAGGCTCAATCTTCTCAAGATGAAACTAAAAAGGGCATATTATTTGCACTTGCTAGAAGGATGATAGACAACTTTATAAATGAGAACAAAATGGAAGCGGAGCAGGAGGCACGTCTGTACATAATGATTCTCAAGCTGCAGGACAAGTGGGAAGACATACTAAAGTTTGTTGAGAGCCCTTTGTATTCCAAATTAATGCCAGAATCAACAGCACAAGCATCCATACCATACCTGAAGAAACTGGGCCAGTGGCGAAGGCTGAACCTAATAACCAAAGAACTTCTCTGGGAAGAACAGGATAGATGGGACTACTACACACCATATTTTGATTCAGTCTTCCAATTAATGAAAGAGAATAACAGCTGTGAAACTAATTGTGAAAATTCTGTAGATGATACTGCAGAGAAATGCCATGAATTCATTTGTCAGTTGATTGAGAGTATGACACCCAGCAAACCTTTAAGAGGACCATACTTAGCTAGATTAGAATTATGGCGGAGGCTGGCCGAGGATGGGGATCCCACTGCACTGCTTGGCAGTGGCGTGGCGCTTTGTGTAGAATATTTGAGAGTATTTGCGAACAAGCCATGTGCAGTGCCAGATTTAAGACAGTATGTCGCTATGTTACCGCAGAAGGAGAGAGAGGACCACAGCAGAGAGTTTTTAACTTGTTTAGACTTTGATGAAAATACTCAGCCTGATAAGGTGATATATTTTTTTATGATCTTTTACTATTAGTCATAAATGGAAAAGGTTTTAGTGATGGCATAAGCACGTCGAAATTTAACTTCACATTATTATTTATGAAGTTTAAGCTTTTTCAATGAAATCTGGAGTGGCGCTTGTAACTTCTAAGTCTTCATATTGTAAGTAATCTATATGTATACTTTAGTGACAAGCAAAATAAAAGATGTGCATCAATTAATTATTATTGACTACACATTACTATATTGAATAAGACTTAAGTCCTCCGCCGCGTCTGTCTGTCTGTTCGGGATAAACTAAAAAACAACTGAACTGATTTTCATGTGGTCGTAACCAATAGATAGAATGATTCAAGAGGAAGGTTTATACATATATTTTATCCTGGAATTCCCGCGGGAACTCTGAAATTACCGCTAGTTTTGTATGAGTTTATGTTTAGTATTTTATTTTAATTAAGTGTGTGATACTATCACTTTCTGTCAGAGAAATATATAAACAGATGAGTTTGGTTGCAGTTGGAAGACGTGCAGCGCCACATATCGTGCTTGGCGGCGTGGCGGCTGGCGGCGGCGCCGCTGCCGGCGGCCGGCAGCCTCGCGCTGGCCGGCTCGCTGCGCGCGCACTACCTGCGCTGCCTCGCGCGGGGCCTCGGCGCGGCCGCTCCCTACGAGTTCGGCCCGGTGGACAGCTACGCCGTGCTGGCGGCACACCAGTATTTCAATGCTGGTAAATTAACTAAGTCAAATTGTGTTTCTCTAGTGTGTCGTGAAACCCCTTATAAATTGTGCGAGAAAAAAAAATCTTGAATACGTCTAGCTGTTCCCCACGCGTTCGCCGTTGTGGATTTTGGGAATCAATCTTAGGATGCAATCCTTCTGTTTGGCAAATTTTATCGAAATCTCTTCACCGCTTTAGAAGCTAATGGACAGAGTTTGTTTAGTATTTATTATATGGATATTTTAGTGTCTCATATGTAATTATTTTAAAGAAAATGACATAATTTTTATTTACAAATGTAGATTACCTTTTAGTAAATTGTCTCAAAAATGAAACTGGTAGTTTATCTTACGTTTATCTGCCGTATGGACTATCCATTTCGACTTTGATTAGGACAACAGATTTATGACCTCGGTTCAGGGTCTTTTATCAATAAAAAAAATACCTCACATCACCAAGTCAGTGTTACGTTTTTTTTTCTTTTTGCCTTACATCTCTATCCCTCCCTCTATTTGTCGATGTTCCAGCGTTAGAAGAAGAGAGCTCCGCGCCTATTTACGAGGCGCTGTGCCTGCTGGAGCTCGTGCTACACCACTCCCCGTCCAACTTCCATGTCAAGCTGTTGCTGGTGCAACTGTACCATCTTATAGGTAACAAAAACTAACGCTCTCTCCATTTATGTGGAAGATCTGGAAGAAGAATCTGAATATGCTGTTCCGGAAAAAAACAAATTAATAATTCAAATAGTTATATCGGTAGAAAATGCGCTTCTAAAGTCGTAAAAAGTTTGTCCCCCCCCTTTCTAAGTTTTTAGTCCGAATTAAAAGTTAAATTTACACTGATGATTTGTATTGAATAGGTTGTGTGTGTAATTTTTGTTAAGCATTTATTTGGCACCATTTTAAACAATCTACTAATTTTCTAAATTTCGGGTTGGCAACACTGCTGCAAAGTGATTAGTTGCTGCAAATGTTTATTACGAAAATGCCCAATGCCCATCGAAAGATATTAGAAGTCTACATTCAAACTATGTAGGGAACATTCCTTCAAAAATTTTTAATTTTTATTTTTAATGGTAAATAAGTTGATTCACATTTTAGGTACAATTGGAACTTCTCACATTTGCGTAATACATACTTTGATGATAAACTCGATAGCTTGTTTTTTATTCGATCAATCGATCCATCTATGTTGCGTGAATGAAACCTTATGGTTTGGAACTAGCACAAAGAAAATAATATCTTATGAGAGAGGCTATAGGCGGGGCCCGGGGCAGGCGCGCCAGAATTGCAAAGAAAGGTAGAGCAAAACTTTCTTTGCTCGCATTCCATATTTTCCACAATATTCCCAAAACTGGAACAATGCTAAGCATTTTCTACAGGATCTCGGAGGTCGTTAAGTAAGTGTTCAAAAACTTAGATTAAAAACGCAAGTAATTGTCAAAATGAAACTTGGCTAGCGTCGATGTAATATGCTTTTTAATCGACCAATTTCTATTCTGTTGTTTTAAACGAACTCTTAACTTGTAAACTTGGCTACCATTTGACGTGACCACGTGAGTCGTGACATAATGATACATTTCTCAGTTTTCTATAGCGTTAACGATCAACGTTTGTCAATTTTGCTAACCCTAGCCTGAATTTTTATGATAAACTAGCTGTGCCCCGCGGTAAAATCGGAGTTCCCGCGAGAATTCCGGGATAAAAAGTACCCTATGCTTTAATCTGATGTATAAGCTATATTATTGTAAAGTTTAATTTAAATCCATTCAGTTTCGTCTTTCTTACGTAAGGACCATGTCTGGCAACCATATTATAGTATTATAGTACAATTTGCTCTTAATCTTTATATTTACGTCTCCATTCGTCATTATTTCCTTCAAGTTCCAATAGTTTTTCCAAGCAATTGCGATTCGCCTGTTTGTTTCTTTTTCTGTCTGATCCATGAACGAAATTGATTGACCCTGGTCATCGACCACACAGCCCATAGACGCCTAATAACAGGCGAATGGCTCCTGACAACACATCTGACTTATAGTTCCGATATAAATGTCCGCGCGGAAATACTCAATCAGTGTCGACCACTACTGTGACCTGTCAACACGATCGGAGTGCATAAAGGAAGTGCTAAAAAAAACTCAAAATGCCCCAGTGTAGCATTAAATGGTGCGGTAAAAAAAGCAACATATCTAATATGGAGAAAGATGGGATAACATTTCACTTGTAAGTAACTATTATCTTTATTTGTTTATGAGAAACAAGGAAATCAACAAATTTTTTCGCAAGTACGGAGTTCACGGTTCACTGGTCGTGGTTTTAAAACAAAGTACTCAACCTATCGTGCCGTCTCATTCTTTCCCGTTGCGTAAATTAATCTATTTCTTTCCAACGTTTCGTGGCGCGTGTAACTAGCGCGTGTGACCTTGAATTAGCCAATCACGGCGTGTAACTAGCGCGTGTGGCCTTGAATTAGCCAATCACGGCGTTGCAACCCCGCTTCATCTTACCTCAGCTAGTTGCCAGAATGCATTCAATACGCAAAATCAAACATTAGGCGTCTATGGGCTGTGTGGTCGATGACCCTGGTAAATATATTCTGTAACATATTCGATGTTCTCTCCACTTACTCTAATAACTTGATTTAAACCATTTGTCAGAAGTTTTATTTAAACACCATTACAACGAGTTTTTGTAGTATATGACGCTATAATGACCTTTAATTCCTGTAAGTATGGGCAAATTGTTTGATTAAAACAATTTTGTCACGCTTTTGTGTAAAAAAATATAAGTCCCCAGGCCTAGGTGATTCTGGTTTTCTACTTTGCAAGATACGTGTTTCAGTGGTCCTATGAGATTTCTCGCTGAAAATTCACTAGGTGCTCGTTCTTGAAAGAAAGAAAGAAGAATGAAAATGGAACTTAGTGCCACGGCATAAGGCGGAGTGGCAGCCATTTTGGTACCAAGTATACTAGTGACTCACGCTTGTACCTATTTTATTTTTATGGTATCAAATAACTATATAATATGTATCAAATAACTATATATAATAACTTTCACACATTATTATTTACTTTGAATTTTATTATTTATTTATTATAACAGTGAATATTTAGAGCATTCACGCGGAAACCATCACTGTGTGTAATCTGACCCGCACTAGGGCCCTATTTTTGAATCGCTCGAATTACTTTCACGCACGGAATCGCGAATTCACGTGCGAATCCTCATCACTCATACATTTTTTAAGCATTCACGCGTGAATCTTGCAATTCCGTGTGCGAATAGTAATTCGAGCGATTCAAAAATCGACCCCCTGGGCCAGTTTATTTAAAAACTAGCTGTTAACTTCAGAGAATTGTATGATTAACCCAAGGCTGAATAAGATATTCGCGGCTTTCTGAAAACAAAAATTAACAAGTCACTTTGTCTCACTCAGTGAGCAAAATCGCATTTTGCTCACTGATTTCAGGTAGCAAAACCTACATGTTTGAGCTACTGAAGTGAGAAAGTTATTTATTCTCTCCGAATCGTCAATACACTCTGCGGTTGGTGCTGCAGGCAACGCGCTGGCGGCGGACAGCGTGTACCAGCGGCTGGACGTGAAGCACATCCAGCTGCTGTCGCTGGGCTGGCTGCACGCGGCGCGGCTGGCGCCCGCCTGCGCCTTCACGCGCGCGCTGCAGCTGCTGGCCGACGTCAGGACCTTCCACACGCACCACGCCAAGGACGTGAGTACAGTATACTAGAGTTGCCAACCGCCCTGTTTTCCCAAGACATCGCCTGTTTTTGAGGGGTCCTGGATAATTATTACGTACCTAGTGTAAGATAATTAGAAAAAAAACGACAAGAAAAAAAAAGATTAATTATAGACACGTATCTAATGAAAAAAAAAAACAGTACAAACGAATTGTAATAAATTGTACCGGATCGTGACGTCACGCGAATTTTTTTGATTAATTTTACAAATTGACGTCAAAGAGACGGTAAAACCTACATGTTTGAGCTACTGAAGTGAAAAAACTAAAATATATACTCTACTAGTTGTGCCCCGCGGTTTCACCCGCGTTAATTTCAGAGTTCCCGCGGGAATTCCGGAATAAAAAGTACCCTATGTGTTAATCTGATGTATAAGCAATATTATTGTAAAGTTTCATTTAAATCCATCCAGTAGTTTTTGCGTGAAAGAGTAACAAACATCCATCCATCCATCCATCCATACATTCTTACAAACTTTCGCGTTTATAATATTACTAGGATTCATATTGCCTAATGCGAATGTTTCCGGTTCCGTGGCCGGCAGAGCGTCGAGCACCTGACGTACGCGTACAAGTACGGCACGTTCGAGACGCTCGCGGAGCTGTACGCGTGGGGCGCGCGCGTGGACGCGTGCGCGGGCGCCGCGCTGGCGGGCCGCGAGCGGCCGCTGCTGGCGCTGCTGGCCGGCCCGCCCGCGCCGCTGCACGCGCCCAGCGCGCTGCCCAACATGCCCACGTAAGTGCTCACCGGTCACCACCCGACAAGCGCCGCGCGCCGCTGCGTATGCTGGATTTAACTTCAAATTTTGTATTCTATGTTTTTTTTATATGATCGGTAAACATAATATCACACAAAAATTGCACCTCACTTTCCACTGAAAGAAATCTCGTACACAGGTCTCATAATTTATTTATAATATTCTATTTGACTATCTCCTTTTATATGGTGCTTCACTTTTGCTTCCGATGGGCGTAATAGATAGCTACGGAGTTCATATTTCTATTTTTATTCCAAGATGACACAAAAAATACATCTGTTTTTATTTCATTAGTCATTCATATGTGAATATGAAAAGAAAAAACTAAAAAAAAATAAACTACACATTTACAATTTCTATTTCCAGCTGAGACCGTAATATATTATTTAGTTATATTATCATAGTTTAACGGCAACTAGCGATGATCACGTGGTCATGCGGCCGCGTCATAACCTAACCTAACCCGCCCCCCTAACCAAATTGACTTTCTACAATCGTTAACGCATAGAAAACGAAGTAACAAGTCGTTAGGTTCACTTGGTCACGTAAAATCTTCCAATGAAAACTGTAGTTTTGCGTGACCGCGTGACCTAGCGATTCTGTTCCTTACGGCCGAGTCGTATTAAGATTACTTAATTTTAAATGAAGATTTTTAAAACAAAATTGAATCAATGTTAAATTTAGTTAAATGCTAATTAACATTAATTTAATTAACGTCTCTGGTTGCGGCAGTATTGTTTTAAAAATCTGAGTAGGTAATCATCAAAACGACTCTTGAGGGCGGCCGTTAGTTTTCTACGCGTGAACGACTGTAGAGTGTCAATGCGGCTCGAGGGGCCGCCGCGACGCGAGACGTGACCGGCGCGGCGCACCGCTTCCAGCGACAACCGCGACCTGGACGCGATCGTGAGCTGGCAGCCCGCGGCGGCGGCGGCGGCGGCGCGCGGCGAGCTCAAGCGGCGCACGCACGCGCAGGAGACGGCGTACCTGCGGCTGAAGGACGCGCTCGTGTCCGCGGTGGCGCTGTGCATCGAGCTGGCGGACGCGCGCCCCAGCGCCGACAAGCAGCGCCAGCGGGCCGAGCTCGGCGCCTGCGTGGCGGCCTTCGGCGGCGCGATGCTGCACTGCCGGGAGCTGTGCCGCGAGCGGGAAACTATCACCGTATCCACGCCGTTCCCCTCCAGGATTATTGGTCGGTTTCTATCATCTATACTTCTATACTAATATAATAAAGAGGAAAGATTTGATTTGTTGTTTGTTTGTTTGTTACGATTTAACTCGAAAACTACTGGACCGATTTAAAAAATTCTTTCACCATTAGAAAGCTATCCCTGATCCTTAAGTAACATAGGCTATATAATAATCCGGAGTTCCCGCGGGAACTCCGAAATTATCGCGGGTGAAACCGCGCGGGACAGCTAGTAATAAATAATGCAACAACATAAAAACGTACAAAATATATAAATTAAATTATACTTATGTACGTACGCCAAAACCTTGATTATAGCCTACAAGGCACTCTAGAAGTATATTTTTGTTAATAAACCTAGTACCTACTCTGTATCTCATTAAGTGAACTGTATGTTCATATGAGAAATAAATAAATTCTTTAAAGCTATAATAATAATCCGTTTCACACACACAGATATACTTTATCCCATGCCCACAGTAAGCTATTATTCACTTGTGTCGTGCGGTGGAAACCGAGCAAAAGTGGTATATACTACATAGAATTCCATAATTATTATATTGTACTATAGATATATAAATACGCCCAGACTGGAAAGTTGAACCCTGTGTTCATCACACAAAGTGCACCCCCACCGAAAATCGAACCCGGAACCTCTTGATTAGCGGGTAGGCATGGTGGCCTACTGCGCCAATCGAGTCTATGTTTAGGTAATATACTAGCTGTACCTCGCGGTTTCATCCGCGGTAATTTCAGAGTTTCTGCGGGAATTCCGGATTACAATATCGCGTATGTTACTTAGAGATAAAGTTTAACAGCGAGTGCTCGGTGAACTGTGGTCAAACGTCTAGCCAGTTCAGAATAATAAAATAAAATGCGTGAGTGTCGTGGAAAACTCGGTTGGAACGAAGTTTCTCCGCATTGTAGTTTCCAAGATATAAGCTTTCGAAAATTTGACCACGTGATCACACAGACATCACGAAAACAAGAAGTTTGCGTACCAACATGTTGGGTCTGCGCCTTGTACTTTCTGAGAGGTAAGCTTTCGAAAATTTGAGAATTTGATTCGAAAGCTTATAAGCTTTCCAACTTACACTTGTCGAAATTACACTTTTTTCGCCGCCAAGCCCGCACCGTGCGATAAGGAACTTCGTTCCAATAAAAAAAAAAAATCGCTCCCCAGGATTGGTGAATTCGCCGGTGCCGTACAGGGAGCTGTATACGACCACGCTGAAGCTGGTGGGCGAGCTGTCCGCGGGGCACGGGCCGGCCGTGCGCGGCGCGTGCTCGAGGGCGACGCAGCTCGTGCGCGGCGCGCGCGGCGTGCTGGCGCGCGAGCTCGAGCGCGACGGCGATCTCTGCTGGAGCATGCGCGGGTGGCTCGAGACCGTATCCAATTACATGGAGGTATGCCGCCGCTCACGTTGAAACCATTCAAAACACCAATCAACTCGATTTAAACTGATAAAAGCCCATAACTGTTGGGTTCCGGGGTAAAACTAAAAACTACCCTAATGCCCTTTTCTGCAGCCCTGACGACGCGAGTGTGCAAAACATGATGATCGCGGTTGAGTAGTTCAGGCGTGAAAGTGTAACAAACAAACTCACATTTGCATTTATAAATAAGTTACAGTTAGGATTCTTTTTCCCTATCAGAACCTTTTACAAAAGAAATCTATATTAAAATCTAATTTTTTTTATGGCTCATTTTAACGTCAATTAGATTACAATAATTATGACAGTATCCACAAAATTTTCGCCTTTCACAGATTGCCAGTACTAAGGCTAGAGAGAAGAAATTACGCAACGAACTCCCTGTTATCATGGTGTCATGTCTGCTATCATGTGTCTGGAAATTTAGAAACTATGTATTTTATTAATATCTTGCAACTAAAATCATAAAATGTTGTTACAGTTCACTGGCATAATAACCTTTTTGCTCGGCGTGTGCAACGAGCTGGTAGCGCCGGCGAGCACGAGGAAAACCAAGAAGAAGGCGCATCAATCACCCGAGGAGGTGGAAACTATCAAACTGCTCACGGAACTGAACGAAGCGGTGCAAGAGTCCGTCACTCACTTAGAGGAACTGTTCGACAATATGCCCCGGTACCAGTTTGGGTCGACACTGGACGTGGCGTTGAGCAATCTCACATTAGCAGATGGCTACAAGTGTCCTGTACAAGAGAAACTCGTCAACGGCCAAGAGGAAATGCTGAATGATGTGAAAAATATTTTAAAAAGAAAATCGAAATACTTGAAAAGTTTATTGCAGTGAAGTGGCCTTTAAAACGTATTATGTGCTCGAGTGCGTCAAGTCAACAGAATAATTATAGACATAATAATATAAATATAGTGAATTTATTTTAATTGAAAAACTTTACATATCTTGTAAATATTTTCCACTGCGTTGTTTTTAACGAAAGTAAGTCATTAATAAATAAAATAGCTAACTCAATCCTGGCCAAGTTTTTGAACAAAATGAATGTAGCAACTTTTATGTGTGTGAGCCCAGTTGGCGTTTGACAGTACAAACCAGTAGCTAAAGGAATGTCGGCCTAATAATCTGTAGCAGAGAAATTTTAAAAATATTTTAAATTTCGTTATTATTAGACGTTCTCCGCAGTCCCACCCACGTAAATTCGGGTTTGAGAGAGTCAGCTACCTAAATAGAAACTTTGTTCAGTGGTTTTACGTGATATGCGTTCAAACTTCAAACAAACCAACAAACAGATAAAATGACAAATTTACCAAAAAAAATCGAAATAGATTCATGCAGTGGCAGAGGGGACCAGCATGCTGAATAGGCTGGAACCTAGGGGCCGTATGAATCTTTCGAATTACATTCCGCAGACGGAATTACAAGATTCGCATGCGAATGCTTAATGCTTAATATCTATGAGCATTCGCATGCGAATCTCGCAATTCCGTTTGCGAAAGTAATTCGAGCGATACAAAAATACGACTCCAGGGCGGCAGAGTTTAGGGGCGCCAAAGAAACTATTTCTTATGCAATCAATTATATCGTTGGGTTATCAAAAAAATATAGGAACTGACACATTGATCCACTAGTATACAATTCATTAAGCTACAATTACATTTATAAAAAAATTGCAATGAACATGATTATGAAAGCGGAAAAATTTCCGCCTCATATTGTAACCCTGCCATTTTTTAAAACTATTTCTAATAAAAAGACACGCCTAAGTTTACACTCTACAGTTTTATTATAGCCGTTATTTCTTCAGTGCGTATACTATTAATCTGGTTGGAAAAGACATAGGTTAATAAAAATAAGGTCGACGATTACCATAGTACTTGCCTTTTTCAGTCATTATGGTTTGTGTTTGCGAGGCCTTAGTATCGATGTATATACACGTTTGTTTCAGTATTTTGGTGCTCAATCTAATACGAATATCGGTTTTAAGAAATCTATTTTCTTTTTGTTAAATAATTAATATCAATTCTTCGTTTTACTGATCCAAGTTTTGCGTAATTTCATGAAATAGAATGCGGCCGCTCATATGATCTTGTATTAATTTAATCGAATCCAGTGAATGAGTTCATGCATGCATACATGCATCTTACGGCCGCACTCAGTCGTTTTAATGGTTACTTAAAATTGATTTAACTAGTTAAATGCCAAAACATTAATTTAACAAACGTCTCTGTGTGCGGCAGTTTCTTTTATAAAAATCTTTACTTATAATTAAGTAGGTAATTATTAAAACTACTCGCAGTGCGGCCGTTACCCTCGAAATGGGTTCAATGGGCTTGTCAACCAAATTTTAATTTTATTCCGTCTTTTAGATTAATAAAAAATATTGGACACGTATTTTTTTCATTTTTTACGCAGGTAATCAAAACATAACGGAGATACATTAAGTTGAAATGTCGCGTGACGTCACGTGCTACAGTTTATGGCACGTTATGACGTCAAAAACCCCACTCCTAAACTTTGATGCGTTTTATTTTAGTGTTTTTTCAATAATTTGGAAAAGCAAAAAATACGGGTCTATTATTTTTTATTAATCTAAAAGACGGACTAATATAGAATTTTGATTTTCATACCCCGGAAACAAGCCTATTGACTCCAAACTTACCGCCAAATGTGTATGTGCCGTATTATTATTGTGCTGTTGTGTGATGATAGTAATGCGATTTTGTAATAAAATAATTTATACAGTAAAACATTCATCATGTTTTTATTTATACGTATAATAAGGATGAAAGTTATGAAGGTGGGAGGCAATGCGTAAGGACATGGACCAATTAAGATAAGGAGTTTCTGCCATTAAGCCGTGAAGATGTGTATTTGTGCGTGGTAAGACAGAAATCTCTGCGTTACTGGATTACAACACAGCCTAACACTCACAAATAACGTGGCTTTCTAAAAAAAAAAGAAAATGAATTGTTAAAAGAATCTTCAAGATCGGTTCAGTAGATCCAGAGATTATACCCTACAACCTCGCAAACTTTATCTCTTTTTAGTAAAGATACACAAATTACCGAATGTAGGTATATATCTACCTAACTACAAATTAATGCAAATGTAAGTCTGTTACGCTTTCACGTCTTTTAATTACTCAACCAATCATCGTGAAATACATAATCTCCAGGGGGGGCTAAGATGCGCAACACGATAAAATTTTATCGAGCCATTTTATCGATTCTCGTCGACAAAGCCATACAATATGTCGACGAGAATCGATAAAATGACTCGATAAAATTTTATCGTGTTGAGCATCTTAGCCCAGCAGGGGGACAGAACGACATAGGGTACTTTTTATCCCGGATGTCCGGTGGAAATTCCGACCGCGGATAGCAGTTAGCTAGTTTAACAAAAAAATAAAACCAACATTATTACATAATAATATTTGTATTTACAATGTCGAAATTATTGCAGTTGATAGTTGAAATGATATTCTTAGATTATGCGTACAAAAATATTCGCCCGCTGGCTCCTTTCATCTTTCACTATTACATAAACCAGTCTGTTGTGGAATGTGAATATTGTGACTAATACAGAAAATTTACATCAATAAAAATAATGGTTAAATAACGTACACATTTCAATATGATATTTACGCAATCCAGGGAAGCGCGCGGCGTAAACCAAAATCACGCAACTATTCCCGTGACGCGTAAATCAATTTTAAATTTAAATAATAACATCTCCATTTACACAAATAATAATTATAGGTAACATATTAAGATAAAATTCATTCAAAATAAAACAACAAATCAATTCTTGACTTTTTATAACTATAGATACGAAAACTCTGCAGTACGTACAATAATTATAATTTTGCTAGATATATTTCAAAGAAAATAAGTTCACCAAAATACGAGCATTTAAACACGTTGGCTGTATTCTATAAACTACATCACATTTCACTTGTCTTGCTTTTTGGAAAAGAGCAAGGAAGTTTTTGTATGCAGATACCAATATGTATTTGCCGATCAACATTAACAATTGGGTATTTCCAGGGTATGAATATCAAAATTCTAATCAGTCCGCCAGAAAATAAATAAATAATAATAGACACGTATTTTTTGCTTTTTGAAAATAAACATAGATAGAGCGCATTGAAGTTTAGGGTGGGGGACTCGTCACGTCATTATCCGGTATAAGCCCCGTACAAACTGCACAGGGTTGTGACATCACGCGAAATTTCAACTCAATATATCGCCGTTATTTTTTGATTTGGTAAAAAAAAAAAGATTTAGACGTGTCCAATATTTTTTAATAATCTATACGACGGACTAAAAAAAAATTTTCAAGTAGCCAATTGAGAATGTTATGACGATAATAATTAATATAATCCGATCGCGTTTCGCGCATTTAGGTACATTAAATATTATTTTTACTAAACAATGCTATTCCGTAATCGAAATCCCAACAAAAACATTCTGTAAAAAACTATCCAAGTCTCGCTTGTTTATCTCTAAAAAGTAATGAAATCTAGGCAAAGTCGTGCCAAGTCTAAGGTTGCTTACTGCGATTTATTTATAGTTAATGTTGTGTGACTTGGTCGTTGAAGGGTACACAAGGGTACAAAACCAGGTGCTCCCCTTGCCCCCCGATTCAATTTTTTTACTTTGTAAACCCCGTTTTTCGGTCACAAACTCACAAATTTTCATACAATGTACCTAAATCAAAATCAACAGAACTTGAGTTTAATTAAATTACTAAAACCAATATCTTACGACTTGACTGTACAGGATTAAAAATAAAAAACAATGCCTTTTGAAATGATTGAAAAAAGAAAAAAATCATTGAATATGTACCTACTCAAAAGTCTTCTGTATTTTTAAGAGCTAAATTAAAGATTTGCCATTCGTACAAGTATTTTAAAGTAGGAGGGAAAACATTATGCACCAAGTAGACACGCTTCCGCGCTTGTTTTGCAACTAAATAGTAGCTTCATAGCCCATATTCGAAAAGTGTTAACCACTAATAAGATACTCATATCTAAGGATCTAAAGATATACAAATAGCCACACTTATATTACATAAAAATCTGCATTTTTAAAATTGCATGACGTATTATTTTATGCTTACAAGGCCGAAGGCGTAGGTTGAGTTTAAGCCAGATTCTTTACTGTTTACCTACATACATATGAAGATGCCACAATCTGTAAGCTACGTCAATAAAAAAAAAATTAAAATACTTATTTTTATAAATCTGTTTTCTATAGATAACAATAATTGTTAATAATGTTTAACAAAGAAAAAAAATATTTAACCAACAGGAGACGCCAAAGGCGCAACGTGTCGAACAAATCTATTCTTTAGGAAGGGATCTTGAGGTAACTCATATTTTCTCACATTTTACATTAGGCTTTATTTACATATTCTTATAAAATACACACACAAGTAACGCAATTAATATATTAATTTATTACTTATTCATCGATCCACGACCGAGTATGAGCCGCGCTTATCATACTTTTGTTACAGAGGATCGGCCGTCAATAGCGTCACCTGTTGTTTAAATATTCTAACCATAAGACGGACTCACAAATTCTTAGGAAATAGTGGATATTCATTCAATAAATAACTAATGTTTAAAGTGTTTACGAAAATACTGTTCAACTATTTTGGAATTTTGTACACGTAAGTACATAAATAATAGAGTAAGGGGAACTAATATCAGGGAATGTAAAATACAAAATAATACTGTATTTTTGGTAAACATTTTGGTCATTAGATCTGAAAAACAAAAATAGACCGTGGTAAACTCATAGAACTCGCTTTCAGTAAATCTTACGCCACCATGCATTCGAGCCGATACATTTTGATTAGTATGACAAACCTAATAAGGTTACTTTTTCCATATGTAGTATTATGAATCCTCGAACCTTGCCTCGAACGCTGCGCTTTTATTGTTTTTTATTGCATTCGTCCACTTATCTTTAATAATAAGATATGTCCTTTCACAATACATTTCCTATACTGTAATTTTTTTTAACAAAAATAAGGATGAAAATAACAGCTAAAGTTTTCCAAATAATTGTACGACTATGTATAAATTCACACTGCGCCTGAACACACTAGGGCCCGTATTCATTATGACCAAGAACATTCCTTGCCCATAACGCGCTTCCCAAAAACGCAGTCCCAAAGGTTCTAGGTGCCAAAATATTAGATGTTGATATTCTGTATGCCATAAGAAACGTTGTAAATATGTTTTTTTGAAGTGAAACTTTTTTCAGAACGAGGGAGACAATTGGGTATTCTCCAAGGTATGAATATCAAAATTCTAATTAGTCCGTCAATTAGAAAATAAAAAAATAATAGACACGTATTTTTCGCTTTTTCAATTTAATGAAAATGAACATAGATAAAGCGCATTAAAGTTTAGGGTGGGGGGCTCGTGACGTCAATATTCATTATAAGCGCCATACAAACCGCACCGAATTGTGACGTCACGCGAAATTTCAACTCAATGTATCTCTGTTATTTTTTGAGTACGTAAAAAAAGAAAAAATACGTGTCCAATATTTTTTACTAATCTACACGACGGACTAAAAAAAAATTTTTTGTCAAGTAGCCAATTTTTGTGGCGCGTTATCTTAACGCCCCGTGTTAAGGTCATAGTGAATAAGGGCCCTGATTGCTAAGTTATATACATTAGTTTTGGCGCCACATCACAAAACCTAACACAAAATTATGTTTACGATTTTGTTATTTTACAAATTTTTTGGGTTTTATTATGCTACTGACTGCAAAAAAAGCTTATCACATTACTCCTGCGTGTCAGCATAGTTACAATATTTTTAATCTATTCGCGTGACCGTGTCGTCGCAAGGAGCGAGTCAGTCTTTGTAGTTTTGCATTTGTATGTAATAAGCTTGTTTTTACACTAACGCTATAAAAATGCTCAACGATTTTTTTTAAACAATCGCTACTCATTATGGTTAAATACTTAACAGTTCAAAAACCGATAGTCGTCTATCTTTCCAATTATGACTCAGACGTCGGCAGATCTAGGTATTATTATCGATCGGTGTCAAATATCAAGAAATTAGGGGCGTATTGTTTTGATAAGGGATATGAGTCATTTTTGTTTGTATCGAAACCTATTATAATAGTTAAATTTTAACTTTACGGTCTAGTTGTTGTAATTTATTTTAGATTAGGTACACGATATTGTCACATGTGATTTTTTAAATTGGCTTTTACCAAAACCCTAAAAATAAATCTTGATAATAATGAAAAATTCGAGAACTTTATATCATCATAAAGATAAAATATAATTATTGAATTACAAAACTATAATTTTCAATTTTTATTTAAATTAACCAAAGCAAAGGCAAAGCTAAGAATAACTTAATTTATCTCAGGCGTGACTAATAAATGACTACACATAATTTGATGATATGAGCATATAAAACACAAAGAAATAACATTGATATTCCGTACACCCCTTGTGAACAAACAATCGCGATCTGGTTTAAAAAACATATTATTCTAAGATTAATTTAAAAATAAATCAATAGAAAAATAACTAAATAATTATAGTAAATACAATTTTTTTATGATAATTTGCAGCATTTAAACTTGATATCAAAAAGATAAAGCTAAAAGTGCCTAGACCAGCGACGGGTAGCGATTTTTAACAACAATAATCACTTTTTTCAAAGTTGCCATACAGTAGGATTATCAGCAAAAATTTGTATTTATACTTATTTTATATTTTCCTATCGATTTCTTCTTAAATAACTTAGAAGACGTGGTTTTTATAGCGAGCTATTTTTATCTCTTGACTCCCTTTCCCAAAGCTAAGCTACTTCGTTCAATAAAGAATTTAAACTAAAAAACATTGCCTCATAAATGATTCTAAATAGGTACATAATATTATATGAATGATTAGTCCATCAAATTATTTAAATGAACTATATCAACACAATGCGCTAATGTTTGACTGATAATTTGAACCAACATCCTCACAATAGTTTATGATTGTCAAAATAATAATAATGTATTACTAACTTTGTTACGTTTATATTCACTTTATAATCGACGAGTCGTTTCGTTCGTATCGAGCGCGGTCACTGCTGTTGTATTATGAACCTTATCACATAGCACTTGAGGCACAATATAGCATGTACGAGTATGTTCACGCATTCAAAGCGTATTGAACAGGTCCCTAGCGTTATTTTTCGAATATCGCTTGTAGGAGTACTCACTGAATCAGCTTCCACTGAAATGGTACAAGTTGATTTTTTCATTAGATTTCACAACTTTTAAGCCAATAGTGAAAGACATATTATTTTTGAATTCAATTGAATAAATATGGATAGAACATGGGAACACTAGCGTCAAAGAATACTAGGTAAGTATTACTAGCGACAATCCGCTCCTAATAACTGTGCTTCTCCATATGCCGCCACGAGTAATTCGGATAGCGGTAAGCTTTGAGGTGATAAATGGATTAGACTGTTACTGTTATGTTTTCGACAAAATCAACTTGAATTTCGTACTCGAACTTTGTCGCACCCTGGCACGAGCTCTACACACACACACGAGCACACACGCACGCATGAATACACGCACAACGAGTGCAGACGAGACGAGTGTCTGTAGTGCTTAATATGCAAGTACCGCGGCGTCCATTTGTTTTTTTTTACCGACTTCAAAAAAGGAGGTTCTCAGTTTGACCTGTATGTATGTTTTTGCACGGTTATCTCGAGTTTGGATGAACTGATTTTGATGCGGTTGTCACGCAAATATTTGTTACACTCTGGATAAGGTTTTAGTGTGAAATTTTCGTGATGATAAATTGATTTGGTGGGTGGTGTCAGGTGTGTGGCGACAGTGCCTACCTCCTGTTGGCCATGGCGCGCCGCCTCGCGGTCTGGCGTTGGTGCTCGAACTCGAAGTCCTCTTCGGAGAGGTTCAGCCGCTGCATGTGGTACATGAGGTACTCCTCGCCGAGCACCGCCTCGGGCGGGTGGCGCAGCACCTCCAGCGTCTCGCACAGCCCGGCGGCGCGCTTGCGCACCTTGGCCGAGCCCAGCGACCCCGCCAGGATCACCAGCGCCGCTTTGAACAGCACCTGAACGACGAACGAACGAAAATTTATACCTAGTTATAGTTTTTTTCTTATACCATTTAATGAAATATCTATATTAGATGAAAAGCGCCGCTATAAACGCCTTAGACAGTTACATAGTTTGAGAGGACCAAAACTATTACACACACAGTGCTCCCGTAACTGCTGTGAGATTGAGTATGCAAATATCCGACTATAGTAGAAGGCCTCCCCCAAAGCGGTCACTACCCTTTATCCTGTGATTCTCGCGATATTCACCAGATCGTTGGTTTACTTTGTCAATCTACAACGTGTCTTTTTAGCAAAACTGATATAGAAACTATTAATTTTTATTTATTTACTGCCACAAAAGATATAAGTTGAACCCAAGGCAAAACATTTGTTTTTTATGTACATTTATCTGTGTATGTGTGTGTGTGTGTGCACGTGCGTGTGTGTTTGTGTATGTGGGTGTGCGTGTGTGCACGTGAGTGTGTGCGTAAGTGCACGTAAGTGTGTGCGTGCGTGCACGTGAGTGTGTGCGTGCGTGCACGTGAGTGTGTGCGTGCGTGCACGTGAGTGTGTGCGTGTATGTACGTGAGTATGCGTGCGTATGTGTTTGTGTGTTTTATATAATGGCGATGAAGCGAAATGTTGCGTTCCCACGGCACCTTGACCCCCTCGCACAGGAAGCAGTCCCAGACGCGCAGCAGGCTGTCCCAGGGCAGCGTGCGCGTGAGCGCGCACAGGAACCACTCGGTGGCGTACAGCAGCGGGTCCACCTTGTGCTTGACGAGGTGCCGGTGCACGGAGGGCGCGGTGCGGCGCAGCAGCGCGTGCAGGATGTCGCCGTCGCGCTGCAACACCTGCACACACACACGCACACATACACACATGCATTGGATTTTGTACGAAACAATATTTAAAAATGACATCATTCTCTTATTCATACTGACTGTTCCTCGCGGTTTCACTCATATGTTCCATTCTAGACTATAAATCTAATTCGCCAAATTCGATACGATTCCGTACAGCCGTTTCACGTGATTGAGTTGCAAACATCCATCCATCCATCCAAACTAGTATACAGGCGATGGCACCGTTGCGTTGTTGTAGTGGTTAGTTAACCAGATTACTACGCTAGGTGTAACATCAAAGTGAATTTTGCATTTCGCACTTAAAGGTAGCTTTATTGAGTCACATAATAAAAATGCTATAGCAGTTCTCGGCTTCTCATTTACGCTCACCCGAGTGTTTCGTTTGTGTTCTTGGTATAAGCCAAATGAGGAGACAGGAGTGCATGCGGCAGAGTTACCTCAAGACCGGGGTTGTAGTACCCGCTGAGGTACTTGTCGCTGATGCTGACCAGGCACCAGAAAGCCTGCACCGCCGGCATGTGCATCAAGAGGAACGCCGCCACCGGCGCCTGTGCTTGGAAGTAGCCCACCTTAGGGTTCAGCACCGAGTACGCCTTCAGTACTGAGAACAGCTCTTGCTGGCTGAAAGTAGAGTTTTATCGTGACTTTTTTAAGGTTCCGTACCCAAAGGGTCAAACGGGACCCTATTACTAAGACTCCGTGGTCCGTCCGTCTCTCTGTCTATGTTTCCGTCTGTCACCAGGCTTTATCTCATGAACCATGATGGTTAGACAGTTGAAATTTTTACAGATAATGTATTTCTGTTGCCGCTATAGCAACAAATACTAAAAAACAGAATAAAATAAATATTAAGTGGACTCCGATACAACAAAAGTGTTTTTATTTTTTTGCCATTTTTTAATTTATTGATAATGGTACGAAACCCTTCGTGCTATACTAAATAAACTGTTTGTGAAGAAAAATGTTATAGTAGTTAAAATCCTCCGGTGGATCCGAAGATTTTTAAGCAAATGAAGCAAGACTATTCACCGCGCCTTCGCCTGAGACACTGTCGGGGTTTCCTCATAAAAAAATTACAAAGAACACTTACAAACACTACCACCTATGTACATCTTTAGATTTAGAAGAAAATTTTAAGATATAGGTATATAAGTGACTAGTTGTTCTCCGACTCTCCGTGGTCACCCGCGTTAATTTCGAGGTTTCCGCCCCTGACAACGTGGATGCTAAAATTCACGATGATCAGTTGAGTAGTTCGACATGTTTTGATTGGCTGGAATTTAAAAGATTAGAATAGAAGTTTATTAAAATGTAATATAACTTGATATTACTCCATTTTAAGTGAACTACATTGATCTGTTTAAATTGTCTTGTGTTAATCCAGGACGCGGTCTACCTGTGAGCAAACATTATCCAAATCCGCTTACATGTGATTGAGTAACAAATATCCAAACATCTAAACATGCTAATTCTAAAACCTTCACAAATCATTCGGGACTCCGTCCTATGTACCAGTTGTCATACAAATTCGCTCAGTGATTTACGCGTGATTCGTTCACAAACATACCCGGTATGTTACAGTTACATTATCTAACTAGGCTACATCAAAGATAATAAGGAAAAACATACAATAATGTAATAAACTTATTTATTCCCTGTTAACACAATTCAAGAAGTACAAATAGGTACTGGATAATTTTATGAAACGGAAATCGGGGCATTGGGAAAACCTACCTAATTATATCATACAAAATACCTGCAGTATGACAAATCAAAATCACTTGATGCTATTAATAATTGTACCTAATATAAATGTATACCTGTATAATATTATGTCGGGTTGTACGAATGTCAACGAGCCATAATATGCTCGTAAAAGTGAAGTAAGTAAATATCCTGATATTTACTCAATGCTGTAAAAAAATTGTACGTTTATTGACTTTCCTTTTCCGTACAACCTGTGTTCTGTTGTGCTCGCGTTTTATTCGCCCTATTGATGCCATTTGTTTGTGGTCACATAATCGTGTCGCGTTCCTTTAATATAAGAATTTTAAAGGGCTATAAAAGGGCCATTTAGAAATTTCTCAAGAAACATAATTCCGAATCTTCCCTGTAGAAGTTACGGTAGTAGAAGAACTCGAGTTAATAAGACTAAGAACGTAAAAATGAATTGAATTGAAATCATATAGTTAGCCGACAATTTAGACACTCAAGAATTCAAATCCAACCCTGAAACAAGTTCAGATTTACAACAAAATTAACACCAGAGGGGCTATTACGTAACTTTTGTTTCTATCATTTTTCGGTTGCAATCAAAAACATAGTGATTTTGCGATTAAAAAATGTACGTTTTGACACCCACAATGTCTAGCAATCAAGCAAAATAATCATACTTTAAAAGTTGAAGCTGTCAAAACATGATTAATTAATCCCAAAATAACTATTTTTCTGATTTAAACTGAAATATGCAACAAAAATAATAGCCCTGCAGATTAGAAAATTATCGTTGGTCAACGATCTAGTATAAGGCTGTGGGCAAGCATGAGTTTCTCTGTATTCACCCGGGCCCCTCTTCCCTGATGAACATCTCGTGGTAGGGGAACTGCCTGTGCAGGTCTTTCTTGATGTCCTCCATGCACTTGGGGTCGCCGGGCGCTTTCAACAGCTCCTCGTACTCGGTGGGGTGACGCTTCATCAGCAGCTCACCCCCGCACAGGTACAGCCACGCCTTGGGGCGCACTGACGCTGGTATACCTGCAATATATTATTAGAATAAACGTCTAGGTTTGGAAACCACACGCCAGTGATACCGCATCTATCTATCAACTAATACGACCCAATTCCATTTTAATCATAATAGGGATGTTGACTACTTTTAAAAATCAAAATTCTAATTAGTCCGTCAGTTAGAAAATAAAAAAACAATAGACACGTATTTTTTGCTTTTTCAAATAAAATATACAGAGATAAAGCGCATCAAAGTTTAGGGTGAAGGGGTCGTGACGTCACTAACCGCAAAAACCGCCATACAAACTGTCAGAATAGTGACGTCACGCGAAATTTCAGCTCAATATATCGCCAGTATTTTTTGATTACGTAAAAAAAGAAAAAACACGTGTCCAATATTTTTTAATAATCAACAAGACGGACTAAAAAATAAAAATTAGTCAACATGCCCATTAAAAATTGTTAGAAGAGGACTTTATATATATTAGGTATATTAATGCTGTTTTATAAAGTGGCAGTGGCGGTTTACTATAAAATTGTTTGGCATTTATGCATACATAGTCTTTTGATCATACAAATTAGGTACCTTATGTTTTTCCGTTGAGTAAAGGACTGTACCTACGTACTTCTTTTAACTTTTTTGAATAATAACAAACGCACGTTCAGTTCATGTCACTAATGGGAGACTGGGGTGGAAGTAAAATGGGCTTAAACCACAGGTTGAACCATGCAACAAAATAGCAAAATTCACGAACCGCGAGTCCTCAATCGCCACGAGCAACGAGTAGGTGGGCGGGTATTTTATATTTGACAATTGACGTACCTTTCCGACACCTCTCCCGCACCTTCTTGTGGTTTTTGCTCATGAAGTCGCTCCATTTATTCAGCATCCGCAGCCACTTCTGCTCCCGCTTCAGTATTGTGCTCGGCGATACTGTCCTTTTTCTGATAACAAAAGATTACGATTTTCAGCGACAGGCGAACACGACCGTAGTAATAAAATATACCCACTTAAGTTAATTAAACTAGATCATAGACGATTATGAGAACATAATTGGTTCTGATCATGGACCAATAAATCTTGTTTAATTGGTCCATGGTTCCGATTTAGGATCAGTGAGTGAAAGAGAGAGCAAGTAGTAGTGTGATCACTCGCTCTCTCTCTCTTACTCACTGCTCCTAAATTGTATCCGTATTAGATTCTCTAAATTGGAAGTAGTGTAATAAGCCCATTACAGGTATCTACACCTTGTTCGGCAACAGATGATACTAAACTCATTGATGTAGGTACTTTGTGAAATAAATATTATTACTATTATTTGGTGCGAGTCTGACCATAATATGTGTAGACCATATAATGTCCGCTCCACATTCAAACGAGAATCTTGCGAGAACGCGAGAAAACCACGAGAACGTGAATGTGGAGTCGATGTTCTCCGCCGTGGTTTTCTCGCGTTCTCGCAAGATTCTCGCGTGAATGTGGAGCGGGCTTGAGGATTCATTGCAAAGGTTACCTACTGCTTGCCGGAATACGAAAAGTACGACGCAAACGTTCGAAGGAGATCTAACTACTCGTATAAGGTGTGCGTGCTGCTTGAGTTTTTCAATATGAAACAAGTACCTAATACAATAGTAACGTGTGAGATCGTTGCTCAGGAGTGGCGTAATGTTACGCTTTTCATTGCGTAAGGTTTTTGCTAAGCAAGTAAGCAACACATTTTATGTTACGCCACTAATTAAATAATAGACATTGAGCCTGAAGGAATAAAGTTGAGAGTTGATTGCGGTAACATGCGTAACTAACGAAATATTAATTTAAAAATCTATCAAGGTGAAATACATCTGCTTTCTGTTTAGTTATGAATATGATGTGTTTGCCTGTACTTATAATGCACTTCACTTGTTATCTATCTATACTATAACTAGCGGACCCACGCGATTTCATCCGCGGTAATTTCGGAGTTCCCGTGGGAATTCCGGGATAAAAAGTACCGTATGTCACCCAGGATCAATTTAGCTTCCTATCTATAAGTGAAAGAATTTTCAAAATCGGTTCAGTAGATCCATAGATTACAACCTCACAAACTCCGGAGTTCCCGCGGGAATCCCGGGATAAAAACACTCTATGTCACTCAGAATCACTGTAGCTCTTTATAAGCGAAAGAATTTTTAAAATCGGTTCAGTAGATCCAGAAACTACCCCCTACAATCTCACAAATACACGAACTCACAAAATATGGAGTTCCCGCGGCAATTCCACAATAAAAAGTATGTCACTCAGGATCACTGTAGCTTCCTATAAGTGAAAGAATTTTCAAAATCGGTTCAGTAGGTCCAGAGATAGCTGTCCCCCGTGGTTTTACCCGTGGGAAATTCGGAGTTCCCGCGAGAATTCCGGGATGAAAAATAGATAGGAGCCGATTCTCAGACCTACTGAATATGCATATAAAATTTCATGAGAATCGGTCAAGCCGTTTCGGAGGAGTATGGGAACGAACATTGGGACACGACAATTTTATATATTAGATAAAAGAGTAGAATCCGCGATTCTGTACATTGAATATTTTTACCTAAAATTGAGAGGGGTGATAAAAGAAGAGTTTTCAAAATTCTTTTCTGTCTGTCTGTCTGTTTGCGATAATCTCCGCATCTACTAAACGGGTTGTCATGCATTTTCAGTAATAGATTAAGCTAAATCTGGAGCAACATATTATAGGCTTTGTTTCTTCGAAATAGGGCATGGGAAAAAGTTATCATCACTTAAAGACTTCAGCGCAATGCAATGGTCGAAAGCTTCGATATAATGTTGCATAACGAACATGATAAAGCCTTTTTAGAGATATGCATTTTTTTCTTTTGAATTAATTTTTCGCGAAGTTACAGTTTTAAGGCTTGGAGAGACAGATTATGTGATTATATTTTCTTTGAGACCAAAGAGTATATTTAACCACTACGTTTTAAAAGAGTGAGAAAATCTAACGTCATTACTGTCATTGCAAGGGTCGAAACTCAGGGTCGAAAATTCACGCGGGTGAAACTGCGGGCACCCGCTAGTTTTGAATATAGACAAACACTAGGAAAAATTTTTTAGTGACTCTAAGAAGTTGAAAAAGGGTGAAAGTTTTGAAATTGGATTTATGGAATTCAGGTTTTTTGAAAATTTAAGTGAAAAAGGATGATTTTCATGTGAAATCGCAGGAAAACGACTAGTTGTAAATATCATTATGTTAGTAGTTAGTATGTACATGTACATTGGTAAAAACTTTATAACATTTTATTCTACAAAATGTCATCAAACTGTTTTAATTACACCTGAGCAAACAGAAGCCAATAACACTATACCTAGGTGAAGATTACAGATACATAACTGCATCTTTATTTATTTATTTTTCGTAACTTATACTTTACAAATTAAATGACTTGAGATAATGATTCAATTTAATTTTTTTGCATACTGACACTTGCTTTGTTCTTTAAATGAGAGGGGAGATGGTCATGGCCAGTACCAATCCGTAATTATAATTTTCTCACTCAGCAAACATCTACTTCTAAATGAAAGCTTTCCTCAGGTATCCATCTGTGACCAGGTCTAACTAATAGGACACACTACATCAAACTACATCTAACAACAGTCAATCTCCATATTATATTGATAAATTTTATTGCTGTAGGGGGCTTGGATCTGACAGGAGTATGTACAATAATTATAATTATAAGTGTAGGTTTAATTGAGCAAAGTCAACAAACTTAATTCTAT
Source organism: Zygaena filipendulae (assembly GCA_907165275.2). NCBI lineage: Eukaryota > Metazoa > Arthropoda > Insecta > Lepidoptera > Zygaenidae > Zygaena > Zygaena filipendulae. The sequence goes on from OU015668.1 coordinate 3,479,172, forward strand.
ACTTTCTATTTAAACAATCTTAAAATCATCTCACCGGAACTATACATTATTTTTTTTTTAGTAAGTAAATAAACAAAAGTTTCACTCAGCTTTGTTCAGACATTCACTTATATGTAAATAAATGAAAATTTAATTTACGAATATATCATGGATACTTGCATCTAGATCTAGATTCTAGATACTTAAATTCTTACATATTATAAAACAAAGTACTCCACTGTATCTGTCTGTTCGCAATAAACTCAAAATTACTGAACAGATTTTCACATGGTCTTCACCAATAGATAGATAGAGTGATTCCAGAGGAAGGTTTACGTAAACAATTTGTCAAGGTTTTGTGTAAAGTGGTTGAAATATAATGATAATTGTTGGTACAGTCAAACCACCTGGGAGCTTTTACTGTAAAAATACTGCCTGAGACATAACAAAATAATGCATGGTGGAATATTCCTCTTCAACAGATCCTGTAATTCCCACGGAAACTCTAAAATGAACACAACTTGAACCACAGGGAATAGCTTGTATAGTCTATTTCATACATAAATAAAATGGAAGTGTCTGTTTGTAAATTCAAATTAACAGCTTTTCACTATACGCATATGAAAGTATACGGTACTTACTTAAAAAATCTCTGTCTGTCTGTTTGTTTTGGCTAATCTCTGAAACAGCTGGACCGATTTTAACAGGACTTTCACTGGCAGGTAGCTGATACAAGGAGTAAAATAGTTCCTGCGGGAATTCCGAAATTCACACAGGTGAAACCGCAGGGCACAGCTAGTAATAAATAAAAATTTAACACGGAACTCCTAACTTTTAAAATAAAAAAAAATTATATAAGCCCTGTTTGTTAAATATGTATTGATGTAACTTAAAGGTAGAGTATGAACATTGAACTAACATATTACTAGTCAGGAAGTTGAGAAACATGTTGTTAGTCACTTCCTTTTTTCCCCTGTGCCATTATATCAAAGGTAGATTAGGTAATATGATTGAACAAATATAAGGTGGGTGTACACCCAAGTACAAATATTCTAAAGACGTACATACAACTTTGTTGATCAAATATTGATTGTACTATTGTCCCACACTAATATTATAAAGAAGTACAGCTTGTATATCAGTAAGTTCGGATGAAAGAAGACTGAATCCATTCTAGAAATTCTTCCATTGATAGGAAGATGCAGTATCAGTGTTATAGGATACTTTTTAGAGTTCCTGATGCAGTCCCAAAATTCAGGAACAGCAAGTACTATTAAAAATTCATACAAAATCAATACTAAGTACATTTTAAGCTATCAAAGTTATTAATATTTCTGGTACCTATAAAAGTATTTGACATGAATAATAGCATTCTAAATTAGCACATATTTGAGTACTTTTGCCATTCAATATAATATACCCAATGACTTAATCATAATTTATGTGTGAATCTATAATTTTTTTGTTAGGTACATTAAATTTAATTTAAATTGCCAGTTTGTGATATATAGTATTTCCCAAAATACATAACCATTGCAAGGTTAATAATAGTTGTAGCCAAGAAACCAAACTAGTATCAGACTGGCATCTCATTGTACCATATTCTTGCGATTAAATAAATTTCAATTTGAATATCTAAAATGAATTTTTTCTACAAATTACTGAATTTTTGGCAGTGCTGGTAAATTATAAAAAAATAAATAATTAGATTTGCTTCAAAGTTTTCACACAAACTTCATTATTATTACTCATGCTACTTTCACCTCAACACTTTTAATGAGCCGTTGCTCCAAATTTTATGAATTTCGAAATGTTGTCATTATTTTCGCATACAATTTATTTAAATGTTCTTTTATTACATTGTTATCCTAATTTTGAAAAAGGAATGTAAAATAATTGCTTTAAGATTCAAGCAATTAACCTTCAATTATTATGGTTAATTGCCGTAAAACTAGCCTAGTGTTAATTAAGATAAATCAGTAAACTCACGGTTCCGGACTGTATTGGGCGCCACCCAAGAAGCCATGCCTGTCTGGCACCTGAGTGACCGTCGTCACGGAGGAGCAAAGAGATGTGCTGTCCCCCTGATCGGCCCCCAAACTCTTCACACTCTTTTGAAGCGACATTGTAAGCTATCCTCTACAAAAGTTATCTCGTTTTTCCAGACATCGCGCACACCAAGCGTATAGTCCTAACGAATGCATGCGGGTGTTAGATTTAAATTATTGCAAAACATACAGATAACTGTTTCCGATGTTCACACCCGAGGAAAAGAAAACAGGCGAATCGCGTTTTAAAACTTTGAAACCACAAGAATAGATATCGATGACGATGGACTCATCCAATTCTACCCTAATCCATTTTAGTAGGTATAAAACTATAAATTATGGCTGCAAAATGTTTAGAACACGACACAATCACTTTTCTTATCACTTTTAATTCGTGTGGGCGACGGAGGGTCGACGACGCCAGTGAAATTCAGACATTTTTTTGACAAAAAATATACAAATGACATGATTGACATGACGTGAGTTTTTTGGCGGGAATCAAAGATGGCGGTTTGGTCATTTTTATGTCGATTAAAAATAGTTAAAAATGGATTTTGTTGTGTTATAATGCTACTGCCTACTGCTTTACCTGCGTTAACGTTAACGTTGATGTTAATATCCAACTACGCGTTAATTAAGGCAATAAAATACGTGTTAGCGACATTTAGTTTGCAACGTGCCGTTAAGCGTTAATTTCTAGTGAAATAACGCGTTAACACAAAATGGCGGTCGAAGCTTCAAACAGCTGTATTTTTGCAATGGCGCTAGAAGCAGCTGTAATTTTAGACCAATCCAATATCGTATTTTTATTGTTCCCGCCAAAACAAAGTAAATACGGTCTTGCTGCGCGCGTGCGCCACGCAGAATGCGAAGGCGTTAATGTAGCCAACACCACTTAGTGTGCTAAATAACGCGCTAAAACCCTTTGATGTGTCCAAAAAACAGACAACCGAGCTAACGCTTAATGTTTAACGTCATTAGTAATGCCGTTAACCCTTAAGCTGTTGGCCACATCTACGTAATGCCTTATTTAGCGCACTAATTTACGCGTTAACATGCAGGTGGAGCAGTAGCATAAGGTGCTGTATTGGACTATAATTTTCACAGTGACGGATTTTTATGCACCTCAGTTCTTCTGAGTTATTTAGTTATTCTTCTGAGTTATGCACTCAAGAAAGTACGACATTTCGAGCTGATTTCTTCGGTTTCCTTCAAGAGCTCCGACTTCAGAGAAAGTTATTGCAAGCCTTGCAATTTCAAACCGTACAACAATCATTTTAATAGAAAATACATTGATCTTATTAATTTACTAGAAACTGGCTAAATGCATTATATGCTAAAGGCCATAAAAAAGAAAAAAGAAAAGAAAGACATGCATGACGACATGTTTTTGTTGTTGTTGTTGTTGAAGTGGTTTACCCTCTATTTATTGTTCTGAGGGTTTACCCAAACACTCTGAGCCAAACACCCCTTTCAGGAAAGACAAAGGAAACTTAGTCCATACAGCCAATTCAGTTGTTTCTTTCGAGCTTTTGGCGGGATTTTAGCAGTGACGGACGTCAGTTTTATTTCTTTGAGATTGTGTGAATGTGGTGGTTTTTGCATAATAGCAATCCATTAGTGATGAACAGTGTGTGGAAACATTGAAGAAAGATGAAATGGGGCGTTCATCGGGAGGTTGTCGTTTTACTTTACAACTTCCCACAAAGCATCCTATTATGGTTCAACTGTGAAGAGTTGTTGCCAAAGGTTCCGGCAAAGCATCGAAATGCATCTCACCAATGCATTTCGATGTAATTATCTTCAGAAGAAGAAAAATACAACTGAATTGGCTGTATGGACTTAGCTTCCTTTGCCTTTCCCCATCGGGGTAAATTTAACAAAAAAAAGTTTTTCTTCTTCAGAAGCGTAGAAGCTAAGAAAATTACTTTCCAACTGTTTCCAACTATTAAAAATCGATTTTTCTCTTCTCAATTATAAAAATCGATTATATTAAAATTATTATCGATTCCTTTTTTTCACATCCCGAGTTATCACTCATCACGTAACATAAAAAATTGGACATATTCCAAAACTAGTAATGTGACATACTAGAGAGAAAAAAATCAATTAATGAAAAAACGTCTTTTCCATTCCCGAAATTAATCGATTTTAAGTCGATTATAAAAAAGTATCGTTGAATATAAAAATCGATGGTTCTCTTATTCGTCTGTGAGACGAAATAAATTATTTCGTCTGAGGCGTAGTGATTACCTTCTCTCTGGTGTGCGTTCCGTGGGTTTGGGCGCAGTTGTTTGGTAAAAATTTCACTCGTTTGAGTTGCAACCAAGCCACAGAACGATCGAGTTGTTTTTATAACCTCAAAATATTTGAAATTTCAGGTTTCATTTGTTTTCTCTCAACTCCCATTGCAAATAAGACTGTTTTACATCCAATTATAAACTTTTTATGACTACGACACCTCCCCTTTGTTCGTAAGAACTGATTGATTTCTTTTTCGACGAGTCCGGTTTTTGGCGCAAACTTTGACACTTCTTAAACAATATATAGCTGTCAGAGTGACAATTAACCTGCTTTGGAGATGGTTGTTTGGTTGCTGCACTCTGAGCCACGGAACGGGTGAGACTACGCTCTGACAGTTGTCAGAGTAAAATTTCACCAAGCCACAGAACGGGTTCAGAGCGCGCTCGAGCGCGTTCGAGTGCATTCGTGCGAAGCCACGGAACGCACACCTGGTGTGCGTTCCGTGGGTTTGGGTGCGTTGTTTGGTTAAAATTTCACTCGTTTGAGTTGCAACCAAGCCACAGAACGATCGAGTTGTTTTTATAACCTCAAAATATTTGAAATTTCAGACGCCATTTGTTTTCTCTCAACTCACATTGCGAATAAGACTGTTTTACATCCAATTATAAACTTTTTATGACTACGACACCTCCCCTTTGTTCGTAAGAACTCCGATTAATTTCTTTTTCAACGAATCTGGTTTTTGGCGCAAACTTTGACACTTCTTAAACAATACATAGCTGTCAGAGTGAAAATTAACCTGCTTCGGAGATGGTTGTTTGGTTGCTGCACTCCGAGCCACGGAACGGGTGAAACTACGCTCTGACAGTTGTCAGAGTAAAATTTCACCAAGCCACAGAACGGGTTCAGAGCGCGCTCGAGTGCGTTCGAGTGCATTCGTGCGAAGCCACGGAACGCACACCTGGTCTGAGGTTAGGTAAAATAAATTGTTTCTTTAATAATGAATCCTGTTATCAGTAGGTTTGGCTCTTTTTCACAGCTATTAAGGCAGAGCTCGACATCAGCACCTGCTGCGTTTGTAAACCGAAATCCTAGAAACTTGGAAAAGATGCGAATAGCGCGTAAACCAGACGGGTACCATTTAGAGAAACCTGGAAGAAAGTTTTGGCACAAGTTTGTAAACACTTATCATTCGATATAATTTGCAAATAACATATCTTATTGGATAACATATTATAATCATAGTTACTTTTATAATCAAAATCTCGCTTTTTCGAAGTATAATAATAATTACAGATTATAATTACAGATGGTTTAGAAAAACGGATTACACAGAGTACTATTTATATTTTTCAGATTAGTGCTCACAACCTCCAATCGGACAGTGATAGCACAGGTAGTGCACTGCATTAATGGGCCTGTCGTTGAAGTCAGGTCATCAGAGTGGGCGCTCCGCAAGCAACTGTACAGTGTTAAAGACACATGCGCATACATCAACTTAGGCAGAGTTTTTGCTCAGAGATGCATCGAGTGTGGTATCACAGAAATGTGCTGCAACATAGAGCCTTTGAAAGGTGGAAAAGTTGACAAATTCTTGGAAGAAGTTGTTAAGGGAGGTGTGACATTGGAAGAGCCAGAAGTGTATGTTAAACCAGATCCTTGGGATTTGACCCGACCTGAAAAACCATGGGAAGTCACTGAATAGAAGTGATTTGAATAATCCATTGTTTACATTTTTGTGTACCTTCACTCACTGAGCTTCTTATGAGTTTCCTAACAAGTGTTTGTCTATGAAGGTATAATTAAAATACCAACTTAGATCTATTGTATAAATTTATGTGACATCAAAATAGTTATATAATGAAAAAAAAAATGAAAAGTGTTTATTAAACACAAACAATGCTATACAAGAATAAGGGAGCACTAGTCCCTAAACTAGGATTCCCTGTGTTATAGGGACCAGTCTCCTACAAATATATCCAATATACAATATACATGTAGTTGTTGATAATAAAGAACCAAAAAATTGTTCTTTTTTTACTGTAATAAGTAATTTCAAGCAAAACTTAAATATCACTCAATATTCATTATCATACAATAGCGATAGGGTTACCCACTGTTTCCTCATTACTTTTTATAGGTGGTTATCAAACGGTTTAACAAAAAAAAATATTTTAATGTTTGTTTGAATCTGATATACTTTTTATTATGACTAGCTGTAATTTCGGAGTTCCCATGGGAATTTCAGGATAAAAAGTACCTTATGCCACTCAGGACCACCCTGGCTCTTCCTATAAGTAAAAGAATTTTCAAAATCCGTTCAGTAGGTACTTTTAGAAATCATCCCCTACAACGTTACAAACTTTAGCTTTTTATAATATTAGAGTATAGATGTAGGCTTTTAACTATGGGATTTCTAAAACAAAAATTAACTCTGAATTTTAACAGTTATTGTTCTTCCCCACTATAGGATCCTTCACTGTAGTACGACTCATATCGTCGGTTGTTTTACCTAATTACTAGCTGTTAATTTCGGAGATCCCGCGGAAATTCCGGAATAAAAGTTGCCTTTTCTGTACCCTAACCACATGTATTATTCAAAATTTTCTACAGTTTCAACTTTCACCCACATAAATTTCGGAGTTCCCGCGGGAATTCCGACATATACAGCCTATGTCCTTCCTGTACCCCTGACAACGTGTATGCCAAATTTCATGATGATCAGTTAAGGCGTGAAAGCATAACAAAAAACAAACCAACCAACTTTCGCATTTAGGTATAATATACATTCTGAAGGTACAATAGTATACCGTATAAGCATTTTGGCGACCAACCTGTAGCAAACTGCTCGTGACTGCTTCTTCTGATAGTTGCGACAAATAGATACATACCTAATAATATTCGTTACGCTGCTGATTGAATCAGTTAGAGCTAGAGCGCGTGTAAAAATCGACTGGATGAATTTACGCGCGCAATTTACTAATTTTACTGTTAGTACTATGTAGTATGTACCTCTCCGACCCCCCGGCTGCCGGGTCGGGACTCGGGAGCGTGAGAGAAGGCGTTTCATCAACACGTGAGGCGTTTATTGGGAGGAGGAGGTCAAACCTCGCAGGAAACGGTGTAAAACTGTTAGATAACTGAATTAAACTAAGTAAAACATTTTCATATCTCAGTAAAATTATGGATGAATGAAACTCAAGGCAATCAAGCACAGATTAACATATTTAGATAGGTACATCGAAAATAAGCATTTTGAAAAATTTCACTTGTGGTTTGAGAAAAAAAATCGCCAAAGTCACGTAGGTAATTATGAGTAGGGGAAGGTGGGGTAAGACGGGGTAGCGAGGTAAGATGGGGACCCTACCAAAATAGATAATGCAGTGTCACTAGAAAATTTATTGTTTTGCCTTCTGACGGTATTTAGCAGTACTTGTCAGTATCACAAAAAGTTTGGTCGTAGGAGTGCACTTTTCCATTTGATAAGTATGTTTATTCAATTTTATGTGGTTTTATCTAACTTTTGACGTATATAAAGTGCGTGACTGTCCATAATATACGTTATACAAGATGCGTGTCATATTTTTTTTATTAATGTTTGTTTATTTTACTATACTAAACTCAATAATTCGTTCCGGTTTGCTTTGATTTATAACCTCAAAAATATTAATATAACTTATAAGTCCAGCTTGGGAAAGATGGGGTACTCACTTGCGGGCAAGACGGGGTTGGTACCCCATCTTACCCGCTGATTTATTATTTTTTTGGATTTAGTTTTAATTCAAAATTATCGTTATTAGTTGGGTTAATTGGGTCGGGAACACCGACAGTTCCACCAACAGTAACATCGTCAGCTCCTGATACTCAAACGGCCACCTGCACTTCCTTTAATTCTTCAGCAAACAGTCTACCTCAACCAACAGCTATAACCTCATATCTTCTCCATATAAAACCGAATTAGAGGAAAGACAACAGACAACAGTAACGAACCGAAACCAAATGTAACAAACAAAAAGAAAATGAAAAAAAAAAACAATTAAGAGAATTCAAAAGACTAAGAAAGCTGACGAAGAAGTTCAGATATCAGAAGAAGAAGTCACAGAATGTCTTGTGCCATGGCTTATATTCCGAGTCTACTGAAGGATGGATCACTTGCCAGACTTGCGGTAAATGGGCGCATTGTGACTGTGCAGGAGTGGAAGATAACGATGATGAAGCCGTCCATATCGGCCCGGTTTGTGAAAATGATAACGTTTAAATATCCTATACCCCATCTTACCCAAGGGGGTACCCTATCTTGCCCTATAGGTGGGGTAAGATGGGGAGATTTCGTTATTTTTTTAAAGTTGATATTTTTATAAGAAGAATTATATTTTTTTGTTTTAACTGATTATAATTAAAGGGAGAAAGACTGATTAATTTTTCAATAAAAGTTCCTACATTGTGCAATTAAAAACGGATGATTTATCCATGAATTACCTTAAGGTCCCCGTCTTACCCCACCTTCCCCTAGGTACCTACGTCAAAGCAGTCGATCACAGCGAGTCGGCAAATATTTAGGCGCTACTCTTATAATTAGTAAGTAGTATAGTAGTGTAGTAGTAAGTAGTATATTCATTAGATACTCTGAGTTGTTATTATTAGAGTTAGATTATTCAAATGCGACTGTCCTGCATGCAATTCGCCATTAGAAAGTTTGAACTTGTAAATCTTGGCTCCATCATCGTATCAGCTCTATGATTCTTACATATTATAAAACAAAGTCCTCCGCCGCATCTGTCTGTCTGTCTGTTCGCGATAAACTCAAAACTACTGAACGGATTTCCATGGGGTTTTCACCAATAGATAGAGATTCATGACGAAGGTTAAACCTACTTGGGTAGGTACCTATGTTAAGATTTGTGTAAATTGGTTGAAATCTATACTTTATAATATAAAGCTGAAGAATTTGTTTGTACCTATGTTTGGTTGATCGCGCTAATCTCCGGAACTACTGGTTCGAATTGAAAAAATATTTTTGTGTTGGATAATCCATTTACCGAGGAAGGCTATAAACATCACGCTACGACCAATAGGAGCGGAACAGCAATGAAAAATGTTCCAAAAACGCGGGAAAAATTAACCCTTTGTAACTGATTCAATCAGCAGCGTAACGAATTATTATTAGTGGCCAACCGAAACAGATTTTCAGCCGAAACCGAACTTACGGTCAGCCGAAACCGAAACTTAAACATTAATCTTTTCTAATGTACCTATAGGTACTGAAATCTAGTTTATTTTTCATACATTATTTGCACTTACATACATATAGCAACACATACATACATATAGTAACTTGTGAAACTGCGTGAAACAGCTAGTATTACATAATTATATTATTATCGACTAAAATAATACGCAATTTCACCGTTAGTTACAACTTCAAACTTTAACACCTTTGGAAATAAGGCTACGTATAAAGTCGAAGTAAGATTTTTTCACTGTATAAATGTATGAAGTATGAATGTTTGCTAACATGATATTCTTCCAAAAAGTGCAAATAGGTAGGAAGGTAGCTTCATAGTTTATATTACTGACGACCCGATTGGCGCAATGGTCACCACGCCCGCCCGCTAATCAAGAGGTTCCGGGTTCGATTCCCGGTGGGGGTGGACTTTGTGTGATAAACACAGGGTTCCATTTTCAAGTCTGGGTGTGTTTGTATATATATATCTATAGTATAATATATATGTAATAATATGAGTAGTATATACCACGTTTGCTTGGTTTCCACGACACAAGCTTAGGTATAGCTTAGTGTGGGATCAAGTAGATCTGTGTGTTGTGAAGTGGATTATTATTATTATTACTTGAAAAACACGTTGCTTCATTGCAGTTCAAACTAACGAAGTTACTAAATTAAAAGCAGGGTACCTACTTTCCATTTATATGTAAGTAGGTATAGAATTATTTATAAGTATTAAGTAGGTATATGATATAGTATTAAGGAGGTATATGATCAAATTAGCAAACAGCACAACAGACTCGATTTAGGCGCTATTTAATCTGGTAATTACCGCAGATAATAATATAATACTTTATTTAAGCACTACAGGTAGTAGGCACCCAAGTTATAGACACGAGTGCTGATTATATACTAATATCAATTAACTATTAGAATATATAATAAAAGAGCCTTTACCTACGTAGCATAGGTATGCACTACCACCATAGATTTAGAATGTATGTACGTGCGTGCGTAGCAAAAAAAAATCTAAATCTATGCTTACCACAGTACCAACCTACGACATTTAGCAGGTTAGAGGTTGTATGATGTTTGTGTAGAATTATGCTTATGTGTGTGTTAATTGTTTAATAATATTCTATATACCTACGTTTTAATACGTACTTATACCTACTGACCAAAAATTGCAATTTAAACAGACAAGTCTGGGTATAATAGGTAGGTACTATCCAAATACAGAAACATCCAATCGCTTAACGTACCTAAAACGCTTAACAATGCCACAGATAATATAATACTATACTAACGATGCCAATAGTACATTATGTTTGAAATGTTCGGTGTAACTTTTCTTAGCCTAGCAGGTGGCTCATTTTTTTAATTTTATTCCGGACATTACTTGTTTGACCACCTGTCTATCGTCATTCGTCGCTGTCTCAAACAGTAGCGTTAATATGGCGTTAATTAATTTATACTAACGGTTTCATTTTGACTCTATCTCTCAGTAATCAGTGCTCATAGAGTCTATAAATATATTCAAAATCTAGTTTATGTCTCAGGAAATCCTTCTGTCGATGTCGGTAAAACTCGACCGATAAATATGCCAAGAATGCGTAATTTCCCAACCATTTTGAATCCTAACTAATATTATAAATGCGAATGCGAGTTTATTTGTTTCTTTTTTACGCTTTCACGGGTATCCATACATGTTGTAAGGGGAATAAGATATAGGATACTAGTTTAATGTCGGAATTCCCACGGTAACTCCAAAATTAACGCAATTGAAACCGTGGGGAACAGCTAGTCTAATAGTCTATACATCTATACACTTACACATAAATAAAATTGAAATGTCTGTTTGTAATTCCAAATTAACAGCTTTTCACTAAATGCATATGAAAGTATATACGACTCTTACATTAAAAAAAACAATTTTCAAAAATTTTCTCTGTCTGTCTGTCCGCCTGTGTGTTTGTCTATTTGTTCCGGCTAATCTCTAAAACGGCTCGACCGATTTTAACGGGACTTTCACTGGCATATAGCTGGTGTTTTCTGGAGTAACTTAGGCTACTTTTATTTTAGAAGAAAATAGTTCCTGCGGGAATTCCGAAACTCACGCGGGCAAAACCGCAGGGTACAGCTAGTTATAGAATAAAATCGAAAGATTTGCTATGAATGCTATGATAGATCACAGGCTTTTTGAATGTATATTTTATATGAATGTATATTTTTTAATGCGAGTACTGTAGTAGATATCACATAACGTATTAAATAATGTGCAAAGCTCTCAAAGCTCTTATTTCCATTGAGGCGTCTGCACTCTGCAAGCTTACGGCCTTCAAGGTGATAGCGGGTCACATTCCGGCCTGTAGAGAGAGGCGGCGACAGCAACGCATCCTTGTCTCGTAACAACATGGCGGCTATCCGGTGTTGCTACAGGGCGAGGATCGTTACGAATTAGTCACTTTTCCAATACTTTCTGTGAAAGGAACAGTGAAGGAGGTAAATAATGTTAAACATATAAATCCTATATTTTTCTAGCCTAATTTAATAATATTTAGGCTTAAAACTCTTTTGTGACTAAAAGGTGGCTTAATCTTTGAGTTACTCTATATGTAACTTAGTCTCAAACACTGAAAGTATCTCAAAATTTATTTCTTAGGTACATTTCAATTATATAAGTATAATATCAAACTTATATGTTAAACTCATGACATCTTATCAATTGAAATACGTACATTATTTTAGTAGATCCCCGCATCAGTAAAACGTTATACAAAATAAAAAATTTACCAGAGTTAAGCTATTTTGTTGAAAGACTACGCAGAAAATAGTAATGGGTGAATTGACAACACCGCTTACCGGCAGTCAGTCGAACGCAGCCTGCGCAACCTGCGCCAGCGCACTGCTGCGGCGTGTCAGGTGTCTACGGAGCACTAGTGTTTCAAATCCTCTTAATAAATAACAACAATTTTCCAAATATCTTTCCGTTACAATACGGAAAAGTGTTTTTTTAATGTGTTTTTTATCATTCAAACGTTGCGTTTAATAACAATTCCGGTAAAGTTAAAGTGCTCTAACGTTTCATGGTTTTTGTTTGTCTGTCTAGTTGTGTGTAATAACTGTGTTCTGAGTCAAGAAATGGGCTTATAATTGCTCTAAATCCAAGATTACAATGGTAAGTTGTGCCTTTATATAATTTACACGCTTAATTTTGTGTTTTTTTGGCGATTAATGTGCATTGAAGTGTGATAAGCGGGATTTGTTTGTGTGTGTACGTGTGTGGAAAGGAGAAATGCTTTTGGATTCCGCAACGAGTTACATCGGTTGAGGTTAAATGGGTAACACCAAGTCTAGAACTCTATAATACGCAAAAACAAAATAACATGAAAGTTTTAGCAATTACATATATACAACGTTTGTTATAATCTTAATAACTTGTTCTAGTCACTGCGTTATATCACAGTGCGCTCAACGGTCGAGTAAAAGTTGTTTAATTGAATATTTAGATACTGTTGAAACGTACCTACTACATCTTCATTTAACTTTCTTAATTTTCGTCAAATTATAGATAGATAGAAATATAACTCTTTATTGTACACCAACTAAAAATAAGTGTTTACAAATTTTCTTACATTTAACTTAAAGGTATACAAAAGGCGGCCTTATCGCTTAAAGCTTATGAGAGAGAGGAAATTAGATAGGTGTTTACATAATACAAAATGCAACTAGTATAAAATACATAATGTGATTACATACCTACAATATATTGTTTAATGCGCTTATTACACTTTGCAATTTCAGAGCACCAATTTAGGGCTCTAAATCGGATACAATTTAGGGTCGGTGAGTGAGAGAGAGAGAGAGCGAGTAATCACACTACACTAAATTGTACCCTAAATCGACTACTCTAGGTTACTTTTTAATGTAGTGTGATCACTCGCTCTCTCTCTCATTCACCGACCCTAAATTGGAACCAATTTAGGGACCAATCACTCACGGACCCTAAATTGTATCCGATTTAGTGCCCTAAATTGGTGCTCTGAAATCGCAAAGTGTATTAAGCGCATAAGCGTGCAGTTGTTTATTTTTCGGCCTTTTTTACTTTTAGTTTTAACTTCAACCTCAACTGTAACATTCCATGAAAAACATCTTCCAGTTTAATATTCATTATTTTAGCTAGAAAGTAGTTTGACGCGAATGCAGTTTCAACAACCTCCACAATAATATGTAAAGTAACACCTGTTGCTGTACTCTTATAGTGCGTTTTAGGGTACTGTGTTTTATTACAAACAATAAAACATCTAAATACAAAACACAACCCATAGATCTATAAATTGGATTTCTTTTAAAATACATACATGCCAAATATACCTGACGGGTATCTGGATGGCTTCATGTTATGAGAAGGGTCAAAGCGTTTTGGATTTGGTTGGTCCGAATCTTGCCTCACAAAAAATCAACATCTGATTGACTTATTACAAATAAAAACGTAAAAAAGATATACATGTTTTCGAACATAGATATTAGATAAAGTTTTAATTAATAAAGATTTATTATGTAGTATAATAGAGAAGAACGTGACGTGACGCGACCTTATTTATTATTTATTTATTTAAAACCATGATGAACGAATATTTAATAGTGGTTGGGTTGAATATAAATTTATACTTATAAAACGGGCTGTGAAAATATCTTGAATCAAAATTTCGTATGATTAGTAGTTAATTACATGAAAATTAAAAAAAAAAAATTTGATTTAAATGCATCGTTTAAAATAAAGCCATTATCAAAAAGGATGATGAGATGGTCAATAGAACGCTCTTTACTTGTTATAAAATGTAGTTCGGTTGTACAGTAACCGGCACGCGATAGTAAGAAAAAACACGCGTTTAACTTTTCTGGACGCGGTAAGTAAAAGACATCAACGCGCGCAACATCTCATGTGATGTTTCAGGCGATATGAATATTCGCAGGTATCGTTCTCTGGCGATATTCTATAAGAAAAAAATCGTAATGAAATGCAAAAAAATCGTGCATTGTATTTGTAACACTAGAAAAAATATTTTTTGACTAGCTGTTCGTCGCCATTTCACTTACAGGGGTTAAATAACACAACAAAATCCACTTTTAACCATATTATGTTATCGACATGAAAATAAATGACCGAACCACCATTTTTATTTGCCGCCAAAAAAACTTATTGTTATTTAAAAATTTCGGCATAAATCCTGGCCCCTTATAATAAAGTAATAATAATTGGTAACAAAAAAATAAGGAATAAAAATTAGAACCAAATATAAGAAGCTAAAAAACCTCTAAAAATACCCCTGAAAATATGATAGATGCCCCTAAAAAAATCATTGCGGTGGCATTCATTTACCCCCTAAATTTTAAATTAACAAACCATTCACATAATTATGTATTATATGGGTTTATGTAGATGTTTCTGTATTTGAAAGAAAGGCCCAAATATTTATTTTCTTAACTAATTTATATCTATTTTCTTATATAAATTATATCTATTTTCTTTCCCCAAGTTTATCTTCCCACTCCATCCTCTTGGGCTTTTACTTTCCTTAAACCCTTTTATAGTATAAATATCTGTATATAGTTATCTGGGTGTTGATGAATCTGTCAGTTAATCAGTGCAATTTTACATGTACCTATAAATTACAAATTTCTTGGTAGTTACTTACTACATACCTACTTAAATCACTACAAACAGGTAGCCGTCTTATAGTATTTTTATTTTGGTGGTGTCGGAGCGTAGTTAGTTTGCATGGGGCGATCAAAGCCTCAAACGAAGGCGGCGCGTGCGCGTGGTGCCCCCCGGCGAGCGAGGCTGCGCACGCGACGCTCCAGAATGTAGAGGATTGACACAGAGTATACAGTAGGCTTATGTTTTGATGACACAATATTTATGACACCCAAGCTCTAACCATCTTTTAAAATACGTGAATATTTCTCGGAATATGCGTGCTCTTTTTTCATAATTTTAATTTTAGTTTGTATTTTTACCTTTAACGGCGCTTTGATCTACTTAAAAATAAAAAGAGAGCGTTCTTAGGATAATAATTAAGATAACACAAGATTTAGATTTTCTTTTATTTTTATAACATATTCTACGAAATTTTAATTTAAGGTTTAAATAAATAAATGAGTAATAAAATTGATGTGTCTGTTTGTAATTCCAAATTAACAGCCTTTCACTAAATGCACGGCACATAATAAAAAAATAAAAAAAACAATTTTTAAATTTTTTCTTTGTCTGTCTACTAATCTCTGAAACGGCTGGATCGATTTTGACGGGACTTTCACAGGCAGATAGCTGATGTTATAAGGAGTAATTTAGGCAAAAATAGTTCCTGCGGGAATTCATAAACTCACGCGGGTGAAATCGCGGGGCACAGCTAGTAAATCATAAAAGGTCATTTGGTCATCACATTACTATAATACCTACAGTAAATGCAGAACTTCAAATGCTTGTTGCTCAATAACGCATTAACGATTTCACCGATTTTGATCCATCAAGCTGGCACAGTGATGGTCAACAGTTAAAATTAGGTGGTAAAGTCAACTTTTATTCCACTAACACCATAAGCTCTCTAATCCCAAAATGCATTCATTCATTCATTATTAAAGTATCAATATTTACTGATTACCTTCTACCTATATTTAAGAAATAAAAATGTTTAAGTGGGTACCTTAGAGGTAGAATTTAATATTTTCATACATTTCGCATTCCTTAAAAATATTTAAGTGGTAAGCAGTGAGGTACTTACTTGAATATTGTGAAGGAATGTGATGATGAAATGGTCCGAGGTAAAATGACGCAGCCATGATAGGGTAGGCGTCTTCACTTGTCGTGCACTTACTTTTTATTCTTTAATACTCGATGAGGAAACAAAGATTTAATATTCCGTGCCAGTGGATCGTGAACGCGTGACAAAACCTTAAATTAGTATAATTATTTTCTTGTAATAATTTTTTTCATGCGAGTTGACATTGCGTGACAGAGTTTGGTTTTGTATTAGATAATTTAGAAACATGTATAATTCCACAATAAGTTTACTGCTTAAGTATAATAAAAAACAATAAACATAATTGGGGAGGATGCTTGATTTGTATTTAATTGTTTATACCATACTAGCTGTCCCCCACGGTTTCATTCGCGGTAATTTCGGATAATAAATTCGCGGTAATAAACTATATAGTTGGATATAAACCTTCCTCATGAATCACTCTATCTATTGGTGAAAACCATATGAGTACAGTAGTTTTGGAGTTTATATATAGAAAGCGACTTTACAAAATTATACTATGTAATGTAAAAACTTAGCTACAACAATGAAATGAAACGTTCTTTTGTTTCGTGTTTCTATGAACTCTACATCAACATTATACTCGTACCTACATAATTAGTCAAATAAATTTACTATCAATAAAGTTAATCCTTTAGTATAATATACTTAGCTTTGATTATTGAGACCTTAAATATAACCTTACCAATACATACAAATTATGATGTTATGGTTGATAATGAGGTTCGATAGACAGGGCAGACATATTTTATATGATGAACATAAAAAAGTACATAAGTGTTATATCTTATGGTAGGTTCGGTAGGTACCTATAGTGCTAGCTTCTCTTAGTTTGAGGCCTGAAGGTTCTATGGGATAATGTACATGGATATTATCATAAGGGTTATTATAAAATCAATTAAATATGTACGTTGTAAAAACATTGTGTTTATAATAAAGATTAATTTTACAATTGTATTCCCAAAACTCAAATATGTACTCAATAATAAAACTTATAATTATTATTGGATAAATCGAAAAGTGTTACCTACCTATTTTTTGCTGAGAGGACATTTATGAATTAATGCATAACTTATATATGTAGGTAAGTCGCTAAAGTTTCAACTTTTAAATCTGTCTAGTAACAAAAATAAGTTTCAAATGCTTTGAAAAAAAAAATATACAGACAATGTAACACCAATTTCATGTTGATTACAGCGCTCACGCCACTTGACGTGCGCGTAATGATACGCTGCCTCTGTTTAGGTTCCACCCGGCAACCTGCACCTGGCTACCGGTTGAGGTTTCGAACTCAATGGCTTCAGAGTACGCAAGTGATTTTCAAGACAAAACGGTCACATTGTGAGCGTTGAATAATAGTGTCATTTTTTCTCGTATTGCGTGGTAATATTTAAATGCGGTTTTGTTTTACGTTCGTTGTGTCTCGTGATTTAAATAACATTGGTGAATTTCTTAATTTCCATCACCCGGCATTGCTATTTACTACGAATTACGATAACATTTGCCAATGACGAGTTTTTTACAAAAAAAAGTCAAAATAATAAGATGTTATACGATATAACCGATGAAATTTGCACCTAGTTAGATACCTACACAGAATCGAAACACGAAGTTATTTCGCAAGGACTTGTTGCATTCTTGGGAATCGGGCTAAACAAAAAGAGCAACGAACCTGAAAGCAATCTATTTAAAATAAGAATACTTTTCTTTGGCTAAATAAAAATAAATTTATATTCAATAGACTGTTTGAATATTGGCATGTTAATGTATGAGTCTGCAGTCGGTTTTATACTTGTCACTAGATTCCAATGTAAATATAGCTTCAGGTAAAAGCACAACTATATTACGTTCTTTTAGATAGGTACCAACGGTGAAATGTAGCAACCACCACTATTATTATCGTAGTTCCAAGACTATCATTACTATACGCAAGTGCTTTACTACTTTATCAGGTAGAAATTTCACAAACGCCGCTTTTAAGCTAACGGTTTTTAGGTTATAAAGATGGTGATTGTGGATTCGACTATGGAGGCCGGCCGAGGTATTTTATTATTAAAATAATTATTTTTAACACTCATGGTGGCATTTTGTAAACTAGTAAATAATTTGCCAAATTGGCGTGTAAATTGATAAAACGGACGTGGACGTGTTGTCCAAATTTGTGTCAGACCCAAACAGCATTTCCTCACATAATTTCAAAAAGCAAAGGTTTTTCGAGCCACGGTCGACAAAAAAGGTCGTGATCACGCGACTCAAAAAAAAAGATATTCAGTTTAAGTAGAAAAATTCTCAACTGAAATAGGTCGAGTACCGACCTAAGAAGACAGTCTTATTGTTAGGATGTACTTAACATTAGCCTATCAACCTCAATTCAGTAGAGTTGTAGGCATGCCCACCGTGCCCACATAGGTGTATCCGCAGTAGAGTTTTTCATACACAATTCTTAGACTATATACAAGTAGAGTATAGTAGAGTAAATGAACATAAATAGTTACTAAAGCAATAGACTATTTTCTAACAAAAAAAGTCATTGCTCAATAACAAATATAGCAATTGCTCAATAAATGGGTGCTTACGAAGAAGTAGGTAAATCGTTCGAGTGGCGCCCCATCAATACTTACTTGTCAATAAGGAAATTGATCACTTAATAGTTTGAGCTTAGGATGTATTTGATTCGATCATACGTTTAACGGAAAATAAATTTGATTGGATGAATAGAAAAAAAATAATTAAAGAATACACAAACAGACGTAACATAAACTATTCAGAATTATTAAATGCAGGAAAAAAATACCAAAACAAAATTTATCCTCTCAGGGGAGTAGCATATAAAATCTATGGGCTCATATGCTGAGTACGCCCAAAAATATTGTAAAAGCAATCAAGATAACATTAATGAAGATGTCGAATTTAAAATTTTTATTTTTTAATCAAATAAAGACCGAAAAACCCTGAAACTGACATCGTAAATTAAATAATTTTCCCCTATAACCGTCGCTGAAAAGGAAAACGATTACTAGTATCTACCGCATAAAATGACGGCTTCGCGGAACCGTTCACAAATATCTATAAAATATTATGTAAAACTTAACCACTTTTCTATCGCACTTAATAGGTGGGCATCCACCGTTCGAATAATATATATCTTAATAAAAAAAAATATAAAAAAATAAATTCGCTTGTCTAGTGGAACACTTGGTTAGAACGGTTTCTGAACACCGTGAAGGTTGACTGGTAGAGAATGCCACTGTGGCATTAAGTCCGCCTTTTGTACCATGTTGTGCAATAAGCTTAAATAAATAAATAAACTCAGTTTCTCCGCCTGCTATTTTCCGAGATATGCCTAAGCTTTCAAATTATGTATGTATGTATATATAAAAAGTCGGTAAATTTTAATTTTGCTGCATCTCGGGAGAAAACTGCAAACTTGCAACGTCTCTGTTTTCGGTAACCATGGTAACGAGTTGGTTTTATACTTCACTTTCGAATAATATTTTGAATGAAACTCGATAGTACTTTATTCTCTTGCATGGCGTAAATAAAAAGTTCGAGTAGTGAATCGGTGAAAGAGTCAGTACGCATCCCGTGCTACGCTACTAGTTCAGACCCTCTCGGACCATCTGACTTTTTCTACTCGATTTGTGTATTTCATACATAGAGTACGTTGAACAACTGAAACTCACTCATAATTAAAGCAGCCGTCGCGAAACAATAAGCAACCTATAATAAATAATAATAATCTGTAAGACGCCGTGACGAAAACTGAGTATAACTATTTTCTCCCATCTGTACCGTGGGTTAAAGAACTTCGTTCTAATAACTATCCATTACCATTATCCTAATACATATCTACTTGTACCTAAATCGCAGTGATACTATTATATTTTATCGATATATAATAATATGTACCTACGTATCTTAGTTAAACAAAAAACAATAGAGGAAGTGGAGCCAAATCTCACGAAATCTCACCAACGAATCCCAGAAAATCGCTTAAACTGTCTCACGTACATGGAAGCCCTCATACATGTATGAAAACAAGACTAATATAGTTTTAGTTACCCAATTAACTAATTATGAGTAGCTGCTGCGTCGCCAGTTCCTCTTTTTCTTTGAACTTTGCTGGACACGCTGCCGCGTGTCTAGATAAAGTTTGTTTGGCAATGGAAAAATCATTATTAACCGTTGTACTAGTACTTACAGGTAATTTTATCTAATTTATAGCGAGACGTCCACTCAAGTTTAGTTTGACGGCCATGGAGCGGATGCGGATGCGGGTGCCAGCGGATTATTATTATTGGTTAGAACTGCCACCGACGCCGACGCCGACACGACGTTCAACTTAGTTTATTTCGAGACGCGATTTTCTAATTAATTTAAGAAGAAATAAGATGCAATTTTTAATACCTACACACGTGATTATGAAAATCAGACTGCTTTATATACAAAATCGCACATTTTGTTTAAAGCAGCACAAACTCACAACGATATTTATATCGTAGTCATTATTCGTATCGTAGTTAAGCATTGGTGTTTACTAAACTTATATTATGAAGGGGAAAGATTTGAATTTTTGTTCTTTTATAGGTATGTTACGATTTAGGTAACTCAAAAAAATTACTGTATCTACCGATTTCAAAAATTCTTTCACCATAGAATGCTATACATTATACCTGAGTAACATAGGCTATATTCTAACCCGGACCGCGAGGAACAGCTAGTAGGTACATACATATATATAAAGGTATACTAAGACTACTAGAAATCATAATTTAGTATATCTGTAGTTATTGTATTTACTATTTATATCCTTCTAGTAATAAATATGATGTTTAAGTATAGGTATATGTATGTATAATAAATAATGATTAAAAATTTCAGTAAGGGCATTCAATCATAAATGTATATAATTATACCTACCTATTGTTTTAATTTATCTGGTTGCTGACGATGTTTCTGAATGAGTATTACTTAAAGATATAATACCTACAGTACAGATAATATTGTGTTACACACAGATAATTTAATAAAATGATGAACAATTTGTTTTGTTTCAGATTCGAATAGGAGAATAGCAATTGGATAAAAATGTCACAGAGAGACTTTTCAGAGGTAATAAATACTTTTTCTTATATTACTATTTAATTCCCAAATCTGGGTCTCGTCTTTTTGCTTGCTCCTACTATCACCTCGTTTTCATTTGAAATCCATTTTCGACTTTTGTCCATGAATTAATCCAAGTAAATTAAAAAATATCTACTAGGTATACATATATACTGAGGTTATTGGCGATAAAATAACGGCTTAGTACTAACTGATGAAGTAATAAAATTTAACTGATAATAGTAGTTTAATCGGAGCATTTCAAAGTATTAACATCAAATAAGAATACTGTTGTTAATTTTAATTAAGTATAAGTAAGTACACTTTAGAAATTTATCAAAGTTTCTAATTAATTGAAAACGACCGAGCGAAGTAACATCATAATGTCATTACACTTCTCAAAAGCTAGTTTCAATTAAACTCAAATATACGATTAGCATATTAACGAGTATAATTAAATATAATGACGGCTTAACAACTGCCGGCTGGGATTTCAAACTGATCCGATACACTTTATGCAATCTATGGAACTGACATTTCCACATTCCAATAAAGATGGCGGTTTTGTTACAAGAAAAAAAAGATTTAATATTTAGTCAACGCCTACTACTTGTCGAACTTGTCCGATGACAGTTGGATGACGTTACAATGAGCTTGAAATTCTCTATAAGCTAAACAGTTTCCTCCAAGTTTAACGGTGATTAATCCGATTACCAGTATGGAACCTAGCTTATGCTTCATCTTTCTTGATCCGATTGGCGTTTTAATGTCCAGTCAGATTATATAGAATAACACAGAAACATATAAATCCTTCAATTCATTTGGTATGTAGGAAAGCTTTCTTTTTTTAATGTTGATTATACAGTAGAAAAGTTATTTAAACTCTTTACTGATTTAAGTTTAATTACTAAATATAATTTAAAATTACGATCTCTTTAACCTCTAGACATAACTCTAGAATAACATTCAAATTTAAAAGGGAGACATTTTTTTGATTGTCACCTAAATGTCTACCTGAGGTCTACGTTAACGACATCGATAACCTATCATCGATTTACATCTATTTTCATCTATTTAAACCTTTGAGTAGAAATCGGATTAACGTTAAAACGGCACTTGCTTCAAAATATATTGAATTGAATAGTGATTTAAATAAATATATGTTAAATTATTTGAATCTTAACCGTTTGTTATCTCAATCATGTCGGTCAAAAACCAAGTTTACATTTCATGCATTTATACTGGTGGTTTCTGTATGTACCAAACGGTTTTATTAAAAACTAGTTGTGCCTCGTAGTATCACCCGCGGTAATTTTGGAGTTCCCACGGGAATTCCGGGATAAAAAGTAGCCTAAATTACTCCTTATAACATCAGCTATCTGCCAGTGAAAGTTCCGTTAAAATAGGTCCAGCCGTTTCAGAGACTACCCGGAATAAACAGACAGACAGACAGAGAATTTTTTTTTTTAATATTAGTAGGTACCTATATAATTTTGTATCCTTTTAGTGAAAAGCTGTTAATTTGAAAATACAAACAGACACTTAAATTTTATTTATATGTCTACTTGTCTAGATTGAAATTGAAAAGAACTTTAGGTATTTGACCCAAGATACAAAAATATACAGGACAATTAATGCATCTAAAAGTACCCTATGTCCTTCTCTGTCCACCTGACAACGTGTATCTATGCAAAATTTCGTGGTGATCGGTTAAGCAGTTAAGCCGTGAAAGCGTAACAAACTAACAAACTCACTTTCGCATATATAATAATAATATTACATAGTTAGGATAATCTCAGTTCAGTACATGGTGATTGTAAGTTTATGTGCCTATTTACCAAACCTATTAGTTTCTATAAAAAAAATACTTGCCTGCTTATGCAATCGTTGGTCCACGGATTGGGAGGTTGCGCCGTAAAATCATCATTGCATAACACCGTCTATAATGAGTTCAATAGATTCCACTCGGATTAATCCCGTTTCGTCGCAAGTCAATTGTGCATTATTGGTGTTGTTATGTCGGTTCGGTTCCCTGCGCGCGGCACCGCACGCCTTCGGACGTGTGAACTCGTATCGCTGCGTGACTTGCTCGAACGACTCAAACATGTCCAATGGCCTAAGTGGTGAGCTGAGAGCGAACCAACTTTCAATACAAAGAGATTGATTTTTGAAAGAATGAAGCCCCTTCGTGCAATCAGGGCCCTTATTCACTATGACCATAAGTGCGCCGTGGCGCGCTAAGATAAGACGCCGCAAAAACTGTATTTCCCTCGAAATCGTTTCTAATGGCATAAAGAATAATAATTTCTAATATTTTAGCATCTAGAACGTTAGAAATGAGTTTTTGAGACGCGCGTTATGGGCAAGGCATGTTGTTGGTCATAGTGAATAAGGGTCGAGTTGTCGCTTCGTCCGAATGTGTTTATGATTTCACCATCTCGCAGCTATATTTAGTTTTTTGTTTCAAAAAACTAAATATAGCGAGTACATAGTTTGAGTACATAGGTAAAGAATCGAAATATTTACAATCATAACAGCCGAGTATCATCATTTTTTTTCTTTTCTTTCTATGCGGCCTAATCTTTGGAATTGCTAAACTGATTTTCGTGACCAAATGAAATGACGATTCGTTACTTAGTTTTCTGTATCCGTATTCGATTGTAGAAGTCCAATGTAGGCCAATAAATAAATAAATAAATAAATGTTAATTTGGCTAGGGGGACTGAAATTCAAACGGTCCACCGCAAGGTAGCTTAATCAGATTCAAATATTCCTTCCTCTATGGATTCACATGGTATTGAAGGCTATTCTTTTTAGGCCACACCAATGACGTGGCGCATTACATACACGTATAATAAGGACGGATACAAATTAATGTAATTCAAATGCTTTTACCTATGTGTAAATGTGACGGATAGTGTGGGCGGGGTTCTGTCGGGCTCGTTCGTTCTCATGTAAGAACAACAGAGTCAAGTTTTAAAATATATTGTTAGTCGTAAATTAGCAGTTTATATAAAACCTGCGAACTGTAGGTATCTAACTGTAGCCGTTTCACATACTGAAAAGATAGTCTCGTATCGTTTACAGCCCGCTGGCAGATTACAAATAGTTTTTCGCGACTTCAATAGTGCACTCGCTGCAAGTAAACTCACCTTCTTTTTATTTCTTTCACCATTATAAAGCATATATATTACCCCTGAGTAACATATATATATTGTAATCCGGAATTCTCGCGGGAAGTCCGAAATTACCGCAGGTGAAACCTGCTAGTTTTAAATAAAGAAATATATAGCACCGAAACTTCAATTCGAAAAGTACCTACCTACTACTTTCGTTTCGTACGAAACACGTTCAAAATGATGGGCAATTAAAATGAAGGAATTTAAACAACGAACAGAAAACAAATGACAACAGTAAAAGCAAAATTAAAACAACGTTGAAATAATATGTTTAAGCTGCTTTGATACGTCTGAGAAATGACTGTTAATGTTCAACTAGTCATTACGGGAGCGTTTTTATTATAGCATTTATGATATCTTCGTCCCGGGAGGAAGGGTTTATACCACGGAGGTTTGTATGTAAATACGTTTCTTTTTTTATTATTGCACTAGGATCACGTAAGTGCAGTAATTATACGCTGACTTGTGTCATAGAGTTATGAAACGTTAATCTAAATATAATTAAGGACCGGCGAGACATTGGTTCGAGTATTATTTGGCACTAGTAGGTACATCCACGCGCCTTCATCTTTGTCTATAGTATGCTTGTTATTTCGTACATCTTATTAGTCTTCTATCAATTAGTGGGACGTTTATATTAATTTGTATAAAGCTCACTAAAGCCGCAACTTATTAACATCGTGCATGCGCCGTCGAGCAAAACCATTTATTATGCTCTTAGAAAACTATGTGTATAGAACCTAGTTTATTGCATGCAAAATTGAACTTTACCATAACCACACTAAGTTATATCATATTTTTATTATTTCTATTGGAAACCGAAGAAGATAGTTCGATTTTGTTTGTAATTAACTTCCAATTAAATTGAAATGAAATTCGTGTAAACAACCGTAAGATTGCTGTGTTATGTAGGTACTACGTTTTAATACCCGCTTAAATACAAATAAAAAAGATACTTATAGAAAAATCTAAACATAAATATACGTATCTATGTATATAAAAGGCAAACCTGACTGACTCATCTATCAACGCACAGCCGAAACTACTGAACGGATTTCGCTAAAATTTGGCATACAGATAGTTGTAATGACGTAGGCATCCGCTAAGAAAGGATTTTTGAAAATTTGCCCCCTAAGGGGGTGAAAAGGGGGTTAAAATTTTGTACGGAAGTCTGTCATTTTTTTTTACTTTGTTTTTAGATTAACGATTAGAAATAAACAATTGCGTGTCTTAGGGTTTTTGAAAATTCAACCCCTATATCTACTACGTTACGCTACGATATAACCGAACTCCAAGCCGACGAAGTCGCGGGCAAAAGCTAGTACTTAAATAAAAATTCATGAGTGACGTGGAACACTTGGTTAGAACGAAGTTTTTTCCATATTAAACCGAGTCTGGCGTCTGGCGTGAAAAGATTCAAAAATACAAAAAAAAAAACAACGAATTTTTACTCCCATCCGTACCGTGTGATAAAGAACTTCATTCTAAAAAATACATTAGAAATGTCGCATCGCATCGCCTCGATTTTATATTAATTTATAAATGGCAATTTTCTTATTTACCATTGTATATTCGAAACATACACCTACAGAGAGCTGCTCTCTACCAAAAATAATACTGTTAAGTAGTCACTAAGTAGGAAGTCTAAATCATGTTTATTATTACAGAACATTTTTATCTAAACTAACTAAACTACAACATACTTTTCAAAATTTAAACACGTACCAACAATTTTCAACGAGAAAAGATAAAAATGCTATAAAGTTATCACACGTATCATTGAATTGATCAAAAGAAACACAGGAAACGCGTTGGAAATACAAAAGTTAGACGTGTTGCGGTCTGTTGATACGACTGCGGTGAGTGGCGACTGCGGTTTTGTCCACGGGCACGCCGACAAAGGAGTGGATTCGATTCCGGGATTATTTCGTATGGGTATAATAACACGGCTCGCAGGTAAAAACAAAACCGGGACCGATTCAGAACGCTTTAGATGTGGCTCTTCACAATCGTATTATAATGGCTGCGGCATTCCCTTTTGTAATCCTGTAGGCTTAGGGGAGCGAACTGATTGTATTACCTGTGCACATAATATCATGCATTATGATTTATGAATATTCACTTAAATAGTGTTAGTTGCTTTACGTCTCAAAACGTTATGAGTTGTGATCGGATATAAGTGACAATGAAACTGTGCCGTACCTATACTACCTACCTAGGTTCAATACGTTTGTAACTTATGTAGGTACCTACTAAACTATATAACAGTTTTTGAACGCATTTTTTACGTATTTTTTCAAAAAACATTTATTTCGAATGAAGAAATTTCGTTATTTTGAAAGATTCTACGTTCGTGTTCGATAGTAGGTGGTTAATTCATATTTGTTTGTGATATTTATTCAATAGATACTTATAGGGTTTAGTTTTAAAATTCTGTTTAATTTAGGTGTATAATTTTATTCTCATACTTATGTAACAAAAAACTTTACATTTTAAGGTTTTCTTTTCCAAAGCGTAGATTCTTAGAGAGTGCCTAAGGTATTTAAGTCCGCCTTAGAAGGCGCTTTTTATTACAAAAAAAAAAATCAAGAAATCTACATCGTCAACCAACAGAGTTGATAAAAGCATAATTTCTAAAACTCTCTCTCATTTATTTAAAGCTAAAGCCTAAATCACATGGATATAAATCTTTTGAAGTCATTTTTTTTACACCAATTACATGCACACTTGTGCTGGAGTTCCTAGTGGCCTAGTGGGATAGGCGGTTAATTTGACCGTAAACTAATTTATGGATAACATCGGCTAAGCTAGGGCTGCATCTGACATGCTAATTTTTACATAGAATTTGGTTTGATTCGCAATGTTATTGACAAATAAGCAGAAAACAATTCTGTTGATTGCTTTTCTACTAACTTTATTTATCCTTTTAAAATGAAAGACTCACTAGGATGTTTTAAAAAACATATAGATATCATTACCACCAAAACAATCAAAATAACTAATCTCGTTACTCATTGAATTAAATATAATTCTTTTTTCTAAGTTAAACCTTTCAAAAACGTATGCAAAAAAAATTCACGACAATCCGAATTTTTTTAAACCCTGTTTGCTTTGATTGCTCGCACCACACGAATACATCAATAACAACTCGTTTTCACAGTGAACACTGTACTCACTCGGTTTAAAATAGTGATGCTACCCAATGTAGTGGTTAGCCTCGGGACTTATTGAGTGTCCTATCACTGTGGTGGCAGCCCTGTTTTCGGGCGAGTGCCGGGGCACGCCTGCGCGAGAGCATTCTCCGGTATATTGTGCCTTGGTGCCTATTAATGTATAGGCACCGTGATTGTATATCTATACGCTCGACATTCTTGCTCGTCTAATAACTAATTAACTCTACGCAACCCTCAGAGGCTCGAGCCTCACACACACGGGAAGGCATCCGACGATCGAGTATGAAATGTACCTAGATAGAGCATTATTTTTCAGAATTAAATGTCGACATTGGTCTTTCGTATTGGATAATTTGATTTGTACATCCTGCCCTCTATTCGTCGTTCTCATAAAATATGTATTTTGCTTTGCAAATGCCTAACAAGGTCTATGATGATCATTTATACACCTAGTTTAAAGAACTTTTTTTTTTTGGAAGCAACAACATACCTCTAATGACTATTCAAAATTATTTTAATTCAATATTATATTTTTGAGTCAATCACTCTTTTTCTTCTGATGGACTTTAGCAAGTAATGCATTTAGCCAGTTTCCAGCAAGTAAAATAAATTTATATTTACATATTAGCATCGTTGTATGATTTGAATTTTTAAACAATGGTGTTAGAAATGGGCATGATGACAAGGTATAAAAATCAAAATTCTATTTACTTAGTCCGTCAATTAGACAGTAAAAAAGTAATAGATACGTTTTTTTGGCTTTTTCGAGTTATTAAAAAAATACTTAGATAAAGCGCATTAAAGTTTAAGTCGCGACGTCATAACTATAAGTAGGTACCTAGGTAGACGTCACATGTGTTTACGTAAAAATTGAAAAATACGTGTTTAATATTTCTCATTAATCTGCAATTTGCAAAACGGACTAAAATTAACGGATTAAAATTTAGTCATCATGCCCATTGCAAAAAATTATCGGAGCCAAATAAATCAGCTCGAAACGTCACATCTTCTTCCGCACGTAAAAAACCGCGCCTGCGATAATTATTGTCCCATACAGCACCATAACAAAAACCAGTTTATACTTTTTTTATTGACTTGAAAGTAAATCACTGAACCGCAGTCTTCGATGCCCGCCAAAAACTCAAAGTCAGTTAATCTCATAGTATAATAAATAATTAAATAATATGCCTCATATCCGTAGGACTAAATGGGCAACTTATTCAAGGATGGTCTTCAGTATTATGTAGATTCTCGTCTAAAATATCTAAGAAAATATACTTAAATACACTAATAAAACTATTAAAAATAATAATTACGTATTCTAGTGACGGTAGCCACTAGTCAAGATTTCAAATAAATTAAATCCAATTTCAAGCTGGGTACTCCAGTTTATTAGCCTATCTCTAGACGGGTCTCACCTAGTCTTCAATGAGATTCTAATTGCATGTGAAACGAGAGTGATGATGATGATCTGACAGGAAACCACTTGGGTCATTCATTGATAAATCACTGCACTGGTACCTATACCTATATCGTACATATTTCTTCATTCGTCATAATAATCATTATTTAAGTAGGTACAATATAAAATATGTTAATCTTGAATCTCTCGGTGGGCAATGTCTATTTAATAATATAATTTATATTATTCTTAATATATTTCGTTCTGCATTATAGTAAATTACCGTTTAGCACTAAATGTTATTGTGATAACTGTCGATAAAACCGCATGCACTATGTTCCCGTCACTAGTGCTTCTTGCAGTTACCATTTTACTATGCAACGACACTTCTATAGTTCAAACGCATATGAATCTGATTTTAAACCTTAAGCTCTTAGTCATAAGTCGAAATGGCGTCAGCATTTAACAACACACTGCCTCAACCATGCGCATTAATTACATTGCAACCTGTTCGTTCGATCTCGTGCATTTTTTATCGTAAGTAAGTAGGTATGAACAAATTAATATTACTTGTGTAGTTACGAATCACGAATTCTTTTTTAAGTTTTAATGTCTTAGTTCATGTGATTATATGCCACAAACACGTATTAGTCAAAATGTGTGTAATGAAAAACGGATTAGCGGATCGCTCCACGTGGTCGTGTTTAAATGAAATGTTGAAACAGTGTATATAATAATGCCGTAGTTTGCAAAGGTGATGTCAGCCTGTTAAACTGTAATATTTAGACAATGTTGCTTACACTAGTTAACTCTTGGTGAAAGATGTACTATTACCTTATGTCAATAAAGAACCTTTTAAAAACAAAAACAAATGTCTGGATCGGTGGTGGCAAATTGCAGGGAGGTTGTGTGGTTGTGTTTTTGTACCTACTTGGGTAAAATAACGCAATTTTTTACTTTGTTGTTTTCTTTTCTTAAGAGATGTAGGTAATTTTCATTGACCATTAAAAAATGATCCTTTAAAATCATAGAGTTCGTTAAAAATATTTGAAGCAAAGGGGCTGAGTGAGATTGGTCAGCTATAAAATACAAGTGCCACGCCTACACTGGTTGGCTCGCGAAGGTTTTAAAAATAAAAGATTGTACTTAATCCGCGATAATGTTCGTCGTAATAACAGGCTGAATATAATTTATTTATTTATTTTTTTATTTATTTAAGCTTATTGCACAACATGGTACAAAAGGCGGACTTAATGCCACAGTGGCATTCTCTACCAGTAATTAAATGTAAAAAACAAATTCGATAAGATTCCATTCCAGTCGTAAAAGTGATTATTTCGCATTTTGATTCAGAGTTCTGTTTAATTGTGTCAATGCTGTGTATAATTGAGCTATAATTAAAGGTACCTAATGCAGTTATAGTTATTTTAAAAACGTAGGTATTTATGTTAGTTACAGTAGGTACTAGTATAGTATTATATTATCTGTGGTCACAGGAATGTGAGCGACTGAATCCATTTGACTGATGAGAATTAGTAAAGTGAGTAAGTAATAAACTATTTATTATCTAGTAGTAGGTAGCATGCTTTATAACGCGCCTCAGGGCTGTCATTTTCAGCAAAAACAACATGGCGGATGATGATTGCGCGCGAAATCGATCGTCACGACAAGAGTTATGAGCGCATTCCTCTGGTGGCCTGTCTGTGGCGTAACGCGTGCCGGAACAAAAACGTGGATATGAATGATTTTTCCCAAGATACCGAGCTTCGACTAGGTATCATTAGCGAATACCTAGAAATAAAGATAACGATAACGAGGGAACAATATAAACGCGGTTTTGCTCTCAATATTACAGAATAATTTCAAAATTTCTTGAAAGTACCTTCCAAATTTACGGCTGTTCCCGTGGTTGAACAAAAAACAAGAAATCGGTTGAACCTTTATATTTATAAGTATATACGTATAGGTGCGTACCTACTCATTTGTGGCGAATGGCGATTAATTTTATTTACTCGTAAGTATATAAATTACAACTTATTTACAATATCAAACACCATAGGAACTCTTATAAATTTATCAATAACAAACAATTAAAGATAGCTGATATGTATATCTATTTCTTTTGTTGATATATTTAGATTGAACTATGGAATTCCTAATTCGGTATGAGGATTGCAATTGATCGTATAACGCTTTGAATAGATTTATAAATGTGCATATACTATATCTACTTATTTCATCAATAGATATAAAAAGTACCTACATATAGCTATGTGAGTTTCAACAAAATAGTATAAATATCTCCTTTTCATTTTATTTTATTAAACACTTTCATGATGATTATAACCTATCGTAAAATGAATATCCTTCCTACTAATATTATAAACGCGAAAGTTTGTAAGTGTGAATGGATAGATGGATGTTTGTTACTCTTTCACGCAAAAACTACTGATTGGATGAAACTTTACAATAGTATAGCTTATACATCTGATTAACACATAGGGTACTTTTTATCCCTGAATTCCCGCGGGAACTCCGATTTTACCGCGGGTGAAACCGCGGGGCACAGCTAGTCGTGAATAAAGTTGGCGAAGTCTTATTACAGCTGAAACCATAGGTTACGCTAGCCTTGTATTATGGAAATACATATTTAACTAATAATTCCAAAAGCAGGATACAATAGGAAGGTATTCTATTAAGGCTATTCCCTTCATGGCCAAGGATCGTGATAATCATTATGGTATTGAACTCTTTATTAAGTTAAGGTATAGGTAGGTACTTAGATTCTTTGCTATATTATGGTAGAAAAGTTTTATGGTATTTATTTATATTTCATTATTTTTACGTATAGGTATTAATTATTTTAAATTAACATTTTATGCCACAGGTCTGTAAATTGTAATGTTGTTACTAATTCCAGTCACCGAGGTGGTGTGGGGTTACTCACGACATGGCAATTGTAAAGGAATGGCAAGAATCTGCAGCTTTTGAGGACGATTTTATAATACAAACAATATTTACCCGGTCAAATGGAGAATACAGCAATCTTACAAACCCAACCACAACGAATAATATATTCTCTCTTAGGCGTATAATACCAATACGTATGGAAGTATAGAGGTCGGGATGGGATACACGCCTTCGGGGAAATGCGAACAGATGCGCGGAAGTCAAAATAATATCCATTGAAGATTTTTTATACATGCTTATAGTACGGGAGATACCGATGCTAATTCGGGAGCGACTCGAGCGTCGTTGGGACCTATTGGGTTTTGAAGATTAGGAGATATAAACAAAATAAGGTCATATGATATTTTTTCATTCACCGGTGGGTTTAGCTTCTACAGGCTTTCAAAAATGTAAAAAAAAATATTAAAATGGAAATACTCGAGCGCGTCAGATATTGTAGTTTAGATACTCCAAGGTGTCTCTGATATCGAAAATATATTCATCTGCCGATTTGCGTGGTGGGGGTGGCCATCCGGAAGTGGAGAAAATGAAAAAAAAAAACATTTACTCGAGCGCGTCAGATATTCAAAGGGGATGTTAAGTGAGCCCTAAAAATGCACCCCTTCGAAAATCTGCCAATTTGGAGGTGACGCAAGGTAGTAGCGAATTTTTGAAAATGCAAAAAAAAATCTCAATTTTGAAATACTCGAGCGTGTCAGATTATTTTACAGAAGGTTCAGCTTGCACTCCAAGTTATGTTGGCTTAAAATCTGACAATAATTTTGAGGGGTATTATTAATCTGACTGCTAGAAACAAAAATTATGATTTATTTTTAAGATTTTTTTTTCTTTCTGACGTGTAAGTTTAATAACTTTATGAGCTATTTCTTGTTCACAAAAAACACACTTTATATTTCTATGAAATATGTAAAAGCTCACAAAATATTATTCACAAAACTAACTTTAAAGCACAAACAAGCCAGAGCGTTTACATAATATAATAACATGAACGCGTTGTTTTGTGATGAGCTTTATTATAAAATATATATAATTACATTAAAGTGAAAGGTTATAGGTGAACCTATAGTTTGATGTAATTCTTACCTTAACTTATTTTAATATGTATTTTAACCGACCAAAAAAAGTTATAATTTGACACGTTTAGCGCCGTGATATACTGTGATGACATTATGGCGACGGAAAGTAGTGTGAGGACGGTGCGAGAGAGTGAGAGATAGAGAAAAAGTAAAAGAGAAAGAAAGACAGAGATATGAATAGGTACATGTTTCACTGCAGTTGCTCGTTCGATTCGAAGACGATTTTTGTTTCTTCGGCTTATGAAAATCGGCAGATTATATTTTTCCCGCTATCCTTGAGTTATTTACTTTAAAATAAAAAATAAATCAACTGCGCTCGAGAATGTCGAAGTTGCGTTTTTTTTTTGCAAGTTTGTGATCCTCTAACTCCCTTACGTCACGTTCAAATGGTCAGATTATTCATATACATACTTCTCACTATGTAATTAACCCACCATATCTTAATCTGATGCGCTCGAGTATTTCGAGTTATCAATTTTTTTTTACTAATCTGATCGGTTATTCTAGACGCACACACCAGTGTAGAGGGCCTATATTTGGTGGAGGTACTCAACATGGTGCAAGGTACCCCCCTTATGTTCATCTGACGCGCTTTAGCTAATCCACAAATCCCCTCTTGGCGGTCCGTACTATTAATGCCAAGTGCCCAAAGCGACGTCGTACTTGTTAAAGTCAGAGATAGTTATTTAAAACAAACAATTAAAATATTTCATGCGAGCCGTCACAGTTTTGTTTTTTTTTTTAATTCATTCTATAATATCCAAAACGAATTGTTTTTGAACGAAGCATGAGTGTTCCCATAAAACCGGGACACGAAGTAGAAACATCTTTCGCTTAAACTATCAGAAATTACCAAAATCCGGTCTCAAATTATTGTGTGATTTGCTTCGGCACCCACACACGTTAATTGTTTTAGATATATTCACAGGTAGAATTTTCTAATTACCTTGAGTGGTTCCTATGCAATGGAAACATAGACAGGCGGAATAAATAAACAAAGGACAATTCACAACGCTCGGGCACTGTTTGGACTTTGGGCGGGTTATTATTAGTTAGGGTTCGAGATACATGAGTGGAGGCTTTGTTCTGTGTTTTGATGTTTGAGAATTTTCGACATGCTTTATTATTATTTCCTAATTCAGAAAAATTAACTTCTGAAATTATAAATTTATAAAACAATTCATTCGGTTAGATAACTTAGATACAGTAAGAGATTCAAAATAATTCAAAAATATGACGAAGGCGATATTATATTCTTTTATATCCTTTCATAGCTTTCCAGAGAAGTCTTATATGTGTGATCACGCATATAGCTTCCATAGTAAATTCAGTAGGTAATAAATAATACAAGGGTGTAAAACGTGTGGTGAATAATATTAATGATTTCATCAAACCTACTGAGTTGCTCTGAGTTTTATAGAAGAATTATACAGTTTGAATTGATTTATTTTATTAGGTATAGAGTGTCTGATTCAAAATTATGCGGCACCTATACCTACTAGGAAATGTAATAAAATTATAAATAAGTATGACCTACTGCAGCCATAAATATGGCGAGCAAAACCAAGTTAACCACTAATTGGGATAAAACAGAATTAAGTGTTTTTTTAAAACAGCACGGTATTAAAAATCCCAATTTGAGGTATATAGGTAGGTACATGATGCACTTGATATCGCTGGGCGGTCTCAACTTCCATAAAGCTAACTTTAAGATAAATGAAAGACCGTTTCAAGAAAAAAATAATAATTATTCAATGTAAGTTGGCTGTAAGGTTTATCAGGCGCCGTTTTAAACGAAATTTTAATATACTGTATAACAAGTGATTACATCCGCCATTTTTCAAGATGGCGGCAACAATCAGCCATCATTACTGGAGAATCTGCGACCTGCAGCGCCCCTTTGCCGTGAGACCCGTATATTGTTAAACAGTTTATAATGATAGTTACGCTCCGCAGTTTCCAAAAGCGGATTTTGTTATTGCTTATTGGCATTTTGATTTCCAAGCTAAAACATTTTAGTTTAAGTATCACTATAGATAATAACCGTATATAAGCTATAGGTAGATACATAAGTAGGTACCTACCTATATATCTACCTATAGCTATGGATTTTCAACTGGTGAATTTTGGTTTACGTATACCTACCTCTACAAAATAGTCGATTTCAATTCGTGGGGAAATTTAGAAGGCCTAGTTGGTCTTATTTTTAAGAATTTTCGGTCAGACGTTTGTCAACAGTTTCGTTGTGAAATATAGGCATAGTATTCTAGTCTTTAGAGATTTCCGAAAACCTTACAATATTTACTCCATCATACATAGTGAAATTTAATTATAGTCAGTTTTCTGCCAGCATTCAAAAAAATAATACCTATATTACCTATATCTTTATATAATCCTACTTGTTGAATAACGAACATGGGAGTTTTGTATACTTACCTACCATCTAAACTCTATATATCAAGTAGGTATTTATATCAAAATACACTAATCTGTCAAGAATGACTAACAATTGAGTAAATAGTAGGTACAAAGCGTTATAATATTATGTCCGAAATTGTTTTTAAATCAACCTATCGAAAATTTTAACTTAACAATGGCAATGCTATTCTAATATCGACTATTTTGCGTAAGTTTTCCACCGAAATTTGACCCAATAATATTCATGTAGGTATACTTATTGAAAGTCTATGCGCTTGAATGTTATAGACACGCCGTGCATTGTAAAGTTTGAGTACTCGTAGTTAGAGAATGTGGTTCATGAGAAAAAAATACTCTCGCTTCCGATGCGCTCGAATAGATAATACACAGTGCAGGTGGTGACTGTACCTATCTCACACAGGCCACGGCGCGCCGTGCCGCGCCGCCGCCTGCGCATGGCGTCGCATCACTCGTTTCAAATTTAGAATGCATTTTTATTTTTTATTTTTTTGTGAAAGGTTTGTAGGTGCTGAGTTTAGTTTCGGTAGCAGGTCCTATTATTTTTTTCTTTTTGTAAGTTTTTATGATTATTGTATCAAAATTATTATCGTCTAAAACCTAAATAATCTTTATGTTACAATGGAAATTAGTTTAGTAATTACATCTATCTTTTGTTGTAGTTTACTTATTGTTAGGTATAATATTATCTATCTCATTTCCGTTTTTTCTTAATAGGTATGATTCCCAATGGTATAAGTATTAAAGTGATTCCCATTAAAATGTTTCCAAATGTGATCGTATTACACTTTCCATTCAAGACTAAGGCTGAAATAGCCTAACTATCTAATAAATTATAATATTTCATAATAAATAGAAATATATACTTATATTACTTTTATATACTAGTATTATATAATGTCAATATAATCTATATTATTAAGTCCTAATCATCCTCAACGTTTCTTGTTGATGACGATTAGGCAGCTGTTCTATCAAATTTTTGACCCATTTTATCAAAATTCAAAATTCAAAATTCAAATTCTTCTCCTCGTTAAATTACTTTTACTAAAGCTAAAAAAAAATAATCACCTAACTATAAATTTACAACTCTGAAACCAAGATAAGATAGTCCGCATGCAACATTAGATAATGTGCAGAGATTTATAGCTAGCGCGCGACATTATATAAATATCTATTATCAAAGTCATATAATATAATTAACTATTAACCTATACTGCACCCATTTTGAAAAATGTGGTAATACCACATGATAAATGATATTATGTTGTTAAACCGGCATGTCCCTTACTTCATAGGAAAACTGGTCGAGTTAATTAATTCATGCTTATTCACTCCGCTTCAATTAAAAGCAAAAGCTTTATTACGCGTTCCCTTATGACTTGCTGTAAGAGGCTGTAAGTACATTATCCATTGGACGTGTGTTGAACGCGAAAGAATTGACTTAATGTCGATAACACACAAACGTTAAGTCACGATTCGTATGAATCGATTAATTTGAATGATGTGAAATCGAATTATATGGCACCGCCTATTGGATACATTTTTTCTTTTTTTAATGCACCCTAAGATTAAAGGTATGTTTTTAAATTTGGGACGAAGCAAGAATTTTTTGGAATGTGGGACAAAACTTTGGGACGAACGAAGAATAAACCACTTGACAAGGTTTAAAAAACAATAGTATTATATTACCATGTATATTATCTGTGCATAGGTAGGTATTGTAGAGTTTACTTAAAATTGTTCAATAAGAGTGTTTTCTTTTTAATTTTATAATTTAACTAGCTGTGCCCCGCGGTTTCACCCGCGGAAATTTCGGAGATCCCGCAGGAATTCAAATTTTCAAAAATCCTTTCTTAGCAGATGCCCACGTCATTACATCTGTATGTTAAATTTCAGCGAAATCCTTTCTGTAGTTATGGCTGTGCGTTGACAGAGGTTTGCGTTTTATGTATTTGAGATACAACTCGTTATTAAAAAAAATATACTTACCTAAAAAAGAAACTAGCGTCAAAACTTAAGGTTGAAGGTGAATATTAAATAAAAAACAAAATACCTAGTAGCAACTACATAAATAATACCTAACTATTTAGTATCTGACAGCTCCCAAGGCATTTGCGACACCTCTACATAGCTCTGCGTCGTACAACGTACCTACAACAAATTTTGTTTGAATGAGATAAACGGGTAGGTATCGTGTAGTTTTTGAAATATGGAATTTTTAGGAGTGAATGTTTTTCCCCACTATTACAGGAGCCTTCACTCACATGTTCCGAGACGCACTCGGCCGGTACCTTTTTTCTGTTATAATTTTGAATTTACTTCTTACGCACACTATTAAACCGTAGAACGGGTATTTTTTTAAAAAATGTTTTGATTTGTGAATAAGCTCCAATGTCTTGCAGGTGGAGCCGACGGGCTCGGTTTCCCTCGGGGCGGCGTCTCGCGCCATCTTCGTGGAGAAGGTGAGGGCCTCCAATGCCGCGTGCCAGGCCGGCGACTTTACCACCGCGGTGTCACTCTACACCGAGGCGCTCACTATGGACCCCGCTAACCACATACTTTATAGCAACCGGTGATTATTTTTTATTTTATTGTTTTTATAAACAGATATTGTTATTATTTATTAAACAAAAACTTACAGTTCGACACAAATATAAAGCACTGTAAAATCCATTACACACGTTACAGAAGTTGCATTGGCTCTTGTTTATATTTGATTTCCCTGTTTGGATCAAAGATCATATAATGGTTTGGATCTACTAAATTTAAACTTGTCCGTAAAAAGTTGACGCCAAAACTGCCAAAAACGGTCACTTTTGACAGTTTCGGTACCTATTTACTCTTTTCTGAGGTTATTATATCTTAGAGTCTATATAGTTAACATTATTAAAAGATAAAGTAATTATGAAAAAAGAAATGAATATAATAATAACTCACGATACAATTATGTAGGTACTTAAATTATAGATTGCTTCAACTGAATAAGTCCCTTTAAATACTGTTTATTGCTGTTTACTGATTGTGAGTTAATGTACCTACTAAGAAAATATAGAAAAGTTAAAATCCCTAAAAAGTAAACAAATCAAAACCAAAATTATTCTATCCATTTGATCTACGTTAGATATTGGGTTAAAGTTAGGTTTAGTTAATGTAACATAAAAACTGTGGACTTTATGATCACATAAGTAAGATCGGCTAAGTTAAATGGTGTCTGGTTTATCCGCTTTCTGCTTGATGAGCAATTATGACACATCCGTTTGTGCAGGTCAGCGGCGAGGCTCAAACAGGGCCAGTTTGCAGCCGCTCTCCAAGATGCCACCAGGGCGAGGGAGCTGTGCCCTAACTGGCCTAAAGCCTACTATCGACAAGGTGATTATATAATCCTTACTATACTACTATATTATAAACGGGAATGTAAGTGTATTTGTTTGTTTGTTATGCTTCCACGGCTCACGCATTAACTAGTCAACGGATCATCAAATCAAATCAAAATCAAATCAAATATACTTTATTGCACACACAGTAGAAGACAAAATATTTACAAAACACAGAAACATATGGATACGTACAATGAGGCGACCTATATTGCTGAAAGCAATTTTTTCATAGGCAGCCTCCTCCGGTAGAAAGAGATGTAAAAAGAAAGGTAGATAGTGCGGCATTAATATCTGCATAATAAATTTCAATAATAACAAAATATATAAATACTGATATATAGATCATCAATTTAAAAACATACATCATGAAATGTATGTGAGGGATAGGTACAGAGAAGAACATAAGGTACCTACTTTTTATCCTAGAATTCTTGCGGGAACACCGAAATTGACGCGGGTGAAACCGCAGGGAACTAGCTGTTTTGTTACTATTATAAATGCGAATGTGATTTTGTTCCGCTTTGCGCATATACACGTTGTCAACGGTACACAAAAGGACATAGCTGGTACTTTTGATCCCGGAATTCCTGCGGGTTCCCGGTTCTGAAATTAATGTGTATGAACGTGGGAAACAGCTATTATAGTAATGTACAATCCTATCGAATATTATATTAATGTGAAAGTTTGTATGTATGTTTGACACCACTCAGTATCTTAATGTATATTCGAGTAGGTATAGGTAAGTACTTACCGCCGCACTCAGAGTCGACTTTAATGATTACTTAGTTAAGTATAGATTTTTAAAACAAAAGTGCCGCAATCAGACAAGTTTAATAAATTAATGTTAGTTGGCATTTAACTTATCAAGTTACATCTCATTAAATGCCAATTAACAATCATTTACTGAACGTTTCTGATTGTGGCAATTTTGTTTTAAAAATCTATACTTAACTAAGTAATCATTAAAGTCGACTCTGAGTGCGGCCGTTAATTTTTTTTTTTATAAAGTTACTTTAATAATAATCAAAAATAATTGATTGGTATTTCACATTTATGTAACTAATAGTATAGTATAATATATAGATAGATAGATTAACGTAATTTCTTATAATACATAATATATGATCCCAGAAACTTTTGCTAGTTACCTAAATGTCACAAAGGCAAATGTTGACGAGAGCAGTTATTTAATTAAAAATGTCGTAAAAAAAACAATTATTTACAGAGATATCTATTGTTTTATATATCTATTGTTTGTTGTAATAATAGCTAATAAACAGTAACACAATTGTTACTTTCACTGCATGAATTTTACATTATACATTGCATATTAGTATTTACAGTATACAGAACACACTTCATAGTCTACAATTCTACATATACCTACCTACTTGTTTATTACGTTTCAAGCCTCAACCACTTAACTGATCATCATAAAATTATTGTCATGGGTATAAAATACTGAGTACTGGGTACAATGGGTACTATTATCTCGGTATTCCCGCGGGGACTCTAAAACTAACGCGAGTGAACTCATGAAGAACTACTTATAATGAATGAATGAATAACTATTTATAACTGAGTAATATTTTATCGATCGCAACGAATGAAATTAATTAATTTTTTTACGCATATCTCTATACGTTCCGTGGATGAATGTAAATAAAAAGATGTAAAAAAAAATTTTGAACTACACCAAATCAGCTTTTATACTCGTTTCTTTTATTAATGCCCACTGTACGAGCATTAATATTTAACATATTGTTGTATTACACTTAGTGAGCAATAAATACTTGTGTGAGCGAGTGAGCAAATAATACTATTTCGCAGGCGTAGCTCTCCAATGTCTCGGACGTCACGGGGAGGCGTTGGCAGCCTTCAGTTCAGGGTTGGCAGTAGAGCCGTCCTCGCGACAACTGCTGGCGGCCCTGGTGGAGGCATCCCTCAAATCACCACTACGCACAACCCTAGAGCCCACCTTCAATCAGTTGGAGGCCATGAAACTCGACCAGTCGCCTTTTGTGTTAATATCGGTAAGATAAAATAGATTTCGTATTATATTTACCTATGATCGATCATATTAGCAATATCTTGCAAGTAAATTGTTATTTTATTTAATCACCGCGATTATGCATGCTAAATATATAAATTGAAAACTTTTGTTTTAAATAATATGCATAAGGCAACGGAAAAATATAAAACAACTAATAATGTGAGTCGTCGTCGGTCTTCCTGTCGAATCTTTGAAAAGAGGCTTGGAACTGTCGCCACCGCGTCCCGTTTCAACGCCATCTGATACCGACACCTTAGATAAATGATTGGTCTCCGCTGCGCTCGCAGCGGAGACCAATCATTTATCTAAGACCGACACATTATGTGTGCTCTCCGGCCGGCACCGAAATATGTACCTATAGGGTATAATGTCAGACATTAATCTACGTATATCTTCACAAATACAGGTATTTTCCGCCTGTATTGTTATTTAATTTTGCTCACTGTTGAGTAAAGTAGAAATTGCCGATGAATACGTATTATCGACTATCTGGTGTACCTATTTAATGTTACCAGCAAGAGAGTCCCATCACAAGGTTTATCTTGGGACCGTTACTATTTATGATAATATGTACTATACAAAAAATGATACTATTTACTGTCCTAGTCTAAAAATAAGTCGCTAGATTGTATAATATAAAGAGACACATGCGACACGAAATTCATATTAATTCCATAACATGAATATCCCTTCCTAGACGACCGCTGCAGTTGCAACATACTTTGTACATAAAGCCCGTCCAATGTGCCATGGATTTATCCTGGTTCGGTCTGACCGGCAACATTTACCATCCCATACAGAGACCGGGACCACAGCCACATTTGCATATACATTCCATTGCGACGACATCTGAACATTTTTCGGCGCATTCGCATTTAACTGGCCAGACAATGGGAGTGAGTGATCAGGGAGCCATAAATACACGGGCACATACAATTTACATACAATCTGCGGGACAGTTGATCGGCAGCAGAGACACGAACGCTCGAAATTGCGTCGCTCTATCACAAAATGGCCGCCAAATAATGTTTTCAAATGAAAAAAGGAAGCATTAACTAGTGTAGATAGACATAAAAGTTAAAGGACAGATAAACTTGGGTTCCGTACAGTAGCTTAATATTTTAAATACCTGTCTTAATTGGTGCTTTGGAAAACGCGCTTCTAAAACTCTTTAATGGACACAGCAAAATCTTGTTTGTCACCTAATTTATTAATTCTATTACTACTGTATTACTGACTACTTTAATAGAATTATTAGTCTATTTTAGAATTCTTAATGTAGATTATTTTCCAGAAAATATTATTAGAAGCCAATCGTTTTAAGAATTTAAACTTTAGGTAGAAATTTATGGTGTGGAACCGTCTTTCGTGTTAATTGTGACCTGACTATATATACATATAAGTAAGTTCTTAAAATTAGCAATCAGTTAATATTAATTTTAATTTATTGCGTCCAGCATTTTCTAAAAAAAGAGGTCATTAATTTTGACAAACGAACAAGATATCAAAATAAAGTTCTGTAATAACTTTCTTTACACATACTAAGAGAAGACAGGATCAAAAAAAAAATGCAATGTAAAAGCAAATAAACGTGCACCGTGGAAAAAATCAAAGTAAAACTACCCATAATTCTGACCATGTTACCGCATAACACCTATGAGTCAGCCTTTTCCCTTGTTTTATGATTAAACTGTTAAATGCTGTGATTTAACGATGGTTGTTTCCCTATTTAGTAACTTGTACTTCAGAACTAGCTGAGGTAATATTATAACACGTTCACATGTTATTCCTCAGGATCTCAGTTATTTTCAAGCAACTGAAGCTTGTGTCTCATCTCTCCATTCTTTTCACGCAAAACGCAACCCGGTTCCACTTGCGCTTTGATAAATGTCTCTCCACATATATTGATATCAAGCCAGAATAAAATATTATCTTATCTTAATATATATAAATCACGTGTCACGTGGTTTGTCCGCGATGGACTCCGAAACTACTGAACGGATTTTGATAACATTTTGTAACCATTTATAATATGGTCCAACTTAAAAGATAGGATAGTTTTTATCCCGGAATTCCTGCGGGAACTCCGAAATTACCGTGGGTGAAACCACAGGGGACAGCTAGTGATATATATATAACGAAACTCCAGAGAACGAGGAGCTAGATAGTAAGAAGGCAACTCCGCAGTTGTTTTCTTAGTATCTAGCTTCTCATTTTTATCTAGGTACAGCTCTCTGTAACCTTAATGTTCCGGCTTAAAAAGATTGCCTCTAGCAATAAGGCCGCCTTTTGCTCTGTCCTTTCTTTTTTATTTGTCTCATTTTTTAGTGTTTCTTTTGGAGCAATAAAGTAAATTTGAATTAGTATAATAATTGATGATCATGGACTTAGTTTTTGTTCATATGAACAGGAAATAGGAATGTATTCAAAACAAACTTCGGCTAAATACGGTCGGGCAACACCTAAAACCAATTACCGTAGGTATCAACCTAATGAATCTCGGTTCTCGCATTGTTATTTTATGACAAATATCTCTTCAATTATTTATCCATTACGACGTAGGTATAGGTAGGCACCCACCTAATGCGGTGGTACAAAATAAAAGACAATTTGGCTTTTTTCATCTGAATCCTTTGTTGCTTATCCGGCTCAATGTTTTTGTGGGTTGCGGTTGAATCATTAGGTACCTATGTTGCGGAGGTAGGTGGGGCTGTTTTGGCTAGTGGCTACTGTATAGACAAAATAAATCATTGTTTTAACAACAAACTTTGTTAAACCTACCTCTAAATATCTAACATACAAGTATCATTAGAATTCAGTACCGTACAGTAATGTTTCAGCACTCAAAATTGTGTGTGAAACTTAATAAAATCGTCATTTTTAGTCATACGTAAGAATGTTAAATAAAAACAAATTCGACCTGGGTGTTCCAAGAATGCTTCCAATCGCTTTATATCGAGATAAGTTCGAATGGTTTTTACAAAGTCTTTTATTGCTGCGACCGTAACGGTCGGTAGAACCAATGGTAGGTACCTTGAAAGTACACCGCACTTTTGCTAAAGCAAACGATACTTAAATTGAGATTATTATAGCCATAAATGCACATAAAGTTTATCATTATTGCGCCGTGTGACTTAAGTTAACGATATCGAATGTGAC
The DNA here is from genome assembly GCA_907165275.2 of Zygaena filipendulae. Taxonomy (NCBI): domain Eukaryota; kingdom Metazoa; phylum Arthropoda; class Insecta; order Lepidoptera; family Zygaenidae; genus Zygaena; species Zygaena filipendulae. The sequence continues at coordinate 3,523,422 of OU015668.1, forward strand.
GTAAAGCGATATGAAGTTGTAGAGAACTATAAGTCTTTGTAAGCGCGACGCATTCTTTTTTTTATTTAAGAAGTTTTCAGTAAAATAAATGTTTCTATTAGTAGCGTTGTACATTCAGTTTGATTGCAAAATCTTTCTCTGAGCTCTTAGCGGACATGGAAAAAATCAGCTCGAAACGTCGTAATACCTATATCTTCACGTGCACATAAAAAGCCGCCACTTCATAACTAATTATCATATACGGTGCCGTAAAACAACAAAATCCCTTTTTAATATTTTTTTCAACACCATAAAAATTAATGACAGGTCAGTGTTCTTCGATTTCAACCAAAAAAAAATCCTCCAAAAAATGCAGATTAGGTAAATATTAAAACATACATCGTAGCAAGTTGCAAGATGTAAACTATATCAAAAATTTGGTAAATAAAGTATAAATTAAATTAACAGGTGGTTGGCCAAGAGCTGCTAGCTGCAGGCCAGTACCAAGCTGCAGTAACAGTTCTGGAAGCTGCTCTGAGGATCGGGACATGTTCGCTGAAACTACGGTAAGTGCGGTTTCTAAAGTTGTGCTTTTATTTATGTACATTGTACATACTTATACTGCTGTGAATAGTTCTTAGATATCATTCTCAAAAATGGAATCTTCAAAACATTAAATTGAACTAAATTGCAAGTAGGTATTCTAAATGTAACAATAATGGCATCCATGTGTGAAATGCTCTGTGCTAAAGAATCTGTTAACAACAATCACGTAGCGTGGTTTGAACTCTTTGAACAACAATTTCACACCAGCCTTTAGCACGACTCAATACATCATAACTCAAAAGAGATAATGATAAATGAGCCTTTGGCGAAATGTTGTGTTATTTTTAATCACGCGCGCGGTACCGAGTTTGACAGTGAGATAATTTACAAGTGTGTACATCCCTATCCACATTAAACCCCGGATAAGTGCTGTCTTGGCCTACAGTGTGAGGTGTCCCGACGCTTTGATTTATACGCTATTAACTGTTCACTTGACATTTCATTTATTTCCACAAAAAATAAATCAAATCATTCTTTACTCTTTTGTTCTTTTTAACTTCAAATTATATAAGAAAGCGATAAACGAAATGCACCAATAAATAATTAAATCTCAATTTACTCTTAATAATAAGCTTAACAATTTGTTACTTTACAATACAATACAATAAACTTTATTGCACCAACGATATTTTACAGTATTTATGCAGATTACATGCATGGCAAAAAGGCATACTTACCATATTATACCTATTTTTCCTTACGAAATCACTTTGAATTAAATATTGAAATTGCCACTTAACCATAAGCTCTTAAATCTCAATAGGTATGTGTTTTAGAATAGATAATAAACTTTTTCTATTTAAATTTATAATACTTGGAAAGCTGTATTTTATTTATTTATAATGAACCTAATCACTTAGATGCTCTTAATATGTTTATTGTCTACACTGCTACCAGTATTTTCAAGCACCTATCTACTACTTAAATCTTTCATTTTAATACAAGGTACCTAAGTATCAGTCAATAAGTAAATCTAATCCAAAATTCAAAAGATCGAACATTGATTAAACAGCATCCATATCTTCCATTTATTATAATGGCATTACACCAATGATATTGCAATAAAAAGAGGCAGATACACCGTGTCAATGCGAATGTGAAGTCAAAAACTCGCCGTGAGCAAAAACGGGAAGCACTCTCGCATTCCAATACGTGCAGTTAACGGTGCTATAATGTTTAGCAAAACTATGTTGGTATCAGGGGAGTTTAACTTTTAAAGGCCGTAAGCATTAAAAAGCCGCTGTTTCTTGATGGCTCGGTGGTATCGGTAATACAAAATGGACGGTATCAACGGTATACAATAAGTTTCATGTGCTTTCACGAGGTTCAAAAGTCTGCTATCTGATTAGAGACAATATTTTTTATTTATTTTGTACCTTTTATACCTTCCAAGCGACAATAACGTATCTACATTTTATATTGGAATATCATTGCATTGAACGATTCTCGCATCCCAAAATTGTCAAGTGGATGAGCATTCGCCCCGCACAAGGTATATCACACCCGGGCGTCGCGCGACGAAACCTACACCTCGGCGAGATGTTATCTTTATGTTGATGGATCGATTCCATCCAGATACGGGCCTATTCAGTACAACAAAAAACGGGTTAACATGTTGAGATAATATTCAGGACTCACAGAGGGCATCCAACGATGTTGCGACAAAGAAAGGCTTTGAAAAAGTTTATTATATAATGATGAAAAGGTGGTGAAGTGATAGTGTGGTTTTTAATTGCTTTTTGTTTTCTATTCAAGACGGGATAACATTTAATTGATGATCACTGATGCGAAACATGTTTCTGTAACGTTTTGATATTTCTCTATTTTTTAAGAACGCAAAAGGAACAAGAAAAATTATGTATCTAAAGCGTGTATTTAGGTACTACTTATCTACTGGAAGTGATAAACTGTTCTTTATACACAATCACTCGAGCCTATTTGCTTGTTAGGTACTTCAGCTATTGTAATAATGGTTCACTAGTCGATCATAATTGGACGCAGATAAGCAATATCTAACATGTTAACCCACAAAATTAAGTTATTGATTTAGAACGATTTATTGAGAGTTAGGGAACGTTTTCTAATTATGTGTTTACCTCATTACCTTGCTTAAATATGTAACTAAATATTGAACATAAAAAACGTTGACACAAAATGGCGCTCCTACTTTTAAAACACGATTTACTCAAAATTTCACCAGTGTGGGTTAACACACTATTGCTTATCATGTCCAATTATACCTATTTTAGGACACAATCCCTACTAATATTATAAATGCGAAAGTAACTCTGTCTGTCTGTTACGCTTTCATGGCATAACGACTCAACTGATCACCATAACATTTTATACACACGTTGTGAGAGGTACAGAGAAGGAAATAGGGTACTTTTTATTCCAAAATTCCTGCGGGAACTCCGAAATTATACCGTGCGTGATATTGCATTTTTTGCTTACTATAATACGTATTCGAGGGTACAGAAAAGGATTGTATAGGATTTTTATCCCGGAATCCCTGAAGGATCTTCGAAATTAAAGAGAGTGAAACCGCGAAGAACAGTTATTAAATAGTACATTGTTATCCAAGGGGTGAAAGTAACTCATTTAGTGCCGAGACGGGGTTTGGCGCCCGAGCGTAGTGAGGGCGCCAATAGTTCGAGGCACTAAATAAGTTACTTTCTCCCGAGGGTAACACTGTGCTTTTCATTACGAATGCAAGGAAAGTCAAAATAAAAATAGGAATTAGCTAAAGAAAAAATGAGTGAAGATTGGATAGTCGCTTGACGCTTTCCCACCTATTTCTTTTTCTTTGGCCGGCTAGCTATTCAGCCAGTATTTTTTATTTACATTGTGGCGACCTAAATTATAATAAAGTCATCTAAAAAAATATTTTCTTTAATTACTAAGTATTAATTAAAGAAAATAAAATAATATTATTTATATTTTAATTAATTAATTAGCTTAAGAAAAAATGAGTGAATTTTATTTTAATTAATACCTACTTAAACTTTACGTTATTTCAATTTTACATGGCGCTGGCTGTATAGAAAGTTGGAACATGGTTCAATAGAAATGTGAAAATAGACCTAGTTTTTTTTTAATAATTTGACAGTTGTCAGTTGAAAGCGATTCTCCCTAGGGCTGAAAAGAGCTACTTTCAACCCGCTTCTCAGGCAACTTCAGACCTACTTTCCGAGCATGAGTAATGAAAAAATATATTATCAACTAGCTGTCCCGCGTGGTTTCACCCGCGATAATTTCGGAATTCCCGCGGAATTGTGCCATACATGCTTTTTCACCCCCTCAGGGGTAGAATTTTAATAGTACATTGTTATCCTAGGGCTGAAAGTAACTTATTTAGTCCCGAGACGGGGTTTGGTTTTGGCCAATAGATCGAGGGACTAAATAAGTCTTTCTCCCGAGGATAACACTGTGCTTTTCATTACGAATGCAAGGAAAGTCAAAATAAAAACAGGAATTAGCCGAAGAAAAAAATGAGTTAATTTTATTTTACATAAATCAACCATTAGGTGTGCTACTGGCCAGTAAGTATGCCCCCTATGACATAAAAAAAAAACTTGAGTTTCTGCAGTATCCAGCTGTCAGTTGAAAGCGATTCTCCCTAGGGCTGAAAAGTGTTACTTTCAACCCGCTTCTCAGGCAACTTCTGGGGGGCTAAGATGCGCAAGACGACAAAATTTTATCGAGCCATTTTATCGATTCTCGTCGACAAAGCCATACAATATGTCGACAAGAATCGATAAAATGGCTCGATAAAATTTTGTCGTCTTGCGCATCTTAGCCCGGCAGACCTACTTTCCGAGTATGAGTAATGAAAAAAATCTTTTCTTTTCGGATGCTTACGTCATACTAAGAATACACCCTGCAAATTTCCCATCCATCTCCATCTACGATCAGCGGTTTAAGCTGTGCGTTGATCCGTCAGTCAGATATTCAGGACAAAGCATTTTATATGTATGTACACACTATACATAGAATATAGATTATAAAAACTTCATAAACATAAAATGTTTCGAGTCATTTTCGAATAGGACGTCGCGTCGTCGCCGACGACGTGTGAACTGCGATGTCAAATCGCACGGTGCGCGGTGATTCATTAGCTTGAGCACTAATTAATATACCTACCTATGTATTATTTTCTCTCGCATTTCTTTCGGATTAATTTAATCGGCTTCACGAGCGTTTCTTTTGCACTTTTAATTGCTCACTTAACTACAACCGGACGTTTTAAATTGCAATTCACAGATTTTTTTATTTATTCATCGACATTGGCAATGCCTCTTTTTATTTAGGACTTTTTTCCATAGACTTCCCTTGCCCGCAAAAATGATTTTATTTTAATGTAATGACTGGCATAGAAGACGGATGAACTATGAACATACATATAAAGACATATTTTTTTTTATATTGCACTAAAATTTTTTAGCATCCAATGGGCGGGCATGTGGACTAATTTTTATTTTTTAGTCCGTCTGTAGATTATTAAAAAATATTGGACACGTATTTTTACTTTTTTTACGTAATCAAAAAATAATGGTGAGTTGAAATTTCGCGTGACGTCACTATTCTGACAGTTTGTATGGCGGTTTTAGCGGTTAGCGACGTCACGAGCCCCTCACCCTAAACTTTATTGCGCTTTATCTCTGTATATTTTAATTTATTTGAAAAAGTGTCTATTGTTTTTTTTATTTTCTAACTGACGGACTAATTAGAATTTTGATTTTCAAAAGTAGTCCACATCCCTATTTACCTCTTACAAACTTTTTTATTTGGATTCCTAAATTGACAAGTGCTGTTGTGTTTCCCAAATACCACTTGTTTGTAGACGTAGATGATACTTTTACAGACATACTATACCTGTGCTCCGCGGTTTCACCCGCGTAAATCCAGCTGGAACTCCAAAGTAGCCTAATTGACTTCTTATAACATAATTAGCATTGAAAGTCTCGTCAAAATCGGTCCACCCGTTTCGGAGATTCAACCGCGTGAGTTTTGGAATTCCCGAAGGAACTTCAACACACATCAACAAATTCAATACACTCAATGCACTCAACAAAAAAGAATTAGCGAAATTGGTGCAGCAGCTTGCACGCGTGATGCCGTGACTAGGAGAAATAGGGATACAATTTTATATGTTATATATAGATGGGAAGGTTTTAATATATCTGTTTATATAGTTTATATTTTGACGGTTCAGTTATAATAAAAATTTTAAAAACATAAAACTAGTTAGATAAATCTACGCGCGGAAGTCGGTATAAATTTTTTTGTAACAATAAAAACATACATACAGCCGAATGCAGAACCCCCTCCTTTTTGGAAGTCTTTTAAAAACTGAGTAAAAGCAGATTAAGCATAGGTATTTACTTACATGTCTATATATTTAAAGATAAAATGAAATTGTATTTCTACGCAGCAATTTTTTTTTCTCAAATTGCCACCTCCTGCAGACATAACGTGTCCTAAACATAGTTGCGGTCTGCATGACATTTAGTAGGTATGGCTAATAAAATGTGATTTTATTAAAAATAACATTTATTTTATTCCCTATTAATCGATTTTTATTTAGGCGTTAACGATCCATAAACTTTTTATAAGAGAATTTTGTTTCAAAATTTTATGATACCCAAAGTAGGGCATCGAATCAATAAACTTTTGTGACGCTTATTATGAAGCTGAGCTTGTATACATATATATATGTATTATGGGTACCATACAGCTGATCAGCTATACCTATTTTCAGGGTTCCGAACACAAAGTGTAAAACGGGACACTATTACTAAGACTCCGCTGTCCGTCCGTCCGTCTGTCTGTCTGTCCATCTATCACCAGGCTGTATCTCATGAACCGTGATAGTTAGTTGAAATTTTCACAAATGATGTATTTCTGTTGCCGCTATAACAAGAAATACTAAAAAACAGAATAAAATCAATATTTAAGGGGGCTCTTTTTTGCCGTTTTTATAGATAATGGTACAGAACTCTTCATGCGCGATTCGCACTTGGCCGGTTTTTTTGTAATTTATACATGCATACATCCAGACTCAGAATAAACACCTATGTTCATCACATTAATATTTACCTGACAGCACATCGAACTCGCGACACCTGCCTCCTTAACCAAGTTGACAATCTATAATCGTTAACGCATAGAAAACTTAGGGACGGAATCGTTATGTCACGGGGTCACGCGAAACTGGACTTTTGGTTGAACGATTTTACGTAACCACATGATATGATACGATACGATACGTTCCTGAGTTTCCTATACGTCAGCGAGATTGACAACTTGACTGAGGGAACTGGCGTAGCAGCCACCTTACCTTTACCATTAAGTCGACTGTACCTATACTGTCTTCAGTCTTGTATAGGTATGTCTGTGTTTATATATCTATAGTAGGTATCTCTTTCTTCTCTCTCGTATATATCACGTGTGTGCTTGGTTACCACGATACACGCTTAGATATTGCTTAGTGTGGGATCCAATAGATATGTGTGTTGCGAAGTGTTATTATATGTATTAATTTTAGTTACTAGCCGTCGCCCGCTGTTTCACCCGCGGTAATTTCGTAGTTCCTGCGGGAATTCCAGGATAAAATATATAGATATAAACCTTCCTCATGAATCACTCTATCTATTGATGAAAACCGTATGAAAATCCGTTGCGTAGTTTTAAAGATCTAAGCATACCTGCATAGGGACAGACAGACAGCGGGAAGCGACTTTGTTTTATACTATGTAGTGATTAATTCGTGGCTCGCAACAGGGGTTCGGTGTTCAGCGCGCTGTCGTCCGCCCACTGGGCGCTGAGCCAGCTGGACGCCGCCATCAACTACATGCAGCAGGACCTGGCGGTGGCCAAGTCGCTGGGCGACACGGCGGGCGAGTGCCGCGCGCACGGCAACCTCGGCGCCGCGTACTTCAGCCACGGCTCCTACAAGGACGCGCTCACCGCGCACCGCTACCAGCTGGTCCTCGCCATGAAGTGCAAGGTTTGTTTATATAGCGAGTACGAAAACATAATTATAGCGTTCATCATTTGTGTCATGAAACGTAACGACTAACGACTTGATGTTATTATTGTTGTATGGTATGAATTAAACACGATTTAATTAATTTACCTAATCAAAGTAGGTACGACCGGTATACGTTAAGTTCGCACAAGTGCAACCAATATGTTGAAGTAGTGTTATCGCAATCGGATTATGGATTAATTTTTATCTCGCTGTAAATCCAATGTTAACTGGCAGAGATAGAGAATACCGCAAGGCATTAATTTTGCCATTTGTACTTTTACTGGTGCAATAAATCGCTACTATATTATAAATGCGAAAATAACTCTATCTGTTACGCTTTCACGCCGTAACGGCTCAATCGATTATTACGAAATTATCCATACACGTTGTCAGGGGTACAGAGATTAAGGACATGGGGTACTTTTTATTTATTTACTAGCTGTGCCCCGCGGTTTCACCCGTGGTAATTCCGGAGTTCCCGCGGGAATTCCGGGATAAAAAGTACCCTATGTCCTTCTCTGCATCTCTGACAACGTGCATGCAAAATTTTATTCAAATCCGTTCAGCCGTTTTTGCGTGATTGAGTAACAAACATCCAAACATCCACACTTTCACATTTATAATATTAGTAGGATTTATCTCGGAATTCCAGCGGGAACCCCAAAATTAACGCGGGTGAAACCGCAGGGAACAGCTAGTAAATAAATAATGGTAACTGCTACGCATATAATACAAACAAACATACAAACATTGATATTTATATGTATTTAAGTTTAGGAAAATACTTTTATCTTCTTATATGTATAATGAAGCTCTTACTGACTTATCAACGTCGACTCGAAACTATGTACAGTAAGTAGAATCACAAAAGCACTAGGGTTCCTTTGACAATGTGGAAAACCACTAAGAAAATATATAAAAAAAAATTGGTTGCGATTATGGAAGTGGAAGTTTGTTTGGAAGTATACAGTCAGTTTTGAAGTAGAGTCGCAGAAATTGGTATAAATTCATCTATAGGTGAAACGGTGACAAGTGTGAGACGTCGACGCGTCATCTAAATAAAACTTAAAAACTAAAAAAAAAAACTTGTAGGTAAGGTATATGACGCCGCTAAATGGTATTATATACGTAATCGTCCTTAACCAAGGGCCAATTTTTTATATTACCGGGAAAAAATTGCGTTTTGTTGGGTGCTCCTCGCGCATCGGATATCGGAAAAATGTTTATTCACAGAAAACAATTTTAACAATATTTATATAATAACTTTATCATTCATCAATTAGTTATTTGCCGTTTCCAAGTCCGAAACTATACATACAAATATAAAAATAAACAGGTAGTTTTATTTATAAAAAATAAATAATAACAAAAAAATATATTATGCATTGGAAATGTAGAGACGATCAGATTTTGTGAAAAATTAAGTATTACAAAGTTATTGTATTTTTTTTACATCAATGTACAAATTACATTTTATGGTATATGTGCTATGTAGGTACTTTAAAACATAACTTAAAAGTTTAAATAAACCGCACTGGATTGCGACAGAGTGGTGGTAATATCGTAAATACGGCGCAACCTTTGAAGGTTTCCTCGGCGCAATAAACACATCTTTTAATGATAATTTTAATAGACCAACATACTTACATTGTATCCATTAATGTGCATATTGATGATTACGACGATCTTTTACAAATTCGTGCTTCAAGCATAATTATAATTTTCTACACGAAACAAGCGACCATACCATATATAATATTAAGAGAATATCTGTACATTTTGTGGATTTTTATTTTAGACTAGCTATCCCCCGCGGTTACCGCTGTAATTTTGCAGTTCCCGTGGGCATTTCGGAATAAAATGTCACTATTATAGTTACTAAGGACTACTGTAGCTTCCTATAAGTAAAAAAAAATTCAAAATCGGTTCAGTAGATCCAGAGACCCCCTACAACGCGCAACGTCACAAACTCACTAACTCACAATTTACAAACTCAAAAACTTTACCTCTTTAATACTACTAATATTAAAAATGAGAAAGTGTGGATGTTTAGATGTTTGTTACTCAATCACGCAAAAACGGCCGAACGGATTTGGATGAAATTTGGCATGCACGTTGTCAGGGTTACAGAGAAGGACGTAGGGTACTTATTATCCCGGAATTCCCGCGGGAACTCCGAAATTACTGCAGGTGAAACCGCGGGGCACAGCTAATATTAATATAAATGATTAGGTATGCTTTCATTATTACGAGTAGGTACTTATAATTAAATAACTATGTATTTGTTAAACCCTAATAATTGTTTAGTTGCGTAAATGTATCTCTGCACGATGCCATCTTTGCATTCCATTCGTCTCTTTTCTTTTTCTTCTGTCTGCAGTGTAGAGGCACCTATCAAAAAATCTAGCATTCGAGAAATTTATTTGTTTGTTATGAAAAATATCATTTTATTATGATCGAATGCTATCCTTTTACAAGGTTAGGTGAGAAGAGGGTACTAAATTCTGGCATAGTGTATAAGTATCAAAGTGACCACGATAACTAGTAGATAACTTTTACAAAAAAAAAACACGAAAACACGCTGTCTGAATGAATACTGGATATTTTTGACAAAACATATTATACAATGTATAGGTAACGTAAAAATGGCATTAACGCGATTGTAACAACCCGAGGCGACGTGCCGTCTTAAAGGCACCCACCGGTAGTTATTCATTTCAGTATTGAAGGGTTCCATGAACACTGTAAATAATGATCGACAACTCCACGCCCGGGCAATCGCCACGTCCACGTACGTACCCACTCCACTCCGACACGCGAAACAATCGGAGGAACAAATAGTCATAAAATATATTATTATTTACTTTGGTCGTTCGGCACGAATGCCTCGCAACAAAACTTTGTGTGCGACGTTTTAAAATATAGCTCACGCGGCCATGCGACGCAGCCGAGAACGAGGGAAATTACCACTACAAAAGTAACTTGGTATCTTGATTGCTCTACCTTACACCACAACTACGTATGTAGAGAGCTGCCTATATACTTGTCAGTACATAGACAGCTCTCTACAAAAGAGCTGCAAAGTTTTGTTACGTATTTAGTTTTATAGTAATAATATTATGATGTAAAAAAATGTTTTTTCAGCTCATGTAAATTGAACATGGACCAATGAATCCCAGCCACTGCGTTGATACTTGTAGCTAGGTATCTACAGGTTTTAATGCTATGAAAGTAACGAATTCCTTGTTCAGCTTATGAATTTTATTTCTAGATACTTAAACTCTTCTATTTGGTATGTAAGTCTATCTGTTAATCTAGTTGGTAAGCGATTCTTATGATAGTTACACTTTCATATTTTTGAAAGGAGGAATTAAATTAGCGCTTCATTCTGCTCCGCTTCATTCTGCTCCTCATTGATTGCATAAACTATCTTTATCTTAATTTTTGCTTTGTAATTAGGAAAATCAAATAGGGTATATTTAAAATCCAATAAACAATCTAACTAACCAAAAATTTCACGTATGCGTAATTCTTAATTTAAATATAATATGTTTTAAATATTGCTTTTCCCTGTTCAAGTAATTAATTACACCGTTGAAGGATATGTGAATAGATAGATATCTATAGAAGTATGTGTATTTAAGAATTTCTAATAGGTACGTACATACACTTATATGGCTAGCATTTACAAGTGCAGCGTCCCAACCCAATGGTTACCTATACGAGTATACGTACCGCGGATAATTTGACAGTAACATGTGAGGTAAGCTAGGCTAGGCGGGCTTCATTAGTGAATGCCTAGAATAACCTGTCTTTAACGGGCAGGTGCTATCTCTGGAGGGGCATTCGAATTATTCGTCACCAATTAAAAAGTTTTATCATCGGTTTAAAATTAAAAAAACCTTCAGATATCAACGCATTGGCTGCAATTTATTCTTTTACTGGTTTACCTAGGTACCTAACCATAAAAATTATATCCAACAAAAATAGAATAGAATAGAATGGAATACTCTTTATTATTTACCAAAATAATGTTCCTGCAGTGTGTCTGAAAAAAAAAACATAAATTAAGGCGTATAAAAGGCGGTCTTATCGCTTTACTTAAAAAACAGTAGGTAGGTATATTTAAGGTTAGAATACAATTCAAGTTAATAAGTCAAATCCGTTATCTATGAGTCTATTTCCTATTTATTAGTGGATAGAAAACACAAGTATAAACAAATAAAATCCTTTGAAACTTATGTATTTCGCCGTAAGCTTACACATATTGGTACGAGTAATTCTCATTAAGTACACATTTTATCCATATAAAACCTATTAGCTGCAGTAGCAACCTCTCCGAGCAACCATTTAGTGAAGCATAATACTTATTTTGTTCATTTAAAATTAATATTCATGAATTGCGTTTCGAATAATTTTGTAAATGCTGCGGTGGAATATCTACCTACGCCACGTGAGGTCTTTTAAAACATTTTTTACATAAAACATTATACTACTATAGGTAATTAATTATACTACTACTACTACACGTAGACGAGTATAGAAGACAGGATTCTGCGTTTTAATTTTACTATCAGATTTAATTTAAGAAGCAGTTTTTAATGTTATATAAGTATAGGTACGTAGCAATTCCTAAGAACTATTGACGTAGGTACACTTAAGAAGAAGATTCTACAAAAGCGAAAAAAGGTTGATATATTTCTATTCATATTATGAAAGGACTTTACCTGGGAGCGTATAGACAGTGTCTTTAAAATCCGCAGCATTTTACAATTGGATGTGACTTGGACATTGGGTTATGATTCCCTCGATTCGTCCGGATGTACCTAAATCAACGCGTTATCGTATCATATATACATAAGTAATTAATTAACTACGAGTAGATTAACCCCATCTTCATAATGTGTAACACTCCAGTAGTCAACATTCGATAGTTTAATAATAACGTTAATTCTTTATTTTTTGGTGGCCAACGATTCAAATGTCGTTAAATTCATACGGTATCAAAACTCTTTACATTCAGTAATAAAATTAAGTACATGATATGATCATTTGATTTTTTAAGTTCTTTTTAATAGATTTTAACGCATATAAAATTGTTATTTATGTTCATTTTTGCTACAAACCTAGAAAAAAATAGCAAATACGTATTATTTCATGAAATAAACATCGGCTCTAGTTATGTTAATCAACCTGCTACTAAATAGGAATACAATACTAAAATCGACATTGAAATCGAACACTACCGAATTTCGTCGAGACAAAGTCCCCACTAGCGGCCTGTCTTCGTATAAATCCACTCTATCTTTTTATTTGTCCTTCACTTCCCCTATGAAAGGATACGGAGGGTTCGTAGTGGGTTTTTTTTCTTTATTTATTTGTTAAGAACACAACCCAAAGGCTTTTCTGGGTCAAGCTATGGTACGTATACCTCTGTGATAGTACCTATACGTACATTTTTGATTTGGGTATAGGTATGTAACTGAGCAACTTGCCTTTACTTTCGAAAAAATATTAGAAATTAAAATATCATTTTTCACTTAGAAGTGAGTCGATCCTCCTGCTATGCATAGAAAAATAAAGTCATCAGTATCTAATGTGTATTACCCTAAACTCTAAACCCGAACACAGAACCTAAGCACCTTAATAATTTTCAATAAATCGGTCCATTTAGAAGGTGTAGCCAGTTTTAGGAGAGTGGTCTATAAAGATTTAGTCTAATTGGTATTCCTTCGACACATCATCGGCATATTCTCCATCAGTAGAAAATTGTGAGTGCTAATAATTAATGCTCGCGGATATGAAATAGGTACTATTTGACTCTGTTGTCACAATTTAAACATAACCCGGCTTAGCTCACAAAAACACAAAACAGCAACAACTTACAAAACAGCTACATTTTCTGTCCTAAGCATTACACAAAAAAAAGGAAAGATTTAATCAAATGTTAATCAATTTTTTTGAAACATTCTTCAGAATTTAAAGCTGCAATATTGACACTGTTGATGGTTCTATAAATCTATATCTACCTACTAGTATGATCGACTTTACAATAATATACCAAGTACCTATATAATAAACAACAAAAAACTTTTGAGTGTTAATTACGATTCTATACGGAGCAGGTTGGTATTACAATATAATATTTAATATGATATTCGCATATTTGACTTCTTAGTTAGTTAATAAAAAACGAGTGATTGTTTACCGGATAGAGATACTCATCGCAATCCAGTTAGACAAGATCTATAAAAAATATCTTGAATATCTTATAACCCATTATTACGGATCTAGGCATTCCTAAGGTTTTTGGAACTTTGAAATAAAGTTATAAATTTAAGAATACTAAAATAATTAATTAGGTCCTAGGTCCAGAAAAAGTAGGTACCTACTCAGTGAACATACCGATCGTCTTGTTTTACACCGAGCTTCGCTCGTTATGTATAGCGCTATCTGTTCTTACGTAGAAAAACAAACACTCATTTTTCATTGCCTGAAAACGCGGACAAAACGACGTTTTCTAAAAATGAAACCTAGCTAGATCGATCTATTATGTATGTAGGTATATAAAATGTACTGCGACCTCACAGCACCACCCACCCTTATAGTTACTACTTATAGTAACTTTCATTTTTTATCTTTCTAGTTTATTATGTACCTATATTATGTTACTAATATAGGTACAGGTTGCCTGTATTTCCCTTCATGTATTTTTTTTATATTTTTGTTTTTGGTGACAATAAAGAATATTTGATTTGATTTAATCGCCCCCGAAACCCCCTGCATACCAAATTTCATGAAAATCGTTGGAGCCGTTTCCGAGATTAAGATTATATTTATATAGATATACCTATACAAGAATTGCTCGTTTAAAGATAGTCGAATTGTATAAAACATACTAGCTGTCCCCCGCGATTTCATCCGCGGTAATTTCGGAGTTCGCGTGGGAATTCCGGGAAAAAGTGCTGTAGTTTACGGTGATAAGCAGTTCCCCGCATTAATTCCGGAGTTCCAGCGGGAATTCCGGGATAAAAACTATCCTATCTTTTAAGTTGGAGCATATTATAAATGGTTACAAAATTTTATCAAAATCCGTTCAGTAGTTTCCGAGTCCATCGCGGAAAAACAACGTGACACGTGATTTATATATATTAGATTTACTAGAAATTACCTGAAGCGTCACCCGCGTGTATATCGATATTACATATACTTCAGAACTAGAACGTACTAAAGTAGCCTAGTATTCCACCCAACTTCAACTATTTCCGGGCGAAAAGTTGTGTCTATTCTTTCTGTCGTTGGTAACGATTGGGGATATTTTTAGGGGATTTGATGTAGTAACGTTATTATCTCCTCGCAAAAGGATAATATAATATTATATGTGAGAGTAAAACAACCATGTCAAACTTAAATATTATATGTAAATATACATTAAATACATTAAATAGTAAAACGGTATGTTGTGAGGTTCGTGGTAAATAAAAGCCCTCGACTAGCTCAAAATAAAAGATTTTTTATAAATTAGAGCTTTATGTATTTTTTAAAATGTATCTAGTTCTAATCAAAAGTCAAAAAGTCAAAAATTTTAAATATAAAAAGAACAGATTCAAAATAAATAATAAATATTAGAAATGAGGCGGGATATCATAACGAGTGGCATACGGCCGCCTCGTTACAATGTTATGGAAATAAAGATTTATTTCGGTTTATTTTTAATCCTAAATAGGACACCCAAGCAGCGGCTGCAGCACTCACATCCCTAGGCCACGTCTACACAGCCATTGGAGACTATCCAAACGCACTAGCTAGTCATAAGCAATGCGTCCAGCTAGTAAAGCAAATGGGGGACAGGTTGCAAGAAGCCAGGGAGATAGGAAACGTTGGTGCTGTATACTTGGCGATGGGAGAATTTGATTCTGCGGTGGATTGTCATACCCAGCACCTGAGACTGGCTAGACGACTTGGTGATCAGGTATGAATTTAAAAGAGTTGACGATATAATAACTAATTAAATACGTATAAGTATAATGAACATAACATAACAACAGATAATTTAACAAAAATTTCATCGACAGGTCGAAGAAGCGAGAGCTTATTCCAACTTAGGATCTTCCTATCATTATAGAAGAAATTTTTCGCAAGCCATAGCTTATCATGAGAATGTTCTGAGAATAGCTCAGAATTTGGGAGACAGAGCCATTGAAGCTCGAGCGTATGCTGGGTTGGGGCATGCAGCGAGGTAATAGTCGAGTACTTTATTGTAGCTCATAAGACACTGTTTTATTTTTGTACTATTGATTAGTACTTTGCACTATATTGCAGATGCGCTGGTGATTATGCACAAGCAAAGAAGTGGCATGAAAGACAACTTGATGTAGCTCTAGCTGCTAGAGATAAGGTATATTTGTGTTCTATATTTGTCTGCGTTAGTGTCGGGAGGAAACTGAAAAATATTGATGAATTACTTTCATATTTGCTTTTCAGGTTGGCGAAGGCAGAGCTTGTTCTAATTTAGGCATCGTATACCAACTATTAGGGGAGCATGACGCTGCTTTGAAACTTCATCAAGCTCATCTCTCCATAGCAAGACAATTGCAGGTAACTTACATTTATATCAATCATATACTAAATTCTTCTAAGAAAATGCTTTTACTTAACTCAACGTTTGTCTCACAGGATAAAGCAGGCATGGGTCGATCGTATGGTAACATTGGCAATGCATACTCTGCTGCTGGGTTCTATGAACAAGCAATAAAATACCACAAACAAGAGCTGACGATATCAAAGGAAGTACACGATAGAAGTTCAGAGGCGTCTACGCATGGAAACTTGGCTGTCGCCTATCAGGCGTTAGGAGCTCACGACATGGCACTATTTCATTACAGAGCGCATTTAGGTAAGTGTTCTGTCAGTATTATCTATTATCTCAGTATTCTTGGGAATGACCTCGGAAGCGCCAATTATATTGTGACTAAAGAGATTGTTCTTGGGACGTGTTAGTGGTATAAACAATTTGCTTATTTGAATATTGCTAGTAAGTTTGAAAGTAATACAAAAAATACTCTTGTAGGTATAGCAAGGGAGCTAAAAGACACAGCAGGTGAAGCGTGCGCCCTTCTTAACCTTGGAAATTGCCTCTCCTCTCGTGGGGAATTCGCTCAGGCGGTGCCATATTACGAGCAACATTTGATGATATCGCAAGAACTTGGTGACGTCACTGCGGAGGCAAAAGCGTGCCACTTTTTAGGATATGCACATTATTGCCTGGGAAATTATAGAGAAGCAGTCAGGTATGAGAGCACATAGTAAACACATGGAGTACGTCGTAGCTAAAGCCAAAACTAAAATCAATTTAATACGAATTTAATATCAACTGATTACAATTGCAGATACTACGACCAAGATCTTTCACTAGCGAAGGATCTGCAAGACAAAATGAATATGGGCAGAGCCTATTGTAACCTTGGATTAGCTCATCTTGCTCTGGGCAACTTGGAAACAGCACTCGAATGTCAAAAGTACTTTCTTGCTATTGCGCATATGACTCAACATCTTCAAGGAAAATTCAGGGCGTTAGGAAATATTGGTGATGTTTTGATCAAGATGGGAGATGTAGAAGAAGCTGTCAAGATGTATCAAAGGCAACTTGGATTTGCTCGACAGGTATGTATAAAAATACAACAACCCCGCTAGATTTAATAAAGTCTAAACCCCTTAATATTCTTTAAATATCTCATTAATTTCAGGCTCGTGATCGTTCACTGGAAGCAGCTGCGTGTGGTGCTCTTGGCCTCGCAAGAAGACTTCAGAGACGGCTTGACGCTGCATTAGGCCACCATACTCAGGTATGCTCGTATTCAGTATGTTTTATTTAAAAACATTCTAGGGCATAAAATATAAATAAGACAGAAGAGAGTCCAACTAATAAATGAATTCTTCTATGTAGGAACTTACTCTTCGACAAGAAGCAGGAGATGCTGCGGGTGAAGCTAGAGCACACTCCCATCTCGGTGCTGTTCATATGGCATTAGGTCATTACTCTCATGCAGCTAGATGTTACAGGGTAAGCGAAAAACAACTTCTGAATAAAATTAAAATAGAAAATACGATATGAAATTGATCTAATTTAAGAGATGTAATAAAGTATGATTAATTTGTAATTGTGTTGTATCATTCGATTATCTCCCTTTAGGAACAATTAGAAAGAGCACAGGAAATGCAAGATTGCACGCTGGAGGCACAAGCTTATGGCAATTTGGGTATCGCAAAACTTAATATGGGGCATTATGAAGATGCTATCGGATACTTGGAACAGGTAAATACAGTGAAAAACTTAATACTATTTCATTTAACCGACCGGAACGGCAGAGATCCCGATTTCGGTTCCCGGTTTAGGCGGACTTCCTATGTGTTGTGTCTTCAGAAGACAGACTTTTACTTTACATTCTAGGCGTATATGTAGCGTAGGTACTATAATATAGCACTATGTAATATGTGTAGTGGTATATTACTTAAACTAATTACTTCGTGACCACGATACAAGTTCACCGAGAGCTTATTTTTGGATAAAGTAGATCAGTGTGAATTATATGATTACTGATGTCTGGTTTAAATGTAATTTATGGCATTTTTTTTTTCACTTTCAGCAATTAGCTATTTTAGAGCGCATCAATACTCCAACCTGCCAATTGGACAAGGCTCGGGCTTTGGGTTCTCTTGGCGACTGTTACGACGCTCTTGGCGACCCCGATGAAGCTGTCAAATATCATGAACAGCACTTGACTGCAGCTTTAAAGCTAGACAACGTTCGGGAGCAAGAGAGAGCTTATCGTGGACTGGGCCTCAGCCATAAGTAAGAACTTATCTACCTATGGTTTGTTACTTCTATCACCCTTTAATTTAAAAAATCTCTCCACGTCTGTCTTTTTGTCCACTTAGTTCTAAACCACTTAACCTCCGTTTGACGCGGGTATCACTATCATTTACAAAGTTCCTTCTGGAAGGCTTCCAATACACTCCTTCAATAAGATTTTTCTCATATTGTCTATCATCTCGTTTTAATCCTCAGGTCGGTGGGCAACCTCCAACAAGCGTTAGTCTGCTTAGAGAAACGACTAGTAGTGTCCCACGAACTTGGACTTCCAGAGGCCAAAGCTCAAGCTTATGGAGAACTCGGTGGACTGCACATAGCGCTCAACAACTTAGAACAATCTGTGTCATGCCTGGAACATCAAAAGAATATTGCCAAGTAAGGCGTCCCTGGAATTATTCTTTTATCTCTATAGTATTTGTTTTTACTCAACACAGAAGTACTACTAACTATCATGAAGAAGTTCCTACTATTTTCTTGTATTTTGTGTTAACGTTATTTTCATTTTTCAGGGAGCTAAATAATCAGATAATGGAAGCGGAAGCGTGTCATTCGTTGGGGGTGGCAATGCATGCGCTGGGCGACCACGCAGCCGCCGTGCGCCACCATAGAGCGGAGCTTGAGTTGGCTCATAGACTAGGACTTACACATCTGCAGGTAAGACGAAAATTATTTTAAGACTTATTCAGATGGACGAGTATTTATCTTTCTTGAAAAAACTCTGGAAACTTTGGGTGATATTTCTTGATAAACTACAAATTTAATTTTCTAATAGGCTCGAGCGTGCGGTGGCTTGGGCACTGCGCATGCTTCGATGGGTGCCCACGCAGAAGCAGCTCGCTGGCACGAGTCACGGCTGAGGCATGCCACTGCTGCTGGTAAATATCATATCATTGTATTTCCTTCCATTCTGTTTCTAATTCTGTTGGTATTAATACCTCAAGATTAAGAAACGTCATAAACTTCTTCTACAACTTTTTCTTTTGATGTCTCAACTGAAGCTCCTATCTGAATGAACTGGGTGTATTTTTATTTATTAAACATTTTTATTTACATAGGTGATACAAGAGGACGCGCCCAAGCCCTAGCAGATCTCGGCAGAGCTCATCTTGCAATGGGCGCATGTGGCAGCGCTGTCTCATATCTGCGACAAGCTTTAGCTGCTACTGAGGGATTAGCAGATTCTGATGAAGAGGTATGACAATAACTTGACCTTTTGTCTTCTGAAAACGAAAATTGAGTTGTTTATATTACTTCTGTCGTTATTACTGATCCAACAAAGTAACTATATATGGGAATATTGTTGCAAACTTGCAATCGTTTTTTGCAAATCACTAAGAATCCACTCTATACCCTAAGATTATTTGAACTGACATCGTAAACTTCATTTCTAATTCAGGCTCGCGTTCGACACCGTCTCGGTTTCGCGTTTTGGGCATCGGGTGAACTAGAAGAAGCTAAAGAACAGCTTCAAGCGGCATTGACAGTGCTCGAAGGAGGCAGCGACAAGAATCGAGATAAAAAGACTGCCGTTCTTTATACTTCAACACATCACGCCCTGCAAAGAGTTCTTGTAGGTGAGTGTTCTGAAGGCCGAAACCATTTTACCGTCACCATTTTAAGAAGATGCACTTACAATGTTCGCATCTTGTCTAAACTACCGTCTTTGCAATCACAGAGTGCGACCATAAAAAATGGAGATAACTATATAGATGATCTTATGAAGATTTTTTTTTATTACCTTCATCAATTGTTTGATATGCATTTACAGAACTTGGCCGTCATTCGGAAGCTCTTGTAGTGGCGGAGCGTGGCCGTTGTCGGTCACTTGACAACATACTGGACAAACATTGCGGAATATTAAATCAAACCAACCTAGAACTTCATTCCACACCAAGGTACGTAATAGAATACCCAAATATTAAATCATTCCATTTTTTTATTTGACACTTTTTGCACAACATGGTACAAAAGGCGGACTTAGTGCCATTGTGGCATTCTCTGCAAGTCAACCTTCATCTGCAGAAATGGTGCTTGTGAAGTCTTTGTTTTCATTATTTGTTTGTTATCATTATTAAAAAAAAAACGCATTGTTTTAGAAACTCTACTGATGAAACTGCCAAGGAACGTCCAGAGCCGTGGTGTCCATCCACCATAGAACAAGTCCTCGAGGTAGTTAACAAGCAGAAGGCACCAGTATTGTACTACAGTCTCGCTGCTGGAAGAATGTACGCATGGCTGCTTCAACCGCATAAGGGTAACTGTTTATTTTTTAACGAATATTATGATACATTGCGATACGTGGTTTGGTACTAACTTAGATCATCCCTCCAGGTATATTGAGATTCCACGAAGTGTCTCTGTATGAAGAAACAGAGGACAGCAACAGCAGTTTGCCGGACATAAGCCCTGACGACCTTCACAACAACACTGGTAGGTCACATTTTAAAAGGCAAACGTTAGATATAATTTGTTCTTTGCGTCACAACGGATATTCTTGATATTAATAATAATGTTCTTTTTCAGGTGGTATTGCTAAACTCGAACGGTTTATCAGCGAATGGTCAGCTTGGTTGAAAACCGCTGCGGAACGAAGGAATGATACTGAAGATCAGTGGGAGTTGGAAGAACTACCTTCAGCTGGACTGGCGCCAATGGTACAACTTACATTACGTTCAGCTTAATCTCCATTAATAGGTTTTTATTTTCTTTTAACCAATTGGATCTAATATTATGATTTTCTTATAGGTGGCACGCAACCACCTGCTAAACTCATCAAACTACTCCCTGAGCTCTCTCTTTAGCGTGGGTTCTGTCGGTGGTTCCGTCGCTGGATCAGTAGCCAGCTTGCAAGGTTCTACCAGGTAATGCATTCCTTATATTAAATGGATATAATTAAAAAAAACTTTACTCGCATAGAACATCATAAATGTACCTACATGTTATTTTATAAAATTCTTGATTGCCTTATTTATTATAACTTCTTAAGTGGCTCCCTTACTAATGTGGATCGTGACTCCGATGGAAACTCCGCAGTAAAGTTATGGGTTTTAGGGAACGATAAGTTTTAAAAGCTTTTATTCACCTTGCAATGTATGTATGTAACTAACTATGTTTGTACGGGTGGAATCTTGCAACTCAATTTTGAAACAGATATAGCTTCAACCGATTGAGCTGACAATGCATGGTTTATTCTTTTTAGCGCATTTGAAGAAAAAATTGTTTTAAAAAAAGGTTTTTAGTTTTTTCTATCGAGATTTATTCTGTCTTCTGAGTTCGAGATATTTGCATCATCAGTGGTTTGAATACTGCTGATCATATACTGTAGCCTCTAAAACTGTCACTATTTTACAATGCTGTTAATGTCCCCGCTCACCAGATCGAACGCTCATGGCCCTCGCAAGAAGCAGCCGGCATGGCAGGGCCCACCCTGCCTCAGTGCGCTGTATCAACTGCTGCTCGCACCGTTTGAGGATCTGTTGCCGGCCTCTTGTAACAACAATCACGGTGAGTTAAACCACCTCGGAACTCTTGCTCTTGTTTCATAAAGTTACCCAAAATTACACACACTATTCGAACGTTTCAATATTAATATTACATGTATAACACAAAGATTTAAATTTGTTTCTATAGTAAACGTTACATAAAATAAGTTTCTGCATTTCATACAAATCATTGATATGCTTACCTACGAAAAAATTCTTTTAAATGGATAAAAACATATTTTGGAACTGCTGTTTTAATTTTATCAATCTTAATGTTTAATGGTTTTAATATGTATAAATTTTGGTAACATCATGTTATTCCCTAAATATGATTTAAAGAAATTTGTTTGAATTTGTTGTCATGTACTGTGGAATTTTGTTGAATAAATAGATAAATCTTAATATATATAAATCACGTGTCACGTTGTTTGTCCGCGATGGACTCCGAAACTACTGAACGGATTTTGATAAAATTTTGTAACCGTTTATAATATGGTCCAACTTAAAAGATAGGATAGTTTTTATCCCGGAATTCCCGCGGGAACTCCGGAATTAATGCGGATGAAATCGCGGGGGACAGCTAGTATAAATATAAAATTGCAATCTGCGTGACGTCACACCGGAGGGGCGAGCGGCTGATAAATGTGACAAGAACGGGTTGGTTGAGAAAATCAGAAAATTCGTGTGACTTATGAATAAAATGCTTGTCCGGCAGCGTCACACGGGCGGCGCGGGTGCGGCGGGCGGCGCGAGCTGGTGGTGGCGGTGGAGGGCGCGCTGTACCTGTGCCCGTGGGGCGCGCTGCGGCCCGCCGCCGCCGACGCCGAGCCACTGTGCGAGCGGTACGCGCTGCTCGCCGCGCCGGCGCTGCGCGCGCTGCGCCACCACCGCCACCAGCGGCCCAAGGCGCAACACGAACACGGTAACACTCTGCGCTGAGCACGGCCGACGCCGAGGTTTAATCATGTATAGAAGGAAATATGCATGTCATATAGAAAGTGTGTCACTTTAAATATTATTTCCAGCCCACAGCCTTCCTAATACCTACTTTTTATTATTCTACTTACTTACAATTGTAACTATTATAAGGTTTTTTCTGTACCTATTTCTCTTCTCTCTAGTTAAGCGAATCGTTATTCTATTAGAGAAATACATCTTCTTAAACCGTAAACCGTATACATATAGGTGCGTCAGCCAGCAACAGCAACACGGAGTCCGGCATGCGCTGCCTCGTGGTGGGCGCGCCACGGGTGGGCGGCTCGCGTTGGGCGGGCACCCACGCGCAAACAAAGGAAGCAGAGCTGGTGGCGGACATGCTGCGCGTCACGCCCCTCACCGATTACCAGGTACGAGCCCTTCCACTAACAAGTTATACAATATAATATACTAGTTGATTCCCCCACGGTTTCAGCCTCGTTAATTTCGGAGTTTCCGCGGGAATTCCAGATTACAAAGTACCCTTTGTCCTTCTCTGTACCCTTGACCAATTGCACGCAAAATTTCATGATGATCGAAAACATAACAAAATAAAAAACTCACATACGCATTTAAAATAGTATCTAAGGAAGATTTGGTTGTAAATGATATTATTAAACCTTATACTCAGTAGGTTCGAGACGAAAAAATATTGGAAGGAATATCTAAAGCTTAAGGAACTGGTGAAACAAAAAGGAGCCCTCATTTTACAAGTAATTTGTGTGTCGACAGGCCTCAAAAGAAGCGGTGTTGGCACAGTTGTCTCAAGCTGAATGCATACATTTTGCCACGCACGTCTGCTGGAAGACGCCCGGCATCGTACTCAGCCCCGGTGAAGTCGTAAGTATATGAAATAAAGCATCTCACTGTGTGTAAATGAACCTTTTCGTATAATAACCAAAAGAAAACACCTACCTACCTAACCAAAACAAATTAATTGAAAAGCTCACAAATATTCTAAATGAGTAGCGTAATGAACTTTTTTTCCTAACTTGCCCAAGGAAACTTCATTTTTAAAAGGAACTGAGAGTAAAAATTGTTTGTTGATCCAGGTGGATTCACAAGCTAAGCGTCTCCTGAACACGAGTGCTGCAGACACATCGACCGAGAACGAAGACGAAAGTACGTGTAAAATTTTGTTATCGCAAGAATATTTAAATAATTTTGAACTGGACTTAAAACTTATTTACTTAAAACCATCGTATCTCACGTTTTGTAGCTTATTTTTGAGGGACCACTGTCTGTCCTAGGATCGAAACATCCAGGGACAGACAGTGGCATAAGAAAGCTATAGGAAATACCTCACTTTTTAGGGTGACTATTTTATGAAAAGGTAAATTCAATTACCAGATTTTGAAGAACAGTGATTCATTCCATATTATTTCGGATCATTAATGTTTCATATCACTCTATACGTTTTTTCTGTCGCAGCTGCAGAATTACCGGCCAGCAACGAAGAGTTGCCACCTGCATCAGAATTTATGCTCACAGCGGCAGAAATCGTCAACATCAAAATCACTGCTAGACTGGTACGAGGTTTGCTTTAAGTTTTTAGCCTTGCACTCGCTCGTTAAAAAGTCTAACCGCCGCACTCAGAGTCGACTTTAATGATTACTTAGTTAAGTATAGATTTTTAAAACAAAACTGCCGCAATCAGACCAGTTTAATAAATTAATGTTAATTGGAATTTAACTTATTAAGTTACATCTCATTAAATGCCAATTAACATTGATTTATTAAACTGGTCTGATTGCGGCAGTTATGTGTTAAAAAACTATACTTAACTAAGTAATCATTAAAGTCGACTCTGAGTGCGGCGGTAAGATGCTAAATACCTACTTTAATAATAAAATTCAAATAGATACCTACTTGTCTGATGAAGTTATAGTTTACTGTTTATGGAATAACCGCCGCACTCAGAGTCGACTTTAATGATTACTTAGTTAAGTATAGATTTTTAAAACAAAACTGCCGCAATCAAACAAATTTAATAAATTAATGTTAATTGGTATTTAACTAATTAAGTTACATCTTATAAAATGCCAATTAACATTAATTTACTGAACGTCTCTGATTGCGGCAATTTGATTTTAAAAATCTATACTTAACTAAGTAATCATTAAAGTTGACTCTGAGTGCGGCGGTAAAGGAAAAAAAAACACAATTGTAGAAAAAATATATTTTTAAATTTGGAACGAAGGATTTAAGGTTTCAGAATCGCCCCTGTTGAATCGTTATGGTAATGTGATTCACCTCCACTCGCCACTAGGTGGTGATATCGTGCACGCCGTCGAGCGCGGCGCTGCAGGGGCGCGACGAGCGCGAGGCGGTGTCGGCGGCGGGCGAGGGCGTGTCCCGGCTGTGCCGCGCGCTGCTGGCGGCGGGCGCGCAGGCCGTGCTACTGGCGCTGTGCCCGGCGCCACTCGACGCCGCCACCAACATCCTGTGCCGCTCGCTCTACTCCGCGCTGCTGCAGGGCAGCAGGGTCGCCAAGTACGTATCACCCGCTGTTCACCACGGTTACACCGCGTTAACATCGGAGTTCCACGGGAATTTCCGGTTAACAAATACCCTATGGCCTAAGCCAAACCATATGCGCCAAATTCCATCCAATTTCGATCAGTTGTTCTGGCATGATTTAGCAACATATCCATCCATCCATCCATCCATACATCCAAACTTTCATATTTACAATATTAGTATAGATTTTATCATACTAGATTCCTACTTTTGCCTGCAGTTGAATTCGCCGGCTTCATAAGTGGCCGTCCAGAAGTCTTTGATGTATTGAGATAAATGGATCGTTATTGTTGACCCCAAAAAATATTAAACGTGCATTAAGGTATATAAATATTATAATCACTACTCAAGAACTAGTCTTGAAAATTAAGAAGACAAAGTAAGACTATTGAGTATTCCATGTACCTACGCATACTTCCCTAGTACGAACTGATAATTATTACGACCAAATTGTTGCAAGTGATTATAATATCCTGCACCGCATTGGTAAGTCCAGGGTTCGATTCCCTGTAGAAACGGGCTTTGCGAGATGAATATAAAGTTCCGTTTTTTATTAGTGTTCTCTGCTTCTGTAGGTATTATTTTTCTAGCCTATTTTAAATAAACACTTTGACTGTACACAGATTTACTTTGCAATTTCTCTGTATTCCTATATTTTGGAAAAGCTCCAAAACTGTTCTGGATCAAACACGATATCTCGACTTAGGTGCAAGTTGTCTAACCCGTCCATACTTACAGAGCGCTGGGCGACGCGATGCAGACGGTGCGCCACACGAAGCACTTCGCCCACCCGGCACATTGGTCGGGGCTAATGCTGCTGGGTGCCAACATACGACTCAGCAACAAGGTGGCGCTCATGGGACAGGCGCTCTGCGAACTGCTGGCTGCGCCTGAAAAGTGCAGGTAAACCACAATAGCCGGAGCGAAATTTCTCTTCGAAAAGCCCTCGAGTGGTAAAGTGAACCGGTACGAGGACTGGAAAACGTGGTGTGGGCAGGAGGACAAGGCAAGATGGGCCTTCAGCTGCTGAAGATGGAATAGCGAAAGACCAGTCGTGGCTTAGATATCCGTCGGCTGGATAATTATGATAATGATAAAACTACATTCAGTTCTTCTCTGGATATTATTTCCTCAAAAACCAAGCCGCTATTCCATAAAATTCCATCTATTTTGTATAGTACTAGCTATCCTCCGCGGTTTCACCCGCGGTAATTTCGGAGTTTCCTCGGGAATTCCAAGACAAAATATAGATATAAACCTTCCTCATGAATCACTCTATCTATTGGTGAAAACCGCATGAAAATCCGTTGCGTAATTTTAAAGATCTAAGCATACATAGGGACAGACAGACAGCGGGAAGCGACTTTGTTATATACTATGTACCTAGTGATTGGAAATGCTTTACATAACTGCTGACTTGTTAACTTATTGATACTATGTATTGTATGTATTAAGATGCTTCAGCTGCCTATCCATTGATTAAGATAAGATGTAGGTTAATACCTACTAATCTTAATAGATTAAAACGTCACTTGTTTACAGGGACGCTTTGCGCGTTTGCTTACATTTGGTTGAAAAGTCACTGCAAAGGATTGTAAGAGGTCAAAAGAATGCGATGTATACAACCCAGAAAAGCATAGAAAATAAGGCAGGAAACATCACCGGCTGGAAGGAGCTGCTTATGAGCGTCGGTTTTAGGTGAGATACGAAATACACTTAAAGTCTAACTTAAGAATTTATAGAATTAAACTACTTGATCACGGTAGGGAACTTATTTAGAATGTTCACGAGTAATCCATTAATTTCGTTTTGTTCTTCAGAAGTATATTAAAGTTGACACTGTTCCGCACAACAGTTTTGTAATAAAATATTAGAGTTAATAGATTTTATAGAAAATTGTCGTAACGTATTCCTTGATGTTTCTGTATAGATTTGAACCTGCGGCCAATGGAATACCATCAAGCGTCTTCTTCCCGCAAAGTGATCCTGAAGAGAGGCTCACACAGTGCTCTGCGAGTCTTCAAGCGTTACTGGGTAAGTAATAAAAACTAGTTTGCATTTAAAAAGACAAAGACATAAAATTATTAATATAAATCTTTTGTTTATAGGTCTTACTTCCACAACCCTACAAGCACTGTCCAAACTGATATCTAACGGTGACGTAGCAGATGATATCATTGGTGTGGTCCGCTCTGTGATATCGCAGTTCTCATTCAAAAACTCCGAGAGTGAAACCATTGAGGTTGCTGTAAATGTCAGGTAAAAAGCCAACCAGAAGAAATTGTGTTAAATTTAAGATTACCCTCTACAACGTCACAAACAATTCAAAAACTCACAAAATTTACCTATTTATAATATTAGTAGGTATAGATAAGTCAGTAATACAGACTCTGTATTTACGAGAAAAATCCTTGTGAGTAGGTATTATATCAACTGTGGTACCTACTCATAGTAAAAACTCTGTTAAAGTTTCTTTTTAAGCAGTATCTACATATGTATGTATCGAAATTACAATAGATGAAATTTGGATATTCATCGAAATTGTGTAGAGAATCAAATAAGACCCAGTAGCACTTCGTCTTAATATTTGAGCATTTTTATTATTTATTATTTTTAGTATACCTATATATGGAAATAACCTTACAAAAATGCCTAATTTGATTTGTACCTACTGCATTCAGGTTGTGGCGAGTTAACGGTTGCCACGAGCTACTAGCTTCACTTGGATTTGATTTGGCTGAAGTGGGACAGGACGAAGTGACACTACGCACCGGAAAGACAGCAAACAGAAGACACATTCAATTTGTACTACAAGCTCTACTTGCTCTATTTGGTAAGCTGTTTAATAAAGAAAATAAGACTTGTTTATTTGTAAATCTTTTAATGTGTTAATAGAAAAATATATTGTGTACAATTAATCATTTTGTTTCATCAGACACCCAAGAAGCTCCACGCAGCCTTAGCTTGGGATCTAGCTCGAGTGTCGAATCATTAGCGTCTATCGATGATGGTGACCTTGAACCTCATTCTGATGGAGAATCTCAACCAAGACAACATCGACGTAAGTATACAAATACGAGTACTGATACTGTTTTGCAAAATTATTTCATCAACAGGAAAAGAAAAATCCATATATAATGTGATTATTATTTCGCAGAAGAAAGTGTACCTCCACCGCCTCTGCCATTAGGATCTTGCGGAGGTGCGTTTACAATGTACGTGCGCGGCTCGACGTCTTCCACTGAGGTGGGTCGCGGAGAGCCCGATGGCAGGACAGCACCCCCACCAGCACCTCCCCCACCTAGATATCGAGGGGAAAGCGACGCTGCCTTCACACCGTCTCCTCCAGCTGCTCCACCGCCAGCAGCTGCTCCACAGAGGGACGTCTCTTTAGCGCTGGCGCATCAAACCAAAATACGAACTTTGTATACGAGAAGGCCACCCTCCACTGACGATTCCGATTGGGAGAGCTCTGGTCACGACACCGTCTTGAGAAGACGACCCGAACATCCGCATTCTAGATACTTGGACGCTTTCTATGAGTTAGCTTCGGCTCAACCGAGGAGGACTGAAGAACAGAAAATGGACCCAGCATTGAGTCAGCCTTCGACGTCCAAACGCGTTCCTCGACCGAAAATGGGCACGAGCAGCCGAGACTCGATGGCTCAGGTGCGGCATATGAGTGGAGAACTAACCCCTACTATATCTGAAGTCTACCACGAGAGGAACATCGGTCTGGGCCTCGCTCCTCCGTTGGCAGAGCTGCTCTTAGCGGATGATACAAAAACCGAAATGAAAACATCGACGTCGAACGAAAATCTCCTTCTTCAAAGTTTGGGAAAACTTGGTCTTTTAGGCGAACCGAGTGAGACAGATGAAAGCTGGTGTCCAACTAATTCCGGTCGGCCGTGGCTGTCGGGGCTGCCGCTGGGAACCGATGTTCAGGGCTCGGATTTGACAACTGCGGAAATAATTGAACGCCAGATGTTGAAAGATATCGAGCCAAAAAGGAAAGAAGAGAATGCTTACGAATTGAAGCCGAAGGAAGAGGTTCCCGGGCCCAGTATGATAGAGAAACGCTCCGTGTCACCTTTCTCGGAGCTGTCTCGCCGGGACGAGGGGGACGGCCGTAGCATAGCCGACTCGCACTCGTCGTACAAGGCGCTCGTGCTGAGCCCCAGCGCCCCGTACTTGCCGGAGGAGGGCGAGGCGGGCGCGGGGCAGGGCGCCGGCGCCACAGAGGTGGCAAAGGGCGGCAAGACGCACCCGAGGCCGCGCCGCCCGCCCGTCCCGCGCACCCGCCCTGCCTACACCACACTCGACTTCCCCCCAAAATAACTATGAAACTGTAGATACATAAAAAATAAATATACTTATACGTATGCGTAGATTATATCTGTAAAACTTTAAATTAAACATTTTTGCACGCATTCCGCATCCGTCCTTTGCATTATGCATTATTACTTGTATTATCTATTGTATTGTAATAACAGCTGATGAATTCATATTTTTGTAACGTTAAATATAATTTTAATTAAGTATACCTAAGCCCAACAATAAATAATAATCATAATTTATACTGCGTTAAATTTTATTAGCGGCTATGAAGTTTTAGAATTTGTTAGATAATTATATTATACACCTAACTTTGGGTGTTTTATTTTCTTTACAATGTCGATCAGTCATATTTTAAAATTATTTTGATATTATTTTTATTAATTTATTTTGTAATAAAGCGTGTAGCCTAGTAGGTAACTGTATATTTTGTATCTAATGTAGACTATTTTATTTGTATCGTATTATTTTGAAAAGATCCACAACCTTGCCATTGTATAATATAACTTTAAGATTTAAATAAAACTGATTTGTATTATAAATATAACTTTTTTTTTCGGCATACGATTATAAGAAGCAAATATTACTAAAACAACGAGCGCTTGTTTTAGGCACACTACACTGAATGGCAATAATAAACTAATAAAAACCCGGTCGTATCCGGTCTATTAAAACCTTAATCAATGACAGCATATAACGAGTCCAACATTAATGTTTCGATCCGGATGTAGTTCTAATAATGCAATGCAATTTATAACGCAATCAGCACAAACCGGAAATAGCGGTTGCTCTCTCTCATGTTCTCTCACATACCTCTTTCGGTAGGTAAAGTAGCGCATAAGCACCCAGAGAAAGATTTTAATTTTGCCTATCTACATTAAAACTTTTTCTTAAAAAGAGAAACAAAAATGTGTCAGAATTATACCTATTAGGTACTATCGTTGTTAAATTTAAGTTAGTACAAATTAACTGCATTTTTAACACTGAAATACCTACACGCGCGGTTTTACGATTCAAAATCAGCACTCGCAGCAAAAAACGACTTTGCTCTCTTGTTGCACAAATAACTATTGTCTCACTCAGTGAGCAAAATCGCATTTTGCTCACTGAATTCAGGCAGCAAAACCTACATGTTTGAGCTACTGAAGTGAAAAATATTTTTTTTTATGAAAGTCGTACCTAACTCATTTCAGAACTCCATTTATTTGTATAAGTATAGGTAGGTACTAGCGCTTCCCACGATTTCACCCGGGTTGGTTTCGGAATTTCCGCGAGAATTTCGAAATAAAAGTAGGTAGATACCTATACCCTACTACCTTCTTAGACGCCTAACAACTTGTATGCTTTTCATGATGATTGGTTGAGCCGCTTAAGACTTGAAAACGTAACATACTTACAAACAAACTCACATTCGCATTTTTAATACCTATGAGTTAGCTAAAAATAATTTGTTTCTCATTCTTAATTAGGTAATCCATAATGAATGTATTTTCTTTCTTCTTTCTTTCTTCTTTCATCCACCTTGTTAGGTCACGCGTGCATTTGTATAAAAGAACGGGCATTCGTAGGTATTCTTAATGTTAATAATATACCTACATTCGTGCTTCAGCGACTTGGAAGTAGGGTCTACGAATGCGCCCACGCCCTCTGAGTTTTTCTGCCCCTGGCAGTCGCCTGCGCTGCGTGGTCAACCTTTACTCCAAAAAATGGGTTTATTAAGAAAGAAAGATGTTAAAAGATATATTTAGAACTAGCCGTTGCCTGCAGTTTCGTGTGCATGCGTTTTCGATATTTCCTCGGGAATTCCTATTACCTACTAGGTATATAGCCGTTCTCCGCGATTTCACCTGCGGTAATTTAGAATAGGATAGAATATTTTTCATTGAACAACAGATATACACATACACAGAAAGTTGCCAAAAATAATTTATAATTTTCGAAGCTCCCGTGGAAATTCCGGGATATAAAGTACCCTATATGCCCTTCTCTGTAACGAGCCTACCTATGCAAAATTTTAATGATGTCAAGCCGTTCACGCATGATGCCGTGACCAAGGGAAGTAGGTATTTATTTTTAAATATGTTAGTAAAATTCCTTCTTTTAAGTAGTATACCTAGATCGAAACAAAAAGTGCCTGCATGCCAATTTTAATCCGAAGTCATTCCGTAGTTTTTACACAATGCTTGTTCAAACTCGGTTAAACCGACAATTAACATAATGCCTGTGATTAATTATTATTATTTTTTATGCCCATGTCATTCCGTAGTTTAAATACTCCCCATATTTACAATTTATTATTTACCATCTTACTAATATTATAAACGCGAAAGTTTGTAAGAATATATGGATGGATGGATGGATGGATGTTTGTTACTCTTTCACGCAAAAACTACTGAATGGATTTAAATGAAACTTTACAATAATAAAGCTTAAATATACATCAGATTAACACATAGAGTTCCTTTTCTCCCGGAATTCCCGCGGGAACTCTGAAATTAACGCGGGTGAAACCGCGGGGCACAACTAATAATAATAATAAGTTGTAGGTATAATTGTAAAATAGTTAACAGATTTTATTTCTAAATAATAATAATAAAATTGTTTATTGCCATCAGAAAGGTGTACAAAAAAATATAAAACTTAACCAATTATAGGCAAATTATAATATTTCTTGTTATCCTTCAGTAAATAAAAAAATAATGAAGTATTATGTATCTTCCGTAATTTCGACAGTATAATATATCTCGAATTAATTAAAATTAATGCTACTGTAACGGAGGTCAAGATCATTCATTTCTCACGCTGAAAAGTATAATATAACTGCTCTAAAAGCCTACTTGCGCATAGTGATTGGTATTTTATCGCATTTATCTACGTATTATGATTTTCATAATGAGAGAGAGTTAGAGTATTTTTTGCAGTCGTCCTAAATTTTAAAACAAACTAAATGTGTACTTTGGACATTCTATTATATCCAGTATTTATAGGTGTTTTTAACCTTTTTTTCATATATTTATTTATATGAAAAAAGTCATTTATTCACTTATTCCGTATGTAGGTACCTACCTATACAATTACACACAGAACTGTGTAATCTTTCACGCGTGTTACGACCCAGTTTCCCATTTGGTTACACTACTTGCAAACATCCAAGTTTTTTAGACATGAAACCATTTATTGTCTTTGTGTACAATTTACTTCTTGTACATATAGCAAGTAGGTACCTACTCAAAACTGACTAGGTATTGTATTCAAATGGAGTCGCGTATTTCCTAGGTGTTCTTCTACTATAGGTACGTTATGTAAATTTTTTCTCACAATATTTGCGGATGTTACTATAATATTATCTACTAATCCCTACTAATATTATAAATGCAAAAGTAACTCTGTCTGTCTGTTTGTTACGCTTTTACGCCTTAACGACTCAACCGATCATCATGAAATTTTGCATACACATTTTCAGGAGTACAGAGAAGGACATACTTTTTGTCCCGGAATTCCCGCAGGAGCTCCAAAATTAACGCAGGTGAAACCACGAGGAACAGCTTGTAACGAATATATAAATTAATAAAATAAAAACATAGGTAACAAAAAATTACCAAAATTTTTATAATTTTATCCATACAGACATTGTCCATAGCACATGCCACGTAATAAGCATTACGAATTTGCAAAACGTTTTATTCTTTCGAATGCTCACAAGAGTTTGGAATTAAAATTTGTCTAGGTATCCTACGTTCATAAAGTGTTTTTATGTTTGATGAAATAAAATAGGGAGAGAAACAAACGACTTAACTGCTGTTGCTATGGGCGGAGTGTCCGAAACAGGCCCGAAACTTGTGTCCAGATTTAAGCTACAATTTAATATTCATCAATTCTCACGAAAAGAAAAGAATTAACCTAACTATTAGAGAGGAAATGTAGAAATCGCAGGTGTGCCGCGGTTGCAAAAAAAAGTAAGAGCAAACGCTCATAAGTACTTTCCCAAAACTATCTTTGCGGACATTTCCAAAACAGTAACTAAGCTTACGTGAATTACGTAACCAAATAGCGTTTCATTTATGAATGTTTGTAAATGTGACAAATACCTACTTTTATGCGCAGAAATAATCCGGCGACACTTCAGGTTCATACTAAACTGAGTTATTTTTTATGCCTCTTCTGTTCTGTAAACTGTTACCTTCACTGTCTGCCTTTCTCTCCCTGCCCTATTATCCTACAAAATGTCGCAATAAGTACCTACATTAGGTACCTAGATACTTACTGAGTATTTGATACGGTAAATATGATGATAATGCAGATTTACAAAGCTGTATTTGCAGGGCAATTATGTAACTTTTGTTGCTATCATATTTCAGTTTCAATCAGAAAAATAGAGGTTTTGTGATTAATTAATCATGTTTAGGCCGCTTCAACTTTTGATGTACCTATGCTTATTTTGGTTGATTGCT
This sequence comes from Zygaena filipendulae, assembly GCA_907165275.2. Lineage (NCBI taxonomy): Eukaryota > Metazoa > Arthropoda > Insecta > Lepidoptera > Zygaenidae > Zygaena > Zygaena filipendulae. Next base: position 3,557,676 of record OU015668.1, read on the forward strand.
AGATATCGTGGGTGTCAAAACGTGCATATTGTAATCGCAAAACCGCCATATTTTTGATTGCCACCGAAAAATGATCGAAAAAAATGGTTACATAATAACCCCTTAGTGACTGAATTATATTTGATAGCAATAGGTACCTTTCGTATTGTCTGTGTCTAAGAAGGACCGAAACTTGGACACTAAAGAACTAGTCATAAAATTATTCATAATACTTAATATCGGTATCGGTCTAATTTTAACTATGAAGAAGTTTAGTTTAAAATAATTATATCCTATAGATACTTATGCAACACTTAGTCTCCACTAATGTTATGGGTAGGTATACTAAATAATAGTCATTGGCGTAATTTGTTTATTACTCGTATACTTAAGTAGTAAAAGGTACTAGTATACATTGAAATGTATATTTTAGGTAAAGGTTAATTTTCAAAAAATCTCGAACTTTATAATGTGGTTCTTTAAAAGTAGTATGGAAATCATTAGACATTATAGTTACACACCAAGACTAGGTAGGTAGGTACATGCAAATAAGATAGAGCAAGTAGATACCTAAGCCGAATTTTATAAATGCGAATGTGAGCTAGTTATAAAAACTCAACGTTGTCAGGGATTACATAAAAGGACAAAGGGTACTTTTTACCCTGGAATTCCTGAGGGAACTCCAAAACTGACGTGGGTGAAGTCGCAGCACATCAGTAGAAAATAATAAGCAAAATTAACGGGGGAACAAAAATGTCGTAAATATTTAATTAATAGGTACTCGTTCGACAATTTACGAAACTCAAAGTTCTAAAATTATCACAAAGACTGCGTTTCAAATATTATGTGGTTTAATAAAACTTGAGTTCCTTATCTGTGATAAGATTTAAAAAGATTAAACAAATAGATAAATGAATAAAATAAATTAGTACGTGGCGACTGGCGAGAGATTAAAATAAACAATACTTAACATACCTCAGGCGTCCGATGAGAGAGATTTTATCTGAGACTTAACCTCGAAGGTATGAGTGCACACGAAATTTACGAAATCTAGCTTTCGTCACACAAAAACTCATATTAACTATGTAGTATTTCAGTTTACCGTCTATTGAGACGGAGTATTCCACTGCATTGAAAATATGGTACAATTTGTTGGCATTAGATAACGGTGTAATTTTTTCAACCATTTATGGATAAATCCACCAAACCATTTTCATGTAAAATGTTGCCAAGACGAGACCATATGACTCGCACTGTCAAAAGTTATCAGATCTCGTGTAGAGCCATGCTCCTCACTGTACAAGGCCTAAAACTTCATAAACTCGGATGAAACATATAAGAGACTTCCACAATTTTGATGCTACAAGTCTGAAAGTGGATATAGGGACTCCTTGTAATAAATAATAAAAAAATAGTGTAAAAAAGAAAAAAAGTTAAAAAAAAATTGGTTACGAGCAACTAACAAAAGACAAATCCCACCAAAAACATTTACATGTAAAATGTTGCCAAGACGAGACCGTATGACTCGCACTGTCAACAAGTTATCAGATCTCGTGTAGAGCCAAGCTTCTAACTCTATACGCTCCTTATCTCTACAAGGCCTCACTTCTCAAACTCTACATCTTAGTCAAAATATGTGGTTTTGGGCGTTCACATGAGGTGAAAAATTTTTCCATTCTTACTTTTCTGTTATACAATAATTCTTGTAGTAACGAAACGGCCAAGCCACATATTTTGACTAACGTGTAGAGTTTGTGAAGATAGGCCTTGTAGAGATAAGAGATAGCGGACCTACTCGCATTCTGTGTTTTTTACGCAGCCGCACAATTTGTCTACAGAAAGTTTTATTAACTCTGAATAACTCTTTTGGAAGAGGCCAAAATCTTGTTAAAAATCCGAGTTCTAAGTCAAATTAAGAGTTTTTCCGACTTAATAAGACTTTTTTAGACTTCGTAAGAAAACATAATATTTCAGGAACTTCATTCATTCTGATAAAAAGTTTTTCAGTCATTTCAGAGAAAAATTTCCACAAGGGTACTGCGTATAAAAGTAACTCATACATAATCTATATCTATACTTATAATAAAACTGTAGAGAGGTCGATTCTGTACATTGAATTTATAATCAAAATTAATATTGGAGGGTGAATGGTGATCGATACTGATGCCAAAAATGCAATCAGTAAATTTTTTGTCTGTCTGTCTGTCTGTATGTGCACACATGGGTCAAAACTACTGAACGGATTTTAACCAAACTTGGTATGATTGTAGTCCATACTCCTGGGCAGGTTATAGGCTATATAACATAACGCTAAGACACATAGGAGCTGAGCAGTGGCGATAAATTTGCAGCAAGTCGGATGAAAATGCGCTTTCGAGCTCTTATCCTCGCATACGTTTACTCAATCACGCAAAAACGGCTGAACGGATTTGGATGAAATTTGGCATGCACGTTGTCAGGGGTACAGAGAAGGACACAGGGTACTTTTTATCCCGAAAATCCGGTGGGAATTCCGAAATTCTCGCGGGTGAAACCGAGGTGCACAGCTAGTATAACGAATAAAATGTATCAAAAATAATATATCGTATACTCAAAATATTACTTCGAAAAGAATAATATTGTTTACTTAAACCAACAGCAAAGGTCATTTCCGAAATACCTAATGTAACATTTACCTACGTATAAATTCCTTACAATAGTTGCAATCATTAATTATGTAGTGCTGAGGTATACGAGAAACTGCTGTAAGTATTCACTGTTGGTGGTTATGAAGTCATATATCTTTTCGCCGTGCATTACGTCTTGTATTTAATTGGTTAATGATAACTATACATGTTTATTACTTTGCTCTATTGACAGAACATTATTAATTTCCTTTTAACAGCAAGTGTTTAGCTTCAGGCGTTTTTGAAGGTTTAATCTATTAACAAAACTACATACCTACAAACTTGCCGTGTCTCTACGCTGGACATTAAAAATGTTAATGCAATAAAATGGATCGGAAAATTTAGTACAATATGCTTTCAATACATATTGAAAGCATATTGAAGGAATATAAGGATCACTATCCTTGGATAATTGAAAGTGATTCTTGGTTTGTCGTTTTCTTTGAACTTCGAAATTCCCGCGGAATTATTCCATACAAACTTTGAAACCCCTATTTATCCCCTTAGGGGTTGAATTTTCATAATCCTTTCTTATCGGATTTCTTACGTTATACAAAGAACACACCCTCCAAGTTTCAGGTCTCTACGATCAGCCGTTTAGGCTGTGCGTTGATCCGTCAGTCAGTCATTCAGATGTTCAGGACAAGGCATTTTATATGTATAGATTATTATCTATTATTTTTTCTTGGTCATACAAAATTCCTGACAAGGTGCACCTGTAGGTATTAGGTATCTATCGCGGTACGTAGCACATTTAAATGTACCATTAATCTAATTGCAACTGATTTATTAACTAGAGGGAGAGTGATTAATGGATTACGATCTACGTACTCGAAATTTAACAATCAGTATAGGTTAACCTACCTATGAGCATGGTAACTGTCACTGTTGCTTACACAGTTTACACACCCCTAGTAAAAAGTTATCAATTAGTCGATATTGATTTTACTAATGACTATCTAAATATATTTAGTGATTCTATGACAATATTAGTGCTTGTAAAATATAGAAGAAATTGTAGTAATGGTTCTATATTTAATAACATGCGACTTCAAAGTTGGCATTCATTTAATTTTCTTTGTGCACAAATTATCATTATTATTTTTTTTTTGTTATGTCATAGGGGGCAAACGGGCAAGTGGTACCTGATGGTAAGTGATTACCGCCGCCCATAGACATCTGCAACACCAGAAGGCTTGCAGATGCGGTGCCGACCTGGAATGGGTATGGGAACTGGCTTTCAAGTGGGGCTGTCGGAACACACCGTTAGGTGCTTGGCGACGGATTTGCAACTTGAAGGTGGTAGCTAGCCAGCCGGGCACTAGAGAGCGCCTTACCAACATGCTATGGTTTCCTCACGATATTTTCCTTCACCGACAGCTCAAGCTCATTATTAGGGTTTGAACCTATACGCCTTCGGCGTTTGATCGCTGTTCGGGTGTCATCGCTGTTAAATTCTGAAGGATTATGACGAAATATAGCATTAAGTTCTTTGCTATTTGAACTTTTTTTAGAATAGGGGGAAAACGGGCAAGTGGTACACGTGATGGTAAATGATTACGCCTTATAGCCAAAGGCTCAGAAGTAAGGATCGCCGCCCCCTGCTTACTTACTCTACAACTCCAATTTATAACATAACTTAGATTTGACTTTTGTAGGTGTAGTTGCCACATCTAATGATTGGTCAATTCATAATGTGGTCGGCCATTTCATGAAATGGCGGCATTTCATGAATTATTGCTTCCTGTCTATCTATTTAAGTTGATTTTCTTGAGAGTTGAGAAGGCGATCAATCAACATAATAATTTAATGCTTATGTGTATAATGTATATGTATACTTGTAAAACTATAATATGAAATTAATATTATGAACCAAGAACATGATTTAATAAATAAATAAATCAATTGTTAAAACTCTAGCGACACTGTATGTTATTGAACATATTTCTACGTTTTTACCTACAAGGTATTATTTTATTTATTTACCAATATTTTTTTGCAATATTTATTTTATTACTTATTTAATTTTATATTTATTTCTTTAATTATGATTTACTATTGAATTATTACGGTTCTTGAAATCGGTAAAAAATATAAAAAATCAGTACTAACTAAAACTAAAACTAAAACTATCCACAATAAATTTTGACTAGGGACTTGTCTGCAAATAATAGATATTTGCTGGTTTGTTTGAAAGTTTAAACGGACGGACGGATAATAATGATACTTCACCATGTTAATCGCCTCCAACGACACGCGAAAAACCTTGTTAAATGTCACGTCTTATAGTCTTTTCTTTTCCGTCTCGAACGAGAAAATTCTAATAAAGTATGCTACGGTCATTAGTCTGCCTGCAGGTATGCTGTACAGTGTACGGCATAAACTCGTATGTCACTCGCAACCCAGTGACAGTTGACCCGGCGACCTCGGCGCAGGACATAGCTGCGCGCGCACAACCGGCGCTGCCCGCGGTGACGTCACTGCTTCGCTTTTTGAGGGAGCTGCACGCAATGATGAAGGACATAGTTCCCTTTACCTATCTATCTAAATCTATATAAATAAAAATAAATCGCCAAATGTGTTGCTAAGCGTATAACTTGCAAACGACTGCAACAAATTGGACAAACCTTTTTTTTGTATTCGTTATTGTCAGGACAAGGTTTTTTATAAAAGAAGATTGTAGTTCCTGCGGAACGGTTGGACCGATTTCGACAGAATAGTTTCACTGCTAAGCAGCTGATGTCATTAGAAGTAAATTAAGCTACTTACTTTGGAATTCCTGTGAGATTCCTTAACTTAAACTCATTCGGGTGAAACCGCGGGGCACATCTAGTGTATAATAAAACTGCAACATTTCCGAGTTTGTATATATATATTTTTTTTTTATTATGAGAGCGATGGACAATTGTTATCGTGATGCAGGTTAAAAACGTTAATTGTGCAATATTTGTCCATCTATCTTAATCTTAATATCTTATCTTATCTTATCTTAATCTTAATATATATAAATCACGTGTCACGTTGTTTGTCCGCGATGGACTCTGAAATTACTGAACGGATTTTGATAAAATTTTGTAACCATTTATAATATGGTCCAACTTAAAAGATAGGATAATTTTTATCCCGGAATTCCCGCGGGAACTCCGGAATTAATGCGGGGAACAGCTAATCACCGTAAACTACTGTCAGAGGTAGGTACAAAGAAGGACATAGACCGCGGGAACTCCTAAATTACCGCGGATGAAATCGCGCGGGACAGCTAGTCTATATAATAAAAATGAATCGCCAAATGTGTTGCTAAGCTCATAACTTCCGAACGACTGCACCAAATTGGATAATTGTTTTTTTTTTGTATTCTTTATTGTTCGGAGAAGGTTCATATAAAAGAAGTTTAGAGTTCCTGCGGGAATTCCGAAATTCACGCGGGTGAATCTCCAAAACGGTTGGACTTATATTGACGGGACTTTCACTGCTAATAGCTGATGCTATCTATAAGGAATACATTAGGCTACTTTGGAGTTCCCGCGGGAATTCCGCAACTCACGCATGTGAAACTGCGGGGCACAGCTATTTGTATATAAAAATGAATCCCTATTTGACTTGGTCACGGCATCACGCGTGAACGGCTGGATCAATTCCGCTAATTCTTTTTCTGTTGTGTTTGCTTTTGTAAGTAGAAGAAGAATATGAAAAAGAAATTGTAGTTTCTGCGGGAATTCGGAAACTCACGTGGTGAATCTCCGAAACGGTTGGACCGATTTCGACTGGACTTCCACTGCTAATGTTATAAAGAGTACCTGATGTTATAAAGAGTAAATTAGGCTACCTACTTTGGACTTCCTGCGGGAATTTAAAAATTCACGCGCGTGAAACCGCGGCGCACAGCTAGTCCTCAATACAAATAGACGTAGGTATGCAGGAATTAAATAATACCTACTTAGGAGTAGATAGATGATGTCCCGGATCGATATTCTGATAGTTTAAACCCTAAAACACAAACATTTCTTGAGGTAACCGGGTGAAACCGAGAGCAACCGCTAGTGTTACCTCTTCAAATAAAAGAATAGATACGCCTTTAAATCGGAATGAGATCATCAGCAATCATCATTATTGGTGGCTTATCATCCCCAAAATACGCCACATTTCTAATATTTACCTACCTATTTTTATGATTCCCATTTAGTTTCTGCTTGTACCTCGCGCTTTTTAACCTAAAGGATCCGGAATATTTAGATCTAAATTACGAACATCGTTACAACTGACGTGGTCTGCTATCAAAACAATATAGTTATGATTATTTGAAGATTTTTCATTCGATTGTTGTCGGGTGGTAATCGTACCGAGTTCACTCGCTCGCTGCTCCAATTATTATTATCTGTCAGCAGTCTTTTTGTTTACCCTGAGCAAGAAACTGGTTTTCGAGAGAGAACCTTTTAAACTTGGGAAACAACGTTGCCTTTTTAGTCAGTACTTTGGGTAGGTACTAGGTACTTTTATTACTGAATAACATTGTAGAATGGTAAATAATAGACGCCATAATGAAGAAAAATGTTGGTCAAACCAGGCCCACCCGGCACCGATTGCTTCAAGAAATACTTAAGCCATCCTTTAGTTGACTTTACTTGACTTTAGTTGAGAGCCAGTTTTCATTTCAAGCTAGGAGTATATATTTTTACCACACTGTCACTTAACATCAGGTGAGCTCTGGTCAAACGTCTAACCTGATAATTATCAAAAACAAAGTACTCTAGTATCTAGTAGTATTTCATCAATGAAAGTAATAAAGGCGTTCGATGCAACATTGAAACATTGATAACAAAATCTGGTCGACCTTTAACTTATGTTTTAACTTACATATAAGGATCACCATGAGTCACAGGAAAGTACATATAGTTCTTTCTTATTTTACGTGACTTCCTAACCAATACATATCCAATTAAAATTCGTGACTACAACAACATTTTAAAATACCACTACCATAACTATAAATGACAATACTCTACTAAAATAACATTTCTGAAAGAAACATTTACTATTTGTTGTGTTAAAATAATTATATAAATCTTTCAAGCAAAGTGATATTGACGCACGATCTACTCAGCACCCGCCGAGGGCCGATCGACGCGCGACGCGGCGAAGTGCGCGGGCGCATGCACTAGACCTATGGCCTGCGCATGCGTTTGCGCTATGCAGCGCACGGCATGCGGTCAACTCTAAGTCTACAAACATGAATTACCAAATTGTGACAGTAAAACATGTTCTGAAACACAACAATAACCTTGCGAACTTGAAAGTACTAAATATTAAATACCTACGTGTATGTAATATTTGTGTACGTATGTTTCATAATACAATAGCTACTTGGCGCAATTCCATATAGGTCATTTTGAAATTCCATTAGGAACTCTTTGTATCGGAATGAAAAGCATCCTGTCACTCAGAAATACTGTAGCTTCCTGTCAGTGGAAGAATTTTCAGAATCGGTTCCATAGTTCCACAGATTACCCCTTATATCCTAAGTTACAAGTTTTACATCAATACTCTGGTTTCGATGTCGGCCGAAGCGACCTAGTTTCAAACTTTTTCTTTTGGGACTCATACTTTTTGTCAATGACGTTGAAGTAGTGATGATCGCGGGCTGGACTGGATGAGGCTAGTGCAGGATCGGGCGTTGTAGAGATTCTTTTGGGGTAGCTTTTGTCCCACCGAGGATGTCCCTCGATTGATATGATGATGATAGTAATGGTGACTTTTTGTCAATTTATACAAAGCTAGAATTAATGTTTTGTAATATATTTTCCATCACAATAATATGTACATTTATGGTTTGGATAACGACTCTACATAAGTTTTATAGGCACTTAAAAAATCAATAGGATAAAGAAAATTGATAATTAAGCTTCCCAAATCGAGATGTAATTATTATGTCCACTTGGCTATGAAACATAAGGATAATCGTCGACCTGAGGACAATTCTGCTCACACAAATCATAAAACCGCCCCATCGACACAACGACACATACCATACCAATTTAGATCGTTCTAGTCATAGGTACTAGTATATATAACTTGCATCATACAGATATAGCAATTATACGACGCCACTATACGACAGCTGTAGCTTAATTGACTTATATGAAAGAAATCCCATATCTATAGATGCAGTAGACATGTTTTATATTTTGCATGAGTAGAATTGGCCCTCTGCTGATAATGATCGCTGCGGGAGATCGCACAAAATGTTAAATACTTAATACCGATATATGAACTGTCGTGCTAGTATTAAGACGCGTAAGGGAACACGTAAATTGATGTCTTGACGTGGACAGTCGGCGATATTGTAGAAGTAGGAAAAAAATATCCCACTAAAAACATAGCTAAATGTGTAAGAAAACCAAATTCACAGGGTTCCATTTTCCAGTCTGGGTGTGTATATGGTTGTGACATTACGCGAAGTTTCGACTCAACGTATCTCCATATTTTTTTTCTAACTGACGGACTAAAAACAATAATTTAGTAAAATCTGGGGGCACGGTAGTGCCCCCGCCAAGACGAGCTAGCAAAGCGCAAGGGCACTACCTACCTTTTCTCGAAGCGTTTCGTCGTTTTTTTGAACCCTTGTAACTTGGGTCTGGATTATAACAAATAAACAAAATTTTCGGAATATGTTGTCAATAGCAGACTTATTAAATGTATAAAGTTTTAATTGTATAGCTCCCATCCTTTAGATTTTATTGATATCTAAAAAACCTCGATTTCGTCACTGACTCACTGATGATCATCAAAATTCTTAGGGTACTTCCTAATGTCCTAGAAAGCTGAAATTTGGTATGTAAGCTAGTATTAGTAAACAAACAACAAAAAAATTATAAAACTTGTAACTTTTATCTCCCAACCCCTTAAATTAGGGGATGGAAGTTTGTATGAGACTTCTGCAATTTTGACTTACAAAAAGAAATGAAATCCCAACAAAAACATTTTCATGTAAAATGTTGCCAAGACGAGACCATATGCCAGCACTTTCAAAAAGTTATCAGATCTTATGTAGAGCCAAGCTTCTAGCTCTACACGCCTTAACTCTACAAGGTCTAACTTCACAAACTCTACACCTTAGCCAAAATATGTGGCTTGGCCGTTTCGTTACTACAAAGAACTATTATTATATAACAGAAAAGTAATGAAAAATGGACCAATTTTTCACCTTAGGGCCTAAGGGCCATGTGAATGTAGCGAAATGGTCAAGCCACATATTTTGGCTAAGGTGTAGAGTTTGTGAAGTTAGACCTTGTAGAGTTAAGGCGTGTAGAGTTAGAAGCTTGGCTCTACATAAGATCTGATAACTTTTTGAAAGAGCTGGCATATGGTCTCGTCTTGGCAACATTTTACATGAAAATGTTTTTGTTGGGATAGCTTATTCCGTTTAGTAGATTTTGCGTGACGCGCGTGAAACCACACACACAAATAGACCGCCAGACAATAATTCAATTAATAATAATTGATTGTTATTGTTAATAATGATATACTTTTTTAACCGACTTTAAAAATGGAGGTGGTTATCAATTCGGATGTTTATATTTTTTATGTATGTTCGGGAATAACCTCGTCATAATATATATATATAGATGGATTTGCAAAATTCTTTTTTTGTTCGAAATGAGTTTATCCCCAATTTATCCGAAATGAGTTTTGGTCCCATCAAAATTTCATAAAAATCTATTGAATCTATTGATTCGAGTCGATTTAATTTTTTTTGTTTAAGTTTTTTTAGATACTTTCAATGATGAAATGCGCTTGTAAAAACGTACAAATGTTCTTCTTTCCACGAGAAAAATCATACCTACTTTTTATTACAAAGATGAGTCAAACGCTTTTGATTCATTCTTCCATTGAACGAAAAAAAAATAAAAACTCTATAGGTTTAGCAATGCAAAGCAACACGAATTCCAATCATACGTGAAACAACGAGGACCGCAGCCCTGGCATTGAAAATATACGTAGATACGAATATGATATATTGTGCGTTTGTTATCAATGGCATATTGCGCCTCTATAGTGGTGTACTTTCACGGTAGCGTTCGGGCGGCGGCGGGGCGGGCGCGGAGCGGCGGGGGGACGCGCGGGCACACCACCTCTGAGCACGCGCAAAGTATTTATAAGTCCAAATTCGCCCTCATTTTGCACAGACGCAAGTTTCACCTCAAACATAGCGAGTCCTGGAAGATATTTTCTTCCAGCAGCGCTATCATACATACAAAAACTCGCTTTTATAAATTTCCTTCTTCTTTCACAACTGTGCTCAACTTCTTAGCAAAAATGAAAACAATGGTGAGTATTTTCTTTTTTGTGAATTATTTAACATAAAATTTTTACTAGTGGAGATCTCATGTTAATAATTAAAACTATTTACCGTCTCCGGTAACTTTGCACAGAGTGGCAGTAAATATTCTTTTATTATAAAATCAATTGAATTGTTATTATTTATTCGATAGATCTCTGATAAAAATTAAAAAAAAATCGTAATAAATCTGTTTAATCTATATTTGAATTAACAGTTGTTTAAATCGACGTTGATTGCCAAACATATCATTTGATATGCAATTTATCAACTAGATTTAATTTTTTTTTAACAGCAGGTTACCTGAGCGAAGGGCTGATTATCACGTCCAATCTTAATTCAATGACAAAGAAACTTCCTTTCATTTTCTATATGTAATAAAAAATAACTTCAAAAAATGTTGATTGCTCCTTGGGTAAACTTTTATCTTTTTTAGATTTTACTTTATAAACGTAATCACTAATATTTATAGCCGCGTAGATATTTCAGACTCTTCGGAAGTCCTTCATCAGGGGTGAGTGAGAGTCAACTAAGTCCTGATGAAAAACTCTCGAAGAGTCTGAAATATGTCTGGCTAGTCCTGACCGTTAACCATAACTAAGATATAGATACTAGATAGTTAAAGATATTACCTATTGTTATGGAACAAACTTGACAAATTACGAAAACTGCGGATACTTTTATAGAGACTTTAATTTAAATCTATTATAAATATAAGTAGGTAGGTAGGTATATAGTTTTTTTTTTAATCAGATTTTAGATTGTCATTCTTTTTTCTTTTTTGAAATATTGAATTTCGAACACTTAGTGTTGCCAATAATTATGTAAATGTCTAGAAAAAAAAAACTTATTTATAAGGTAAAACTTGTGAGCAACTAGGGCTGTGTCGATGGTGTCGCGGCGCGTGTGCGGTGTGAGTTGTGACGGTGGCATGCGCTCGCCGCTAAAGCGCTAATATGAGCACGCTCGATAAAATCTCGTTTTATGACTTTATTAAATATAACACGCGATCGTGAAATGTAGTAGGTATAATTGAGTCAGAATGTGTGACCACATTTTGAAAAATGACCACAGACACAGTTTTCGTGTGTTTAAACTTATAGATTATTTATTCATAATCATGCCTGATAGTAAATAATGATATGAATAAATATGAACGTAGTCCATACTAGGTCTACCAATAATATTTTAGTTATGATTCAGTTTTTTGTTGGTCGGAAATACACATCTTTCTGTCACAGTCATTCAGTAACACTAAGTTGATTTTGTGTAAAGATTTTACTATACCAAACGGATTGGGATCAAAAAGAACAAATAGGTGTAAAAATAAACTTTGGGAGAAATTAAAGGATTAAGACGCATAGTTGAAATTCGTAGCATTCTTAGCGCATTGCGCGCTCGTTGAAGTCTAAACAACGTACAACGGTAGAGGATGTGCGCCGTCCATGGCCGATCAGAATTAGAACAATGCCGATAGAATATGAAATCAAAAATTTAACTCCACGACTATAATATAATAAAAAGTAATTGGTGTGCAGTTATTTTTATACTTCCTTTTGAAAGGTGATTAATTAAAATTTTAAATGTAACCTAATATTTATCGAATATTTCGATGTGATTCGGTAAAACCTTTATATCAGATATGTTATTTCATTTTTTTGATGTGTTACGTAGCTTAATAGTGGTAATTACGTAAAATAGCAGTAGATAATAGATATATTATAAAGAATGAATTTAAACCAATGTAAGAATACGTTTTGCAAAAGAAAGGTAGCTGTAGAAGCAAGGAACTGCAATTTACTAAAATTCGGAATACTTAAAAATTAAGAAGTGTGATAAGAAAGAAACAAAGCACTACTTAACTACGTAAACAGTCAATTGTTTTTTTTTTGTCAAATACGTATCTAATTAAATTATAATCAAAATTCGAGGTTACAAATAAAATCCAAGAACATCCAATGGTATGTAAATAAAATGTGTATCGTACGAGTGCATTAATTAAGCTATTTAGTGCGAGCATAATTGTACACATAGCTATTATTATTTCATTAAAAAGGACATTTTACGCAATGTCAAACGCGATAAGTCGGTGCGGTTGAGGTTCCTTAGTGAGGTGAATCAGAGCACGAAATAATAAAATTGTGGTTTGTTGTAGGTGCATGGTTCCGTACCGAGCCAATGTCACTGAAAGTTGACCAACGGTTAAGGCGGAGAGATACAAGGGCACGGGTCTATCCTACGAACTCTCTCATTTTTTTTATATTTCATTTCATCACTCTCGTGACCTACGGCAATTTAAACCGGTCATATTAAATAGGTTATTGATCGTAACAATAAATCCAACGTTTTCAAAAATCTGTTCATTGGACAAAAGTGACTGACTGAGATTGACGAAGCTCAAGGTTCATGACAGCAGATTGAAAAGATCAGATCGAATCCACGTTTCTGAACTTCGTATAATTGAAAACATACCTGAGTCAAACATAGTTAAAATCAATTCATGCCGACTTTTATTGTTTACCAAAATGAAATTTCGAAAAAATACCTTCATACCTAGCTATATTAAATTTTCTTAATACATTTATGTATGAGATCCCATTATAAAAAGATACAAGAAAGCCAGTTACGCGACCTACGCCCAAATATGGTTAAATGGATCCATTGTGTTGTCACTTATCACTTCTTACCTTTGCTGCCCCAAGGCTCGACATTAGACAACTTAACAAGTGCATATCACGTATCACACATCAATATCTAGAACCGGAGACACGCTACATCTACGAAAACTCTACTGTTTTCGTAGAGGCCTACGAGCATCGCTGCGTCGTAGCTACTATTATTTTTAAATTTTGTACAGATAATTAATATTTAGACCATAACATAGTTTATTAAAATACTAGCTGTTCCTTACAGTTTCACCCGCGTTAATTTCGGAGTTCCCACGGGAATTCTGGGACAAAAAGTACTCTACTGTCCTTCACTGTAACTCTGACAACGTGAATGCAAAATTTCATGATGATCGACTGAGCTGTTAGGGGTGAAAGCATTAAAAACAAACAAAGTCAGATTCGTATTTATAATAAATAGTGGGTAAGGATTTTAATAATATGAATATTGTATAGAATTTGCACCGCGATATAAGGCTACAGCGATTAGAGAATTCAAAAAGATTTTTGAATGTCAAGTATGTAAGAATAGTCATTTTTCATCAAATTTTATTCGCAGCCTCAGGTACGGGCAGGCGCGCGCCGCACCTGAGGCTGCGTCCGCGCACCACAGCCGCGCTGTCGCTCGCTTTGCCACTCACCGCCGCTTTTTGTCTGCATTCCATCGCGCACCGATTAGAAGGACATGCCCACGTTGTAGCAGTTTAATCGATATCCTAATTGTAATTATAGACACCCGACATTAGCGGTTATTTCACGGTGTTATGACTTATTACAGAGTAAAATTCGATTCCACAAGACGGAAAGCTTTTTAGTATTTTATGTTACGCGTATACAATTAACTTTGCTTGTTCAATTGATAAGGACAACACTCTATGTCGCTATTTCTCATTTGCTGTACTCTCAGTTGACTAGTTTAAAAAATTAAGTCACTTGTAATTTAAAAATACAGCATCAAGCTCAGGTTAAGGAATGACGCATTGCGTCAGATAAGTGCAAGTTAAATAGCAGTCCACTTCCAAAAGGTCAACCGTATCGAAAAGTTTTTGAACTTCTACCACTTTACGCATGTATTTCAACTTCGGGCGAGAAACGAGGATATTGCGGTCAAGATCATGTATTAAATACCACTTCGTACTAAAAGTGTCAGATTAAAAAGATTTAAAATAAATTGTAATCTATTGAGTAGGTACCTACATTATGACGTGTGGAGCGAGAATGCGAGATTTAAAAAACGCTCCGGACGGAAATAATTATTATTGTACAATTACGGAAATGCAAAGGTAGTAGGTATATACATAGAGATTCTTGGCAATCAAGAAGAGAGACATCTCCGTCACATTGTCAGTGCGACAAAGAAAATTAAACCAATAAAAAATACACACAAGAATCCATTTCTAGCACTCCATATTAAAAAGTTTTGAGAGTATTCAGTTCGCAGGAAATACATATTTGTGAAATTTTAATAACTTCGACTTTGCGTTGATACATAAGTACCTACATCAGACGGTTGATTTATTTACAAGGCGCCGGTTTCTAATATATTGTATTTGCTATACGAAAATGGATAGTAATAATAAGATACAGCGCAGTGATATTAACGACATTTAATGGATAACCTTTTATGACTGGTATAGGCAGGTGTGAGGTATGTGTGAGGGAGGCAGCTTCCTGCTGCCCGACCTTCGGGCAGCCTTCACACCCGGCGCCGTTCACTCCACATTACGATTTGTTTTTTACAACAAACTCAAACGAAAGCAAACTCACGACTTGTCAGAGATTCCTTTTTATTATTTTTGTGACACATTTTTAGTTGAGCCCATTGCTAGATCTCGTGATCAACTAAATATGTCCTTATTTATAAAGATATCTGTTTTCTGTAAGTTGTTGCTATGTTATGTTTGCTTATTGATTTCGATTTATCATTACAAAGTTCATTGTCTCGATATTGAATTACATTTTGTAGGTAGGTTATTACCATTCAAATCGCTCTGCAGTTACCTATCTCTATACATTTAATGTAACACTCGTTTAGTGGCCCCACCTTATATCCCACATGACTGCAGCAATGAGGAAACTATTATATCGATATTGTATAGATATGATCTCTCGCTTTGCTTTTGTTTCTTTCTTTCTTATGTTACGTTATAATATTAAAGACTAGCTGTGCCCCGCGGTTTTACCCGCATGAAAAGTTTTTTTACAACAATTTTTTTTCCCGACATCCGATTTCAATGAAACAAAGTCCAATGTGGCTCCAGGCTAAGCTTGATCTGCCTGTGAAATCAGCATGACAATCGGTTCAGTAGATGCGGAGATTATCGCGAATAGACAGACAGACAGACAGAAAAGAATTTTAAAAACTTTTTTTTGGGCTTGGTTACTCTTCTTTTATCACCCCTCTCAATTTAAGGTAAAAATATTCAATGTACAGACTCGCGTATTCTAACTCTTTTATTATAGTAGATATAAATTACCTATTACATTTTTTACGATCCAATAAGTCAATTTCAACATAAATAAACGTGAATTCGTGTTACAAACAATTTTCTAACCCAAGTACTTTGCAATTGTAATTCACATCGTAAAAGCACGCGATTTCATCAAAAATATTTTGTTATAAGTTTTGATTAACCGGTCGGGAACGTGCAGATTACTACAGCTATACTATACTATTTAACATTTTGAAGGGACTGCTCTAACCCAAATATACCGATTTTGTCCCGAATTCAGGTGCAAAGTAATTATAAACGTAGTAAAAAATCAATATACTTAGTACTTACCTAGGTATGACGTGTTACCAAAAAGTGATCTTGTACCTGTGTATTTTCAGTAAAATAAAAACAAACGTATGTAATGTATTATAATTGAACCAAAAAATACATAATTATACTAATCTCATTAATTTTATGCCGTTATTTAAATAATACTGCACTAATTACAAAAAATGTAACGCCATGCCATTGAGTCGTATTGCACTGCCTATATAGTAAGGTAATTAACAAAAATAATTATACAAATTAAGTGATAAGCGGCGAAGCGAAAGATAGGAAATTTATAAAACCTTCTAAAACTTTAAAAAAAAATATGATATACAGTCAAATTTTCCAACTTTTATGAAAATGTGTAAGGCTCTCACGGTCGTACTTTTTATTTCTTCCTTTGTATGTACCTACCTATCTATGTACGGACGCTATATCCTATATTTAAGCTCTTAATTAAGGATGAGTATCATCGAATCCACACAAAAGTCACAAAAATGCTTTGATTTAAGGATATGTAAAAAAGTTGGTTCTAAAAAGCCTCACAAATTATAAAACTTAGAGATTAGAAGTCTGACTACCTCTTGGTATGTTAACTGCGTGCACACACGAATAGCTACCATAAATTCTCTTGATAAGATTCTTTTGAAAAACCTAAACTACTAACTAGAATTTTTTTTATCGCAGATGCTTGTAACCGATAAACAGTGATTGAAAGAAACTCGACACTTAATACTTGCAAGGAAAATGTATATTTTGAGTCTTTTTCATTTTATTTTATTTCTTCACGTGCGCAAGCAGTTCTTACTTTCTGTTGCATGCAGTCATCACACTATCATAGTTTGCGCTATTCAATTGTTATTCGACATAGCCTCTTAACCTGTGCAGTTGATTATTATTAAAAAAAGGAAATACGAGACAACCATTATGCATAATAAAAGTAGAACTCACTTGCAATGACATTCTTGAATGATACTATCACGGCGGCGGCGGCGCGGTACTTGCATTACTTGCGTTACGTACGCTCTGCCTGTTGCAGACGACCTTAAAGTTAACAAATGTACGTTTTGAAGTGGCTCATAAATTTTATTTGATACCAAAAATTTGTAAAACAAATAAAACATACACATTACGCGTAAAACATTTTGAAATCAATCAATATTCATCAATCAACGTTTTTTTACTTACAACGTATATAGCAGCTCATACATCGTATTTTTAAGTCAGGTCAGGTATAAATACTCAAAGACCAGTTTCTTCATATACATTTCCTACCTCATCTCATTATGAGGTAGACAGAGCGTTCTTTTTCATCCAAAGTGATGCGTTCGATTCCCATTTAGGCCAGACAATTTTGTTTTGATAAGTACTTGTCTATAGTCTTGGGCTTAGGTAGGTATAATATAATATCAGTGTGGTCCTCTTCTCGTGACCAGAGCACATGATGACTTGAGGCTACACGAATAATCATATGATGTTATTAAATTAGGCTGTTTTAAAATGTTTATTTAACCTGTTTTACATTTTCAATACTCTATCGCTTAGTCGTAATATAATTACTCTTGACTTAAGTCATTCCACGTTCAAATCTAGTGCATAACTCTACTACTAACCATTTATCACCATTTTGTTAAAGGTAGTTAAGAAATAAGTTAGATAAACACACAAAGAATAAGGCTATTTGCATTATTGGGAACAAGACAGCGAACAGAATAATAACTCTATAGATTAGGAGCCCGCCCACTGTGCCTTAGCGGCTGCCAAGCCTTAGCACGTTTTGTTGATACTTGGAGCCTACCATAAGGACCGCTTCAACTAGGTACTGCCTCCGGAACCTTACCTGTTTATTAATTTAACGTTAAAATCGAAATATTTCAAATACGTACTCAAAAGCCAAGTGAAACTATAAAGCTTTGACTTTTGTGGCTAGTTACTAAAACACTTAAATCATATTAATACATAAGTAGACTTTAAACGGATCATAATTTGCATAATCGACTTAAATATGCATTAGGCTTTAAATTAACAAGGTGATATATTCGTCCTTAAAAGTCTACATTAGAATATATAATTATTTTAGTAAGTGTGCCTACTTATATGTATAAGTACCTACCTAGCATAATATCCTACTTACGCAATCTTTTATTCGTTTCAAAAGTAAGTTTTCTTTGTCTTAATAATTTAGGACAAGGACACGTTATCATCGAGGACTCAGGCAGTCTTAACTATGTACATTTAAATAACATTGCATTTGTATCAGAACTAGTTAGTGATAAAACGGGAGATCGTGCAACAGGCCGCTGCCTTGGTCGCTCGCAATTATTGGATATCTCTACTTGGCGCAATTATTTTGCAAATTATACCTACACATAAGTACAGTGAAAATTATGTTTATGACACGTCATGTCTATTGGTGACGATCACAAATCAATATTAATAGGGAGTGTCCGCATTTGACGTGATATTTCACTCATCAACAACCTAACTTTTTCGCTTTCTTGCCCACAGATTGCATTAGCTTGCTTGGCTCTGGCGTGCGGCGCACACGCTTCCGGTTGGGCTGGTCCCCCCGCCAACATCGCTCTCTCCCAGGACGGCCGCAACATCCTGGACACCCCCGAGGTGGCCCAGGCGCGCGCCGCCCACTTGTCCGCTCTGCAGGCGGCAGCACAACACAACCCTAACCCACAAGACGATGGCTCATACGATCCCCGTTGGGACAACGAAGAGTACTGGCAGGGCGCTGAACAACAACAAAAATGGAACGGCGGTCAATCTTGGAACGCGGCACCTTCATGGAACGCTGCACCAGCGTCACAGTGGAACGCGGCTCCCGCAGCCCCAGCCTGGAATCACGGCGGTGCGGCCCCAGTACCCGTCGCTGAGACCCCTGAGGTGGCGCAGGCCCGCGCTGCCCACTTAGCCGCCCTAGCCTCCGTCAAATCCGCGCCCGCTTCTCAATGGAACGCCCCCGCTCCTCAGTGGAACGCCCCCGCTCAGAACCAATGGAACGCACCTGCACCTCAACAATGGAACGGTGCTCCCTCGTGGCAGTCCGCCCCCGCTCACCAAGCCGCCCAGGTCAGGCTAGCAAATGACGGCTCCGGTATTCTGGACACCCCTGAGGTGGCAGCGGCACGCGCGGCTCATTTAGCGGCGCACGCGCAAGCCGCACACAGTAGCGCCCCCGCCCACCCTCAGCAGCGCTGGTGAAAAGGGTCAATCCCACACAGTCACTCTTCCACTTTCTCCTTTCGGGCGCAGTGCACGTCGCGCGTCGCCCCAGCTCACAACGTCCGCGAATAAACACTTTACGTGCTAAGTAGCCCGTTCACGCGGTCACTTAAGACTTCTTACTTCGATCTCTTCGTTCAGGACTTTCTTCAAAGTGCAAGTGCGTCAACCTGTTCTATTTTTATGCCAATATGTTACTTTAAAAAATTAAAACTGAATGAACTTTTTGTACATAATATTATTTGTATTGTATGTATGCATAATAAAAAAAAATATAATAATATGAAACATTTGATGTAGTTTTAAAATTGTACCTGAGTAGGTAGGTACCTACACGTAACTTTATGATTTTGAAGAAGTGGTCAATATCATCTACGTAATCAAAATCTGATTAGCAGATGACTTTCCAAAATGCAATGTGCAAACGGATGTAAAATAGAGTCGATGATGAATTACATCTTTAATTTTTGAAAGTCAGGTAGGAAAGCTTAGGCGGGCAGGCTCTCCAGCCGAAATACAAGGTTGATGTCTGTCTAACTTCTTCTATATATTTTTATGTTGCTAGGGGTCTAGGTACTATAACGATGATATTCGATAAATCGGTATTTATCGCGAGGCAAAAAGTTACTCCTGTTTACAAGGGTTTACAAAATACAATCGATTGTCAGATCAACAATCGCGATTTGATGGTTAGGCTATTCAATGTCCGTGCTCTTCTAACGTCTACCTCTCCCACCTCCTGAATTCGTGGTTTCGACGAACTCGATCGCGCGGCGAGACAGAGTAGGTAAGCGCATTCATTGATTGATAATGCGAATCAATCGAATCTTTATTATTTACCAATATAGATTTCCTATAGAATACATACGAACTAGAAATAATAATAATAATAATAATAATAATAATAATAATAATAATAATAATAATAATAATAATAATAATCCACTTCACAACACACAGATCTACTTGATCCCACACTAAGCTATAAGCTTGTGTCGTGGAAACCAAGCAAACGTGGTATATACTACACATATTATTACATATATATTATACTATAGATATATATATATATATATATATATATACACACCCAGACTGGAAAATGGAACCGTGTGTTCTTCACACAAAGTCCACCCCCACCGGGAATCGTACCCGGAACCTCTCGATTAGTAGGGCAGGCATGGTGACCATTGCGCCAATCGGGTCGTCGGGCGCCAAATGAGTGCGTATACCTACATACTCTTCTTTAATTAAGTGGAAAATATACTATCACTGCTAATGATAAAGAATTGACGAACGGCGTCATGAAAACCTACAATGGTTACCAATATTATTCTGTGAATAACAACAATACCTAAAAAAAAGTCACATATTATCTTGTTCCGTGCCTATCGTTCTACTCGGACGCTTTGCGATACAAGAAATGATCGGTTTTTTTTAAAAGTAATGTTCATAACTAGTTGTTCGTGTCTAAGAAGGTAATAGTTACGCAAAAAGTCTATTATTAAGAATAGTGAACCATAAAGTGCAAGATCTCTAAATAGATATCCAACAGGAAAAAAATTAAAATTTCAGATTTACACAAGCAATTTGTTACAAGGAAAACTGATATTAGATTCCATGAATACCTATAGGTAATTTGCGTTCACTGAGTTTACGTAAGATAAAAGATGTTGGTAGGTATTCTATATAGTCACTCCATAAGTTAAGAATAAAAATAAATTTATTACCATAAGTTCATGAATCATAAGTAATTGTATCCATAATAAGCTTAAAAAATATAAAAATTATATTTTTTTTAAAACAATGCATAAAACAATACGTAAAGAAAGATCTAAAGAGGAAAAAGAATATAATATACTCAATACGTAGGTAGGTACCTAATATTCACTTACCTTGTAATGTTCAAAATGAATCTTGGGCAAGTTTTACGAAAGCATGACATCTTAATACACTTATAAAATATGGATCAGATTAGGATTTCACAACAGCACTATATCCAACTACAAACCTATATAGAGGCGTCAAAGAAAATACAAGCTGTAAATTAGATGTTGTTGGTTTAATTTACGATCGCAACTAAACCTGATAATTACATAGATAGATGGGAGCTACACGACAAATAAATAGAAAATATGTAATTTTGCCATCGAAGTAGCAACGTAGGCGTAGCAAGGCCGATCTATCATTTGATCGGAGCGATCGAACGAATGGCCAAACATTGACCAAGTGGAATTAGTTGACATTATATGCACGTAGATGCATGTTCGAGGTGCTTTCCTTGAAACAAACGATACTATGCTTTAGTTTATGAAATATGTCAGACAGATTATAATTTCATTTTCAGAGTTGTGTGTGACTTGAATTACAATGATCTATCCGCAAAAAGATTTTGGGTTGCATTCGCGTAAGTCAATTTCGGAAACGTTTAGAAAGGTAAAAGCTTTTTGGAATTAAGTAAATTGTTCTAAAAGTATTACAATTATTAATTATTGTGCAGGTATTAATAAAATTATATATTTTTTATAAGCAAAACTATTGGACAACTCAGACAGATCCGGAGCAACCGCCTTGGTACGTATGGAATGTAAGGAAACCAATTAGCAGAAGTAGAAGCGAGGTAAAAACCTTTTATGAGTTTTTATAATATACTTATTACCTATTTCATATATCTACTGCTTATCTTCTGTAAGAAGAGAAATATCTACACATCCATAAGGTACGATCTATTTTTAACCGACTTCCCAAAAAGGAGGAGGTTCTTAATTCGACGCGTATCGCGATCTGATGATGGGATCTTGGAGAAATCGAGGGAACTCTTCGAAATTTGTAGGCACACCTATGGCGATTTGGGTATTTTTATAGTAAATCTTTTAATTGCTTTCGTAAAACAAAATTTGAAGAAGTGGAACTGATGATGAAGACCACAGATGGTCATCGGAACTACTTAATAATAGGTATTTCACAGGTTCCGATTCGTTAACTTTAATGTGGTTTCTTAACAATTTATGCTCGTCACAATGTATATGGTGAAGTGGAACTGATGGTGATGTACGAGGAGAACTCCTCAACAATTAACGTCCCTGCATCGGGAAAAGCAATATATTGTGAAAGGTGATGAGCAGTTGACATTAGGCTATTGTAACTTAGATAAATTACAAACCAACGCACCAAAACCACCCAACCCAACAAAATTTTAACAAAAAAAACCGACTTCCAAAAACATAAAACTAAAAAGCTAAAAATAACAAAATACCGATTTAATCCAAAAGACCAAAATACACGTAATATTATTATTGGTTTGTGCTCAGTGCTACCACATCGATTTGAAGTCCATCCAAATAAACTGTACAGATACGAACCGAAAACTCTAACCTAATGCCTAACCTAACGATAACGTCTAGTAATTTAGCTGTGTTTTAAAAAAATTGTTACGTTTTAGGAAAGATACCGCGACAATGCCTTCAGTAAAGATCTGAGGGAATACTTGCAAACGTCCACCCTTCATGGTCTACGGTACATCGGTGAGAAAAAACTGACTTGGCTAGAGAGGTAAAGTGGATATTAATGAATCATTAAAAACCGGCCAAGTGCGTGTCGAACTTCGCACATTTAGGGTTCCGTACCAAATGTAGAATATACCTAAGAGCCGCCTGTGTGTGCAGTAGCAGAGGCAAAAAAATGAGGAGTCTCTTGAGCTATATGTTAAAGATTTGTTCGGGAACGGAGATTATTCGAAAAAAAAATCAGGTATGCAATTAGAAAATATTACACGCTCAAAAAACTTCAAAAATAGCATCCGCTCGCAATGGTGCGTGCCCGATAGTGCGTGCCCTACTCAGCTGCTCTGTAGAAACACAAAGCAAATGACATTTGCAGAACTAACCCTTTTGCTCTATGAGAGCCCCCCTTAAAACTCCTTAAAAATATTTTTTGACAATTTTTATACCTTTGAGTTATCAATATACTATACGTATATTGTACAAATTTGAAGACTTTAGCTTCTACGGTTTGGCTGTAAAACCCGTGTGATTTCGTGCAGTTACTTTTCGGTGATTATTTTTTTATTTATATAGATATATACCTATCGCTTTAAGAAGATAATAATATATACATTCATTAAAATATCGTAAATATAGACAAGGATACCAATACAACTGGTGTAGGAAGGGACCGAAGATCCGGTGAATATCGCAGGCTGGATGGATGTGGAGATCATTTCAGTTTCTCAGTAGAACATGATGTGTTGGTTTTGTCCAGCACTAGGCGTCTGTCAACTGATAAATGTACGAAGTATAACGGCCGCAAGCAGAGTCGTTTTAATGATTACTTAATTTTAAGTAAAGATTTTTAATACAGTGCAGTGTTTTGTTTTTAAAATCTTTACTTAAATTACTAATTTAATGACTCTGAATGCGGCCGTAATATAATAACTGAAACCCAAAGAAATTCTATAAAATATCATTGCTGTAACCAATGACTTATTTTGTTTTAATCAGTACCAATAAGATATTAAAATTACCTGCTGAGTTTTAAAAGGATTACTGGAAAAAAATAAGCTTTTTGAGTCTATAAAATGTAAGATTAAAGATGGTTCCTTGTAAAGGGTCTTTCAATAGGGACGGGTCGATGTTGGCAGCCTGTGGCGGCCATGTTGTTTTAACGTCGTCTTTCTAACCTATATTTTTTTATTCAGTTAGTAATGCCAAATCACCATGGCAAGTTACACGGTTGAGCAACACGTCCAAATGTTAAAAATGTATTACCAAAATGAGTGTTCGTTAGTGCAAACGTTACGTGCATTGCGCCCATTTTACGGCAGACGAGGTGGTCCTTCAAAGTCGACTCTCCAACGTTTGGTGGCCAAATTCGACTTATCACCTTTAGACTTTTTTTTGTGGGGTTTTCTTAAGTCGCAGGTCTATACCAATAAGCCACAATCGACCGATGCCCTTAAAGTCAACATAGCTCAGGCTATCGCTGAAATTCAACCCGAACTATGCGGCAGAGTTGTTGAACATTGGACAACTCGAATTCGTGCCACCGTGAGAAGCCGCGGCGGACATTTAAACGATGTGATTTTCCACACATAATGGCATATATAGCTCTTTCAAATAAAAAAAAAAATCGTTAAAATCTCACACACGGCCTTTTTTATTTCATGTCAAAATCGACCCGTCCTTATTGAAAGACCCTTTAGAATGTCACTTTAAGTAAATTTAAGTAAGATTAATAGATAGGTAGGAATAACACTTCCACATACTGAGCCAATCCGGTCTTCAGTGTCAGTCATTGCACATTGGTTCTTTATAAAGGTATCACTTAAACTAAAGCTTAAAATGTTAATTGAACACAATTCTTTGTAAAATTACACTTTAAGTATATATAAGTGTGTAAGTTAGCCTTTTTTTCCACGGGACCCAACATCTGGTTTTATATTATTTTTTATTATACTTAAGCAACAGAAAATTAAGAAAAATTCTAAAAAACAAATTCATTTATAAATATTTCAGAGTCAGAACTGTTACTTTTATTAGAATTTTTATTTTGATCAGTTTTCCTGATTGGTTGATATATTGAGTTTCATCTAGGTTCTTCTGGCTGACGGCCTTTGGATGTTCCCTGGTATGTGCCAGTTTCTTCATACTGAACGTGTACGCCAAGTGGCGCCTGAGTCCCATGATAGTCACGATAAACCCTCAAAGTATGTCGCTGGATGAACTGCCCTTCCCGGCCCTCACCATATGTAACGTCAACCAAGCCAAGAGATCCGTCGCCGAAAATTACAGAGACTATGGGTACGTTTAACGGAACTATGGAGATATAATAAAAATAGAGTGTCTACGATACAATACACCCCCAGAGGGCTACATAACAATATTTCTGAATTTCTTCTATAGATGACCACAGCTTTTATATTTTTGCTGTTTTGTAGGCGTGGAGTATACCTATTACTAACTACTTTTTGTATTTGCTGTAATTAAAAGATAACTAAATAATATTGTGAACTTTCAGACGATCGGTTGACAATAAATTGCTAGAGAGTCTTTGTACGGTGCAAGACGACACAGAAATATTTGAGGACTCGCTAGCCGAAAGTGCTGACTGGAACTACACTAGATCATTTCTCATCAATGTTTGTATTAATTTCATATACCTAATCAGTTTTATTTTTGGTCAGGTATTGCGTACAGAATGGTAGAACTGGATAAAATATAAAGTATTTAGCGAAATAGTAACGAGACTATGCTGCAATCAATTTTGTCCCTTAAATCTTGACACTTATAAAATACTGTTGATAAGATGTAAACGAAGGTTAACAACTGTAGCCTTATTTTCGTGGTAATCCTGTAATACAATTATGAACAGGTTACACAACCATGCAACGAAATGTTGGCTATGTGCAATTGGAGTTCAAGGAGAATGAGTTGCCAAGATCTGTTCAACGCCCAACTAACGGACGAGGGACTCTGCTGCACGTTCAATGTCGTGCACCGAGACATGATGTTCAGAAACCCGTAAGTTTAAAATTGACCGTCGTCATTTGAACTTAGGTACTGTTTTTGTGAAATACCTTTATCTATGGCTGTAACTTTTATTTCTATATTTTCCAGCAAAGATTTGAATGATTTAAACCTAACGTTCCCGCTGCCGGCTGTGGACTGGACTCCAGAAGAGGGCTACCCTCCGAATTCTCCCCATGATGGATTTCCATGGAAACCCAAAGGTATGTGATTGAGACGAGAGTTGCGGCTCGCTTGAAACTTTCATAATTAATCTATTAACACTATGATCTATTTGACTGTTAAGTCCGGAATAAAAGTTATTATTATTATATGTATTTCCTAATCCCTCATCGAACTCCAATGTCTTGTATTTTAGGTGTCGGCACCCACCGCGGGTTGTCATTGCTGTTAGACGCAAACATTAATGAATACTACTGTGCTTCAACGTTGAGTCCAGGCTTTAAGGTGAATTTGTTTTTTCGCGTTTTTTTTTTACTTTAATAGGGTACTTGCATGATTTTTTTTTCAGTCTATTTTAAAGATATATGGCCTACTTAAATAAAACAAGAAAAAGAAAAAAATATATGCATAAATTAATTAAACAGCGTTTCAAAGTTCCTACTTTAGACTTTACCGCCGAAACGCGGAATGACGTCAACAGTTCAAAATTACGCCTTATTAATCTGTGATAGAAATGTTACTGTTGCATTGACAGGGTCATGTGACACTGACAGACAGATAACTTCAATATTCAAAAGCGAAATTAAGGTTGAACTGTGCCGAGTCACTTCCAAAAGTTCCAGTAAAGAATCGAAATGCATCTTACTGATGCATTTAAAATAAAAAAATCTTCAGAAAATGGAAAATATGCGTTGACTGTATGCACTTAGTTTCTTTTGCCTTCTCTGAAAGAGGTAAATGTTTCCTAAAAAAATAAAAGTGACGTCATGTGTCAAGCGTGGCTGTGATTGGTGTTTCGTTGCAACGTTCTGTTTCACAAAATTAAAAGTTGAATATTTTGGAAACTATTGAAAACTTTTTAGTAAATCTTTCACGATAACGCTTTTCTAAGGCTCTATTTTTTAAATATTGACACAATTTCTTATAATAAATTTCATGCAAGTACCCTAACTAGAGCTTAACCCAAAGTGATGGGACGAATTGTTTCCAATTTCTCTAGATATTGTTGCACAATCCGACGGAGACTCCAAAGATCGCCAACTTGGGTGAGATCTACGGGCCGGGGATCGAGGCGCGCGTGGCAGTGATGCCACGCATCCTCGACGCGCAGCCGGCGCTACGGACCATTGACGTTGACAAGAGACTTTGCGTGTTCTCCAGCGAAAAACAACTGGTGTTCTATAGGTGAACAAAATTAGTTCTTAGGTCTGAGGAGAACTATTCCAAAGGGGAAAAAATGGTAGGTAGGTACTAGGTACTAGTAGAAGAAAGGTATAGGTAATATTATTATTATCTAAGCGCACGTCGCGCGGCATGGGCAAAGCTTTTCGATATACGTATTATGATGGATGAGATAAATTTTTATCCGAGAAAAATGGAGTTGATTACCTGTATGCTTTTAATTTTAGTAAAAATAAGTTTTTTTATGCTATACCTAATAATTTATAAATTAAGTACATACCTATATCTACATAATTATTTATTTATTACAGAACCTACACATTGAATAATTGCGAAATGGAGTGCGAAGCTCAAGTTATGTTGGATGTTTGCAAATGTGTTAACTACTATATGCCCAGTTAGTATCTACTCATAAGTGATAACACATTTTTTTCAACACTTGGTCTATAGTAGTAGCACTAGTATTATATTATTTGTGGTAGTAGTATAGTAGTACCAAAGAATAGAGATTACAGTATAAAAAGAAGCGACACACTCCGCCTCCAACCTATTTCATGCATCCTCATACCCCGCGAAAGTGACCTAGGTAAAAACCTCAGAAGAATAAAAAAACCTCAGAAGAATAAAAACCGAGGAAAGTTTGACACAGTCATGTAGAATCTACATGCGAGTTGTGACAATTATTCACTGACAGCTGACAGTTACAATCCTTG
Organism: Zygaena filipendulae; assembly: GCA_907165275.2. Lineage (NCBI taxonomy): Eukaryota > Metazoa > Arthropoda > Insecta > Lepidoptera > Zygaenidae > Zygaena > Zygaena filipendulae. The sequence goes on from OU015668.1 coordinate 3,585,899, forward strand.
GCTTCATCTCGATTTAATGTTCGAATTCGAACTTTATCTCGAGTTATAGTCCACTTCGAATGTATGAGAATTGTCAACCTTACGTACGATGGGCAAACACGCACAGGCACGTCTACCTACCTAAGTAAAAGTCGGCTGTCTTTACTTGGGGGAAAGTGTAGGTAATACTTGAATCTGTTCATTTTTATGGAGTGTCACCTGACTGGCACTTGGTACAGTAGGTAGGTAGTAGGTACTACATTATTACACCGCATGCTCAAAGACTCGTTTATCACCTTTGCCCATAATCAAAGAAAATTAAACGTTTTACAGAAAATAAAACAACACGTATATGTGGCAAGGCAGACGCAAAATGCTATGGTAATGTAAAGAAATTATCAGAAAGTAAGTACAACCTACTCAATTTACTGAGTAATTTGTTATTTTTGGTTGGAGTCCTGATCATGGAAAACCATGGTCAATCTCTGATTTCGCCCTCCATACTTCATATCAGGGACTCCAGACATTTTTTACGCAAGGTTTCCTTATTGTCAAGCAATAAGTAGGTAAGGGTTTTTGCATTTAATGCCTATAGAATGAACAGTGGCGGCGCGGCGTTAGGGTAGGGCGCGGTGGGGCGACCGCCCAGGGCGCCGGACATAAAGGAGCACCGCAGGTCTGCATTTTTTCGTATAGTATAGCATGGACCAATAAATCTTGTTTAATTGGTCCATGGTATAGGTATGAATTGCAGTTAGGGGGCGCCGTAGAAATCTCGCCCAGGGCGCTGGTAGTGCTAAAACCGGCACTGGGAATGAAGAAGGTGAAACGCAGATGAAACCGAGAAGAATTGGTGTGAAATATAGACTGGTAGACCACAACTAAACTTATTATTGAGATGGCCTATTAATGCCGGTTGCCATACTTTTAAACCCGACCACACACGCACCGTTTTTGCTTCCGGTTTTCTAATAAGGTTGGCAAATTAGGCACCCGAAAGCAATAGGCTAGTTTCCTAAATTTTTTTTTTTAGTCCGTTTTGTAGATTATTAAAAAATATTGGACACGTATTTTTTATTTTTTATGTAACCAAAAAATAACGAAGATATATCAAGTCGAAATTTCACATGACGTCACGCCTCGCTACAGTTTGTTCGCACGTTATAGCGAGCTGTGACATCACGAGTCCCCCACCCTAAACTTTAATGCGCTTTATCTATGCATATTTCCATTATTTTAAAAAAGCAAAAAATACGTGTCTTTTATTTTTTTATTATCTAACTGACGGACTAAATAGAATTTCGATTTTTTTACCCAGGAAACTAGCCTATTCTACTGTATAGAATTGACGCCTTCGGCTGCCTTAATTCGCTGACCTTATCGGGGTACCCGACAACGTAATTGTGCGTGTGCGGCCGGGGTATCTAACCTCCTTATAAAATTATTTCATTCATTCATTACTTCATTTAAAACATTATCTACTCATCAGATTTCAAGAAGTCATGCCAGACGTGCATGCCAGCGTGCACCGAGATTTCTTACTCGGAGCGCATGAGCACGGCGCCACTGAGCGAGCGTCTAGTTGAACAGTTTGCAGCGGACCTTCCAAACAAAACACCAGAGTATATCACGTAAATATCCGTCAAATACCTCACGACCAATGGATTCACAGGTCAGAGTTTAGAGAAAAAATATTTTTACCCCCGTACGTACCTATTGCATTATGTACCTAAAGGGAGAAAACTAACAACCAGCAATAAAAAATACCTAAGTACTTATATCTTTTAGTGGATTATGGTCCACACCCTTAATTTATATTCTATACAAATAGGTATTATAAAAAGGTAAAGTTTGTGAGTTTGTGACGTTGTACAGGGAGTAATCTTTGGATCTAGTGAACCGATTTTAAAAATAATTTTACCAATAAAATGCTATAGTGTTTCTGAGTGTCATGGGGTCATACTTCTTATCCCAAAATTCCCACGGGAACTCCAACATTACCGCAGGTGATAGCGCGGGGCACAGCTAGTATACTTATAAATGTAAAGAGATTGTAAATTAGCAAATTTTTATTTCATTTCGTAACGGTTGTATGTATCTAAGATAAATTGTAGGCAATTTTCAGAATTGAGAAATTGTTTAATTTTCCTAACAATTTTAAGGGCCTACTTACCTAACCTTTTATAGCAATATTATATTTTAAACTTACATCGATTTTAGTGTTTAGGTGTCAGAATTTGTAATCCTACTAATATTATAAATGTGAAAGTGTGGATGTTTGTTACTCAATTACGCAAAAACGGCTGAACGGATTTGGATGAAATTTGGCAAGCACGTTGTCAGGGGTACAGAGAAGGACATAGGGTACTTTTTATCCCGGAATTCCCGTGGGAACTCCGAAATTACCGCGAGTGAAGCTGCGGGGCACAGCTAGTTTATTAAAATTAAGTACCTACCTACCTTAACATAAAGTCATAAATTCGATGTAAGATATTACAATAGCGGTATACGAGATGTTCTCAAATGAGATCTGCAAATTATTTTCAGAAAAAACATGTTGGTGGTACACTTTTATTTTGACGACAGAACGTTTATGAGGTTCACTAAAGGAGAGATCTTTGGTCTTACTGAATTTTTATGTAAGTTAGATACAAACCATAGGTACTTATAATGTCGCTGATACAAACCCAAATATTAGTGACAACTGCGTTTGAGAAATGAAGTTTCCAGTGTACCTACCTACCTATTGACTTACAATTGCTTTACAATTTACTTTTTATACTGAGGAGTGATGATGGCTTAGCGGTCGATGGCTTCGTACACACGCCGCAAGGCGTTTGATCAAATTCCAACAATGAGCTTGAGCTGTCGGTGAAGGAAAACATCATGACAAAACCATTGCACGAAACCACCTTCACGTAATCCGTCGCATACCGGCAGCCTCACTCAAAGCTTTTCCCTTTTCAGCTGCTCTACGGAAAACCAAAGCAACTGTAATTTTTTTTTTTAAATGTGATTTTTTGTATTTTTGCCACTTTTCACGCATAACGGACTTTGCTACTTACCCAAACACAAGCATGAATTTAGTCTTAAGCGCTTATTACACATTACAATCTGGCAGACACCAATCTAGGAAATCGTAAGATGTAATCGATGTTAGAACAGTTAGGGTTCAATTTGGTGAGATTGGAGGGTCCCAATATACTTCTCCCCAGACTGGTTACGATGTAGGGCAGTGTAATCGCGTCGGATCCAATTTAGGGTCGGTGAGTGAGAGAGAGAGCGAGTGATCACACTACATTAAAATGTACCCTAGAGTAGTCGCTATAAGGTACAATTTAGTGTAGTGTGATCACTCGCTCTCTCTCTCGTTTTACTAACCTTTACTAACCTTCTCGCCATTATAATATTTACTATAATTCTCCCCAAATTGGTTACGATCAGAGAGAAGGTAATCCCTACGTTTTACAGCGACTAGTTGGCGCACGCACTTCGTTCGAGACGGACGTGAATGAGGTAGCGCGCAATGTATGCAAATAACATGACGTAACCTACGTCTTTTTTATGAAACTAGGTGTTACCGCGGTTTCACCCGCGGTAATTTCGAAATTCCCGCGGGAATACCGGGATAAAAGTACCCTATGTCCTTCTCTGTACCTCTGGAAACGGGCATGAAAAACTTGCAAAATTTATTGATGATCGGTTGAGCCGTTAAGTCGTGAAAGCGTAACAAACAAAAAAACTCACTTTCACATATATAATATTAGTAAGGATTTAATAAAAAAATCGACATGAACGCGACTACCTACTTATTAGATACTAGCTGTCCCCCGTGATTTCACCTGCGGTAAATTCGGAATTCCCCTGGGAATTTCAGGATAAAAAAGGACTTATGTCATTCAGGACTACCGTATAGTTTACTTTAAGAATTTACTAAATCAGTTCAGTAGATCCCTACAACGTCACAAATACCACGTCACAAACTCACAAACTTTACCTCTTCATAATATTATAGCTGTGCCCCCCGGTTTCACCCGCTTGAGTATTGGAATTCCCGCAGGAGCTACTAAGTAGCCTAATTTACTCCTTATAGTATCAGCTAATTAGCAATGAAAGTCCCGTCATAATTTGTGCAACCGTTTCGGCGTGTGAGTTTCGGAATTCCCGCAGGAACTTCAAAGTAGCCTAATTTACTCCTTATAGAATCAGAAGAAAGAATTTTTTAAATCAGTCCCGTAGTTTTTTAGTAAAATCGTAACAAACAAACAAAAAATCAAATCTTTCCTCTTTATAATATTAGTAGGAAGTTCCCTAGGATACACTAAATCATACTACACTAAATTGCACCCTAAATCGACCAATCTAGGGTACATTTTAATGTAGAGTCATCACTCGCTCTCTCTCACACACCGACCCTAGATTGGTGCCGACGCGATTACACTGCCCTAGATCGTAACCAATTTAGGGAGAAGTCGATTGATTTCACTAAATTGGATTCTAACTGTTCTAAACTTCGATTAAACCTTCCGATTTCCTAAATTGGTGTCGGACAAATTGTAAAGTACTTGAAATATTCTAAAAGTCTTCCACCAAATCACCAACGACATTAAATTTCGCCAGATCTGGTGAAAAGTGACAACACTGCCGAATTGGCAGTCCAATTTAGTGTAGTGTAATCACTCGTTTCCGATTTAGGGCCCTAGATTGGTGCCTTGAAATTGTAAAATGTAATAAGCGCTTTAGGGAAAATAAGATTTATAAAATAGTTAAACAAATCCGGACACCGGAAATCGCTTTATTTAAATTTGTTTTAAATAAAGCGATTTCCGGTGTTCTGCTCCTCCTGTAAAATTTATTCAGCTGCAATTACCTACTTTGTTTTACCGTAGGGCAGCCGCTTTTTTATCGAACCTACCTATACTTTCACTTCACTTCACTTCACGTATATATTTAATACGTGTTTTTGAAGTCAACAGGAAAATTCTTATATCACAAAAAGAAACGTCTGTTTTATACATATTTACATGTAGGTAATTGTGTAGATACATGGACCAATTAAACTACTTTAAACTAGTTTAATTGGTCCATGGTAGATACTAGGTATACGTAACGATTAATAAATAATAGGTATATGTACTTATATCGATAACGTTTTTTGAAACTTGAACATTTATTTTGTAATTCATTGATTTTTTTAGCGAATACGGGAGGGCTACTTGGCCTGTGTATGGGGTTCAGTGTAATGAGCGCGGTGGAACTACTCTACTATCTGACCTTAAGAACTTGGTGCATGGTCCTTCGACGTCGGCGAAAGCAGCGACTGGCTACGCGAACTAGTGATTAATGTATCATTAATGCAACATATCCTCTTGTGTTATGAATAAAATGAACATATTTTACTGCTTTAAATTCTACTTGTTCCTCCGTGGTGTCACCCGCGTGGAATTCGAGACTCCCTCACGAGTTTTCCGTTTAGGTGTACCTTTCTTTGAGTAGACCTATATCATAGAAATCTGTCCCGAGATTATGTCACTAGACATTGGTATTGATGCCTGCTATATTTATTTAGTCCTTTATTGCACATAAAATAACAATATTACGATACCTAAATAAAAGGAAAATGGCGGGCGGTCTTATCGCATTTTTTTTTGTGACGCTACCCTAAAGCTATAATCAAAATAGCAGCCAGTAAGAATGCCAGGCTCCATAGTCAATCAAATCCCTTTCTTCATTCATACATTAGTCGGAAAGGGGGTATCAAGTGGAAAAGGAATCATTATTCACAGTAATGACTAACTGTTGGAGCACTAGCTCACTCATCTAAACTAGAGTCAGGCAGTTAATATGGGCAGATTAATATTAAACAAAGATTTTGCTTACATTTTTCTAAGTAAACAGACAAACAGATTTAACCGCCGCACTCAGAGTCGACTTTAATGATGACTTAGTTAAGTATAGATTTTTAAAACAAAACTGCCGCAATCAGACAAGTTTAATAAATTAATGTTAATTGGCATTTAACTAATTAAGTTACATCTCATTAAATGCCAATTAACATTAATTTACTGAACGTCTCTGATTGCGGCAGTTTTGTTTTAAAAATCTATACTTAACTAAGTAATCATTAAACTCGACTCTGAGTGCGGCCGTAAGAAACCCTTTTTGACCTTTTAACTGCTGTATGCTTTACAATTGAGGTTATTCTATTTCGTTTAATAATATTCACGCCAAAAAACGAACCTGCTGACTTTGTCCTTCAAATTATAAGATATAAACAAAATCACTATTTAGAAACAGAAGTAAAAGTGTTTACACAGCTTTCCTCCCTTTCCGATTAACAATTTAGTTTTAAATCAATAATTTACATAAAATATTGTAAATAAAATTGCTGAATATAAATTTTAAATCATGTTTATATTACACACCTAACTACAATAATCACATTAATATAGAACTAATTTCGTACTTACAATCATAATTTATACACAATAATTTCAGTCTTAAAAACATTTACCAACACAAAAATATCAATTACTTTGTGCTTTTCTTATAATGAATTAGTTTTTCCTAACACAGTGGTGGGCATATAGTATGACCCGCGGGCCAACTCCAGTCCGCGAAAGGATTTAATCCATCCCGCGGCGGTCTTTTAAAATGTATAGTAATGAAATTTTGACAGTCATGCATGGGTATACTAGTTAAGTTAGTTAGTTAACCGCCGCACTCAGAGTCGACTTTAATGATTACTTAGTAAAGTATAGATTTTTAAAATAAAACTGCCGCAATCAGACTAGTTTAATAAATTAATGTTAATTGGCATTTAACTAAGTTACATCTCATTAAATGCCAAATAACATTAATTTACTGAACGTCTCTGATTGCGGCAGTTTTGGTTTAAAAATCTATACTTAACTAAGTAATCATTAAAGTCGACTCTGAGTGCGGCGGTAAGTTAGCCAGCTATACTAGTTAAGTCGTGTAGATTTCAAAACAAGATGTATTTTTTCTATGAATATGGCCCTCCTTCAAAATTTCATAAACTTTCTGGCCCTTCGTGAAGAAAGTTTGCCCACCACTGCCCTAACAGATGGGATGATTGAGATACAGACAATGGAAATACACTCACATTAACCAAGTGTGGAACCGCCTAATGGGCACAGTGGCCATGCCCACAACTCTAATTGAGGTTGATAGGGCAGGGTTACATCAAATGAATTGGTAAAAAAAACAAATGAACCGTGCGTGATTTGGAATGCGATATAATGCTTTCAAGCTGTAAAAGTGTGTGATAAGCATACAAAACAAATTTTCATATAGCCGTGCCCACAACCTTTTTTGGGTGCTGGATCGACACCTGTCATTAACTAACAAAAATCAACAATCAATGCTCCTATTTAATAAATATACCTAGGACTGTTGGCGGGGAGGTCCCTGTGACGACGGCGCGGGTGGCGCGGGCGGCGCGGGCGCATCAGGTGGCTGTAGAGTTTTGGTGCGCCGACGTGTGTAGTGTTGCCACAACAAAATAGCCTGGTCGTCCATGAATTTACATACCTAAAAGTGATTAATGATATGAGTGACAAAAACTTTCAATAATTATTTTCTAATAACAGAGTAGTGTTTTTTTAGGTTTTAAGGTGGTTTGCATGACAATAAGAAAGAATACTCCAAGTCCTCAAGTAGTCTAGATTCGAATTTAGATGTTCGACTTGCGCAGAAAAAATCACGTGGCTTTAGTCACCCATGTAAACTTCAAACTGAGGATCTTTCATAGTACCTAGACTAATAACTAAAATAATAATTTTGATTTTTTACATTCAGTTTATAACCAACCTGTGCCGAGACACATTCCTTTCTAAATGACTCATGCTGCAGCAATTCCAAGAAGTGCAGACACATTGGGTACTTGAGGTAGCGAGCATACTCTGGCTCCCTCCAATATTGCAGGTAGTGGAGATAGTTAATAACTGTCTGTTCCTTCAGATAACCCCGTTGGGCTAAAACTGAATAAAATATAATAATAAATTGCATCGTCATCAAACGAAAATCGATTTGACTAACTACTTGTGTATGGTAAAAGATAAATTTTTGCATCAACAATAAAGACTCTTATGTCTCTACCATCAGCATTACACCAAGTTATATAATTATCTATTCTATGTTGGAATTACATCTTTAACCAATCTAAAAGTAAATAATGAGTTAAAAAACCATAATCAGATGGTTACTTTAAAACTTACAGTGTATGTAGTTTGGATTTGCCAAACATTGTACAAACTCAAGCTCAACTTGAAACCTTATTCTGTTTTGCTCTTCCGTTTCTGGCATTGCTAAAACAGACAAGGTACAGTAATTAGGTACATAATACAATTATTTAAGAGACTAATTACATAAAGGCAATGAGTAGTAGGTACTTAAATATCATTGATTCAAGTACTTTAATTACCTTTTCCAGCCATCATTTTGTATCAAATACAGACTACCCGTTTTCACTTTTCAGCCAGGCAAATGGAAACAAAGATCATATAATCACTTCGTAATGGAAACGCGAAGAAACTATCACAAATTAACTAGGAAACTATTCGGCAAAAGAAAATAGAAATTAGGTCTTCAGCACAAATTAACTAGACTTATGTCCACAGACGAATAAGAGCAAGAGAACATACTTAACTTATGTCCACAATTTTTTTTTTTTTGTAAAGTTTACCCAAGGAAGTTATAAGTACTGTTGTACGTAGTACTTATAACTTCCTTGAGTTTACCCCTCTCGGGGAAGGCAGAAGGAAACTTAGTCCATATAGCCAATTCATTAATATTTTTCTTCTTTTGAAGTTATTTACATCGAAACTTTTGGCAACAAATCTTCACAGTTGAACCTTAATAGGACGCTCTGTGGGAAGTTGTATAGTAAAACAAAAACCTCCCGATGAACCCCCTATTTCATCTTATTTCACTGTTTCCGCACATTATTCAATACTAATGGATCACTATTATGCAAAATCCACCATATTCACACAATATTAATCACGATAAACTAATTTGCAAAACAAAGAAATAAAACTGACATCCACTCTGCTAGAAATCCCGCCCAAATCCCGTAGTGATTTATATGATCTTTGCCAAATCCCGCCAAAAAACCCTTATGTCCACAAATTAACTAGACCAAAGAGATTTCTTTTTTTTTGTGAAGTTTACCCCTTTCGGTGAAGGCAGAAAGAAACTTAGTCCATATAGCCAATTCAGTGGTATATTTCTTCTTCTGAAGTTATTTACATCGAAATGCATTGATGAGATGCATTTCGATGCTTTACCGGAACTTTTGGCAGCAAATCTTCGCAGTTGAACTTTAATAGGACGCTCTGTGGGAAGTTGTATAGAAAAACGAAAACCTCCTGGCGAACGCCCTATTTCGTCTTATTTTACTGATTCCGCACACTGTCCATCACTATTGGATCACTATTATGCAAATTTCACCATATTCACACAATATTAATCACGATAAACTAATTTGCAAAACAAAGAAATAAAACTGACGTCCACTCTGCTTAAAATCCCGCCAAATGTCCCTAGACCAGAGAGAAGGTAATCACCACAAATTTACTATAAGACATGTAATCACTAAATGTCTGTCAAAATAACCACTACATGTCTGTCTTCAGGCACCAAAGATCATATAATCACTGTCAGGCACCAATTATATAGACCTCAGAAGAATAACTGTTATTGTTCTGAGATATAGACTTATGTCATGCTAAAAGTACTCTGTGTCTATAGACTTATGTCTTCAGTCTTCAGTAATAATAATCAACGAACTACTACAAGCAAGCGTCCATACCGTGTCCCTTCAAACTTTGACATTGGCAGAATCACCGTCAAATCGGTGGAGCCATAAAACCACAAATTGAGTTGTAAGCACGTATAGTTAACTTATTATACTCTTTGGTTGTAAGTACTAAAATTACGAACTGCAACGCTCAGAGCGGTGCGTGCCGTCATGCCGTGTGAACTACTTATGTAGTAATATAATACTACAAATTAGTACCTATGTAGTTAAAGTTTATCGAATAGCATCAGCTGATGTTATCGACTTTTAGATAGATAGATAGATAGATGTTTTATTCTCTCTTTTAAAATTTACATTTAAATTTTATGCCAAAATATAAATAAATTCACAAAAGAGATTGTCATTAATAATTATTTTACAAATTCTATCATAAAATGGTAAAAGCTGATAATAGCGACAATAAAAAAGTCAAGTGTAAAAATTTGACCAAAATAAACAATTTAAATAAATAAAAATATGTCATGAATACTCTTTTACAGAGTACAATGATTTATCCAATAAAAGGTTTTTCAGTCGGCGCGCAAATGTTTCGTCCGAGGTTTCATTTTTAATGTCTACAGGTAGTTTTTCATATAGGGTAGGACCGATAACGCGCGGATTTCTGTCCATCAGTGCTAAACGTCGTGGCACCACCTTAAGTCGCCCTGTCTGTCGGGTTACTCTTCCAGGAATACCGATCCGCCCAAAATCACTCAAGTTGCGTCGTGTGAAAATTACTACGTCAAATATGTACTGTGAATAAAGCGTCATTATTTTATATTTCGTGAATAGATCTCTGCATGAATGACCCAGTTTAACTCCTGCTAATATGCGCACAGCTCGTTTTTGCATCCTAAACACCCTGTCCGAGTCTGTGGAGTTTCCCCAGAGTATTATGCCATACGATAAGATGGAATGAAAATATGCATGATAAATTTGTAATAGTGCTTCCGGGGAGATTATAGGCTTGAGCTTTCTCATCGCAAACACGGCACCACTCAGTTTTTCACTAAGTATTTCAACGTGATGTTTCCAGTTTAGGTTGCTGTCTATGTTAAAGCCAAGAAACCTGCTAGTTGCAGAAACTGGCATTGGAGTTTGTATGGTAGGGGACGTAGTGGAATTTCGAGCTGAGAATAACATCACGTTGGATTTGGTAATGTTAAGAATGAGACCGTTTGTCGTAAACCATCTTTGCAACTGCTCACAGGTGGTTGCGATCCTTTTCTCAAGTTGTTCGTATGTTGGTGCGCTAACTATGACCGTGGTGTCGTCCGCAAACAAGACTATCAAGCCATCAGAGATACAGGTCGGTAGGTCATTTATAAACGTGAGGAACAGAGTGTTTCCTAACGCTGATCCCTGCGGTATTCCGATCTGTATGGCATTTTAACTATTAAATCCATCGTTACTTAGGTATCCCTTACGAATGTTCTCATAGTCGTCCATGGGTTGTGGCCCCTAGTTAATTTCCTTTAGACATAAGTCTAGTTATTATTAGTTAATTGTGGTTAATTTGTGACACGGCCTAAAACGTAGTAATTATTTGCTCAGTGCCACGGCCCTTTAGGATATGTGTGTCTGTGTTCTGTGGCCACATAAGTCTGTGTGTGAAATCAGTGAAATGAGATGGAAAGAGGTGTTCACTGGGAGGTTATCGTTTTATAATACTATACTAGTAACTATTAGGTATTTCTTTCTACGAAGCATAGAAAAGAAAGAAGATCTGAACTGGTTGTATGGACTTAGATTCCTTTGCCTTCTCTAAAAGGGGTCACAAACTGGTCACACTGATGATGAATCAACCATTTTTTTCTCCAAAGGGCGCGTACCCAGGACCGTAAAATTATTAAAAAAAATCAATCATTTTTTCACCCGCCTACGTCAGTGTTGCCAACTTAGGGGTTTCCCCCCTAGATTTAGGGGGAAAATGAATGCAATGGGATTTTTTTAGGGGGATTATATTTTTAGGGGTTTTTTGACTTATAATATTTTTTTCAAATTTATATATATTTTTTTCACCCAGAAAAATAGAGGTATAAAAATATAGGGCCTGAAGTAAAGCAATCTAGCCAACCATGTTTATTTGTTGATTCAACGGCTTCTTATTATCAGTGTTTAACATAAACATAATAGGTATAGTAGAGAGGTTTTACTTACTTTATCGTTATTAATATTGTGTGAGTTTGCATAATAGTGATTCATTAGTGATGAACAGTGTGCGGAAATAGTGAAATAGGTAAGATAAAATGGGGGCGTTCGTCGGGAGTTTATCGTTATATGCAACTTCCCACAGAGCGTCCTATTAAGGTTTACTACGATCAATAGGAAAGCCGTAATTTCGAAAAATTAAGAATTTCTTAATTAGCATTTTGATAATAAATCTACATTTTGTAATTACGAAAAAAAGATTGGTCGTAAAAAAAGAGACATTGCTTTTGATTGAATTGTTTTTTTTTTAAGACCATTAATTTCACCTTAATGATTTAGAAACTAGGCAAACTTGGCGCTGCTATTTACTAAAAAGTTTTTTTTTTTTTAATAATATTATTGTATTTAGGGGGATTTAGAGGTTTTTGACTTAACTTTTAGGGGTAAATATTTTTGAGGGTTGGCAACACTGGTCTACGTTTTTTTCAATTTCTTTTATCGCATTAGTGATTGGACAATGGTGAATGGATTATGTACTGTGAATTTGTCTTTGTTCTGTGTCGTTCGTATGTAGGCAAGTGATAACCTTCTCTCTGTATGTAGGTAGGTAGGTACCTATTTGTTTTCTTAGTTTTTATTTCATGTGTATTTTAGTGATTACCTTCGCTCTGTTTATAGCTAATAAACAAAAATCAGTTTTCTTTGGACCAGATTGTGAATATTTCTTGAAAAATGTCCGGTCACAAGTATATTAGTTCAAGCAAATTGTTCGATGACGACGATGTTGATGACGAAACGTTCGTCAACAGCTACCACGCGAGGAATCCGCCTCGCCAGCCAACTGTTTCAGCCTCTCCTTACGGGGGGGCTGTGTCGGACTTAGAGCGCCAGCGACAGGCAATGCTGCAGAGACAGCGTGAAATAGAACAGCGAACGTTGGACTCTTCCTCTCGAAGTATAGGCATACTTCGCGAATCTGAAACAATCGGGATAGCTACTGCTGAAGAACTCGTGCGCCAGCGAGAACAACTTCAAAACACTAACAAAAGGCTCGACGAAATCAATACAAACCTCAATTACAGTCAAAAACATTTAAATGGTATAAAATCCGTTTTTTATGGTTTTAAAAACTATATTTCTGGTAAATCAGACCCGACACCGCCACGCAGTCAACAGTCGCCAGATCCTAGGAGCAAACCAGGTACAAGTAGCAGTAGGTTAGAAGAAACCATATATAATACTCCACAGCAAAGCAGTGAAAGTCGTTACGAAACTCATGCTTCAACTCGTTTGCGCGGCTTAGACCAGCCCAGTTCTGCTTCTAAAAGTGTGACTGACAGTCAACGTGCTAGTGATATATTAGATGCCAACTTGGATGAGATGGTGCATGCCATAACTAGACTTAAAGGGCTTGGAGCAGCTCTAGGAGAAGAGATTGATGATCAAAATCGCCTCTTAGATACTATACAGGATAAAGTTGAGGTAGCTGATATAAAAATTGGCAAACAAAATAAAGACATGAACAAACTCCTTGGTAAATGATGTCATTAGATTTCAAGTGGGTCAATTGATCAATTACAGATAGGAATGTAACAGATAATTAACAATAATTACATTGTGTTATTTATAAAAAGATTTTAAGTTAAATTAATATGTTTAAACTTAAATAGTTATATTTATGGGGCCATTCCTTATTTACATAAGGTCCTGCGAAGGATCCAGCAATTCCAGCAGTGGTTTAAAATCCTCACCTCTGGGGAGAATGAGTGTCTTACAATGAAGAGTGATGGGCACTTCAGAGCAGTGTTTGTTAAAGGAACAGAGTCTACTCATTTATATGACATACATATTATTTAAAAAAAACCATTTCAAGCTTATTAAAAAAATGATGTGAGTAGGGAAAGGGGAGCTCAAGAAATCTTGTCCTTTAGTAGGGAAAGTAAATGGCCAGTCACCTTTATGTAAATAATGAATGGCCCCTCATGTATTAATAAACACATTTAGTTTATATGCATAAAGAACATAATATGCACTGTTTTAAAAAATATACATTGAATTTAATAGGGTACTTGCATGAAATTTATTATTAAAAAATTGTGTCAATATTTTAAAAATAGAGTCTTAGAAAAGCATTATTGTGAAAAATTTACTAAAAAAATTTCAATAGTTTCCAAAATATTCAACTTTTAATTTTATGAAACGGAACGTTGCAATGAAACACCAATCGCAGCCACGCTTGACACATGACGTCACTTTTATTTTTTTATGAAACATTTACCTCTTTCACAGAAGGCAAAAGAAACTAAGTGCATACAGTTCACACATATTCTCCATTTTCTGAAGTTTTTTACTTTGAAATGCATCAGTAAGATGCATTTCGATTCTTTACTGGAACTTTTGGAAGTAACTAGGCTATTTGACTATTTTTTTTTTCTTAGTCCGTCTTGTAGATTAATAAAAAATATTGCACACGTATTTTTTCTTTTTTTACGTAATCAAAAAATAACAGAGATACATTGAGTTGAAATTTCGCGTGACGTCACTAACTAGTGCGGTTTGTATGGCGGCTTTAGCGGTAAGTGACGTCACGAGCCCCCACCCTAAACTTTAATGCCTTTTATCTCTGTGTATTTTCATTTATTTGAAAAATAAAAAAATACGTGTCTAATGATTTTTAATTTTCTAAAAGACGGACTAATTAAAATTTTGATTTTCAAAAGTTGTCAACATCCCTATTCAACCTTAATTTCGCTTTTGGATATTGAAGTTATCTGTCTGTCAGTGTCACATGACCCTGTCAATACGACAGTGACATTTCTATCACAGATGAATAAGGCGTAATTTTGAACTAGTGACGTCTAGTGACGACTAGTGACGTCATGACGACAGTGGGCTGCCAACTGAAAACCAGCGCTAGGTGTTCCCGCACCTAGCTAATGCTGAGTTGGTGACCCTTTCGGCAGAGCATGCAAGAGATATTATCTATGTTTCTTAAGATTAGGCACTGTTGATGTTTGTTTCTTTTTCTTGTGTGTTGTGCTGAAATAAATGTATTTTCTTCTTCTTCTTCATGCCGCGTTTCGGCGGTAAAGTCTAAAGTAGGAACTTTGAAACGCTCTATTTAATTAATTTATGCACATATTTTTTTTCTTTTTCTTGCTTTGTTTAAGTAGACCATATATCTTTAGAATAGACCAAAAAAAAATTCATGCAAGTACCCTATTGATTATACAGTTACGACTTATTAAGAGCCTGTCCAGGTGAGGCGTTTTACGTGCGAGTCGAGAGTCCTTCCCAGTCCTTCGCGTTGCAAGCGTATTACGCGCGAGAGCATCGATCTATGTGGCTCTATTATCTCGGAAACACGCGCGTTCTCGACTCTAACGTAAAACGCCTTATCTGGACAGGCTCTAAACCTATCAATAAATTGCACACTTTTATGTGGTCTGCTCGATGTTTAATTAGTTCTAATTATAGTTAAAAATTTATATATAGCCAATTAGTTTTATCCAATCAAGGCTTTTATACATTATTATTCATCATCAAACCTCATTGTTATAATAATTATTAGATAATTTATTTGAAAACCATTCCACATATGTTTTTTATCTATGTATATTGTAGGTATGTGTATAAATAAATGTTTCCCTGAGTACCTACCTAATTTGCTTGCCAAAATAGTATGGTTTTAGTTATTCAAATGGCAAAATATGTATGTATAATACCTACCTACCTTTCTATAACTACCATATTCTTGTGAGTTATTTTTAATTTCTAACTACCTAAATCAAAGATTTTTGTAAATTCTAATTTCGTTATTATTATATTATTTTTTATTTCATTATAGACAGCAAATATTTAAATAAATAATTAAGTTACTAGAATTCTATGCTTTGGTTTCCTTCTATCCAAAGATTTCTCTTTGATTTAACATAATATCTACCGGATCTCACATTTAAATGGTACAGTAAGCATCAAAGTTGTTAAGCAATTTCAGGTATTGACATAGTGGTAGGTACACATTTGAAGTGACTATAATCATCTATGCAACAAAAGATTTCTGATTATCGTGAGCCCCCAGTGTTTTAAATATAACTGATCACACATATTGTCACATATTTTTAAGCAAACAGTCGTTATTAAACAGCCGACTCAATGGTATCATGCTAAGATACCTACATTTAACAATTTTTCGAAATGATATTGACGCATAAATATGATATTCTTGTTGAGTAGATGTTTTTTGTGTGTGTAAAACTAACTGACTACATTGCTCCTACATATTATCTGCTGTTGACTATAGGTACCTACCTATAATAAGGAATATATTATAATGTTAAAACAAAAAACTGTTGATGATTCATAAAATAAGAATACAAGTGAGCGTTACTAGCTGGCCCCCGCGGTTTCACCCGCGTTAGTTTCGGAGTTCCCGCGGGAAATCCGAGATAAAAAGTACCCTATGACACTCAGGATCACTTTAGCTTCCTATCTATAATAAGTAGATCCATAGATAACAACTCAGGGTTCCTGCAGGAATTCCAGGATATTAAGTACCATATATGTCACTCAGGATCACTGTAGCTTTTTATAAGTGAAAGAATTTTTAAAATGGGTTCAGTAGATCTAGAGATTACCCCCTACTATCTTATAAACATATGAACTCACAAACTCCTGATTTCCCGCGGGAATTCCGGAATAAAAAGTACCCTATGGCACTCAGAATCACTGTAGCTTTCTATAAGTGAAAATTTTTTCAAAATCGGTTTAGTAGATCCAGAGATAGCTGTTCCTCCGTGGTATTACCTGCGGGAAATCCGGAGTTCCCGCGGGAATTCCGGAATGAAAAGTACCTGCCCTATGACACTCAGAATTACTGTAGCTTCCTATAAGTGAAAGAATTTTCAAAATCGGTTCAGTAGGTCCAGAGATTACCACCTACAACCTCACAATCTCCGGAGTTCCCGTGGGAATACCGGGATAAAAAACCCTATATCACTCAGGATCACTGTGGCTTCTTATAAGTGAAAGAATTTTTAAAATCGGTTCAGTAGATCCAGAGATTATCCCCTACAATCTTACGAACACACGATCTCACAAACTCCGGAGTTCCCGCGGGAATTCCGAGATAAAAAGTACACTATGTCACTCAGGATCACTG
Source organism: Zygaena filipendulae (assembly GCA_907165275.2). NCBI lineage: Eukaryota > Metazoa > Arthropoda > Insecta > Lepidoptera > Zygaenidae > Zygaena > Zygaena filipendulae. Next base: position 3,603,013 of record OU015668.1, read on the forward strand.
TAGCTTCCTATAAGTGAAAGAATTTTCTAAATCAGTTCAGTAGCTCCAGAGATAGCTACTCCCCCGTAGTTTTACCCGCGGGAATTTCGGAATAAAAAGTACCCTATGACACACAGGCCCCCTATAAGTGAAAGAATTTTCAAAATCGGTTCAGTAGATCCAGAGATTACCCCAACAACGTCACAAACTCACAAACACAAACTTTTGCTCTTTAATTTGAGCTCTGCTCCGCTGCCGGCCGGTAGCACAACTAGGTTTAGGTTTTTATAATATTTATTATATTGTAAATTTATACTGTAAAAAACCTTAATTTAAGATCAATAAATGAATAATAATAATAATCCACTTCACAACACACAATGCACATACAACAAACAATACATATAACACATATTAGTATAGATAAATGTATAATACACCTAATACGCCCCTACCTACAATACAGGAATATTTTTTATTCAGTGCGCAAACTTTTACAAATTAAACTTAAAGAAGTTTTAATAAACACTATTTTATTTTGATAAGTCTTAGTACAAAAAAGTACTATTCGCCGCCACCAACACTGCGCGCGAAGCGGTTGGTATTTACGTGGGTTACAATGTACCGACAGCTGATCGAGGTCATTCACCCCTGCTGCAACACCCCCGCGTACGCCGCACGGCGCGCGCGCCCATTGATATTATTACGAATAGATAGTGTCCATATTTTGCAAATTTAAAGCCAGGTAAAAAAATATAAAAAAGTTTTGAACAAATAATGGAAATGTGTTTTATTACTGATACTGAACCACCAAAATTTTTTTGCGCATTGCTTAAAAAATATTCCTGTATAAGTAGGTACATGCCCATTCGAACTACATACAGTACCTACCTACCCAATGATAAACAGTACCTATAAGAATGGTTTTCCGCAAAATCTAATTTGGTTATTTTGGTAATCTGACTCATCTGAAAAAGCCAAATTGCGAATCATAATAGGTATAGTAGTAATTATAAATAAAAATAGACGAAAACGAGATTTGCAGCGGCCAGCGATGATAGCAGTCCAAAACAAGAGTTTTGATCACGATCACGATTTGACGATTTGATTGGACGATTTGAGGTGACCAATTCGTTAGATAATTAGTTTTCTATGCGATAACGATTGTAGAATGTCAATTTAGCTAAGGGGGCAGTGGTTGATGCGTTCGGATCAAACGCTGCAAGTCGAAGATTCAAACCCTTCAATGAGCTTTCGGTGAAGAAAAACATCGTGAGGAAACCATAGCATGGTGGTAGGGCACTTTCTAGAGCAGTTTCACTAGATTCGGATTGCTTTTTCCGATGCAGCGACGTTAGTTGTTGAGGAGTTCTGCTGGTAGGGTAAGGTGGTACACAGTGGTTAACTTTTTTTTCTGATATGATTTTTATTATATGATTATATGATTTTTTTTTTCTTTTAATTCGGGTTCGGCTTATGTTAGAATATTGTATTTGATACCAAATTGTAGCGAGTTTATCATAGTGTAATAATAATTTAGATAAAAAAGCTTTTTTTTTTTAATGGAAATTGATCCACTGTGTACCGTGAGGTTTCTACAGTGGCTCATCCTAAAGTACGCTGTGGATCATGTAGTACACAGTGGATAATTAGATGTTACACCTCAAAAATTAAACAAACGATATACTTCACAAAACAGTTTTAATCGATCTTGAAAAAAAAACAAACAAAATATAGCATCTTCTGCTAAACATAACATTAAAAAATTCTTCATCTTCATCACAGTTCCACTTCTTCAAATGTTGCTTTTCGGAAGCAAATGAACGATTTACTATAAAACATACCCAAATCGCTATAGGTGTACCTATAATTTTTGAAGAGTTCCCTCGATGTCTCCAAGATCCCATCATCAGATCTCGACTTGGTGGCAATGGGACCTAATTGGATCTAAACCCTTTCAAACAAAAAAAAAAATCAAAATCGGACCAACCGTCTTCGAGTAATCGGTGAACATACATAAAAAAACACACAATCGAATGCATAACCTCCTCCTTTTTTGGAAGTTGGTTAAAAACAAGTGACACAACCTTAAATAACAAGTACACAATGACTCATGATTCACTGTGAACCATAGTGGAATGATCCACTGTTAACGCGGTCGCCATTTTAAATTGAACATCACAGTCACACTACTATAACCTACATATTCAGAGACATTTTCGTGCAAAAACATTCTTGAATATGCCTACTATACGAATACTTTATAGAAAAAAGAAACATATCTAAGAAAAAATAGTTAGTACAGTGTATATCTTACCTTCAAATTGTTTTTTTTTTTCGTCAAAAACAGAAAATAGTTTGTCTCTACTACAATTCGTGTCGCGGACGCCGCGCAACTAGATTGAACACGTTCGCGCTGCGAGAGCTACCGACGAGTGAAAGAGACGTGTGTATATCTCTGTTAGTTTGACGTAGAAAACTGGTGCGCCACTGTTCCTGCTATAACCACTGTGTACCACCTTACCCTACCTACTTCACCGCCCATCCACTTGGCCATATGCATTGTGACGAGCATAAATTGTTTAGAAACGATAACCACACTATAATCGAATCGGAACCCGTGAAATACACACATCAAAAGTGTCTAGGGATCAAGCATTTTTATGCGGATTTCTCGAGATTGAGATGTGGCTTTGTAGTAAATTTATGATTTTATAAATTTATATGGATCCTTTTTGGTGCATTACATAATTTGAATCAGGAACTGTCAATCAAATTCGAGTAAAAGATGAAAATCAGCTGTCAATATTTTCCCTATAAAAACATACAACGCATTGAAGACATTATTAGTGCTACTGTTTCCCTACTACTGATTAAAACCAACGTTATTATGGAGCGGCGACGTCATTTAAGCAGGGAAGAAATGCTCAGAGCCGTGGGAATGATAGAAGCTGGTTCCCGGCAACGTACTGTGGCTTTAGCTCTGAATACAAGTCAGAGTGTTATCAGTTGACTTTGGACACGTTACCGAAGCACTGGTACCGTGGCTGAGCGCCATGGAGGACGGTATCGCTGCACCACACGGAGACAAGACCGATACATTCAAATCTTAACTCGAAGAGCTCCAACAATAACCGCCATGATGTTAGCCGTGAGGCTTCATCACTCTTCAGGGAACTTAATTAGCGACCAAACAGTCAGAAACCGCTTGCATGAAGTGAACCTTCATTCCCGAAGACCGCTACGGGTACCACCTATAGCAATGCACAATCGTAGGATTCGATATCAATGGGCTCTTGAACATAGAAATTGGGCAGAAGAACAATGGCGTTTCGTGTGCTTTTCTGATGAGTCTCGTTTTGGTATGAGACCGGATACAAGACGTATACGACACTGGAGAACCCCTGGACGCCAACAGCGATTAAAATCCTGCCAGGAAGTCCATCCTTATAGTGGTGGAACCATCATGGTATGGGCGGGTATTTGGATCGGCGGAAGAACTGAGTTGATTTGGATCAGAGGCAACCTCAACGCTCAAATTTATGCTGAGACGATTGTATCAGACGTCATCGTTCCTCTACAAGTGCAAATCGGTCCCTTATTTCAGTTAATGCATGATAATGCACGACCGCACACCGCAAGAGTTGTAAGACAGACTCTCGCCGCAGCTAACATCAATGTCCTGCCCTGGCCTGCTCAGTCGCCAGACTTGAACCCGATTGAGCATGCATGGGATATGCTACAGAGAAGAGCTCTGCCGAATATGGAGGGTATCCAGTCGCAAGAAGACCTTTTTTTGTTGTTGCAACGAACATGGGCGGCCATTCCACAGCGTGATTGGGATGAACTCATTTTGAGTATGCCAAACCGATGTTCTTGTGTTGTTAGTGTTCGCGGTAGAAACACGGATTATTAATTGTTTAAGTTACCCAATAAAATTTTAAAGAAAACTGTTATTTCAGTCTTTTTTTCGAACTTTAATGTTAGTGGTTCAAATGTCAAAAATCCCTTTATTAGGAAAATGGAAAATTTCTTTATTAATGCAAAGGTGACTTGGTTTATCGTTACTGTGACAAACGAAAACACTTTATTTGATGAATCCTTAAAGAAAATTTTAATTAATATCAATCAGGAGAAAAGTTATTGCAAAAATATAGGTATGTTGATCCCTAGACACTTTTGATGTGTGTACGTTTTATTGAGTATTTCCGATGACCACTGTGTACTTCATCATCAGTTCCACTCCAAATTTTGCTTTCCGAAAGCAAATGAACGTTTTATTCGCGTGCACCTAAAGTAGTAGGTACGTTTAGGTTCCTTTCAATAAGTGAGACCATGGACCAATTAAATGGTCCATGGTGAGACTAAAAGTTGCACTGAAATCCATTTTAACCCGCTGAACAGCGGGTAATAATGAGTTGTGAATTTGGAATATGAAACTTGTAATGTCTATCGCAAGAGACGACCAAGGAGGTCGAACGTCAAATACTGCCCAAATTGTATGAATAAAGTACCTACTGGCCGGTGAGACTCGCGCCTCAAACAAAAAAAAAATAAAAAGGCGGCAACCTCAGACGAAATAAAAACTTTTTATTTCGTCTGAGGCGGCAACTGATACTGTGCAGTGTGCAGAGAGAAGGTAGGCACCATTATATTATTATGATCTTTGGTAGGCACCTTAGTAGGCACTGAGCAAATAATCACTACGTTTTAAAGGTAGGTAATCACTACGGGTGCTGTGTATGTTTATCTGATATTGCAATTTTATTGATCTCACAAAATGTATTCGTCAAGTAGTAAAGAGCAATTTGCTCAGTGGTAAAGAGAGCACAATATTAACACCAGAATCTGTGAAAATGGACGCAATAAATATTTAGGTTTGTATTATATTAAACAAGCTGTCCCCCGCGATTTCATCCGCAGTAATTTCCGAGTTCCCGCGAGAATTCCGGGAAAAAGTACTCTACGGCCTTCTTTTTACCCCTGCACTAACAGTAGTTTAAGGTGATTAGCTGTTCCCCGCATTAGATCCGGAGTTCCCGCGGGAATTCCGGGATAAAAACTATCCTATCTCTTAGGCAAGTTGGGCCAAATACCTACCTACAACATAGTGACGAAATTTCATCACGATCGATTCCTTAGTTTCAGAGTCCATCGCGGACAAACAACGTGACACGTGATTTATATATATTAAGACTAGCTGTCCCCAGCGATTTCATCCGCGGTAATTTTGGAGTTCCCGCAGGAATTCCGGGAAAAAAGTGCTGTAGTTTACCGTGATTAGCTGTTCCCCGTATTAATTCCGAAGTTCCCGCGGGAATCCCGGGATAAAAACTATCCTATCTTTTAAGTTGGACCATATTATAAATGGTTACAAATTTTTATCAAAATCCGTTCAGTAGTTTCGGAGTCCATCGCGGACAAACAACGTGATTTATATATATTAAGATAACAAATAAATATATTACAGCAATTTCTTATTTCATTTTCTCTATAGAGTGGGATAAAGTAGTGTACCACTCGGCATTAAAATTATTTTTCATTACTCATACTCGGAAAGTAGGTCTGAAGTTGCCTGAGAAGCGGGTTGAAAGTAACCCTTTTCAGCCCTAGGGAGAATCGCTTTCAACTGACAACTGTCAAATTATTAAAAAAAAACTAGGTCTATTTTCACATTTCTATTGAACCATTGTTTCAACTTTCTATACAGCCAGCGCGATGTAAAATTGAAATAACGTAAAGTTTAAGTAGGTATTAATTAAAATAAAATTCACTCACTTTTTCTTAAGCTAATTCCTATTTATATTTTTTTATTTTCTTTAATTAATACTTAATAATTAAAGAAAATATTTTTTTAGGCCGCCACAATGTAAATAAAAAATACTGGCTGAATAGCTAGCCGGCCAAAAAAAAAATTCGGTGGGAAAGTGTCAAGCGACTATCCGATCTTCATTCATTTTTTCTTTAGCTAATTCCTATTTTTATTTTGACTTTCCTTGCATTCGTAATGAAAAGCACAGTGTTACCCTCGGGAGAAAGACTTATTTAGTCCCTCGATCTATTGGCGCCCTCGCTACGCTCGGGCGCCAAACCCCGTCTCGGCACTAAATAAGTTACTTTCACCCCTAGGATAACAATGTACTATTTTCCTCTCGCGATTTCCTTTGAATCCCTCTCTCCGTTCAGGCTTCTATATAAGAATGCTCTAGTATCCTTCACTCCGGTCTGAATTCAAAATAACGCCCTCGCCCTAAAATAGTACATTGTTATCCTAGGGGTGAAAGTAACTTATTTAGTCCCGAGACGGACTAAATAAGTCTTTCTCCCGAGGGTAACACTGTGCTTTTCATTACGAATGCAAGGAAAGTCAAAATAAAAATAGGAATTAGCTAAAGAAATAATGAGTGAAGATCGGATAGTCGCTTGACGCTTTCCCACCTATTTCTTTTTCTTTGGCCAGCTATTCAGCCAGTATTTTTTTACATTGTGCCGACCTAAAAAAAAAATTATCTTTAATTATTAATTAAAGAAAATAAAAAAATATAAATAGGAATTAGCTTAAGAAAAAGTGAATGAATTTTATTTTAATTAATACCTACTTAAACTTTACGTTATTTCAATTTTACATCGCGCTGGCTGTATAGAAAGTTGAAACATGGTTCAATAGAAATGTGAAAATAGACCTAGTTTTTTTTTAATAATTTGACAGTTGTCAGTTGAAAGCGATTCTCCCTAGGGCTGAAAAGGGTTACTTTCAACCCGCTTCTCAGGCAACTTCAGACCTACTTTCCGAGTATGAGTAATTAAAATACAATTTTAATACCTTGTGATACAATCTATTTCAAATCGGACCAATAGTTCCTGAGATTAGCGCATTCAAGTAAACAAACAAACAAACTCTTCAGTTTTGTAATATTATAGTATAGATATATTATACTACAGATATTATGTGGTTCATCACAAAAAGTCCACTCCCACCGGGAATCGAACCCGGACCTCTTGATTAGCTGGTAGGCATGGTGATTAGTTGGTTGGTTGGTTGGTTGGTTAGTAGCACCAAACGGGTCGTCAAAAATACATGTACTTAGCATTAGAGATGGAACGGATATCCGGTAACTGTCCGGTATCCGGCCTTGTTTTCAATATCTGGCCGGATACCGGATAATAAAAAAAATTTGGTAAGTACTTATGTAAAATCATACCACTATAAGTTATGGACATCATTTATTTTTATAATCGCATGTAAAAATGTTTATTAAGTTAGTAGGTACTCAAAATTAACAAAATTGTGGTGAATACCTACCAAATTTTCAGCATTTCTTGGGAAAAGGCGGTAACACCCGAACGCGTCCGAATATTTCCGATCTCGTTCACCGCGCCTATATTCAAGGCAAACTGATCGCGTCATGTAACGCGATAAAGGGCCAAATAACCGGTAGCCGGATATCCGACGCTCCGGCCACGTAGCTTACCGAATATCTTGCCGGTATCCGGCCAAACCTCTATCCGTTTCATCTCTAATATGTACCTACACACAGCCAAAAAAAGAACCTCCTCCTTTTTGGAAGTCGGTTAAAAAAAAGACGTAAAAGTCGTGATGTATGAGTTAGAGGTAATTTAAAATCAGTTAATTATTAGATCACAACAGTATATTGTTACTTAATTAATGCAGTTTTTTGGAGCTAATTAAAATAATAGAAACTTTAAATTATGCAAATTACAACCATATTTTAATGACATTGACTGAACAATAAATAGATCTATTAAAATGCTCAATCAGTGGTTCTTTTTATAGAGAGTGGCACATTACGAAAAGTAAAGAAAATTTTAAGCAGCTACCAGCTAGCAGCAGGTGTAAATACTCCAGAGTGCACACTCGTCACGAATCGCATTCTTATTTGAATATCAATGTTGTCGGTACCTACAACATAATTCGTGCATCGTAAACTATTCTAGGTCAATGATCCTGTTGTTTAATTTTTTTTTTTTTAAACAAATCCCCAAATATTTTTTGATGCACCAATTTCTATGACAGTCTTTAAACACCAGAATATTGTAAGTTGTAAGAATATTGTAAGTTGTAACTGCTTTTTAACAGCAAATCAATAAACTTCTTTTTTGAATTCACAATAGTTCACAATTACTTAATTTTGATTTTTGCTGTTGCTAGTCGTCCACTAAACGAACAAATAATAATCGTTCACAAAACACAAAATGTATTGATCTTTCCTAACAATCCTGACATTCTTTTTCTGTTACGAGATTTGCATGCCGTCAGGTATCATACGTAAGCAGTATGTTATGGTTCACAATCTTTTGACAGTTAACAATCTCGTGAGATAGATTATCATCTAACAGTATTTACAATTTTACAGTAATATATTTACAATATTTTGACCTCTTTTGTAAATTCATGTAGTTTAGTGGACCGTGGACAACTAATAATAATCCACCTAGTGGATGATTAATGACTTCAATTAATTTTTACCAACCTACCTGGTACCTACTAATATACAGGATCAAAAAAAACATCATCAACAACTGTTTCCAAAATCATATCAGTGGTACCATCCTCATGTTCTTTCATATGTTTCTGCAAAAGTTTTTTGCTAGGCAATGTTTTCCCACACATGTTACAGCTGGTCTCTTTACTACTATGAGATTCTTTATGGATCTTCAAACCAGATGACGTAGCAAAACCCTTCAAGCATATTTCACATTTGTGAGGTCTCTCTGTTGTATGAGTATGTGCAATGTGCACCATTAGAGAATATTTTGTTAAAAATCTTCTGCCACAGTTGTGTTCACATACAAATGGCCTTGGCCTATCTTGGCCTGTGTGAACTAGACTATGTGCTCTCAAATATGCTGCTCTTGTGTACTTCTTTGGGCAGTGAGGGCATGCAAATTGTTTTTCGGCATCATGAGTCCTAGTATGCATTACTAAAGTAGATTTTTTTGTAAATCTTTTTCCACAGGTAACACAAACAAACAGCTTACGATTACTTGAATGCTCTAAACGAAAATGCTCTTTAAGTGACTGTCTAGACTTGTAAGTTTTCTTACAGAATCCACATTTGAATTGGGCTACATCCTTGTGTGAAATTAAGTGCTGGCTAAGCCCACCTGATGTATGAAATCTTTTGCCACATTTCGGACATAGATGTTTACGAACATCATTATGTTTGGCCATATGATATCGTAAACCATACATTCTTGTGAATGACCTACTGCAATTAGTACAAGTGAACTTTTTTTCACCCTCTTTTCTAGGTAGTTGCTCAGTAGATGTTATTTCAGTAACAGGTGGCAATGGAGTCAATTCTTTACTATCTGGTTCACTTGATTCGAAGTCTAGTGTTGGGTTGTGATTAAATAATGGAACATCATAACCATGGTCTTGATAAACCACATTTATATCTATAGAATCAATATCAGATCTTTGTAGATTTGTGGGTGATGATCGGATACTTAAAATTTGTGACAATGCTGTATTAGCTTTCAAGCAATTTAACTTGAAAGAATATGCTAGTAGCGCTATTGAAACACAAGATTCACACAACCCTTGCGGCCAGTTTTCTTCATCGTTAGTCTGAAATAATATCAATTATTGCCTCTTTATCATTCACCTACAACATAACTAGTTTGAACTTTATAATTTTCATGTTCTAACACTTTGATTATGATTATTTTGGATATTTACCTCAACACAATTTAAAAATACTAAAATATCAATAAGTTTGACATTGTTCATCTCATATTCAATAGTATCCTGTACGTACATCGTCGTCTCAGATTCTGCAAGACATGTTCGACATATATTTTTTGCCAATGGTAAAATAAGACTTGTAAAAGTTGTAAATTCCATTAGGTAAAAAATAAGTAATAGATTAATAACTAGTCAAATTTCAATTCCAATTTGTGGCAAGGTTTTAAAATTTTATCACAAACGTATAATCATAGATAATACAATTTAATGCAGAGAGAAGGTAATCACTACCACAGACTACTTGAAGTCTTGAACGCTATTTTATCGGCGTTTACATTCGCGCCTCGTTCCTCGTCTTGTGCTTCGTTTCGTGGTGAAGTACGAGGTGCGAGTGTAAACGCTGCCTCGTCCCGTCGCTCGTGCGACCGCGCGATCGATGGAAAAGAGCTGCGGCCGGCGTTCACATGGCGTTCAGTTGTCTTTGAGCTAGCAACAAGGGAGGACGTCGAAGTGTTAGCGACAACAAGACGTCTTTGCTTACTGAGCTTTTACTGCTACTCGATTAATTTTAATAAAAGAAATCCTTACTTATTATTCTTAAAATATATTACAAAGTTTGTATGGATTGTATGGATGTTTGTTACGTTATCATTCAAAAACTACTGAATGATTTTAATGAAACTTTACAATAATACAGCTATAAAAACATCTAATAAAAAATAACAGCTATAGATACCTATTATCATATTCTATATCTACTGTCTGCTATCTGCTCTATAAGATTTTTTACCAAGCTTGGCTAATCATTATTGTATTAATAACGCGCCATCTATGTATTGCTAACAAAAGTTTTTTGAAATTTGAACTGTCCTGTGCCTGTATGTGCGTGATACAGGTTCTCGACGATTTCAACTTTGGGCAACGATGGTTGTGTGCTTTTAAACTGCATAAATGGATTGGTTGCAACTTGCAACAAGAAACGTTTTGGTTTCTAGAATAATAATAATAATTCACTTCACAACACACAGATCTACTTGATCCCACACTAAGATATAAGCTTGTGTCGTGGAAACCAAGCAAACGTGGTGTATACTACACATATTACTACATATATATTTTACTATAGATATATATATACACACCCAGACTGGAAAATGGAACCTTGTGTCCATCACACAAAGTCCACCCCCACTGGGAATCGAACCCGCAACCTCTTGATTAGCGGGCAGGCATGGTGACCATTGCGCCAATCGAGTCGTCAATTATTTTAAAAGAAACCGATAATTTGGGATCCCAAACATAGATTCCACAAAAATAACCAAAAAGTTAACGTCATATGAACTAGATTTTATTAAGAAACTAACTGTGTCCCGCGGTTTCACCCGCGTGAAAAGTTTTTATGTAACAACTTTTTTTTCCTGACATCCGATTTGAATGAAATAAAGCCTATATGTAGATCCAGGCTAAGCTTAATCTACCTGTGAAAACCGCATGACAATCTGTTCACTAGATTCGGAGATTATCGTGAACAGACAGACAGATAAACAGACAGACAGAAAAGATTTTAATAAACCCTTTTTTGTACTTGGTTACTCTTCGTTTATCATCCCCTGTCAATTTTTGTTAAAAATATTCAATGTACAGAATCGCGGATTCTGCTCTTTTATTATAGTATAGATAAATAGATAGATATGTAGACCTCCAACTGCAGTAAACAATAAACCTTTCGACAGCATCTCCTGCGCAAAAAACAGCGATGACACCCGGCGCAGGAGAAGATGATATTAACAATTTTCAAATTGTGTTTTGTTATTTTGTTTGTATATTATTATTTCATATACCTACCTATCGAACAGATGCACACCAGATCAGCCTATTCTCATCTCTTTTCCTGTTGCGGGTCTGCTGGAAGAAATTCCACATGGAATAAGCATGATCCTTGTACATGATTACTTTTATACTTTCTTTCCTTTTTTGTTGTCCTTGTGTGCATTAATTGTTAAATAAATAAATAAATTTCATTTATTTTATTTTTTAAATTATTTATTTAAATTTAAATTATTTATTTTATTTATTTATTTTACACTATTATATTCTAGCGTTTCTTCGCGGTGTCATCCGCGTTAATTTCAAAGATCCTGTGGGAATTCCGAGATAAAAAGTACCCTATGTGTTATTCTGAATTGCTTCTACTTGAAGCATGATCAAAATATTAGCCTTAAATATATTATCCCCTAGCCAAAAGGTTGACTGTTAGAGAATGCCTTAGGCATTAAGTCCGCCTTTTGTACATAAATGTGCAATAAAGTCTTTAAATAAATAAATATTATCTGTGCCTTAAATACATGCATTTAATTTTCGACGTTTACAAAATAATGGTTAACGACATCTCTTGATTATTTCAGGAATAAATGAAATTTTAACCGTCGAGAACCTGTATCACGCACATACAGGCACAGGACAGTTCAAATTTCAAAAAAACTTTTGTTAGCAATACATAGATGGCGCAATATTAATACAATAATGATTAGCCAAGCTTGGTAAAAAATCCTGTAGAGCAGATAGCAGACAGTAGATATAGAATATGATAATAGGCATCTATAGCTGTTATTTTTTATTAGAAGTTTTTATAGCTGTATTATTGTAAAGTTTCATTAAAATCCATTCAGTAGTTTTTGAATGATAACATAACAAACATCCATACAATCCATACAAACTTTATAATATAAAGATTTTAAGAATAATAAGTAAGGATTTCTTTTATTAAAATTAATCGAGTAGCAGTAAAAGCTCAGTAAGCAAAGACGTCTTGTTGTCGCTAACACTTCGACGTCCTCCCTTGTTGCTAGCTCAAAGACAACTGAACGCCATGTGAACGCCGGCCGCAGCTCTTTTTCATCGATCGCGCGGTCGCACGAGCGACGGGACGAGGCAGCGTTTACATTCGCACCTCGTACCCCACCACGAAACGAAGCACAAGACGAGGAACGAGGTGCGAATGTAATCGCCGATAAAATAGCGTTTACACTCGCGCCTCGTACCTGGCCACAAGACGAAGCACGAGGCGAGGTACGAGGCGTGAGTGTAAATCCGGTATCAGAAGAATAGAGTAGGTACTTCCACACTAATCGCTAAACCGATCTATGAATGCATTTTGTGCCAACCATACCAATGCAATGTATGAAGCGGTCATAGAAATTTGGTTAAGTATTCCAAAGTTGGTAAAGAAGTTCGTGCATAAATCCATAGTAAATTTTGATTCAAGGGAGTTAATTTTTGCTACTGTTACAAATCATAGAGTAACCAGATATCAGACAATCAAATATTAAAAAAAGTATATGTGAGTAACTTTAGTATCTCTAAGTAGTTTTTGCTTTGGTACAAATCTGGAAATCTGCTCGCGTGTCTTTTCTGCGCTCGTGAATCATATAGATTACCTTCAGATACGAAATATTACATGTTTTTCATATATTCATTTGAAAAATTTACACTATTTTCATATCAGTACACAAACAAGGTAATTAATATTCGGTTTGATAAGAAATAAATTCTAACCTTAAACCTAATTTAATTCGTATTCATTCTATTCTTAAAATTCAAGTATTTGGTATTGTTAAAAAACTCCTTTAAAACCATTTATGTAAAAACTTTTTACGAGTCTGTCAATGAAGTTATGAATTTTTGAACGGTTGAAGTATAAAATATAAAAGTATAAACTAAACTTTAAATAAATCAATATTAAAACATGTAGGTACTATTCTTAGAATTGTTTTTGTTTTTAGGATAAAAGTTAATTAACCACCATGAGTCGTTTTTTTGCCACGGGAACTGATTCGGAGTCTGAGAGCTCTAGCGAAGAAGAGCAGGTTGTGCAAGCACCTGCACCAGTTTACACTGTAAGTAAATTAAAAGTAATGAAATGAGTTAATCATAACTTATTCCATTAATCCGATTAGGGCATAAGCTGCTTTACCTTCTTTAGATTCCAAATACTAATACAATCTAACAGTGTCAATGGAGGGGTCGTACATTGAATTTAGCAGCAGTATCAGCCTCTGGATAATCTATATTAACCCGGCGAAGATGAACCAGGGTATCTCACACCCTGGTATAATTTAAAAGTCATGTATTTCATCTGGTAATACTAGTTTGCTCAGTAGCTGAAGGCAGCAGAGTTTGTAAGGGGATAGTCATGTGATCACAGTATTATGGGGGTCACCAACCAGGATATTCGTGCGCAAACTTGTCTCGGGTACGTTATACCCTGCCCCATGTGTTTTTTTTTTAAGTATAAAAAAAAGTAAAAAACATTGTATTTTTCTAAATTATTTATTAATTATTATTCTCAATAGGGTACTTGCATGAAATTTATTATGAGAAATTGTGTCAATATTTAAAAAATAGAGCCTTAGAAAAGCGTTATCGTGAAAGATTTACTAAAAAAAATTCAATAGTTTCCAAAATATTCAAATTTCAATTTTGTGAAACGGAACGTTGCAACGAAACACCAATCACAGCCACGCTTAACACATGACGTCACTTTTATTTTTTTAGGAAACATTTACCTCTTTCAGATAAGGCAAAAGAAACTAAGTGCATACAGTCAACGCATATTTTCCATTTTCTGAAGTTTTTACTTTTTATAATGCATTGGTAAGATGCATTTCGATTCTTTACTGGAACTTTTGGAAGTAACGCGACACAGTTAAACCATTGGATATTGAAGTTATCTGTCTGTCAGTGTGACGTGACCCTGTCACGATACGATACGACAGTGACATTTCTATCACCGATTAATAAGGCGTAATTTTGAACTAGTGACGTAATTCCGCGTTTTGGCGGTAAATTCTAAAGTAGGAACTTTGAAACGCTCTATTTAATTAATTTATGCATATATTTTATTTCTTTTTCTTGCTTTGTTTAAGTAGGCCATATATCTTTAAAATAGACTGGAAAAAAAATTCATGCAAGTACCCTATTGTTTCTTATGTATGTGTTTGTGCAATAGAGTATTTATTGATCTTTTTACTTAATATATTAGTGCATAGAACTGGTCGCGAACTTGCTGATCCTTTCCTCCTAGACGAAATGTTTAGTGCAGGCACGGGATATTACTTATTATATTGCTTTGTAACAGACAAGTAAAGTTTTTGTAACACAGTCTTCTACTAAAGCCATAATTATTGATTTCTTTTGATGCATTCCATTAACAATTTCTTCATATTACAAAATACAATCAACAAAATTGAATTAAAAGTAATAGGAATTCTGTTATAATACATTACTTTCTTTATTTATAATTCAGGCAGGCAGTTGAAGCAACCGATAGGTGCCTGTATCCAGTGACACATTACTATTTCTTATCTTTTCAGTTTCAAATATTTGTCCAATCTGTTTTTAAATATGTTAATATTAGGTGCCAAGACTACTTCTTCCAGTAGCCCATTCTAAGGTGCAACCACTCTGTTAGCAAAAAAGTGTTTATGTGGGTTATTCTTGGAGAGGCAGGGTCTTTGCAGTTTAAAGCGATGCCCTCTCAAACGAGTGTTGTTGTCTCTCTTAAGCAGCATTTGAAATTCCACCAGATTATAGTGTCCGCTAAGAATCTTGTACACTTCAATGAGATCTCCTTGCTCTCGTCGCTCTCGAAGGGAAGTTATACCCTTTCGAAGGTGTGTTGTACCCTTTCCAGTAGGTGTACGTCTTTTTCGAAGTAAGGGCTCCAAATCTGGAAGGCATACTCGAGAGTTGGCCTAACATAAGTTTTATAAATTTTTAGCATTATTACTGGCGTAAGAACTCCGAAGGTACGAGGTGGATAAAACACTTTGCTTTCTTCACAATGGTCGTTATATGTTCTTCCCATTTTAGATATTCTTTCACAATTACTCCTAAATCCGTTTGCATCTGAACTGCATGTAGATTGATACCATCCATCTTGTAGAGCAGGCGATTTCTATTTCCTATGTGTAGTGTTGTGCATTTGTTAGTATTTAAATTAAGGAGTCATTCCTTTGACCAATTCATAATTTTGTTCAGATCACTTTGTAGGCGGTCACAGTCAATCAGTGGGTTAGCAAATATTTTAGTGTCATCTGCAAAGAAGCTAACATTACAGTGCAAATAGCGGGGTAGGTCAAATGTGTAGATAATATACAACACAGGGCCCAAGACTTAACTTTGTGGCACGCCGCTGTGAATTTTCCGCTGCTCAGATAAAGCTTCGCCCACTGATTACACGAAAAGTCCGTTGCGCAGAAAAGATTCAATCCACTTAAGAAGTTTTCCTCGTATACCTATAAATTCTAGCTTCTGCCTAGTGGTGGTTATCAAAAGCTTTTTCGTAGTCAAGATATATCACATCCACAGGATCTCTCCTGTTGAAGCTGCTAGTCCAAGATGCCAAACATGATAGTTTGATACTGTAGAACGCCGGGGGTAAAAGCCGTGCTGTTCCTCGCCGATTATTTTATGCTTCGCTAGGTGTTGCCATATATGTTGAACCACCTTTTCCATAACCTTACACACCACGCTAGTCATGCTTATGGGTCTGTAGTTCGACGGTTCTAGTTTACTTCCCTTTTTAAATATTGGTGTCACTGAAGCTGTTGTCCATAATGTCGGCAAGATCCCCGTGTCATAAGAAGTCTGCATTACAATTGATCAGTTTTGAAGTATTGTCACAGGCATCCAGTCCTGGCGCCGCGTCAGGTTTCATACCCTTAATGGCTTGTTGGATATTGTTTGGAGTAAATATTAGGTCACCAATAGAGTCATCAACTTTAAGACACATATCCAATATAGGCATTTCACTCTGTGGTTCCATTTGAAACACTCCAGCAAACTGATCTGCGAATGCTTCAGCAATTTTAAAGGGTTGTGTGACTATTTGATCCTGTTTATTCCACAAGACCGTCGGCATATTGGCTTTTGATGTTATTTGTTGCTTTATGTAGGAGTAAAAACGCTTTGGTCCTGCCTGAAGCAGATTCTCTTCATATATCATTCGCGATGTCCGTCTATGATTTGTCAATTTATACATTTGGAGTAAGTCATACCCTGCCTCGTGCTTGATGTATCTTTTTTTTTACCTCATGCTCGGCGGGTTAACCTCTTTCTCTCTATCTCCAAGGATCCTATTTCTGTTATACTCTGAGACTAATATTTGAAAGATAGTTGTGCCCTGCAGTTTTATCCATGTGTGTTTTGGAATTCTCATAAGAAATCTGATAAAAATAGCTAGTTATTTCTTATACAATCAGCTAAGTGAGTTTTGGAATCCCTGCAGTCTGATAAAAGTAGCTTACGTTATTCCTTATAACATCAGCTTACTGTCAGTGAAAGTCCTTTGAAAATAGTTGCAACTGTTTTGTTGATTAGCAGCTCCTTGCTTTAATTTCGGAGTTTGTGTGGAAATCCAATCCAATGGATGACTGGATGGACATCCAATTAAAAGTATATATATACTGTCTTTAAAGTTGGACACTGCAAGATACAAGTACTAAATCACATTGAAATTATTTGAACACACTATATTAAAGGATTGTATCATTTGTCATTGATACATGTCATTAATTAATTTCATGATTATTTATTTCTTCTACCTTAAATCCTGAACAGTTCAGTGATGATGAAGAGGAAACCAAGCGTGTTGTGCGGTCTATGAAAGAGAAACGTTATGAGGAGTTAGAAGGCATAATTCATTCTTTACGAAACCACCGCAAAATCAAGGACTACTCAAAGACAATGGTCTCGTTTGAAGAATTGCAAAGAGCATATATTAGAGCTTCACCTGTTATACAAAAAGAAGAGAATGGTGTTGCTCCAAGATTTTTTGTGAGAGCACTAGCAGAATTAGAAGACTGGGTTGCAGCAGCTTGGGCTGATCGCGATGGACGAAAAACTCTGTCCAAGGGCAACAGTAAAGCTCTCACATCATTAAGGCAAAAACTAAGAAAGTATATTAAAGACTTTGAAAAAGACATCTCTAAATTCCGGGAGAACCCTGATTTGCCTAATGATGATGAGGAACGTAAAGGTATGTAACATTCCACTCAATACTACACTGGTCATGATGTATACAGTAAGTTTTAGAAACGCGCGTCGATGGTGCTCTGTTATCTTACAAAGCAGGGATGTTGCGAATATCCGCATCCGCAAATGCGAAGCTTCCGCATATATTTGTACATCTGCATCCGCATCCGCATTAATCCACATTACCCACAATTAATCTATGTATATTATTGTGTTATATCTGTCTGACTAGATGTCTCCTGCAGTTTCATCTGCGGTAATTTCGGAGTTCCCGCGGAAATTCCAAGATAAAGTATATGTATAAACCTTGAATATCTCTATCTAATATCTATTGGTGAAAACCGCATGAAAATCTGTTCAGTAGTTTTGACAGACGCAGCCGAGGACTTTGTTTAAATTATTAATTTTAAATTTGCACAATTTTTTTTACCTTATTTTGTGTACATACCTACATTTTTGCAAGTTTAAAATCTCTGGCTATCCTACGGCAGACAGGGGCGAGTTCATAATATTCAGATATAATAATAATAATAATAATAATAAGTTTATTTAACCACAAATACAACTTGAACAAATATTTGAAAAAATATGTTATTGCCATGTTTTTTTTGTCAAATAATGATTGAGATATCACTTTTATTTAGATTCCTCGTCATCAGATGACTCTGCAGATGAAGACAAGGTTAAAGAGAAAAACAAAGTACGTCGTTCGCCCGAGCTGCCACGCCGCCCTGTCCCACAGGATGACGAGTCCTCCGACTCTATGGACTGGGAATTAAGTTCAGACGAAGACAGCTCCAGTTCAGATGACGAGAATCGAAATGCTGCCACACTTAGATATAAATTCATTAAGAAAACTGCTAGGAAAGATGATGACGATGACAAGCGCAAGGGTAAGAAAGTTCGTCGTACACGTGTGGGCAAGGTGAGCAAGAAGGATCCAGCTGATGACGACGGCGAGTGGGAGACCGTACGTAAAGGGGCGGCTACCTCTGACAAGCCTAAAATGTTTGCTAAGGACAGTGACATTGATGCAGCTCTGGTTGTCAAAAAACTAGGTGAGATTAGTGCGGCCCGCGGCCGCAAGCGCACTGATCGCCGTGCACAGCTCGAGCTCCTGCACGAGCTGCGTACAGTCGCCCAGCAACACAATCTGGGTGAAGCTCTCCAATTAAAACTCCGCGCCGCCACTGTCGCCGCCCTCTTTGACTACAACCCTAAGGTGTCTGATGCCATGAAACCTGAATACTTTTCTAAACTCGTAGAAAACGTAGACCACATGATAACTATACTTCTGGCTAATGAAGATATGAAGCTCAGTGAAAATGTTATAGAAGAAAATGAACAGCTCATCACACCTCCATACTTAGTGCGTGGATGTTTGACGACTATTTTGGAACGGCTAGATGACGAGTTCACGAAACTGCTCAAAGAGTGTGATCCTCACTCTAATGAATATGTGGAAAGATTGAAGGACGAAGTCAAGGTATCTGCTCTCATTGACCGTGTCTGTCAAGTGGTCGAACGCAGCGGTACCCCACAAGAAATCTGCCGCACGTACCTGCGCAAAATTGATCACCTTTACTATAAGTTCGATCCTCGTGCGGTGCGAAAGGATCTCCCCCCGGGCGAGGAGACTTCTATCAAGAAGATGGAGAAACTTTGTAAATTCATCTATGCGAATGATGAAACTGATCGCCTCAGGACACGCGCGATCTTATCCCATATTTACCACCATGCTCTCCATGACAACTGGTTCCAAGCTCGTGACCTGCTGCTAATGTCTCATTTGCAAGAAACTGTGCAACACTCTGATCCCAGCACTCAAATTTTATACAACCGTACAATGGCCAATCTCGGACTTTGCGCATTTCGCAAGGGAAACGTAAAAGAAGCACACGGATGCTTGGCCGAGTTGATGATGACCGGAAAGCCTAAAGAACTCCTGGCGCAGGGGCTGTTGCCGCAAAGGCAGCACGAACGCTCCAAAGAACAAGAGAAAATTGAGAAACAACGTCAGATGCCATTCCATATGCACATTAATTTGGAACTGCTGGAATGTGTGTATCTAGTGTCTGCAATGTTGATCGAGATTCCGTACATGGCGGCGCACGAGTTCGACGCCCGGCGCCGCATGATCAGCAAGACGTTCTACCAGAACTTGCGCGCCAGCGAGCGCCAGGCGCTGGTGGGCCCGCCCGAGTCCATGCGCGAGCACGCGGTGGCGGCCGCGCGGGCCATGCGCCGCGGCGACTGGCGCGCCTGCCTCAACTACATCGTTAACGAGAAAATGAATGCTAAGGTACCAAAAATGTAAAATGAAAAGTCGTTAATAAACAAGCGTGAGTTTCGGAATTCCCGCAGGAACTATTTCTTTCTAAAATAAAAGCAGTAAAGTTACTCCTTATAACGTCAGCTATCTGACAGTGAAAGTCCACACAGTGACGGTCCAGCCGTTTCAGAGATTAGCCGGAACAAACAGACAGACACACAGAGAAAAAAATTCAAAATTGTTTTTTTTTAAGTGTATTATATAGTTTCATATGCATTATTGAAAAGCTTCTTAATTTAGAATTACAAACAGACACTTCAATTTTATTTATATGTATAGATTATATTTAATGGTATTTATATCCAGCTATTCCGCCGTTGCAAATTGCGCTACCTATTCCAACCATCGGCGATTAATGAAGTAACAGCACAGCAGCTGCATAGCTAGCCTGTTACTACAGACATGTGGGCACAGCTTGGTACGCAAAAGGCAGTTTGATGTAAAAACTTAAAATAATATTGATAGTGTTCAAAGTAAAACTAATGAAACTCAATATTATTCTTCTCTTTGAAAATAAAATAATTAAATAAAATTTATTTTTTTATTATTTCTACTCAATACACTGCTTGATGTGTACAGAGTGGAAATCTGATGGTTAGTTTGCATTTAGGTTTGGGATCTGATGGTGGGTGCAGACAACGTGCGTGCGATGCTCGGACGGCTGATCCGCGAGGAGTCGTTGCGCACGTACCTGTTCACGTACGCACACGTATACGGGTCGCTGTCGCTGCGCTCGCTGGCGGACATGTTCGAGCTGCCGCGCCAGCGCGTGCACTCGCTGGTCTCCAAGATGATCATCAACGAGGAGCTGCTGGCATCTCTGGACGATCCCAGCGAGTGCGCGATCCTGCACCGCTCCGAGCCGACGCGCATGCAAGCTTTGGCACTACAGCTCGCTGATAAGGTATGTAGCCTGTTTACGCTCTTATTGTGTAGGGCATAAAGTTTATTTTGTAACTCAATATCGTTTCCGACGATATTGTGTTAGGCAGGAGAGCGCGTATCTGCACTACAGATAAGTTTACAGGCGAAGGTTAAAACTTTTTTTTTTTAACAGATCGTGGGCTCGTTTTTACGTAGAGAGTAATATAATTTATCTGTTCTGCGTATTGTTAACAACAGGGATGTTGACAACTTTTGAAAATCAAAATGTAATTTAGATAAATGTCCGTCTTTTAGAAAATTAAAAATCATTAGACACGTATTTTTTTATTTTTCAAATAAATGAATCGCTGTTATTTTTTGATTACGTAAAAAAGAAAAAATACGTGTCCAATATTTTATATTAATCTACAAGACGGACTAAAAAAAAAATAGTCAAATAGCCTATTGGACGCCGATGAGCAATAATAGTATGTTAACCTGTTAACCCACAAAATTAAGTTATTGTTACAGAACGCTTTATTGAGAGTCATAGGAACGTTTTTAATGATGTGTTTATTACATTGTTTAAATACCAACATATAAAAAAATGTTGACGAAAAATGGCGTTATAATTACACAATTAAGTAAGAAATTCTCCAGTGTGAGTTAGCACACTATTGCTTTATCTATGTCATTTTCGATCTAAAAGATTGTTACATACGCGGTTTTATCTAATGCTAGTTACGCGGATTTGCACTATCCCCGACGATATAATTATGAAGTGCTGATATAATTTGGATGTGTGATCTTGATCATCTGCACGAATTATTGTACCCACAGACTCAGAAATTGTTGGAAAAAAACCTATAATGCATATTCATATCATTTATTTACTTGCTTAAAACATGGTTACAATATATATGTGTACAGTGGTTTAAAATTACATTAGTCCAGCATGTTTTTGCATAAATAACATTAATGTATTCTTTTTTCCTAGGTGGGCAACGTAGTGGATTCCAACGAGCGTATATTTGAGAAGCAGGGCTCGTTCTTCCAGCGCGGGGGCGCGCCGCGCGGGGAGGGCCGCCAGCGGGAGCGGCCGCGCGAGGGCTGGAACCGGCGCACGCGCAATCGCCGCCGGGACGACGAGCGTGCTCACGACGAATAAACATGTGTGCTATTGCGAGGGCGCATCGCGTAGCATTCCCTACGTTTCATGTGAACCGCGGCGCGGGCGGGCGGGCCACATTAGACCGCACCTTCGTATATTATGTGCGCTCAAGTGTGGCCCGCCCGCAGTGTGATGTGATTATTTAAATAATACTAAACTCTTAATCCAATTCTTTACGCAATTCGGTGCGCCGTCGCATTTTTTTTGCACCAATTTGTAATTTTTATCTATATACTTTAATAAAGTTGAAATGCTATACAATTTAACACTTTTATTATTTGATACAGAAGTATGTTATATTACATCCCCTTTCCAAGTTTTCAAATGTAAGAAAAATATCGAGGATCAAATTAAAATACTATTTCATGTTTTTAAATAATTTAATACTAGCTGTCCCCCACGGTTTCACTCGCGGTAATTTCGAAGTTATCGCGGGAATAAACATAAACCTTCCTCTTTCCTTCCTAAAATCCGTTCAGTAGATTTGAGTTTATCGCGAATAGACGCACAGACGCGGTGGAGGACTTTGTTTTATAATATTATGTAAGGAAGACAATCGTGGCTATACCTACTCTCTGTATGATAATTCAAAAATTTATAAATAATTATATTAATTATATATATTATAAATAATAAATAATTAAAGAATAAATTTAATTTATTCAAAAATAAATCTTAATATATATAAATTACGCGTCACGTTTTTTGTCCGCGATGGACTTCTAAACTACTAAATCGATCATGATGAAATTCGGTCACTATGTTGTAATTTGGCCCAACTTAAAAGATAGGATAGTTTTTATCCCGGAATTCCCGCGGGAACTCCGGAATTAATGCAGGGAACAGCTAATCACCGTAATCACTGTCAGGGGTACAAAGAAGGAAATAGAGTACTTTTCCCGAATTCCCGCGGGAACTCCGAAAATACCGCGGATGAAGTGGCGGGGGACAGCTAGTTTAAATATATTTAATTTTCCCGCTATTGACGATAAATAAACAATATAGTTAAATCGTTAAATTATTTGTGTTAGAAATATCTGGATCGTTGGGAATATATTTATTTATTTACCAATTTACAAACATGTCATTACATTACATCTATATCTACTAACTAGATTCGCCCTGTGCGCGAGCTGCGAGCAGCTCGCGTTTCCGAGCCAGGGCCGAAACAATTTCCCCATACAAACAACTAATGTTCGGCGGCCATCTTGAAAAATGACGCAATCGAAAAACTGATTCGATATTCGGCATCAGCGACCCCAAAAACCCCCGGATGCCGAACCTCACCCGGATCGGATCAACTTTTTTTTCGGCCGCCATTTTGAATCCGCCATTTTGGATTTTTACCACGCCAGGCGGTTGCCCCCCATTGACCTCTATGACATTTGTTTGAGCACTCATTGATCAGACTCTTTTAGTTTCGGAGATAATCGAGTTTGAATTTTGTTCGGCGGCCATGTTTTTTTCCGCCATTTTGAAAAAAAAGTTACACTATTGAAATTTGCCCAAGGTGTGGATGAAATTTAGTTAGAAACGTTTTCACTTTCGATGGATAGTTTCGGCGGGCAGTCGACTCACTACCTGATGAGAAGCAGGAATCTAAGATGTCGAGGTTTTCCCATAATCACCGAAACGTCCCCTCTACATGTTCCATACATTATATCAACCTAGAGATGCTCATTCTGGGAGAACAAT
The DNA here is from genome assembly GCA_907165275.2 of Zygaena filipendulae. Classification (NCBI taxonomy): domain Eukaryota; kingdom Metazoa; phylum Arthropoda; class Insecta; order Lepidoptera; family Zygaenidae; genus Zygaena; species Zygaena filipendulae. The sequence continues at coordinate 3,626,797 of OU015668.1, forward strand.
TATGTCAATGAGTGAGTGGTAATCGAGCTTTATATATTATAATAATATTATAAAGAGGTAGTTTGTGATGTTGTAGGGACTAGAGGGTAATCTCTGGATCTACTAAACTGATTTTGAAAATTGTTTCACTTATAGGAAGCTACGATAGTCCTGAATTTTCTCATTGTACTTCCTTTCATCCCGAAATTCCTACTGGAAATCCGAAATTACTGCGGGTGAAACCGCGGGGGACAGTTAGTCAAAATATAACTGACATGTAAGGCGCCAGCTTTTTAAATATTATATACGACAGGAATCAAGACGAAAGCAGAAGTGGCGACAAGTGAAACAATTTTCAATAAGAAAGCATTGATAATTATATTAATATAACAATGTAAGAAAGCCATAATTTCAAAATTAAGATTTTCATAATTTGCAAAATTTTAATCATTCATGAATCTTCATTTTGTAATAATAAACAATATTGATCTTAAAAAAATTTTTGCTTTTGATTTAACATTTTTTTTAAGACCATTCGCCTTAAATAATTTCGAAACTAAGGAAAAAAAATTTTGGCATTATACAACGTGTTAATGAATTAACTGAATTGTATTGTTGCAGTTATATATTAGTTATGTGTTGGTTGACAAATAAATTTATTTTCTTTCTTTCTTCTTTCTTTCATTTAAAAAAATAAACAATAATATGATTAAAATATATTTTATGTCGAAAAAATGTATACTTTAAAAGTTATTGAACATTAGTTTGGAGGTGACCTATCTACGAAATTCCAAGCGCTACGCCCGCGCCTACCGGTTCGAATTTTTTCGCTGCCGATGGCGTACGCTCTAAATATTAATATAAATAATTTTGACATGCCCGGCTGGGCTACTAAAAATGAAAAAATATAACCTATATTAAAACATAGTGCGATCGATTTGCAAGTCGATTCTGAGCAAACTACTTTCTAGTTTTCAGTTAATTCATTAACACGTTGTATACTTAAATGCTTTTTAATAATATTTTTTTTTTATTTAGGGGATTTAGGGGTTTTTGATTTAACCTTTAGGGGTAAATACTTTCGAGAGTTAGTAACACTGCTGTCAGCAGTCGCCAGTTTGAGCCATCGAACTTATTGGTAAGTTCACACGCGTGCGTTCAACTCTACATTCAACGTGCACATTCACATTCACGAGCGTGTAAACGGTACGCCCGAGCCCGTGAACGCGCCTGTGAACGTGAATGCCGCGAATCGGGCAAGTGTCGGTTTTTTGGCAAAGTTCAAAGGATGAATGTGCGGGCGCCCGATGTTTGTTTGTAAGTTCATTAAAGACCGAAGTCTGTTTGTTTGTCTGTGAACTTATTATTTCCATGGTTTAGGCTTTAAGGGCCTTATCCATGGCTATATATAAATAAAAAAAAACAGGCGCCAGCCGTCAGTCTGTCAAATTCAAATTTCAATTGTCATTTGTCAGGACTTCGCGGGCGGAAGTCAGCTAGTTTTTGTAAAAAAAACCTGCAATTTATTAAATAAACTTTCAAATAATTATGTCGTTCAGGAGAACCATAGTTTAAGTTAATTGTAAATATATAAAAATCACGCGTCACAACTGTTAAAAGTATATAATATCTAAATCGTGTTTTGACAGCTAAGTACTTAGCAATGGCTGCAACAAAGAGACTTCAAAAGGTGAGATTCTAAAATGTTTTTTTTACAATCTCCCTATGCTGTGTAATTATTCTTACTGGAATCACTATATTACAGTTAGTACTATTAGTTAATGTGATATAGTAGAAGTGTTTTTATCACTAAATATTTTTAATCTTATGAACCAATTTAGAGCATTTTCCTAATTTTTCAGGAACTCAACGATATCCGGCAGTCTGGACTTAGATCGTTTAGGGACATTCAAGTCGACGAAACCAATATACTTACATGGCAGGGTCTAATTGTACCAGTAAGTCATCATTCTAATACCATTCGCTATCAAGATTTTTTCCTATTACCTAATTTTTGTAGGAAAAAGTTATAAAAGAAATGAAACAGGAACCCTTGATTTACGAATTAAAAAATATATTTAGTAGTTTTTAAGAACTGGTTCATGTTTTCTATGGTTTCATCCACCTGAATTTGGAAATTGTTTTAGAACACTATTTTATTTTACTTTTTTCGGAAAATAAACTACTACAAAAATATATTGAACATTTAACTGTCAAACAAACAAGCAGATTTCAGATTTCCGCATGTACATAGGTAGCGGAATATGATGATAATTAAAAGTATCCTGTGAATCCAGACATTATTTTGTTTGCTTAATATAATTTCTATTTATGTATTGGTGAACTACAAAACACTAAATAGGTAGGTATCTACATTTTATTAATATTTGAATTTGTTACACAACATTGTATAAAAATAACATTTTGTTGGCTAAATATGAGAGTACATATTACAATATTACAAGACATAATATAACATTTTTAAATACAATTTTAATTTCTTCTAGTGCAGAATGTCATAACTTACATGCTAGACTTTTAAGTCCTACAAAGTGCTTTAATTTATATTTAGCAATGAAGAACTTGCATAAAATTTATAATTAGAAATTGGGTCAATATTTCAAAAGTAGGATCTGAGAAAAGTATACTTGTGAAAAGATTATTGCTAATTTATTAGTTTTACAAAATACTCAACTTTTACATCTGTAGAATGGAATGTTGCAACAAAACATAAATCACAACCTTTAAATTAGGTCACTTTTATTTTTCGGGTGAAAATTTACCCCTTTCAGGCAAGGCAAAAGAAACTAAGGGCATACAGGCAACAAATTTTATGCTTTTTCTGAGTTTTTTTTAGATTAAAATCAAAAAAGCATTGGCAAGATGAAACACTGGAACTTTTGGAAGCAACTCAACATAGTTGAACTGCACTCTACTTAAGCATTTTTTTTCTTGTTTTGTTTAAGTATGCCATATTGTGTCTTTAAGTTTAAAAAAATTGTAAGTTCCCAATTATCACTGTTCCCATATTGTAAGGTCCCATATGTCCATGGGTCTGTACTGCTTAAAGTAATTCCTTTTTGCAGCATGACTGTTGTTGTGTCTTATGTTTTTTCCCCTCCTGAGTAGTTCATTGGAACTGATTTATGAAGCGCCTAATTCATTATAATATTAGTAAATTGTTTTGTGTGTGTTGTGCTACAACTGTTTCAGTACCATAATTTTTGACAGCACAGCTTATGCTCTAGTAATGAAAGATTTCTCTTTTATAGACAAATTTATTTTTTCAGTTTTAAGTATCACTAAAACTTCACATTTTAATTTGTTTTTGAAACAGGATAATCCTCCATACAACAAGGGTGCATTTCGCATAGAAATTAACTTCCCAGCTGAGTATCCATTCAAACCGCCGAAGATAACATTTAAGACAAAGATCTATCACCCAAACATTGATGAAAAGGGCCAAGTTTGTTTGCCTATCATCAGTGCTGAAAACTGGAAACCTGCAACAAAGACTGATCAAGGTAAAACAATACAGCATCACATTTCACACTGCTATTACAAACCTGTTGTAACTAAAAATATAGTTATACTATTGTAGCTGTTGCTCATGGTTTCACCCGCGATAACTTCATAGTTCCCTTTGGAATTCTGGGATAAAGAATTCCCTATGCCCTCAAAAACTAGCCCTGACAATTGTGTACGCAAAATTCCATGATGATTGGCTGAGTAACATTCGCATTTATGAATTACTAGCTGTGCCCTGCAGTTTCACCCACAGTAATTTCGGAGTTTCCGCGGGAATTCCGGGATAAATAGTACCCTATGTCCTTCAATCCGTTGGAAGGGACCATGTAACTTCGGATGCTGTATCTGGTAGTTGTTATAAGCAACTTTATGTATGTATATTTAATTTTAAAATCTAATGGCAAAAAGTGCACTAGAGGTGCGGATGAGGTGGAAGGAAGTGTGTAGCTAATAAGTTAAAACATTTTTTCATGAACATTGTCAATAATGTAAAGATTTGTAAAATGCTAATGTAATAATATAATTATATATAATGCTATTGTATATGATATAATTTTATGTTCCCACTTGCAGTTATACAAGCGTTAGTGGCACTTGTGAATGACCCAGAACCAGAACATCCGCTACGTGCAGAACTTGCAGAAGAATTTCTCAAAGATAGGAAAAAATTCACAAAGAATGCAGAAGAGTTTACTAAAAAACACAGTGAAAAAAGACCTACAGCTTCAGACTAGTTTATCCAATGATCCCATTTTCTTTTGCTTGGATTTGCAGCAGGTTCTTATAACTTTCATATAGTGACTCTTCCTCAGTCTGTTTTTCCACTAGTATTATAATAATCATAACTTATTTGAATTCAGTTGTAAACTTCTAAAGCATTTACGGCCGCACTCAGAGTCGAATTTAATGATTACTTAGTTAAGTATAGATTTTTAAAACAAAACTGCCGCAATCAGAGACGTTCAGTAAATTAATGTTATTTGGCATTTAATGAGATGTAACTTAGTTAGTTAAATGCCAATTAACATTAATTTATCAAACTAGTCTGATTGCGGCAGTTTTGTTTTAAAAATCTATACTTAACTAAGTAATCATTAAAGTCGACTCTGAGTGCGGTGGTAAGATATTTAAAGCAGTCTACACTCCTGCACATTGTCTGTGCAATTTAATTGTTAAATTTCACTAATGATATTAATTTCAATTTAGAGATAGATTCACACTGGATTGACCATTGATTTCTCTTGACTGCTCCACTGCAATATATGTAATAATTGGATTAGTCCATAAGTCAAGATCAGTAACTGTACCAATACAGTTTGAAGGAAGTTATTGCAGTGTGTGCAGGTGGATGTGGCTACCTGTTTTATGTCATTTTATTCCTTCGTTTCGTCTTACAATGTAACTATAGATGTTTTCTCTGCTGTAGATTCAAATACTTAGCGCTACAAATTAATAATATTGCTTTTCACTGCTTTTCTATATTTATAATATGGTTATATGTTATATACACTTGCTAGGGAATTGGCTAAAAGTATAAACATAACACTTAGGCATAAAAGATTGTGTAATTATATCGAATAACAGTAAGATCTTTGTTCGTTCAGAAAAAGGCCTGTTTCACTGAAATAACAGATTAATAAACAGATTTTTATGGAAGGTGTTGTTAATGAATGTTTCATGTCGTTAGTTTTAAGATAACTGATGGTAAATTAAACTGGTGCATTAGTTATTTTCTGGTTTTTATGTGCACCTATGTGTGAGAATAATGGACACTTAGCAGCGTATTGAGAAATTTAAACCTTAAATAGCATAGGTATTTTTCCTGTTATTCTGTTCTAAGCAGCTGAACCGATCAACTATTTGTTTCGATTGAAACTATAGATGGGCAATCAACTCGGTAACGGTCTTTTATCGGGTTCAGACCCGAAAACGGCAGGCTTAATCACAAGCACTGGGTTGATTACTTATCTATTTGAAACTATATACAACGTGTTAATGAATTAACTGAACACTAGAAAGTAGTTTGCTCAGAATCAACTTGCGAATTGATTGCACTATGTTTTAATATAGGTTATATTTTTTCATTTCTATTAGTCCATGTCTAAATTATTTATAATACAATATTTGGCGCGTACGCCGCCCGCAGCAAAAAAAAAACGAACCGGTAGGCGCGGGCGTAGCGCTTGGAATTTCGTAGATAGGTCACCTCCAAACTAATGTTGAATAACTTTTTAAAGTATAAATTTTTTCGACTTAAAATATATTTTAATCATATCATTGTGTATTTTGTGACATTTCTTTTGAATAAGGTGTATCAGGTTTTCAGTCAATTCATTAACACGTTGTATAAGCTTTTGTTCCAAACTTACCAACTTATCGATGAGTGGGTACTTACATAAAAATTCCAAACCTGCCAACTGATTATGGTTCCATGGGTTTTTATTACTTTATACAAGAAGTACCAGGATTGAAAAATAACGAAAGTAGTAGCTTAAAATAAAAAATATTAAAAACCGACCGGCGATGCGCCAAAGGCAGGGGCGGTACCTACTCTTGCATATTCAAAACATTGAATATAATATTATGAGCAGTTTATTTTATTTATTTATTCAACAAAATTCCACAGCACATGACAGTAATTATAAACAAATTTCATAAAACTATATTTAGGCCGTAATGGCCTAAATATAGAATATTATCACTATGTTGCCCAATCTTATACACATTAGCAATATTATTATATTAAATAATAAATAATTAAGACTAAAATAATTTTAATGTTGATTCGAATCGCAAATGTAAAAAATGTGCCCAATGCGCAATCTGGGTTTCAACTTAAACTATGATCAACAATTTTTATTATGACAATAGAAATGGTTGATCCATTCATCTCACTATCCGATAAATTGCATAGCTGTTGTACCCTTAGGAACATAATATTATAATTAATTAATCACTTTGTAGTTGATCGGTTCAGTTGGTTGGTTAGAATAAGCTATTTTTTTCCTATGCTATTTTGAAGTAATGTTCCACCATTGGACTTTGGAGTATATTTTCTATTGTTTTAAAAAAATATTGGAATCGTATGTTTCAAACGCATCCTATTACAGTAGCATTGACACAGGTAGTGGTTACCGACTCTTTGATTGACACAATAGCACCAGTCGCGCGTGTCCTGTGATTGTGATGTTTTCGGTTATCGCTGTCCTGTATGCTGAATACCCAGCGAGGCAACTTAAATATATATTAAAATATTTTTTTCTTAATTTAGAACTGTTTTATTGTAAACTAGCACTTCTCCCGCATGAAATTTCGAATTCTCCCAAAAAAAATATGCGTCAGGATAAAATATCCTATATTAACTTTTAGATGCTAAGTTCAGTGATTTTTGCGTGATAAAGCATAAAAAAGAACCAACTAAAAGACACTATTGTGGTCTTGCAACAAATAATAAACACCCATACTTGTTAAGATGTAGTAAGTAATTATACTAATTGTAGGTACTTATTTATTATTGATATTTAAAAGTAAAATCAAATATGTACAATTTCATTGTTTACAGCAAATTCCAAACTCTCTGTTTGTTGTTGTTCCCCTCAGCACAGATAATATAATACTAGCCCTCAGTGTCCGAAAACGTTGGCGTCTCCAGTTATTTCGCGAACTCAAAGTTACGTTTCAACAATGTGTAATTACTCGTCGTCAAAGTTGTATACATCGTTTTCAGTTTTAAGTGTTTTAGTTTCATTGTTAATGTTTATTTTATTTGTTTCGTTTTCTTTATAAGCTTTGCGATATGAATTCGCTTTGGGTTTTTTTGCCTCTGGCTCTTTATCTATTTCATTGTCAGTTAGATAAGTTTTTAAGTTATCTGCAAAGAAAAATTACTTATTAGTCGTATTGCTAGCACATAGAGATAATGACTGTGTACTTTATCATTTAGATATGCAATACAAATAGAGTTCAATATTATTCCAAAAATATTTACAAATAGGTTTAATAAATAAAGCACCTACCAGAGATAACCCCCCCTCAAACACACTTTATAGTATTAGTACCTGCCTATACAACGTGTTAATGAATTGACTGAAAACCTGATACACCCCATTTAAAAAAATAAACAATATCAAAATATATTTTATGTCAAAAAAATTATACTTTAAAAGTTATTCAACATTAGTTTGAAGGTGAAAAATCTACGAAATTCCAAGCGCTACGCTCGCGCCTACCGGTTCGATTTTTTTTGCTGCGGGCGGCGTACGCGCCAAATATTGTATTATAAATAATTAATACATGGGCTAATAAAAATGAAAAAAATATAACCTATATTAAAACATAGTGCGATCGATTCTCTAGTTGATTCTGAGCAAACTACTTTCTAGTTTTCAGTTAATTCATTAACACGTTGTATATTCCAATGTTCAATGATCGCGCACCTAATTATTTACTAGGCTACTAAGTACTAGTTACAATTTATTATTGTATGTATCGATGCTCTCTACAGTCTACTTATAATCCCGTATCTCGAAAAATCAAGTTCATCAAATTTTATAGAGTACAAAATTTCTTGATCTGACTTTTTCAGATACGGAATCGGTGTGTAGGTACTCACTGTCTATAGTAGCGATACATTCGTCCAAGAAACTAATTTTGTTAACATCCTTGGCTAGCGCGGGCTCTATGTTAATCGTGTAGTCGGGTCCGTAGCGCGGCCATTGCGCGTGTTCTGGAATGTTCTCGTCCAACGTGACGCCCACCGCTAATGCCGTGAGGGACGCCCAGAGGCGGGCCGCGTTCGAGTCATTGTAACCGCCTGGAGAATACACAGGAATCTGATTAAATTCCCAAAAAGTAGCCAACACATGTTTTCGTAGTAAGACTACCTACGTTAATGCAATTTTTCATCCCATCTATTCAAAAACTGACGTTTTATTCGCATATAAGTGCACCTAAAGTAGTACGTTTAGGTTCCCTTCAATAAGTGCGACTAAAAGTTGTACTGAAATCCATTTTAACCCGCTAAACAACGGGTAATAATGAGTTGAGAATTTGGAATATGAAACTTGTAATGTCTATCGCCAGAGACGACCAAGGAGGTCGAACGTCAAATACTGCACAAATTGTATGAATAAAGTACTGGCCGGTGAGACTCGCGTCTTAAACAAAAAAAAGACAAAGGCGGCAACTTTTTTTTTTTTTTTTTTTAATTTATTTACCAAAAATAAAACTGATGTGCTGTGTATGTTTATTTATCTGATATTGCAATTTTATTGAGTTCACAAAATGTATTCGTCAAGTAGTGAAGAGAGCACAATATTAACACCGGAATCTGTGAAAATGGACGCAATAAATATTTAGGTTTGTATTATATTTAATAACAAATATGTATATTACAGCGATTTTTTGTTTCATTTTCTCATAGAGGGGGATGAAAACAAGCGTGTACCACTCGGCATTAAAATTATTTTTTCCTCGGGCGATTTCCTTTGAATCCCTCTCTCCGTTCAGGATTCTATATAAGAATCCTTCACTTCGTTCTGGATTCAAAATAACGCCCTCGCCCTAAAAATACAATTTTAATACCTTGTGATACAATCTACTATCAAACATAATAATATTAATACATATAATGCTTGGATATTATTACACAACGCCACTAACTAAGCAGTCATTACACAGGCACCAAACAATAATAAAACTTGTTAAAAAAATATACATAATAGATATTGAACATCCAGACTCAAGAGTTAACACAAATGTTCATCACATGGTTTTTCATGAAAATCGGTCAAGGCGTTTCAGAGGAACAAACAATGTGACATGAGATTTTTATATAATAGACTAGCTGTCCCGCGCGGTTTCACCCGCGATAATTTCGAAGTTCCCGCGGAATTGTTCCATACTAACTTTGCAACCCCTTTTCATCCCCTTAGATTAGGGGTTGAATTTTCAAAAATCCTTTCTTATCGGATGCCTACGTCATACAAAGAACACACCCTCTATGTTTCAGGTCTCTACGATCAGCGGTTTAGGCTGTGCGTTTATCCATCAGTAATTCAGGACAAAGCATTTTATATGTATAGATGTAGCTGTTTCTCTAGGTTTCACCCGCGTTAATTTCGGAGTTCCCGCGGGACAGACAGAAAGTACCCGATGTCCTTTTCTGTACCCCTGCAAAAATTTGGTGATAATCGGTTGAGTCGTTAAGGCGTGAAAACGAACAAACTCACTTTCACATGCTTTGCAATGACGACTCACCGCCACCTAACAAAAGGGTGGGTTTTCCCTTGTCGAGCACGCGGCGCACGCACGCGCCGTAGCCGCGGGCCGTGAGCGCGGCGCGCCCGTGCGGGTCGCGGGCGAGCGAGTCCGCGCCGCACTGCACCACCACGGCGTCGGGCAAGAACCGCTTGTACACCGAAGGGAATACTCTGCAAAGGGGATTCCCAATAATGAAAATGGCAAACATTGTACACACGCGTTTGCTGTGTGTGTGCGTGTGCGATATATAGCTGTCGGTAAAATTTAAAGGTGCTACCAATAATAAAATTAATAATCCACTTCACAACAGATAGATCCACTTGATCCCACAGTAAGCTACAGTCTAAGATAAGCTACAGTAAGCTTGTTTCGTGGAAACCAAGCAAACGTGGTATAGTATATGTACTACATTAGTACATTACATAATTATAATAATTATGTATTATATTACAGATATTTTATAAAACACACCCACACTGGAAAGTGGAACTCTATGTTCATCACACAAAGTGCGCCAATCGGGTTGTCAGATCTCCGTCTTTGGTTTTACTTTATTGTAATAAACCGATGTATTGAACTTGCTGCGTCAGCGCAAAGTTATTGTGAAAAATAAGATAAATTACATACTATCTTATCACAGAATACAATTTATTGATGATCTCCAAAATGATACTTCCTCTAATACTCAAAGTATCATTGATGGTTACAAATTTTCAAATTTCGGAGTTCGTGTTAGAGAATGTGACACCTATGTTAAAAAAAGAGCTTACCTCTCAAATACATATTCGTATGTAGAGTCAGTGAAGGATTCGTGAAATGGAAAGTTGCAAGCATATCCTTTACCCCCTAGCGTTCCAATATCGTGTATGCCGCCTGTGCCCGGGTAGAAGCCCGGTTCGTAAATGTGCAATGAAAGGGTAAAAACAGAGTTACTCAAACTATACGCATCTTGAACACCATTACCTGAAAATAATTTCAGTTTTGTTTCTTTTAACTTATAGCTATTCCCCGGGATTAGTTTCTAGCAGTGAGTTTCGTGTCTACGTAAATGAACCCAAACCTATCCAGTAAATATTAGCTTAATATCTTCAGAGTTTATTAACCCTCTCACTGCCACGTTTTTGTAGCTTTAATAACTTGCATTTTTTATTTATACAGGAACCCTGCGAAAGGTACTATGCTGTTTCCTCTGTCATGCTTAACTCTCACTAGTTTTTCCCTCAATGTGAATTTAAATGTGAATGGGAAGTGACAAATTAACTGAAATAGCTAAGCCTAATGAACCGAGTACCGACGATCTCGATAGTTACATTCTGTGGTAATGATATCTAGCACTCTGCCTATACTGTGCACATTTTATGACATTCTCGAAGTTTTTTTTTTATTATTTACCATGATGCACATCCAAATCTATGTAAAGCACTTTGCCGAATTTTTTCCTTAGTTTCTCTATTGCTAACACTATGTCGTTAACATAACAAAATCCTTCTGCAGCAAACCTAAAACAGTTGTTATCATCTGGTTAACACATATTATTTTTAACTACTATATAGTATAGACAGGATGTAATTTTTATTGAGGAACTTAAAGTCCTTGATAATACATACTTGGACGCTGATAAGCAATGACATGTTAACCCACAAAATTAAGTTGTTGATACAGAACACTTTATTGAGAGTATTATTTTAATACCAACAAATTGTTGAACATGTAGAATATGAAGGAAACATAGTAGCAGATAACAGCTGACTGTAATGATAGCTGACTAACTAATGATGATAACATAACACAATGTAACTGAAGGCAGGGAAAGGTAGGACCGAGACTATTAGCTGAGCGACACATCTAGAGCGAACTAAAAACTATTACAATGAATTGCACCAACATAGAAGTTGAATAGCATACCAGATATCCTAGGGAACACGGAGCAGTACCTGGGACTAGCGACCCAGGTGTAGGTTTAATGGGGCCCCTTTACAATGCATGACCTCATCAATGTCCACTCACATCCACAGTGCACACTCACCTCCACACTGCCAACTTACCTCCACACTGCCCACTCATCTCCACACTGCCCACTCACCTCCACACTGCCCACTCACCTCCACACTGCCCACTCACCTCCACACTGCCCGTGCTCCCAACTTACGCAAACCTCTGGAAATAATTAGATGACACAGCATACGTAATCACTATAGTTACTCTAGATTGATAACATTATAACTGCACTGAACCGAACACAAAGTAACAATCAACCAGCGCTTACACATACCCACATTTTATAACAGGTTCTAACAAAGACGAGTCGGGCAATGGAGTGGAGCGGGGGAACGAACTTACTACAACTGCTATTCAACAGCAGGAAGCAACAGTTATTTTTAATGAAACTACCCTCACGCCAAAAAAACAAAAAAATGTTGACACAAAATGGTGCTGTTTTTTTAAACATGATTTAGGATTCACAATCATACCAAATAATCCTTTGTTCCATTTTAATTAAAACATGCAAAGCTATTACCCAAAAGTAAAGTATTACCCAAAATTTCTCCAGTGTGGGTTAACACACTATTGCTTATCTATTTCCACATAAAACTTGGTAACTGAACTTAAAATCTCAAATTAAGTTTTTGAGAAAAACCTCTTGTGACAGACAAATGGACAAACATCCACAATTCCACATCTACATTCCATTTTTTTTTCTTTTATGATAAAGATCCCTTAGAAATATTATTTGTCCACTCACCTATTAGCATGATGCCATCCACCACACCAATTTATAGCAACATCAGCAAGACCGTGAATAAGACATTTGGCACCTGTAATGGAACCTCCAGCTATTGTAGAGACCAGCTCAAACATGTTTGACACTGGTGGACAATCATATCCTGAAAATGAGTACAAATGATACTATTACCAACATATGGACAGGTGAAAGACTATAAAAGTTTAGTACTTAAGGACTTCAGTCCCTACCTCCCTTTGAAAAAATTCAGCATGTTTGTGATAAATATTACTAATCATCATAATATCAGCTGAAAGATGTCCACTGCTGAACACAAACCTCTCCTGATATTACTTTACTTTGTTATCATAATTAATAACTAATGCCTGTTGTTGGCTTGTTGATAGTAAAACACCACAGTAAACAGTTGTTGTTCTTACACCCATTTAAGTTTTTGGCCAAAATCATAAATTAAAAAAAAAAAAACAGCCAAATGAGAGTCTGTACTAAGACGGCAGTATCAAGGGGTAGTTTGGGGTAGGTTTTTGATCTCCTTGTGCATGTCAAAATCTTTTTACAGCTCCAAAGGATTGGAGGCCAAATATTAGATATTAATTTTAACTTAATAAAAACAAACATTTCTAAAAACCTTCAAGTTGTGTTTCACTAAAACTTTCAAATTTGAGATGAAAATGTTTTTACCAATTCCACATTCTTCATCCTGTGCGCTGGTCATGTAATCATCATCATCAACCTCATGCAAAGTCTTCAAATGGTCCAAGTACAGTTCGGAATGGAACTCTCTCAGATCATTGTAGGAGGCAGCTGTAGATCTAACCACATCCATGTGGTCGTGAAGTTTATATGCCACAATTAAACTGTGTACAAGGGATGCCTAAAGGGTAAAAACAAAAACATTTTCGCAAGTAAATCCACTTAAAATACTAGGAAAGAAGTAGGTAGTGAAATTTCCAACCTACTAACCTCCTTATGTCTCAAGACAGACCAAATAAGTACCTACCTACTTAATATATTCATTAATAGGTTTTTTATATCAGAGATAATTATGTAGGTTTGAATATCTGCACATTCTTCATGAAATTTTTAATAAGTTTAAATTTGCCTTGGGCGATTTGAGAATATTAAGACTTACTCGTCCAGGCACAGCCGGTAAACGATCAGCTTGTGAAATCAAATTTTCATCCCATACATACCATACTTTTGGGACCATTGTACAGTAAACGAAACAGTGAAAATGATTTCTATTTTAGTTAATTTCCCTTAACCATCTTATGGATTGATAACTCAAAAAAAAGTGTGATGAGTGTTGAGTGATGACCACAGACAGACGGATAAGAGAATATAATAAACAAACTTTACTAAAAAAAAGGTTCTAACTTACTTTGGCGGACTTTTACATTTTTTTTTATTTACCCCAACGGGAAGGCAAAGGAAGTCAGTCCATAAAGCCAATTTAGTTTTATTTTTCTTTTAATTACATCGAAATGCATTGGTGAGATGCATTTCGATGCTTTACCGGAACTTTTGACAGAAACTCCTCACAGTTAAACCTTAATAGGACGCTCTGTATGAAGTTGTATATTAAAACGACAACCTCCTGATGAACGCCCCATTTCATCTTATTTCAATGTTTCCATACGCTGTTCATCACTAATAGATAACTATTATGCAAAAATTTTGCAGCAAAATCCACCACATTCACATTATATATTTAACACGATAAACTAATTGCAATACAAAGAAATAAAATTGACGTCTGTCGCTGCTAAAATCCCGCCAAAAGACCCTTTTTTTTAGTTTACACGTCGCGTCTTTACCCGTTTTGGGGAAGGCAAAGGAAACATTGGCCATACAGCCAATTCAATTGTTTGTTTCTTCTGAAGTTATTTACATCGAAATGCATTGAAGAGATGTATTTTGATGCTTTACCGGGACTTCTGAAAGCAAATTTTCATTTCTTAATTAGACCTTATTGGGATGCTCTGTCCGAAATTTATAGTAAAACTATAACCTCTCAGTGAACACCCCATTTCATCTTATTTCAGTTTTCACTGTTCCAACATGGTTCCAAGTTCCAACACACTGTCATCACTATTATGCGAATTTCACCACCAACACAACCACCAATATTAACCACGATAAGCTAATTTGTAAATAAAATAATCATGTAATCCTTTTAACAGCTACATTTGCAACACCTGTAAAAGGTAGCTAAGTTCTAAACTCAATGTGAAAATAATAGACCTTACTCTGTAAACTAAAACTGACGACCATTTTACTCAAATGCTGCCAAAAGCTATTCTTTGCTTATCTTGTAGCGAATCATTACTTACTAAAAATATCAAAACTCAAATAAATTTATTTATGTTTTAAAAACATAAAATCTTGGAAAATTTTCGATTTTTTTTTGTTTGCATCCAGCAACATTGTTGGCATCCAGCAGACTGCAGTAAGCATTACTAGGAATGTAACATAGAGAGAAAAAATAGATTTTTCTCTTCTCAAGAATAATTAAATAAAAATCAAATAAAAATCGTTTTTTTTTTTCACATCTCTATGTTTAGTTTATTTTTGGCAGTCTTTTTTGCTGTGTGACCAGAATTAGCAGAATTGTGCGATTATAGCAGAATTAGGTCCCCAATTTGAGGATCTAAAAGATTGCAATTTTAGCAAAATCTTCCCTCCGCAGAAAATTAGCAGGATTTAGACATAGATAAATTACCTGCGTTTTATTTGGATAGTTGCGGTAGAAAAATTTAAAGAGTTCTACAATTATTTGATATTATCGAAAAATGCCTTAAATACGATTTTTTATTTTTTATTTTGAATTTTCGCGTGGAAACGCTAGCCACCATGCTTTCAGCTCGTGACATCACTCGGTTGGTAAACAATACGACTGCCAAAGAGATAGTGTGTTCCGATATATACTGTGAGCACTATTCAGTTGGCATAGCTTCTTATAGTGCTCGCAGTGCATTTCGGAACACACTTTAGATTGTTTATTAATGTTGTGACGCGGACGTCACCAACAGTCACCAATAAGACGAATTGCGTTTTATCGCGTTTTAGACATTAGAAAAACAAATTAAAAAAGAAGGGTACTTGCATGAAATTTATAATAAGAAATTGTGTCAATATTTCAAAAATAGAGCCTTAGAAAAGCGTTATCGTGAAAGATTAACTAAAAAATTTTGAATAGTTTCCAAAATATTCAACTTTTAATTTTGTGAAACGGAACGTTGCAACGAAACACCAATCACAGCCAAGCTTGACACATGACGTCACTTTTATTTTTTTAGGAAACATTTACCTCTTTCAGAGAAGGCAAAAGAAACTAAGTGCATACAGTCAACGCATATTTTCCATTTTCTGAAGTTTTTACTTTAAAATGCATCGGTAACATGCATTTCGATTCTTTACTGGAAGTTTTCGAAGTAAATCGACACAGTTCAACCTTAATTTCGCTTTTGGATATTGAAGTTATCTGTCTGTCAGTGTCACATGACCCTGTCAATACGACAGTGACATTTCTATCACAGATTAATAAGGCGTAATTTTGAACAAGTGACGTCATTCCGCGTTTCGGTGGTAAGGTCTGAAGTAGGAACTTTGAAACGCTCTTTTTAATTAATTTATGCATATATTTTTTTTCTTTTTCTTGCTTTGTTTATGTAGGCCATATATCTTTAAAATAGACTGAAAAAAAAATTCATGCAAGTACCCTATTATAAAATTCACATTGCATTTTTATGAATTATTGACGTTTATTGACGTTTCTCGTTAACTTTATTCGAAATCTATCTTATACATGAATTTTTGTCCTGTTTCTTACATGGTGTAAAATACCCTATTCCCTGTAAATGTTTATTTTCTTTTGAGTTTGTAGACTACGTATATTTTCTGCGTATTTGTCGTCGGGTCGTTCGCGCTAGTATAATTATTAAAAAATGAAAAGAAAATATAAAAAAGAATGAGCAGACTTTAGCAGAATTTAAGCAGCAATTAGTATTTAATCCTGGTCACACTGCTTATTTGACGTACCTCCCACGTAGTGATTACCTTCTCTCTGGTAGTGATTACCTTCTCTCTGGTACCTACTACACGAGATTGTACGAACGACGACACGAATGACGACGAACGACCGGAATGTACAGCACCGGAATTGGCGACACCGGATTTTATGACCTAGCCGGCTTCGTGCTTCGTATTCCGTTTAGTAGTATTCAATACAATACAGGTAGTTTTTATTAATTACTTTCTCAAAATATCAAATCAAATCAAAATATGATAAGTCCAAGTTTAATATTTACTAACGTAATTATTATTTATCACTTTAATGAATGGTTACAACTTGTTGTGTTCTTTTTTTTACATAATATATCGGGATGTCGTGGCCACATCTAAGAATTGATCAATTAAATGTCACTTTATTTTGTCTTTAATGCATCGCCGGCCGCTACCTCGGCACGTGCACGGCAATGTTCTCATTATTTTTACTTAATTCAATAAACAAATCTAATATTTGTGCCTTATTTGACAATAACTTGACCCAGTATTTAGGTAAGTAAGGTAAACGAGCACAAAGAAAGAGGCGTGATTTCATCGACCAATAGGAGCGGTGTCACCAAATCTGGTGCTGTACATTCCCGTGTCGTACAATTCCACTAACGTGCTGTGCTTTCGGATTTCGGTTCCCCATCTTTCTACCCTCCATATTAGATCATTTCATTAGATACTTAGTAAGTAGTACATTAATTGTTGCTAAAACTAGGAAAGTTCGGTTTTGTTTTAAATTATAAATATGTAAGAAAATACGTCAAAAGTTACAAAACATTACTCTTCTATCTAAAATGTTTTCTTCGTGACATCGATGTGATGAAATATCTGATAATTTCCCGCTTCAATTTTTGACAGGATCTACGATTTATTACAAAATACTTGTAACACGACTCACAAGCTTGGTTTTGTTTGTGTGGGGTTATATGTATCTCAATTTCATGGTGTTATGTGTTATATTTTCTGTGAATAGCAAGTTTAAGTGGAAATGGTTCGAGGTTAGTTTTATTTTTAGTTGATAGTATAAGCCTAAGAAGTTTTTTGGGAACGCATCCTTTGTTCGCGGCATCGCGGTATTTCGCTTCATAGTAGGAACACTGCATCACAAACTACTTAGAGATGCACTGCATAAAATGTACTTAATTTTAGAAATAGAATTAAAACTCAAGTTTCATTAGTCAGAGTCTTGCATTTGAATAGATAGAAATGACATGTTATGACATTTAAGATGAATAGGTACCAAAACAAAATATCATATTACATAAAATTGCAATAAATGTTACCTTGAAAGAATAATTAGTGATTGAAACCGTTTATGATTATGTTGGTACTATGTGCTAACTCTTAGGACTTTATGTGACTAGTGTGAAGATGATTCTCCTTAAATATATTTTGTCATTTTATCTGCAGGGAACTTTAATTTCATACAGTAATAGTAATTTTTTGTTCTCCAGCTAACACCTCAATGGCCAAACAGGATGGTGTAAAGACTCCACATCGCATTGAACTTTGTGACAAAAAGTCTGGCAGAACCAAGAGAAGTTATAGAAGGCGCAGGTGATTTGTTTAAATTTATTTTAATATCTGTAATTTTTAGCATTTGGAGATTCAGTTGAGGAACCAACTGATTATTATATAAAAATACAAGCTTAAAAAAAATTTATCATTAAAAAGTTGGCATGTTCATGTTGACCTAGATTTACTACTCATTATAGTACATAGGTAGATTGTAATTTTTAACTTCAAATAAAAATCCAAAAAGCAATTTCCTAATTCTTGGGTTATTTTAAAAACTGCACTAGACTCTATTCTTACATCTTAATATTAATAATACAAAGAAATTGTACTTAATAGGCTGTTTATTAACTGAAATCAGTCAGCAAAGATTACAAAAATTACTATCAAAATTACTATACTATACTAGCAAAATTAGTTTCAGTAATTAGTAATCAGTAGATTACTGAGATAGTAAATTTCTAATAAAATTTGGTTAAAAATAAATATTGCGCATTTTACCATTTCTAAGGCTAATAATTATGATAGAAAAAGTGTAACTTAACAAAAAATAACTATAGTAAAGATATGATCCGGGTATTTTCAGTTTTGTGTGACCCTCTTTACCTGATCTAATAATACTAGCTGGTGACCACCGTTTCACCCGTGTGAGTTTCGGAGTTCCTGTAGGAATTTTTAATGTCAGGAACTTTTGCGGATGCTGGCAAAACAACATGCCAAAATTTCATTACAATCCGATCAATGATTTAGGCACGCATGGAGGACTAACATACAAACATTAATTTTTATCTATAAAGAAGATTAACGTGATTGTTTGGTATTATCCCATTTTACCTAGACCCAACAATGCATCACATAAAGAAAATGTCTCTCTCTTGCTGTCTGTTTGTCACTAGAACCAGTATAAAGAAAAGTTGTGTGTATTATAAATTAACATTATAAATAAGTAGAAATAAAAAATGTGTCTAAATCTAAATTTCAATGAAAATTTATTTCATAATGATAAAAATTAAAAACAAATTCATAAAACTATAAATAAATGTGGGTGTCCATGTAAAAAGGTACCAGTAGTGGGGTATTAAGACTAGATTCAGTATCTAGAATAGTCAATTGATAGTAAGGCTTGAAAAAATATTCAAAAACTAGCACAGGTTTTTTACAGGCATTTGAAGTTGAAACTCTGAAAAAGTTGATTTGAGAAAAAGCATTTTAAAAGTTTGTGTGAAATTAAAAAACACACTACTGCTTGCTTGTTACATAAATTTTTATATCTTATTGTAGATAAAGGTATGTGAAATTGAAGAAAATTGAGCATTTATTAATAATCAATTAAAATCGCGGACACAATTTTTTCACCACACTTTACAAAACTGTTTATATCTCAGAAATTAAATGCTGAGAAGGTACCTTTTAGCTTTTTACAAATAAATAATTAACTATAATTTGTTACAGGATTATACCTGCAGTACAACCAAAGACTGACTTAGAATTGAAGTCTGAACATTCACCGAAATCAAAGCCATTAAATACAAGTAATGGTATTATCAATATGACAAATGGTCATTCACTACGTTCACGGGCGGCTAGGGCTGCAGCGCGAGCCACAGAGAGTCATAAGCTTACTGAATATTTTAAGGAAGAACTCAAAGATTCTGCAATACAGCCATCAAGTTCACCTCCCACGGATAAAACAGTTAAAGTAGAAGCTAAAGTTGCTAATGGCCAAACAAATCATAAACTAACTGAATATTTTCCTGTAAGACGTAGTGTAAGGAAGACTTCAAAATGTGTTATGGCTGAGAAAATGATGGACCTAGAGAAGGCTGTGCGGGAACAAAGAGAAGATGGTCTACAGGTAAGAGTTATAAGAAAATGCTCATAGCTTTCTTTGGAAAAATGTTACTGTTTAAAAAGCAAATTCAAATTCAAAAATTCTACTGAGAAGAACTGAAAAGAAGCTCAGTAGGGTTCTCTTTTTTGTATTAATAAATATGATTGTGATTTTAAACTTATAAAGTAAGAGAACAAAATTAATAATTGCATAGAGCAATTCATTCCCAAACGTATGCATCATACTACAGACACCAGGGTCGCAAAGTAATCAATTAGTATAATTGTTAATTTTATTATCAGGTAACATACTTCGATGGGAAAGGGCGCGGCGTAATCGCGACGCAGCCATTCTACCGCGGTCAGTTCGTGGTGGAATACGCCGGGGAGCTGGTGGGCGTGGCCGAGGCGAGGGAGCGCGAGCACAAGTACGCCCAGGATCCAGAGGCAGGCTGCTACATGTACTACTTCCGGCATGGAGACCAACAGTATTGGTAGTTTTTTCTATATTTTACTAACCGAGTTCAAAAAAGCAACTTCAGACATAGTTCTCCTGGTTCCCGGACGACCAGTCCTGCGTTTCACGCATTGAAATCCCCGACCCTAAACTGAAATGCTTTTTATCTAGGTTTATTTCATTAATTGAAAAAGCAATCTTGAATCTTTATTTTCTAACTGACAGACTAATTAGAATTTTGATTTTCATACCCTGGAGAATACCCAATTCTAATGTGACGGCACCAAACGACCACCCTTCGCAGCGTAGACAGCGCAGATAGTGATTGTATTGTGTGTGCCAGCATCGACGCGACGCCGGAGTCGGGGCGCGTGGGCCGGCTGGTGAACCACTCGCGCAACGGCAACCTGCACACGAAGGCGGTGTGGGTGGACGGGCCGCGGCTGGTGCTGCTCGCGGCGCACGACATCGCGCCCGGCCAGGAGCTCACCTACGACTACGGGGACCGCTCCAAGGAGTCGCTGCGGCACCACCCGTGGCTCGCGCTCTGACCTGGGTATGTTCCATGTTCCTCCATACCTAGTACTATCACAGCTCTACAGGTTCTACAACGTACAATCATACTTGCTGAAGCTAGACGACCAGCACTTCTACATGTACCATATAAGTCGGATAGTTTAAATTCATGTTTTGTACGTACGAGTCTGTATGTCTCATGATTTTTTTTTGTTGTTTGTGATTTTAAAAACTACTGAACGGATTTCTTCAATAGGTAGAGTGATTCAAGAGGGAGGTTTATACGTGTAGTTTATCCTGGAATTCGCGGGAACTTCAAAATTATCGCAGGTGAAACCGCGGGGAACAGCAAATTAGGAATCTTTATTAATATTATAAATGTGAATGTGAGTTTATTTGTTGGTTAGTTTGTTTGTTACGTTTTCACGCCTTAACGGCTCAACCGATCGTCATAAAAATTTGCATACACGTTGTCAGGGGTACAGGGAAGGACGGTACTTTTTATCTCGGAATTCCCGTGGGAACTCCGAACTTATCGCGGGGAACAGCTAGTAAAAGTATAATTAAAAAATAACCGATTCCTTTTGGTCTCGTTGGTAATAACTGATGGTTTTTTAACTCCAAAAATAAACTGACTTCTGTACCTTGATCCTAGATGGTTAGTTAAAAGGGAGAAAACGTTCACGCGTTTTTCTTTATAGAAAATACATTTCTTTTTCAAATGGTTTTTATTTATTTTTTTCAGATCTTTCCTGAAATCTCCTAAGCACTATTTATTAAATTAGGGTTTGTTAAGTAATATTTGATTTGTTAATCGGACAAAGTTTTATGTTTTCGTTTTATCCTTAATAATATTATAAATGTGAAAGTGAGTTTGTTTGTTATGCTACGTTCACACGCGCGCCGTGCAGCCCGGCGGGCTGCCTGGCGGGCTGCGCGGCATGCAGCCCGTCCCGGGCCGGCGGACATTCAAGCTGTTTACACGCACGCCGTCGTGTCAGTCAGTGCCAGAATGGCGAGCAGCGAGGATCTCGGTGTTGTTGCTGCCATATCCTTTGCCTTAACTTATTTTTATTGGAAAAAGGAACAAAATTATGAACGATTGTAATATCCGATCGTAGCGACTTTCTTAGCAACGTTGAATGAAGATCCACTCGTCGCGAAAGCGCGGGACAGACTGACTGCCCGCGCGCGTGTAAACAGTCACCGGGCGCCCGCACATTCATCCTTTGAACTTTGTCAAAAAACCGACACTTGCCCGATTCGCGGCATTCACGTTCACAGGCGCGTTCACGGGCTCGGGCGTACCGTTTACACGCTCGTGAATGTGAATGTGCACGTTGAATGTAGAGTTGAACGCACGCGTGTGAACTTACCATTACGCTTTCATGCCCTAACGGCTCGACCGCTCAGCATGTGCATGCACGTTACCAGAGATACAGAAAAGCACATAGGGTACTTTTTATCCCGGGATTCCCGCGGGAACTCCGAAATTACCGCGGGTGAAACCGCGGGGGAAGAGCTAGTAATAGAATAATTAGTTAATATTGTGACCATAGGTACTGTTGTTAAGTAGTGAGAGATGTGGCCTAACATTAGTGGATTACTCAGGCTGGACTCGCGCGGTTTTCGCGCTATCTGCCTTATTGGCACTCGTAACCGAAGTAACGAAGAAGTAAATTACTAACGGTAATGAATGAAATATTTGAAAAATTGAATTAAAAAGACACATGAACTATTGTCCAAAATATAAAATTTTGAGACATCCGGTATTACGGATGAGTAAAGACCGACACGTTGATACAAATATCAAAGAGCACAGCTCGAAAATCTATCTAACACAACTTAACGTTTTCTCTGTGATCGTGATGCGTTTATGATGAGAGATATAATATGAGGTATGGAGACATCCAATATTATATCTAAAATAAAACTTTTTTTTTTATTGACAAAGATTCTGAGCTTGTTGCAACCAGTGTATGCGATGGTAATAGGTTCACATAGATTTAAGATATCTGATATTACTGCACAAACAAAAAAGACCTACTTATTTGGTAAGCATTATGATGTTATTATATTATAACGGATGCAAAATATTATGCAACTATATTACCTAGTCGATTCCTAGAAACGCCGCGTCGCGTCGTCGACTTAAATCGATAAAAGAACTGTCGTTTTAACGAAATAATACCTAATTACCAACACCTTTATCTTATTTTGTAAATTGAAAACATAAACGTCTTAAATTGAAAACTTAAATGTCTTTTTTTATATTAGTCTTTGATGTTCTTTTTACTAATGCATCAATTTCGGCTGTTTTTGTTTATGTTTATTACTAAATTTATATCATAACTTTGTCTTAAAATTACTTAAAATAGCGGCGACTTAAAAGATGCATGCCGTCACAGCAAACTCGATTAATACTGTCATTGAACTCGAATAGGTTTTCAATTACTAATTAATAATAATTTAGAAATATTTTAGGGTATGTTCCAAGTTTTACTGATAGCACTATAAGGCATGACGCAATTGAGTACCTATACTGCGATGCCTTTCCTTTCGGTTCCTATACTGGTTACTGTTTAAAACGGAACGCAGTCAAAATATACTTTCATCCATGTCATTCATGTCACGCTGTCGACCACTCATTGAAGATCGACCTACGCGGTTGATCAATCATTGGTCCGAGGTTAATCACGTGTTCAAACCACTGAGGACACCTTACCTCAAAAATGCCAGTGCTCACAATAAAAATATGGCAATATGACGTCATACTGCCTACCCAGTTTATTGTCTGATATAACGGAACGAATTTCTCCTCACTGCGAGCACTGGGCCAGTGCTATCAATAATAGCGGAACATACCCTTATGTAACTTAGACGTAAGAGAGGCGTGAGGATGTAAGACTTGCTCATATTTTAATGAGCTCAAAATGATATTTTTATGCGTTACTTTAGACTTTTAATCGGGATCTTATAATTTTAAGTAGCGCATTAATATTTAATATTTATAGTAATATTTTAGGTACATCATAAACAATACAAACAAAAGTAATCATTTACAAATAGTATATAATTAATTATCATCGCAGTAGCCTTTTAAAATTCCTAAACTAAGATGCCCACCGAAAAAACTATTATTATGGAATGAACATAAATTTTGGCATTTAGAAAAATATTTTTTATATCAGGGGCAATGGGCACTGGAACCAATCAAAATTTCAGAGGTGTGTTATTTTTACTGTGAAAGTGATATACTACGACTGCTACGAGTAGGGTCCTATAGGTAGATAAGTATCGACGCGAAAGCTGATCAGAAAAAGCAATAGGTGCTGAAATCACCGTTTCCCGGTCGCGTCTCGTCGTTCGAATCAAGTCAAGCCGAAAAAGTTCTTATTGCATTGATATAAAGCATTTTCTACATTTAAGCCGATTCTGCGTCGATATTTGTATAGACCCTTAATCAATTCCCTTAATTCCGGGGCTTATTATAACAGATACGTTATTCTACTAATGAAAAACGATCCAGCTGTAGTTTTCTTACAGTCCGATAGAACCTACAGGAGCTTTTTTGGTAAATGTTACTGAATAGTATAAAAGAAACAACTTACTTTGGTTTTGATTTAGCCCCAGGAGAGTAATGTCAGCAATTAAAGAACGGACACGTGTTGGATATTGTGTATAGTCTAATTATTTTGAGTAGTCCCCTAAGGAGATCTCCTTGCATTTTCCTGTTTTAAATTATTATTGTTACTGTATTTTATGAATTAAATTAGTATAAATTTTAATGTTTACAAAATAATCGAGTCTAAGCAAGTTAATAAGTGGTGTTTTGATAAGAACATGCATGGTTTAGAATGTCATTTTGTTAAAATATATAGGTAAATATTACGAAATGGACATTACCTATAAACTAATATAATTAATAAATATTAATAAGGGAAATATGAAGCTGTTAATTATTATTTGAGTATAATTTTAATGGCAGCATGATTATTGTGCTTCTAAATACACCAAATAAAGCTTAGATATACGAGGCGCCTTTACGCGCAAGTAGTTAATTAATATTGAAAGCCATCCAAGCGCGGTTTATACTGATAACGCACTGATGATTTTTAGTCCTTCGTGTAGATTAATAAAAAATATTGGACACGTATTTTTTCTTTTTTTACTTTATCGAAAAATAACGGAGATACATTTAGTTGAAGTTTCGCGTGACGTCACAACCCGGTGCAGTTTGTATGGGGCTTATACTGAATAATGATGTCACAAGTCCCCCAACCTAAACTTTAAAAATACGCGTATAATATTTTTTTTATTTCTAACTGACGGACTAATTAGAATATTTATTTTCATACGGGGACATTGCTCATATCTATGAGAATAAGTAATCGTTTTAAAAAATAAAGCCTTATGTTTCAATAACTTAATTTTGTGGGTTAACATGCTATTGCTTATCGGTGTCCATCTTGTTTTACATGAAGTTACTCCGGTCGCATGTAACATTTGAGACGCTGATTTAGTTTATAAACATAAAATGTGTGTACAATACATGTGTTTTTGGCTAACATTCTAAACCAATTTTGTAGGATCCTATTTAAAATTTTAATAAAAAAATTCGAGGTTGTACAAAAGAGCTCGAAACATAGATAGCTTTATAGAATAACTCGATTAATTTAAACTGTTAAAGTAGAGTAATGAAAGTATCTGTAGGTAAATATACAATTATTGGATTACATACTTTTGTAAATGTCCATGACTTTATAAACCAGATAGAGTTAAGCTGCTTTTGTATAAAAATGATTAATAGTATTCTAGTTTTTCTTCTCTGCTACACACCTACATTTTAATTTCCAATTCAAATGATTGTAGCAGATAAAATTCAAACTGGTATGTAATTTGCATCAGATCGGCCACAAGTTTATAACACATAATTAAACATAAACTATTATTTTAATTCAATATAATTACATTGTTTTTAACGGCTATTTTCTTACATAGCGGTGTTATGAGACTTAATAATTTATTGTGGAGAAACGATTAAAATAAGTAATTAAACAGTAGCAATCGATAAATATTTGAGTGAAATAAAAAATATATTACATTTTAGTTATTTTTTTTGCATAATCCTAGACACATTATGATTGTTGTATATATTGTTTTTAATACCAGAATTCACGATATTTTTTATGCAATGGAAACGTTATGGTGCATCTTGAGGTAGTAGAGCTGCGTCGCCGACTCTAGCTCTTGCAGATTGCGGACCACTGGCGCCATCTGGCTGACGTGATCCTGCAAAAAACGCGTAGCTACGCTATGACTACTTTTTTGATGGACTTAATCGCCGATCGACATTTTCAACACCTAATGTCATCGAATACCTAAAGAATTCAAGCACATGCGGTCCGTCAGATGTCTGCGTTGGATTTTAGTTTAAATTGAAATCAGATCCTGAAGTGAACAGGTTGAATAAGTGGGTAGCTGTTCTCCGCTATTTTACCTGCGTTAAAAAGGTAAAAATGTACCTTTGACAATGTGTATGTCAATTGATTGCATACACATTGAGAGATGGTACACATCCTGAGATGGTTGATTGAGTAGTTACGGTGTGAAAGCAAAACAAACACACTTTCATATTTATAATATTATATTAGTTAGGATATACGTGTAAGTATGAGTCATGCTCTCGTGCTTTTGGCAAAGGAAATCTTCCGTCAGTGGCGTCAGTCAGTCTTCTGTTGCTTAAATACTGGGTAGGTGATGTTTCTGAACGCACCTCTAGATCTAAATTGACACCAATATTTTTAGAGATAAAGATAAGTATAGAAGTTTATATATGAGTTTGGTTGCGGGGGATAATCTTTGAAAACTGAACTGATACTAAAAAAAAATATCCCTGAGTATCATCTGATACTGTTATCTCGTATCAGTTTCCGCGGGAATATCGAAACTGACGCGGGTGAAACCGCAGAGAGAACAGGTATTTGGTTTCGTGTAATTAGATCTTTCATCCTGACAAAGAATTCAGAAATAGTCGCGTGTGAAATCGCGGAGGGATTAGCAATGTGACTTGCGAGATATGAACGAATGCTGTACCTGGTAGCCAGTGCCGATCTGCTTTCTCTTCTGGCCGTACACTACTTTCCCGTCAAACTCGTTGGCTTGCACTTTCATGTCGGGCTCCGCCTGCTGGATCGTGATGTTGAGGTGGTCCTCGATGTCCGCCA
Source organism: Zygaena filipendulae (assembly GCA_907165275.2). Taxonomy (NCBI): domain Eukaryota; kingdom Metazoa; phylum Arthropoda; class Insecta; order Lepidoptera; family Zygaenidae; genus Zygaena; species Zygaena filipendulae. The sequence continues at coordinate 3,653,909 of OU015668.1, forward strand.
AGTACTGTGCCGGAGCGTAGATAGTATAACATTCACAAATAAAAAATTATAAATAGACTAAGTATGTATTAAAATGTGTATGTATTCGAATATTGCAATGCATGTATTGTTAATAAAATTATAAATTAAGTTAACAAATCACCAACTGGAATTATCACGTAGGTAAATGCACCGCTAAGAGAACTCTCTTACACCTGAAGGTTGACTGGTAGAGAATGCCGCTGTGGCATTAAGACCGCCTTTTGTACAATGGATGTATATAATGGATGGAGTATAAATAAATAAGTGCATTGGACGTGATATAGGCATACTCGTACAAGTACAATTTGGCATATACCAACGTATACATATTACATAATATATATAACGCTAATAACGCTACTCAATCAGTGATTATAATCACCAGGCAACAAATATTTTGCGATTTTTGTGAGCATTCAGTTTCAAGTATAACTAAGCACAATAGTCAAATATTGGGCAATAATACTGGGCATTGTGCATTTATTACTGCAACTAGTATTATATATCTGTGCTGCAGGGTTTTAAAAAAAAAATTCAAATTGAATATGTATTAGGAAATATTCTCCAAAAAAGGTTTACAAAAGGATTGTGATTGTGGCCATAATCTTACTTTCTATAAGTTGGAATAAATAAAAATAAATAATAAAATTCGCAGAACACATTACATATTGTAGTGATTTAGGTACCCCTGATCTGAACTACCACTTGACGCTGTCATTGGTTGGGACAAGTCTTTATAAACAGGGCAACAGTGTACCTGCATCTCGTTGTACCAAATGCAGCACCCCTTGGGTCTGTCGTCGATGAGGTTCGTGTTCCAGCAGTTGCGGCCGCGCGACGAGCACCACTCGCCGTGGTACCACACCTGCACGCACGATCCAGTCAAAATGTACAGACACACGTTAAACGTCACCGTCCACTTATCCTAGTCACTGGAGTTTCGTTCTATATATAACCTTACCAATTTTAACTAATAATCAAATATTCTGAATAATTCTATATAGAATTGGCTCAGCAGTTCCAGATATTAGAGTAACAAACAATAACCTTGCTAATATTATAAATGCGAAAGTGATTTTGTTTGTTTACGCTTTCTCGCCTCAACGACTCAACGGATCATCATGAAATTTTGCATACACGTTGTCAGGGATAGGTACAGAAAAGGACATACGGTACTTTTTATCCCGGAAGTCGCGTGGGAACTCAAAAATTACCACGGGTGAAACAGCTAGTATTAGTATTCCCAACGAGGGCGGTAGCGAGTTCAAAGGCGAGAGGAAGAGAATTAATTATTAACTTGTGATTGTTAATAAGACAGACATATAAAATTAGTATTATTAATTACTACGAAAAGGGAGCGTGGGAATTTTTTCTTTTAAAGTGAATGTAAGCATACAATGTCATAGACTTGCTATATATAAGTTTTCCTGGTGAATTCCCATTCTACGGCAGTTCATCTCCTTTGTGTAACTAAAGATAAAATATTTGGACTATACAACGTGTTAATGAGTTAACTGAAAACCTGATACACCCCATTAAAAAAAATTAATAATAATATGACTAAAATATATTTTGTGTCGAAAAAATTTATACTTTAAAAGTTATTCAACATTAGTTTGGAGGTGACCTATCTACGAAATTTTAAGCGCTACGCCCGTGCCTACCGGTTCGATTTTTTTTGCTGCGGGCGGCGTACGCGCCAAATATTGTATTATAAATAATTTAGACATGGGCTAATAGAAATGAAAAAATATAACCTATATTAAAACATAGTGCAATCAATTCGCTAGTTGATTCTGAGCAAACTACTTTCTAGTTTTCAGTTAATTCATTAACACGTTGTATATGCATGCTATGGATCGAACATTTAAACGAACAGTAATTTAAATTTTGATTTCCGTTCGCTGCCCTAAACTATGTAGAGTGGAGGGACGTACGGGAGTATCGAGTACCGAAGTATTGTTCATAAGATATTTTTCCTTCTGGCCATAAATGATTTTATTATTTATAAAATAATCGCAGGCCGTCCGCCGATTAACCTTTAATAAAGCGTATTTATTTATTTAGAATAACCTTCTCGGGCACGGTGGCGACGAGGCTGATGGCGAGGCCCATCCGCTCGGCGCGCCCCACGCGCCCGATGCGGTGCACGTAGTTAGACTTCTCGTCCGGCAGGGTCACGTTGATCACTGCAATGTCCAACGAGAAAGTAAATAATAGAGTAGCGTAGAGTACGTAGGTACAGGTGACAAATCGAGTTAGAAATTCAAGCTGATATTGTCCAACACACACACCCAGTAACAGCCTACACTATCAAGTCTAGGTTAACTACTACGATGTGCAAGGAATTGAGATTATATATAAAAGCGACACTCTCCGCCTCCCATCAATTTCATGCCTCCTCATACCCCGCGAAATTTACCTGAAAATTCCGAGGATAGTTTGGCACATGTAGAGAATCTACAGGTGTACAAGCCGGCCGTCTTTACTAGTGGGAAAGTACTCGAATCAGTTCATTTGTATATGGAGTGTCACCGGGCTGAGGTTGTGGGGAGGCATTAAGTTCGCGCGCGCGAGGGGGGGGGGGGGGGGGGGGGATTTGGAATATCTCTAGTATCTACGTATAAGTAGAGTGGTATACTCACTGAAGGGCAGGCCGGAGATGTCGATGCCCCTGGCGGCGACGTCGGTGCATATGAGGAACTTGACCTGCTTCTGCTTGAACCGCTCGAGGTTCGCCTTGCGCTCGGGCGGCTTGCGGTCGCCGTGCAGGCACACGCACGAGAACTCGCCGCCGAACGAGGTCAGGTGCCGCTCCAGGTTGTCGCAGTCGAGCTTGGTGCGGCAAAATATGATCGCCCTGGGGAAGGAAAAGTACATACGTCACTATATAGGTAATAATAATATCGTATAATATAGAAAAAAGTTTAGTTGAAGGGAAGTAATCTCTGGATTTACTGAACAGATCCTAAAATATTACCGAATAAATTTCAGTTTCATAATCTCTCCATGTCCAGCATTTTTAAATTAATAATAGTAAACTGTTACAGTGTTTTACAATGAAAACGGCAACAATAACATCCACTGACGGAAAGGCACAGCACAGACAAATAATATTTATGTATCTTATTATATTCAAGTATACAACATTTATAGTTGAAATTAAAATGATAAGGGTCGTAGTTTCCAAATAAGGTATCCTGTATGGCAGTATGAAGCACTCACCGATCCATCTTGTGCTCCCTGATGGCGCGCAGACAGTACTCGCCCTTGAGTATCTTCACCGCCTCGGACAGCGTCTCCGGGGTGGTGTTGCTGCTGCGGATGTTATCTTTGGCGTGCACGCCGTCCGTCTGCACGCACCTGTATTTGCACATACGCGGTCTCATTCACTATAAACAATGTTGATAGGCTATCGGGTAATATGCTTTCAATAGGAATAAGAATAACCTTAATTTTGAAGGATTAAACTTGATCAATTAGATTTCTCTAACTTGAATCTACCCTGTAAATCGACAATGTGACTGTGACAAATTTGAAAACCAAACAGAGGTGTATATACTACATAATATTACATTTATAAAAGCGAAACGTCACTAAAGACGAACTCTCGAAAACTAAGAAATAGGGAAGCTGAAATAAGGCAGGTAGTTCATGGGAAAGTAGAAGTCACTTAAGAAAAAGATTCCCAAAGTTCTCACGGGAGCTCCCAAATTACCGCGGGTAAAACCGCAGGGAACAGTGTATTATAATATAATAACCACACCCAAAGTGAAAAATGAAACCCTGTATTCTTCATACATAGTCCAACCCCACCAGGAATCGAGTTCGGAACCTCTCGATTATTGTAGAGTGATAGAGGAGTTTATACGCACTTGCGCAGCGTCTCCCACGTGCGATCCTTCTGCGGGTCCACCATCACGACCACGTGGTGCACCGTCTCCGGCACCGCGTCCTCGCCCTTCAGGTCCACCCAGGTGGGGAAGTGCATCAGCTTCTCCTGAACACACCATAGCACATCACTACGTATGCTAGGCCTCAAGTTAAGCAATCGACAACGGCCGCGTGATATTGGAAGGACGGCGGACGCGGCCATTGTCGAGACCAGGGAACACACGGAACAAAGTAAGTGTAATCAAACCAGTCTATAAGTGGAAACACATCGAATCAGTTCGCATTTTTATATATTACTAGCTGTCCCCCGCGATTTCATCCGCGGTAATTTCGGAGTTCCCGCGGAGGTTGCGAGAAAAAGTACACTATGTCCTTCAGTTCCCGAGGGAATTCCGGGATTTTAAGTTGGACCATATTATAAACGGTTGCAAAATTTTATCAAAATCCGTTCAGTAGTTTCGGAGTCCATCGCGGACAAACAACGTGACACGTGATTTTTATATATTAGATGTGAAAGAAGATGTTAGACACATGGCTGCATTTATATTTGCAAATAGAGACACAACATTATTTTATGAAAAACGGTTATCGCCTAGCCCTATGACCAATCAAGCCAGTTATTGTGGTGTCGTGATTGTTTTATTAATCGGCGATATAGTGGCTAAAATGCGAAGCGCAATAATAAAAAAAAACAACCTTCTCTTTTGTGATGTGCAACCTAGCCGATGGTTACAAAAAACGCATGGAAAAAAGATAGAAGCGTTGGTGTCTAACCGCCATCTTTTTGACTTCGAACGCGTGCAGCGTGGCGGAGCACACCACCATCTGCAGGCGGCGGCCGTCGCTCGTGATCTTCGGCATCTGCCGGTGCAGGCGCTCGATCAGCTCGCCGTAGCCGGCCTTCAGCAGCCCGTCCGCCTCGTCCAGGATAAAGAAGCGACAGTGAGTCAGCACCAGGTAACCTGTGCGGATTTAACTAAATTCAAAATTCAAAGTCATTCATTACTTAGGATTGGTTGTTACAATCACTTATAATCGTCAGCAGATTCTTAGAACTATAAATTACCGTCAGTTCGGAATATGTCCTCTACTGAAAAGAACTGACAAGAAACTCAGCAGGGCTGTCTTTTAATAATCGTACTTATAAATTAGTGAAACAAAAAATAGTAATTGAATAGAGCAATTTATTCCCAAGTATCATTTAACTAGTCTACTACACTATAATAATATGCTTTTCACACCACATGCTCGACAATGCCGAATTATATGTCATGTAAACCTTACCGAAAGCAAGACATTATATCTCTTGGCTTTAGCCGGGTTATAATGTTCTATTGAATTTCATTATAACCCGCTGGTCAATAATGTGATTTTCACTTTCATAATTCTTATTGCTATGTCCATAACGTCTCATTTCGCTAAACAGAATGTGTTCTCAGCGGGCGCGGCCAACTCGATTTTCGAAGACCGAAGCCGTGGCCCACTAGATTCGCAGTGAGACGAACTTCATTTGTTTGTCAAATCGAGTAGGCCACGCCAGCTGAAAGAAGTGGCTATATAGGATCTACTAAGCCTAGTTTTTTATTGTCTCGCATTATGTGAGAAAAGTAGAGTATACACCACAGGGATAAAACTGTTTTTTTCTTGGGCGCTTGAATCCCTCACTGCACTCAGGACTCAATCTTAATTCCCTCCCTTTGGTCGGGAATTAACTTATAACACCCTCGCTGCGCTCGGGAGTTAAATTTGGAGTCCTTCGTTATGTTCAGGATTCAATGTAGCGCCCGTGACATAAAACAGTGCTTTATCCCCTTGGTGTATAATCTACTATTATCTCAAAATCTGTGTTTAATAAGGGTCTTGAATTTATTAATTGACAAATTGACTACATCGTTTGGGAGTTTGTTGTAAAAGCGTATACATTCATCATTTTAATTGTATGAAATTTATCCTCTTGACGATCACATTATCCTCTGACATATTATTATTATTTATAATGTAATTTGAATTTGATAATGTGAAATAAATGAATCTAATCTAATCATTGTCCTTTAAAAGAGTTAGAAATGTTATGGAGCCCATTAGTTTAGATTATGTAAATCACTGTTTTTCTTAAAGTTGCCTAAATTTTTGTGAACATATAATAATTCTGAGAGTGTACAGTCATAGCGTCTTTTATCTAATCATATAAATAATTATTTTAATATTAAAATTTAATTCAATTTAATATTTTAGTTATATTTGTATGTAAATTTTTATTTGTATTGAAATTTTTTTTTAATTAGACTAATTATACAATATAATATTGTATCCAATGGCAGAATAAATATTTTTTTTTTGTGTTAGAGCCTTGTGCTAAGGGGTACCTATTAATTTGTAAAGTAACTGGGCTAACTGCACGGACTATTTAATAGACTAATTGACTTAATAATTAGTCTGTCATGTAGATTAATGAAAAATATCGGACACGTATTTTTAATTTTTTACGCATTCAAGAAATAACTGCAACACATTGAGTCGAAATTTCGCATTACGTTAAGCCTTGGTACATGACGTGGTTATGACGTCATAAGTCCCTAATCCTAAAGTTTAATGTGCTTTATTTAAGTATTTTTTATTAATTTGATAAAGTAAAATATATGTCTATTATTTTTTTCTTGACTTCATAGAATTGAGATTTTCACACCCCGGCAATATGACACGTCTATTATAAAATAACCACCTACCGCCCTGTATTAGGTCCTCGAGCCGCCCCGGCGTGCCGACCACTATGTCGATGCCGGAGTTCAGCTGATTGATCTGGTCTTTGACATTGACTCCGCCCACTACCAACAGCTCGCGCACTTTCGGGTTGTCCAGATACTTCTTAAATTTCGTTATCTGGCTGCAAGTTTGCTCCGCCAGCTCGCGAGACGGCTGTTTAATGAATATTTTTGATTTGATGTATTTTGTGTATGCAGAAACCAGAACGCAGAGTTGGCAGAGTATTTTATATGTTTACAAAATTGAAAATATCACGTTGACATAAAGAAACAGAGCCCTTATTACTATGACCAACAACATTCCTTGCCCCTCACGCGCGTCTCAAAAACACCATCACAAACGCCTCAAAAAAAAATATTACAAATTATTAATAGGCATTCTGTATGTCATAAGATACATTGGAAATGTATATTTTTTTTTGAAGTGAAACTTCTTTACTAGGGGAAGATAATTTTAGTGGCGCGTTATCTTCACGCCACGTATTATAGTCATAGTGATTATGGGCCCAAAACTTGAATATGATAGCAACATCGGGAGCGGACCCACTGGTCCCCTGAAATTCGCACCCTGTGCGCACTCGTCCCCTCAAATGTTTGAGGTTGCCACTGGCCCCTGATCTATAATTTATTTTAAAATCTTATTTCCTATTCATTCTACTAATTCAGATGTTGTCTTTCGGCTTCTGTGGTTGTGGTACATTCGCGCACTAAAGGTAAAAATATTAAAATATAGTATTATAACTATGTAAATATCAATGATATTTTAAGTAAGGATGAGGCACCTTCATACTACGCGCCGTTCAAATATTGTTCCTCTAACGGCCGCACTCAGAGTCGATTTTAATGATTACTTAGTTAAGTATAGATTTTTTAAACAAAACTGCCGCAATCAGAGACGTTCAGTAAATTAATGTTAATTGGCATTTAACTAATTAAGTTACATCTCATTAAATGCCAATTAACATTAATTTACTGAACGTCTCTGATTGCGGCAGTTTTGTTTTAAAAATCTATACTTAACTAAGTAATCATTAAAGTCAACTCTGAGTGCGGCGGTAAGTTACATCTCATTAAATAAACTAATTAAGTTACATCTCATTAAATGCCAATTAACATTAATTTACTGAACGTCTCTGATTGCGGCAGTTTTGTTTTAAAAATCTATACTTAACTAAGTAATCATTAAAGTCGACTCTGAGTGCGGCGGTAAGACATATAATACATGACATCAGCGTATTGGACGCGACACCGATTAGCCGCTGTCACCGACGTCAGGAGCGGTGACACTATGGGCGGTTGCAAGAACATCGAGTCGACATAAGCGGCCGTTTTGATAACTACCTCATACTTTCTACTGGTAGCACGATCTATTCTGTCGCACCTCAAATTATTGTAACATCTCTTTTATTTCAACATTATACGTTTTTATACAGTCCACTACACAGTTTTATTCAGCTTCATAGGCGTTAGGATCCTGCGCATCCATAGTTAAGGACTAACGCCGCCAACACGTATTATTCAGTTTACGTCAGTGAGTGTGACAGGAAATACGGAAATTATGGAACAGAAAGAGATAGGTATCTGTTAACAGTTGCACTTGAAATACGCTAAAGTATTTTAGATTAAAATATAGTGCAGAAGGGACATTAATTAAAACAATATTATAAATTATAATAATTTTTTTTTTATTAAAAATTTTGGTCCATACTGTCACACACACACACACACATAATATATATATATATATATGTATATATATTCTCTGCCACCCATAGATGGCAGACATATCTTGTAAAAATCTTGTAAACTACTTGTTCTACAACTTTTCCAGTAAGTCTTTTTTCAACGAACATTAAAAGGTGATGAGCAGTTGACATTAAGCTACTCTAAATTAGATAAATTACATATAAATTCACTTAAAAACGACCAATAAACAAACTTTTAAGAAAAAATCCCTACTAACATTTTTAATGCGAAAGGAACGCGAAAGTAATGCGAAAGTAAAACCGTGGGGAACAACTAGTAAAAAATAACTTGAAAATACACAAACATGCACTTATACCAATGCGCCTATTACTTACCCTCAAACAAGTTTAACTTATTTCTTTGTTGTCTTTTTGTGATGTTTTAAGAGGATTGTGTTTATGTTCGTAATGTAGACAGATATGTATTATTAATCACGAATTTGTGAGTTCTGCTACGTTACTTTTTTAAAGATTGTTTCAAGTTACATGATGAGAAAAAATAATGACTACCTATTATTCCCTTCTGGCTAATTATTCTATGACGCCTATGTTACCTGTCCCCATCACACTGCAGTTGCAACCATATTCTCTATCTCTTGTGAACCATAGTTTCAATAATTCTATACAAAATATTTTATAATTCGGATATTTTAGAAATAATAACTAAAATAATGAAGATTTCTTAGATAAATGATTGGTCTCCGCTGCGCGTCGGAGCAATCGGACCAATCATTTATCTAAGGAAGATTTGTTATTTACTTATGTACTTGTGCTATGTAACTCCTTCATTTTTTCTTATTTTTGAACCGTAGTTTTTGCATTTTGAGAAAACATAAAACGACATTTTGTAAATATGTCAATATTTGACACACGCGCTTTCCCACTCGCTGCTAACAGGCGACTAAGTTGAATTGCGCTAATTAGCGTGATTTGAAGGCCTCAGTTTCCGCGCGCTAGTACGTGGTCTACCTCCTTTATTATAGAATGTCTTTGGTAAATATCATATTTATTTCATATCACAAATAATCAGTTTAAAAATAATTATTATTGAGAAAGTCTTCTAGGAAACAAACGATTCGGTTTTTGTACTTTTTAAACTTATGTACCTACCTATAAAGATTATTAACAAATTAAATATCGTGTACATCAATCACATTTACAAACAATAAACCAAATATCAACATCTTTATCAACAATAATAAGTATTCTGTTCACGAATGTACCATGTCAACGCTTCTTAATAAAAAATATGACTATTTTTCTATCAGGGAACCAATAAGCACCTGAAAAGGTGCCGAATCTATAAGTTTTGGTCCAGGGGACGAGTCGGTACCATAAAAATAAAAAATAATAATAATAATAAAAAAATAACATACATACAATCGAATGCACAACCTCCTCCTTTTTGGAAGTCGGTTAAAAATGAAGAAGACACTCACTCACTCTACATTTCTTTGACAACTAGTGTCCGACCAAAGATCAATTTTTGGGCGAACCATCGCCAAAACTTTCGGTTAAAACCCAAGCGGAGATAACCTACTGGCATTTGATTATCTAAGATTATTTTTATTATTTACAGGCAAAGACGTTCTATATTTTACAGGCAATGGCGGTCAGCCGTTGTAAACCGATGTGACATCTGCCCCCGATCTTCTGCTGCGCCCTCACACATTTGTAAGTCGTAATATTTGAAAAAGATCCTTTAGCTCCGGTCAAAACTTCGATTCATTTTGCCGAAGGTATTAATATGGCTGAAGGTGACCAAAATACCACCTTCGGCTTGGAATGTTCGGTTAGACTCTATTGACAACTTACCTCAATAATAATGGCTTGTGGTGCATTGTTGACCGGCTTGCAATCCACTTGGGCACTCAATGCTACCATGTTCTCTTTAACGCATTCTTTCGGCGCCTTATTGATAGCTATATAACCATCTGGGATTTGATGCTATAGAAATGAAGAAATGACAGAAACATAAGAATTTTTTCACTTCATGTGGATTCTAGTTTGTACAAAAATTGTACTATGGTTAATTAACTTATATGGCGATACAAGTATGGTCTTTAATTTTTCAATATTTAACTCCAAGATTCAATATTGTTAAATATTAAATTTCAGATAAAAAAGTCAAATAAAATAACTAATTAAACTAAAAGTTTTTATTTCATTTCATATGAAAGATATTATATTATAGAAGTCAGCTAGATAAAACCAACAAAATACTACTAGTTTTTATTCATCTGATATGAAAGAAAAAAAGATACAGATGATGATGAGATGAAAATTACTAATTGTATTGTCTGAGAATGAATCAAATCAGCAAAAATAGTATCTAACCTAAATATAGATAGTTATTTACTGAATAAGTTTTACATAATTATACATTTCATTTTATAGTATTATAGCTATGCCGGCCAGCCTGTGCCCCGCGGTTTCACCCGCGTGAGTTCCGGAATTAAATTTCCGGCGAAACAATTCTGTCATACATGATTTTTGCAAAACTTTTACGCAGCGTATGCAACGGAAGCTCTCTCAACTCTCAATCAACCAGTAGTTCCTGAGATTAGCGCGTTCAAACAAACAAACCAACTCTACAGCTTTATAAAATGTGATGTGAGTGTTAGACATAATAATTAGTATAGATTATATTATTTTTTATTATAGTTAACTACTCACTTTAAAAGGTTTAGCACCAAAATTAAAGCTTATCTCCGCATTTTTTAACACGACTGCTGGGAAATAGCAGTCTGAGCAGCGTGACTTGTCCAGTTTGAATGCAACACCAAGATCTTCGCCATTCTTTGTGTAACGAATCTCACCATTGTATAAATTTAACATACATCCTGTATAAATTTAACATACATCCTGTATAAAACAATTTTCATTATGTGTATACAGGTTTACAGGAAAAGTCGACCTAGATCCATTAAGGGTGTGTAGTACACATCATTTCTGAATGATTTCACTATGGAACCCCCCATCCTAAACTTAACCGTTTTTGAGATATTCGAGTTTTAATTTTTTTTATAAAAATGCCCAATTTTTCGGCTATTCAATTGAATATTTTGAATTTTTTTGACTCTTATGATTATTTTTTGGTTTTTTACATGAAGAGTGAGATGCTTAATGACCTCAATGACTAAAATTGCACGTAAGTTAACTAAATAGGTCATTGTAGACGATCGAAACTTAAGAAAATAAGTACAAATTATAAAAAATATTTTTCTTTTCTGGATATCTCACTTTCTCTGCAGATGTGCTTAAAAACATCTACATTTTATCAGCTATCCAACGAGGTATAACAACCTAGGGTTGTATTTAAACTCATAGAAAAAAACATAGTTGAAAAGGTTCAGGTAGTAGGTCTAACGGGTCCCTCGGCTATTGTCCTTCAAGTTAATCCGGTGCGTGTGAGCGAGACAACTTAAGATTTACGCAGGTGAGAGTGAGAAAAATAATGGTTTGTTTGCTTGCCATCCATTTTAGTCTGCTCATGCGATTCGTCCATGGTAGATGCAAATTATTGTGCTTTCGGATTCCCACACGACTTGGCTTTGTTTCTGGACTGATTTCATAAAAAAAATTAAAACTCCAACATCTCGAAAACGGTTAAGTTTAGGATGGGGGGTTCCTTAGTGAAATCATTCAGAAATGATGTGTACTACACGTCCTTAACGGATCTAGGTCGACTTTTCCTGTAACCCTGTATAAATATAATCTATATCTGTATTAAAAAGAAAAGTCACCCACTGACTAAATTCAGTCACTAAACCATGTGACTCATGACACTGAAATTTGGCAAGTACCTAGATCATTTATGAAGTCAGCTAAGAAAGAATTTAGCTCCCGAAATTTCAGTGGGAACCCCAGGGTTTCCCTGTCTGTCCAACTAATATTATAAACGCGAAGGTTTGTCAGAATGTATGGATGGATGGATGGATGGATGTTTGATACTCTTTCAAGCATAAAACTCGTTTACTCATTCTGACGTAAAAATTTTGCACTTTTTTCTGAGTAAATAAATTATAAAATAAAAATAAAAAGCAAAAACTATTTTAAACGATTTAAATGAAACTTTACAATAATATAGCTTATACATCAGATTAACACATAGGGTACTTTTTATCCCGGAATTCCCGCAGAAACTCTGAAATTAGCGCGGATGAAACCGCGGAGCACAACTAGTATATCTTAATATTTTTTCAATAATTTGAAAGAGCAAAAAAAATGTCTATTATTTTTTTATTAACTGATGGATTAAATAGAATTTAGATTTTCATAACCCGGAAACTACCCTATTTCTTGGATTACAACAATTATAAAAAAAACTTACCAATAACATCATTCATTCCATATGCAGTACCATAATCATCAAATTGTTTTGCATTGGACTTCTTTCCAGTACCACCATAGCCAAAACCAAGTCTATCTGTACCCAGATCTAGTCTTGCCTGAAGTGCAAAAATAGCTTATAATTTTTTAGTTAGTAGGACTATGAACCTAAATAGTTTAAAAAATATTTTTATTTACAACTAGCAAGGACACTATTTAAAAAGTTTCGTGAGAGTTATAAAAAAGGGCTCTCCAAGACTACAGTCATTGTCATAAGGATAACAGAAAATATAATCCATAAATGACATCTCCGTTTGGTTAAATAGTTTAAGATCAGGTAGAAAATAAACATCTCAATATTGATTGAACCAAAATACACAATTTAAGATTTCATTAACTTACGGCTGAAGTTGACCAGCCAACGCGACACAAGCCTTCGTCCGTGACTGTAGCTTCATAGTAGTAAGCACCCTTAGTGTGGACGCCCTTAGAAGCCCGGCAGCCGTGCCAGCCTTTCTGGTCGCGGGATTGGCAGCGCAAACCATCAGGAGTCACTGCCATGGCTTCGGTTCGGTCAACGAACGACATCACCCATTCTATTGACGACGACAAGACAATTTTGCCTTTTTTCCCTTCTTGTATGTCTTTTAAGGTCTCCCAAACAATTTGTAATACCGGCAAGCAAAAAGCACCAGTCTTTCCACTGCCAGTTTCGGCTGCCATGAGTACGTCTCCACCACCCAAAATAAGTGGTATAGCCTCAGATTGGACATCCGTAGGAAGTGTCCATTCCATCTCTTCTATAGCCTTTCCGAGTTCGGGAAGCACACCGAACTCTTCAAAGGCGGTCATTTTATATAGAAAATTTAACTCTACCACAACAACTACGCACAAACTACTTAGAGATGCAACTACGGCAAAGTCGGAACCACAGAAAACGCCTACCAACGCTGAACGCAGATAATATCGTAGTTTGTGGATAATATGGGAACCAGGAATTCACAACACGATAATGTACGACACTGGAATGTACAGCACTGGAATGCGCGACACTAGATTGTACGACACCGGAATGTACAGCACCGCAATTGGTGACACCGCTCCTATTGGTCGATGAAATCACGCCTCTTTTCTTTGTGCTCGTTTACGTTACTTACCTAAATACTGGGTCAAGTTATTGTCAAATACGGCACATATATTTTATGTTAGATTTTTTGGTGATGATAATTAGGTTTTATGTTAGTGTTTATGCCCATTACTTTATTATGTTACAGTCTATAGGCAGGATAATCAAACAACGGACCACTCTATATATTTTACTGTATAGACTTAGAGTACAATACACTAAATCTGGTCCCTTAGTTTACACCTTATAATTATTATTTCCACGAGCTATGTGCCCTATACAGATTGTACAGATTATAAAAGTTACGAAAAGAAAGGAACCAAAACTGTATTAACTGGCGAACGGGAAGCGACTGGCGAGCGGTTAGCTTCGCCTGATTTACGTCACCTTTCCTACACCTATCCTATAGTAGGTACTAGTGTGGCGATGACATCACTATGAGCTATTTATTGAAATAAGTAAAAAGTAATGAGAACATTACTATCGGGGCCACATCATGAACAGATTTCAAAGTAGTATACCCGACATTCTTTATTAGGTTAGGTTCTTACTGATAACCAGGTCTCGCTAAAGACAAAATAAGGTGACATTTATTTGATTAATTCTTAAGTGTGATCACGAAGTTTATTTATTTATTTATTTATTTATTTATTTATTTATAAGGTACAAAACATAGTGCAAACTTTTATAGATACCAAATTATACTTAGTTACAAACAATCACCAGTCTACACCACTAGCTGTACACAACACTTATGAGAAAAAAGAAAAGATAAGTAATTACATTATTATTAAGTTTCGATATATTATGCAAAAAAAAAGAATATAACAAGTTGTAACAATTCATTAAAGTGAAAAATAATAATTACGTTACTAAATATTACACTTGTTATTTGAATTTCCATCAGATTTTGAGACAGTAACTACTAACTACCTACTACCTGCATTGTATTGAATACTACTAAACGGAGCACGAAGTCGGCTAGGCCATGAAATCCGGTGTCGCCAATTCCGGTGCTGTACATTCCGGTGTCGTACAATCTCGTGTCGTGCATTCCGGTGTCGCCTTTTCCGGTGCTGTACAATACAGGGACTCGATAATATCACAAATTAATTAGACTTATGTCTAAAGCGCGCTCCACACGCGCGCGTATCGATACCACACTTATTAGTTCGCGGGTGTTTCGCGGCTTCGCGCGCGAACCGCGCGCGAATGTGGAGAGCGCAGGAGTTTAGACATAAGTCTAGAACACTGAGCAAATAATCACTACGTTTTAAGAGTAAGCACTTCCATACTAATCGCTGATCCGATCTATGAAAGTATTCAGTACCAACCATACCAATGCAATGTATGACGCGGCCATAGAAATTTGGTTAAGTATTCCAATGTTGGTAAAAAAGTTCGCGCATAAATCCATAGTAACTTTTGGTTCAAGGGAGTGTCGCTGGCCTGGTCTAGAAAGTCGAAACTCGAAATCACAGACATGCTCGAAATCCGTTCGAAATCGAATGCACAGGCCAGCGACACTCCCTTGAACCAAAAGTTACTATGGATTTATGCGCGAACTTTTTTACCAACATTGGAATACTTAACCAAATTTCTATGGCCGCGTCATACATTGCATTGGTATGGTTGGCACAAAATGCTTTCATAGATCGGATCAGCGATTAGTATGAAAGTGCCTACTCTTAAAACCAGTATGTTCTCTAATTCGTCTGTGCTTAAAACGTAGTGATTATTTGCTCAGTGATCGAATGTCGATAATGCGAAAAAGAACACATGCTCATGGAATTAATAGGAACTTCGTACAAAATACCTATTAATTCCATGCTTTGTACGAAGTACCTATTTCGAAATCGAATGAATTCGAATGTCGATACCTTCACCCAGAGAGAAGGTAATCACTACGCCTACCTTTACCTACTTTTATTACGTAAGCGAGTCTAGTCTTTAAGCGCGCTCCACATTCGCGCGCGAAGCCGTGAAACAGCCGCGAACCATGATACCACACTTATAGTTCGCTGGTGTTTCGTTGCTTCGCGCGCGAATGTGGAGAGCGCTTTAGACAATATAAGTATACGGTAGTACAGCGGTAGTATCTGTTCTCTTATTCGTCTGTGGTAGTATCTTAATGTAGTTTGTGAGCACGCCCAGTAATCTTCAAGGAAAAATTTTGGTCCGTAGAGCAAAATGTTGCATGAAGTTTACCTCCCCGCCCGAACCCGTGTGTCTCCCCTCAAACACCATTGTCAAGTGTCAACCCAATATCCAAAGAGAATATAAATCTTTGAACTCTATGTAGTTTGTGGTTAACCCGTTTCTACCGTTTATAGGATATGTTCCAAAATGGACTGATACCACAGGCCCAGTGCTCCCAGTGCCCTGAATAACTTTCAGCATACTGCCGCAGTGCCCGCAGTAGGCGGTATGACGTCATAATCGTCGCCATTTTTGTACTGGTAAGGTGCTCTCAGTGGTTTGATCACATGGTCAACCTGTGGGTTTTAAAGCGTGACGTGACAATGACATGCAGAGCTCAGATGCGCAACACGATAAAATTTCATCTAGCCAATTTTTATCGATTCTCGTCGATGTAAATTATTTTGTCTACCAGTAGTAAGTACCAGTCGTAACATGGCAGCAAAAAATGTTTGATGGATGACAGTATACTAGACTGCGTTCCATTTTAAAGTAAACCGATCATTATTGCTCAGTATAGCTAACTTTATAAGAACAGCTTCGCAGTATACTGCAGTGACGTCATACCTTACAGTGCTCTTAGTGTTTACGGAACATACCCATGGCTTGGAATATCTATGTAGAGCTTATCTAAACTAAAATAACGCAGCCCACTACTTCAATAGCAGTTTTAGATATGCGGGATCATAATTATACTGATAATATCTATTTAGTGGTTATATACTCTTTGAGTGTGAGTGCGGCGACAGTATTGCACACTTGTGATGAATAGACAAACCAGATTTATATGTGTCGTATCCATATTTTAACGGCTGTGCGTGTGCGTAGACCCGATGGAGGGGCGCGTCATTTTAGCTTAGATGATCTCTACCTACCTATTATATATTAATAAATATTTAGTGGAGGACTTTTGGCGGGATTAACAGAAATGGGTCTCAATTTTATTTCTTTGTTTTACAACTATGGCAACTAATATTGTGTGAATGTGGTGGATTTTGTATAATAGTCATCCATTAGTGATAAACAGTGTGCGGAAACAGTAAGATAACATAAAATGTTGCGTTCATCGGGAGGTTGTCGTTTTACTAATACAACTTCCCACAGAGCGTCCTAAGTTGCTATTAAGGCTCAACTGTGAAGAGTTGCTACCAAAAGTTCCGGTAAAGCATCAAAATGCATCCCACCAATAACTTTAGAAGAAGAAAAGTACAACTGAATTGGCTGTATGGACTCAGATTCCTGTGCCTTCTCCAAAGGAGTAAATTTAAACAAATAAAAATTTAGGGGAAAATTTGTTAATCGTACTATAATATATTAATGCCGCAATTTTTAAGTATAAATTATTAATTGTATAGAAATTTTGATATTAAATGTTTCTTAAAAAAAATCTAGACATTTTTGCTTTTGATCAATTTTTTTTTTATGAAAACCAATATTTTCGCCCTAATAATTTCGAAACTAAGGCAAAAACTTGACGCTATGTATTTTTTATAAACTTAATAATATGATTTTATTTTGGGAGATTAAGGGAAATTTGACTTAACCTTTAGGGCTAAATGTTATCTTTAGGGGTAAATGTTTTCGAGAGTTGGTAACACTGAAAAAAAAATCATGAAAAGATTTAATTTTGGATTTAAAATTTATCACAAGTTTTCACAAGAAAAAGACGTTTTTAATTTACGAAAAGGACTATCTAGTGTTAAGTGACGATCTAACGAACATCAGAGAAATGTGGCTCAAACGTTTAAGGGGAAAAGTATTTTAACCGTTGACAAGTTTTGCTTAACTAAATCTGGCGAACTGCCTATCCAACCCTCTTTTCTGCAAAGGAAATTGAAGATGGCATTCACCGTCAAATAGGTGGAGCCATAAAACCACAAATTGGAATTGGAAGATGGCATTTCATTCAGTTCATTGGACGACAAAGGTTAAGTTAGGTTAGTTCTTAGTTTGTATAAAAATAGTTGCTATCTGCATCTCTTTGTACCTGCATAGTTCTTCTGAACAAAAAATAGAACAGATTTGAATGCAGTTTTCACTATCTTGTACCTACTTACTGTCAAGTTTTTGGAAAAGTTTATACACATACCTAAACGGAATCTGGATGAAACCGTGGGGAACAGCTATTGTACAGTAATTTACTTAAATCTGGGTAGATCCTGTTCAGTCTAGTTAGTACAGTACCTAGTATTTCAGGGTCCAATTTTTGTCTCAGATTGTGGAGTAGATGATATTATGCTTTAAGGTACAAAAATATGATTTTATTAGTACCTACTTACATATTTATAGCATATTTATAGCTTATATTTTTCTATTACATTTCAGATAAGCTTGATGATCACACCTGTAATACCTGTCATGACCATACCTAGCAAGCCATCAAAGCCACTGCTGGTAATTAGTTGCTAAATTATATTTTAAATTACTGTTTAGTTCAATGTACTATTAAGAAAGTATTTAGACTTTTATTAATCAATAAAAAATGTATTGTTACATAAGTTTTGTAATTTACAGATCAGCTGGATAAATTAAGTTCATATTTATAGCAATACCCATTATCCATTCATAAACGGTAGGTATGCCCATTGATTTTTTTTTACAATTTTCTGTTTACAGATTGGATCAAGATGGGGTTTAACATCCACAAGTGAAATTCCATCTGACCCACCTGGTAATTTGTTTTTAGTATTCCGTTTATATCTCTTCTCTCGTTCTGAGAACGTTTTAGTGTTGTAACAGCTATATAAATAACTAGTTGTGCCTCGTGATTTCACTCGCGTTAATTTCAGAGTCCCCACGGTCTAATGTATAAACTATATATTGTAAAGTTTCATTTAAATGGATCCAGTAGTTTTTGCGTGAAAGAGTAACAAACATCCATCCATACAAACTCTCGTATGTATAATATTAGTAAGGATATCCTAAATAAAGTCCTCCACCGTGTCTGTCTGTCTGTTCGCGATAAATTCAAAAACTACCGAACAGACTTTATACGGCTGTCACCAATAGATAGAGTGATGAGAAAGATTAGGCATATAATTTGTCAGTGTTTTGTGTATATTGGTTGAAATATAACAATATTTTTGAAAGTGTCGTAAAAAATACTTTGTTATGCTTTCACACGTTAACGACTCTACCAATCACCACGAAATTTTGCATACACGTCAAGGCTAAAGAGATCTTCGAAATTACCGCCGGTGCAACCGGGGAAACAGGTAGTAAATCCTTCCTATTATAAATGCAAAAGTGAGTTTGATTGTTTGTTTGTAACGCTTTCACGCCTTAACGGCTGAACCGATCATCACGAAATGTATGAAACATGTTGTCAGGTGTAGAGAAGGACATAGGGTACTTTTCATCCCGGAATTCCCACGGGTACTCTAAAATTTCCGTGGGTAAAACTGCGAGGAACAGCTAGTTATATAATGACTACCTATATGTCTCAAATATGCATAGACAGCTAACTTATTAATAAGAAATCAGTTTTTTCATGTATGTATTTTTAGACATAATTGTTTCTTCACCAACTTTGAGTGCAACTAATAAAGATGCATTTGCTATTAGTATTTTGTTTAAAGCACGATAGCAAGAATTAAATTTTAATAAAAATTATAATGAGCTTTTTTTGTTTAGGTAAAGTGACCCGAACACCTAAAAGAACTGCACAGGAGGAGGCTCATTGAAAAATTGGGAAGGCTTTTGGCCAAATCCAAGCTACTGTTTACAGAATATAAAAATCTACTGAATACAGAAATTAAAAAATAAATGTTTCAATAAATAAAAATATATTTATTTTATTTCTTAGACAAAAACCAATAATTTTATAATCTAGAAAAGGGCTAGGTCCAGGAATTTGTATGGGCTGTGTGACTATGTTTCCTTCGCCTACTATTTTTCTAGTTTTATAATTAAAAAAAAGGTCCGGGAATTTGTTTTGGCTGTGTGACTATGTTTCCTCCGTTTACTATTTTTCTAGTTTTATAATTTAAAAAAAAACGAACTGTCGTGTTCTAAATTGCTACTGTCAGTTGTATAAGGACCAAAACGAATGTAGGGGAGATGTCCGTCTGATACGGTAGTATCTCTAAATAGTTTGTGGTTTGTGAGTATGTTCTCTATGAGTTAGGGTAGGTGTGTTCTGTGGTTCTCTTATTCGTCTGTGCCTCTCTCAGTGGTTATATACTCTTTGCCTCTCTCTGTGGTGAGTTAATTTGTGGTAAACGAGACGTAAACCGTATGTCTAGTTAATTTGTGACGTAAACTCAGAAAATGTTTATAACAATCTAATATGGAGTTACAACTGCTCAAAAGTCAAAATGGAAATAAAAAACTGTCGCCTGTTGGAAAAGTTCTAATTTACACCACTGGTGGACTAGCAATAGGGGTCAGTATAGTTTGCATATCATTTGTTTCACCAGCGCTGAGGAAGGTGTGTCTTCCCTACGTACCAGCTACGACAGAGCAGCTAGCAGGAGTTAAGAAGGCATTAACAGGATGCAGTGGGAGGTTACTTGATGTTGGTTCTGGAGATGGAAGAATCGTCTTTACAGCTGCCAAGCTAGGTTTCAAAGCCGATGGTGTGGAACTTAATCCATGGTTAGTTTATTACTCAAGAATAAGCGCTTTAATAACACCTCAGTACCATAATACAAGGTTTCATCGAAGAAACTTATGGACATTTGATTTGAAGCCCTATAATAATGTTGTCATATTTGGTGTTGAGCAGATGATGAAGGAATTTGAGACTAAGTTATTGACAGAACTTGATAATGAGGCTGTTGTGATTGTATGTAGGTTTCCACTCCCTAATTTGGTTCCAGTGGAAACCATAGGACATGGTGTGGATACTGTGTGGAAATATATTGTAAAAAGATCATAGTTTTTATATCTATTTATAGTCATTTTAATTTATAAAATTTTATGTACATATTAAATTATAGCAAATAAACTACAAAAGTAACTTCTTAGAACCTTCCACTTCTCTTTCGTCCTGTATATTTTGTGTCTGGTTTTGTTTCCTTTAACTGTCTCCTTCTCTTTTCCTTCTTTGCCAATACCCAGGCTCTTGTGTTTTTCAAAGGTTTACCATGGGCATTTCGTGTTGCTTCTCTTCGGGCATATTTTACTTGGAGGCTATTGTCACTTTCATCTGTCCCTGTAGTGGAAATATTTTTTATCACAAAAAAGGTGTATATGGGTTTTTTATCATATCATGCAGTATAATAACATATAGTTAAAGTAACATTATTTTCATTCACAGCAACAATAAACATTTTTTTGAAAGGAATTACAAACCTAATGCCTGAGGTAAAGGCACTGACACACCAGTTGTCAGTACCAGAAAGTATTTCTTAGCTTTGGCTGAGTTAGGGTAGTCTACAACAACCCCACCATAGAAACCAGCTTTCATTGCTTGAGATGTAATCAGCTCTATCTGGTTCTCATTTTCTGGGTAGAATTGAAACACTGCTCTTGCTGATCTTGACTGCAACAAACTTACATTTAGGCTTGAAAAATGAAGTACATTTATCTCAAAAGAAAATAAATACTGACCAATGAAGCATACAATGAACTGAAGAATTTGTACATTCTTTTTACTGGATTATGTGATTTCTTATCAGCATTGAATAGCCACTGTAATGCTGACACAGAAACAACGCCATCAAATGCCCCAGCACGGAATGGACACCCTTGACCCATATCAGAGAGCACAAGGTCCCCTTCTATCTCACGCTCTAATGCTACATCTGCAAATAAAATATACATAATATTATGTACTGCTGGAATCAAGTCATTTTACCTTTTTAGGATTAGTGCACATTTAAAAAAAGTGTTATATAGGAAACATACAAGTATTCAAATTTCATCAAAAACCCACACTTATAAAGAGGTCAAGTTTGTAACTTTGAAGTTTGAATAAACAAAAAATCTTATACTGATAGAAACTACAGTATCCATAGTATATTTAATAAATATAATATATTATGTATATATGGTATTAAACTAGCAATTCTGTTATATATATTCTGAATTGCAGAAATGGCGATTTTCATGAAATTAAGTATGCAGGCGGTTTCAGGGGTGATTTATTGATCTAGCTAAGTTTCATTTTTTAAAAATGACATTTCATCCACGTTTTAAGGCAATGAAAGTGAGTGTTCGGTTCTGCTTTACGGACACCTCAACACTAAAGCTAGGTACTTAACAATAGATGGTGTTGTTTAACTGTGATGATAAAAATATGTACTTATGTAAAAACTAAAATTGACCAGAAATAAAAATACTGAGCTAAGCTCAGTCATCTAGGCTATATGTATAGTATGAGTAACATAGGATTACTTTCATTCCCATAAAAAGAGTTCCAGCAAAAAATCCAAAATTGATGCAGGTGAAACTACAGTAGGAACAGCTACTTTAAGGTATTTTTGTCCTCTAATTTACTACTATCATAAATCTATTTTAAGAATATATTGAAACTAAAATATGGTTTTATATGTATAACAAAAATACATCAACATTTAACAAACCCAGCATAGCACTAGAAATATCCATGCCAATCCACATGTGTCCATTGTCCTCAAGCACTGCACCTGACAGCCCTGATCCACAACCAATGTCCAAGAGTAAACAAGGTGTATCTTCAGGCAACACTAGCAATTCTAGACACCTCTCTGTCATCTGAGCCTGAATGTTTATTATACGCTTACTGAAAATTGTAGAAAAATAATATATTGTCGATATTCTAAAAAGTAATAGGTATTATCAATTTGAAGAAATAGGGATTCACTTACTTCTGAGTATATTTAATAGCTTCATCTTCATTATAAAACTGAAAAAAAGAGTATTTTTAGAAAGTTTTGTGTTAAATTCAAAATGCCACATAATTAATGATTGATATGATATATAGTATTTACCAACTCTGGAGGAGCTTGGTGCTCTGGCCGTTTCGACATAGTTTAACTCTATACACTTAATTATAAACGCCAAAACTTGGTGTTCTCTCGTTCTTAGTTTTGTATTAAATTGTAATTGTATGTATACCTTACTTTTCTAACCTCAAAACGTGAAACCAAAAACTAGTTATGGGCAGAGAGAAAGGTAATCACTGAGGTTGTCACTTATTATTCTGATACGGGATTTACACTCGCGCCTCGTTCCTCGCCTCGTGGTTCGTCTTGTGGCCAGGTACGAGGCGCGAGTGTAAACGCTGTTTTATCGGCGTTTACACTCGCACCTCGTTCCTCGTCTTGTGCTTCGTTTCGTGGTGGGGTACGAGGTGCGAGTGTAAACGCTGCCTCGTCCCGTCGCTCGTGCGTGCGACCGCGACCGCACGATCGATGGAAAAGAGACAAAAGAGCTGCGGCCTGCAGTGCGTTCAGTTCAGTTGTCTTTGAGCTAGCAACAAGGGAGGATGTCGAAGTGTTAGCGGCAACAAGACGACTTTGCTTACTGAGCTTTTAGTACTACTCGATTAATTTTAATAAATGAAATCCTTACTTATTATTCTAAAAATCTTTATATTATAAAGTTTGTATGGATTGTATGGATGTTTGTTACGTTTTCACGCAAAAACTACTGAATGGATTTCAACTTTACAATATTTGAAACTTTACAATAAAACAGCGATAAAAATATCAAAAAATAATAATAATAGCTATAGATTCCTATTAAGTATCATATTATATATCTACTGTCTGCTATCTGCTCTATAGGATTTTTTACCAAGCTTGGCTAATAATTATTGTATTAATATTGCGCCATCTATGTATTGCTAACAAAAGTTTTTTGAAATTTGAACTGTCCTGTGCCTGACGCCTGTATGTGCGTGATACAGGTTCTCGACGGTTAAAATTTCATTTATTCCTGAAATAATCAAGAGATGTCGTTAACCATTATTTTGTAAACGTCGAAAATTAAATGCATGTATAGGCTAATATTTTGATCTTGCTTCAAGTAGAAGCAATTCAGAATAACAGATAGGGTAATTTTTATCCCGGAATTCCCGCAGGATCTTTGAAATTAACGCGGATGTCACCGCGGGGAAACGCTAGAATATAATAGCTAGTAAAATAAATAAATTAAATAAATAAATTAATAAATAATTTAAAAAAATTAAATAAATAAAATTGTCAATATCATCTTCTTCTGCGCCGGGTGTCATCGACTGTTTTTGCGCAGGAGATGCTGTCGAAAGGTTTATTGTTTAGTGCGGTTGGAGGTCTACATATCTATCTATCTATCTATAAAAGATAGAAAGAATCCGCGATTCTGTACATTGAATATTTTTAACAAAAACTGACAGGGGACGGAACGGAGCAGACGGACGGGGGGGGGGGGGGAAGAGTAACCAAGCACAAAAAAAGGGTTTTTAAAAATCTTTTCTGTCTTTCTGTCTGTTCACGATAATCTCCGAATCTACTGAACGGATTGTCATGCGGTTTAGGATTAAGCTTAACCTGGAGTTACATAGGCTTTGTTTCATTGAAATCGGATGTCGGGAAAAGAAGTTGTTGTATAAAAAGAAGTTGTTGTATAGAAACATTTCGCGCGGGTGAAACCGCGGGGCACAGCTAGTACTAATATAATAAAAGAGTAGAATCCGCGATTCTGTACATTGAATATTTTTAACAAAAATTGACAGGGACAGGTAAACGAAGAGTAACCAACCATAAAAAAGGGGTTTTAAAAAATATTTTCTGTCTGTCTGTCTGTCAGTTCGCGATAATCTCTGAATCTACTGAACGGATTGTCATGCGGTTTTCGCAGGTAGATTAAGCTTAGCCTGGATCTACATAATTATAGGCTTTGTTTCATTCAAATCGGATGTCAAGAAAAAAAAGTTGTTACATAAAAACTTTTCACGCGGGTGAAACCGCGGGGCACAGCTAGTTTCTTAATAAAATCTAGTCCATATAACGTTTACTTTTTGGTTATTTTTGTGGAATCTATGTTTGGGATCCCAAATTATCGGTTTCTTTTAAAATAATTCTAGAAACCAAAACGTTTCTTGTTGCAAGTTACAACCAATCCAATTATGCAGTTTAAAAGCACACAACCATCGCGGCCCAAAGTTGAAACCCGACTGAAGCGAGAACGCGAGTGTAAACACCACGCTCGCTTTGACGCGAGGTCCTTTGACTCGTGACCAAAAAACCGCTCCGGGAGCGAGCGGTGCAAGTGACGAGGCGAGGAACGCGGCGAGCCCCTAGCGTCTGTTCACACTCGCGCCTCGTCCCTCGCCCCGCGCCTCTTGCTCCTTTTTCGTCCCTTTGACTCGTGACAAAAAAGCCGCTCCGGGGGACGCGAGCGGCACGAGCGGCAAGGCGAACCACGCGGCGAGCGACGAAGCGCGAATGTAAACAGTCGCTCGGGGCTCGCCGCGTGGTTCGCCTCGTTGCTCGTACGCGAGTGTAAATGACGCTTGAGCGTTGTCATGAGTAATAGTGTTCTGTCAGAGACATGTGTCATGTCTCTGTGGTCTGTTCTGTCATCTGTGTTCTGTGCTCTGAGGTTCTGTGCCACTGTGCTCTAGTTGTTCATGAGACCTACGGATAGGTAGGAATGACTAGTAAAAATCATCAAAATTTTGTAAAATAAACTAAAACTTTAGAATAATTACATCATCACCGTTTATTTTAGGTACAGGTTTCATACCCCATTTTACGCATCCCTGAACTTGACAGAGTGGTCGTTACGCCATCTAGCTAAGGCATTGAGATTAGAGCAAAGAAAATAATACTCTCTGACGAGAGCATTAGAGCGAATCCACGGAACGCGCCTCTACGTCAGTACGTCATTTACTTTTAAATATTGTAATGTAAGCTATGGCTAAAGGCCTAGTTGCCAAGCCTTAATAAATAAAAAAAAAAAAATGACAATTACATAAAAAAAAAAAACTGTGGCGGCCGGCGGATTTGGCGGAGAGTTTCAATATTTTTGTTCTTAAATTCCGCTTGATTAAAATCATAGATATTGTGTTTATTGATTGATAAGTGCAAACAATAAAAACTCAAAATGCCCAAACCGTTAAGTCTTAAAAAGGTTGTTACCTAAAATTTCGATCAATTAGTAATTTAAAATCTCGAGAAGTTCTCGTTTAATGGATAATTTTGGTTTATAAATAAAAGTAGGTATTATTTTTTATTATTTGTTGCAGAGCATTATTATACAGAATGTCTTTGTTGCAGAGAAAATCTGGCCCTTCAAAAAATCAGAAAGCTATTACACAATTTTTCAAAATTCCTGACCGACTCGGTTCTGTAACAAATTCACAAAACTTTCTTGTTGAAGACAGGGAAGATTCAAAAACAGGAAAAAGAAAGGCTACATCACCTTTGCTTTCAGAATATAAAGTAGCAAATCTTAAGTTAGATAATGATCATAAATTTTATGTGGATAGTTCGGAGTTGGATAAATGCACAAAATTATCCCCTATGAAAAGCAGTATACAAAGTTTTGAAGAAAAAAAGTCTCCACTCAAAGAGAATGATATATATAAGACAAAACTATTCCCGAAGAAAAGTGATTCACAAAATGTACAACAAAGGTCTCCACCCAAAGAGAATGACTTGGATAAGAATTCTAATGGATATAATGATGTTGCATGCAAGAGGCAGATCATCAAAGTTAATAATGAAAAGTTTAATATTAATCAGGATAAAAGGTCCCCACTCAGTGATGTTTCCATTTGTAAGTTAGACAATCATTTGATAAATCATGATAATGATGTTTATTTGGATGGGAATCATGTGGGAGACAAAGAGATTGAATATATTGGACTGTTGGGACAAGATTCATTACAGCAAGAAAAGTTCAAGATTGGGAGCATGGCCAGTCCTAATAAAAGTTCAAAGAAAGAAGGTACTGTACATTACCAATTTTTTATTTCAGTTAGATATTAAAAAAACAATAAATGAATTTTTCTTATTTGAATTATTGAAAAAATACTTAGATAAAATGCATTAAAGTTTAATAATGGGATGTCGCAACGTCGTAACTAAGTATCAAGTGTACATAGGTGTGACATCACAGGGAATTTCAACTCAGTGTTCGCTGCTGTGTCCAGAATTTTTATCAATCTACAAGATGGGCTAAAAATTAAAATTTAGTCATCAAACCCATTGAATATGTTTATATTTACTAAAGACTATTCAAAAGTCTGTGATGTGCAGAGGATACTAATATACTAATATGAATAAATAATTGTCTGGCAAAAGTAATGTGAACAAATCTGTACTTACTCAATAAATTGTATTTTATTCCATTTGAATTATAGAAATAATTTGCTCGCCTAAAATATCTAAATGGACTCCTGAGAAGACATATAAAGATGAGAGGTCACCATCTAAATTTGGATCCACAGTTAGAGCTTTGAATTTTGATCAACACCAAGTTGATGATTTGTTTGCAGATGAGTGGCAACTCGATGAAGATGGTTTTGAGGTATAAAACAATAATTATGTATTTTCCAATATTTTTGTTTTGTGACCATTGAAGAATTTCTTTATCTGGAGCTAACACACCCACACACAATATCAACTCAGGTCATCCTTACCATAAAAACGCATTGTCATTGAAAACAACATTAAGAATTCAACTCTGTAGGATAAGAGGAAGCAGTTCTAATTCAGCTTGCAGGATTTGGCCTAAACAAATATACAAACATTGCAAGTTAAAGATTGTAAAATGCACTTGTAGCTTGCTAGTTGAATCTTAAGATGGAATGATTTTATTTTCAGGATAATAATAAAAATAATTTAGACCTGTCTTCGATACAGAGATGTGAAGTTGTAGCATTGAAGTCACACCCAACACGTCTAGAGCTAACTCTTATGAATGGAAGTGGTAGTGTGGCGACATGTTATGTTGAAGGTATTTGGTTAGTATACTTTAGCTGACTTTTAATAATAAGTACAGGTAATATTCAGGCAATAACTGTAACTATAGTAGGTATGTCCAGGTGAATTTTTAAAGAAAGTAGGTATATGTAAGGATGGTCTAATCTGAAACTACTGAGAAAAATGCTCAAAAGAGACTGGGACCTATTTTAATAAAGACAAAAAATGTATACTTAGATTTTTAAAATAGTAGTTTTCTTAGCTGAAAATTGGCTACTTGACAAAAAATGTTTTTTTTAGTCGTCGTGTAGATTAATAAAAAATATTGGACACGTATTTTTTCTTTTTTTACGTACTCAAAAAAAACAGAGATACATTGAGTTGAAATTTCGCGTGACGTCACAATTCTGTGCGGTTTGTATGGCGCTTATAATGAATATTGACGTCACGAGACCCTCCACCCTAAACTTTAACGCGCTTTATCTCTGTTCATTTTCATTAAATTGAAAAAGCAAAAAATACGTGTCTATTATTTTTTTATTTTCTAACTGATGGACTAATTAGAATTTTGATATTCATACTTTGGAGAATACCCAATTTGAACCTGTATAAATTCCGTAAAATTAAAAATGTCAAACTAAAGGCTCAGACTAAAGGTAACATTTAAAAAAAATCCAATTTTATACTTTTGCTAACTTCCAGGGTTAGCTAAGTCCACATTCTACAATCGTTAACACATAGAAAACTAACATGACCTTGTCAATGAATCTGTGTTCTGAATGGAAGAAAAAAGTATTTTCTTATTAATGAAACACTTCTATCCGTTTCCCATTTACCGCTACTTCCAAGAATAAGAACCAATCTTGACCCAAAAATATTTTTAACCGACTTCCAGAAAAGGAAGAAATCAAATTGACTGTATGTTGTTTTTTGTTTCTTAAGAATTCGTTTGATTCTAAGCCAAGAATTTCTTTAGTAAGTAGCTGGTTCTTTACATATATAAAAATAAAGACTTGATATTATCTATATTTACTCTGAGATATTATTGAGAAATTTCGAATTTAAGGCTCGACACACCCCTGTCTACCGGCGAAGTGGTCAGCGTCCAAGCTTCGCGCAATACAGCTGGTGAATTCAGTGTGTCAAACTCCTCAGGGCTGCTAGTGTTGAGGCCCGACCACCTCATGTCGTCCACCAGTGTGGTCGCCGGTGTGTTTTGCAAAAGGAAGGCATTGCTACAAGATCGATGGCGTGGCATTGACTCCGCTAATACTGCTGTGAGTTTGTTACTACCACAGAACAGATATACATAGAAGGTTTTATTAAAAAAACAAATAAAAACCAGTCACTCTATGAAAACCAACACGCACACAAAAATTAATTTTAGGGAAATATGAACATTTGCTGATAACGGTGGTGTAGCTCTGTGATAACGATTACGAAGCCTTACTTTTCTTAACGAGCTGATTTTTCTTTTTATTTTTTTTATTTAAGGTTGATGTTTAGTAAATAGATTTGATTTCACACACAATTCAGCCTATAGTCTAGGCTTACAAATCTCGAATTAAGTCTTCTAAATTCAATCAAATTCAAGACACCATTTCAATTTCCAGATGACAATAGGCGTTTTAATACATGAATTAGTGCAAAAGGCACTTACTCAAACTATTATATGCTATAAACAATTAAGTTTGGAAGCTAATAAGATCATCCAAGGATCAATACAGCAATTATATGATGCAGGATTGACAGAAGAAGAAGCCCGTAGCAACATGCAAACATACATACAACCTCTAGCAGATTTCATGCAGTTGTATGTAGCTGACAAGCCCTCTACTAATATGGTAAATAAAATAATATGTTTATTTGAAGCCACTATGTGAAAAGAAGGATTGTTACATTAGAATTTTGTGCCATGTTGCCAGTATTCTCTAGCTTTATTACTATTTAGGCCTGAAAAACAGAAAACATATCTTTTTTTAGCACATACAGAAAGACCAGTGGAGTGGCCACATAGATAAAGTCCTAGATATAGAGGAGAACGTGTGCTGCCCTCAGTTAGGACTTAAGGGCAAAATAGATGCAACATTAGAAGTAACTTTACATGATAGAAAAGGTAAAAATTTCAAACTAATTGTGTTTCTTTTAAATCTACACTAATAATAAAGAGCTAAAGTTTGTGACGTTGTAGGGGGTTCAAGAGATCTGCTGAACCGGTTTTGAAAATTCTTTTACTTATAGGAAACAGTACAGTGTTACGGTTCACGATCTTTTGACCATTTACAATCTCGCGAAATTAATTATAATCTAACGGTATTTTACAGGGACATATAGGTACAATTTATTTTTAAACAAAAATGTATATCATATAAAAAGGTTTTTCAATCGGTGTGCAAATCTCGTAACTAAAAAAGAACGTTAGGAAAGATCAATACATTTTGCGTTTAGCGGATGACTAGCCACAGCCAAACCGATTAGGTACAATAGAGTCTAAAAAGTAATTCATACAATCTTATCCTTACATAAAACAAAGTCTTCCGGCGCGTCTGATTTTCATGCGGTTTTCACCAATAGATAGATTGGTTTAAGAGAAAGATTTATACGTATAGTGTATCCGAGAATACCTGCGGGAACTCTGAAATTACCACGGTTGAAACCGCGGGAGACAGCTAGTGATAATATAAGAACGAGACATAGATGTCACGGACAAAAATTAGCGTAACGAACTCACTTTCGCATTTACAAAACAGTAAGGATTATTATAATGTTTGTCGGCACGGTGCACCGCTGCAGGTGGCGCCGCGGCGCTGGTGCCGCTGGAACTGAAGAGCGGCAAGGCGTCGATGTCGGCGGAGCACCGCGGGCAGCTGGTGCTGTACGGCATGATGCTGAGCGCGCAGCGCGGCGGCGACGCGGCACGCGACCCGCAGCGCGGCCTACTTCTGTACCTCAAGTAAATCACGAGCACGACACTAACTGCTCACATTATTTTTCAAAAATAATACTAAAATATACCCTCGTTATCGTCTATTTCTTATAATATGGCCCCCACGCGCGATCTAGTTCACTATATAGGGTGTAAGCGTCAACGAGAGACTTATTCAAACCTTCGATAATTTATGCTTACATGTAACTAATAAACATATTAAAACGATTGTGAGTCTGCAAATTTTCATACAATAAGCCAAACCGTTTATCTTCCCTTAAACATAGACCAATTTTGATGACGTTTTTTCCATGTTATTGATGTATTGGATAATAAAATAATTATAAAAATAATTATAATAAAAAACATTAATATATCACAGAGAAAACCTCAAACAAAAACGTGCGTTTACATATGTTCTTTTTAGGTAATTGAGATGAGAATTGAATACTGAACTTCCTGCTTTAATACGTCCTTCGTTTAACATTCCACCTGTATAATTTACATGTGACATGTATAATGGAATTTATTTGCACACGATTTAAAGCCCATTCATTATGTGTCATACAAATTGGACGCTATGTGGCGCGTGGCGCAGGGAGCGCGTGGCGCTGCGCGAGGTGAGCTGCGGGTACCCGGAGCGGCGCGACCTGATGATGCTGCGCAACCAGCTCGTGCGGCACTTGACCGACGCCACCGACACAGGTAACATCGCACCGCCCGACTGTCTGCTGGAAAAGTCAACCACCTCAGCGATGACCGGCGTTGCACTACTCTCATGTGGCTGGATCTAGACCAGATGATCCTACGTTTGGTGAGGGGTCTGCACCGTGCCTGCCGGTATCTCCCTGGCCAACAACTGATGCAGGATAAATTAATAACATCGATTTGATAAAATTGAGACCATCTTTTCTTCACTTTTTCGATGGCGCGCTGGACGACGAATGTTTTCATTATTTTTACTGTAAACTTCCACCCTTCACTGTGCGTGCTCGCCACGCCCTTGGTAGGTTATTTATTTTAATTTGTTTAGTGAATGATTGTTGTATAACAGAGCAGCTACCGGATATCGAGGAGGCATCGCGCGTGCTGCAGCAGCGGCTGCCGGAGCCGGTGCACCACGAGACCGCGTGCGCCAAGTGCCCCTACCTCACGCTGTGCTCCCTACATCTGTGGTCAGTAGCCACGAGACATGATAATAATTGACAACGAGGGAGTCAGATATACATACGGGTCATCACAGATCTGTAATCGAAAAGTCCAAAACTAAAATGTTGGTTGAAAGCGCAAGAGTTTAAGCCTGCAGGCTGCAGCGGATTTACATACGTCATGTGTATAAGAAAGTGACATAACTTAAAATTATGTTCGTAGTTATCTATCGGTTATCGATAAAAACTCAACCAGTAAAGAAGTGAAGTAAAAATTTACATTTCAAAAACGATTTTGTCTATCAAAATAAAGTTGGATTCGCCAAGGCTACTAGTATAGTATTATATTATCTGTGCCCTGGCAGGCACACGGAGGGGCCGGCCGTGGCGGACGGGCACCCGCTGCGGAGACTCCGCGGCCAGGCCCTGGGGCACCTGAGCGAGGCGCACGTGCAGTACTTCCAGCGCTGGACGGCGCTGCTGCGGATAGAGGAGCGCGCGCAGGCGGGCGCCGCGCCGCTGCACGCGCTGTGGACCGACACTGTCGAAAAACGGTGAGCGCCACTTGTCGCTTGTATAATGTATATAGTACATACAGTCAGCTGCAGAAATGTGTATACACTTTTGAATAAACGTCTTATTGCAATAGTAATAGAGTTCAAATACTGACCGAAATGTATACATATTGGTGCTGGTGACTGTACTTGCTACATGGCGTCTTTACTTGGTTTTGTGAGCACTATAAAAATATAATAGTATTGCCAAATGTAACACGTTACAAAGCCATTGGCCGTTCGTATTATTTCATAAGGAAATTACAAAAAAATAATAGTGAAAAAACAATTTTTTTTAAAAGATGCTTCTAAAGAATAAACCATGCATTGTCATCCAAACTAAACGTGTATACAAAATATCAGCTCAATCGCTTGAAGATATCTGCTTCAAAATTGAGTTGCAAGATTCCACCCGAACATGGAACAGTAGTATTCTCTTTGTTGATTATGACGAGTCAAATTTTATTATGATGATAATGTAGGATAACCTTTGACCGAACTTGCACGAGCGTCAGGAACAAAAGTAAAAAAATAAATAATAATAATGTTTTGATTTGTTAATATCGATTAGGTAGCGTGAATGGAAAAAAACTATGCATTATCTTTTTTTTTTTCTTTTGCGTCGAAGAGTCCAATAAGGTTGATATTAGATTATTTTGAATTTTCTAGTTGTGCTTATGAAAAAATCTTATAATAAATGAATAAAAACACTAGAAATAAGTTATTATTGTGTAGAGCAGCAGATATAAAAATATTTCTTCCTGTCAAACTAATATATTTATTTTATTAAAAAAAGAAAGAAAAAAAAATCATACATGCAGCCAAATGCAGAACCTCCTCCTTTTTGGAAGTCGGTTAAAAATTAGTTGATTGGATAGTTCTCCGCTCACCGCGTGCCTGTAGCTTTCAGACATGTGCTGGTTAAAATTGCTTTATTTCAATTTGTTTTTCAGAACTAAACGAGGGACATGCGCTTCCAATTTGAAACTTAAATCAGTCGAAGCATCGGGCGACAGATATCTGCACCGTTTTATGAGGAACACTTCGGGGCAAGGTGAGGATCATTCTCCCAGAAATGGAGTAACTTGAACTTTATTGCTTTACATTATTTTTCTTATGTACTTTTGCATGTAATGCATTTAGCTAGTTTTAAGTAAACTAAATGTTTATCAATTAGCGTCATTGTTGTACAGTTTGGGTTAGCACTTATGTATTTTATCTCCTTCCTCTCTAAACGTCATATATCATCATGCGCACGTGGCCACTTCGAAACTTATTTTACAATTATACATATACAACGAAAACTAGTTTTAACAATTTTTTATCGATACCATGGACCAATTAAACTAGACGATACAAAAGTAAATGACGGAACCGTCATCTTCGATTTCCAGCAAATCTCTGTTATGTAAAATATTTAACAATAACTAACCTGTAAGCATAGTATTGTTGTTGAAACTAAATGTAAATATTTTAGACTGGCCGTTTGTTGAAGGAGCCTTATCATCACCTTATTATAAAGCTGAGCCATAACTGTATCCTCTTTTCAATTTTCAAAAGGAAATATGATATGGTGAAACAGGTGATAGTTCGGACGAGAGCGGCACGGTGTCGAGGGGGCCGCAACTAGGTGACTTCTCTATAGTGAGCGTGGAGCGGCGGCCGTGGATAGCGGCCGGCGCGGTCACGGCCGCCGACGGCACCTGGCTACACGTGCTCTTGGAGAGGTACCCTTAACTTCTTTTTACTATCATCAATAGAACCACAGACAGTTGGACGATAACATAATATATATATATATATTATGTAGGTACAATGTATAAACTTAATTATTCTTTTGCGTTAATTTTCAATAGTCCTATTACAGTTTTATTTTATTAAACTCGTCGATCCCCCAAGGTTTCCATCGCGTTAATAACGGAGTTCCAGAGTGTTATCCATTACAAATAAACAAACAAAAAAAATATTTACTCTACATAATATTAGTATATTATGTACATTAAGTCAAAAACAACTCTGAAAAATAGCTATGAGCGTGTAATGGCGGTTTATTGCAGATGTCCGAATATGGTTCTACTAATAACATTATAAATGATTATTGAATGCTTGTGACCCTGCCAGGCATAAATAGCTGACTTGAATTAAATAAAATTTAACAAACAAGGATAATAATATGAAAAATGAGATAGGCGACATTTTTTTGCACAATAGACTACTGGACTACCTACCTAAACCATAATATGGCAGGGTTACCTAAGTTATTGTGAGAAAAGTGTTCCTTGTCTCATTTTGGCTGTTGGGAATCGATATGTTCTTTTATAGAATACGTTTGTCCTAGTGCAAAGAGTTACGTAACATTATTCATAAAAAAATTTCTTTGCTTTTTTCCACAATATTCATTATCGTACAACAATAAAGACTATTAATCTTAATTTTTTTATGTTTAAAGTTGTAGCATATTAAAGTTTGAAGGGATAATTGTAAGTATTTCTGAATAAAAAAGAAAACAACTAAGGAATTAGACATGTGATATCATTATTCATAACCAATTATTTATTTCCACTATCTTTAGACACTTTTCGCGAAACAAGAGGTTTTTTCCTTATTAATTCCACTTGTTAGTAAGATTTTCAGTTTTGAAATACAAGTTCAACTTGGTGTCAAACCAGTCCTTCTCGGTTTTATCGAACCAGAAATATTTTCCTTTGACAGACTGATCGATGTCCAAGGCCAGATATACAGGAGTTTTGCTAGCTTCTTCTATAGTCCAATCACCAGCGTTCGATGTCATATCTGTTTTGACCAGACCTGGATGCATCGAGTTGATAGAAATACCGCGACCTACTTGTTTTTGCTGTATTCTGGTTAGCACGCACAGCGCTATCTTGGACACTCGGTACGATACAACCAGGGGCTGTGCCCAATCGTCTTCATTGAACGTTCCAGTTTTTACTGAATCTAAAAACCAATCGATAAAAGCATCGATGTCTTTCAAAGTTATATCTTCTTTTGTCAACTCTTTAATCCAATGGGGATTTTTTATGTTTGAAATATGACCACAATCACTTGACACATTTATAACTCTCGCGTTATCTTTAAGAAGTGGAAACATAAGTTCTTGTATCACTAGAATACTCCTGTAATTGGTGTCTATGACCCTTTTAGAATCTTTATAATTAGGTTTTTGTATACCTTCCAATATTCCTGCGTTGTTGATGAGAATGTCTAAGCCTCCATGTTTTTCTTTAATATGTTCGGCGAAATCTTTAATGCTGGATCTATCGTTAACGTCGAGCTGGTGAAAATGGGGGTTGAGACCTTCTTTCTTCAGTTTTTCAACGGCTTCCAAACCTTTTTCAGCATCTCTCGAGGTTAAGTATACTACTTCAACACCGCGTTTACATAGCTCTCGGACTATACCAAAACCGATGCCCTTGTTAGAACCGGTGACTACAGCTACTTTGCCTGCCATAATAATTTGTTACTTATATCATTATAATTCCACGTTTTAAATATTTTGGTACAATGCAGCGTGTCGTTTATACTCAACGTCCCGCGTGAAGACTAATGTTGAAAACTGAAAAATGATATTTTATAATATTGATATTATCGGCACCATAATATGTAGGGTTGCCAACCCTACTAAATAAACAGTATTCTATTTTATAGTTATCGGATTACTAGGTTTAAAAACTATAATTCTAAAAAATATATACATAGTTGTAAAACGACTATGTTTAGAGGTGAGCGCAATAGGGCTAGTATAATCTATATACGTACTAATATTATAAAAAAAATTAAAGTTTGCAAGTTTGTGAATTGTGAGTTTGTGACGTTGTGGGGGGTAATCTCTGGATCTACTGAATCGATTTTGAAAATTCTTTCACTTATACGAAGCTACGGTAGTCCTGAGTGACCTAGGTATTACCCGAAATTACCGCGGCTGAAACCGCGGGCAACAGCTAGTAGTTAATAAAAATGTAATCACATGTTTACTTTTTTTAGCAAATAAAAACCCGTTTATAGAAGATCATAGCAAAAAATATTCTTATAAACAATTAAGATTTTAAGTATGCTTTTTTTATAAAAACTGTCGCCATATAACTATTATCAACATGCCTCAAATTACTATAACTGTTTTTCTTTTAAACTTGTCAACCCTATTAAATATAATGGTATTATGTTATAAATTATGTTTATTGCCCAATAAGAACGTTTATCGAAAGTTGTTCGATAAGATTCTATTTATAATAATGTAATAAAAGCAGAATACTATACCACTTATTTATTCATTCATTATTAACTGATTAATTAACAAAGCGACGGGACCTATAAAGGCTATAAAGCTGAAATGTGGCAGTTATTCAAACATAGTAAATATCCGTTTATTTACAAAAGCAAAAGATCAACAACGCTATAGGCAACATTATAACTTACTAGCTGATCCCCGTGGTTTCACCCGCGGTAATTTCGGAGATCCCGCGGTGATTCCCGGATAAAAAGCACCCTATGTCCTTCTCTATCTGTATCCACTTTTCTTCTGTATCCCCTGACATTACACAAAATGTTATAGTGATCGGTTGAGCTATTAAAGCGTCAAAGCTTAACAAACAAACAAACGAACTCACTTTCACATTTACAATATTAGTAATAATGTCAGAATCCGAACTAGTCCCACATACCTATTGATTTTAATAACCAATCGAAAGTAATAAACAATTTTTGAATTTGAGTTTGAATTTAGTAAATACTTCCCGAAGGAGTTTCAAAAATTCATCTGGGTGAAACCGCAGGGAACAGCTAGTAATATTTGACAATCGCGCTTTAGAGCTACGATGTAAGTGGATTTTTAGTCACGTCTTTACTGACCATGGTTTATGTATGATATTTTATTTATTTATTTTTATTTTATTTCATTTGTTAATTTCGAGTGTTTCTTTTGGGGCAATAAAGTAAATTTTTGAATTTATACTCGCTGTCCGGCTTCACCCACGTGATATTCGGGTTTCCCATTTTTATGTAGATATAGGAAAATGACTTACCATTCATGCCCAGTCATGCCATTTGGAGTATTGTTTCAGACACACGCGTTACGTAGACCAGAAATGTTTTTGGTTACATTAAACCAAGGGCCATCCCTCTAACAACCACACAGCAAATATTAACTAGAGAGGACACGTAGGCACAGGTGCGCCACCATTGCAAAGGAAGTAAGAGCAAATGCTCTAACTTGGCCAAGACTTCTTTTGCTGCCATCCCAAGTATATTTACTACAATATTTCGAAAAACTGTAAATTTTGAAAACAGTGACTAAGTGAAAACATAACCACAAAGCGTTTCATACATTTGTTTACGTTAATGAATGTTTAAATGAATAGTTTTGTGTGCGAAAATCACCCGGCGACACAACTTTTCATCTGTTTTCTTGCTAAACTAAATGGAGGTCCCTTCTCTCTGTTATTTTCGTTTCTGTGCTAACAACCCTGCCCTGAGCCCTTATTCACTACCATCAACGCTATTCCTTGCCCATAATGCGCGCCCCAAAAGCACAATCCCAAACGCTCCAGGTGCCAAATTATTAGAAAACTAGTTGTGCCCCGCGGTTTCACCCGCGTTAATTTCAGCGTTCCCGCGGGAATTCCGGGATAAAAAGTACCCTATGTGTGAATCTGATGTATAAGCTATATTATTGTAAAGTTTCATTTAAATCCATTCAGTAGTTTTTGCGTGAAAGAGTAACAAACATCCATCCATCCATCCATCCATACATACCTACAAACTTTCGCGTTTATAATATTAGTAGGATTAGTATTTGTATGCCATAAAACACGTTGTAAAAGTTTTTTTTTGTAGTGAAATTTCTTTGAGCGTGAGAAAAGACATTTTTGTGACGCGTTATCTTAACGCGGCATGTTCTGTAGGCGGAGCACGAATTTTTTCGCTCTCGTCCTTTCGATATCGAGCATTTTTTTCTTTGGAAAATGAGTAACGTTGGATAGATGGCGTTGTTCATTTTCCATACAAAAAAACGCTTTGACATTACGACGATATCGAAATGACGAGAGCGTGAAAATTCGTGCTCCCCCTCCTACAGGTCATACTGAATAAGAGTTCTACGCTTCTTTGGGACGTAAAAGACCAACAAAGGAACACTTCCGCATTTATATTATTAGTGAGGACAACTGTTTACACAGATGCCCTGAAAAGGTTATCAGTTCGGGCAAGTGAGCATACGAGTATCATGTTATCTTATCTTAATATATATAAATCACGTGTCACGTTGTTTGTCCGCGATAGGCTCCCGAAACTACTGAATCGATCATGATGAAATTTGGTCACTATGTTGTAATTTAACCCAACTTAAAAGATAGGATAGTTTTTATCCCGGAATTCCCGCGGGAACTCCGAAATTACCGCGGCTGAAACCGCGGGGGACAGCTAGTAATATTGTATTGATTAAACAAAGCAGTAGATAAAGTCATTAGCATCAATATGCATACATTTCGGTCAATATTTAAACTCAATTTCTTTCAAAAGATTCAGTGACTGTCAAAAGTACATATTTCTGCAGTTGACTATACACACCAATGTAGTATGTATGCTGTAATTCAAGTCAAGCTTACAGTGTAATATATCCATTTATTATATTTTGACATTGATGTAAAAACTTTTTACGGCTCTGCATTCGGCTCTATGCTACTGTTATTGTTCTGAGGCTGTATGTCTGTTTTTTTTAATCTAGGGACCTCAGTCGTAGGCTGGGCGAAGACACACTCTACCACATAGATACGTACGAGTCATACGCGAGTACGGTACAGAACCTGACCAATCTGGGCGTCCTTATCGAGGACAGTGACCGCGCAGCGAGACTCAGAAGGTACATATTATTTGCTTATCAAAGGTTTCTACTAGAAACTACATGCCAGTCATTCTATACTATAAACTTACTAGTATAGAATGACTGGCATGTAGTTTTAAAAAAAAGAATGCTCGGCTATATCGCCTAGCACGAGCGGAGCCAAGTGAGGTAGAAGAGACAGCAATTATATTTTTCTCCTTTGACTTTGACACAGCCCCCTTAGCCAAGTTGACAATCGTTATCGCTATAGAAAACTAATAAACTTTTCATTATTTCACGTGGTCACGAAAAATCGTCCAATCAAAATTCAAATTTTTCATGACCACGTGACATGAGTTCCTTAGTTTTCTATAGCGATTACGATTATACCTACCATATAACATTGTCAACTTGAACGAGGGGGCAGGTCGTAACCACTTTTTTATTTTACGAAATGACAATATTGACTAACTTGTTTGATATGTGAACTTTGCCGAAAACAACGATAAAATATAAAATTTTGACAGTTTGGTTTCTTTGGCGTTATCATTTTATTCGTCAAATAAATGTGCGAACGCTCCTCGACGTCGAGTCGTCGGGGAGTCGACTGATGTGGGGTGACGGATGTTGTTGTTATTGTTGCAGGCTGATAATAGATGGCGCGGCGCCGCAGTTCGAGCCGCGGCTGGAGCGCGCCGTGGGGCGGCTGGGCGCGCGGCTGATGCGCTCGCTGAACGTCGAGCAGCAGCGCGCCGTGCTGCGCGCGCTCGCCGCCAGGAACTACGCGCTGCTGCAGGGGCTGCCCGGCACCGGTGCGGTCACACATTTTTCGCGAAGTCACGCCCACATATCCCACGTGGAGTCGCGCCCACACATCCCACACGCGTAGTCACGCCCACATATCCCACGTGGAGTCGCGCCCACACATCCCACACGCGTAGTCACGCCCACATATCCCACGTGGAGTCGCGCCCACACATCCCATGCGTAGTCGCGCCCACACATCCCACGCGTAGTCACGCCCACACATCCCACGCGTAGTCACGCCCACCTATCTCACGTGAGTCGCACCCACACATCCCACGCGTAGTCACGCCCACATGCCCCACGCAAAGTCACGCCCACATATCCCACGCGAAGTCACGCCCACATATCCCACGCGGAGTCGCCAACTAGTTTCTTAAAGCAAAGGGAAGGTTTATAAAATTCAAAGCTTTACGAATGTAGATGAGGTGAAAAGGATATTAATATTTTTGTCGTATCAAGTGGTAGTCTCGGTGTAGACTCTATTTACATTCCATAAGATAACCGTGAATTTGTTATATCTTTGTTTCAGGTAAAACTCAAACAATAAGCGTCCTCATACAAATGTTGGTGGGATTGAAGCAACGCGTGCTGGTCACCGCGCACACGCATTCCGCCGTAGACA
Source organism: Zygaena filipendulae (assembly GCA_907165275.2). NCBI lineage: Eukaryota > Metazoa > Arthropoda > Insecta > Lepidoptera > Zygaenidae > Zygaena > Zygaena filipendulae. The sequence goes on from OU015668.1 coordinate 3,694,720, forward strand.
CTGTTCTGAGCAGGTACTTGCACGACGGTTAGGCAGCTAATGTATAACGAATACAGAATGCCAGCAGCAGTTATTAATTTATTTTGCTACTTGTTTTTTCGTAGATCGCTGTGCTTTTGTCTGTGTTTTTTTTTATTGTTTATTAATATCGCTTTCGTAGACTGCCAGATAGTATGCGCGTGATGCGACTCGGCGCGGCGGCGCGCGTGGCGCCCGGCCTGCTGCCTCGCACGGAACAAGCTCTCACAGCCGACTGTCGCTCGCCAGCGGAACTGGAACAGTTGTATAACTCTATGGTAGGTCGTCTTAGGCTTGGGGGTTTATGCTAGATGCGCTCGAAGGATTATTATTTAAATTTTTATTTACTTGCGTTTTTGATTTGCTGATAAAAAATCTACTCGGTAACAATCGAGGTAGAAACATACGTAGGTATATAAGTCAAACAGTTCTCTCAAATTACTGCACTGATTCTAAGTATAATATACGGTGAGGCGTTTCGTTCTCTATCTCAGATGGTCTAATACCTACTTCAAGTGCAACCCTCCTCAACTTTGTTTGGAACTCGATTTAGCATGGTGCGAAGCGAAGGAAATATTAGGGGCAATATGGGTAGCCAAAGTTTAAAACACAGTAATATACACAATTATTAAAAAAAAAAATCTAAAAAAAATACCTTTTTGTTTCTTACAGGAAGTAGTGGGCGTGACTTGTTTAGGAGCCGCGCACGCGATGCTCTCGCGGACGACCTTTGACGTCTGCATAGTGGACGAGGCCACACAGGTAATGATAAGCTTTCCATATGACGTTTGAATTCTGCAGAGTTATCATCGACAAATTGTATGATATCTTCCCTTAGATTTCAATTTTGAATGATATTTTTTTAAACCGTAGCAATCATAATTTGCAGGTACTACAAAGTACGGTGTTGCGTCCTCTGTTCGCCTCTAAGCGGTTCGTGCTGGTCGGTGACCCGGACCAACTGCCGCCCGTGGTCCGCAGTAAGGCTGCCAGGTACTACACGCACAGTACACACCTAATATTACAGTACTAGCTGCTACTAGTTCTTGAAGGCGTCCGTTAGTATACGATATACAGTAGAACTTCGGTTATCCGAACCCTCAATTATATCCAAACACTGACTTAGTTTATCCCAAGGAGGGTGGTTTATCCGAACGATCAATTATTCGAATGTTGGGACGAATTTGTTGCTCGCTGCCGTTGCGCTTAGGTAGGTATCGAGCGTGTGGAAACGCGTTTTGTTTTTCCAGGTGTTTTTATTCGACTTTTTTCAGGTGTTTTGTATGTCAAATTTTAATATAAAATAAAGTTTTTATTTAAAAAGGTGTTTTGTTTAATATTGTTCCAAATAACTCACATTTCGATTATCCGAACTTTTGACTATCGGAACTAATGTCAGTCCCCAGTAGTTTGTATAATCGTGGTTTTGCTGTATGAATTTTTATAATACTAATATTAGCGTCATAAAATTTTATTGAGCTTCTAGACTCGCTATACCAATTAACATCGATTTCTGTTTAGGCGCTTGGGCATGGAAGTGAGTCTGTTCCACCGGCTGATGAGCGAGGAGGCGACGAGCACGCTGCGGCTGCAGTACCGCATGAACCAGCCGCTGACCGACGTGGCCAACCGCGTGGCGTACAGCGCGCGGCTCAGGTGCGCCGACGAGAGCGTCGCGCGCGCCAGATTGAGCCTTGATGTTCACGTGAGAACAACTAGTTTTGACCGATCACAAAAAATAACGTACTTCCAATGTACATCAGAGACTTACCCATTTTTTTTTTCTCTCCTAGAAAATATCCAATCTCGACGAATGGCTGAAAAGAGCCTGCAGTCCAGAGCCAGAGGACGCAGCGCTGTTTATAGATGTTCAGTCACCAGATGAGGATGTGAATGGATTTGAACACGCAAACAGTAAGACTTGTACGAATAAGGCAGAAGCTTGCGTGGTTTATGCGCTCGTGGATGCTTTGAAACAGGTTAGTAACTTTATTGTCATGTGCTTGGTAATTTGAGCTTGACGGTAATTTGTGCTCTGCTTCGCTGTTCTTGACACTAGATTTAGGTTTTTTACAATAGCTATTATTAAAAAAAAATTGTATTATCAAAAACCTTTTTAAATTTATTTTAATAAATGAATAACAAAAATCATTTTATTAATTGTATTATAATAAAATTATTTTTGGTACAATTAATTATTATCATAATCGATACGTATGTAATGCGCCCACTGTGGTTTATTTGAAAAATAACAATTAGTGTGTGTGCGCACCCAGGGCGGCGTGGAGCCGTCGGCCATAGGCGTGCTCGCGCCGTTCCGCGAGCAGGTGGCGCTGCTGCGGCGCGGCGGCGCGCGGCTCGCGGTGGACGCCAGCACCGTGGACCAGTTCCAGGGGCGCGACAAGCCCGCAGTGCTCTACTGCTGCACGAGGCGCCACCGGCCCGGCGACGAGCTCCACCACGCGCCCAAAGTTTGTACACCCAGCCACACATATAATAAGGGGGATTTTAGTTATTTTTTTTTTATTTTGAGGTTATTTCTTTTAGTTAATTCTATTTTTACCAAATCTTCCCAAGTTTTTGGTAACAAAATTTTAATAAATGTTTTTTTTTTTTTTAAGTAAGTACCGGATACAATATGTACTTATATATGCATTTAGTGAAAAGCTTTTAATTTGGAATTACAAACAGACACTTCAATTTTATTCATATGCATAGATTTATTTATTAGGAAAATCAGCAACACAATTAATTTTTTTAGTATACCTACCTAAATAAAATCTAAATAAAACAAATTTCCTACTGATGACAGATCTTCACATGTAAACTCATAGTACATTTTCAAAATGTAATAGCACATAGTTCACACCATGTGGTGTGTAAAAACCAGTGTGAATAATCAGGAGTATGTATATTTACTTAAGGTCAGAAATTTCGTTGGTAGAACGTGAATGGTGTGTAACCAGGCGTTGACACAGCCTCGGTGGGCATGCCCACAACCCTAATTTAGATCGATAGGCTAGGGTTAGGTATATCAAACGCGTTGGTAAAAAAAAAAAAAACAGTGAACTGTGCGTGATTTGGAACGCGATGCTTTTAAGCCGTAAAAGTGTCATCGTAATCGGTTCAGTAGTTAGATATTGTGAAAAAAAAAACAAAACTTTGGATAGCCGAGCCCACAACCATTATTTTTAGGGGCTGGAGCCGCGCCTCTAGGTTAATCACAAAATAAACATTTCCATGTGATCAGGAAGGGGAAGTGCTAAACGATCAGCGCCGGCTGGCGGTGAGCGTCACCCGCGCGAAGCACAAGCTAATAGTGGTGGGAGACGGGCGCGCGCTCCGCAAGTACGCGCCGCTGCAGCGCCTCCTCGATGCGTGCGCAAGAGTCGCACTGCCGGCGGGCGAGCTCGACGCTGTACTCCACAAATACAGAACACTGCTCACGTGACACCGCACCGTGCACCGCAGCAACATCAAGTGCTGTGAACAAATTATTCGAATTTCCAATGTTGCGATGCCTGCCTTTACAGTGTTCATCTTTATCTTTAATTATAAGAATAATATAATGTCATAAAGAAAATTGCGCACACATAAGTAATCATGTAGTTTAGTATTATAAAATAATGGTTATTGTAAGATTTTTTCAATTTGATGTTATGATATACAAAAAACATACTGATTTATATTTTACTACTTTTATTTTATGCCTAATATATGACTATATAGCTTAATACTTACAATAATAACAAAGTAATACCCAGCATTTCCGAGATACAAAGTACCCTATATCCTTTTCTGTGCCCCTGACAACGTGTATGCAAAATTTCATGACCATTGGTTGAGTAGTTAGTGCCTGAAAAGTGAAAAAGTAAGAGACAAAGAAAATAATATAACCACTACGCACGTACGCAGTTACTTTCGCATTTATAATATCTAAACATAAAATGCTTTGTCGTGAATCACCTAAACGACTGATGGATCAACGCACAGCCCAAACCGCTCATCGTAAAGACCTGAAACTTGGAGGGTGTGTTCTTTGTATAACGTAGTCATCCGATAAGAAAGTATTTTTCCAAATTCCACCCCCAAAGGGATGAAAAGGGGTTGCTAAATTTGTATGGAACAATTCCACGGGAGGATTTAAATTATCGCGGGTGTAACCGCGCGGGACAGTTGGTATATATGTATAGTATAAATGGTAATTAGTAGGGTTTGTGGAAGTTATCAAATGAAAATCATCGAAACAAAACGAGTGAAAGAATTTTCCTAAGACAAAATAGATTATACCTACATAATAACTTAAAATATAACGTTTCAAAACTCCTACTTTTTGCATTACCGCCAAAACGCAGGACATCCGTAATTTACGCCATTATTTTCCTTATTAATCTGTGATCTATGTCTGACAAGAATAATATTGCTGAGGCATATTAGACATATGTCTAGTTAATTTGTGTTCTGAGGTCTGACAAAAGTCGTAAATGTCAGGCATCAGCTGTTCTTTTTTTCGGCTGTCACATTTTGTGCCAAGGTCTAAAAGCAGGTAAGTGGTTAGGTATTTATTATTTAAAGTTATTTACTTATTTATGATAACCTTTCCGTACAAGTAATTCGTAAATAAACCTAACAACGTAGGGGTAACTTTCTATTTTACGCTAGATTAAGTTTGTTTTAAAAATTATTAAAAGATTAGGAAGCGTGTATTCCTACGAAGACATTTACCCGCTTATCGCTCTATCAGATTCGAATATGTAAACAAAGTTTGTGAAACTTTAAGCTTTTAATTTTATAACCATAGATAGTGAAGGAAAATAATATTTGTACACAAAAAATATGAACCGGAATTAAATAGGTATTTCAAAAAAATAAATCTACCTACCTACAAACTCAAAAAATCATTTGGTGTGGGTTGTTTAAATTGATTTTAGTTTTTCTTTAACTCTCTTCTTTTAAAATACGATTTTCTTATAGGTAGCACGACAATGAGGCCTGTAGCAGTAATCACGATTAGTGATACCTGTTCCAAGGATAAGAAGAAAAACATTTCTGGCCCTGTGATTGAGGATGCCCTCAAGAAAATATTCCCTCAGGCTATCATGCATTCAATTGTTATACCAGATGAAAAAGCAATTATTGAAAAAGAACTAATATATTTCTGTGATAAAGCATGTGCGTCTGTAGTAATAACCACTGGAGGAACGGGTTTGAGTGCAAGAGATGTTACACCAGAGGCTACCAAGGCCATTTTACATAAAGAGATACCTGCCATTGCTGTTGCTATGACAATGGGAGGCCTAAAGCAGACACCAATGGCAATGTTATCTCGTGCAGTTGCTGGTATGAGAAATGAAAGCCTTATAATTAACATGCCTGGAAGCAAAAATGCTGTTATGGAATGTTTAGAAGTAGTACAGCCTGTGCTAAAACATGCTGTGGAATTAATGAATGAAGATAAAAAGGAGGTAGGTCGACTCCATCAATTCATGCAGCAATGTAGTATAACCAGTAAAGTAGACGCATCAAGAGTGGCAGCAAGGAATCGTGAGTCTCCATTCCCAATGGTTGAGATGGAGGAAGCTTTCAAACTAGTGGATACTGTGATGAATCTGTGGCCAAAATATACTGAAACTGTGTCTCTTGATGAGGCATTAGGAAGAGTTGCAGCTGAATCTATTGTAGCAAGGGAACCATTGCCACCTTTTCCAGCTTCAATAAAAGATGGTAATTATAATATTTTTTTTTACTAAATTATTAATATGTGGTGTGCAACACATTTAAAGCGGCTGCCTACGTGACGCGTTTTTATACGGAACTGGAACGGGAAATTTCGGAAGTATCTTTTCATACAAAATGTACATATTATATCAAAGAGCTTAATACGTCATGGAGACACGGGCGATACAGGAACGCGGCACTCACAGAGTGGGAAAAATATGTCGACGATATTTACTTCAGTACGTCCCGCCCCGCTCGTGCCCCGTCCCGTCCGTGTTTCCGCTTCCTATGCACAGTCACTCTGTTGGTTAGGTAGAGGGTAGGGACGCCTTGATGATGCAAGTGTAAAAAATGGACGAAGCAGAACTAATCGAGCGTATACGTGTTCATTTACACCATGTTCCCGTATTTAACGAGGCAGTCACATCTCCGTCCCGTTCACGTCCCGTCCAAGGTATTATCTAGTTATGAATATGCAGCGACCTGTACAAAGAATTTTATTGAATAGTTCATTGAATTAATTAGTTTGATTGTTACCTAACAGGTAACACAAAAAGTGTCACTTTGCATGTGTAACTGATACTTGTGTTCATTTTTTCTGTGATACCTGCTTAATTTGTGTAGATAGTAAATTGGTATATATATTGTGTACGCAGGCTACGCGTGTCTAAGTGCGGACGGGGCGGGCCCGCGCGCGGTGCGCGGCGCGCTGGCTGCGGGCGAGCCGGGCGCGGCCGTCGCGCTGGCGCCCGGCGAGTGCGCGCGCGTCAACACCGGCGCGCCGCTGCCCGCCAACGCCGACTGCGTCGTGCAGGTAAGTTAACTACTACCTTGAGGATTACATTGATCAATGACCTTCAAGATTTGGTCTCTTCATACGTCTACTTATATTTCGAGTATGCGCCATAGGCGTTACGGAGGTGACACTCGCGGGGTGCTTGTGACTTTGGAAATTTTTGAAATCCTACTAATATTATAAACGCGAAAGTTTGTAAGTATGTATAGATGGACGGATGGATGTTTGTTACTCTTTCACGCAAAAACTATGAATGGATTTAAATGAAACTTTACAATAATATAGCTTATACATCAGATTAACACATGGGTACTTTTTATGCCGGAATTCCCGCGGGAACTCCTATTTTACCGCGGGTGAAACCGCGGGGCACAGCTAGTTACCACATATTTAGGTTAGAAATGGCATATTTTCGTCATTTTTTTTTTCTTCTAAAAAAATGTTAACATATTCCACATTACTACACCTCACACTAGCGTCACTGATAAATATTATGTATCAGGTTGAGGACACGAAGCTATTGGAGGCATCATCGGACGGCGAGACCGAGCTGTCGGTGGAGATCCTGAAGGCGCCACAGCCGCAACAGGACGTGCGCCCGGTCGGGTTCGACGTGCGCCCGGGCACCGTGCTCGTCGACACAGGTTATTCACTCCTTTATTTATGGATAATTATAATTTAACCAGTTCCAAATCAAATCCACCTAGAATTTAAGGAACGTGAACGTTGCACCAGTGTTGGACGTGTAGGCAGTGATAATGGATATATGTGTGAAATGTGATGGGATGATTAATTTAAATATCTCACGGTTAGGTGAGGTGTTGGACGCGGCGCGGATAGGTCTGTTGGCGGGCGCTGGCCACCCGTGCGTGAAGGTTCAAGCGAGGCCGAGAGTAAGTGGTCTAACTGCGTTTTTATTTTTTTTTACTCTAGCTGTACGCGTTAATACGCGTGGATTTCAAATTTCCCGCGGGAATTTCGGGAAAGAGTCCTTCTGTGTACCCCTGACAACGTGTATGCAAATGATGATCGGTTCAGTAGCTAAGGCGTAAAAGAGTATCGACCAAAAAGTCCTATTTTAGTACTACCTGCAGTTCCGCTTTCGTAATGTTGTGTCACTGTCGCGTCCGAAGTATTTACTATCTTTAAATTACAAATTATCATTACCAGGTACGAATCCAAGTCAGGAAATGAGTGTGAGTGTCTTCCCTGAACCGACCCGATCAAAGTACACACTTTATTTTGACCAGCTACATAATTGGACATAGATAAGCAATAGTGTGTTAACCCACACTGGAGAAATTTTGAGTAAATCGTGTTTTAAAAGTAGGAGCGCCATTTTGTGTCAAAATTTTTTATGTTCAATATTTAGTTACACATTTAAGCAATGTAATAAGGTAAACACATAATTAAAAAACGTTCCCTAACTCTCAATAAATGGTTCTGAATCAATAACTTAATTTTGTGGGTTAACATGTTATTGCTTATCTGCGTCCAATTTCGAAATCGTAAGGGAGATCATAGGCCGAACTCGTCGCGATAACGCTAATGTTCTGACGTCGTGTTCATACATTCTGTGTAAAAAAAGATCGAGATAACGCGAGCATGCGTCCGTCGCGTAGCTAGCGCGGAGACAGGGTGGGCAGTTGCGTGGGCAGTGATAAAAGAGGCCATATTTGGGGTCATCCATACAGTACGTCAGACTAATTTCGTGAGTTTTGGACCCTCCCCCCTCTTTGTCACAGATGGTCACATAATATGTGAGGCATCCCGGGGTCCCTAGTATGACGTCACATATTTTGCAATATTAAATTAAAACAACAGTTCCGACAAAATAATCTAAACCTTAATTCGACAAAACAATTTAAACCTTATATCCCCATATACACATAGAGTTGGATATATTTTTCAGTTTTTCGTTTATAGTTCAAATTTGGCATTTTAACACTTAGATGTACTTAAGATTTTGAAATTAAGGAACCCTCCCACCCCTTGTCACACAGTGTCACACTTCGTCGCTCCCCCCCCTTAACGTGTGACGTACTTTATGGATGAAGAACATCATAAGTATTTATTTCTAAGCGTAATTAATAATAAGTTATTGATACAGACCGCTATAATAAGAGTTATAGAACGTTTCTAATTATTATTTTTACCTCCTTACATTGTTTAAATACTAAGAAATTGTTAAACATAGAAAAAATCTTATCACAAAATGACGCTATAATTTTAAAACACAATTTACGCAAAATTTCTCCAATGTGACTTAACACACTATTGCTTATCTATGTCCAATTACCTACATCTCTGTTTACATAACTGTAGTTAGCTCAATTGGACGGCATTCGCATCGATACAGTGTTCATCATGATGTTATTATTTGAACTTTCTTAAGGTATTGTGTGCATCAGGTGGCGCTCATGTCCACCGGCAACGAGCTGCAGGAGCCGTCGGAGGAGAAGCTGCGGCCCGCGCACATCCGCGACTCCAACCGCACCATGCTCAAAGTGTTGCTCAAGTACGTACACAGTACACACCTCGACTCGATACATTTTTTTTTTTTTTTTTTTTTTTTTTTTTTTATATAATCCACTTCACAACACACAGTAAGCTATAAGCTTGTGTCGTGGAAACCAAGAAAATGTGGTATATACTACACATATTATTACATATATATTATACTATAGATATATATACACACCCAGACTGGAAAATGGAACCCTGTGTTCATCACACAAAGTCCACCCCCACCGGGAATCGAACCCGGAACCTCTTGATTCGAAATTTCGCATGACGTCACGATACAGTACACATATTATGTATTTACGATTATAGTGGATTATGACGTCACAAGCCCTCACTCCTCAACTCTAATGCGCTTTACCTAAGTATTTTTTCAATAATTTGAAAACACAAAATACGTGTCTATTACTTTTTATCATCAAACTGACGGATTAAATAGATTTTTTTATTTTCCATACTCCGTCACCATGCCTACTGAATGTGTGTATCAGTCGATCGAAAGTGCTTTATCACGTCACGGTGTATAATATAATACCTAGTTAGTTTATAAGGTTTCTCATGTAATTTAACTAACATCCACGGACGCAACTTGGCTGATATGGTTGTTTACTATTATAATGCGAGGGAGCACGGCTACGCGAGCCGGGACTGCGGCATCGCGCGCGACGAGCCGGGCGCGCTGCTGGGCGCGCTGCGCGCGGCGCTGGCGCGCGCCGACGTGCTCGTGTGCACGGGCGGCGTGTCCATGGGCGACCGGGACCTGCTCAAGCCGGTGCTCGTCAACGTGAGTGCGCGCACCTTATTATAATGTGTCATATATTAGGAGTATAGCGGAAAGACTAATGCTATCGACATTGTACTGTATTGATGATGGGTGGATATTGCCACCTATAAGATTAATTTTGTGCCACGTTTAACATAGCTTGTCAAATTATTGTCAATGTGTTCTCTTTTACTGTGTATCATTGAATCTGAAATAAAGAATTATTAATATTATGTATTATAATACAAGCGAACCGATTATTATTATTGCTACTTCACGCGAGCACGTGCTCCCAATGGAATCCCGAAACTATCCTCCTCAGTCAAGTTGACCATCTGTAAAATCGTTATCGCTATTGAAAACTAACAATAAGGAAAGTATCATGTCACGTGGTCTCGACAAATTGAATTACTATAGTTACTAGCCTGTTCCCTGCAGTTTCACCCGCGGTCATTTCGGAGTTCCCACGCGAATTCCGTGATAAAAAGTACCCTATATCCTCTGTCCCTGACAACTTGCATGCAAAAAAGCGGAGTCTTGTTTGTCATCGCATGCTGTGTTCACTTCTAATAGAATGTACACAAAATGCATGATATTATTGTATTTAATTACTACTTACCTATGTACGAGAATTATGTGTAACATCCAGTTTAAAAAAAATGATACAAACAAACAAACTCACTTTCGCATTTATAATATTAGTAAGGATTATCTACAGATTCTACAGTATGGCTGGCACATAAAAACCCCAATGCCCAGAGGGCTAATTCAATTCCAGTTGTATAATACACTTATTGCATTTTTCTTTTATTGTAGTACCTATGTTCTATGTTGTTTACGTTTGTCGGTGTGGCCGCAGGACTTCGGCGCCACGATCCACTTCGGGCGCGTGCGCATGAAGCCCGGCAAGCCCACCACGTTCGCGACGTGCGACCACGACGGCCGGAAGAAGTTCGTGTTCGCGCTGCCCGGTGAGTGGCCGGACGGATTGTACAGTTATGAGTTAGCTGGCCAACACAAGTACGCAAGCCGTAATATACATAATTATGACTCGTTGCAAACGTAACTTCATTCATATTATTCTCCATCGATGGTCTCTCAGTGCTTGCCTCTTTGATGGTACATCTTCGATTTGATCGCAAGGTGCCAAAATATTAGAAATTATTCTGTATGCTGTAAGAAACGTTGTAAATATTTTTGAAGTGAAACTTTTTCGAGAACGAGGGAAAGATCAAATTTTTGTGGCGCGTTATCTTAACGCGTCGTGTTATGGTCATACTGAATAAGGGCCCAGCTCACGTAAAACGCAAAACAATACTGATGTCTGGATAACGGTCTCCCCACATACTCACATCTACTATCTTTAAACGAGCATTTCTTTTATACTATATACAAAAGAAACGGCTCTAGCTATTTTCATGAAATTTAGTATGCAGGGGGTTTCGGGGGCGATTAATCGATCTAGCTAGGTTTCATTTTTAGAAAACGTCGTTTTGTCCGTGTTTTCAGGCAATGAAAAATGATTGTTTGTTTTTCTACATAACAACACATGGCGCTATCCACAACGAGCAAAGCTCGGTGACCCAAATATTAATTGGACATAGATAAGCAATAGTGTGTTAACCCACATTGGAGAAATTTTGAATAAATCGTGTTTTAAAATCATATCGTCATTTTGTTTCAGCATTTTTTATTTTTAAATGTTTTTTGGTATTTAAACAATGTAATAAGGTAAACACATAATTAAAAAACGCTCTATAACTCTCAATAAAGCGTGGGTTAAAAAATGTGGGTTAACATGTTATTGCTTATCTGCGTCCAATTATAATATCGATTATGGCATACTCGTATTCAGTCGATCGGAGCTTCGGAGATCGGAGATCAAGAGCCTTTATATGTAGATGTAGCAGCGGCAGCGGTGCGGTTCAGCGTAGCCGCCGAGAGGCACTATAGATACATAATCGTGCTCTTTAATGCCTGTTTTTACCGACATCCGATAAGTTTACGGGATCCCCTAAACTTTGTTAGGTGATAGATTGTTTCTGTTTCACCGTCTGTTAGGTCACCTAAGCGTTAAAAGTTCCCATAAATTTAGGGACTGGTTTAGGGAAACTCTTAAATAAAGGATCCCATGGGTACTTACGGCCGCACTAGGGTCTTTTTAATGATTACTTAATATTAAATAAAGATTTTAAAATCAAAACTGCCGCACTCGTAGGCGTTCATTAAATTTATATTAATTGGTATTTAACTAAATTTAACTTAACTTAGTGTAATGCCAATTAACATTAATTTAATGCACGCCTATGAGTGCGCCAGTTTTGTTTTTAAAATCTTTACTTAAAAATAAGTCATCACATCATTGAAACTACTCTGAGTGCGGCCGTTAGGTGTTTAGTATAGGGGATGTTGGTGAAAACGGGCAGTGTTTTTTTTTTAAACAAGGACGCAACTGATCCATATGCGATAACGTGTTGTGTGCTTGTGTCGCACGCGCACCCCGCAGGCAACCCGGTGTCGGCGTACGTGTGCGCGCTGCTGTTCGTGCTGCGCGCGCTGCGCGCGTGCGGCGGCGAGGGCGCCAGGGACGTTAGTATAATATGGATACTTATTATTAAAATGTTTTTTTTTACAACCAGCTCAACACTCAATACATTTATTTATTGCTTAGTTAACAGACGTACGTACGTAAACAGTACGTAGACAGAAAATGTGACAGTTTGGATCAACCCAGTGACACTCCATACAAATGAGAACTGATTCAAGTACTTTCCCACAAGCAAAAACGGCCGGCTTGTACGTATACGTGTTGTGCATGTGTGCGTATAGTAAGGTTGACAGCGAGCTGGCAGTAACTGTCAGATGTCAGTGAATAATAATTGTCACATGTGGATTCTGCATGACTTTCCTCGGAATTCACTAAGAAACTTTCTCATGGTATTTCGGGATATGAGGAGGCATGAAATTGATGGGAGACGAAGAGCGTCGCTTCTTTATAATATTCAGTACTAGCTGTTCCCCGCGGTTTGACCCGCGATAGATTGGGAATTTCCGTGGGAATTCTGGGACTAAAAAGTACCCTATGCCCTTCTCTGTACCCCTGACAACGTATATACAAAAATTCATGATGATCGGTTGAGCCGCTAAGACGTGAAAGCGTTACAGACCGACAGACAGTGATTTTCGCATTTATAATATTAGTAGGGATTGTTTGCTTGTATCACTCGTATGTACGTATTGTGTGTGCGCGCGGGCAGGCGGGCTGGTCGCGCGTGCGCGTGCGGCTGGCGCACCCCGTGGCCCTGGACGCGCGGCCCGAGTACGCGCGCGCGCGGCTGCGGCGCGGGCGCGACCCCCAGCTGCTCGAGGCGGTGGTGCTCGACGACCAGGTACCGCCACGCCCTGCGCGCTCGCTGCCCACCCAGGATTGCAGGCAGAGTAGGAGCAGTGGCGGATTTACACATTTGCCGCCAATAGACTTCAAATTTTGCCGCCCCTACCGACTTCTGCAGAAGTCAGTTCGATGCCCTAGTTCAAAATTATGTTCATTGCAATTTTTTTATCAATGAAATTGTAGCTTAATGATTTTTTAACTAGTGGATCAATGTGTCAGTTCTTAGATTTTTTGACAACCCACGACACGATATAGTTATGATTGCACAAAAAATAGTTTTTTGGTATATTTGTCACCGCCGTCGATAACATCTGCCGCCCTAGACTCCAGCCTATGCAGCCTGCTGGTAAATCCACCACTCAGTAGGAGGTACCTATTTTGACATAACGGGGCGCTTACCTATTCCTGATACCACCCGTTTTTGAATACTCTAACGTAAGGCTACATTTAGCGTTCGACCCAGTAGCTCAAGGAACTTGTCGTGTCACGTGATCATTAAAAATCGTGGCCAATTTTTCGTGACCACTCGACATGCGCACAACATGCAACGTGATGTGATATTTCTCGAAAACAATAACAATTAATATAATTAATGAAAAAAAATTAACAATAAATAAACCTCGACGCGTTATAAAGAAATATGGACTTTTTTAAAATTAGGTTTGTTTTAAATAACAATTACGTGTACCTACACTACCAGTGAGCGTTTTTAGTAACGTTGTGGGCTTGTGGCGCCTAGTTTAGCATTGCTTAGTACAATCTTATTTTGACTGTGGTACAATCAACATCAAAAATATATAAATTTATTACTATTGCAATAAGGTTCGCTAACAAAAGCGGTTCCATACTGTACACTGTGATTGCGCTCGGCCCCACAGAGCAGCAGCCGGCTGCTGGGCGCGTGCGGCGCGAGCGTGCTGCTCGAGCTGCCGCCCGCCAGCGCCAGCGCCGCCGCGCTGCCGGCGGGCCACCTCGTCGACGCGCTCCTCACGGGCCACATACAGTACCTATAGACTGAGGATGTTACGGCGCTTCGGCCCCGATGCCAATTACCGGAACTCCCGATTGATATTACACACCTCCGGTGACGACACTTTTGTATCGGGGTTTCATGCATGTCGCGCCGTTACGGGGGAACCACCCCTTCCCGTGTGATTTCTTTCCTCGATTATTCTTTTATTATACGCGGTATGGATGATGAGAAACACATCGCTTTACTGCCACCACCTCTGACTCTGATAAACCAGATTAATAACTCTCCTACCTCTGTAACATGCCTACAGTAGGCGCACACGCCGCCGCCGACAGAAACAATCACCAGTCCAGTAAGGGGGCTATGGCGAAATAGCTATCAGCGTCGATGACTTCACTCGGCCGGCGACCGGTTTGGCCACTCATTTTGTTAATCTCTAGAAGCAAAAGACGCTGTCGCAGACGTTTTAATCCAGTTTTCTTTTATTTTTCTTTTTTTTATTGTAATTAGGATAAAGTTTATTTCGATTTCTCTTTCCCAGAACATCTGAATGTTGATCTGACAGTATGGAATAATTAATTATAAGTATTAGGTGGATCGCTATTTCATATCTAGTATGGGACATTTAGTCTGTTGTTTTTTCTCATACTTATGTACCTATTTATGATGCATTTTTAACAAAATGTGCGCGTCCAAGCAAAAAGGGTCCAATAGTTTATTGAGGTAAGACTAGATTCGGTATCTAGAATAGTCAATAAAGTAAAGATTGAAGAAATATTAAAAAAGTGGCACATTTTTTTTTATTAGACATTTGAAGTTGAAGGTCTGAAAAAGCTTGATTTGAGAAAAAGCATTTTCAAAGCTTGATTGAAAAAAAAACACACTTCTACTACTAGATATATGAAATTATAGATAATTGAGCATTTATTAATATACATATAAAAAATTAAAATCGCGAAAGCAATTTTTTCACCCAACTTTAAAAAACTTCTTATATGTATCTCGGAAACTAAATGCCCGAGAACTGGACTCTTTTTGCTTGGAACAAATGGTATTGTATCGAGCCTACCATACTTATTAAGTCTCTGTGATTGGCCTTTACTGTGTAGATGTTATGAGTTAAGTTGGTGAAGGTTTACATTGTTACATATTTAATAAACTGTTTGTTTTTTAAACTACTTTGTACATACTATGAGCACAATGAGAGCCAAATTTTAACATAACCTAATTTGAAGTTTTGTACACAAACGATAAAATTATTACAATACTAGCAGTGCCCCGCGGTTTCACCCGCGGTAATTTCAGAGTTCCCGCAGGAATAGGCTAGTTTCCTAAATTTTCTTTTTTAGTCCGTTTTGTAGATTATTAAAAAATATTGGACACGTATTTTTTTTTTTATGTAACCAAAAAATAACGGAGATATATCAAGTCGAAATTTCACATGACGTCACGCCTCGCTACAGTTTGTTCGCACGTTATAGCGAGCTGTGACATCACGAGTCCCCCACCCTAAACTTTAATGCGCTTTATCTATGCATATTTCCATTATTTTAAAAAAGCAAAAAATACGTGTCTTTTATTTTTTTATTATCTAACTGACGGACTAAATAGAATTTTGATTTTTTTACCCAGGAAACTAGCCTATTCCGGGATAAAAAGTACCCTATATCCTTCTCTGTACCCCTGACAACGTGCATGCCAAATTTCATCCAAATCCGTTCAGCCGTTTTTGCGTGATTGAGTAACAAACATCTACCAACTCCACCAACAGCCAAATATCCACACTTAACTCATCCAAACATCCACACTTTCACATTCATAACATTAGTATGATTTTGTACATAAGGATGACAAAAGGTTTGGAAACCATTCTTTTTTCACTCTATGGCCGCATTTTCGGTTTGCCACGGTGCCGGAGAATAGGATTATGCCTGCACTATATTACCACCGATGATCGTTGATCGTGTGATCGGCGATAATGTGGACACCTCAACGCGATCATAGGCGATTCCCTTTGATGCGTGCCCAAAAACCGAGATGTGCCCAGATGTACCGTGCCCAAAAATGAGTCGCAGGCGATCATAGACGATGATCGGCGAGTACAGCCGAGTATGCCCTCTACGCTATCGTGATCGCGTATAATCGTCTGTACTCGGCGATAATGTAGTGGAGCCATTAGAATGATGAAACACACTACACAAAGACGATTCTCGTTTACAGTAAGAACGATATAAGTTTACAAAAGGTTGTTTAAAGTGTAATGGAATAATAATAAGTAATAATGCTCAAAAAATTGAACGTGACTGAAGGATCGACATTCACCTCGGCTCTCTCTATATTATCTTCGATTTGATTCAATTGAAAAGGTTAAATAATTCCACACAAGTTTAAAATGTAAAAATCTATTCTCAAAACACTTTCTACCTTTGAATAATCATCACAAATCAACTTTGGCTTTTGAATAATACTTTTATTGATAGATGTGTGTTGCATTTGTTGGTCTTAAGTTATTAAATGAAAACATGGCACACATTTCATTGAGTTAGCAAACATCTAATGATTTTATCGAAAATAGCAGGAATGACTAAACGCTTGGGATGAAATTTATACAAACTATATTATTACATGGCTAAATATTTGAGACGATAGAGAAAAATTCTTTGCAGTTCATTAAAACCTAAAAAATATTACATATTCACACGTTTTTTGAAACAAATTACATTGAAGTTTCAACCCTATGCTTAATTTAAGAAGGCATATTCTTGTGTGTAAAGTATTTTTAAACTGTCATCTTCTGTGAATACAACAGTTATTTATACCACTCGTTGCACTTCAAAGAATCTCTTGAGGTAGTAGACCTGCCCAAGAGTCATGAGCAGTAGCACCGACGCCTCGAAGATGGACCACATCACGACGCGCGAGTTGGTGCTCTCGTTGATAGCGCGATGGATGCGGTCACGGACCTGCCGCCAAATGTAATAATTACGCTTGAAATCTTCAACATCATTCAAACTCAGATCAAATAAAAACTAAAGACGGAACGCGTAGAACAAACAAATGAAGCCTGGAAAAAGACACCACGCCGTGCACGTACACAGAAACACGCACACACTTTCAAGAAAAAGACACCATAAATCACTTAACATCAGTAAGTAAACTTTGCAAATCCATACACTTTCCTAATCACCACATGCATACGCAACCGGCTTCACTTCGTTGTTCGAGACATTCCGTTTTTAGTTTTTATTTGGTCTGAGGATTCAAATCAGAATTTCAAATTAAGTACATTTTTAACTATGTTCTCAACCATTGGCGTGGCGTGAGGTACAGCCACCTGAGGCTCGGATTAAATTGGCTACCTTACTATTTCGATAATTTGAATATGAACTAAATAGTTCAAATTTTTTGTTCAGATTACAAATCAAATCAAATATTTATTGTCACCAAAAACGTAAATATAAAAAAGGCATTGTTTATTGTAAAATTTTGCTACCCCCAAAACCCCTACTCTGCTACACTACTGAATTAATACAAAATAATGTAAAACAAATAATAATGTAATACAAATTAATGTAAAACGTAATGCAAAACAACTAAGCAGTGCAATCACCTTATTAAGGTCTGTTTATATCTTTACAGACATCGAGTGTGCCAGACATATTCTGTGACATACAAAATAATATTCTCCTATACAGTGCGTATTGACACATTTATATTCTATCGTAACACGGCCGCACAGAACGACGACAGACACAGGCCAGTATTCATGGAAAGAATAATATTTTATCTTGCAGTTCATTTCTGTGTGTCTAATGTCTATAACTACATGCCGAGCAGGGTGAATAGAGCATCGGCAACCGTGCAGACGTCTTTTGCAAATAAATGGTGTCTATTAGTTTCTGCCCATATTTCGGCCCTGGCACGTGTCTGGCACGCTCAATGTCTGTAGATATAAACAGACCTTTAATCACACTTAAAAATTCATTCATAATTCTTTAATCCTTACTCTTCAAGTTTGCTGCAATGATGTTACCATTTACTTAGGCCTGTATTAATAATTAATAGTTGCATTGTATGCGTCGTTCAGTGCGGATGTCTATTACGACAAAATTAATTTTGTAATTAGACACGTAGCGCGCCGCGAGCCGCTACCCGAAACAATACGATGAGTGACAAACTCATTGTGAATGAGCTCCTTGCGTTCCTCCAGCAGAAGCTGGACGTGATGGACGAAGTAAGTGCAGTGCAGATATGCAAGTCAAATTTCACCGAGGACGAGGTATCTGCGGCCAAAAAGTTGCTCTACTCGTCTTTGAACAAGAGCGATCAGATGGTGTCTCGCAGGCGCGATGGAACACCGAAGAGCATCCAGAATATCATCACGATGCTGAAGGTAACCGATCCCGACGATATGCCTACGTTTGTGGCGAGAGACCTGAACAAGCTGCCTCCCGTCACTTTCGACCACGTCGACGTCACGAGCCTCCTTAAGGACATTGTCACCCTTAAGTCGAGTCTGGCAGATGTGATGCTGAAGTTGGAGGTATCGCAAAATGCCGTGAGTGAGTTGCGCAAGGAGGTTGACGACTTGCGTGCGTCACTCGCTGTATGTAGGTCACCGCCCGATTTCTCGAATGTCAACTGCCGACGAGGAGCATGCGTCGACACATCGCTTGGCTGCAAGTCAGCAGTTTCGACGCCGACGCCGGAGGCCCGACGTAGCACACCGCGCGTTGTCCCCGCCCCCACCGCGCTCGCCACGTGCACCCCGCCACCTGACTGCGCCCCGCCGCCGCTACGCGCTGCAGCGTCGTCGCACGTGCCAGCTGTGAATACAGCTCAAGTTACGGACCCGTCTCGCCGTGACTTCGCAACCGTATTGGCATCTAAGACAGGTGCCAAAAAAAGAGACCCGGAGCGTGCTGCTGTCGTAAACCGAGACGAGGAAGGTTTCGTCTTAGTCCAAAACAAGAAAGCGCGCAGTCAGAGGACGAGTAAAAACCGTTGCGGTACCGCACCGACGGGGCCCAACTCCTGCTGCGAGCCGCAACGCCGACTACGCCGATGTACCTGTCACGTCTGTCCCACGCTACCACAGCGCAAGATGTTACAGAGTATATCAAGACGAAGACCAACTTTCTTCTGAGGACCGAACTGCTGGAGTCGCGTCATAATGTTAGTTTCAAGGCTTTTGTGGTGCGAGTCCCGACAAGCAAATTGGACACCTTTATGAAGGAAGACTTTTGGCCGAAAGGTGTGGTCTACAGGCGATTCCGAGGAAGGATACCGACAGCCACCACCATAGCGACACAGTGTCAAAAATAGAATGTTTTTTATATTTGTATATATGTATGTTAGTTTGTAAGGTATTTATCTATGGGCCCATGTTGCCTGATAACAAAACAATAAATAAATAAATAAAAAAAATAAACATTACTCAAGTTGACATACTCACTTGAGAATATCGGTGAGATGGTGTTCTAATTAATAAATGTTACTTAACTATAAAACTGGTCATCATCTTGAGTAGACTGTTTTAAGTGAGTACCGCACGTATTAATAGACGAAATTCCAAACTCAAAATGATCATTTTGACGTTTGATAAGTCTGGATCAACTGAGTCAAATAAAACACGGACTTGGGATCATCTTGAGTTTGTGCTACCATTACCATTGTTTCAAATCAAAATGGATTTTGAAATTATTTAAAAAAATATTGAGCACTACGATTTTATTCATCAGTACAAGGATTATTATTTATTTTGGATGCATCGTTTACCAAAAACGTAAATGGATCCTTATTGTCAATAATATGCAAATATTTTTTCAAAATATCCAAAAATATCTTTTTTTCTAAGCTTTCTCAATATGTTTTCTCGCCATCATAAATTATTCAAGTTGAAAACAGAAAGTAAAAAACTTTAGAATAGGTCGCGTTTCGCGCGCCAATAGTTATTTTTTAGCTCGCAAGAGCAGGCAAGCAAGCGACTAAACCATATACAGCCTTGTCTATTGCACGCATTTTGCTTTTTACTATATTTGAAGTAAAATTTAATTTTTTTATACAACTTAATTCAGAATTTATTTATTTTGTTTTCAAATTTTTTATGACATAATCATTGGTAAAAGTGCAATTTCAATTAAAAAATTGCATTTTGTGCAGTAGCTGAAACGGAACAAATTCAATCTTATTTTGACATTTGTTGAGTTGGTCTCAAATGAGATGGTGAATGATAATCTCAAATTAAACCACCCCAAGATAGCTTTATTAATTAGCACATGTTCTCACGTTTTAAGACGGGATCAAGTAGTCATGTTATTGAGCTTGTACTTGGGAACTGACTATTAATACGGACCTTAGTAGCCTTAAACTATTGTAGAAAAGCTTGTTTAAAAAAGTACATCTTACCAACATATAATCCTGATCATGTTTAACAGTCTTAAGAGTGCTGGATAGCTCCTTGATCATTTCGTCTAGCTTATTTTGCCTGGCGTCTGCTTCTTTTCCAGCATTGGCACTTTGAGTGGTATCACTTACTTCCAAGTTGAACATTACCACCTGTAAATAGTCCAAATCAATAAGCTGCATAGTAATAAATTCTTTCTTTTATAGTTTCTACAGTGTCTAGACAAACTTTTTTACCATCAATGCCCTTACAGACAATAGAGAAAATCGGCTAGTTTTAATATGGACAATAGGCTAGTTTCCTGGGTAAAAAAATCAAAATTCTATTTAGTCCGTCAGTTAGATAATACAAAAATAAAAGACACGTATTTTTTGCTTTTTTAAAATAATGGAAATATGCATAGATAAAGCGCATTAAAGTTTAGGGTGGGGGACTCATGATGTCACAGCTCGCTATAACGTGCGAACAAACTGTAGCGAGGCGTGACGTCATGTGAAATTTCGACTTGATATATCTCCGTTATTTTTGGTTACATAAAAAATAAAAAAATACGTGTCCAATATTTTTTAATAATCTACAAAACGGACTAAAAAAGAAAATTTAGGAAACTAGCCTATTGTTTAAACATTTAAAATTTTAATTTAGAAAAATTCTTAAAAAAAAGAAATTCTGCTTTGAATGTCTTTAATGGTAACAAATGGGAAATTATGAAATTATTTTATTACATTTAAAATCCTATATCACATTGTTTAATCTTAAAATTCCTGTGGTAATACCGCTATTCATACTGGAGAACATATTATGACTATTTGTTATTTCTAGAAATATTGAACAAAATTTATAAATCCGTTCAGATTAGGAAGCTGTATGATCTGTGGTCTTGGAATAGGAGAGAGGTGCTCTCATCCTGATTCTACAACTCACCCAAGTGCAACAGTGGGTGCAGCTATTATTCTTATAAAACTTTTTATAATATGATTTGCAAATCTTATGACCTGGTAATAAATAAATTTAAATTTTTCATGAAAAAAATTATATTGGGATGTGAGCAATGGTTACCTTTGGTGTCATTGTGGACATTTTGTTGCTAAAACAGTAAGTATAGTGTCCAGGTGAAACTGTAGCAAACATATACACTCCCGATGACTTTTTACTATCTGTATATATGACTGACTTATCAGGTGCTGTGATTGACACATCTATATCCAGGAAACCACCCTCAGCTATCTCAAATGTAAGCACTAAAAAGAAAAAAGACTATGGTCAAAGTCAACTAAAAACAGTGCAGTTTTATATGCAAAATTGATTATTATTATTATATTTGTACACAAAGGAAAATTGGTAGGTACACATACTAAGATACTGTCTGTTTTTTAAATAAGAGATTCTCAACCTAGCTGCTAGTAAGCTGGAGTTGAAGGTACTTGTTTCATAATGTTTATTAATAACATCAAAACTAGGTTATGTTTCGCAGCTTCATTCAATGCGAAAGCAGACTCGATTTTTTGTTGAATATGATGTGAAGCTATTATATTTTTTCCTACAGATACAATTTTACAACCATGATGACTAGGTACAACTTTTTCACCCAAACTCACCTACTTTCTTGTCGGCTTCTAGATTCTCAAAAAAGCACTCTTCAGCGTCGGCATCCACTGTGATGGTGTAGGCATTGACTGCCTTGAAAATTAAATTAAGCACTAACGTGACTACTAAAAACCAATATTTCCTAGTATCCATTGTGTAAACCGTTATTGAACAGAATAGTAAAATATAAAACCTAGTACCTAGTAAGTAGTCAAATCACAAAAAACTAAACGCAAGTAACGCAACATAGGTACCTACCGCAACGCAAATTTCAATTTTAAAATAGGTAGGTACCTACCTACCTAACAGAAGTGACAAGTGACAACTGACGAGCTATCATTGTCTCAGTGTGTCACAAATGTCAGATGTCAGTTTCTTCTTTTTTATGGACTTCCATATTATGTACATAGCTAGGGAGCTGGTGGAAAGAAGGATGGCCAGATCGGACTCGATACGAAACAATGGTGTCCATATATGATATATATATGAAAAAAATCCTTATTTTTTAAGATTTTAAAAAACACAAAAAATATCTCTATAAGTAGCCACAAAAAAAAGATATTAATTTATTTTTGTTTTTGTAACTTCTACGACATCATGTATGTGGTTTCAGAACGCACCTATTGACGATTCATTTCGCGTATGACATGACTTAGTATTCAAAGACTATAATTATTCACGTTTTTCTTAATAGTTTTACTAGATAATTATGTAGGCATCAAATCAACAACTGTGTGTGCGTTCTTGTCATAAAAAAAAATTATTTAGGTTCATAGTAAGTATAAGCATTTTGTTCAATTGCGTACATCGGAACGTCATTTGTCTTTGACAAGTTACTAAATCTGTGGTCATCGAACCGCGCCAGTGATTGTCATTAATCATTAATATTTGATTTGATTGGCAATTGACATGACACCCGGCAATCACGCATTTTAATCGCTTTACTTGTTGTTCTATTTTGAATTTCCTTTGTCGTTTTTACCTAGGCATTTTTTACGGACTGATAACTACCACTTGTGACTACATTATTTCTATGCTAACTACACTTTTAGGTCGGGTAAAATGTAGTTGTTGATTCTAACCTCAAATGTATTGTGGATTTTACGATGTTATTTTAAAAAATTGTGGCTATTTAGATATGATTTTTAAACGGGATGGTATTTACAACATAAAAACAAATCAATCTAACTATAGTTTATTTTGGGACATGAAAAATAAAAGTAAAGTCCAGCTCCTATAGAAATTTTGCCATTGTTCTTTAGGTATACGGTATCATCGTCGTTGATACAGTATACTTATTACTCTGAGTACCAAGATGTAATAGTATCTCTAAGTAGTTTGTGGATGTAATGTAGTCTGTAGGGGGAGCACGAATATTTTCGCTCTCGTCTATACAAAAAAACGCTTTGACATTACGACGATATCGACTAGACGAGAGCGAAAAAATTCGTGCTCCCCCAACAGGACTTATATTAACTAGAAAAAATAGGTGGCGAGCTCAGGTAGCCCTGATATTTTTTTATAAATAATTTTGAAATTGTAAAAAAAAACTGTCATAACTCATCATCGTTTCTGTCATCAATTATATCTTATTAAATACATTTCATAGTTAGTGAAATTAAAGCTGGCAGAAGTCAGGATGGTAGGAGTTTTTATAAAAATAATAATATTTTATTAGACTGTAATAAAAATAAGCTATACTATGTCATTCCAACGTCTTTTGAAGAATTATTTTTATGTTTTGTAAAGTATTTGTAAATATAAGAAAAAGGAGGCAGAAATCTACATCTCTGATTTTTCATGTAATATAAAAAGGATAACAAAGGATACTTGCATGAAATTTATTATAATAAATTGTGTCAATTTTTCAAAAATAGAGCCTTAGAAGAGCGTTATCGTGAAAGATTTTTTAAATTTTCAATAGTTTCCAAGATATTCAACTTTTAATTTTGTGAAACGGAACAATTGCAACGAAACACCAATAGGGTACTTGCATGAATTTTTTTTTCAGTCTTTTTTACAGATATATGGCCTATTTAAACAAAGCAAGAAAAAAAATATGCATAAATTAATTAAATAGAGCGTTTCAAAGTTCCTACTTTAGACTTTACTGCTGAAACGCGGAATGACGTCACTAGTTCAAAATTACGCCTGATTAATCTGTGATAGAAATGTCACTGTCGTATTGACAGAGTCATGTGACACTGACAGACAGATAACTTCAATATTCAAAAGCGAAATTAAGGTTGAACTGTGACGATTTACTTCCAAAAGTTCCAGTAAAAAATCGAAATGCATCTTACCGATGCATTTTAAAGTAAAAAACTTCAGAAAATGGAAAATATGCGTTGACTGTATGCACTAAGTTTCTTTTGCCTTCTCTGAAAGACGTAAATGTTTCCTAAAAAAATAAAAGTGAAAGATTTACTAAAATTTCCAAAATATTCAACTTTTAATTTTGTGAAACGGAACGTTGCAACGAAACACCAATCACAGCCAAGCTTGACACATGACGTCACTTTTATTTTTTTAGGAAACATTTACCTCTTTCAGAGAAAGCAAAATAAACTAAGTGCATTCAGACAACGCATATTGCGCAATATATTATAATAATACACACATCAAAAATGTCTAGGGATCAAGTGCATTTTAGAGAATTGCCGCCAGTTGGGATTATTATAGTAACTTTTCTGGATCCTTTTTGAAATTTTTTATTGAATTTCACCATTTCGATAATGAATTTTGTTCAAATTTTGTTTAAACTTATAAAAATAACTGTCATTAAAAATCCCTATAAAAGAGTGTGATGGCGGTTTTACAAAAACATTACAATTTCTGCATCGTAATTGAAAAAAATTGCATCGGTATGGAGCTATGACACCAATTGCCTAGAGAAGAGATGCTGAGAGCCGTTAAAATGTTGGAAGCTGGCGCCAGGCAACGCACTGTGGCTACTGCTGTTGGGACAAGGCAGAGCGTCATAAGGCGCCTATGGACACGCTATCGCATCACGGGCAGTGTGGCCGAGCGACATGGAGGGCAAACTCGTATCACCACTCGAAGACAGGACCGGTAAATCCATAATACAGCGCGAAGAAATCGTACTATGACCGCCATGATGATAACTACGAGGCTCCACAGCGCTTCAGGCTTTCTGATAAGCGATCAAACCATACGTAATCGTTTAAGAGAAGTGGGTCTGCGATCCCGAAGGCCTCTGAGAGTTCCACCAATAGCGCCCCGCAATTGTAGAGCCCGTTTACAATGGGCTCGCGAAGACAGTAATTAGGAGGAAGAAGACTAGCGTGGTGTTTGCTTTTCCGAGGAATCTCGTTTCGGTATGAGGCCGGATACAAGATGTACATTAGTTTGGAGAAGCCCTGGACGTCAAGAACGATTGAAATTCTGTTAGGAAGTTCATCCATATGGAGGGGGAACAATGATGGTTTTAACGGGTATTTATATCGGTGGAAGAACCGATCTCATTTGGATCAGGGGCAACCTTAATGCTCGTATTTATGCGACAAGTATTGTATCAGATGTAATCATCCCTTTGCGAAGCCAGTTGGGTGATTCGTTTCAACTTATGCACGACAATGCACGTCCACACACTGTTGGAGTCGTAACACGCACTCTTGCCAATGCTGATATCAACGTCCTGCCGTGGCCTGCTCAATCACCAGACTTAAATCCTACTGAACACGCATGGGATATACTCCAAAGAAGAGCTCTGCCGAGTATGGACGCCGTAAATACCCCACAACAACTTTTTGACTTCTTACAAAGAACGTGGGTGGCCATTCCTCAAAGTGATTTTGATGAACTGATTTTATGCATATTAAATCGCGGCGAATGTGTGATTCGTGTCAGTGGAAAGAACACAGATTATTAATTTGTTAATACATTACAATAAAAGTTTCAAAAACCCCTGTCTTTGCCTTTTTTGCAATTTTATTGTCGACTTGGAATTGGTTCAATTTCTCACATCTTACAAAAAATGAATATTTTCTTAATTTATTCAAAATGTGGGGATTAGTTGTTAATTTAGATTTGGGAAATAAGGTAGGCAACAAGCCCAGAAGATTAGATTAGATTTAAATTAATTGGGTTTCTTTTTATAGCAAAAAATGCACTTGATCCCTAGACACTTTTGATGTGTGTATAATAAATTATAACGCAACTTCAGAAAATGGAAACATTTTCTGAAGTTTTTTACTTTAAAATGCATCGGTAAGATGCATTTCGATTTTTTACTGGAACTTTTGGAAGTAAATCGACACTGTTCAACCTTAATTTCGCTTTTGAATATTGAAGTTATCTGTCTGTCAGTGTCACATGACCCTGTCAATACGACAGTGACATTTCTATCACAGATTAATAAGGCGTAATTTTGAACAAGTGACGTCATTCCGCGTTTCGGCGGTAAGGTCTAAAGTAGGAACTTTGAAACGCTCTATTTAATTAATTTATGCATATATTTTTTCTTTTTCTTGCTTTGTTTAAGTGGGCCATATATCTTTAAAATAGTCTGAAAAAAAAATTTCATGCAAGTACCCTATTACCCTGGAAGCAATTCTTCACAATTGGACCTTAAGAGATGCTCTGCAGGAAGTTATATTTTCAAGTTAACATCCCATTTCGTCTTATTTCACTGTTTACACACACTGTTACTCAATATTAACCACGCTAAACTAATCTGTAAACAAAGAAATAAAACTGACATCCATTTTGCTCACATTCCACCAAAAGTATAGAATAGATGCTCCAAACTGTATTAAAACCATGGAAGTAATAAGTTACTTATTACTTCCATGATTAAAACATGCTGTTTGGAGCATTTTCTAACGTGTTTTGGAGCATCTATATTTCTCTCTTTCTCTCTTTGACCTTCATTCCCGGTTTTAAATCATCTATTCTCTTTCTTTGTTTCTTTTCCATGTGAACCAATACACAAATAATATTATTGAGTGTATAACTCTCTTGCAGCTGTCCTTAGTCAGTAAAATACTTCTGCCTTCGAAAAGACAGCGTCGATTTTTTTTGCTTTTTTCATTTTTATGCTTCTCCTAATAGAAATATTAGATTTACCGCCGCACTCAGAGTCGGCTTTAATGATTACTTAGTTAAGTATAGATTTTTAAAACAAAACTGCCACAATCAGAGACGTTCAGTAAATTAATGTCAATTGGCATTCAATGAGATGTAACTTAATTAGTTAAATTCCGACTATCATTAATTTACTGAACGTCTCTGATTGTGGCAGTTTTGTTTTAAAAATCTATACTTAACTAAGTAATCATTAAAGTCGACTCTGAGTGCGGCGGTAAAAAGGCAGAAACGATGTTATAATTTATTGTTGAATCTTTTTTTTTCACATTTTTTCGACAATACAGATTATTAATGCAGCATCATCATGGTGGCAGAAGTAATTTTTTTTATCTCTTATAATATAATTTCAATAATGATTAAATTCTGCCTGACGAGGAAATGAGTTATTATAGAGAGAATTTTTATTTTGTATAAATTAATAAATTCAATGTGAAGCACTATGAATTTGTTAATACAATTTATACAAGCAGCAAACATTCCTTAAAGTCTTATTTTCGCACACACACAACACAAAATCACATCATACTACTCGTTGCACTTCAAAGAATCTCTTGAGATAGTAGACTTGCCCAAGGGTCATGAGAAGTAGCACTGACGCCTCGAAGATGGACCACATCACGACGCGCGAGTTGGTGCTCTCGTTGATGGAGCGGTGGATACGGTCTCGGACCTAATTACAAAACCAAAGTTATTCAAATACACACACATATAAATCATAATGTCAATTTACAATTTGTTGCTTCATGCAACATCAGATTTAAATGAAACAAAGTCTATAATTATGTATGTTGCACCAGGCTAAGCTTAATCTAACTGTGAAAACCGCATGGCAATCCGTTCAGCACATTTGGTGATTATCACAAGCAGACAGACAGAAAAGAATTTCAATTATTTTTTTTGTGGTTGGTTACTCTATTTTTACCACACCCCTGTCAACTTTTGGTAAAAATATTCAATATACAAAATCACAGACTCTTATTGTATTATAGATATGCTTCAATTCAGTTATCAGGATCTCTTTCCCCCTGATCATAAATTTGTCTTCAAACCTAAATTTTAGTGATATTGAAAAGAAAAAGCATCACAGTAGTAATATCATTAACTAATATTAGGATATGTTATAAAACTACAGACTACAGGTACAAAGAGTTTGTGAAATCCAAAATTCAAGTATCTATATTAAGTTTAGATTTTATATTTTAGATTCAAGTATGATTACCAGCATGTACTCTTGGTCATGTTTAACGGTCTTCAGTGTACTGGATAGCTCTTTTATCATGTCATCTAGCTTGTTAGGGCTGTCACTACCGGTTTCACCTGCAGCACTCGTCTTTGCATTAACCACTTCGAAATCAAACATTACCACCTGAATGTTGAAAATATTTAATTTTGATTTATCTGAATTCAATCAATTAAAACACAAAACAAAATAGTGCTGTTTTGATAGAAAAAAGTTCTATTTGATATTATTTGAATAACTTCATATTTTTATGCCAGATTTAAAACCGATTTATCTAACCTTTGGTGTCATTGTTGACATTTTATTGCTAAAGCAGTATGTATAACGACCAGCATTAATTGTAGAGAAAGTGTATTGTCCAGAAGACTCTCTCACTCCCTGGTAAATCACAGAGCCATCAGGGCCAGTGATAGTCACATCTATGTCCAGGAAACCACCCTCTGCCACTTCGAAAATTAAACCTACAATAAAGAAAGGTTTTAATAAAAATATTACGAGTACCAAACATTCACCCCAGCAGCTGCTGGTATGAAGATTATAATTATTGTCTATAAGTCCAGTTTGCCGCTCAATGTCTCAATGACTTAAAATTAATAACCAGAAACAAATAAGTATGTGTGCTAAACGTATACCTATATAACTTACTTACCCGCTTTCTTACTGGGTTCAATACTTTCAAAAAAGCACTCCTCAGCATGAGCATCAACAGTTACTGTGTAAGCGTGCGATGCCACAAAAATGTTAGATAATAATACTGTGAAATACCATATCCGTATGTTATTTGGGTCCATTGTCCTTTATCTACTAAATGAAAAAAACTAATTAATATAGAATTTTCAATTACAAACGAAATTAATAGATTAATTTCTCAAAGCTCTGTTTATGGCCACGTATTTGACTGACGCAGCCAGGGCTGCCAGCAAATAAATCGCGGCTGTACGATTTCTTATCTGCAATTTATACGAAATTTGGTCGCATTATACATAATCATTTTGTAAATCGATTTTTCTTCATAATTTCCTATAACATCATAAAACATACTGGCCTGTACTCCTGTACTTCAATGAAATTTCGTTTTTTATACTACTCATGAAATCGAACAGGATAATCAATTACTTTTTAGTATACTGGTCACATTCAAATAATATTTAAATCTAGAAATATCATCGTCAAGTTTTACCGCCGCACTCAGAGTCGACTTTAATGATTACTTAGTTAAGTATAGATTTTTAAAACAAAACTGCCGCAATCAGAGACGTTCAGTAAATTAATGTTATTTTGCATTTAATGAGATGTAACTTAGCTAGTTAAATGTCAATTAACATTAATTTATTAAACTAGTCGGATTGCGGCAGTTTTGTTTTAAAAATCGATACTTAACTAAGTAATCATTAAAGTCGACTCTGAGTGCGGCGGTTACTTTATTAGTATTTAAATGATATTTGAATTTTGATAAATCGTCTTTAATAAAACAAAAGTATACAGTATACAGTTTACAGAGTAAGCGGACTTCGAACAAAAGCAAGAGACGAACTCTGTTCCATTTCATGCATATTTTCTTGAGTATCGTATTATACGGAACGATCGTGGATACAATGAACCGTCCGATTATACATATTTTGTATCCAAAGCTCGAGCTGTCAGCACCTGTCAGCACCAACCACTGAGCAAAGCGTGGACGGAGGGTCGGGAGTGGTCGAGACGTAAATTTCAAATTCCAATCTGCTATGTCCGTGGATGGAGAATAGAATGGACGAGCTGCTAAAATAATAATAATAGGGTACTTGCATGTTTTTTTTTTTTTTCAGTCTATTTTAAAGATATATGGCCTACTTAAACAAAGACATACAAGACAGTGTATTGACAGGGTCATGTGACACTGACAGACAGATAACTTCAATATCCAAAATCGAAATTAAGGTTGAACTGTGTCGATTTACTTCCAAAAGTTCCAGTAAAGAATCGAAATGCATGTTACCGATGCATTTCAAAGTAAAAAACTTCAGAAAATAGAAAATATGCGTTGACTGCATGCACTTAGTTTCTTTTGCCTTCTCTGAAAGAGGTAAATGTTTCCTAAAAAAATAAAAGTGACGTCATGTGTTAAGCTTGGCTGTGATTGGTGTTTCGTTGCAACGTTCCGTTTCACAAAATTAAAAGTTGAATATTTTGGAAACTATTGAAATTTTTTTTTGTAAATCTTTCACGATAACGCTTTTCTAAGGCTCTATTTTTGAAATATTGACACAATTTCTTATTATGAATTTCATGCAAGTACCCTATTGCGTTGCTGAGATCCATTTCGATGCTTAATCGGAACTTTAAGCTATGAAGTTGCAGTTAATTACCACAATAGCACTTAATACAGAGTATATTTACTAATACATAATAATTAATAAACTTCTAAAACTGTAACGTATGACTTGGCTGTATGGCTCACATCCCTTGCCTGTCCCAGATGGGGCGAAGATAAAAAACAACAACAACTTCTGAAACTGTCACGCACGACACCGCTATTGGACATTTATGAAGATTCGAATTCGAAATTTACGTCTCGACCGCTTCCGAACGGCTTTCATTCGAGAAATGGCTCAACTTGACTTCATCTCGATTTAATGTTCGAATTCGAACTTTATCTCGAGTCCGAGTCTACTTCGAATGTGCGAGAATTGCCCCCCTGGACCAAACAATTGTTTTTGGTCTCATCAGAATTGGCAGTATGGGCCCTGTACTCTTAGCCTTTCCTATATAGGATAAATAAACGAA
The DNA here is from genome assembly GCA_907165275.2 of Zygaena filipendulae. Classification (NCBI taxonomy): domain Eukaryota; kingdom Metazoa; phylum Arthropoda; class Insecta; order Lepidoptera; family Zygaenidae; genus Zygaena; species Zygaena filipendulae. The sequence goes on from OU015668.1 coordinate 3,726,013, forward strand.
AAAAAAAAAAATGTTTTTGGTCTCTTTCTTGCGTATCGTTTATTTTTGTTTGCCTACATGTGTATTGTAGGCAGACCAGACATAAGTCTAATTAATTTGTGAGGCAGACATTTACATTGCTCTTTGCAAAGAGTATATAACCACTGCTCTTTGTTTATTTTGATAAAAAACGTTGTTTTTTTTTCAATTATTGAAAGCTAAATAGACTTGTAGAATAACAAAGGAATATAGTAGCAGATAACAGCAGATAGTTATCCGCTATTGTAATGGTAGCTGACTAACTTATGATGATAACATAACACAATATAACTGAGGGCAGGGAAAGGTAGGATCGAGACTATTAGCTGCATTTCCCAAATTTTCTCCTCATTTTACTAATCCAAGGAGTAACCTTCTCCTTTTTGTCTACGCCGATGTGTGCTGTATGAAACTGACAGAAGAGTAACGCGATAAGTTGGAGCGGCTGCAAAATGTGTGTGCCTTAAGCGCGCTCCACATTCGCGCGCGACACATCCGCGAAACAGCCGCGAAACACCCGCGAAACACCCGCGAACCATGATACCACACTTATAGTTCGCGGGTGTTTCGCGGCTTCGCGCGCGAACCACGCGCGAATGTGGAGAGCGCTTTACATATTCGCCAGACGCACTACACATATTCTTTGTACCATCTTTAAAGTGCTGGGGGATCCCAAATCACCGACTTACTTCAAAGAAAGTTTCGGATTGCTTTATGTTGGTCGTGAAGCTACGTCAGGTAGTTAGGTAGTTCTTTGTTCTTCTGATCACGAAACACGTTTTTATCACATCACATGTGCACCTCTGATGGTATTTTTCCTCAGTTTAGTAAAAAAATCGCTATTAACCATAACACTTCCCATTATTTTCCTATCACTTTATAGATACAAACCAACAAAATTTTAATTTAAAGTTGTTAATTCAGGTCAGATTCGCTGGAACGTAAATTTTTCAATTTTTTACTTTTATCAGTTGTAGCTTCCATGTAGATTATTTTATGCATACAAGTTTAAGTAGGTACAAGTTGAAAATAGTGAAATACGAAAAAAACTGATTTTACAGAGAATCGTACTCAAAAACCGCTATACCTACCTACCTAAGCTCAATTGTTTTCGACACGACATTTTTTTTAAATATGAAAAACATAAAACTAAAAAGCTAATAACAAAAAAATTAAAACCGACTTCCAAAAACACAAAACTAAAAAACGAAAACTAAACGATTTACTATAAAAAATACAAAAATCGCTATAGGTGTGTCTGTAATTTTTGAAGAGTTCTCTCGATTTCTCCATGATTTTAGTTTTGTGTTTTTGGAAGTCGGTTTTAATAATTTTGTTATTTTTGTTGTAAACAAAAAACTTACTTTCGCATTTGTTATTATAAATTATTAATATTTAATATTATTAATAATTGTTTGTTATAGCTGTTCATGCGGTTCCACCCGCGTTAATTTCTGAGTTCCCGTGGGAATTACGGGATAAAAAGTATACCCTATGTCCTCTTCTGTACCCCTGACAACGTATACTATGCAAATTTTCATGACGATTTGTTGAGCCGTATAGGCGTGAAAGCGTAACAGACAGACAGATAGACAGACAGAGTTTCTTTCGCATTTAGGTATAATATTAGTAGGGATTAATAGGTACTTATGAGGATGTTCATAAATCTTGTTAATTTAACGCAATTATAATTAAACAATATTACTTATTTGTTTGTTTCCTTTAATCTTATTACGTAAAGTAACTGAATGATCAAGTAAATAAGTCACAATATACATTATCTCGTGGGCTAGTCGATCGCGATACGATACGATACGATATATCAATCAATATCAAGTTTTCTGAATGCGCCTACTGTGCCATATATGTCGTTATCCGGTAAGCTAATCGAAGCGTTTCTGCACATTTCATTCAAGTTTCGCAGGTAGTCCCTGACTTCGTCAACGCGCTGGCGCCACTTCTTCGCCATGATGTCAAGAGACTGTTCCTCGCCTCCCCACTCCAGAGGAAGAACTCTCGACGGAATGTAATCAAAGAGCTCTTCTACTTTTGAATGTAGGCAGATCTGAAGAATGTTAAAACGGAATTTTGTTTTAAAAATCAATTACAGAAATAAAGTAGGTAGACCTTAATATCTTTACCCAGGGATTCAAGGGGTGCGAGTGCACTCTGGCGCAGAGTCATGGGGGGGCGCACTCAAGATGAGCGCTAGTTAATAGTTAATATCAACGAACGCCATTGCGCCAATATCACCAGTCAAAAGAGTGGTGCGCCCTTTGTCATAGCCGCCGCATTTCAAATTTCATTGCGTTTTTTGGATTGACAAGAGCGGAGGCGCAGGTTGACCATGCACCCCACACTCTGGTGCAGAATATGCTTAAGACGGCCCTGGCAAGGTTTGGATGGATTATTCCCTCAGACCCACATCGATTGACCCCCACAAAAAGAAAGAAACTTCTTTCTTTAGTGTATTCCTACTGTGTCCTAGTTTTTCAGCAGTATGATATAGTAGAATAAAGACGTACATAGGTAGGTAACAAAAAGATACTTACCTTGATTTGTGGGCCTGGGGCCATAATCTTAGTAGTCAAGGTGTCGTTGTAATATTGAACTTTTCTACTTATATTTATACGTAGGAGAGGGGGGAAGACTCATGCAAATCAACCTACCTAAAGGTACCTACATATAATATCATTGAGGCAAATCTGAAACGATAGATTGCATACCAATCCTATTATTATACCCATACCTATTAGTAGTGACTAGTGGTCAACTTTTTATGTGTATCACAGTGTAGGTACAAACTACAAACCGACATGAACTACTCCCCTTCTAAACTGTTTCTTATGCTCTAGTCTGTAAGGTGTATACTAGCTGTACAAATTATACATACCCTTCTTTTAACTTTTTCGTTCATGCAAGACCGCATAAGTTGCAGCGAGGAGGCAAGGAATGAGGGAGCCCCCACGACGTGGATCCTCTTCAGTCTCTGCGGGTAAGCCGCTTGTGCCAAGTGGATGGCTCGCCTGATCGACACTGCAGCTGCAGCCACCCTAGCCGCTAAAGAGCCACGGACATTTGAAACCTGTAATCATTTTGGTAGAGGGAAATTATTCATTCTGTGAAAAACTTTTTAAGTTAAATTGCTTTTTATTTCAGAAAAGCAGCCGATTCTGCTATACCTACGTATTTTCCAGTCAATTTAATTTTTAGAAGAATGTTGAGACACCCAATTTTGCTTGCAATATTTATGTAAGCTTTATGCACATTACGGTAATAAAGGCGGACTTATCTAATGCCACAGTGGGCAGTGGCATTCTTTGTCAGTCAACATTATATAGTATATTTCATTACAAGTGCGGAAAGGCCTCACCTTCGGCTGCGCCTCGGCTCGGGTCGACATTTGTCGGAACTCTTTGCAATGACGGTTCCGCACATGTACTGAACAACTATTTTTAATACAGTTGCGAAAACAATGAAGAAATTTAGTAAAATAATAAAAACACAAACTCAACTAAGTTCCAACTGTGATCAAGAGATGGCGCTAGTCGTATTAGTAATACGAAACCTACGTTGCGCAATACAAAAAGTGTGTCAAAGTCGTTTCGCCATTTTTGACAGTTGGGAAAGAGAACGCACGAGTTCGGAAAAGGTAAAGAAAAAGCTCGAGTATGTAATAGCCCACTTCCCGAACGCTATACGTCCCTGCAATATGCCACTTTTTGAGCAACTGTATTAAAAAATCTAGTACAGAGATCATTTAGGTATAGTCATCTCATCCTTCTTCACTGGTCGCGTTAGGTACGTATATAGTTACTGTATGTACCGGATTGGCTCTTTGTTATATCTTATTTATTTATTTTATTTGGTTATTTAACAATTAATGCACACAAGGACAACATAAAAAAGAAAGAAAGTATAAAAGTAATCATGTACAAGGGTCATGCTTATTCCATGTGGAAGAAATTTCTTCCAGCAGACCCGTTAGTGACTTGTTTGTCACCTTTCTGTAGGTATTTGGCATTTCTTTGTTATTGGGGCCTCAGACGAAATAAAAAGTCTTTATTTTGGCTGAGATTGGGGCTTGCACGTTTGTGACTTACACGTGTAATTCTTGCACTAGCACTTGGCAATATAACGAGTGGTTTAAGTCTTAACCTCCCAAATGAACACGTCGCCAGCGAGTGGTTTCTCGTCTCGCATCCGCACGTCGCTGATCAGCAGGATCGCGCGGACGGCCAGCGCCACGTCAGCAGCGCTCTCCGCGTACTCCGGACGTATCCTGTAGACGGTCACGCGGAGACCCTCATCGGTTAGCTTCGGTAGTGGCACTATGTCCCTGATATACAAGATAATATTTTGTAGGTAAATTCTTATACATCTTAACTCATTTTATAAATGCGAATGTGAGTTTGTTTGGTACGCTTTCACGCCCAAACCATCCAAACGATCGTCATGAAATTTTACATATGTTGACAGAAAAGTACCTACATAGGACAATTTTATCCCAGAACTCCGGCAGGAACTCCAAAATTAACGTGGATGACACAATTAGTAGGTACTTACATAAAGTTGCAGATATGGTTCAGAGGTGGTTCATTGAGCGACCGAAGCTCGTACAAATCTCTGTAGCGAGCCCGTGAGAGGCAGAACGCCTCGAACTTAGTTCGTGCCCTATCCAAATCCATCCGGCAGCCGCGTACAAACAACTCCAGCAGATGTGTATCTGTTAAAAATAGTAGATAGATTATGCACCGAGGGAGTAAAGCAGTGTCTTACGTCACGGGCGGCATATTGGATCCTGAGCGAAAGGATCTCTCCTTTAGAGTTGATCCCCGAGCATAGCGAGAGGATTTAAAAAATTTGACTCCTGAGCAAAGCGAGGGAGTCATGTAGAGTCCTGAGTAAAGCAAGGGGTTTAAGCCGCCTGTGACGAACACAGGCTTTAGATATCCTCGAGGTGCATGAATACCTCTACTTTTCATAGTAGTAGGTAGTAGGTACATAAACCCTCTTTACACAGGCATTGTAAAGAAGGTTTATTCGAAAATGGCCACCACAGGCAGATCACATAAAAAGAAAAAAAAGCTAACGGCCGCACTCAGAGTCGACTTTAATGATTACTTAGTTAAGTATAGATTTTTAAAACAAAACTGCCGCAATCAGACAAGTTTAATAAATTAACGTTAATTGGCATTTCACTAATTAAGTTACATCTCATTAAATGCCAATCACCATTAATTTACTGAACGTCTCTGATTGCGGCAGTTTTGTTTTAAAAATCTATACTTAACTAAGTAATCATTAAAGTCGACTCTGAGTGCGACGGTAAGAGTTTTCTCACAAATTTTAAAGTTCCAAACTCAAATCACTTTACTCCCTCGGGAGTTTCACACAACATTACCTCCCTGGGGTTGGGATGTAATTAATGTCTTGCTTTACGTCGAGATTGCGTGATAATTACGTAGTTAATTGGACATTGTCGAGCAGGTGGTATGATAAATTAGTTCATATCAGCAAATTCAAACTTGTCCCGCGCGGTTCACCCTTTTGATGTTATGGGTGTAATAATACAAGATAGGTTGACAGACAAAATTATAACCTCTCTAATCACGTGGTCATTACGACGAAAGCTCAGACGAAATAAAAACTCGAAAGTACTTAACCATTTTGGTGATTTTGAACAAATCCGTGAGAAAATTGATACCTATTGTTACAATTTATTAGGTACAGACGATAAAGACAAAATAGGTACTTATTTGTAAATCGATTGTGTTTGCGTGAAGACTGAAGTTCTAATTGTCTAATCGATACGTAACTAAACTAGGTATAAATAACGCAATAAATCAAGAATTTCTGGAAACTTGGGATTTTTCCGTTTGTGATCATTATATTCGACTATAACTGTGCCCCGCGGTTTTACCCGCGTGAATTTCGGAATTCCCGCAGGAACTCTAACTCAGCCTAATTTACTCTTCATAACATCAGCTAATCAGCGATGAAAGTCCCGTCAAAATCGGTCAAACAGTTTCGGAAATTCACCCTCGTGAGTGAGTTTTGGGATTCCTGCAGGAGCTCCAAACTTCTTTTATAAACACCTTGTCCTTCTTTTATAAACACAAAAAAAAGAATTTTCCAATTTGCCGAGTCGTTTAGAAGTTATGTGCTTTTGGCGTATTGGGCGATTCATTTTTATTTATATTACCATGGACCATGGACCAATTAAACTTTAATTGGTCCATGATATTACCTATTACCTACCTCTGAGTAGGTAATAAATATACTACGTAGGTACATATTACAAATTATATTTCCGACTTATTTAAATTTATCGTCACTGCTCAGCTCCTATGTGTCTTAGCCTCAGAGTTCAGACGAAATCTTAGCGTTATGTTATATAGCCATTGATAGGGTTTTTAATATATGAATATCTAGACACGTAGTAGCCTGTCAAGCCAAGTTCAAGCTAACAGAACTGGCGAGCAGCACCGTGTGTAATATGCCACTGCAGCCACTTTTCACCCCCTCATAATTTAAAAACTATATAACATAAACATGTCAAATTTGGCTCATGTATTAAGACTCGCGAGATAAATATGTGCTCCAAATTTCATAAGCACACCTCAAACGGGTATTTAGATATTATAACGTCCAAAAATCGTGATTTTTATCACTGACTGACCTATAGACCAAAGTTAGAACTTAATATTTGGCTTCAAGGTAGAGTTTTAGGCGTAAACAAAGGGAAAAATCTGAAAACTGGAAAACTTAATAAAAAAAATTATCAATAATCTAAGTTTCAGATGTTTCCTATCAAGAAGGTAATATAACAAAGTTAAGTATTGTAGTATGCAACTGGCTAATCACTAGCTAAAGATAACTTGAATGTGAAAACTAGTCAAGTTGTATGCTCCTTTGAATATATTTCAGGATTATCTACAGAACTTGGCACCTGTTTACATATCAATTCTTTTGTCAGCCAAGTCGACAACTAAGCATAAGCTCTACACTGAACTCGGCTTCCACTATCACATTTATGTTTTTGATGGGATATATATTAATAAATGTATATAGCCTATAACCAGCCCAGGGACTAAAATCGTACCAAGTTTGGTTAAAATCCCTTTAGTAGTTTTTGACCCATGCGTACATATACAGGCAGACAAAAAATTTAGTGATTGCCTTTTTGGCATCAGTATCGATCACCATTCAACCTCCAATATTAATTTTGAATATATTATGTATATTCAATGTAAAGAATTGACCTCTCTACAGTTTTATTATACTAAGTATAGATGTATCTCCTTTCTCAGTAATTATATTTACAATCAATCAAATCAAATTTGAATTTAAAAAATCACAATCAAATTACGGTATAAAGATAGGTGGTAAGTCTCACGCTCACCGATTAATTTTATTCATGAATAAAATTATGAAAGGTATTAAAGTGAGTACCCACCTACTTCATTCAAATGAATGCGTGCTGAAGAAAATAATTTGGTTTGAGAGTTTGAGGCCCTATGCTTACCTAATACCCCCCTGCCTATAGATAGATACCTACTTTTTCTGCAAGTGTCAGCCCAGTTGAGGTCAGTCAGGGTTAACAAACAATGCACTTGAGTTAATGATTGTAAAAGAAACATCAAATAATGATTAAATGCAACGCAACCGATTGTTGTTTACTTACCTTTATTGTCATGAAATATGAGTAGGTATAGGTACACTTGGGATGGAAACAATAGAATTGAACTCGTCTGGTCCTTGAAAGTAGACATTCATGGAATCACGTAGATTTTTGATGGAAATTGAAGACTGATATTGTGATATTAAAAGATCAATATAGAGCCAACACTATCTATTGAAGCATTGTGTTTGTTCGTTTCACTTTTTACAAGGGCGAAGAGTGAAAACGTGGGCACCAGCTTGTTAAAAAATAACTTCAATTCCTAAGGAAGTGAAAACTGGAACGCGAGCAGTTGGCATTTTCAAAATATTATGATACGTACCAATTACGTAGTACCTTAAAGGTTTAAAATTATACCCAGCACAAGCTACAGAGTGCTTTTATAGGTAGGTAGGTACCTTATGTAACTTGTAGGTAGATACATAGGCAGATTTCATTGTCAATGAAGAATTAAACCGGTTTTCAGAGCAGAGAAGTGAGTAAATAATCGTGCTTTGTCCGTTTAGGTATTACTTATATCTTTTTGTACCAACTAAGATTATATTTATTGTTCCAAAGTAACTAAGAATTAACACTTATAATACAAAAGCAAAATAATGGACTTAAGAAATATTTAAAGATCTGTTGATTAATTCGAGAATTACAATCTACAAAACGATATAGACTAAGTAAGTATAGTATATCGTATACCTATGTAGAGCTTGTCTAATCTTAAATGACGCGCCCCACTACTTAATTAGCAGTTTTAGATGTGCGATATCATGTATTGACACAGACAAATAAGAGAACATTACTGTGTATTGATAATATCTCTTTAATAGTGTGAGTGCGGCGACACTATGTGGCAACTGAGGACGAATGGCAAGACCCAGATTTATATCTATGTGTCGTATCGATATTTTAACGGTTGTGCGTGTGCGTATGCCCGATGGAGGGGCGCGTCATTTTAGCTTAGACAAGCTCTACTTCAATATATACCTACTATATACATAGTTACTCAGTAGTAATTAAGAAAAAAAAATATCGATATACCAACCTGAATTTTTGTTTAGTTTAGGAAAAAAGAAGTATTAACTAAACCCAAAGCTGACCAACCCTATGAAGGCTAGGTACCTACTTACGAAACTAGGTACCTCTATATCTAATGCTCAATTTGAATACAAATTTAATGAAAATCTGTTTGTAAAATGCTAAAGACACCTCTAGGTAGGCCGCTGATTGCAAAATGAGAATGTTCACCGCAATGCGACTTGAATTCTAAAATTACTTGTACTTACCTAGAATGCCTATAGCTACTTTGTGCAGTAGGTAATCGTGATATATTTTAGAAAACCTCTTTCTGCTCATAGCTCCTCTACATTGATAACCCATCAGTGGTTGGTGTACCAAGTACCTACCTACTATCTACCTAGGTATATTATGAACCACCTGGACACTGGCGTTCCTTCCACACAAGCCCAAAAGCCCGGCCTGCCTAACTTGCTTATGGAGCATCAAATATTTTAATAAGTATATTTTATACTTATACACTTTATTTATACTCATTAAAATATTGGTATTCTGTGCAAGTGTTTTGGCTAGGCAGAACAGGCTTTGGGGCTTGTATGGAAGGACCGCCACTGCACCTGGCCGTTCCCCGCGGTTTCACCCGCATTAGTTTCGGAGATCCCGCGGGTATTCCGAGATAAAAGTACTTACCACCCTATATTTTTTGTAGTTTCTTCCCTCTCCCCGTTCATTTCGGAGTTTCCGTGAGAATTACGGAATAAAAAGTAGCCTATGTCCTTCTCTGTACTCCTGACAACGTGTATGCAAAATTTCGTGGTGATCGGTTGAGCCGTTTAGCCGTGAAAGCGTATAACAAACAAACAAACTCAATTTTTTTACTGACGGAATAATTAAAACTTAATAAACTAAAATAATTTTTACACCTTGTCATCGTGGCCATTACAAACAGACACTTTAATTTTATTTATATGTGTAGATTTCCTACCGGAACTAAGAAATTGACGCGTAATTTGTAAAATAGGTACCTATCTAGTATGTACTTATAATGTGTACTTAAATATTTGAAACACACACAATATAATAATAACTGAATTTTCGCGATGTTATCATACCTACTCTGCGGTGCTACCGCAATTAAACTCGTAGTTTGAAATCTGGGGCACGGTAGTGCCCCCGCCAAGACGAGCCAGCGAAGCGCAAGGGCAATACCTATTTTTTCTCAAACCGCTTCGCGGTTTTTTTGAACCTTTGTAACTTGGGTCTAGATTATAATAAACAAAATTTTCGGGACATGTTGTCAATAGCAGACTTATTAAATATATAAAGTTTTAATTGCATAGCTCTCATACTTTAGATTTTATTGATACGTAAAAAACCCCGATTTCGTCACTGACTCGCTGATGATCATTATAATTATTAGGGTATTTCCTAATATCCTAGAAAGCTGAAATTTGGTATGTAAGCTAGTATTAGTACACAAACAAAAAAAAAATTATACAACTTGTAACTTCTATCCCCCAAGCCCTTAAATTAGGGGATGGAAGTTTGTATGAGACTTCCGCAATTTTGACTTACTTATAAAAAGAAATGAAATCCCAACAAAAACATTTTCATAATCAATCAAATATGTGGCTTGGCCATTTCGCTACATTCTTATGGGCCAAAGGTGAAATTTTTTTCCATTGTTCATTACTTTTCTTTTGTAGTAACGAAACGGCCAAGCCACATATTTTGACTAAGGTGTAGAGTTTGTGAAGTTAGACCTTGTAGAGTTAGGGCGTGTAGAGTTAGAAGCTTGGCTCTACATAAGATCTGATAACTCTTTGAAAGTGCTGGTATATGGTCTCGTCTTAGCAACATTTTACATGAAAAGTAGGTATGATAACATCGCGAAAATTCAGTTATTATTATATTGTGTGTGTTTCAAATATTTAAGAACACATTATAAGTAATATTATAAGCAATACATACTAGATAGGTAACTATTTTACAAATTACGCGTTAATTTCTTAGTTCCGGTAGGTAATCTATACATATAAATAAAGTATAGATATATCTATACTTATAATAAAACTGTAGAGACATTGAATATATTATGTGATCGATACTGATGCCAAAAATACAATCAGTAAATTTTTTGTCTGTCTGTCTGTCTGTCTGTATGTGCACGCATGGATCAAAAAATTACTGAAGGGATTTTAACCAAACTCGTTACGATTGTAGTCCATACTCCTGGGCAGGTTATAGGCTACATAACATAACGCGAGCTGAGCAGTGACGATAACTTTGAAGCAAGTCGGATGAAAATTTTAACAAAAAAATTAAAACCGACTTCCAAAAACACAAAACTGAAAAGCTAAAAATAAAAAGCCAAAAATAACAAAATACCGATTAAATCCAAAAGACAAAAACACACGTAATATTATTATTGGTTTGTGCTACAGCAACAAGTTTGGTAGTAACCACTGATGTCTGCCCACTTGGGTTGTTCTACTCACGGAGAGCTGGTGGCGGGAGTCGACTTAGCCCATCTACCCCTTCCATAGTTGGCATGTCACCGACTTCACACCGATCAGTGGTAGCACAAACCAATAATAATATTTCGTGTGTTTTTGTCTTTTGGATTAAATCGGTATTTTGTTATTTTTAGCTTTTTATTTTTAGCTTTTCAGTTTTGTGTTTTTGGAAGTCGGTTTTAATTTTTTTGTTAAAATTTTGTTTATTTTTCACTTTTAAGTGACTTAGTTCGTAATTTACAATAGCCTAATGTCAACTGCTCATCACCTTTTACAAAATATTGCTTTTCCCGACGCAGGGACGTTAATTGTTGAGGAGTTCTCCTAGTGCATCACCATCAGTTCCACTTCGCCATATACATTGTGACGGGCATACATTGTTTAGAAACCATATTAAAGTTAACGATTCAGAACCCGTGAAATACCTATTATTGAGTAGTTCCGATGACCATCTGTGGTCTTCATCATCACTTCCACTTCTTCAAATTTTGTTTTCCGAAAGAGAATAAACAACTTACTATAAAAAATACAAAAATCGGTATAGGTGTACCTGTAATTTTTGAAGAGTTCCCTCGATTACTCCAAGATCCCATCATCAGATCTAGACTTGGTAACAACGAAATCAATTTGGGAATATCCCCTTTCAAACAAAAAAACAATTTTTGCAATCGCTCCAATCGGAACCCATGAAATAGGTAGGTATTATTTTTGAGTAGTTCCGATGACCATCTGTGGTCTTCATCATCAGTTCCACTTCCTCAAATTTTGCTTTCCGAAAGCAAATGAACGATTTACTGTAAAAAATACCCAAATCGCTATAGGTGTGCCTATAATTTTTGAAGAGTTCCCTCGATTTCTCCAAGATCCCATCATCAGATCCCAACTTGGTGGCAAATTGGGACCTAATTGGTAGTATACCCTTTCAAACAAAAAAAGAATTTTCCAAATCGGTCCAACCGTCTTCGAGTAATCGGTGAACATACATAAAAAAAAAATCGAAACAATCGAATCATCGAATCAAATCGAACATAGAACCTCCTCCTTTTTGGAAGTCGGTTAAAAATGCGCTTTCGAGCTCTTAAGCTCGCATAAGTTTACTCAATCACGCAAAAACGGCTGAACGGATTTGGATGAAATTTGGCATGCACGTTGTCAGGCGTACAGAGGACATAGGGTACTTTTATCCCGGGATTCCCGCAAAAACTCCGAAATTACCGCGGGTGAAACCGCGGGGCACAGCTAGTAGATAAATAAAAATAAATCACCCAATACGCCAAACTTCCAAACGACTGCACCAAATTGGAAAATTCTTTTGTTTTGTGTTTATAAAAGAAGGACAAGGTGTTTATAAAAGAACTTTGGAGTTCCTGCGGGAATCCCAAAACTCACTCACGAGGGTGAATTTCCGAAACTGTTAGACCGATTTTGACGGGACTTTCATCGCTGATTAGCTGATGTTATGAAGAGTAAATTAGGCTGAGTTAGAGTTCCTGCGGGAATTCCGATATTCACGCGGGTGAAACCGCGGCCCAGCTAGTCATACTTAACATGAGTTAAACATTTGATCAATTTAGTCATAAGCATAACTCATAACTCTCATAAGTACCTATATGCTTAGAGGAAATCGAGTCATAGAAAATTCATACGACATGAAGCAGGAAATTAACTTTATCGAGAGAAATGTGCTCATTGCTCATCGATACATATGAGTTTCTATTGATCAAGAACCTGTTGTTTATGATAATAAAAATAATAAAGTACTTACAATAAAATTATTCTACATCAATAGGTAAACAAGCGTAGGTAGGTATATCAGACTCCTGACGGTGTTTTATTCACTGTGGTTTTACTTGTTTACGCATTATAAAATACATTATTATTGTAGCTTGTATATAGAAATATAGGAAGCTATACCTAGCACCCGTAGGTGCGTAAGTACTAAACTTACTGTTTGGTCTAAATATTTCTTCAGTATCATCAAAACTATACGAGTATTTTAACATATTATAATAATACAATAGAAAAAAATATGTCTATCAAACCTACGCTACATTTTTTAACCGACTTCCAAAAAGGAGTAGGTTCTATGTTTGATTGTATGTATGTTTTTTTTTACTTTTTTTTTATGACAGTTGGACCGATTTGGATTTTTTTTGTTTGAAAGGGTATACTCCCAATTAGGTCCCATTGCCACCAAGTCGGGCAGTCGGGAAATCGAGGGAACTCTTCAAAAATTATAGGCACACCTATAGCGATTTGGGTATTTTTTTATAGTAAATCGTTCATTTGCTTTTGAAAAGCAAAATTTGAAGAAGTAGAACTGATGATGAAGACCACAGATGGTCATTGGAACTACTCAACAATAATACGTATTTCACGGATTCCGATTGGAGCGATTTCAAAAATTGTTTTTTTGTTTGAAAGGGGATACTCCCAAATTGATTCCATTGTCACCAAGTCGAGATTTGATGATGGGATCTTGGAGTAATCGAGGGAACTCTTCAAAAATTATAGGTACATCCTATAGCGATTTTTGGATTTTTTATAGTATATCGTTTATTTGCTTTCGGAAAGTAAAATTTGAAGAAGTGGAACTGATGATGAAGACCACAGATGGTCATCAGAACTACTAAATAATAGGTATTTCACAGATTCCGATTCGTTAACTTTAATATGGTTTCTAAACAATTTATGTTCGTCACAATGTATATGGTGAAGTGGAACTGATGATGATGTAACAGGAGAACTCCTTAACAATTAACGTCCCTGCGTCGGGAAAAGCAATATTTTGTAAAAGGTGATGAGCAGTTGACATTAGGCTATTGTAACTTAGAGAAATTACGAACTAAGTCACTTAAAAGCGAGAAATAAACAAATTTTTAACAAAAAAATTAAAACCGACTTCCAAAAACACAAAACTAAAAATCTAAAAATAAAAAGCTAAATAGCTAATATTATTGTGCTGTTTATTGCAATGTTTTTTTGATAAATAACTTCACTCGAATACCTTTTTTTTGACCCAGGGAAAATGCATCATGCATACCACCGCTAGGGGGCCGGAGCGGTGGTTATTTGGGACTCCGCCGCCCTGAAAGAGCGACCTACCCACTAAAAACTCCGGGGTGTTCCTCCTCGGCGCCAAGCGATGGCGCCAAGCGTGGGCCATGGGAATCGCTTGCGCATGCTCCGGACCGCAGCCCCGACCGAACCCGTATAGATAGATACCTATTGATACCTCCACGCGCAGCCTCTTGTACAATAAAGTAAAATTTCATTGTTCTTGCACGATATGTATCTACCAATTGTTAATTTTATTGAGGTTACATCTGACATTAACGTAAACATACATTGTTAATTTTGCTGACTCGATTTTAATAATTCGATTCATCATACGGCATACCGTATATTGCCTGACCTTATAAAATGTGTTTTGACTTTTGGGTAATCGGACAGGTTTCAATAAAGAATAAAATATTATTTTAATTAATATTGTTAGATGTGTAGGTAGGTACCTACTCTTATAAATTCTGTGATTGAAGGTTTTGCCTGGTATCAAAAAGTTTAGGTACTTACCTACCTACAAAACCATTAAAATGCTTTAATTTCTGCATTATGCTACTGCTCCACCTGCGTGTTCACGCGTAAATTAGTGCGCTAATTAAGGCATTACGTAGATGTGGCCAAAATTTTAACGGGTTAACTTCCTAACATTACCATCAACGTTAACGTAGACAATAACATCAATGTTAACGTTAACGCAGGTGGAGCAGTAGCATTAGCAATAATAAATTAAGGCAATGATAACACAGGAAGGTGCAGTCGCAGACCCTAAATCTCATCACGCTTTATAAAATATAATACGATGTAGGTAGAGATACCCGCCACTCTTGTCAATATACCTACCTCACGTATAGCATGTTATGGTTCCTAACTTCCTAAGTCCACTGATGACCTGTTGATTCAACTTTAAAATGTTTAACATCACAAACTGCTTTAATGAACTATAAATCCTCTGTTTTAGCTGCAACATCACTTGGATGAGTTGGCGTTATCTCACAGTAGCGCAACATGCACCAAAATTGTCTAACATTGGTTTATGAGTTCCAAGCTAAGTGACTGCCTAGCTACTAATAATTCTTCTTAAAAGTATTTTTGTAAAAAAACTGACCCACCTAAATTTTCTGACTGCGGAAGATGTGAAGATGCGGCACACATATTCCGCAGGTCCATCACACCCCTCTCCAAGTCGCCGGATGCTTCGCCCAGCTCCTGTTTAATTACCTCCATCTGCTTTGGAGTTGGTCCTTCGAGAAACGCCATTGTGAAACCACGACCAAACACTGACTCACAAGATGTTTTAAAATTGTCTTTTTATAAATGCACGAATCGTCAATTCTCGCGCGCAGAGTAATAAAACTGCGAACTGCGGCATAAGAACTGCACCTTATATAAACTAGCTTCGCCGATTAGAAAGAAGGACCATAATAAGGTGCGTTTACACTGGAGACCAACTGGAGACCAATGCGGCGTAAGTAACAGCTCAGTAGATCACATCTCGGGCCAACGCACATTACGCATTAATATTAGGTAGCTAGATAGTACATGTGAGGGTACATGTATTGGTCTTACTTATCTGGAGATGATATCAAAATACCTTGAGATTTACAAAATAGGAACTTTAATTTATTGTGGTATCTACTACTAGCTGTTCCCCGCGGTTTCACCCGCGTTAATTTCGGGATTTCCTTGAGAATACCGGAATAAAACGTACCCTATGTCCTTTTCTGTAGGTACCCCTGAAAACGTGTACTTACCTATGCAAAATATTATGATGATTGGTTGAGTGAGTATAGTCATGGACCAATAAAACTTGTTTAATTGGTCCATGGTAGAGTCAAGCCGTGAAAGTGCAACAAACAAACATTCGCATTGATAGGTAATAGGTAGGTACCTACTTACATAGTTAGGATCAAAAATAATATGATGGTCCAAAGACATTCTATGATGGTCAAATTATCCTTGGTCAAAGCAAACTGCACATAAATCTTTGTATACTGATAACTTTGTACTTAGCTTTTTGAAGATTTCAAGCAATACAGCAACAATGGAACGGACTGGTAAAATAATGTAAAGAGAATGTAGATAGTTGTTGGTGTTGATCGTTTACTAGTTTTGCTACTTAACAATATATGGTGCTAAAATACAAAGAACACAATAAATTCAATACCATTTACCGCTATAAAAAATTGTGCGTTTTTGAAAATACCTGCATATAAAATTTATAAAAATAATAAACAACAATAACTAAAAAACAAGATAGGTAGGTACCTATTTATAATAGGGTACATGCATGAAATTTAAAATAAGAAATTGTGTCAATATTTCAAAAATAGAGCCTTAGAAAAGCGTTATCGTGAAAGATTTACTAAAAAATTTTCAATAGTTTCCAAAATATTCAACTTTTAATTTTGTGAAACGGAACGTTGCAACGAAACACCAATCACAGCCAAGCTTGACAGATGACGTCACTTTTATTTTTTTAGGAAACATTTCTCTTTCAGAGAAGGCAAAAGAAACTAAGTGCATACAGTCAACGCATATTTTCCATTTTCTGAATTTTTTTACTTTAAAATGCATCGGTAAGATGCATTTCGATTCTTCACTGGAACTTTTGGAAGTAAATCGACACAGTTCAACCTTAATTTCGCTTTTGGATATTGAAGTTATCTGTCTGTCAGTGTCACATGACTCTGTCAATACGACAGTGACATTTCTATCACAGATTAATAAGGCGTAATTTTGAACAAGTGACGTCATTCCGCGTTTCGGCGGTAAGGTCTAAAGTAAGAACTTTGAAACGCTCTATTTAAATAATTTATGTATATGTTTTTTTATTTTTCTTGCTTTGTTTAAGTAGGTCATATATCTGTAAAATAGACTGAAAAAAAAATTCATGCAAGTACCCGATTATCGTTGTATACAAAGTGTTAATGAATTAACTTGATACCTGACCCATTTAAAAAAAATAATAATATGATATAAATATACAGCCTGTTACCGAAAGGTGTGGTCATAATAAACGATCGTGTAATGTTAATGGTAAAGAATGATTGAACCATGATGGCAGTGCTGATACGAAGAAATAAAATACGATAAAATTTTATCGACTTTGCTTTTTTAACTTGCCTCTGTACATCACCAGCAATCAATTGAATCGGTCTGATAACAAGTCAATGACCCCGGCCCTGACCCCTGGCCCGGCGCACCGTACCGCCGCACTCTTCGACTTCTGCCGTCTTAGTATTTTTACACGCGACAATGTTAGTAAATAATAGGGTAAGGTACCAGTATTCATCCTACTAACGACTTTTTGACGTTTGAGTTGGCAGGATTCGTCTGATAAAAAAAACTAAAAGATAAACTCTGAAAGATAAACTAATAAATAAACCAATCGTAAATAAAAACAATAAATTTTACCATTACTTATAACATAATTTTTTTTACATTTGAAAAGAAAACCGCGTGTAGTAAAAAACATTTCAGACATAACAGCTCATACAGCTCTTGTTGACAGACAGCACCTGCATAAAATAGCTAATTTTTCCCTTAATTACGCATCGCTCCTGTCACGTGAAGAACTAGAGCAATTTGGGAATACGTGATTCGTTTATTCCAATTATGACTTAATTTAAATATTTATGACTTATGACCAATTAATAACGCTGACCACTGGTCCTTTTACCCGATACCCCCTACCCCTATCTGATTTTGAGCACGCGGCCATTATGAAATGGGCGTGGTTCCTTTCAAAATGGGTTGCGCCCCCGCACATCGTCTTGAACCTTTTCTAGGGTTGCCGAATGTTCAATGACTACCATTACTTCGCAATAATTTTTTGTACTTAGAAACGGATGGTCGCGGGTTCAAGAATACCATTACGTCATATTATTAGGTGATGATATTTTTCAAATACCCCATACGATACGTACGTCTTCAATAGCTTAGCACTCATTATTGAAGTCAATTAATGAAGCCCTTATTTTGTTAAGTAACCGCCGCACTCACTCACTCTTTAGTTAAATTTAATTAATCATAAAAACGAGTCTAAGTGCGACCGTTAGTATTGTTTTAGTAACAGATTGTCGTGGGTTCAATTTCCACATAAATCTCAGACCATTACATCATATTATGTGATGATTTTTTTTTTAAATACCCCATTACGATACGTACGTCTTCAATAGCTGCTCACTCATTATTTATTGTAGTCAGTTAATGAAGCTCTTATTTTGTTAAGTAACCGCCGCACTTACTAACTCTTTACTTAATTTTAATTAATCATTAAAACGACTCTAGTGCGACCGTTAGTATTGTTTTAGTAATTAGTAGGCGCCTAAATAGCAAAGGAACAGCTTGCATGGAACAGGAAATGATTTCGTGAAAAAAGCTCCTAGGACAGTAGAAGTATGAAGGAGCTTAGATAAATGTTAACAAAAATAATTGAGACTGCCAGCCCTATTTACGTAGAATCAATAGAAATATGCGTAGGTAGCTACCTAACGCTTCGTGCGTTCTTTTCTTTTAGTTTTCTCTGTCTTTCTTCTGCCTAGGGATCTAGGGATGTCAATTGTTCAATGATTAGGTACCATTACTTCGCAGTTTTTTATTCTAAAACAAGGTCGCGGGTTCAATTCTCACATCAACACCAAATAAATCAGACCAAATAAATCATTACCTAAACCTACCTAAAAAATTTGTGATATCTTTTTTAAACACTTCATCATAATTCACAGCCCCGTCTTCGATAGCTTAACTCATTGTTGATGCTCTTATTTTCTTATTGTTTTACACTTTACGTGCCTAAATAGCGAAGAAACAGCGTATACACGAAATTATTTAGAAAAAAGTTACTAGGAGAGTAGAAGTAACTAGGAGTAAAATAGTTTGAAACAAAAATAAATTGGCAGCCCTATTTACGTTGCGGTGTCAATAAAAACATAGTATAGCTACCTACCTGATGCTTACTGCATTTAGTGTTACCAACTCTCAAAAATATTTACCCCTAAAGGTTAAGTTGAAAACCCTTAAATTCCCATAAATAAAATAATATTACTAAAAAGTTTATAAATAATAAATAGCGCCAAGATTCAAGCTTTGGTTTCAAAATTATTATGATTCATAATGATTCAAATTTTTGCTAATTATGAAAGTCTTTTGAAATTATGGCTTTCTTATTAATCCTAGAAAAAATTATAAGACTTTATTTTTATAAAATTTTTTTATTGAACTTCGGACAACTTGTTTAAAAAAAAATTTGTACAACCAATATTTTCGCCGTAATATCAAAAATTCGACAACATTCATAATTGTTATTTTGAAATTTCAGCAAAAACCTGGTTCTAATAAAAATTATTATTTTTATTAACAAAAAAAATAAGAAATAAAATATGAAAAAAAAAAACAACCGAAAAACCCCTAAAAATGTAATACCCCTAAAAAACCCACCGCATTCATTTACTCCCTAAAAGTTGGGGGGAAACTCCCTAAGTTGGAAACCGTGCCCGCATTCTTTTCTTTTGGTTTTCTGTGCCTGTTTTTTATCTTTGTTATCTAGTGCCCCGTATTGTACAGCACGCATTTGATGTCCTGTACACGACTTCCGGTGTTGTGCTTTCCGCCCCGTACAAGTTGGGCATCAAAATAACAGACAGTACCGAGAATGTTCGTCACTGCACTCGGCTGACTTGTGAGTATGTGGCAACGTCCGTTATGCGTAAAAAGCAGCAAAAACACAAAAATCATCCATTTTGAAAAAAAAAAACAGTTGCTTAAAAATTTTAAATTAAGAAAATCGTTGAACTATGGAAGGTGTGTAAAGCGATTTCCGGTTTTTTGCTCCTTCTGTAAAATTTATTCCGCTGCAATTTGTTTTACTGTGGGGCAGTCGAGCCGGTCGATGAAACTATGCCTCCTTTTTTTGTGCTCGTTTACACTACTTACCCAAATACTGGGTCAAGTTATTGTCAAAAAAACCACTAATTATTTATGTTTGATCTGTTACAAGGACTTTTTGCCTTTAGGCAGGGCGTAGAGCACCCCGACATTCTTGGTTTGTACTGGTGACCACTGACCAGGTCACGCGAGCCGAGCGAGCTTTGAATAGTTCATGATGTGGTCGACCATTTATTTTCATGAAATGCCACCATCTCATGAAATGGTCGGCCACATCACATCATTACTTGATCAAAACTTAGATGTGGCCACGAAAATTTGCGATGAATAATAATTACCTTAGTAAATATTAAACTTCGACTAATTGTAATTTGAATTTACGCCATATTTTGAGAAAATAATTACTAAACTCTATCTGCATTGTATTGAACACTACAAAACGGAGAACCAAATAGACGTCATAATTCTTCGCCAATAGCAGAACAATACTTTACGTACCGACAGAATGCACGACACCGGAATAATACAGCACAGCATATCAAGGCCGGTGATTCGAAATAAGGTGTCAGTAATTCTGAACTGTACATTCCAGTGTCGTAAAATCTTGGGTCGTGCATTCCTGTGTCGCGGATTCCGGTGTTGTACATTACAGGGACTGGGTAGCCAATAGCCATTATTATTAGTATTATCAGGTACGGGGGCGGGCGGTGCAATTGGAAAAAAAACAACAATATGTCGGGATTGTTATTAATTCATAAAATATTTTTAATAATCAACAGTCAACACTACGAAATAAAGCTGTGTGTCGGTGCAGGTGGAATTAGCTTGCGTAAGGTTCGAAAGTTGGTCTAGGCTAGGATAGATTTTTGAAGGTAAATAAGTGGATGAACGTCGCGTCGTCTGCCGTGCTGAAGCACTTAGAGGAGAACCCAAGAACCAGTATACGTAGTGCTGCAGTGGAGTAATTCATGTAAAAGTTTGGTGTGTACTGCGGCACGATCGTCACCATCCGTGCCACTTCCATTGTACCCACTGGCTTTGTTCTTCATGTGTTTCTACCAGTGTTACCAAAATCAGGTCGACATATGATTGACGAGAAGAATTGCTGGATTGAATATGAAACGTGAATAATTCCAGTGATAGTGATACCATGTGCGGTGTGCCGCGTGCGCACTACCTACCTACTCGTCCTTGAAAGAAAAATATGTTCTAACGTCAGTTCTTTGAAGTGAGCCGCCCCGCGGTTGCGGTTGTCACTTCTTTGATAACGCCGCCTGCTAATGTTGCTACTACGCCACGCCGGCCACCGCACATCACCTACTAGGAAATAATAAATGAGATGGAGTTGGAGACAAATTAAAGATTTGTAAACACGAGTTATAATAATCTTATGTTGTGAACATTGAAATTTGTGATTCATGATCATTCAAGTTTGCGTGTTCTTCGAGACGATAAATAATCAAAAGTCAACATACTTGAGTGTTGTTTTGTTATGTTACCAGAACCAGCGATATTACCTACTCTTAGCATCGACGATGTTGTAGGATCAAAATAATATGAACCCAACATTGCC
Source organism: Zygaena filipendulae (assembly GCA_907165275.2). Lineage (NCBI taxonomy): Eukaryota > Metazoa > Arthropoda > Insecta > Lepidoptera > Zygaenidae > Zygaena > Zygaena filipendulae. The sequence continues at coordinate 3,747,761 of OU015668.1, forward strand.
ATCAAATTTTAATAGTGCAGTGTATTTAAAGTATTATTTGGCAAGTGGAAGATTTCATTCAAAATCCAATTATGTTTACGTACGCAACACGCGACATTGTTGAAAACAACTCCCAATGAAACCGGCCCTTTGAAGTTTGCCGCCGCGTTGTGTCGCGTCGGCCCGCTATGCCGGCCGCCAAAGTTAGGCGTACGCGCCTACCAGGCTCTCATGGCAAATCGGGGGGTAAGTCGTAAGTTCGTAAAAACCGGGTCGGCGAACTCGTTATCTGTGAGCGGTTCATGACCCCACTAGTGATGTGACCTTGTTCGTATCGATGCCAAAAATATGTTTTTTTATTGGTGTGAATTTCTAAAGTTGGATTTTTGCGTTAAGTACTAGTGGCTTATTGTTCTATACCATTAACACTGCACGATCCTTTAATATGACTACACCGTTCTGTAACAGGCTGTATAAAAGTTATTCAATATTAGTTTGGAGGTGACCTATCTACGAAATGCCAAGCGCTACGCTCGCGCCTACTGGTTTGAATTTTTTTGCTGCGGGCGGCGTACGCGCCAAATATTGTATTATAAACAATTTAGACATGGGCTAGTAAAAGTGAAAAAATATAACCTATATTAAAATATAGTGCGGTCGATTCGCTAGTTGATTCTGAGCAAACTACTTTCTAGTTTTCAGTTAATTCATTAACACGTATAATATTAAAAAAAAATGCAATTCTGTTGCCAAACGTACGATTTAAATAGTACGATCAGTCTAACGCAACTAGGAACAAATTAAATTTTGTTCGGGTTTAGCACTCATTTTTTTTTTTATTTTTTTTTTCCATGGCATCAAAGATGGCCTCACATGCTATTTCAGTCTTTTGTCTCTGAATCTTTCTTACAATCTGTCATCTGTTTGTCATGGCGACGCATGTTGTTATTTGGGAAAATAACTGTGTGATTTTTAAAAAATTTCTGTGATTTACGCTTTGAAAAGTGCAGTGTGACTATTAAAAACTATTTTCTTGTGATTGGGTAGTGAAATAGCACCGATGCGACGGTGTAGTACGTATGTAATTTGTAGAAAAAGATAGAGTCGACAAAATTTAAATAAAAGGAAATTTGTCACGAAATTTCCTATAGATGAAGACCGGTAAGTACAGCTTGAGTAAAGTAATAAAGTATTTTGTTCTCTTCAGCTATCAGCAAGACTAAAATAATACACTATCTTTTTGAAATGAGAAAAAATATTTGCATCTTTGTAAACCATAGTGATGTAAATCTTCACTATCGATAAAGTGAGTCGATATACTTTAATGAATGATGCTGTTATAGTGAATATTTTGAAATATTTTTGTATAGCTGCTGCTGCGTATACTTTTTCATTACTTACTGCAGTTTTCATTAAGTATTATAATCGTATTGTAATGAAGTGAATCTCGTCTTTTGTATAAAGAACTATATTATACTCTATCTTGTTTTTAATTGCATGATTGATAGATATTTTAATTTCAGATGTCGACAATGGGTAAAAAATATTGGAAATGATGACTTAGCTTACATTCCAATCGAAAAACTTCACGATATAAAATATGTCTGTGGAGATGTAAGAAATGGAAAAGGATGTCGGATACTTCTACCGATATATGTATATTTCTACCGATAATTTAAACAAGGCTCAACAAGGAGGCACTGCGAAGTAAATCATTTACTTTCCCAAATAGGTTATTTAATTTTGACATAAAATGTAAATGTAATTTTTAAAGAGTAAATAAATATCTATCTATCTAATAACATCATCATCATGACAAACTAAAATATTGGAATAATAATAAATAAATAAAAATAATAATTTATTGTTTCAATTTTACGACAAATGTTTTCCCCCGTTGTAGATTTAATTCACCTGGTATGAAGCCCACGATGCTCTAATGATAATTTATCGATATCGATTTAATCAGGAACTACATGTGGCCATCCCTATTGTTCTCGTTAATGTTGGTACCCATGAGTTATGAAGTATTTTGACAATTAAATTTTCGCTGTGTTGGTATTGCTGGGTCTGCTAAATGGATTCCAAAACCAAGTAAGGAAGTCCCGTCTCTTAAAACGTAGTGATTATTTGCTCAGTGAGTACGATCGTGTATTCGAAGTTACTATCACGTACGTTACGTATTTAAATCATTACTATTGTTTTATTGAAATTTTGATGCGTACATATTATTTGGACATAGATAAGCAATAGTGTGTTAACCCACACTGGAGAAATTTTGTGTAAATCGTGTTTTAATATTATAGCGCCATTTTCTGTCAGCATTTTTTATGTTCAATATTTAGTTACATACTTAAAAAATGTAATAAGGTAAATACATAATTATGAAACGTTTCCAAACTCTCAATAAATCGTTCTGAATAGGTAATTTAATTTTGTGGGTTAACATGTTATTGCTTATCTGCGTCCATTTATTTTTTTGGTGAAATGCGGCGATCCAATAAAAAATAAAGTTGGCAATAATGGGCAACCATTGCTATCAATGTCAATTAATGTCAATGTCAAGGATCATCTGGCAGAGCAACTGCCTCGTTTTTCGTTTTTCAAAAAGTAACGGTGGAATCGCTAGTTTGAATGTTTAGTGATAGTGATTAGTAATTTGACATAAAAATAATAATTTCGAAATGAACGAACTATAGTTTAAGTTGCAAAACGATACGTTGATTATGGAACCATCCAAAGAGGCTATTGCTGTGCGCATCACGCGACTGAATCGTCAAATTTTAGGGAAAGTGATCAGTGGCACATGCAAATTTAACAAAAGGACGTTGGACCGCGAGGCTTTGTTGGATGCCCTGATAGTGTTGTATGATGAGTGCAACGATGACCCCGTCAAGAAAAGTGATGAGCTCGTGCGCGTCTTCCTCGACAAGTGTATGTTAACTGATGACTTGATGAATTCCATGAGATAAACAATAACTTCTGTAGTTCCATATATAACTTTGCAAATTCGATGCTTTCAATGAAAAATCCCCAGTCACTTGAACCTAGAATGTGGTGACCTATTGAGATTACGAGAATACAACATAGTTAAAAAGTGTTATTTGAGTTTTTCCATTGTTTATATATCTTAGCTACACTCTGACAACAAAATGACATGCTAAGTACTTTTTTAAATTACTATATCAAAAGTGATTAAACTCAATTCAAATAGTTTGATAATTTGATTCACTGTAACAGTAGATGTAATAAGTATTAGGTATGTGATAACAAGTCTTAATGCAATATTTTCTCATTTAGACCGGAGCACAGTTGCCGAGCTACGACGGACACGGGTTTGTCTCTCTGACTTTGACATGCTGCAAGTCATTGGTAGGGGTCATTTTGGGGAAGTCCATGTGAGTAATGAGTGCCTACAGATACTTCACTACACTGTCCTGTGAAAATCATATAAAACTATTCAATTACAGCAACAGAGACAGATCTTATGTTTATGAAAATTGCTTTTTAGAAACTGCATTCCTTTATCCTATATTTAGAACATATATAGCTTGAGCTATGTTCTCGAGCTAAAAAATAAAAACTAGGGATGCCTGATCTGAATTAATGCTTTGAAATTTAGATTTTTTATTATGTAATTTTTAATTATTCTTGCCAATGATCTCAATTTGATCAAATCATCATTATTACAAAATTAGACCTGTATGTGGAAATAATAATAAAAATAACAATGGTTGTATCATTGTCACTGTATTATATGGAAGGATTTGGATGAAAGTTGAAGTGGAGACAGCTTATTCCCTGAATTAAGACAGATTATCTGTTATTCTGGAGTCCCTGAGGGAATTCAAAACTTAGGCAGGAGAATGCACTGAGAACAGCTGGTTCTTTATTTTAAAAAATATACAACATATTCAATATTTAAGTCATTATGATTTTTTTAGATTTATTTCTTTGTAAGCCTGAGTATACAGGTATACAGATGAGAGAAATGCAGATTTAGTTTACATCTAAATCTACATAGAAGACTTTTAAGCTTTTGTCTTGTGTATGACAGATGGTCCGCGAGAAGCAGACGGGTGACGTGTACGCGCTAAAGGTGGTGCGCAAGGAGCAGGCGCGGCGGCGCGCGGCGGCCGCGGTCGAAGACGAGCGCGACGTGCTAGCCACTGCCAGCGCCGCAGCCGGTGCCTGGGTGCCGCGGCTGCAGTACGCCTTCCAGGTATAACCCATCCCCATTCCAGGTCGGCAACACACCTGCATGCCTTCTGCTGTTACAGATGTCTATGGGCGGCGGTAATCACTTACCATCACGTGTATGACTTGCCCGTTTGCCCCCTATGACATAAAAAAAAAATCCCTGATTATGTAGGAGCTCTACACTCATGGAAAAATGGGTTTAAAGAATTTTATTACTCATTAAGAACAATGTAGTTCACTTACAATGAGTTTAAGTTGAAATTGAATACTTAAATCAATAAGTTCCAGCTATTCAAAACATTTAAATTTTTTAAATATATTTAAAGAGTTGCATTCTCTTAATTCAGTTGGTAGGCCGTTATACAACCGTGCTCCTTCATACATAATATTATATTATTATATATTAACACGTCGTATCGTGCAGGACAATAGCAGCCTGTACCTGACGATGGAGCTGTGCTCGGGCGGCGACCTGGCAGGGCTGCTGGCGCGGCGCGGGCGGCCGCTGCGCGAGCGTGACGCTGCCTTCTACGTCGCCGAAGTGGCGCACGCGCTCAAGGCGCTGCACGGGCTCGGATACGTGCACCGGGACGTTAAGCCTCACAACATACTGCTCGATAGGTTCGATTAGTTATATCATGTAATAACCATAGAGTTAATAGATATAAAATGGCATTCAATGGATGAGAATTAAATGTGTGATAAAACCACATTACGAAGTCTCTCGCCGCGAATGTAATTTCGCTCCTCTCTCGCATGGTAACCACGCTCCCGTTTTAGTAATGAGGGACCATAATATTATTATTTAACAATTTCTTTTTTCCGTCCGACCATCAATCTAATAACAACTGTTTGGAGTATTCCCATTCTCTCTCTCTCTCTCTCTCTTGTACACAATCTTTATAAAGATATTTTGAATGACAACGAAAAAATAGTCTTCGCGTCGCGATTTTATGTCTGCTTGATACTGTATGAATATATGTAGATTATGATAAATATCTACCATATTATATACATAGAACTAATAAAAACAAATTGAGTGTGGTGCACTTATGAGAAGTGTAGGTACCTAGTGCAAAATGCACATTTAGCGTAATGTGCACTGCGCATAGCCCCCTACACCACGGTAATCAGCGCGGGCGTGCGACAACAGATGCGGGCACGTGAAGCTGGGCGACTTCGGGTCTAGCGCGCGGCTGTCGGAGGGCGGCGCGGGCGGCGCGCTGCCGGTGGTGACGGCGGACTACGTGGCGCCGGAGTTGCTCGCCGCGCTCGACTGCGCCGCGCGGCACACTGTCTGTCATCAGTACTGTCGCGGCATTGTGTCCACTGCCATTGTGGGTTTGCACGCTAACCCTATACGCTTTGCGTCTGTTTGCACACTACGTATATACTATAACTATCTGTCCTAATCGAATGTTTTCTTTTTATCTAATCAAATGTGTTCTTAATACCCATATAAAATTAGTTAAACTTGCATGCTCACTTTATAATGCACCTAGCGTCCCTTAGCTTACAACACCGCTCAAGTCGAAAATTGGTGGTTTACACAAAATAAAGTAAACTGTAAAATTAAGTGTAAATAATTATTTCTTATCCGCAAACTAGGTAATAGTAAAATAGAAAAATTCCACCGATTTTTTAAAATGGACAGTGTTTTCGTCTCCTGTAAAGTCGGTAAAACTAAAAATGACTTATGCAGTGTTGCTAGCTAAGGGACGATATATGTAAACTCATATAATGCACACTGGAACGTACACAGATTTAATATTTCTATCAGATCAGATATTTGTCTGTTTAGATTTTTACAAAAAAATAAGTCGATGGTGAAAGAGTAAAATCTCTTGAATCTTATATATGTAATAAAACTATCAAAAACTGGCTAATGTGCATGGATTATGATGAGACTGAATCCCTGATAAGCTAGACTACAATTATAACACACCAAGCAAACACAGTCACTAACACACTCATCCACATACAAACAGATACATATTATAGAATACCTACTTAACGACATACATACATACATATATACATACATACATGCAAATATACAACGTATACACAGAAATGAATATAGATACTCACGCGTACACACACATATATACACACACACACACACACACGCACAAACACACACACACACACACTCACACACACACATACACATAACAGAACATTTACTAAAAAATACGCCAATCTAGAGGCTAATATTGTACCTAAGTGTGATACACTATTTTTGGCTGTCATCTACTTTGAGCATCAGCGCAGCGAGTGACCACTGACTTTCATCTCACAGGTTTTTACCTAGTTTGAGAGTCAGGGGACATAATCTCATGTTGACCCAATACAGCCATGTAGAATTAAGTTTAATGTCTGTATGCTGTCTTTTTGTACTGGCTTTTGCAAATAAATATTATTATTATTATTATTATTATTATTCCTTTTTCTTTTCTTTTTTTTTTTTCTCTCCTTCACGGAGGTGTTATCGTAATATGCGGGCCTCAACCAAGCATATTACGAGACAATGAATCAGTAGTTTTAGCCTGACAAGGAGAGGAACTTTCTGGTTAGGCGGCAGGTATTCAGAATTGTTGCCTTTTGTATGACACTAATGAAGTACGATGACATATCCAACTTTTTCAAGCTATTGCTTAAAGTTTTAGGCACTACTCCAGTAGAGGAGATGACGATCGGGACAGTGGTTACAGTTTGTACTTTCCATTGAGTTTTAATTTCAATCGACAAATCTGTGTACTTGGCAATTTTCTCACTATATGTCGTACTTAAATTATGCGTATTGCATACTGCTATATCTATTAACATCACAGCATTTTTAATCTTATTCAGAACTGTCAAATCGGGCCTGTTGTAATGAATTGTTTTGTCGGTAATTATTGTTCTATCCCAATATATTTTGTAATTGTCATTTTCTAATACTGCCTGCGGTTGGTACTTATAATACGGAATACATTTATCTATTAGCTTGTATTGTTTTGCAAGGTGTTGATGCACTATTGCAGCTACTTGGTCGTGCCTGTGCTTATAGTCTGTTTGGACTATTGCTTTACAGGCACTGGTTATATGTTGAATAGTTTCGGAGGAACTGTGGCAGCGTCTGCATAAATCTGTCTGTAAGTCTGGTTTCCGTATGATGTACTTCTGGTAATTCCGCGTGTCAATAACCTGATCTTGAATAGCTATCATAAAAGCTTCAGTCTCCGGAAATAGCTCGCCTCTCCGTAGCCATGTGTTCGACGCTTCCTTGTCGACGTGTTGTTGCTGCAGATCTTGGCGGTGTCTCCCATGAAGCGCTTTAGATTCCCACGAAGCTATTTTATCCTTTTTATCGGTAATTTGTTCATTACGCTGCGCGTCTCTGTCCTGAAGATTTAGTGGAGTGAGTTTTACGTCTGCAAGAGCTACTGTATTATGTAGTGTAGACTCTTGAGCTCGTCTATAGAAGAATTGTCGGAGTGATTTGATCTGTTTGTTGTGCAAGTTGACTATATCTATTATACCTCTGCCGCCTTCAATTCTTGGCAGCGTCAATCGCTGCACACAGGACTTTGGATGATGTTTTCTGTGTATAGTCAGTGTAGTGTTAATGACGCGCTGTAATCGTTGCAGGTCCGTTTGTGACCATTTTATAATACCAAATGTGTATGTTAACATCGGAATAGCAAAAGTATTTATGGCTTTAGTAATGTTGCGTGAATTGAGTTGCGAACGGAGTATTGAGTTTAGACGATGTTTAAATTTTTTTGTGATATCGGCTTTAGTGATTTTTTCGTGTATCTGCTTTGACTGCTGAAAACCTAGATATCTATAGGCATCATTTTGGTCCATGGGTTCTACTCGGTCTCCTGTGTCTAGGGTATATTCATGTTTCTCTACAGTCCCGCGTCGCAATGTGAACGTCTTGCACTTGTCAATGCCGAATTCCATTCTTATGTCATTAGAAAATTCTTGTGTTATATCTGCAAGTTGATGTAGAGTCTTTTTACTACTACTGTATAACTTTATATCGTCCATATACATAAGATGGGTGAGATTATACTGATTTTGTCCTATTTTAATAAGAAATCCACTACAGTTTCTGTTCAGCAATTGTGAGAGCGGGTTTAATGCTAGGCAAAACCATAGCGGACTTAGTGCATCACCTTGAAATATACCTCTCCGGATTGGTATTTCTTGCGTAAGGATGGTAGTGTTGCCATTTGTAAGTTTAAGCTTAGTTCTCCAATTTTCCATAGTGCATTTTAGGAATGTTATTATAGTTGGATGGATGTTGTAATTCTTGAGAGTATAAATCAGCCAGCTGTGCGGTACAGAGTCGAAAGCCTTTCTATAGTCAATGTACATTGTATTAATATTTCTTTTACGGGCTAGTTTCATGGCAACCGAATCAATTATTAGCTGTTCTTTGCAACCTTGACTGTTTTATTATTATTATTATTATTATTATTATTATTATTATTATTATTATATCAAGGCCCTAAATTACATGTAATACATTTCCCACCAAAAACATTTTCATGTAAAATGATGCCAAGGCAAGTCCATATGACCGGCACTGTCAAAAACTTATCAGATCTCATGTAGAGCCAAGCTTATAACTCTACACACACACCCTAACTTTACAAGGCCTAACTTCACAAACTCTACACCTCAGTCAGAATATGTGGCTTGGCCATTTCGCTCCATTCACATGAGCGTAAGATGAAAAATTTTGCCAGGGGGGGCAGATTTTCAATATAATTATCTGGGACCTGACTGACTATGACCGATAACGTTCCTTGCTCATAACGCGCGAGCCGGTAACACAATCTCAAGTGTTAGTTTTACACAGGACTAGAGTATTATTATATATTGGAGAATGTAGAGATGTAGTTAGTTGCTTGTAGTATTTGTAAAATGTATTATTTACAATGTATTGTTTACTGAAGTATTTAAATATAGTAGATAAGCCATGTAGTGTATTTTAACTTGGAAGACTTTTATATGAAATCAGCACGGCTCGAGTTGTGACTCAATATTTGACTTTGTCAATTGAAAATACTTTAACATGTAGAATGTAGACACTAGTAAACCTAGTGTTGTCATTTATGATGACACTAACACAAATAAGTTTTGTATCTTTCACGGCGTTGGTACCTATACATATATCCGTCAAAGCTGGTCAAAGTGTACAAAAAGACTAAATATCGTTTTATTCTACCAATTTTTTTTTTACGAATAAGGGGAGTAAAGCAAATTCAACTCCGATGGGGCAGTTCAAAGCGCCTTCAAAAATTTTATTGATTCACGTCCAAATGGTTTTTTTAGTAAAGGGATTAATGAACTACCTTATGAGATGGCAAAAGTCCATAGATAGCAATGGTACATATATCATTATATTAAAATAAAACGACTTAATGTTCTTCTCTTGCAAAATGCCAATGTCATGTAAGGACCTAATATTTATAAATATCTCATCATATAGTAAGCACTATCGTCCTTGCAATTCAACACCAGATGTGAAAGTTCGGTGCGAATACAGCATGGTTTGTGTCTGCGCAGTCGGCGTGCGACTACTGGTCGCTGGGCGTGGTCGCGTTCGAGCTGGTCACATTGCGGCGGCCCTTCTCCGACGAGGACGACGACGTGCCGCAGATACTGGCCAACATACAGAAGTGAGCATCGCTGTCATAGCCGCGACACTACATACACGCCAACCGATTTATCTATGTGTTTATGTATGTATTGGCCTATTCATGATGTGGCCGGCCATTTCATGCGATGGTGGCATTTCGTGATTACATTTAGGATCTAGTTACAAGTACTTTTTGATTTTAGGCAGATGAAGTTTCGCTACTTAACGTAGTATTAGTTTTATTATTCTCTGGATTAAGTGGTAGGTATACAGTTTTAGTTTTTATCAAAATCGGCCACGACACTCCTTTTTTGCTATATAGTTTCGAAGTCCGCCATCCACGTCTAATTGAACAATGGCCGGGACTTGCGATCCAGGTGTGTTGAAGGGGCCCATTTCAAATAGGCATCAACGCTCGTTATCTGTGCCCGCGTTCTTGCCAGAGTAATCAAATATGGTATATATGTATGATCGTGACGATAAAAAAATATCTATCGGTGCAATAAAATGTTTAAGTATAATAAATGAATGTGCATGGTAACCAGGTACTCTGCGGGTGTGGAGGCGGGCGAGGGTGTGAGCGGGGGCGGCGGCGGGGAGGCGGAGCCCCCGTTCGGCGCGGAGGCGGGGGTGTCGGCGGCGTGGCGCGCGCTCACGGCGGGGCTGCTGCGCGTGGCGCCGTCGCGCCGCTACAGCTACCTGGACACGCTGCGCCACCCCGCGCTGGCGCACCTCTCGCTGCACACCATACGCGAACAGGTGCCGGGCAACTCCACAGAGATGATAAAATCACTAGAGTGGCAAGCGCGCCAAGGTTGCAAAGAAAATTAGGTCAAATGCTCTCCAAAAACTTCTATTGCTGGCATCTCAAGTATATTTTCCACAATATTGTAACAATATTGTGACTAAGTAAAAACGTAACCGACTAGCGTTCAATACATTTCATTACGTAATTAGTATGCTGTGAGATATGTTGTCTATATACAACATTTTTTTAGTGAAACTTACGGCGAGGCAAACAATTCTTCTCAAAAAGCGCATAGGCCATAGAGTGAATTAACAATACCGCATGCGCCGTAGGTGCCGCCGTGGGTGCCGTGCGTGCGCGGCGCGGAGGACGCAGCGCACTTCGCGCCGCCGCCGCGCGCGCCGTCGCCGCCCTCCGCCGCGCCCTTCCGCGCGCGCCCGCCCTTCGCCGGACACCTGCCCTTCATCGGTCATTTGCTCATCCATATCAGTACATAGTATAAAACAAAGTCGCCGCCCGCTGTCTGTCTGTCCCTATGTATGCTTAAATTTTTAAAACTACGCAACGGATTTTGATGTGGTGTTTTTAATACAGAGAGTGATTCAAGAAAAAGGTTTTTACGTATAGTTTATCCTGGGATAATTACCGCAGGTGAAACTGCGGAGGACAGCTAGTTAATTATTATACTATAATACTTGTACATCATCACACAGCGGCCAGCGCCCTATGCAGAGTTTGTACTTAGCGCATAAGACTGCTGATATAATACTTTAAAGGTTCTTTTTTTGTAAATAGATCTATTACTATCTACTCCTTACATAACTATAAATCATCGTCTCGACAAAACAAATATTTATTTATTCAGCCAGCAGAAATACACCAGCTTACAAATTACAAATTCATAGAAAGAATTATTAGGGTATAATATAATAATATATCATCAAACTACCCTTTCGACAAGAGACTATAAATATGGTCCTTCGAGCCGGATTGTATATTGTTGTAGTTGATTTTGCTATCATCGAGTTAAATCAATGTTATTCAAAAAGACATTACAACTTATGAGACATGACCTGTTATTGACTACAGTAGATTTTTTACTTCTTAAAGTCTTTAAATAGTATAATAATATGTAAGCAGTAAATTAATGACTGTTTTGTACGTCAGGCTACTCGTACGTGGCGCCCGAGGAGAGCGACGAAAGCAAGGCAGAGAGTGGCGGGTTCAACGCGTCGCACGACTCCACCGCCATCGACCTGGCCACCTTCAAGTGAGTCGATTAACTTTACTTAATCGATTATCGTGAAATTTTGCATACAAGTTGTCAGAGGTACAGAAATGAACATGACCCACCTTTCATTCAGAAAAAAGTACTGTTCACGGGGGATAGAAGATTTATTGATAAAGTTTAAGAGCTAAGCCGCAGGCACCAGCTAGTAACACAATATTTTTTTATATGTATGTATGAAATGTATGTTGGAAAACCGTCTAAATCCGCTCACATTTCACGATGATTCGGCCTTTACTTCCACTAAAACTATGTGTTTTAAATATCTCGAAGACTGGTTGGTTATTGAACACCTAGAGGAGAGTGGTGGTGGGTGCGGGCGCTATGAGTTATATACCTGACGGTATCTTGCAAAAAAAATATGAAGCAAGTCAAAAAAAAGTAGGTATGAAACTACTGTAATAAAAATTATGTACGAATATCGACGGATCTTTCGGTGCGCGGAAAAACCTAAAAAGGTTGATGTTGCACTGTTAAGCTAATGCAATGTTTTTAAACTGGAAAATAAATAAATAAGTAGAAAAAGCGTTTTCCACAGCAACCAACAACGAGTAAAACATCATAGGCCTTTCTAAGTGCATTTGCATCGCTCGACCGACCTGTGCCGTGGGAAAACCCCACAGCACAGGTCGGATTTTTCTATACAAATTTTCTGTTTGTTTACAACTGCCATTGGAGAACTACGTTTGCGAATATCTATTTCCATTTGCGTTTTGACTGGTGAGTACTTTAGTGCAGTTCTAATTTGTTCTTACGTTTTGAGTTCATCCGTTTTCCATAAAGAATCAAAGACGATTGGGTATAGTTTATTGGGGGGTTATGACATCACGAACCCCCACTCCTATACTTTGATGCGCTTCAGTTAAGTATTGTACGTATCCCTATGTTTTTGTGTTTTTGTAAATATGTTTTCTACTGTGTGTACAATAAAGTATATTTCTCAATTTGAATATTTTTTCATTATTTTGAAAAAAATAAAAGAAAAAACTTCGTGTCTATTATTTATTATGGACGTGCTTACTTAATAAAATTTTGATTTTCATACCTCATTAACATGCTTATTGTAAAGAACTATGTTTGATGAACGTCATTATGAGTTAGTTGTCGTTTCCACGAACGTGGCTCAGGTCGGCGAACAAGTTGGCAGCGACGCGCGGCCGCGAGATCGCGTCGCTGCAGGAAAAGCTGGCGGCGGCGGAGGCGGGCGCGGGCGCCGCCGCCGAGCGCGCGCGCCGCGCCGCCGACGCGGACGCCGAGCGGCTGCGCGCGCGCCTGCAGGCCGACATCACCGCGCTCTCGCTGCAGAACAAGTAAGTACGGCCACTATACAGTATAGTATACCGTCATCCACATTATACTTATATAGGACGTATACAATATACGTAGAAGCTAAAGGTCACTGACTCTCTGATTAAATATCAAAATGTCGAAAATACGTGACCTATGCAGCTGAAATAAACCAATTAGGTACCTAGTTAATAAAAAAAAAATATCCTTACTAGTACTATCGTAAATGCGAATGTGAGTTTGTTTGTTACGTTTTCACGCCTTCATACAATTTTGCATTTTGTCAGGGTTTCCGCAGAAATTTCAGGATAAAAGTACATTATATCCTGAAATTTCCGCGGAAACTCAAATTGGCGCAGGTAAAACCGCGGGGAACAGCTAGTAGTGTTTCAATTTTATAATTATTATCTTGTCTCAATTCTCGTTCCAAATAACGAGCACCTGTTAATCCTAGACCAGTTAAATTAGTTCTATAGTAATTTATATGCAAATTGTATAATGACCGATGGGAGTGTTTTTACCTGTACTGCTTCTAGTGTATATTTTTTATTTGTTAAGGAAATCAAACAGCTACATTTATATACTAAAATAAATCAGATTGTACATTCGACAAAACAGTTCCACAAACTACTAGTACCAACATTTAGTGAAATAATGATAATAGATAAATAAAGTTCAACTGTATTTAGTAAATAAATACAGACTGATACAAAACGTATACTTGACGGCACCCGCTAGGCGCCTAGAGCGGCAAGTGGAAGTGGAGAAGGACGAGCGCATGGCCCTGGAGCGCGCCAACCAGGAGCTGGCGTGCGGCGCGAGCGCGCGCGCCGACAGCGAGGCGCGGGCGGCGCACGCGCACGCCGAGCGGGACGCGCTGCGCGACCAGCTGCGCCAGCTGGAGGCGCGCGTGCGCGAGCTGCAGGACGAGTGCGCGCGCGCGCTGGCCGAGGCGGACGCGGCGCGCGCGCAGCAGAGGCACTACAAGGTACGCGGTTACTGACTGCCGAAGAGCTGTATGGCTGTACACCACTTATTTTTATCTACATCCATGCTATAAATCCTCTGTAAAAGATTCTGGAACAGCTTATTGCCAACATTATAACAATCAATGTCATAGCAACCACAAAGCAAATAAATTAACATCAAAAAAATTATCCCTGCAAAGTAGGCAGATATGTGGCTGCCTTAAGTACACCTTCAAAAATGGTTCATGCTTCAAAAATGTTTTGAGCAGAAACAAAAAAAAAGTGAATTCCAAAAATTCGAATTTTCATTGCAAACGCTCTGTTAGTAATGTAGCGTTGTGATGGTACTAGGATATCATAGAGCACGCGCAACACCTGCGGCACAGGCGGCTCACCGAGATCAACGTGCGTCCGATAGTGAGTGACACCAAAGACAACGAGATTATAATAGTCCATGGTGTGCAGTGTAGACTGTAGGCACATTGATGTAGTTTATTTATATAGTACAAGTAGTTTTTATTTTTTTTACTTTTTTACAAGGAATTTTAGTTTTTCCTGCATACTTTGTATCTCCATTTAACCATTACTAGTTCGAATTTCGAAGTCACATTTTTTTTTACTGTTTAGTATGCAGCCCGACGTGTCCTCTTTTACAACTGCGCTGGAATCACTGTCACATCATAGCTTTTAGTTGAATTTTAATTTTTAAATGTCACGTACAGTCTCCGTAACAACACATACATTGAACTTGAATTTCAAAACGAGGTCCGTATATTTTGCGTGATCAAAATGTAGGTACACAAAACTACAGACAGTAGACGAATGTTCTAAGAATGATTAGGTACATTCTTATCTAGATTTTAATATCACCTCTCTAGAGTTACAACAAATACATATAACTATATATGCATAGGTATAGCTAAAATTTGTTTATACTAGCCGGACTGTGAGAAAATCATGCATATGATATCATATTATATGGTAATATATTAGCTAACCTTGAACTTGTTTCCGATTGTTACCTAGTATGTATAGAAGTAGTTTGACTTGTTTTGGACTAGTCGCTAGTGGGCAGTACAAGTTGTGACAGTTTATGTGTAACTTAGATTTACGTAAATAGAGCTAAATTGGCGTATAAATTAAAGTATCAATGAACTTTTGCCATTGAAAAACTGAACTATGCGTGTGTTGTTTATTATGACCGATTGCTAAATGGTGAGGCGACTTGGAAAATTAATTGCGTTCTTAATAATTGATTCTCTTTATAATGTTTTACATGCATGCATGTTATGCATGTTATGGTCAGCAGGGCTCCTATTACCCATTCAAATCCAACTGCCTTGTTACAAATAATTATGTAACAAGGCAGTGGTATGTCACTCGTTATGATATATCCTCCCACATCTTCTATAATACTAGTGTAGATTGTCTATTTATCTAAACTACACTACTGTTATCAACATAAGAAACTCGCATTCGACTATCACCGAATTGCCAGTCGGAGTTTTCTTAAAATTCCTCCCCTTCACTAGTCCCTGACAATAAAAAATGCCACATCCCCAGGACACGATAGCGAAGGAGCGCGCCTTGCGGCGGCAGACGCTGAGCGGCAGTGACGCCGAGAGCCGCGAGCTGGCAGCGCGCGCCGCCGCCGCCGAGGCCGCCGCGGCGCAGGAGGCGCGCGCTCGCGAGCAGGCCGAGCGGCGCCTCGACGTGGCCGAGGCGGAGGTCGCCTCGCTGCACGCCGACCTGGACGAGGCGAGGCGCGAACTCGCCAGGGCGCAGGTAACACTATGCTCACCGCTTGACTGGCGAGAGAGACGAACAGAGATTTTTGGCGGAAACCGAAGATGGTGGTTTCATTATTTAATTTTAAAAACGGTTCGAATTGAATTTTGTTGTTTTACGGCTTTGTTTGACAATAACATTCCCAGTGTAAATTTTTATGTGCGTATGCCGTATACGAAGATATTTTATGACGTTTTAAGCTGATTTCTTCGGTGTCCGCCAAGAAAAGTCCGAGAAAGATTTTGGAATCTATAGTACCATATATTATTGCAATTTTAAACCGAACAACTTCGTTGTTAGAAATACATTATTTGACTGCAAACTATGTGTGAGAAAGTGCTGTGGTTCTATAGCGATGTTACTTTCAACCCTCGATGTCCAGGAGAGTTTGAGTGAGAGGCAGCGTGCGTCCGCCGCGTGGGAGCAGCAACTGAACCAGCTCCAGGTGCAGCTGACGCAGGAGCGAGTGTGCACCTCCACGCTGCAAGCACAAATCAAGGTAAATTACTTAAAGTTCCATTTAGGTCATAATTATTTTGTTAATAGACCAAAATATGTATTTTGAAACATAATGTAATAATGATTTAGCTTAATTACTTGACCAGTGAGCAAAACTAGTTTTCGTTCACACCATAAATTTCCGCTTGAAAATGAATCTTGTAAACAGTGAGCAAAAGTCAGTTTTGCTCTCTCCATGAAAATAAAGCTTTAATTGGTGCATTTTTTATCACATCTTGATTTTTTCCCTAATGATATAAAAAGTTCTATAAGTTACGTAAAGGCAAAATAATTTTGTTTGTAGCCTAAATCCTATTACTACGATCATGATTCAGTTATTGAAACCTTTCGATTGCTCGCGATTCAAACTCAACACTTGCAACAAAAACGAACTATGCATTGAACAAATGCCTATATTATTTGGATGATACAAGGATACTTTATACTCGAATATACACTTTGTATGCCATACAAATGAACTGATTCAAGTACTTTCCCACAAGTAAAGACGGCCTGTTTGTACGTACACGTGTTGTGTGTGTGTGTGCGTATCGTAAGGTTGACAACAAGTGAATAATTGTCACAATATGTGTATTCTACATATTGTGTGAAACTTTCCTCGGAATTGCCAAGAATTTACTTTCGCGGGGTATGAGGAGGTATGAAATTGGTGGGGAGGTGGAGAGTGTCGCTTTTTTATATAATCTCTATTCTCTGCTTCCGCATGTCGACGTGTCGTGTGTAGGAGTTGCGCGCGGAGACGGAGAGTGCGCGGGGCCGCGAGGTGGCGCTGGAGGAGCAGGGCGCGCGCACCGAGGCGCGCCTCAACGAGCGGCTCGAGGCGGCCGAGGCGCGCGCGCTCGCCGCGCTGCACGACGACGCGCGACACCGGGAGAAGGTTACACTTACACCATTACATTTTCTACTCGCATTTTTTCCTTAACCTTAGCCTATGCATTTTGTAATACATAAGGAGCCATAATCAGACACCGCTATTTATATCGCCGCGGCATTCATGGAATCTGAAAAGAAGACGCAGTGTCTCTTATAAACAAACTATACATAATACAATACGATACACTCCCACTCCAGGTGTGCTTATTATTGAGTTTATTATACTGTATACTTTATGACTGTGTTTTCTATCAAAATAAAAAATAAATAATTATAGTAGGTATACCTACTATAATTATTATAATCCTCTGCGCGTGTAATTAAAAAGACTGAAATGCTTGTTTTCGCTTGGAATCTGTGTATCAGAGTGTTCGAATCGTCCAATGTAGCGCTTCCTCCAGGTGAACACGCTGGAGCAGCTGGTGCGCCAGCTGGAGCGCGAGGTGAACGCGCTGGAGAAGCGCGCGTGCGCCGAGTGCGAGGCGAGGGCGGCGGGCGCGGTGGGGGCGGGGGCGGGTGGCGAAGGCGGGGAGGGCAAGGAGTCGCCCAGCGACACGGAGAGCGTGGGCGAGTCGGCAGCGCGCAGCGAGCGGGCCGACGGGCAGCTGGCGGCGCGCGCGCAGGTGGCGCTGCTCAAGGAGCAACTTGAGCGCGCCGAGGCGCAGCTGCAGGTGGGGCGCGGCCCGCGGTGTGGTTGGGGATCTGCGAGACGATCGATTGCGACTGTCGATACGTACACGCTGTTGGTTACACTCATTTATGTAGATTACTACGCGACTTCAATACTGGTTGCCATGGGAGGCAAATAATGATCGATTGCAATAAAATTGGTCGTCTCGTGGAACCATTAAATGATAGATCATAGATCGAGATAGATAGATGCCGTAAAAGGATGTCGAGGACTTTGTGTTCCATGTCAGTTTGTTTGTCTCCAGGAGCAAGAACAGCGTACCACTTGCCAAACCATTTTAAAACCCGATATCGAAGTTGACAAAAAGATTCGTTATGAAAACAAATTATTTTCTGTGTAATTTCCCATTTGCCAAGAGCATTTTTATCCAGTTCGTGTGAACAGTGTATTAATGACGTGGTGCATGAGTTTCTAACTCTCGTTCTGGTTTCGTTCCACAGGCACGCTCCGAAGAAATAGTAACACTGAAACAAGAAGCCCGATCCGCCAATTTAGCCAGGTGGAGGAAGGTAAATATCTTTTACATTAAAAAAATACTCGTTGTATATTCTCGTCTTTCTTTAGGTTAACAAGCATCTCTTATTCCAATTAACAAAGTTCTACTCTTCCGTTCGTCCGTTATTTGCTGCCTGCAATTCATTTTGTTGTAACTCCACTATCCATGTGTGGAAAATTTGAGATCTGCTTGTTCGTTTGTCAGTTAAATGTTTTTTGTCTTTTCGTGGCAGTCGATTGTCCGAATAAAGTAAATATGAAAAAAAAAAAAATGATGGTAACAACGGTAAAACAAAAATTACAACGCTCGGAACAAAGTTCGATAAAAAACAAACCGTCTGCATTTGTATTAGGAGCGCGAATACAACGACCTATCCGTAGAGGTGAAGTCGAACGCGCGCGACCTGAAGCGCGCCGAGGAGCGGCTCGCGGCGGCGCAGCAGGCGCGCCGGGCGGCCGAGCAGCGCGCCGCCGCGCTGCAGGCCGAGGTGGACGCCCTGCGGCCGCAGCACGAGCGGGCGAGCAGCGACGCCGAGAGCGCCGCGCGGCAGCTGCACAGCCTGCAGAAGGCGCACGAGACCGCCCAGGCCGAGGTGGACAGGTGAGCGCAGCGCGGAGTGCTAACCACCTGCAGCGCCACACAATACCTACAGTAGTTGGGAATAGCTGAAATGCGGCAATTTTTAATTTCACAGTCTTGCCCGCGGATGCGCTCGCGTTAGTGTGGATTTTGTCAATAATGTTTTTATCCTTAGGGAACAGTAATTTTTTTCTGTATAAAAGGTACCTTATGACGGCTATGTCCTTTTCTGTACCTCGAAAACGTTTATGCTTTATTCAAGTATTCAAGTATTTATTGCTCACTAAGTGTACAATAATAATCATTTTTTATCTGGAAAGCTGTTGGTCTTCCTAAAAATAAATAAATAATAATCGGTTCAGTAGTTAAGGCGTGAAATCGTCACAAGCAAACTCTCATTCGCAATTATAATGGTTAGAATGTAGTAAATATTTTTATCCGTGTCCTCATAGCGGTATAAAGAAGCCTGTACTACATATTTGTCTTTCGTCAGGTCCCGCAACGACATCCGCAAGCTGAAGAGCGAGCTACAGTACAGCGAGAAGCGGCGGCTGCACGCTGAGCAGCAGGAGGAGCTGGCGAGCCGCGAGTGCGCGCAGCTGCGGGACCAGTGCGCCGAGCTGCGCGCCACCAGCAGCGAGCTCGCGCAGGTGAGACGCCGCGGTACTTACTGACAGTGCAGCGGGGAGCGGCGGACTGGCCCAAGTCAACTGGCACAAGTCTAGCTTTTATACTTGAACTGGGTAGAACAATAAAATAAAAACAATATTCGTCCCTAGCTAGCGTCTCTAACCTACATAGCTGCTGAATTTCGGCTGGATGGATCCAGTAGTTTCGAGATTTCGTGTTACATAGTCAATAAGATAGCGATGTTTTCCTTTTATAAGTAAGTAATATATACGAGTAGATCGTCAGACGAAAATGGAAAGAGATCGTTTAGTTACGTGAGTTCTAAAACTGACTACTTTCGGAAAGAGATGTTTAGGAGAAAGTGACCCGACAAGGAAAGAAACCAAATAGCAAATGTTACAACTGTTCAACCATACCTGGTGAAAGGGTTTTTGAAAGTTTTCTCACTAACATGGTGAAACACGGCAGACACTGCAGGAAACATCTAGTCGGTGGATCATGTTTATATTGTGTATAATACAGCATTGTGTGTGTGTTATTTACATTCCGGAACTTCGGCTATTGTTCTCCGGGTGATAGGTATGTAAATAGTTATTGCACATTGATTCCTTTCAATTCGTCATTCATCTTTGCGTTCGACGCGTCAGTGTATTTCGCGACGGTTGACGAGCGTCACATATTTTAGTGTCATTTTTTTTTATAATATAGTCTCAATTAAAATTTTTGCGTCACTAATTGATCCTTTCGACAATCTTGTCTGTCAAAATCCTAATCCATTTGTCATCTTCGATAATAAAACAGAACAACTTCCATACAAAAATTAATGACGATTCAGACGTCTTCGATTGTCGCTGAAAACTCTTATCGATGAATCAGAATCGCGTAATCGTGAAGTTGTTGTTAAGTTGAGGACTTTATAAGTCGCCAGTTAAATTACATTCCGTAAAAAAAAAAAACCGACATGGATAAGCGTGCAGTTCTGCCAGCGAACTTCGCTAAAGAGGAGTGTGCTCCGAGTCGCGTCAAACGTAAATGCTTGCCGGAGAAGCCGCCCATACGTCCGAAGCCGGCGCACTTGCGCGGCGTAGCGTGCGCGGCGGGCGCGTGGGCGCGGCGCGTGCGGCTCGCGCTGGCCGCCGACCTGCTGCAGGGCCGCTGCCTCGCCGCCGACGGCGCCATCGCCGACCTCAGCACGCTGTTCGTGACGGTACGCCTGGCGAGCTGGGTGACCCTCTTGAGTCTTGACCGTGAATGGTCGTCACACTTTTCTCGTCAAAAGCCACATAGGACAATGTGAGGTCATCACTGCAGGCCGCAGATTGGGTGTCTGATAATACCCCATTGGATATTATGGACAAAATCTGTTTTGATATTTTCGTTGTCTACTAAATTGTTTGCGATGTTGCGGGCCGCACAAATATCATCCACGGGCCGTAGCTGTTTTCGACCTCTGCTCTTTGCGAATCGGTTAAGGGTCAAATCTTCATGAAGATGCAATTAAGGGTTAAACCTTTTTTGGCGACACGGTAAAAGGTTTTAACCTTTATGACGATACGATTTAAGTTTTGGTACCTACCAATATTGTTAATTTAATTAATTAATTATTATTGTTGTTTTTTTTGTTCAGAACAACAAAGCGCTCCAAGAAGCTTGCAGCTTGTTGGAGGAACAGTTGACTGACCTTGAAAAGTTGGCTGACATACATGAAGTGAAGAACAAGGACCTCGATGTGAGTAGCACATTTTGGGTGCGTCATTGAAGTTCATGTTATGTTTCGTAGTTCACTTTTGTACACTGTTACACTTTTATAAAAACAAGTCACATTTGCCTTCTTTTTCGTAATTTATTAGTCTGTTAGGATTTTCTTCGTAGGTGCAAGAAACTGAAGAGGAGTATAGATATGAGCACGACAACATTTGCTTAAAGGGTGCAGCGCTCCCGTCCCGAGACTTGGATCCACAGCCTGAATGTGCCGGTGGATCCATGGATCGGGAGTAGACGCTGGGCGTGTAGTGTGGATGCGATGTCGCGCGGTGTTGCAGGGCGAGACGACGCGGCTGCGCGCCGAGCTGGGCAGCGTGCGCGCGCGCCTGCTGGAGGCGGAGCGCGCGGCCGGGGAGCGCGCCGCCGCCGCCAGCGACGCGGCGCGCCGCTGCGAGGAGGCGCAGCAGCAGGCGCGCCACACGCACTGCCAGCTGCAGCTGCTCACCGTGAGACTCGCACACATATTATTATACTTTATTTTATTATTTATTCTGCCAACAGAAATACAAGTACATGACAAATTAGTCAGCGTTTGTATATATAAATTTGTTGTTTGTTTAGGAAAATGTAATATAAGATAAATTATTAAAATGTTGTATTATAGGTAAAATATTTCTTGTTATTATTATTTAGTGTAAATTTGTATCTGTTTTTCTCCATTTAAATAAATAAATAAAATAAATAAATAAAAATAAATGTTTCTTTTTTTAATTTGTTTTCAGAAACTTACTTGCCAGTAATTACAGCGATTAAGTTTTATTATTAATTTGTGTCACAGGAGCGCTTGGAGAGCCGCGAGGCGCGCGTGCTCGAGCTGGAGGAGCTGGTGTCGTCGCTGGAGCGCGAGCGCGCGGCCGGCGAGGCGGCGCTGGGCGGCGCGGTGCGGCGCGTGCGCGACCTGCACGAGGAGTGCGCCGAGCTGCGCACGCGCGCGCACGACCACCACGCGCACGTGCTGCGGCTGCAGGCGCAGCTGGACGACGCGCAGGTACTCACGCGCACCCACACACACACGCACGC
Source organism: Zygaena filipendulae (assembly GCA_907165275.2). Classification (NCBI taxonomy): domain Eukaryota; kingdom Metazoa; phylum Arthropoda; class Insecta; order Lepidoptera; family Zygaenidae; genus Zygaena; species Zygaena filipendulae. Next base: position 3,770,229 of record OU015668.1, read on the forward strand.
ATTTATTTTTCCGTAAAATAACAAAACAAACATACAAAGAAGTCCTACAGGCAATGATCGATACGGATTCTTTATATATTGAATGACTGCCACCGTAAAATCTTTGGTTATTGTATGTATGTAGTATCAACGTATACTTATTGTATACCTGTGAACTGTTTCATCATATCCGTGAAGCCATATTATGCGGCGCCAGTGGAAAATATGTGTCGGGTTCCTATCGGTATCAACTTACTGAGTTATTTGTGCTTTGTTGCGGTACGGCGCTATTTTTTTTATTAGGAAGATCCTCAGCATATTTATGTATTTCATTTATTATTATTGTTGTTATGGCATATTTATTACATAATTTTTACCGTTGCCATAATGAATCTATTCTTTACCCTGTGGAGTCGACATAATCGCCACGTTACGCTGTGTGTCGCCAGGAGGAGGTGTGCGAGGCGCGCGCGGCGGCGGAGGCGGCGGCGGCGTGGTGGCGCACGCGCGAGACCAAGGCCGACGCCACGCTGCGCCAGCAGGCCAAGCTCATCGACTTCCTGCAGGTGCGCGCAGCCTGACCACACCCTATGTTATTTCACTAACTGTTTCACCCGCGTTAATTTCGAGTTGCCGCGGTAGTTCCGGGATCCGGGTCCTTTTCTGTACCCTGAAAACATGAATGCAAAAATTCAATGATGAAATTTTTGCAATGATGAGATCGGTTGAGTTGGATGTTTGTGAGGCATGAAAGCCTCACAAACTCCAGTTCGCATTTATAATGTTAGCTTAGAAGTTAAGAGTTAACAAAAAAAATAGTAGCACAGTAAAGTTTATGTAAGTAAGTTGCTCACCATGGTAGGTATCGAAGCAAGTTCTTGCACTTCTCGATTAGGTAGTTTTAGCAGTGGTCCTCGAGTCATCTTCAAAATTGCATGTATTAATAATTTAATAAACGGAATAATTGTATGAAGAATATATTATTAAATAAACTACTGGTATTATTGTCGCAGGCCAAAGTAGAGGAGGCTGGGCGCAAGAAATGCTCGCTCAGTCACAAGCTGTTCGGGCGGTCGGGGCGGCGGCCCGTCGCCTCGCCGCCGCTGCGCCGCGCCAACAGGTGATTTGTGAGGGGCTATGAAAGAAGCCTACATATAGGTTGATTGATTTCAGAAAAAATTGCACATTTACCTACCTAGGTATTTTCTAAGGTCATTTAAAAAAATCTGGGCTATTTGTAATATATTTATTCCAGAGAGTTGCGCGAGGAGGTCGACCGGCTGCGCGCCCGGCTCGCCGCCACCAGCTCCAGCATGGAGAGCTTTGGGTATGAACTATTTATTGAACTACTATAGAGCAAAGACACCTTACAGAATTCCCTCGCTTCATTCTTCAAAGGGTCAATTGTAACCAAATTGGAAAATGCTCGAGCACTTTTAATATTTTTTAAGGTATCCATAAGACTAGTACGTAGTATATTTATTACTCTGAGATAAGACTATAAGTAACTGAACAAAGAACCACTTTGTACTCAAAAATAATATCTAAAAAGTAAAAGTGAGCGAAATTTATAGTCGTCAAAAGAGTCCTTTTGATAGATTCTCATATGCAATTCGAATATACCGTATTGTCTATTCCAGGTATACCCCAACACCTAAACGTGACAAGAAACAGTTAGCCAATGGGTGAGTTCCGATACAAATTCTGCAGATTGTTTATCCTATTGTCAAAAAAGGTTCTAACACTCTATTGTGTAAACTTACGTTACCTTTTTCTAGGACCGTCCAAAATTACTTGGCCTCGAAATGACTGAGTTTTTTACTTTTTTTTTTTTTAGTATCACCGCTATTATTTAGTGTTTTAATTTGGATTTTTGTTTTTAGTATCAAAAGTATAGACACACCTGATGGAGGTCAGGACACATCTCTCCAGATTGTATGGTGAGTTTACTTTCATGACTAACCGCCGCACTCAGAGTCGACTTTAATGATAAAGTATAGATTTTTAAAACAAAACTGCCGCAATCAAACTAGTTTAATAAATTAATGTTAATTGGCATTTAACTAACTAAGTTACATCTCATTAAATGCCAAATAACATTAATTTACTGAACGTCTCTGATTGCGGCAGTTTTGTTTTAAAAATCTATACTTAACTAAGTAATCATTAAAGTCGACTCTGAGTGCGGCGGTAACACAAGATATTATGATGTTCTAAGTCGAACACCGAATAAATGCTACATTTTACATCGAAATATTTACTTAATTTATTAGGTAGGTCAAAAACATAAGCACATTAAAATTACATGCTGTACAAGTTCACAATCTGTATAAATAAATTATTATTATTAAAAAATATATTGGCACATAAAAAAAAGGCAAAAAAAGAAAATAATCTTATAAATGAATAAGAATTAAATGCTGTTATGAGTGCATCACTTCTTGAGATTTGAGAGCGGCTGAACCGATTTGGCAAAATTTTTAAAATGTTTGCAATATAGTTTTGATTAATGGGAAGAAAACTTTGGAAACTCTTATCGAAAACTAGATTTATGATTATAAATGTCAATGTTAGACGTGATATTTTATGTAACGCGTTTGCGACAGGGCCGATGGCACCCGCGAGCGCGTGTCGGGCCGCGAGCGGGGCGGCGCGCTCGAGCTGCGCGGCGCGGCGGCGGCGGCGGGCGGCGCGCTGCGGGCGGCGCTGCTGGCGCCGCGCGCCGACCACCTGCCGCAGAACGAGGCCGACCGGGCCTTCACGGTCGGTGACCCCACACCAGCACCACATCACGAGTACATCACACGTCATTGCCGTCATTGCACAACCACGAGCGGATTCCATTTTCAATGGGAGCGCATTTTACGGCCTGATTAAAACATTTCGATTTTCAAGCGACTACAAAGGGCGATCCAATTCACACTGCATAGTATTAGCATCAAATATGAAATGAATACGATTATGAAAATAATTGATTAAGAATTTACTGAACATTCGGAAAGTCAAGCTTATAGATGAATAATAATGATATGTGTGACAGTTTTAGACTCGCAGTTTGGGCATTTACAGCCAGATAAGTTATCTTTTTAACCGACTTCCAAAAAGGAGGAGGTTCTATGTTCGATTGTATGTATGTTTTTTTTTTTTCGACTCATTTATTTATTTATTTATTTATTTATATGGAAGACCAGCAGCACAAATATAATTTGTATATATAAAAAGTAAATATAACAAAAATGCTAATGATAGGTCTTCACATGTAGACACAAATTATGTACACTACCAAGTAGCTTCGACATAGCGTTCACACGGCATTATATCGCCTTCACACAGTTTATACAGTTTATTACTATACCCAAAAATGAAAATTAAACATAAAAATAATGAATAAATTTTAAGAGCGAAAGAAATCGTCGCCAAGCATCCTCCTCGCCGCCACTACGCTGGTATCGAACAGATCCAACTGTATAAATCTAGCAGATAGTCTGTTAAAGTTTCCACTCGCACGCAGAATGTATGTATTTTGCCTATAATTAGATGACGAAATGGGAGGCTTCAATATATTACTATTCCTTAAGAATTTAGGTGGGGCGTTAATTGGCAGTAGCGACAGCAGGTCAGGGCAGTCGATAGTGCTTTGAGCTATCTTTAACAGGAACGTCAAGTCGGCTATTTCCCTTCTCCTAGCCAACGGGAGCAAGTGGTGTTTGCGACATAAGTCATTATAGTGATAAGAATCGCAGCGATCCTTGATACGATAACTCATGCGTACTTATAATGAGAAAATATTTTTGACGATTGTGTTGAATAGATAAAGTTGGAGAACAGCAGCAAAGGCAGCGAAGCAGCGGTGGTGTGCAGCAGCGCGGGGTCGCGCGCGCACTGGCTGGCGAGGCTGGCGCCCGCGCCCGCGCCCGCGCTCGCGCCCGCCGGGTACGCGCCCGCCGCGCTGCGCCGGCTGCAGGCGCGCCCCGCCGCCGCGCTGATGCTCGCGCCGGGCGCACTCGCCATCGGTGAGCGCACACCGCACACATCCGCCCATTCATTTACAACTAGCACTCCAGTTCACCGCGGTTTAAAAGTACCCTATGTTCTTCTCTGTACCCATGACAACGTGTACGCTAAATTTGAGAATAATCGGTTTAGTTAATGTATAAAAGTTTTATAAACAAACTCACATTTGCATTTATAATAAAATAAATAAAATAAAAATAAAATAAAATAAAAGTAAGGATTACCAGAGCATTCAGCAGTACAATTCAAAATATTAAAAAATGCATTCCGCCGCTTATTCAGGGCTTGCTTGTACCTTACTATTTACCTTACTTCTTATTTGCTTCTCTAGTGACTGACGTGTTGCGACACAAGTCAATAGCGCACTGTTTTCACCTCCAGATATTCAGTATGTACTGTAGCTAGATAAATAAATAAACTTTTTCTAGATCACCATCACCATCACGTATGGTGAACTGTTCGTGTCAACCACAGACGTGATATATGTTACGTCAGTACTCAGTAGGTACTCGTATATCGAGTGTACGGCGCGTATAGTGTGAGGCAAGCAGGTATTAGTTGCGTTTTAACAACATGTGCACCCTCCCGTCCAGGTTGCGAGGACGGGCTGCACTCGCTGCGCGGGCGCGTGCAGCTGCAGCTCGCGTCGGACGTGTCCCCGCCGCGAGGCGCCGCCAGCGCGCCCGGGGTGAGCGCGCTGGCGGCGGGGGGGGCGGGGGCGGGGGCGGTGCTGCTGGTGCGGGACGGCGCGCTGCTGGTGGCGCCGCGCGCGCCTCTCGCCTCCGCGCTGCGCCGCGCCGACTCGCTGCGGCCCAGCGTGCCTATCGCCAGGGTGTGCCTGCCGGACGCGGTGCCGCCGGCCTTATTGAAGGTGACTCTCTCGTTTATTATTAACTAATGCAATTCCTGCGGGAATTCCAGGTTAAAAAATGCCCTATGTCTTTCTCTGTACTCCTGTCAACGTGTTACATGCCTTTTTAATGATGATCGGTTGAGGCGTGAAAGTATTTTGGCACTCCTACCTGAAACTTTTGTTCTTGGATAACAGTATGCTATTTTACTCAGATATATTGTACTTCAATGGGAAGTAAAAATTTTTAGTGTTTTCAGTAGTTCGAAAGATTTACCCCTTAAAAACTAACTGGTCTTCTTTATCATAATATTAGTCCATGCATCCAAAATTTGTACCAGTGTTTCGTGAATGCGCAGGCGGTGTCAGTGGAAACGGCGGACGGGCCGTGCGCGGCGGTGTCGTGCGGGCGGCGCGTGTGCGTGCTGCGCGCGGACGGCGCCGCGAGCGAGGTGCGCGCGGCGCGCTCGCTGTCGCTGGGCCGCGCGCCCGCCGCGCTGCTGCTGCTGCCGCGCGCGCTCTACATAGCCGGCGACAAGCCGCTGCGCGTCGCGCTGCCTTCCGGCGCACTCGAGGCGTTCGCGATCAACGAGCCCACCGTCGCGGCCGCCGCCAAGAAACACTCGCCGCCTAAGGCTATCCTCCTCATCACGGAAAACCCCGTGGAAATACTTTTGTGCTACGCGGAGTGCGGGGTGTTCGTCGACGGCGACGGCAAGCGTACGCGCAGCGACGACCCCAAGTGGAGGTCTGTTGTGCACGCTTGGGAGTTTGTCAACCCGTTCCTGTATGTCGTGGGGGAGGACGGAGTGACGATAATTTACATCAACGAGGACGCTTACCGCGCGCCGCCGTGCACGTGCGGCGACACCGCCTCCCTGGCGTCCACCGCGTCCGAGTGCGGCGCGCCCGAGACGTTCACGTTGAGAGTGGACGAGCCCGCGCTGCTGGGCGTCGCGCCCGACGGCATCATCATACGCTCCCGAGTGGGCGACATGTACGATGTGTCGCTAGTGGAGGGCGCGGCGGCGTTCAGGAGCATCGGCGCCTCCGTCGAGTCGTTGGCGACGGCGTCGGACGTGAAAGGATCGTCGAGTGATCTCGCGCAATCGTTGACGGACGAGCCGCTGCAAAACGAGTCGCCGCAGAACGAGTCGCAGGAGAGCGTGGAGATGACGACCGACTTCCTCGCCGACATCAGGAAGCGTGCGCAGCAGATGCGTAACAAGAATGAGCGGGAGCAGGCGTCCGACGAAGTGATAAAGCAGATACTGACCACGGAGGTCGGCCTGAAGCGCGGCTCGACGGGCAGGAAGTCGCCGCCGACCACGTCCGAGTTCGACTCAGACTCGGAGAGCGAGGGCCACGCCGAGATCACCACCACCGCGGACGTGTGCGCGGACATGTTCGCCAGGCAGGTGAGGTTCCAGTGATGTGCGTTTTTATATATAGCTATATGTAGCTCTATTATGTGATTGGTAAATATGCATTAAATGCATATAACACAGCAGAGCCATTTTAGCCATTTTTTTTTTATTTATGACACCAAATTGATACAGAAGGGTCTGTAAATCTCTGAATTCCATTGTATACCGTTAGTATATTATACAATAATGTATTATATTTATCTTAAGTAAGGATTGCTGTAAGATTTTATGCAAATTTTGCATTCATTACTAAGTGTATTCAATGATTAATAAACAATTAAATTATGAAATGATATCTTAAGGATTGCTACAAGTTTTTATGTAAATTTTGCATTTATTACTAAATAAGAGTTCAATGATCAATAAATAACCAATAAAATATTTCCTTATTAAATTTGATTCTATCTCGCATTGAACTACGAAAAATAACATCACAGTTTTTCCTTATTTAAAAATAATTCCACTAGTCTGCTAGATTAATTATTTTGTACTTATTTATTTTGTGTAAAGCTGCCAATTTTTTTTTCAATTTCAATCTCTAGGATATAGATCTGTACGGACAGTACAGATCACACGAGGTGTTAATGATAATTACCATTTCAGATTGATAATGAGTTTATGTAATGCTTTGTTTATGTAAGTTTACTGGTAATTTAAACTATCGATGTGCCTTGACAACATTATCTTGCCTCAGTTACCTAGATACAGCATCAATCATGTAAATGATAATAATCAACGTTTCTATGTACCTATTCAAACTTTGCAACATAATATTGAGTCTGTCAATTTCCCAGGTAGAGAAGACTGTTCCGAAATGTTTTACTGTGATTTGATATGTTACTTTAATTTAGATTTAGTTTAACACTATCGTGTAATCTTTTGCTCATATTGTAATTTTTGTTTATGTTCTGTGTTAATATAATATTTTATTAGAAAGCTGTTGTGGTTAATTTTATTTAAAAGGGAGATCTATTTGCATGCATCGGTGCCACATATACAATAGTTAGGTAGGTTTAGCTGTAGTTTTCATCCATTCACTTGCACTTTGAAGCAGAATACAATAAAAAAAAAATTATAATAAATTGAAGTCGCCTAAAAACCTAGTTACGTTAGCTAGGTAATTATTATATGCACTCACTATTTTTGGCAGAGTTAATTACCCTTTTTTGACATTTCAAAGCTGTATTGATATCGCTGCAAGAAGGACGCTGTATGATGTCAGATCCGGTTTATGAAGGCGCGGCGTTCTTTCGTTTATAGAGGAACGGAAGGTGGATCAGCGTGGTCAATCAGTATTCTAATACTTCCTCAGTATATTTTATCGTATCGATAAGATCGCTTCCGGTGTTACCACAATTTCTTATGCAAAAAATACCCAAAAATATAAATAAACTGGTATTGGAAAAAAAATATGAAATAGGTATACTGAAAAAGAATTAAAATACTAAATTTGATTACGCTAAAGTGAAAGCTTAAATAGTTGCTCCATTATGACTTGTCATGTTAGATTTGACCGCACGAAGTGACGCACTACCGCGCCGCGTCTTCCATGACTGAGTTCTTTCAGTTTCCGACATGCGAGGGAATTAAGATAATTACTATTGTAATTGGAAACAATAATACAATTCAATTTAAATTGGAACCTTTAATTTATTTACAATCTTAATACATTTACATTACAATGGTATGATTGGAAAGGTATCAAGAAATACCGCATTAATTTCATTATTTTGTTTCTATAATGAGTCACTGTTGGTATTGGATGAACGTTCTCCGGATCAACATAAAACTGATTTCATTTTATCACTAATAGCTACAAGTTAATTTCACCGGCGACACAAATGTACTTCATAGTGTACTAAATAATCTGACATCAGCAGAGATCTTTTCATTCACACACAATTTACAACACAAATAATTACAAGTTTTTCTACTGCTAGTCAATTATCTTAGGACTCAGTCATATCTTATATTATATTACAAGGATATATTAATATAATAAATTTTATAATTACATACAACACATCGCTGCATTTCCGCATTATTTTAAATTAGTTTCAGAGACACGCATCACGAGCACACATATTATACAACATTAGAGGACTATTTGAGGCAGTTTCACACAACTTACTCGAGGAGCGTGTTTACTTCGATCACTTGGGATCACAATAAATGTTCACATCGAAAAATTTTGTGTAAAATTATTGTTAATGACGTCGCCGAATTAAATTAGTTTTATATAACCAAACTTAGTGTTGGTTTGGTTATTTCAAGCTTTAATTTGCAAGAACTAGAAGCTAGAACACCATTAAAAGTCCGGCGGAGTGAACGATTCAAAGCGTATTATAGTTTACTCATAAAAACTATTACGTTTATGAAAAGCATTAAAAACCGCGTGAATCCGAAAAGTTAGCGAGCGCGTCTAGGTTGCCGTCGCTTGATGAACAGATTCGCTTCAGTATGAACAATCCATTTAACATTCAATGTTCAGTATTAGTAAATTTCATTGTAATTTTTATATATAGGATGTAAGGTTAAACGAGGGCCTTAAAGGAGGGTGTTCAGAATCCGATTCTTGTTTCAAACAAGTTGCTGACGCGCTGACGAATCATACCCGACCATTCAACACTCCTTTCCTTCCGCTGGCATGCCAAAGTTATGTAAAGAACCCACGTTTTCATTTAAAGTTTTCTCTGTTATTTATTAGTGTTTTTCTTTATTTTTGTTAGTTACATGTAAGCATATTGAGTTATCGAGAGTTTGAATAAATCCCTCGTACAACCTTACACCCAGTATATACGTATTCGGCAATTCAAAACTGCCCCTAAAATGAAATTGTGCGCATATTCCAATCTTTCCTCCCTAAACGATATTGTCGTATGATTTTATTTTGGGATTTGATTAAATCAAACTTTAGCTTTTTCCGTTTCTATCGTCGCAACTTTTTAACAGAACATTGTATATTATTCGTATTTGCGCGATTTTTTCAGAAATAACAACACGTCAGATTTTTATGATTATTTTCTGTGGTGATCTATGGGAAGGTTAAATAAGTACGTAAATACTTCTTTTTATTAGATAGCTTCGGGCAGCATGTGACTCCGTTCACGTCACGTTGTAGGATTAGATTGGCAGAACAAAGTGTTCGAACGAAAAAAGGAAAAATAATTGCAAAAATTGCACGATAAATGTCTAGCCGCTCTAACTACTATTTTATTATTAGCCAGTGGCAGAGGCATACAAATCCGAAAAGATTGCCATCGTTTAGTAAAAAAAATTGACGTTCGCACCAAACGTTTACGTTATAATTTTCCAATATAAATGTCAATGTATGTCATCAAGGTGCATAGGATCTTGACTAAAACGTACGTTTTCTTTTGTAAATCAATGAAAAACATTCACTTCGTTGTTACACCTTTACAATGCAAAATATCTAAACTAGAAGTTTTTTTCTTCCACAGATTTATTTTTACATATTATATTAATCGAAATAATATAAACTAATACAATTTATGCCTGAGATTAACTTAATCAATGTTGCAATTGCAACGAGCGGCCGCGAATAGCCGATCTTGGTCCATCTACATAGGTACTGAATTAGTTGTTTACAAGCCTACGCGACGGCTCAAAGCGGCTGATGAGGTCAATGGATGTATAACATAAAGAACAGGAACATCACAGCGAATTCCGTCCGGTAGCATTTCAATATTAAAAGTGCTGTGTTTGCTATTGTGCTGAAATAGATGTATTTTCTTTCTTTCTTTCTTTGTTTTTTTTATAGTTAAATGCCAAAAAACGCGCTACACAGCGAGCGGCACAGTCGCGCTGTGTAATGTACGAGGTCTTTGAAAGTGTGTAAACTGCGCATATAGCTAGTACGAGTACCGTATAGCGTATGCACCGACGGGCGGTCGGCGTGGGCGCGCGCTAGTTGAGGTAGCCGCGGCACTGCGCGGCGCCGCACAGGCACGGTATCTTCTCGTCCTCGAGCGGGAACTTGTAGTCGTACGTGATCTCCTCGTCGATGCCGATCGGCTGCTTCGAGTATATCACGATCTTCTTCTGCGACTCGATCGTTATTATCTTCGCGTAGCAGTTCGGCTGTCGGACAACAGGGCGCGGTTTTCATGCGGGTTTTATACGGAAACAATGCAAAGCGGATAAGTTAAGACGATAATAACAAGAAAACAGACTGAAAACCCGTTTTCAGTTCGGTCCAGTAGTTTTTTTTTGATGCATGTTTGTTTTGGCTCCCATCAGTCAACTTGAATGTGTACATTGATTTGACACCTCTATTTAGTTCTTCTCTAGGCGCAACTCGGAAAGGAAATTAGTTTTGGAACGTAATAGCTATCAGTTAACGCTTAGTGTTAAGATGATAACCACAAACCATTTAAAACGTCAAAAAAGTTGCGTGCAACTGGTCCTAAAAGTTATTACACACACTCACTTGTGTTTATATCTTCAGAAGTAACTTTTTCTTGTCAAATTACTTCCGATGAATACTCAAGTAGGTACATAACAGTTTATAAACTAATTCAAGATGTTACTCTACTCTTTTGTTATTTACAGATAAGAAAACTTGTGTATGTTCGTGTGTGTGTGTGTGTGTGTGTGTGTGTGTGTGTGTGTGTGTGTGTGTGTGTGTGTGTGTGTGTGTGTGTGTGTGTGTGTACGTACGTGGGTGTATGCGTGTGCGCGTGCGTGCGTGTGCGTGTACTAACATTGCAGCTGTGGTTGATGAAGCGCGCCAGGTTGCCGCACTTGGTGGCGTCGATGATGGTCTCGAAGTCGATGCGGAACAGGTAGGAGCTGCCGATGCCGGTGGCCTCGTACTGCGCCTCGCGCACGTCCGCCACGATCGGCCGCACCATCTGCCCCACGTACTCCACCACCATCTCGTCCGCCGCGATCGGCTCCTGCCAACACCATTCATAAATTAAAATCAATCATCAAATTAAATTTAATTAATTGTATACATTAATTTTATTAAATATCGCATCCTTACAATATATTACAAACAAAGTCCTCCGTCGCGTCTGTCTGTTTTTCTGTTCGCAATAAACTCAACACTACTAAACGGATTTTCATGCGGTTTTCACCAATAGAGGAATAGATTCAAGAGGAAGATTTATACGTTTATTTTATCTTGGAATTTTCGCGGGAACTCCAAAATTATCGCGGGTAAAACCGCGTGGGATAGCTAGTATTCTATATTTCTGTTCCTTCTACTCCAACTACTCCAACCCCCTTAGTCAAGTTGACAATCTAAAATCGTTATCGCTATAGAAAACTAAGTAACTTATTGTCATGTCACGTGGTCACGAAAACTTTTGACTTTTGATTGGACGATCTCTTGAGACCACGTGATTGTTAGTCTAACTGTTACCTGAGCGAATAGGCCCCAATCGTGGATGCCAGATTTGCCGAATTTCAGTTGCTTCTTTCGGAATTTCAACTGGTTGAACTTGAGAAGATCCGAATCTGTGTCAGTGCCTGCATAAAAATATGACATATAATAAATACACTGCATTTAAAACATAAAAAAAAGGTTTTTTTACTCAACTGCATCTTGACGTTCGAACTGCTTTAGGTGAAAAAGAGATGAGAACAGGCCAAGTCTGATGACCACTATAATGATACTAAGGGAAGGATATATTATATTTCATAAAATAGGTTTTTTTTTTACAAATATCCTACCATCAATTTTGTTTCAAATAAAATATCTCAGAAGATAATATTATGTGAATAATGTGATATTTTTATGTGACGTTCACATGAATGATACAGTCAGCACTAGAAATATTTAAAGAAGCTACACTCTCCACCTCCCACCAATTTCATGCCTCCTCATACCCTGCGAAAGTTTATTGGAAATTATTAATGTAGAATCTACATGTGACATTTATTCACTGACAGTTGGCAGTTACTGTCAGCTCGCTGTCAACCTTACGAGGCAGGCGCACTCACGCACAACACGTGTACACGTGTAGCAGCCGGCTTTACTTGTGGGAAAGTACTATGAAGTGTCACCACCTGGTAATACAGTTCTGGACATGGAAAGCATATGGTATAAGCATACTTTTCATGTCCAGAGTTCTACTGCTGACTGTAGAGGGTGTTGGCGGTACGCACCGAACGCGGTGAGCAGCCGCCGCTGGTTGGAGCGCGCCTCCCGCGACAGGCCCTGCATCTTGGAGACCTTCTCGGCGGCGGCGGCGGCGGGCAGCGCGGCGGCGCCCCCGCCCGCGCCATGGTGGAACTTGTACTTGGCCTTCAGCCGCGCGTCCATCTTGTAGTAGCCCTCCGTGCGCGCCGAGCCGCTCGAGTGGCCCTGCAGCCGCACCGCCACAAAGTCCAATCATTTTATTCAAACTTGGCACACGCGTGTCTTTTTGACGTCAATAAAACTAGAATGACAGCACCCATAAAATATCCGCCCTTCACAGCTTCCCAGTGCTATGGCTGAAGAGAAGAAGCTGCCCAAGAAACTTCCCAGTAGCGCGCTGTCAGTTTAAAGTAACACACACAACATTATAGCGATAAGGCCGCCCTTTGAAGCCACTCACTTCCCTGCTTTTTTATTAGATTCTCTTTTAGATATTTTTATTAACTATGTGGCTCAAAGTCCTTTCATTCAAATTCATTCATACATATTTAGGAGTAATTTAACCTAATTTTAAACAAAACTAGATTATGTGTGCGAGTGTATTTTTGGGTGTGTGTATGTAGGCTCGCCTTAATCACTGGTGTGCTTACAGGTCACTTCAGGACAAAAGAACCCCCACGAAAATGAAACTTGCCAGCGACCCAACTTGCAGCAAGTACGGTGTGGAGTAGAGGTGGAAACACATCTCATGAGCGAGTGCGATGTCTTGGCTCGTAAAATTATGGGCCTTCTGGGGACAGCTTACCCAGAACCAGAGAACTTTAGGTTCCTACCCCTCCATTGCACACTAACCTTCGCCACCGAGGTTCTCAGGGAGTAGAGGGAGGATCACAGGATGGGGATAGTGCTAAAGATCCCAATGGTCGAAGTACCGAGGTTTTATGAAGATAAGATGTATGGTGTGTGTGCTTGGGTGTGTGCGTCTGTGCAGGTGTGTGTGTGTGTGTGTGTGTGTGTGTGTGTGTGTGTGTGTGTGCATGTGTGTGTGTGTGTGTGTGTGTGTGTGTGTGTGTGTGTGCATGTGTGTGTTAGTGCGTGTATGTGCATGTGTGTGTTAGTGCGTGTATGTGCATGTGTGTGTGTGTGTGTGTGTGTGTGTGTGTGCATGTGTGTGTGTGTGTGTGTGTGTATGTGCATGTGTGTGTGTGTGTGTGTGTATGTGCATGTGTGTCGTGTGTGTGTGAGCACGTGAGCGCGCGTGTGTGCGTGCGAGCGCGCTTGCGTTACCTGCAGCTCCTCGTAGATGTTGTTGTGCCGCTTGGACTTCTTCCTGGGCGGGCTGTAGCACACGTCGGTGGGCGGGTGGTCCACCCAGTGCGTGTCGTGCAGCCAGTAGCCGCGCGCGTCCTCGGCCAGCAGCTTCTCGTACGCGCGCCGCAGGTAGCCCACGTCCTCGCGGTCCACGCCGCGCGTCAGGAACTCGTACATCACTTGCATCTCGCACATCATGTCGCGCGCCGCGAACTGCGCGCCCGCACCCACCCCAGCACCCGCACTCGCACCCTCGGGCTCCGCCAGTCTGCAAAGTAAGCTGATGTTAAAAGACACAAATAACAAAGTGACGGGTGTACTCAATAGTTATTCGTTAGAAACGCGCTGACGGTGCTTCACAATCGTCGAGAGTCCTTCATAAAGGGTTGTGAACTGTCGGACCGTTCCCACAATTAAGCGTAAGCCGTTAAACATATAGGTGTTAATAAGTTCAAATCAAATCGTCAGATTGGTATTTTGCAATGCTCTCGGTACACGTGATTTAAGCGTTTCATAAGCACATAACAGTGCTTGGGTCAATAGACCGATAGCAGCGGAGAATTAAAGTCGTGCTTTTTTAAATGTATAAGCTGCACCAATGGTCCTAAAACGACTGGTACTCACTTGTTCTGGATCTCGGCGAGTTTCTTGGTCTCGTGTTTCCGCTTGTACGGCCGCTTGCCCTCCTTCTTGGGCTTCTCCTCCAGCGCGGGCGCCGCGGCGACGGGCACCAGCTCCTGAGAGGGCGCCGGCGAGGGTGGTTTCTTGTCGGGGCTCGCCATCCAAGTGTACCCTGCGAACACGTCATCGTCGAGTAAATTCATTGAACCCCACATAAAGATCCGACGTCGACGACTCTGTTTTACGTTTCAAGACCCTGATTGACTATGCGCACCGCAAAAAATGCTTTTACCCCGCGTCCAAATATTTTGTTTTAATAAAATACATCAATAACGTGTTTTGTGAAACGTTTACGATTGTGTTATATACAACATGCGCTCGCGTCATCGGCAAGGAACGTTATCGGCGGGCAATCGGCGACATAACCGAGCCAATCAAAAATTAGCCAACTAAAACAACAAGCAACATCTTAATCTTCTTTCCGAACGAATGACGTGGGGATGTCGTGTGCACTCCTGTCTGATGTGATATTGCTTGAGGGCACGGGCCGGGTGCGCACAAAATTTCGGAACGGCTAGTGCGGGTCCGTGTGCACACGAGCGCTTTTTTGGAAGGCAGCTTCTATCTATGTATATCTATCTATATCTATACTTATAATAAAACTGTAGAGAGGTCAATTCTGAACATTGAATATAAATTCAAAATTAATATTGGAGGATGAATGGTGATCGATACTGATGCCAGAAATGCAATCAGTAAATTTTTTGTCTATCTGTCTGTATATGCACGCATGGGTCAAAAACTACTGAAGGGATTTTAACCAAACTTGGTACGATGGTAGTCCATACTCCTGGGCAGGTTATAGGCTATATTATAACCTAACGCTATGACACAGGAGCTGAGCAGTGACGATAAATTTGAAGCAAGTCGGATGAAAATGCGCTTTCGAGCTGTTATCCTCGCATACATACGTTGATCATACACCAAAAGTAGGTATGTATTACAAAGATGATAGTCTTCAAAAGATATACAAATTCCTGCGCGATCTTCGAAATTTCCGCGGGTGAAACCGCGGGGCACAGCTAGTTGTGAATAAACGAATTGGAATGGAATGGTTCGATATTGAAACGCGCAGTCACCGTGGTCGTGCTGCAGATGGTTGGAGGGCCCGCGGATGGTGTCGGCGTGCGCGTGCGCGTCGCGCTCGGCGGCCGGCCCGTCGGGCGGCGGGCGGCAGTACGAGTGGTCGAGCGCCACCTGCGACGCCTGGGACGCCTGCGACGCCTGCGACACCGGCGACGAGGTCTCCGACAGCGCACCGCTTGTCTGCTGCTGCACAGAGCACACGGGAATATGCACTTCTAATCCTTACTATTATAAATGCCAATGTGAGTCTGTTTGTTTGTTTGTTTGTTACGCTTTCACGCCTTAAGCGATCATCATGAAATTTTTCATACACGTTGTCAGGGGTATAGAAAAGAACATAGGGTATTTTTATCCCAGTGGAAATTTCGAATTAACGCGGGTGAGACCGCAGGCAACAGCTAGTCTCTGTATAAATATCATTGATCAATTGATTACTGAATTAGTCGACTATAGTAACACAGGACTTGAGCAACAATTTTGTAAGTACTTCATTTTGTTGGTCTATCAGAGCGACGCAATTGAACGAGCGACTTAAGTGCTATGCTCTGACAATTGATACCTAGGGTACTTGCATGAAATTTATAATAAGAAATTGTGTCAATATTTCAAAAATAGGTCCTTAGAAAAGCATTATCGTGAAAGATTTACTAAAAAATTATTAATAGTTTTCAAAATATTTAACTTTTAATTTTGTGAAACGGAACGTTGCAACGAAACACCAATCACAGCCACGCTTAACATATTACGTCATTTTAATTTTTTTAGGAAACATTTACCTCTTTCAGGGAAGGCAAAAGAAACTAAGTGCATACAGTCAAAACATATTTTATTTTTTCTGAAGTTTTTTACTTTAAAATGCATCGGTAAGATGCATTTCGATTCTTTTCTGGAACTTTTGGAAGTAACTCGACACAGTTCAACCTTAATTTCGCTTTCGGATATTGAAGTTATCTGTCTGTCACTGTCAAATGACCCTGTTAATACGACAGTGACATTTCTATCACAGATTAATAAGGCGTATTTTTTCAGTAGTGACGTCATTCCGCGTTTCGGCGGTAAAGTCAAAAGTAGGAACTTTGAAGCGCTCCATTTAATTAAATTATGCATTTATTTTTTTATTTTTCTTGCTTTGTTTAAGTAGGCCATATATCTTTAAAATAGACCGGAAAAAAAATCATGCAAGTACCCTATTATAATACATAAATACTTTTTTCTTGTTGTACCTAAATGTATACTAAACACCCAAACTTAGGGTAAACACAATGTCCGTGACATAAATATTGACGCGGGGATCGAACCTGCGACATCTGGCATAATGGTCAAGTTGGCTAGTTTTACGTGATGATCGGTGCTGTGAAAGGTGTGATTTTTACCAGTAAAATCACCTCTGTTTGGAACTGTTTGAAATCACGCTGCTATTGACGAAGTTAACGATCGTATAATATTATGTAGTCAGTAGGCGCCATCGTAATTCCTTCTCAACAAAACGGTTGGGCCGATTTAGATGAAAAAATTGAACTTTACAAAATTTTCATAGGGAATCAAGAAATCGGCGAGTTGCCAGTAGCTTGGAACAGTTAGTATAGGTAAATAAGTAAAACTTCGCATACCTCCTTGAGCCCGTTGACCCCCGCGACGGCCTCGAGCACGCTCGGCTCGGCGAGCTGCTCGGCAAGTTGCTCGGCGAGCTGCTCGACGGGCGGTTTAGTGCGCGCCTTGCCTCGGCCGCGCTTCTTCGCCTTGTCCCTGCGCCGGCGCGCCTCGAGCATCTCGTCTTCTGACGTCACCTCACCCTCCTCCAGTTCCGTGGGCGGCTTCTCCGAAGACTCAGCCACATGATTCTTGATTGGACTGGTTTTGACCTCCTCGGCATTGTTTTCAGGTTTACTGTGTACAAGAGATTATGTTGGAGATTTTTTTACACATATTCCGTCATCCTAACCAATGTTATAAAATGTGAATATGAATTTGTTATTTTCTTACATTTTAACTACTTAACTGATCATCATGAACTTTCGCATACACATTGTCAAGAACACATAAAAGCATGTAGGGTAACATTTAACCAGAAAAAAATATTGTTCCCGAAAGATAGAAAGTACATAGATTAATTAAATTTACATTCAAATTAAGAATATAAAATAGATAGACAACTCCTTAGTCTATATTTTGTTATCCGTGATACCAAACGACTGAAGACAATAACATACTTACAAGTATTCATAGAGACCTAGAAACAAAAAAGTCCACAACCACATGTGTGCGTGTTTGTGTGCGCGCGTGCGAGTATACGAGTGTAGTGTAGTGTAGTGTAGTGTAGTGTTGTAGTCAGTACCTGTCCGGCGCGGCGGGCGGCTGCAGCTTGCTGCGCTGCTCCTCCAGGAACTCGCGCTCGATCTGCTCCATGTACTCCGTGTTGCGCCGGCGCCGCTCCTGTCGCACACAAGTCACAACATATCATCACCGGTACTTGTTTATGAGTACCATTCGTGTACGGGTACTGATGGTCTCGTTGACCCCGCGCCGTAGACCAATATCAGCCCCCCTTAGCCAAGTTGACAGTCTAATCGTTAACGCATAGAAAATGCTTAGTTAGGCAAAACTGTACTTTTGATTAGACTATTTTACACGACTACGTGACATGATGATACTTTCCTTAGTTTTGTATGCATTCATAATTATTATTATACAACGTGTTAATGAATTAACTAAAAACCTGATACACCCCATTTCAAAAAATAAACAATAATATGATTAAAATATATTTTATGTCGAAAAATTTATACTTGAAAAGTTATTCAACATTAGTTTGGAGGTGACCTATCTACGAAATTCCAAGCGCTACGGTCGCGCTTTTTTGATGCGGGCGACGTACGCGCCAAATATTGTATTATAAATAATTTAGACATGGGCTATTAAAAATGAAAAAATATAATCTATATTAAAACATAGTGCGATCGATTCGCTAGTCGATTCTGAGCAAACTACTTTCTAGTTTACAGTTAATTCATTAACACGTTGTAGATTGTCAACTTGGCTAAGGGGGCAGTAGTGTAGCAAACTTGATCTCCTGATAGCAAAGCGTAATACATGCTGCATGTATCCTGGTCGGGGCGGGATCTGAAATGTTTGTATACGTCATCGCAGCAGCACGGGTTCAGCACGCACCTGGTACTCCCTCTCCTCCTCTGAGTCGGAGTACACCCTGTCGAGCAGCGTGTCCCGCGGTAGGGGCGCGGGCGCGGGCGCGGCCGAGGGCGCGGCCGGAGGCGGGGGCGGGCTGGCCCCCAGCTCCGCCCCCAGCGGCTCCCCCATCTCGCCCGCGTCGCCGACCCCCAGCGCGTCCGTCGCACTCTCCGGGTCGCACTCCACGCCCGGAACTGGGGTCTTTTCTGTAAATATAAATACAATCAACCACTTCAATCTAAATATTTACATATTATAAAACACAGTCATTCGCCGCGTCTGTCTGTCTGTTCGCGATAAACTTAAAAACATGAAACAGATTCATGAGGAAGTTTTATATGCATAGTTTATAGACATAGCTATAGATTTATCTTGGAATTCCCGTCGGAACTCCAAAATTACCGCGGGTGAAACTGTGGGGAACAGCTAGTTCAAAAATTAAAAACCGGAAAAAAAGATAATATTTAAGCGATAACAAAAATAGATATAGGAGAAGGTCTGTTTATATTTTGCACTTACCTCTTCTACTTCGCTCCTCTTCGCTGTCCGACGAGGAATACACTCTTCTTAGCCTGTCCTTGTTAGTTATCACCTTGAACTGGACAATGCATGGAACATAATGAAAATTATATTGTGTGAGCATAAAATTAATTTTTTCAATAGTATAACAATGCTCCTTGATATTAAAAAACAAAGTTGTGCTCACATTTTATTGAAATCATTATAAATACGACTACTTTTCCTTGGACTTTACTTCATTTCTTTCTATAGCTGTTAAGTTCAAGTCATGCGCAAAATGGAGTTTAAGTACATTTTTTTCCTCAAAATGCATCTATACTGATTACTAGCTGTTCCCCGCGGTTTCACCCGCGGTAATTTCGGAGTTTCCATTAGAATTCCGGATTACAATATAGCCTATGTTACTCAGGGATAATTTAGTATTCTAATGGTGAAAGAATTTTTGAAATAGATCCAGTAGTTTTTCAGTTGAATCGTAACAAATCAACAAACAAAAATTCAAATCTTTCCTCTCGGTAATATTAATTTAGACTATTACCGGCCCTTAGATTCGCCCCCCTAGCCAAGTTGACATTCTACACGTTAACGCATAGAAGTAGTAAGTAACGAATAGTTAAGGTGACCTAATGATTCCGTTCCTTAGTTTTTTATGCGTTAACGATTGTAGAATGTAAATTTAGCTAGGGGGGCCGGTGTGCGTACGAGTGCGACAGTGGCGTGCGCGTACCTCCGCCTCGTCGGGCTCCGTGTCGTCATCGGTGTCGGAGTAGATGCGCGGCGCCACCACCAACTTGCGCGTCCGGCCCTCGCCCTCACCCTCCGCCTCCGCCTCGCCCTCGCTCTCCGACGACGACGAGCGCGACGACACCGACGTCGACGACCTGCGCACGTGCACGCAATTCTTTAACGATTTAAAACTAACAATAAATAAGCGTGTTTCAACAAATAGGGATTCGAACACTGATTATTTATTGTAACACTAGCTGTTCCTCGTGGTCTTATATTGTTAAGTTTTATTAAAATCCATTCAGTAGTTCAAGAGTAACAAACATCCATACAAACTTTCGCGTTCATAATATTAGTAAGGATGTAGAAGGATAGATAGACAATAGATAGATTCCGAGGTATCACGGAATTTGTTGACAACCATCATGGCCGAGCAGACTTCTCGAAATGGAATATCTGTGTCTGCTAGCATAGTGATTACCTTCTCTCTGTCTGCTAGCACGATAGCTATCTTGTATCGTGACTCGTGACCTCCTTAGCCGTGTTGACCATCTATAACATTATCGCTATAGAAAAGTAAAGAACGAACCTTAATGTCACATAATCATTAAAAGTCCAATTTTTCGTTACCGCGTAACATGACGACTCGTTCCTTAGTTTTCTAGCGACAAAGATTTATAGATTGTCAACTTGGCTAAGGGGGCTGGCAGCACCATAGCTGTCAGCTGTTTTGTGTTGAGGCGTGGGGGAGCGGTGTGTGACGCGCGCTCGCAGTGGGCCCTTATATGACCAACATTATTTCTTGCACACAACGTGCGTCCCAAAAACACAATCCGAAATGCTCCAGGTGCCAAAGCACTAGAAGTTTTTATTTATTTATTTAAACTTTATGCAAATCATGGTACAATAGGCGGACTTAATGCCACAGTGGCATTCTCTGCCAGTCAACCTTCAGGTAGTACAGAGAGCTCACTTGGCGGTGCATTTACGATATATATTTAGATAAAAACTCACATAGATATAGATACCCACATACATACATACATATACACACACACACATACATACACACATACACAGACACATACACACATACATACATACATATATACATACATTTTATTCTGAATGTCGTAAACGTATTTTTTTGTAGTGAAACTTCTTTGAGCACTAGGGAAAGACAATTTTTGCGGTGCGTTATCTTAACGCGACGCGTTATGGCCATAGTGAATGGGGGCCCTGATGTACGTAGTGCGTGGTGTGCGGTGTGCAGTGTGTCTGCCTGCGCGCGCACCTCGAGGAGCTCGTGGAGCGGCGGCGGCGGCCGCTGCTGAGGTAGCTGCCGGCGGTGCGGCCGCGCGGGCTGCCCGGCATGTCCTTCTCCTCGTCGGAGTTCTGCACCATCTCCTCCTGATAGACGCACACGCGCACAAAACACAGTGTTATCAACGAAGCACCTTTTTGTAACTCAACTGTGGATCATCCAGTATCAGGACGAATATAATTATACCGTAAGTTACTTTTGTGCCATAAAAAACAAATAAATAAAGACGCGTGTTTCACGTACAGGCAGCGTCAAAAATATGTAAGTATTTTTGTCAGTCAACAAACTTAATTACTACTGCAATAAGATTCAACGGCTATCCAAAGTCCGAACATATTTTTGACGCTGACCGTCCGCGAGACATCGGCGCCGATAAAGGCGACAAAAATAATACTGTTAAATCTGTGTCAAATAAAGCTCAGGTGAAACGACGATATCATTTGTAGCGCTTATTGCATCAGTGATATAGAACATCAGCTGTCCCAAGTGCTCTGTCTCTGTCTTACCTGATCACTGAGCCGCTTGGATGAGTCCTCATCCATAACAACGGGCGATGGTATCTTCCGCTTGCGCCGGAAGCTGGGCATCTTGGGTATGGTGGCCCGCAGCCCCAGCCCGATGCCGGTGCCATACCCGCCCAGCTCCAGGCCCAGCTCGCGGGACTCGATTATCGATTTTATTGAGTCCACTGACTCCTCTTTCTTGTTGGATATGTCCTGATAGAAAGAGTAAATTTTTAAATTGTCTTGAATTAAAAATGTTGAATAAATCTGTATTTCTATCTTGATATACGACGTAGTATCGTAAGTAAGGATAGTAGTGATAAATCAAGCGGTACCAAGAGGAAAGGGAGCGACTCCAAATGTTCTTCGTAATATCTATGTTTTAGGGTTGTGGGACGTGCTCGCGCACAGTCCAAATTATTTTTAGACGGTTTACTGGTGGTCGACATTACCACGAGATCAAAAGCGTTGACTTACTGTATCACCTCCCTATGCTGTGAGAGTATAGTTACTACTTTCCCAACCGTCACTATCTCTATCCTAACTACAACTACAACAACTATACAGCATGTTCAATTTATAATCGGCCAGTAAAGTTAAAAAAAAAACACGAATAAAAAAAAAGTTAGACCACAGAACTGAATTAAAACTTTTTCGCATACAGATATATACATAGACTAGCTGATCCCCGCGGTTTCACCCGAGTGAGGCTCGGAATTCCCTCAGGAACTTTTTTTTTGATAAAAATAACCTAAGTTACTTCTTATAACATCAGCCATTGAAAGTTCCGTTAAAATCGGGCCAGTCGTTTCAGAGATTAGCCCGATCTAATCTAAATTAAAAATTAAAAAAAAAAAAAATTTTAAGTACCAACCATACATACCTACTTTCATATGCATTTAGTGAAAAGCTGTTAATTTAGAATTACAAACAGACACTTCAATTTTATTTATATGTATTGATACAACTTTTTTTTAATAATTGTCATGAAATTTCATTAAAAACGAAACCCAACATATTCAGGTATAAGAAACATAACTCTTTCTTTCTCTCCAACCTAGGTATATATCTCCTTCTCAACTTGCATTCGTCTCTCCCGATCACAGTTTTCGTAACGCAGTCACCAGTTTACTCTTCAAGCCCAGCGTGCGTATAGAAATTTTACTTAAAAAAAAAGTAGGTACTCACCTGAAGCGGCTGCGGCGGCTCGTCGCACTTGGCCTGTTTGAGCTGGCGCGTCTTGCGCAGCTGCTCGTCCCACCACACCTCGAAGTGCTTGAAGGCGGTGCTCTCGATCATCTTCTTGTTGAAGTCCTTCTTCAGCGTCTGCTTCAGCTCCGCGGTCACGCGCTCTATCACGCTGTTTATAGTCGGATAGTGCGGGTTGTCCAGCTCCTGTACAATCATGTGTAGTTAACGGATCACTTAATATCTTAGACTAAACCTGACTAATATTATAAATACAAAATTGAGTTGATTGTTTATATATTTATTTATTACGTTTATTCAATCAATTTTTTTTGCATACGCTTTGTCACAGGATCAGAAAAGGCCATTATCCCGGAATTCCCGCGGGAACTTTGAAATTAACACGGGTGAAAGTCAAGGAACGGCTAGTAACATTATATTTTTAAGAGTCAGAAGTAAATTTTGCAATAGAAAAATTGTGAAAGCGATTTATTTATTCGCCAGATAAAGTACCACTACGATCACTTTTGTTGCTGCAAACAGATCTCGTTGTGGTGCATTTAGAGATAACGTTCCTAGATCATACAGAGCGTAATGTTGATGTGTACGTATATGTGTGTGTGTGTGTGTGTGTGTGTATTTGCACTCACCTGCTGCTGCTGTTGCGCGGGCTGCGCGTACTGCGGGTAGTGGTGCGGCAGCAGCGGCGGCGCCGCGAACCCGCCCGCGTACACCAGCTCTGCACCGCCCACCCCACCCACGCCCACTCCGCCCAAGCCCACGCCCACGCCCGCATAGCCCGGCGGCGGGTACGCTAGAATAATAGAGCATACATTGTAATGAGGCAAATGAAAAGGTCGCTTAGGAATTCCTCGTAAAACAATTTCCCGGATTGCCATTTACGAATGGAATGCCTTTGGCAAAATTTAAAAATCATTTTGAATAGCTCATAAGTCATACTATGTAATAAATCTCGTATTTGTTAGTATTAATATCGATACATTCATTGTGATGAGAATTACAATAATCTATAATATGATTCGCCGAGAATAGTACATTGTTATCCAAGGGGTGAAAGTAACTCATTTAGTGCCGAGACAGGGTTTGGCGCCCGAGCGTAGCGAGGGCGCCAATAGTTCGAGGCACTAAATAAGTTACTTTCTCCCGAGGGTAACACTGTGCTTTTCATTACGAATGCAAGGAAAGTCAAAATAAAAATAGGAATTAGCTAAAGAAAAAATGAGTGAAGATCGGATAGTCGCTTGACACTTTCCCACCTATTTCTTTTTCTTTGGCCGGCTAGCTATTCAGCCAGTATTTTTTATTTACATTGTGGCGACCTAAAAAAAATATTTTCTTTAATTATTAAGTATTAATTAAAGAAAATAAAAAAATATAAATAGGAATTAGTCTAAGAAAAAGTGAGTGAATTTTATTTTAATTAATACCTACTTAAACTTTACGTTATTTCAATTTTACATCGCGCTGGCTGTATAGAAAGTTGAAACATGGTTCAATAGAAATGTGAAAATAGACCTAGTTTTTTTTAATAATTTGACAGTTGTCAGTTGAAAGCGATTCTCCCTAGGGCTGAAAAGGGCTACTTTCAACCCGCTTCTCAGGCAACTTCAGACCTACTTTCCGAGCATGAGTAATGAAAAATATTTTTATTTACGTTAAGTTTACTGCTATGTGGTTCAACTGCTGTGTGCTATTGAAATCTGCGACGTGTATACTTATATATACTTATTTCTTTGGTCGACTATACGAGTACATACCTGTGGGCGGCCACATGTGTTGGTAGTAGTGCGGATGCGGCGCGTGCGCAGCGTGGGGCATGTGCGGCGCGTGCGGCGCGTGCGGCGCGGCGCCCGGGTAGAAGTACCCCTCCGCGGGCACCTGCTCCTCGATCTTCGCCTCCGTCGACGAAAGAGACGATAGCGACATCTGGACACAACGTTTCACATCACGTATATTATGTTGTCGCCGCTAATATTACAAATGCGAATGTGACTTTGTTTGTTACGCTTTCACGCTTCATTTACTTAACCGATCATCACATGAAATTTTGCATACACGTTGTCAGAGATACAGAAACGTGGGTGAAATTGCGGGACACAGCTAGTATTATATACTTTGCCAGTTTACAAATGACCAGGCATTTTATTAACACCAAGGACAAATATAAGTAATTGTGGTGGGGTTGAAGATCGGTACCTGTCGTGGTCGCACGTTAAACTTAACCTAACCTGAGGTAAGGGTGCTTGCAAATACAAAACAACAGCATTTTCTGTTCTTGGCATTAAAGAAAATGGCGACAAAACGGGCGGTCGGTTTGTAAACGGCCGAATTATACAATTTGATGACAACATAACTCCATTACGACGCTTTTTGCTCAAGTATACCGGTCCATATTCTCCATTTGGGTACTAAAGTCTATCCGTGTTATCTGTACTAATATTATAGAGGTAAAGTTTGTGAGTTTGTAGGGGGTAATCTCTGGATCTACTGAACCGATTCGGAATTCTTTCACCAACAGAAAGCCACGTTATTTGTGAGTATCATAGACTATATTGTGATCCGGAATTCCTGCGGGCACTCCGAAATTACCTGGTCGTCGTCGAGGTTGTCCTGGTCGCGGTCGCGCGCGGCGGCGGCGGGCGCGGGCGGCGAGCGGCGCGGCGAGCGGCGCGGCTCCTCGCCCGTCAGCAGCTCATCCTCCGACGACGATATGTCCGAGCCGATCTTGTCCAGCGAGGGCCGCTTGGCGCGCTCCAGCTCCAGCAGTTTCTGCAAGTACCGATAAAAATCAACATATTACGTACAGTCAGCCGCAGATATATTTAAACAGTTTTGACGGACACTGAATCTTATTGCAATAGTAATAAAATTCAAACACTGACAAAAGTGTTTACATGTTTCGCCTGCTGACTGTACTGCATTTTTCGTAGATACTAAACGACAGACACTGAACAACGTGGTTGCCTTTTTGTACAATCTATGATCTGACTGATTGACCGTATGCTATTCTATGGCATAAGGCGAAAGGTAGTGAATAAAGTATATTTAAATTGAATCGAATAGTGTTTTCTCTGGTAATTTGCACGCCAACACGACGACGCGTACGGTCAATGTGGTAATCAAATTTGTAAACCATGATTCTCAAATAGATGAATTTCTTAGTTTCGACCTCACCCACCTGTGTCAATGTGTTCTTGAGACACTCCAAGTAGGACTCGTTGCACAAGTACGGGGAGGGCGTGGTGGACAGCGGCTGCGCGTTCAGCTCGGCGTCCTGCTCGAACGACACCATGCTCTCGCGGTCCTCGCTCACTGAACCTGCGACATTGTTTCAAGCTACATAAATAGTGCGTTCGAAGTCGTTTGCGAAACTCTCTCTAGCTATAAAGTTGGTAAACAAACACTTCCTCAGCACTAAACTTAGTTTGCTACTCGTAGCGCAATTTCTCTGCCGTCACTTTGAATCCTTTACGGCATGATTGTTTGTGATGGTATTGTGAATTGTGATTGTAATCAATTAACAATCATCTATGTAACAGGAAAATCCAATTAAAAATCTATCAAGTGTTTGAATAAGCGGCTACTCACTACAATTCTCAGGTTAGACAAACTTCTTCTCTATGTTAACTACGTAATAGGTACATAATTATAATAAAAAATTGTTTTTGTGCTGTAATATAATATTGTAATATACCTATAATATATTATGAAATAAGTTTTATGAATTTTATTACCTAATATAAAAATGGGTATGGACTTTCATACAGACCACAAAAAAGTCCTTATATCTTTAACACGAATAATATAATTCTAAATAAAAAACCTCATTAAATAGCGGATCAAAAGAGTGGATACAAATATAAATATTGTTCTAGCCGACTGTTTTCCAGTTTTGTTTTAATCCATACACATTATACAATACAAACTACTAAATCGGTACAAATCGTGTGGATCTACCTTCGTCATCAGAAGGCGGCTGATGAGTATCGAGGTCTGGTATGTTGGCGGGCAGCCGGTCCTCATCCTCCTCCTCCGAGGAGATGCCCAGCGCGAAGAAAGGAGTCGCCAGCCCGCCGCCGGTGCCCGCTCCCTTCAGCAGCAACGCTATTCTGCGGGGCGACGACCATATAAAACTATAACGCTGTTTCCTGCGGTTTCACCCGCGTTGATTTCGGAGTTTCCGCGGGATCAGCTAGTATTAGTATAGATTCAGCCTCACTTGAGCCGAAGTGAAAACCAAAGTGGTTTTGGAAATGCAAATGTAATATTATGTTGTCATTAAATTAATTTCAGTTGTTAAAAAAAAAAATTAACTAAATCATTAATTGACCTGATTGACTTGATGAACAAAATTCTTGAACATGAATTAATATTATCCATTTTTGGCTGTATTCGATAAAAATCTTCTAATTTGTTTTGAAACAATAGTCAAATATTCGTCATGAAACAAAAACAATATAATCTTAGGCTCATTTTAACTAACTTAAAGAGTACCTGGTGTCCAAATCAACATTTTTGGTTTCCTCGGCCGGCGGCGGGGGCTTCTCTTCCGGCTCTGGCAGCTCGGGCAGGTCGGGGTCCACGCCCGGGGGCCGCGGCTCCGCCTCCTCCACCACTTTGCTCTCACTGGGTAACTCCTGCGCAATTACACTCTATACTATACCGACAAACCTTTGATACATGTATTTAACTTCAATTAGCACTACTGCTAAATCATACTGCGAATCCTATACCATAAAATGTGGAATACGAAAAGGTTAAACACCAATGGTGATGTAATGACCATGCAAGCGTGTTGTGAAATCCAGGAAAAACATGTAAAGCGTTAGGTTTCAGATGAGTACAGTGGCCGTAAGTGAAATCGTAGTTAGTTAAAGGAGTCAGCAAACTTTTTACAGCATGCACAAGTAAAACCTAACTACCCCAGAGAAGAGACTTATATTTAATACATATATTTCTAAAACGCTTTTAAGGCCGCATAAATAAGGCCAGTTTAGCTGCTTCTCGATAAAGTAGAAATTAGTCTTTTGGCGAAGAGGATGTTCACTAACAGGGTCTTAATTGATGAAAAAAACCCTACATACCCCATTATCTCACGGCGAAGTTCAGGTATTTTATTAAAGGGCTCTCTGCAGAAGAAAAAGGACATGTTTATGCGTGCGTGTGTGAATACTGGTAATGACCTTGAGCTTGTCGCAGGAGTTGTTGTCGCGGCGGTCGGGCGAGGCGCGGTCGCGGTGCGCGGGCGTGGCCGGCGTGGCGGGCGCGGGCCACGACGGCGTCGCGCTCGCCCGCCGCTCCAGCTGAGTGCGCACGCAGAACCCAAATACCATTATGCAGTCATCGGTGGACTAACCAACCAATACGACGAGCCTCAAGAGGTCGGTAAATTTTACGGGAACCGCATTTTTGGAACTGCACCCACACATATCGAAAACTTTACACCGTGTTGCGCTAAATAAGGTGGCTAAACTTATGAAAATTTCTAGCAGAGACGGCCATTTGTGCAGCATTCTTTGAAGCGGTAACAGTAAAACACAAAACTAAAAAAGCTTAAAAATAAAAAGCTAAAAATAACAAAATACCGATTTAATCCAAAAGACAAAAACACACGTAATATTATTATTGGTTTGTGCTACCACTGATCGATTTGAATTCGGTGACAAGCCCGCTGGTGTCCGTGCACTTGGGTTGTTCTGCTCACGAAGAGCTGGTGGCGGGAGTCGGCAAATTGTTTAGAAACCATTTTAAAGTTAACAATTCGGAACCCGTGAAATACCTATTATTGAGTAGTTCCCATAACCATCTGTGGTCTTCATCATCAGTTCCACTTCTGCAAATTTTGCTTTCCGAAAGCAAAGAAACGATTTACTTTAAAAAATACAAAAATCGCTATAGGTGTACCCATAATTTTTGAAGAGTTCCCTCGATTACTCCAAGATCCCATCATCAGATCTCGACTTGGTGACAATGGAATCAATTTGGGAGTATCCCCTTTCAAACAAAAAAACAATTATTGAAATCACTCCAATCGGAACCCGTGAAATACGTATTATTGTTGAGTAGTTCCGATGACCATCTGTGGTCTTCATCATCAGTTCCACTTCTTCAAATATTGCTTTCCAAAAGCAAATGAACGATTTACTATAAAAAAATACCCAAATCGCTATAGGTGTGCCTATAATTTTTGAAGAGTTCCCTCGATTTCTCCAAGATCCCATCATCAGATCCCGACTTGGTGGCAATGGGACCTAATTGGGAGTAAACCCTTTCAAACAAAAAAAGAATTTTCCAAATTGGTCTAACCGTCTTCGAGTAATCGGTGAACATACATAAAAAAAAAAAAAAACATACATACAATCGAACATAGAACCTCCTCCTTTTTGGAAGTCGGTTAAAAAGTGGAGAAAAGTAATTGAATTTTTTTTTTCTTTTTTTTAACTATACATATCATTATGATAGTTGGAGGGCATCACGGACGTGTTTAGGTCTTTTACTAAAAAATATTGTGAAACATACAACAAGTAGTCTAAAAAACTACAGTTACAACGCAGGGGACTGTTTACTTTGCTATCGTTTGTTTGTTGTCGACTGTTTAATTTAGAAAACAGTCAACAACAAACTTACAAAAATCGGTACTAATTTCAAAGCTTCATATGAAAGATTTGTTAGTATAAATAATATGTACAAACACAAAAAAATAACATAAATACATGTCAAGTGGTGATCAGGCGGACAACCTCCAAGATGGTAGAGCAAACCATGTATTATTGATTTAGGTGAAAGGAAAACAAACACGATTTTACGAATCCGCAATTTTATCTGTTTATTATCAATTGGGTATTCTCCAAGGTATGAATATCAAAATTCTAATTAGTCCGTCAGTTAGAAAATAAAAAAATAATAGACACGTATTTTTTGCTTTTTCAATTTAATGAAAATGAACATAGATAAAGCGCATTAAAGTTTAGGGTGGGGGGCTCGTGACGTCAATATTCATTATAAGCGCCATACAAACCGCACAGAATTGTGACGTCACGCGAAATTTCAACTCAATGTATCTCTGTTATTTTTTGAGTACGTAAAAAAAGAATGTCCAATATTTTTTACTAATCTACACGACGGACTAAAAAAAATTTTTTTGTCAAGTAGCCAATTCCATCATGGAGACTAGTAACTCTTATTATATGTATCAATGAATATAGAACCGTGTTAATAAAAAAAAAAAAAAACGCAACGCAGTTTGGTCAAGGAGACGTTTGAAGTCTGTGTTAGTGAAGTTTGATGCTTAATTGGTTTTCCATCTAACCGGCGCGGTCCACTACTCCATACACAAAAATGTTAACGCGAGCGAATACTTAGAAGTCTCTCACCACAAGGCATTTACAATACGCTCTAATTGGCTTTTTACAGCATTGCTATGCAGTAAAATCGTTTTTCTTCCCCTTTACTAACGCCGGTCGCCGAGGCAAATTGTGAAAATGCAACGTGATGGAATTGTTATGAAACTTTTGAAATATGTTATGTACATGGGGCATACGAAAAACAAATGTTTATGATAAATGTACTTTTGATACTTAATTATAAAAAGCGACAGTTTATTGATAAATAATTATACTATATTTAATTATTTTAACGTTTATTGAACCTACACAGCAAATAAGCTAGTTTACTAAATTTTTTTTTTAGTCCGTTTTGTAGATTATTAAAAAATATTGGACACGTATTTTTTTTTTTTTATGTAATCAAAAAATAACGGACATATATCAAGTCGAAATTTCACATGACGTCACGCCTCGCTACAGTTTGTTCGCACGTTATAGCGAGCTGTGACATCACGAGTCCCCCACCCTAAACTTTAATGCGCTTTATCTATGCATATTTCCATTATTTTAAAAAAGCAAAAAATACGTGTCTTTTATTTTTTTATTATCTAACTGACGGACTAAATAGAATTTCGATTTTTTTACCCAGGAAACTAGCCTATTGTACAAGCAATAAGAAAAATTGCTTTTCTCTATTTCGATTTAGCTTTGTCTGTCGTCGTCGTCGAGTTGATATAAACAGTCATGCATCTGTGCTTGACGCTACTGTATTCGACACTTGGATCAAAATAATTATTGGAGCAACACCATAAATGATATTTTCCATATTTACTTTTTAATTTTAGTTTTTGTTTGACTGAAGTGGAGGAAATAACATTTGTTGTATTTTATTTTTTTTTCTTCAGAATACAACAAAATTTATCTATGAAACTGTGTTGAGACACTAACGGCCTCACTCAAGAGTGGTTTTAATGATTACTTAATTTTATGTAAAGATTTTTAAAACAAAATTGCCGCAATCAGAGAGATTCATTAAAATAATGTTAAATGGCATTTAAATAAAAACTTAAATCGTCAAATGCCAATTAATATTAATTTAATGAACGTCTCCGATTGCGGCTATTTCGTTTTAAAAATCTTCACCTAAAATTAAGTAATAGGGTACTTGCATGAAATTTATAATAAGAAATTGTGTCAATATTTCAAAAATAGAGCCTTAGAAAAGCGTTATCGTGAAAGATTTACTAAAAAAAATTCAATAGTTTCCGAAATATTCAACTTTTAATTTTGTGAAACGGAACGTTGCAACGAAACACCAATCACAGCCACGCTTAACACATGACGTCACTTTTATTTTTTTAGGAAAGATTTACCTCTTTCAGAGAAGGCAAAAGAAACTAAGTGCATACAGTCAACGCGTATTTTCCATTTTCTGAAGTTTTTTACTTTAAAATGCACCGGTAAGATGCATTTCGATTCTTTACTGGAACTTTTGGAAGTAACTCGACACAGTTCAACCTTATTTTAGCTTTTGGATATTGAAGTTATGTCTGTCAGTGTCACATGACCTTGTCAATACGACAGTGACATTTCTATCACAGATTAATAAGGGGTAATTTTGAACTAGTGACGTCATTCCGCGTTTCGGCGGTAAAGTTTAAAGTAGGAACTTTGAGACGCTCTATTTCATTAATTTATGCATATTTTTTTTTTCTTTTTCTTGCTTTGTCTAAGTAGGCCATATATCTTTAAAATAGACTGAAAAAATAATTTCATGCAAGTACCCTATTATTAAAACTACTCTGAGTGCGGCCGTAAAACATACAGAGCAAGGTAAATTAGCAAATATAAAAAGTGTACAATGTATAATATGCGTTACCCCGGGGTCTAACCTATCAACGGACAGACGGACATTAGTGTGCGTACCTGTGGCGGGTGGTGCGGCGCGTGCTGGGCGTGCCGCCAGTCTCCCCACCACGTGTACGCGTAGCTGCACCACACAGACATACCACAGTTAACAACATTCATCAGTTTCACTAACTAGTGTGAAATTGTGAATGAAATTTTCTCAGAGACGTTATTTCAATCGATACAGTTATTAAATCATGATTTCTTGCTTAAAGGAATCACACCAAATAGAACGCGGACACACAACTGGAAAGATTATAGTAACTTTGCTGGTCAAAACAGGCTGAGCGGACTGAGCTCAAATAGGAGATCTGTTTGTATAAACCATCAGTTTCCTTTATCGTACTGACGGTCCAGACGCATAATTATATTTGGGCAATAGTATTAGTAAACAATAAATACTTGAATATTTCAGGCCCATATTAATAAACACTACTCAAACTGGATAAGCTCTTAAATATTAGTTTGCCTTCTTCATTTTCCAGTGCAATCATTATATCTTGAGGTGACTGGCTCTTGAGTAGTTTATTAACACGGATCTAAAAGTGAACGGTCCGAGTGCATACCTCTGCTGGTAGTAGGGGTCATAGGGCACCTGCGGTGCGGGCGTGTAGGCGACCGCGTCGGCCGGGTGCGGCGGCGCGTGGGACACGTGCGGCGTGTGGGACGCGTGCGGCGCATGGGCCGCGTGAGGCGCGTGAGGCGCGTGAGACGCGTGCGGCGTGTGGGACGCGTGCGGCGTGTGGGTCGCGTGTGGCGCGTGCGGCGTGTGGGAAACATGCGGTGCGTGGGGCGGCGGCGCCACGTAGGCGGCCGCGGCCGGCTCGCTTGCTTCGCTCGGGCGCGCGTAGCGCTCGCGATACCTGTCCGCATTAACACTTCGTTACACAAACATTTAGAAAATCATAATTTTTATTTATTTACTTTTACAAGTTACAGTTACATAAACCAGTCAAAAGAACAATGGTAAAAAGAAGCAATTCACAATCACGTCTAGTCTGTAGTTTTGAGACCTGTATTACAGACAATAATGAATATCTCCGATTCTTTATGATGTGATGGGTGTGATAGAATGATGGAATATATTGAATATTATACTTAATTAAAATATAACTTTTTTTCCATAAAAAATGAATATAACTAAATAGAAATACCTACTTTCGTCTACACTTCCTTTTGCAACGTCCACTAGCAATTTGAAATAAAGAAATGGATTATTTTAGGAGCTAAATAATTCAAGGTGTACAAAAATTTACCTATCGAAGTAAAATCTGACCACTTCTGATGCAAAATTAATTGATAAATTGTCTTAAACTAAAGCAAGTTACATTACTCAGTAGAGTTACTTTAATTACGGTATAGTACTCATTACCATTATTTAAATGGAAACTCAAAAATTTCTAGTGTGTCAAATTTATTCATTTGATGGTTTGGCGATTAAGAACCAAGCCTTTAATATTATAAACTATCTGTGCCCCGCGGTTTCACCCGCACGAAAGGTTTTTATACAACTACTTCACATCCGATTCCAATGAAACAAAGCCTATATGTAGCTCCAGGCTAAGCTTAATCTACCTGTGAAAACCGCATGACAATCGGTTCAGTAGATGCAGAGATTATCGCGAACAGCAGACAGACAGAAAAGAATTTTAAAAACTTTTTTTTTGGCTTGGTTACTCTTCATTTATCATCCCTCTCAGTTTTAGGTAAAAATATTCAATGTACAGAATCGCGGATTCTACTCTTTTATTATAGTATAGATAAGTATTTTAATAATAGTTATAAGAGTATAGTTGTCACATTGTAAACTACATTTTATTAGTTTGTTTGTTTTTGTATTAATTATGATTTTTCTTATTATTATTATTTATTTATAGACTAGCAGCTTTCGCTAATGCGCCTATATCTACACTTGTGTTATTCAATTCATTGCTCCCTTTCTACTCTCCCGTTGATTTTTCTTATATACCTGTCCCTCTCTCTGTCTCTATCTCCTCTATCTCTGTCTCTGTCGCGCTCGCGGTCTTTGTCCCGCTCCCTCTCTCCGCGGCTCCGGTGGCGGTGTTTATAGTCTCGCTCCTCGTCAGACCACCTCGTGTTGCTGTCGCTGTGCTCAATATCTTTGTAGCGGGCGTACGATAACTCCTAAACAAAATCCAAGATATTACCTTCAACATTTATAACTAAACAGCTGTTGTTAGCCTAACAACACATCAATCAAAAACTTCTGGCCTATTCAAATAAAATATGATAATATTAACTATCCTAAATTTCAAGAGTTTAAAAATTTACACTACTTATAATAACATATAGCATAACTTCTGGCAACTGCTGTCACAAACTGCCTTTTTGCAAAAAAAAAGAACTATTGGATATAAGAAGTAAGAACATACCTTCTCAGTTATTTTAGTGTCTTCCAACCGTTTGGTAAGGGAGGCATCTACTTTTAGCAGACGCACATCTTCTACAGGAGGCGGGACATGCGCTGGCTTCACTGGAATGGCCGGAGGTTGTGGTTTCTTTTCCACTGTACGATCCTCATACATTTCCTGGCACCTCTTACCAAACGGGTCATGGAACACATCCAGTACCTAAAGTGTAAGTTGAATTTTTAATAATGTTGGTTTACTAACAACATTAGGATTAAAATAAAATCAAACTTAAGTAACAGTATTGTTACATACCTGACCCATAACTGATTTTCCATTGTATTTCTCTACACATATCTTTGTATATTTAACATCTTGGAACACTACTCGAGCAAAACCTAAATGTCTGTTTGTCACTGGATGATAGAAAATGTTTAATTCTTCACAGGGCCCAACTTTGTTCATCATATCGGACAAGAAGGCTTTATCAATATTGTCATTCAAATTTCCTATTGTTATTTCCAACTGTGGAGGTATGCCCACATAGTTTTTATCTATTTTAAATCTAAAAGAATACAGTACATAAAATAAATATAAATTCGATTAATATAATTCAAATTATTTATCTCGTATTCATTACTAATTTTAGCTAAATTATAAAATGGACATAGTAAAATAAGAAAGCAACTATAGTTTAAAAAAAAGATCCATTCAAAAGTCCCGCCATTATAATGTCAATTTGTTAATGTTGGCAGCAGTTGGCAGCACTGTGCTTGTCTAATGCCACAATCATGACAATAAAAACAAAACATACCTAACCAATATTTTGTAAAATAATTTTACTTTGACTAGGTTTTCTGAGCTTCAAATATAATATTTATATTATATTTTAACTAAGCATAATATACACATTTTTTTCTTTCAGAAGTGTGAAAAAGATGTTTCATGTTGTTATCAATACCAATTAGAAATTTTGACAATACTAAAATGTTATTAGACTATTAAGAGATGTTTAAATTACGATATATTTGATGAAAAATAACATAGTTCATCAGTTTGTACTAATGAACTCTGATAATACACTACTTAAGCAACAAGACTTACAAAAAAATAACAACTTATGCTACCAATGCATTGGTTAGTGGGATCGGTTAACATATTAGTGAGTGTAATAATACCTAGGAACAGGTAAGTCTGCAGGCTCTAGCCTGTTCCAAATCCTTGACAGCTGAGATCTGGGGTCTCTCAATTGTACTGTTGGATAAGTGGAATCCCCAGGAACGCAGCCATCATATCTATAAAGCTTTGTTGCTCCTTTCACAAGAAACGGGTCCATGAGTAATTTATAGTTTTTGGGCGGTTTGTGAGGTCCCGCATTGTGTCCAGGTGTTTTATGCTCCATTCTTCCATTCATTCTGAAAGAAAAAGCGTTATTTGATGTCTAATAAACCATAACCTCAACTTTTATATTTTTTTGCTTCTGTAGTCACATTTTGACTATAAGAAACGTAATGATGATACCAGGACCTGAAAAAAGCAAAATTATTAGAGAAAACACATCATTGTGAAGTAGAAACGGACCTGGTATATTTATAAAGCAATAAGTATGTAAGAACTACAATTTTTCGCTCTTTGACGTTTATTGATAGTACGGCGCAAGCTCATTTTAATATTACGTTTGAGATCCACTTTTAACTTAGAATATAATAGATAACTTGAATTCCACTTAAATATCGCGAATATTCGACAAAATTACAAAAAAGTCGCTCTCTCCATGGTGACGGATAGCGACTGAAGCTATGTATACATGTGTGCGTGGACTGTGCAGTGTGTGAAATGTATATGACGTAGTAACTAGTATGCTGCGTTTGTGGAAAGTCAAAGTACCGTAGCTTGTGTGGTGTGCGTGTTTGTGTGAAGAAATGTTTAACACTGTGAAGCTTTTTGTCGCAATTTTAACAAAATAGTTTGTACTATTGTTTTGTTTGTAGTTTGAACATTCCAAAATGCATCTAAAAAATGCATTTCGATGTAAGTAACTTCAGAAGAAGAATCAACATATGAATTGGCTGTATGGACTAAGTCTCCTTTGCCATCCCCAAAAGAGGTAAACTATACAAAATTAACAAAAAAATTAAAACCGACTTCCAAAAACACAAAACAAAAAACTAAAAATAACAAAATACCGATTTAATCCAACAGACAAAAATACACGTACTTAATACTATTATTGGTTTGTGCTACCACTTTTCGATTTGAATTCGGTGCCAAGCCCGCTTACGTCTGCCCACTCGGGTTGTACAGTTCACGACGAGCTCGTGGCGGGAGTGGACTTAGCAGATTCCGTGACTTAGCCCATCTACCTATTCACGACCTACTCCATACTTGGCTTGTCACCGACTTTATATCGAAAAGTGGTAGCACAAACCAATAATAGTATTAAGTACGTGTATTTTTGTCTGTTGGATTAAATCGGTATTTTGTTATTTTTAGTTTTTTGTTTTGTGTTTTTGGAAGTCGGTTTAATTTTTTTGTTAATTTTTTTTTTCTTGCTTTTTAGTGAGTCGGTATGTAATTTATCTAAGTTACAGTAGCCTAATGTCAACTGCTCATCACCTTTTACAAAATATTGCTTTTCCCGATCCAGGGACGTTAATTTTTGAGGAGTTCTCCTGGTACATCACCATCAGTTCCACTTCACCATATACATTGTGACGAACATAAATTTTTTAGAATTCACATTAAAGTTAACGAATCGGAATCTGTGAAATACCTATTATTTAGTAGTTCCGATGACCATTTGTGATCTTCATCATCAGTTCCACATCTTCAAATTTTACTTTCCAAAAGCAAATAAACGATTTACTGTAAAAAATATTCAAATCGCCATAGCTGTGCCCATAATTTTTGAAGAGTTCCCTCGATTTCTCCAAGATCCCATTATTAGATCCCGATTTGGTGGCAATGGGACCTAATTGGGAGTATACCCTTTCAAACAAAAAAATAATTTTCGAAATCGGTCCAACCGTCTTCGAGTAATCGGCGAACATACATAAAAAAAAACATACATACAATCGAATGCATAACCTCCTCCTTTTTGGAAGTCGGTTAAAAAAGTCTATATTGTTATGGGAAAAGACGGGGAAAAGGGAATTTTGGCGGCATTTGAGCTAAATGGATGTTTTATTTTTTGTTTTACAAATTAATTTTTCATATTTATATTGTGTAAACGTGGTGAAAGTGATCCATTAGTGATGAGTGTGTAAACAGTGAAATAAAATGAGATGGGGGGATTTTATCGTTATACCATAGGTATAATTTCCTACAGAGCATCCCATTAAGTTCCAATTGTGAATAATTGCTTCCAAAAGTTACGGTAAAGCATCGAAATGCATCTCACCAATGTAAATAACTTCAGAAGAAAAAATTACAACCGCATTGGCTGTATGAACTTAGATTCCTTTGCCTTCTCCAAAAGGAGTAAAAAACAAAAAAACCGTTTCTACTTCCTAATGTTGCAGTGTTGCCATAGCTGGTGATTTTTCACAAGATCTGGTGAATTGGAGGTGTTGCTGGTGATTTGGTGAAAAATTTTTAGAATATTTCAAAAACTGGTGATTTCCTAGGTATATAATAAGTAGGTAGGTCTGTTGACTGAGAAATAGCGCTGCTGCTTTATGGGAACATATAATAAAACATGAATAAAAATAAAAATAGAGAGTGTTTCCGTAAAAATGATCATGAGTTAATTAATTTAATGTGTTTTAATAACAATAGTTCATAAGATAGATATACTTAAGAAATTTGAATAAGCATTATTAGTTTAGTACCTAATTATTAGTACCCAACTTGTGTACCAACACCATGTTACTTTTTTGTTTTGGTTAAATAAATAAATGATAGTACTAACAAAATTGATCCGTGTTTGGTCGAAATTAATGAAATTTATGATTATTGTATAAAAAATTTCTAGTGTCTGAATTATTTTATGTTGTTATTTTTTTTTGTTACTCATTTGTTTATTTTCTTTTAACCAAAGTTTGTTATAAGTAGGAATTCTACTATTGATTATTATTGATTTGTACAGACGGGCTATTTATTTTTAGAGGAAATATAAAAAGATTTGAAGAATAAAATCTTTGTTTAAAATTTCAAAAATATTTTAGTTATCAGTTATCTCTAGATGTAGTATCTATAGGTTATAGCTTATTGGCCTCTTATAACGTTGCCACATATAAGCACCGTCCCAATTTTTTTTTCTTAAATTTTTCAAAATTATTTTATATTTTTTTAATTCTTGCATTGTGCCTTGCGACCATATTAATACATAGAATTGAACTTCATTCAGTCTTTACAAAAATTCTGTGTTATTTTTGTGTTATAATAACACAATAGGGCAAAAAAATTTGTGTTTTCTTAGATCATCATTTGGTGAATTTCAATTTTTCCTCTGGCAACCTTGTAATGTTCTCTAACGTCTGTATTGTATTGTCTATGGTTCCTAATTTCGTATCCTTCATGTTCGACTTTTGGCGGGATTTTTAGCAGAGTGGACGTCAGTTTTATTTCTTTGTTTTGCAAATTAGTTTATCCTTATCGTGGTTAATATTGTGTGAATATGGTGGACTTTGCATAATAGTGATCCATTAGTAATGAACAGTGTACGAAAACAGTGAAGTAGGGCGTTCGCCGGGAGGTTATCGTTTTTCTATACAACTTCCCACAGAGCGTCCTATTAAGGTTCAACTGCGAAGATTTGCTGCCAAAAGTTCCGGTAAAGCATCGAAATGCATCTCACCAATGCATTTCGATGTAAATAACTTCAGAAGAAGAAATATACCACTGAATTGGCTATATGGACTTAGTTTCCTTCTGCCTTCCCAGAAAGGGGTAAACTTCACCAAAAAAAAAAATCCTTCTTGTTCTTAGCACGAGTGATTACCTTCTCTCTGGTTCTTAGGGTTACGTTACGTCATAGAATTTTGTGAATTTCTAGGTTTTCAGGTAGGTAACGATTTGCGAATAGCTTTTTTTGACGTTATAATTTTAATATGGTTTCTCTAGAATAAACTAATATCACTTATTTCAGAAAAATGGCTGATAAAGTTGTCCCTGTGGTCAGGGCTGAGGAGGTTGCGGAGCCTGAAGAGGAGGACTTGGTGGACCCTCAGGAAGAGCTAAAGGTGAATTTACTGATATTAAATGCTAATGAAGGGTATGTCTCTAAAAAAAGGGTTGTCGAGAGAGACTATTCTTTTGCTGTAAATGGGAGGGGGTCCTGTAGAAAGAAATGAGTTCTTTCACATCATACATTTGT
Source organism: Zygaena filipendulae (assembly GCA_907165275.2). Lineage (NCBI taxonomy): Eukaryota > Metazoa > Arthropoda > Insecta > Lepidoptera > Zygaenidae > Zygaena > Zygaena filipendulae. The sequence continues at coordinate 3,810,072 of OU015668.1, forward strand.
ATTTGTTGATAGTACCGTTGGTGTAGTGGTAACTGACTGCTACGCCGAGGGTAGCGGGTTTGATCTTCGCATCAACATGAAACATTGTTTACTCTGAGCCTGTGTCTAATATGCCTCGGCCCACAAGGTTCCATGGTTGTATCCATTTGGATTTTTTCCATATGGATCCCTATGATGATGATTTATTTACTTACGTATTTGCAACAAAAAGTATATAAGTATTATATCAGGTGTCCGCTAGCCTTATTACTCTGTCTCTGCTTAGTTAAGGACCAGGTTGGTGTTGTATCATAATCTCCAAGCAATATTATTATAAATAACTAAAGTTCATAAACAAGATAAAGTGGTTAGGTGGAAGGTTAGGTCTGTTTAATTCTGCTAATTCCTGTGTTATTAATGTCTGGCTAAAAGTCATCAGTAAGCCAATCAGTTCATTAGCCTTGGAATGTCTTGAGTATTCCACTGCTCTAGACTAGTTTTACATATTTCGTCTATCTAGATGCCTGAATACATTGACAGTATAGAGTTGTACATTGACCTGTTAATACATTAACAGCTAATGAAGCTTTCTACAGGTATAGGCACCGTTTGTTGAACCAGTGGATAACTTAACTGTGGAATAATATTATATCAAAATAATGTTGAGAAGTGGCTCAAAAAATTAAGGTTTTTGTTTGTTTTGTTCAATTGTAGTTAAAATCGATATACCTATGTATGTTCTAGATATCTATAGTTTTCATAGTAATTTATAATAGTTTTTTTAATTGAGTAAACTTTAAATCATGTGGTTAGTCTATTGCTCCTAAAAATATCCTTCATTAGATTTGTTGATATTTGATATGGAAATAAATAAAAATAGTTGTTGCTGCCAAGGAGTTGTTTAAAGCACATTTAATGGCAAAACTCAATTCATGTAAATAATTTTAAATTTAATTTTTATTTCAGGAACAATGTAGCCAAAAGCCTGATGCCCAAAATATGTGGTCTAAATACCAACAGTGCAATGATCGTGTGAACTCTCGCTCAAACACTGCAGAGACATGTGAGGAAGAACTCATTGATTACCTGCACGTTGTTGACCATTGTGTCACTAAAGACCTATTCAAAAGGCTAAAGTAATATTTTGAAGAAGTTATAAAAAACGCACCCTAATTTAATTCCAGCAAAGCGTAGTTCAGTATGTTTCAGTAGATAATAATTTTTATTTATCATGCCCAACATAGTGTTGCCGCAATTTATTTATAATTGTAAATAAATAAAATCATTTAATTTTTTTTTTTTAAAGAAACCCAACATTAAAATATAAAATCTTTTATTATGTACACCACTTATTAAATATTGAATTTGGAATCATTAAAGAAATCACAAATAACAATTGTATGACGTTGCCAAACAAAGAATTTCAACTGGTATTATTAAAAAAAATCACATGAATTAGGTATACTTTACTAAAATAAGAATTAAAATGTAATAAAACAATAATGGCACAAGAAGTAAAAAAATATAATTATTAAACATAATAAAATAATTTTATGTAGAGCTTACATACAAATTAGTCAAAAACAAAATGTGATATTATGTTATCAACAATAAAGAGCATATTATAATATAAAAAAAAAAAAATAAACACATAGCAGGCTTTGGTACAAAACAGAGGTACGTTTTCTACTATGGAAAATCAAAGATACCTGGGGTTGCAAAGTTTCGTACTTTTTATTTTTCTATGCATTGGACAGTTTATTATCATCTATTTTTTTATTTAATTTGTGACAATCCAACTTCCAATCAACTGTCACAGCAGTATAATCTAATAAAAGCATTTTTCAATTCTAATAATAACATAGTAAGAATATAGTGACTCTAAATTCGAATCTTGCTAGAACTATTATCATATTGTAGGTTGGAATATTACAATCGCTTATAAAAAGATACACCATTTCATTGAGTATCAAAAGCTTAATGACTGATGATGCTACAGTATCCCCAGTTACGATGACGATAGTGTCAACTTTTCCAGATGACCTAATTATAATAAATTCATGTTCACTGATGATACTAGCAACACCAGTTTACTAATACCGCCTTATTACAAGTCGTCAATCCAGTACCACGAATCCAGATGAACTAACTGGCGCCGACTTGCAGTACGTTGAAGCATATCTCACAAACCCTCTGCGGCTTATTCATCCCGAATTTAAGGATAGGCACGTCCTGGCTCGAACATTTGTTGCATAGCATGCGACCGCAATGGCGACTGCAATTATAAAAAGCGTTACTTCACTATGTATCAAAAATAAACATGCCTTCGGTTTATGCTCCAAAAACAATCTTATTATAAAATACTAGATGTGCCACGCGGTTTCACCTGCCAGCCACGTTAATTTCGGAGTTCCCGCGGAAATATTTGTAGACGCGTCTTATAAGACGTGTTCCTACACTATAAGATGAGTCCAATGGTCGCGGCCTACGCTGGTATCTGTCCTGACTATCAGCCGCGAGTCGCGACCGCAAGTCGCGTGTGTTTCTCACATTAAACATCCATAGAAATAGAGAAACGTACGGGCATTAGAAGTATCCTATTCTCTACCACACTACACGATGATTATTTTATGTTAAAGTTCGTGACTCGTTCGAAGGCTGCGCGATCACATCTTTTACTCAGTATGTTTTCGGAATCTGTAGATCGTATCCGGTGGTATATCCTCACCAGTGGTGCTTGCGCATGGTGAGTGTGAACTTGGTGGCGCACTCTTGGCACAAGTCGCTCTCCGCCCACGGGGCCTCGGCCGGCAGCGCGTCCAGCAGCCGGTGCAGGAGCTGCTTGGTCGCCACCTGTTATACACATTACAAAGTGCAAAAAAAAAACGGTACTTATTCTCCAAGTCTTGGTAACTGTCGTTTGGTTACACATTATTTTACTAGGTTAGAATCTACTCAACCTGTCGGTGTCGCTCGTTTTTTATCCGTGAAATTTTAATTAAATCTACCTATTTAACCTATTTACAAATGTTAAATTCCCTCTGTGACGTGAGGTTTGCTCACCCCTAGGCCAATAACGAATATGTTCTTAATTAATTCATAGGACACTTTTTACCCCAGATCTCCAGGGATAATACTGAAATTTACGCGGGCGAAGGTGTGGGGAATAGCTTGTGGCGTGACCACGTGATGCGTTAACGATCATAGACTGTCAACTTGCCTAAGGAGGGCGGAGGCAGCTATTGACAGCAATAAGTTGGCAGTCAGGTGTGTGTTATATTTGTATTTACCTGGTAGTTGAATATGGACACGCCGTCCTTGTTCTCCTGCGCGAGGCAGGCGCCGGCGCGCACGAGCACGCGGCACATGGCGCCCTGCCCGTTCATGTAGGCGAGCAGCAGCGGCGTGTTGCCCTGCGGCCGGCCACACCGAGCACAGGTTACTTGCGTTAATGTTAATAGAGAACACCCAACAAGCTAGTTACTAGGGTTTTACCCGCGGTAATTTTGGAGTTCCCGCGGGAATTCCGGTTTACAATTATATAGTTGACACAAATAACGTGGCTTTCTATGGGTAAAAGAAATTTCAAAATCGGTTCAGTAGATTCCGATATTACCCCTTACAACCTCACAAATTCACAAACTCATGAACTTTACCTTTATAGGATATCAGTAAGATGTCAAATTGTAAAAATTGTGAGATTGTAAAAGATTGGCATTGAAGAGGTATTTATGTGCACCCCGACATACTAGGTTAGGTTTGAACTGTGACCACAACAGAGTCAAATGGTAGCGATGACACCGATTTATCATGTGCGAGCTCCCACCACCACGCTTTTTCTCAGAATTTCACAATATTACCGTTATTTTACAAAGTAACCGTTTTTCCAATTTTACGGTGACATATACAAGCCAAAATATCATATATCTAGTAAAATATATTCTCTAGTTAACTAATTAATATAGTTTCACTCACATTGAGATCAGTCTTGTTGATTGGATAGTCAGGCATGAATTCTAAGAATATTTCGCAAATTGTTGCGGCGTTGTCCTTTTTGCACCAACACAGTTCGTGTAATGGATTTCGACCTGAAATAGTTTCATAAGTTATCAAAATATCCTATATGATATGGCAGGCGTCGCGTCGTTGATTACATACAGAGCGATATTGAATAGATTAAATTACGTGTAGGTATTGAATTAGCGTTCATTATCATGTACTCAATAATATTTCCGGGACATTATTTATTTATTTATTTAAAAGTTACACCAATATAGTAAACACTAACACAATGAAAAAAACAAATGAGCATCAAATAATAGGCCAAGTGTCACTATACTGACAGGTGCAAACTGCATCCGATTTACAAATAAAATTTATACTAAGTATTTGAGTATAAAATTTGGAAAATAAATAAGAAATATTTCGGACGCTTTTGGCAGTAACCAAAAGCTAGGTTCTTTCGCGTAACGGTGTGCTATAGTAAAAATACTGGCGCATCTCACTCACCCTTGTTGTTGACGGCGGCGGCGTCCACGTCGCTCTCGGCAAGCAGCGCGCGCGCCGCGGCCGCGTGCCCCTCGCGCGCCGCCACGTGCAGCGCGTTGTCGCCGGCCGCGTCCAGCGCGCCGCACTCCGCGCCGCCGCCCAGCAGCGCGGACACGATGCACGCGTGCCCACTGCGCGCCGCCACGTGCAGCGCGGTGCTCCTGGCGACCGCGGCGAAAAAAAAAACAAATTGCAAGCTTATATGGGGATGATGACTACTTTTGAAAATCAAAATTCTAATTAGTCCGTCAGTCCGTTAAGCGTGGCTTTGATTTGTGTTTCGTTGCAACGTTCCGTTTCACAAAATTAAAAATTGAATATTTTAGAAACTACTGATAATTTTTTAGTAAATCTTTCACGATAATGCTTTTCTAAGGCTCTATTTTTGAAATATTGACACAATTTCTTATTATAAATTTCATGCAAGTACCCTAATGGGGTTAATTATTATGCTTTCACGCCCAATCATCGTGAAATTTCACGAACACGCTGTCAGGGACATAGGGTACGATTAATATAATTTCTATATCTTCTATCATACTTATAATAAAACTGTAGAGAGGTCAATTCTGTACATTGAATATATTATATTCAAAATTAATATTGGAGGATGAATGGTGATCGATACTGATGCCAAAAATGCACTCAGTAAATTTTTTGTCTGTCTGTCTGTCTGTCTGTATGTGCACGCATGGGTCAAAAACTACGGAAGGGATTTTAACCAAACTTGGTAACGATTGTAGTATACTCCTGGGCAGGTTAAAGGCTATATAACATAACGCTAAGACGCATAGGAGCTGAGCAGTGACTATATAAATTTGAAGCAAGTCGGATGAAAATGCGCTTTCGAGCTCTTATCTCAATCACGCAAAAACGGCTGAACGGATTTGAATGAAATTTGGCATGCACGTTGTCATGGGTATAGGGAAGGACATAGAGTACTTTTTATCCCGGAATTCCCGCGGGAACTCCGAAATTACCGCGGGTGAAACCTCGGGGCACAGTCTATACTAATATTATAAAGAGGTAAAGTTTGTGAGTTTGTGACATTGTAAGGGGTAATCTCTGGATCTACTGAACCGATTTTGAAAATTCTTTCACCTATAGGAAGCTACGGTAGCCCTGAGTGACATAGAGAAATTCCCACGAGAACTCCAAAATAAACCGCGGGGGACGGCTAGTAAGTATTAGTATATTATTAGTAATATGGTGTATAAGACATGCTGACTTGTGCGCGTCCCTGTCGTTGGGCCTGGCGCCGGCGAGCAGCAGGCTGCGCAGGAGCACCTCGTTGCCGGCGGCGGCCGCCAGGTGCAGCGGCGGCGCCAGCGACGCGTCCTGCACGCGCGAGTTCACGTCCACGTCCACCGACAGCAGGAACATCACGCTCTCCATGTCGCACTTCTGGATCGCCACGTGCAGGAAGTTGCGCCCCTTCTTGTCCACCTGCGACACCCCCCCCCACAGACTTAATGGAACGTATATATTAAACTAGGGGCAATGTAAGCGGGCGCCCCACGGTGGCCAAGGGGTAAGGGGGCTGTGCTCACAACTACTCAGTGGCTAGTCGTGGGAAGGTACGAAGTTGGTGATGGACGAAGAGTGTCGCTTCTCAACACACTGGTAGATAGATTTGTGTGCGTGCGTGCGTGCGTGCGTGCTCGACCTGTTCTGCGGCGGAGGGGTTCTTCTCGAGTATCGCCTGCGCGGCCTTGTTGTTGCGCGCGGTGAGCGCCGCGGCGAAGGGCGTCACGCCGCGCGAGTCGCGCGCCGCCAGGTCCGCGCCCGGCTGCGCCAGCAGCAGCGAGATTATGCCCGCGTGCTGGTTCTCTATGGCGATGTGCAGCGGCGTCTTGCCCTCCGCGTCCCTGCTGTTGATGTTGGCGCCGTGCTCCAGCAGCGTCTGGCACCGATACACACACCATCGTAATCACTACATATAATTTCTCCGTCGCGTCCATCTATCTGTCTGTTCGCGATAAACTCGGAAACTATTGAACCGATTCTCATGCCGTTTTCACCAATAGCACAGATCAATAGATAGAGTAGGTAACGTATGAGAAAGTTTTAGGTATATATAAGGTCAAGGTTTTGTGTGAACTGGTTAAAATAACAATCATTGTTAGAGGTGTCGGAACAAGTGCATTAAATTTTGCATTAATACACCTTGTCAGGGGCACAGAAGACATAGGGTACTTTTTGTCCCGGAATTCCTGCGGGAAATCGGAAATTAACGCAAGTGAAACCGCGGGCACAGATAATATAATACTATATATACCTACTAGCACTGGCGTTCCTTCCATACAAGCCCAAAAGCCCAGCCTGCCTGCCTGAAGCGCTTGCTTGTAGAGTATCAAATATTTTAATACGTATAGGACCTAGGTCAAATTTTTTTTTTGTAAATATAGTTATTATTTTAAGTTTTCCATAAATTTTATTATAATTAGTATATACAGTATACTTTATTTATACTCATTAAAACATTGGTATTATGTGGCAAGTGTTTTGGTTAGGCAAAACAGGCTTTTGTTCTCCGCAGTTTCACCCGCGTTAGTTTCGGCGATAACCTTGGAATTAACGCGAGCGGAACCGCCAGGAGCCGCTAGTAAATAAATAATAAATACAGTCCCAGTGAGGCGAGGCAATGGTGCTCAGCTCACCTGTATGACGTCGGAGAGCCCCCAGGTGCAGCACAGGTGCAGCGGCGCCTGCTTCTCGGCGGCCACGTCCGCGCCCGCGCCGCCCGGGCCCTCGCGCCGCGCCGACTCCACGTCGCACCCGGACCGGATCAGGAACGTCGCCAGCGACTCCTTGTTCTCGTCTATTGCCCTGGTACATTACATACAACAACTGTGTGTGATCGTGAGAATAATAATAATAATAATAATAATAATAATCTTATTTATTTACAGACAAACTAACAGCATTATATTATTATTTCGATTAACTATGATCACGATGATGTGTACATGTACATGCATGTCAATTCGATATGCACATCATTGGAAGTGTTAATGTACAAAGATTTGTGATAAAAGCAACAAATTTTTGGGTACACTGATTCAAACTTTCCTACCTTGTATACACATACAAGCATAAATAAAAAGCATAGATTTTTTTTTCTTATTTTTTTTTTTGATTTTTTTTTCTGTAATATTGCACGTGTATTTGTTGTTCGCGGTTCTACTTGCGCGGTGGATTTAATTTTCAAACTTGTCATAACTGTAATAAATTGTCGTAGTGAGAGTGATTCAATCTCTTACTTGTGCAACAAAGTCTGCAAGCAACCATCTGGCCCCGGCCCCCAGCAATCCGCGTCTGCGCCATTCCTTACTAAGATCTGATTTAAAAATAAATGATCAAAATTATACTGAAGAGACGAGCCAGAAACTCTTGTTGCGCTTTTCAAAGTTACCAGCATTCAATATAAATGTAAAATAATAATGAATTAGTGAAAATAAACGAATAACCGTACACTGGCGACCTCCTCCTGTCCGGAGTCGAGCGCGGCCCACAGCGGCGGCACGCCGTGCGCGTCCAGCCGGCTCATGTCGACGCCGCGCACGCACAGCGCCTCCACCACCAGCCCCAGCCGGCAGTGGATCGCGAGCTGCAGCGGCGTCTCGCCCGCCTCCGTCCTGCCCGCCGCACGACAACACATTGACAATCTTTAATGGGGATGTTGACTACTTTTGAAAATCAAAATTCTAATTAGTCCATCATTTAGAAAATAAAAAAACAATAGACACGTATTTTTTGCTTTTTCAAATAAATTAAAATATACAGAGATAAAGCGCATTAAAGTTTAGGGTGAGGGGGTCGTGACGTCACTAACCGCTAAAACCGCCATACAAACTGTCAGAATAGTGACGTCACGCGAAATTTCAACTCAATATATCGCCGTTATTTTTTGATTACGTAAAAAAAGAAAAAATACGTGTCCAATATTTTTTAATAATCTACAAGACGGAATAAAAAATAAAAATTAGTCAACATGCCTATTCTTTCTTTCTTCTTCGTATTGGTTTTCGCATATATCTAATGCATTTAGCCAGTTTCAAATAAAATAAGTTAGTTAAATACACAAATTAGCGTTTAGCATCGTTGCACGATTTGAACTTGTAGGCCATGGTGCTGAATAAGTGAATAGACTACAAGAACTTTTTCGGAGCTCTTGGAGGATACCGAAGAAATCGGCTCGAGATGTCATTTATCTTCTTAAACACACTAAAAAATGTCACTGTGAAAATTATTGTCCAATACAGCATCTTATAACACAACAAAATCCATTTTTAACCATTTTTTATTGACACGAAAATAAATGACCGAACCGCCATCTTGGATTCCCGCCAAAAAACTCCAAAATCTTTAATTCTTCATTAATATTAATTATCACTATATAATAGTGATGGGCAATATACAAAGACATAATGGGGAATAGGCATGACGGTAATTAGTTTTCTATAGCGGTACCGATTGAAGATTGTCAACTTTGGGTGCCCGATCTGCTAAGCCGCACCAGTTCCCCGACCGGGAACCGGACGCAAAAGCCGTTCGTGTGCGGCCGGGCTTGTGGATGCTGTTTGTATAACTGTTATGTTATTTTTATTGACGTCAAAAAGAATCACACATAAAATGATACACACTAAACAACACCCATACTCAGACTTCAGAGTAAGCGCCAATAATGCTTGCCCTGATGCGGGGATCGAACCCACGACACGACTGCCCGGGGTGGCAGTCACTTACCTTACCACTGCACCAACGATGGTGTAAACAGTTAACGGAGGAAGGGAAAGATATCTCACAGCGCGTCCATGTCTGCGCCGTGGTCGAGCAGGTAGATGGCAGTCTTGGAGTCCTCCACGACGATGGCCTGGTGCAGCAGCGTGAGCCCCTTGCCGTTGCGGATGTTGGGGTCCGCGCCGCCCTCCACCAGCGGCGCCACCAACCCCTTGTGGCCTGCACCCAGAGAGGAAATAATAAACTACAGAGACAATGTAGGCGAGGCAGGCGCGCCACGGTTGTAAAGAAAGTATTAGCAAATGCTCATCTGTCCCGAAACTTTCTTTGCTGGTATTTTTTTAAATATTCCACGCGTATAAAACAAACAAAAAACAATAGTGATCATCAGAGTAAACAGATCAAAACGTTAACCTAGCTGTAAGTTTTCCGAAATAATAAAAAAAAATAGAAAATCTCAACAAAACCTAAACGAACGGTCCTTACGTTACGTCAATAAACGTTTTTGTGCGTGATGAATAGTTTTGCTTAGGAAAATCATCGGTGCCATCGGTTGGTTATTTGTACTAAACTGAGTTGATATCCCTTCTGTCTGTTCTGTGGGCATGGCGACCTGCAGCGCCACTCCGGGCGATACGCGACGCACCTTCAGTGAGCGCGAGGCTGAGCGGCGTGTCGCCCTCCGAGTTCTTGAGGTTGAGGTTGGGCACGAGGCTCACGTTGGAGCGGTCGGCGGCGGGCAGCTCGCCGCGCTCCACCTGCCGCTTGTGCTCGATGATGGCCAGCACCGCGCCCTCGTGGTTGTTCAACACCGCCAGGTGGAGGGGCGTTTGTCTAACGAGGCAACGCAACTTTTACTATTTACAATTTTATATACTAAGAATGTTACGGAAGGATAAGTCGGAACTACCGATTTTTATAACACAGCTTTGATTCCGACTTCGGCTCTGACACTTTTAAATCGGAAGTTTTAATCAGAGGTTAGTGTAAATGTGTGTGTTCAAGATTAGTTCATCGCGGTTAAAGTTGTGTAAATTGGCATAATAGTGTTTGAACACAATGACGAACAGTTTGTGGAAATAAGATCAAACGGGGCGTTCGCCGAAAGGTAGTCGTTTCACTATACAACCTCCAACCCACAACATTTAAAAGGTCCATATAAGTATTGAAATGCATTTCACTGCAATGAGAATGAACGACAGTGTACATAGTAACGAAAGAAAAACATTATAAATATGACTTGGTATTTACATATTTATTCCTCTGCCTTCTTCGAAAGGAGTAAATTTTACACAAAAACATGTGTGGAGGTCGAGCGTCAGTCACCTGTAGACGGTGTCGTCGTGTTCGCCGTACGCGGTCTGCAGGTTGGGGCGCGCGCCCTGCTCGAGCAGCGCGGCGGCGAGGCGCGCCAGCCCGTTCGCGCAGGCGGCGTGCAGCGCCGTCAGCCCCGCCTCGTTGGCGTGGTTCAGCTCGCCGCCCAGGTGCGCCGTCAAGAACACGCCCGAGTCCTGACCGTACCACACAAACACACACACACTCTTACCGCCGCACTCAGAGTCGACTTTAATGATTACTTAGTTAACTATAGATTTTTAAAACAAAAATGCTGCAATCAGACAAGTTTAAAAAATTAATGTTAATTGGCATTTAACTAATTAAGTTACATCTCGTTAAATGCTGATTAACATTAATTTACTGAACGTCTCTCATTGCGGCAGTTTTGTTTTAAAAATCTATACTTAACTAAGTAATCATTAAAGTCGACTCTGAGTGCGGCCGTTAGACAATACCAAAGTTAGTGACCGACACGATAATAAGAGTGAACTACTCGTTGAAGCGAAGGCGGCCGATTCCTAGCCGTACACACACGCATGCATGCACGCAGGCACACACACGCACACACACGCACACACACGCACACACACACACACACACACACACACACACGAGAAAAAATGTAGTAAGTTTTTGCGGCATTAACTTTTTATGTTAATTCTAACTGATGAGAAACCCAAAAACTTTGAATTTACATTGAAGCAGCAGTGCATTAAAATAGATGATGTTTTAAACCGGTCTCAGTTAAAAATTTAAAATTTATAGAGCACTGTACATTGTAGTAAAACAGTAACGTCACAACTAGCATTGGTCATTCGTCTAGTTCTTAACTATATCTTATAACGAGATAAGGACCACATACATCAATTTAATCATTTATGGAATTTTGATCAATACATAAATCACCAATTTGGACGAAAAAAATCGGAAACTAACCTCAAACCAGCCCTGGGTCAATATGTGCAGGAGGCTATCCCCGTTGGTGGAATACACGGGATTCGGTTGGCATCCCTTCTCCAACAACTTGGCGGCGAAACTCCTCTCTACCACGTGTTCGGTCTTCCCCTCGACCGGGTCCTCTGTGAAGGCGTTTTTATTCGTAACGGGCGTGTCGAAGGGGTTGGAGCCGTTCATGACGAGAGTCTCGCTCGACGAGATCGACGCGCGCCTATCGTCGACGAGCGCGTAGTACAGGGGCGGATGCTCCTCGGACACAGTGCGAAGGTTCGTGTCCAGGGACGGCTGCTTGAGTAAAAGATCGAATATCCTTTGGTTTCTGGCTATCACCGCTTGGTGGAGAGGAGTACTGTGAAGGAAAGCCATGTTGAAATTACCTATTATATACATACATATATATTCAACTGAACCTTCATAACACTGCTGTACAGACTACAGTCGACCAGAGTCTGTGTCTGTCATTGCAATTTGTTTTTCACGTAAAAAATAATGCCACGCGAATAAGAAAATAATGTGATATTTGCAAAGTCGATAATAATTAGTTTGGTCAAACATCAATTTGGAATGACGTCTAAACTATTATAGTGAACGAACTTAGATTAACCTAAACATATACCTACATACACTCGCTGATTCATAGTTAACTATAATCGTGACGTCGACATTGGATTTTCCAATACACAAACAATTAGTCAAAGATTTCTCAGAGATTGGAAGTGCATATCATTTATGCGAATAATAGTCTATAGTTACAGCGTACTTACAATCCTTTTCTGTTCTGTCTGTTGATATCGGCGCCTTTAGTAACCATACACTCGGCGATCTCAGTCATTTGCTCCATGGTGTGTTCGTCGCACGAGCTTGAAGTCAAAGCTGCTATCAAATGAAGCGCCGTGTCACCCTCCTCTCTATAGAAAAAAAAAAAAATTGAGTAACAATTCTCTATTGTATTTTTTATGAGGACACATAGGTGCGGGATTGCGAAACGTCATGTCATGAAATATGATAAACTTCGGGGAGTTTACAGAGTAGAGGATTGCCATACCGAGTAAGTTTTAATGATTACAAACAAACCCCACAAGGCTGCGCTTCCAGTCATGTTTGGACTTTTTGGAGAGAGATACTAAAACAATATCATACCACTAGAGCACCACGTCAATGTTTGTTACGTTAAAGTAGCGCACGATATGCGCGGGAAGTGGGCTGTAGACAGTGTCACCTATATTCAGGATTCACGACGCTTGACAAAGTTATATCCAAGTGAGGCACAAATGCACAATGCACGAGTGATTTTATTCAAAACACAAATTGTCTCTTACAATTAATGCGCTTTTAAAACATTTTCACGTGCCCCTGCACCAGTGCACTAGGCAGGCTGCAATAAGAGAGGAATGGCAGCGTACTGTTAAACGTGTCTCCAGTACTAATTCTTTATTGATGTCCACATCCACTCTACCAACTGAACAGTAATAATAGAGATATGAAACCAGCTTTAACGAGTGTCAAGCGAAAATAGCGGCTCGCGTTAAACTTTCAACTCACTTGGTAGTTAGATTGGGGTCGGCACCGTTCTCCACCAGGAATTTAGCGGAGAACACGTCCCTGGCGTCGATGGCGCGGTGCAGCAGCGTGCGGCCGCGCGGGCCGCGCGCGTCCGCGTCCGCGTTGTGCTGCAGCAGCGTCGCGGCGATGGACGAGCTTCGCCCGCGCAGTGCCAGCTCCAGGGGTAGCTCGCCGCGCGGCGACATCGAGTTCACTATTTCCAGCAGCTGCAGCAAAATCGCAGTTTGATTTGTTTTGCCATAGGCGATCGTCCTAATAACTTGCATGTGCAAGTTATATAGTTAGAAATCCTTCAAATAGTAGATATAAATGTGTAACCTCGTGAATATGTTTAAACTTTTGGTCCTCAATAGGCATAAACGGCTGAACAGATTAAAATGCGGTACCTACACAAAAATAATGTAGGTATATTCCAAAATCCGAATGAACACATCGGGTACTTATATCTCGAAATTGTTCTCGAAAAACTCCCTTATTACTAATAACTATAATATGTAGTCATGCATATTATACCTATATCCCCTTGTGCTATGAACGGGCCTATTCTGCTAACAAATTCGATATTTAGAATCTTTTGTGCCAAAAATTAAACATAATTCAAAAGCGGTATTTGTCCTCAAAGGACATCCCACAGGAGCCAATTTTTCTTGTAAACCGGTCTCACAGGTTCGCGACAGGGTACTTACGAAGACAAAGGAATAACATTGTCAATTTAATTCTATATCTTTTAGCTTGTTACTGTTATCGTGTTTTATATCCGGGATTTCCGAGGAGGTATATCGAATTACTTGCAAGTAACAAACCAAACTGCACGAGCTGTATCGCGTGTTTTCAGATAATAGGGAGGTATTCTACAACACACACTTATTGAATCGAGGGCGGTTAATGATTTGGCCAGTAGCCAGATATAGTTTTATATTATGTACCTACTTATTTTACGTTATTAGGTTACCAAACAGATAATAAATCTAGGTAAAAAGGTTGAGAGGTTAAATATCTGTAACAATTTGAATTTTTTTTATCAAGTTTATTCATCCGCAAAAGTTCTCAACGTAGCTAGTGACTATATTTTAATCTTATTTTGCGCTAAGTATTGCCTGCGAAATTCATTCGAGTGAGACAGCTTATATTTTAAGCTGTCTCACTCGAATGAATATCACAAATGCCTAAGGAAGTTTTAGACGTACCGTAATAAAAAGTAGCTCTACAAATAAAATAAGTAATAGGTACTTCAAATTTCTTGAACTATCATCTATTATCTATCAAATACGCAGATCCATTCTGGATTTCTGCAGGTGTATCTATTCTTATACGAGCAAACAAATTATTTTTTCGTATCTATAGTTAAAACAATTCATTATGGATTTTTTTCCAGGAAATAATAATTGGTAAGTAAAACTACATAGATTAAAATAGAAATAACTCATGTCACGGGTTTTACACACCATCAACCGATTCCGATATACGTTATATAGTCCTTTATTCCAAACAAATAGTAAAGAAAACGTCTCTGATGATATAATTCGCAGGTTTAATTATAATCAAGTTCATGACAAACATATCAGTGATCAACGAGGGCAGTCACAAGTTGACCAAATAATTATAAAACAATGAACGCCAAATATAGCGCATCAACATGCGCCCCACGCACGCACGCATCTATGTAGCATGGTGCATTATAAATGAACGCTTTCACGGTTACACAATTAATACTGTGTTAACAAATTTTTGTACCGAAGCGAACGTTATAGTTAATTTACAAAGTCTCGAGAGCTGCGCCGAAGGACAGTATTGGATTGTCGCAACAATACAACAACAGAAAATAACATCGAGTTGTTGCTCAAGCTGCACTTGGTGAGGTTGAATCGATGTATAACAATAGCTATTGATTAAAAATAATATGTTTTTTTTTCTAGAACCTCTCTAAACTATGAACTAGTAATAATCACAATCTTAAGAATAAATTAACTGTGTAGGTAGGTATAATGTGAGTCTAGCAAAATCGCGATTTTAGTGGAATAGAAATTTCCATAAGTGCCTGAATTTTTATCTCCCAAGAACAGTTTTAGGAGATTAGTAAGTGCACCGTCAAGGGTTGTAATCTCTTGCTCAGCAGTTAGGATGCCATCGCTTTTAGATTTATACATATAGTCAGAAAATTATATAAGGGCTCAGGTTGCTCTGTGACGTTTAATCTAAGTTTAGTCCAGTATGATAAAAACATTTTTTTATGTTGAGTTTTTCAAAATGGATTACTTACTGCATGAGGTAAAAACCTAAGATTTCCTATAGTAAATTCTCGCGAAAGTTAAAGTAAAACAGAGATATTTAAAACATAGTTAATTATAGGTTTTAATTGAAATTAGAATATCATTAGTCCTACGCGGTAAGCAAGCTACTAAAGTAACATATAAGTATACATAGGTAGGTACTACGTAAGATCAATGAGTGTATAGTGTATACCCACAGTTGTACAGTGTACACGTCAAGGTCGACCAATTTACTATTCCACAAGATAAATTGGAATTATTTCTCCTCGTAGAGGTAGGTCTCCTTCATCAAATTAACTGGATAAATACGTACCATACAAAGAAGACGATGATTATGGTCTAAATTAGTAATTTATTATTTAGATTTCGATTGCGATTGAGATTTTCGTCCTCAACGTCACGCCGTGCTACAGCTGTTTATAGCACGTTCTTTTTTAATCTACAATTTTCACACCCCGGAAACCAGCCTATTATGCTCTACGATCCTTCCGTGTAATATTTCACATGGGTTCCTGTGTCGTTTGCCTCTTAGAACGTCCTCTACCTGAGCGGTATAAATCCTCCTTAGAGAGGACTCTCTTGTTTCTTTTCATCAATTGGCGTTTTTAGATAAAAACTCACATAATCAATCAATCGATGAACGCAACTTGTTATAGTCGAGTAGGAACATTATTTAAATATGGTTACGTGTTTCGTTACGTTTGATCGAGAGCTCGCTTCGTGTGTGTCATAATACTATAACATAGTTGAAGTCCTTGAGAGCCAGAGCACCAGTATCGACTACAATACAGCTTGCTTGAGCTCGCTAGTTGGAAGTTGGAACTACAGACTCAGAGCTCTCTCGCTCAGACTGCGGCCGGCCTTATAATAGCGAACACGAATGTGACTAGCTCTTGGGCGAGTGTATTTAGCGTAAAGATAACAACGCACGTGTTGATCGACGATTACAGTGGAATATTGTGTTTTACTTCTCGTGTGTTAAAGTGTATTTTTGAAGCCTTTCTGCATCGCGAAGGTTGACGTCTCCAAAGATCTGTTGTTATTGGTAAATGAATGATTGTATTACTCACTGCCTTTTTAATATTTATTCAGACGGTGTTTATAAGAAATTAATAATAGGAGATTCGAGTTTTGAACTTATTCTCAGGTTTATTCTCACCAGAAGATTGAAAAATCTGTCCATAAAAAGCAAATAATCGACTGATTGTACGATGATACATATAATGGTTTTTGAAATAAATAAATAAATAAATAAATTTTTTTTTAGTGAGTGGCGCTGATGTGTAATAACTACTAAGTACGATCCAGATCGTACTTAATCGTTTCAAAGACAGTCTAGTATTTCTTAATACTAGATACAGTCCCGGTGCTCATTTACGATCATCAAATAAGAATTTATTAATTAGTTGCATACATAGAAAATGAAAGTATACCGAAATTTATTATCTCACATTATTACGGGATGGGTTAATTAGCAAACAAATTAATTCTAATCAGAGATTTGCGAGTGAAGACACCTACGAGTAGATAGGTATTCCTTAAGCAATTATATTTACATAAATAAAAATTGTATAATGTTCATTAGATAATGGTTTTTGTAGACTACTGAACTATTATTATATACTTAATTATAGCCTTGGCTTGCAGTTTCACCCGCGTGAGTTTCAAAATTCCTGCAGGAACTCCAAAATAGTCTGACTTACCGCCGCACTCAGAGTCGACTTTAATGATTACTTAGTTAAGTATAGATTTTTAAAACAAAACTGCCGCAATCAGACAAGTTTAATAAATTAATGTTAATTGACATTTAACTAATTAAGATACATCTCATTAAATGCCAATTAACAATAATTTCGTTTTAAAAATCTATACTTCTAAGTAATCATTAAAGTCGACTCTGAGTGCGGTGGTTACTTTTTAAACCTTCCCTGAACTTCCACAAATATTTCAAGATCAAAATTAGCCAAATCGGTTCAGCCATTTTCGAGTTTTAGCGAGACAAACGAACAGCAATTCATTTTTATATATAAAGACTAGCTGTCCCGCGCGGTTTCACCCGCCATAATTTCGGAGTTCCCGCGGAATTGTTATATACAAACTTTGCCCCCCTTTTTCACCCCCTTAAGGGTAGAATTTCGGAAAATCCTTTCTTATCGGATGCCTACGTCACACAAAAAACACACCCTCTAAGCTACAGGTCTCTACGATCAGCGGTTTAGTCTGTTCGTTGATCCGTCAGTCAGGACAAAGCATTTTATATTATGAGCATTGAGCATTTTATATAGATGAGCTTCAATAATATTTCATAAAAATGTTCTCGAATATCCTCCCACCGTCCTCCTTATCTTAATAATAATATAAAGGTATCATCATACTGGTTTTAATTATAAGGTCAACGCACTCCTTACAAAAACATAAGCTGTATAAGTTTTATGCAAAATATCATCATATAATATCAATCTAACAACTAGATGTTGCCCGTGGTTTTACACGTATTTTAACGCATGTTTTAAGATTATCTCAGAAAGTTTCTTAACCTATAATTCAATTTAAACATGTTTCGTTCCGTCCAGTAACATTTGCGGGATGCCCGTTCAAACAAACAGACAAACATGTCAAAAATGCGCCTTCAGCTACACCCCCTAACTTACTTTTTTAATAATGACCAATACACAGATGCAAATATTTCCAATATAAATACACCTTATTATTTCCAATATAATACTTAAATGGCCGACGAAGGTAAAAACGTGTTTTATTTTGAAATCAATATCAACACTTTATTCGCTAACGCGGGCGCGGTCTTTAGTGACACTTAAGAGCGATCTCAAATCCAAAATATATAAATAAATAAATATTTTCTAGTTCATCTATAGTTCTATACTAATATTATAAAGAGCAAAAGTTTGTGAGTTTGTGACGTTTTAGGGGGCAATCTCTGGATCTACTGAACCGATTTTGAAAATTCTTTCACTTATAGGAAGTAATAATAGTCCTAGGGTAGGGTCACTTATAGGGTAGGGTCCTAATAGTGGCATAGGGTACTTTTTATTCTGGAATTCCCGCGGAAACTCGGAATTTCCCGCGGGTAAAACTAAGAAGGAACAGCTATCTCTGAATCAACTGAACCAATTTTGAGAATTCTTTCACTTATAGGAATCTACAGTGATCCTGAGTGACATAGGGTATTTTTTATTCCGGAATTTCCGCGGGAACTCCGGAGTTTGTGAGTTCGTGTGTTTGTAAGATTGTAGGGGGCAGTGGCGAAGGGTGAAATATTGAGAGAGGGAAGCCGGAAATCTTCTTTAATTTCAACTTATTTAACTATTAACTGTTCCCCACGGTTTCACCTGCGATAAGTTCCGGAGTTACCGCGGGAATTCCGGTATAAAAAGTCCTTCCCTGTATCCCTGACAACGTTCTCAATTACGGAGAGAGATGTTGCGTCTGAAGGGAAGCCGGTGGGAATCGGCTTCTATGGTACCTTCGCCACTGGTAGGGGGTAATCTCTGGATCTACTGAACCGATTTTAAAAATTCTTTCACTTATTAGAAGCTACAGTGATCCTGAGTGTCATACTCTTTATCTCGGAATTTCCGCGGGAACTCCGAAATTACCGCGGGTGAAACCGCGGGGGTCAGCTAGTACCTACATAAGGGTCAAATTAAGTATACAGTGAGGTCGATCTCCTATAGATTTTATGTCCATTTCCTAGCTAAATGCATAGTTATTAACGATATTATGAGATAACGTTATGTAGGTAAGTATTATATTATTATCTGGGACGATAACAACTGCGTTTAGATTTACATACATATTTATTTCTTTAATAGTACATTGTTATCCTAGGGGTGAAAGTAACTTATTTAGTCCCGAGACGGGGTTTGGCGCCCGAGCGTAGCGAGGGCGCTAATAGATCGAGGGACTAAATAAGTCTTTCTCCCGAGGGTAACACTGTGCTTTTCATTACGAATGCAAGGAAAGTCAAAATAAAAATAGGAATTAGCTAAAGAAAAAATGAGTGAAGATCGGATAGTCGCTTGACACTTTCCCACCTATTTCTTTTTCTTTGGCCGGCTAGCTATTCAGCCAGTATTTTTTTATTTACATTGTGGCGACCTAAAAAAAATGTTTTCTTTAATTATTAAGTATTAATTAAAGAAAATAAAAAAATATAAATAGGAATTAGCTTAAGAAAAAGTGAGTGAATTTTATTTTAACTAATACCTACTTAAACTTTACGTTATTTTAATTTTACATCGCGCTGGCTGTATAGAAAGTTGAAACATGGTTCAATAGAAATGTGAAAATAGACCTAGTTTTTTTTTAATAATTTGACAGTTGTCAGTTGAAAGCGATTCTCCCTAGGGCTGAAAAGGGTTACTTTCAACCCGCTTCTCAGGCAACTTCAGACCTACTTTCCGAGTATGAGTAATGAAAATATAATTAAAGCGAACGTGTCTAAAGTATGGATAAAAATAGTGATTAAAATTTTGAAAAGCAATGTTTCATATAGTATTGAGAACACTAGGACAATTTTAAACCAATAAGCGTTATTAAAAAACTTATATAAATAAATATAGAAACAGACAAAGAGGGTTGCAACAAGATCTAAAAGATATAGAAATAGATAGATTCGAGTATAGTTCTTAGTTTGACTTTATGAACGAGTACCTATATCATGGAAAACGATTCGATTGAAATTTGAAATAATTTACTTCATACTTGATACATACTTGATACTTCATATATGAAAATACTATTTCATAATTTTATCGTTAACTTAATAGTGTTGTCTTGGTCTTAATTTATTTGACAAATTTTTTTTCCAAATGTACCTACCTACATATGTAGAGCAGCTCAGTGAGTAGGTACTCGCATACCGAAGCTTTGGCTCATCATAGCCACTCGCGTCTCGCCCGCACTAATTACACAAACACACGCGTGACGTCACAAAAATCTGTATCTGGTACTCTTATCCTGATAAGATATAAATTTTGCTCTTAAGGTAGAACTTCAGGCTAGGTTTTCATACGAATTTTAATCGTATAAATATTTTCTTTAGTTACAGTTGCTATTTTACAATATTATACTTACCTTAATTACAAAATACTAATATTTCTTCTTATCTCGCAAAATACGTGTGATTTGGATGGTCTTGTGACACCCTACGCGTTTATGATGGAAATAACAGGAAATAACGAAAATGCGATGGCTAAGAAGCAGTATGCTTAGATGGTAGATCTATATTTTAAAGTAGACGTCATAGATGTTATTATGATGTGAATCACCCTAACTATAAGTGTCGTTACTGCCTATAGTGACTGCATATTCTTATTCAATAAAACCACGACAGAAAACATTATTTGACGCATTAATTTTTACTTATTATTCATCATATTATTGTGATTCAGTTCAGTCGTCTAAGACTAGTCGATTGGGTCATTACATGAGCTGGTATAGTTACCAATGTTCACGCAATAAATATAGGCTTTTAAGCAATAAGGCCGTGTTGCCTGTATTCCCCATCATATATTTTATTTTCTGTTCCTGGTGACAATAAATAACACTTGTTTGTTTGTTATATTCTTTGCTAGCTGTTTCCGCGGTTTCACCCACGTTAATTTTTAAGTTCCCGTAGGAATTTCGGGGTTAAAAAGTACCTTATGTCTCTTTCTGTACCCCTGACAACGTGTTCGCAAAATTTGACGATTACCAGTTGAACCGTTAAGGCGTGAAGGCGTAACAAACAAACACACTTTCGCATTTAGGGTTGACTTGGATTTTCGCGGTAATTTCGAAGCTCTCGCGGGAATTCTGGGATAAAAAGTACCTTAAACCACTCAGGATCACTGTAGCTTTTATAAGTGAATTTTTAAAATCGGTTCAGTAGATCCAGAGATTACACCCTACAATCTCACAAACACACGAACTCCTAAACTCAGGAGTTCCCGCGGGAATACCGGAATAAAAAGTACCCTATGACACTCAGGATCATTGTAGCTTCCTATAAGTGAAAGAATTTTCAAAATCGGTTCAGTAAATCCAGAGATTACCCCCTATAACGTCACAAACTCACAAACCCACAAACTTTTCCTCTTTCTAATATTAGTATAAATATAGATTTCATACACAGAACAAAAGTTTCAGTTAATTTGCTTACGCGAATGAAGTAAAATGTGCGTCTCTACGTAGAGCCTTTGCTCACTTAGTATTTTATTTAATGTACAGCTGACAGCTCTTTAATCTTTATTTTGCACTGAGTACACTCTACATCGACAAGTTTCAAGGGATCAAACCTGGCTTACCTACTCTAGCAGTTAAGAGTGTTTAGAACTTCAATGTACCTACTCATACTCAAGCAAAAACAAATATGGCATTAAGCATAAACTGTGTTTTATTACTTATTGTTAGTCATTGATAATTCTAAAAATACTGTAGATACAATATAGTAAAATTAAACATGCAGTAGCATGCCATAAATTCTGCATCAGTAGTATGTGTTGGTTGTACTTGTATGCGGGTCAAGCACATAAAATCCATGTTTTAATGTTTTTCTCGTCTAACGCATTCGACATTATGGTAGTTGTGTAAAACAATTTAGTGTCATTTTCATCACGCAGCACGCACCCCTCTCTTTATAGAGTCTAAAGTTAAAACTCTAACCGCCGCACTCAGAGTCGACTTTAATGATTACTTAGTTAAGTATAGATTTTTAAAACAAAACTGCCGCAATCAGACAAGTTTAATAAATTAATGTTAATTGTCATTTAATGAGATGTAACTTACCGCCGCACTCAGAGTCGACTTTAATGATTACTTAGTTAAGTATAGATTTTTAAAACAAAACTGCCGCAATCAGACAAGTTTAATAAATTAATGTTAATTGGCATTTAACTAATTAAGTTACATCTCATTAAATGCCAAATTAACATTAATTTACTGAACGTCTCTGATTGCGGCAGTTTTGTTTTAAAAATCTATACTTAACTAAGTAATCATTAAAGTCGACTCTGAGTGCGGCCATTAACTAGTTAAATGCCAATTAACATTAATTTACTGAACGTCTCTGATTGCGGCAGTTTTGTTTTAAAAATCTATACTTAACTAAGTAATCATTAAAGTCGACTCTGAGTGCGGCGGTAAAGTTTAGACTTACCTAACGGCCGCACTGAGAGTAGTTTTAATTATTACTTAATGTTAATTGGCATTTAATTAAATTTAACTTAATTATTTAAATGCCAATTAACATTAATTTAATTAACGTCTCTGAATGCGGCAGGTTTTGTTTTAAAAATCTTTACTTAAAATTAAGTATAATTAAAACGTGCGTCCGTAAGACCATCCTCAGAACAAGAAAGTAGTTATTTAAGTTATTCAACTATTTGAAAAGACAGTAAAATAATAAACATATCTATTACCGACTGCATGCAAACCAAAGTCTGTATTTTAATCTGTTCAATTCTTCTTAACTATACGCAATAAAGTTTGACGTATTTTTCATTTTCGATTACAAAATTTCTTTCGAAAGGTTTATATGTTTGTGGTCCTATTGATAATAAATTAAAAAAAAAATCTTACTGTTGCATCTCAATCAAATACATACCTAGTATATTTAATATTGCAAATAATATTCGTCTCATTAAATACTTACGCATCGTTTTTTTTTTTTACAATCCGTTCAGTAGATTCGGAGATTATCGCGAACAGACAGACAGACAGAAAAGAATTTTAAAAACTTTTTTTTTGTAGTTGGTTACTCTTCTTTTATCGCCCCCTGTCAATTTTCGTTAAAAATATTCAACGTACAGACGCGGATTCTACTCTTTTATTTAGTATAGATAGATATTGTTTATCTATTACTATTGACTCTACAGTCTACACCTACATAGTATTTATACAGAGCAGCCGCAATGACAGGATAGGTAGGTACTCAGGTAGGTACACCGTTCATCTCAAAATGCATGCTAAACACGTCTCGCCTCATGAGTCAGTAGTTAGTACACAATTCTAGGTAATGAAATAACTAAGCCAAAGCACTGAGCATTATTTTTCTTTCAAAATAATTTTGGTAAATACTCATTACCATAATATTAACAACAAGACAAATTTATACTAACGCGCGCATTACAGGACAGTTAAAAGGTAAGCAGAGTTAATCCATGACTCGTTCGAATTGCAAAAAATACGCTTGCGGAGGTACAAAAAGGTATAAATACTAGGGAGTATTTTTAAACAACTTCCAAAAAGGAGTAGGCTCTGTGTTCGGCTGTAGGTATGTATATTTTTTTTTATCTCGAGCTTCTGGCGAGAGAACTCAAAAATAACGCAAAACGGGAACCGTCAGCGTCTGCATAAGACATGGTTTGACATGCAACTTTTCTCTCATTCTGAGGTTAGTCCATTTTTATGATTAGATATTTGACCTCAGTCAAATATCTAATCATAAAAATGGAATAAAAAAAAATAAAGAAGGATCTAATCCATCTGCAGCCCAAACCCTTGGGAGTTATTGCAGTGATACTTTTCTGCAGCGGTACATTTGCGTCACTTTTGTTTTAGGTATAAGTACATACATGATTAGGTACATGTAGTTTGTAAAACGCGTATCTTGTGTAAATAGGTAATAAATTATTACAACGTCATGATTGATATTATTTTTGTAAGCCACGATGACGTCATGAAACTATATTTGATATCTATATATAACTATATTTGTCAACATTTGATATCGTAAAACTAAATAACGTAGGTTTTGATGACACAAAAAAACAACAATGAATGATAAATACTTACACTACAATATAATTAAGTTATTGGTGTAACCTCTACAACCAAACCACAAACTATGTTGAATACTACCATAATATCGTGTTCCAATGAATGGTTGTTAGTTTTCTAACTAAGACAATAGAAATAAGTATTTTTACAAGCCCTGAGAAGAGAATTTTCCAAGGTTTTGGTTTTATTTTTGTTTGGATAGTGATTTGACACGTTTAGACTGTAAAAACTGTAAACGAGTAAAAAGCTATTAAAAACTGTGAACGAGTAACTTTATCAAAAACTTACTGTTTCCCCGCGGTAATTTCGGAGTTCCCGGGGGAATTCCGGGTTACAATATAACCTATGACACTCATAAAATCACGAGGCTTTCTATTGATAAAAGAATTTTCAAAATCGGTTCATAAGATCCAGAGATTACTCCCTACGTCACAAACTCACAAACTTTACCTCTTTATAATATTAGTATAGATAACGCGATGTCATATTTTCGATGAACTGCACGAACCGTCCAAAGATAGTTGAAACATTTTCGCACGATACGAAACGTGTTTAACGTAATATTTTTGATTATGGTTTTGTTTTGGTAGATACATTCCGAGATAGCGCGATCGGCCCCCCTGATTTGATAATTTCACGTACTAGTTACAATTTGGCCACCCAACGAAACAGTGTAAAAAGTTACCTAACTTTTAATTTTATCACTGCACTTGCATTTCGTAACAGTCAAACTGGTTAATCTTAGGACAAGGTCATTTGTAAACGAATTTCTATTTAAGTTCACGCATCAGAAATACCTGACGTAATACTTAAGTATTATTTATAATACCCAAATATATATTTAATTTAACAGACACTTACAATTTTCATGTAAAATATACCTTTAATGTACTCGTAAATAAACAAACCGTGGCAATGGAAAGTTAACGATTGAATAATAAACGGCCACAAGTAAAAATCAAGTCAAAGTTCAATGGTTCAAATTGATACGGGAGATTTACACAAAACATACATAGTAGTAAGTTTGCTAATATTAGATACGAATAAATAACTGGATACAATCAACCGCAGTAGGTACTTTTATTATCTGTTATTATAACTACGAATGCCAAATCAGACAATCCATAAACAAATTATTCACAAAAAATTTAAAACCGACTTCCAAAAACACAAATCTAAAAAAGCTAAAAATAACAAAATATAACCGATTGTCTAGTCAGTACTGCCAACTCGACGTAGTGTTGCCAACACGTATAAAGATGTAAAGTTTTTAAGTTTAGATGTAGAGGAAAACCTCTGGAACTAATGAACCGATTCTAAAAATTCTTTGAAATTCCTTGAAAGGAAGCTACAGTATCACCAAGCAGTGCCGCGCCTACCACCATGGTCAAAAATAATAAATAATGAGACAAATAGAAAAATCCCTATTCTTTTGAACTGCAGTGTGTGTTGATTGTTGAAATCTCTAATTTGCCCTCGCGGCGCCTCTAGTCCCTGGCGCCCGTGTGTGATGCACACATTGCACATAGGGCAAGGCCCTGTCCTTGAGTAAATACATACAAAGGGACGCCGATAAGCAATAACATGTTAACCCACAAAACAAAGTTATTGATACAGAACGCTTTATTAAGAGTTATAGAACGTTTTTTAATTATATGTTTACCTTATTACATTGTTTAAATACCAAAAAATTGTTGAACATAAAAAAATGATGACACAAAATGGCACTATCATTTTAAAACATGTTTTACTCAAAATTTCTCCAGTGTGGGTTAACACACTATTGCTTATCTATGTATGTCCAAAGGATACTTTATAGTTTATATTCTGAACCGAAGAGTTGCCGCAGGAAAATCGAAGGTCAAGGAGGAAGCAGGAAGTGTGAACAACAGCTAGTCTATGATAAACAGTTTTTTACGAGAGATATGCGCGATCTAGCAATAATTATATTTCAGAAATACAAGCCCAAACTTCTTATTTCTTCTGAGCACAAGTATTGTGTATAGGTAGATGTCAAACAGAATGGTGCTAATTTT
This sequence comes from Zygaena filipendulae, assembly GCA_907165275.2. NCBI lineage: Eukaryota > Metazoa > Arthropoda > Insecta > Lepidoptera > Zygaenidae > Zygaena > Zygaena filipendulae. The sequence goes on from OU015668.1 coordinate 3,836,287, forward strand.
GCACTGTATGTGTCACATGTATTTGAAACGTAAAAGCAGTTTTAATTTTAAAAGCAACGTTGTTTGCACATTAGCAACTACCTACTCGCTTTGCAGCATTGGCGTACAAAGTGCACACCTCATCGAGTAGTTTGCCGATTTTAGGTTGAACAACGCCGCACAAATCTCGTACGCACTTGTGAGTTATGATTGAAATCTGTCTACGCAGAGATAAGTCATCCGTTTAATACTGATTTTTTTTTTTTTTTTTTTGCAAGATCTATGTAATTAACAGTGTGTTCTACATTTATGTAGAACATTGTTACTATTACGTAATTAGCTTTTTTTAAATTTATTGATGATTGTGATGACATGCTTCTTAAATTCGGAAATGCCGTAGCACATATCTTACATTTTAAATTCGTATAACATATTCATATTATATATGTATTATAGTATTTAGACTGTTCCCCGCAGATTCACTCACGCGAATTTCAGGAATAAAAATGCCAGCTTAACTGACATCTACAATCCACTTACTCCCAATACTTATTTTCCTACCAAATTTCAGCTTTTAGGTCAAGTGGTTTTGGAAACTGATTAATGTCTTTCATTTGAAATCATAGGGTCGGTTTGGCTATCCAAACCATGGATTTCCCAAAAATTCTTTTCAATAAATACCTTGTTCTACAATTTATTTACCAAATTACACGGAAATCCATTTACCTAGTACGAAGTTAAGATAACAAGTATGCACACACAAACAGAAAAATGGGAATTTTGACTCAATTATATTCCATTTAAAACATATTATATTGTCAATGACATTAAATACCTTTCTCAGCTTTACAAGCTGCTGGTTAGTGAATAACTTTGTTACGAGTATATAATTATGTATGTATTTTAATCACAGTAGCTGGTCATTTCTGCCCGACTCTATTGTGATTAGCATACAAATACCATCGATATCGAAGTTTAAAAAAAAACAGCGATCGACGTCAACGGACCCAGACGAACACACATGATTTGAATTTCTTGTTGCCAAAGTTCACGCTACCAAAAGGTCTCTTTCATATTTGCATATTATAGCGTGTAGATCTAGATAGGGAAACAAATGTGTATTAACATAATGTAGGGTATTGGTGGAGTTGTTACAGCATACCTATATTTATTTGTGCAAACATTAAATTTAATGCATGACAGGTATTGTTAAAAAAACATAAGGTCAGGAGGTAATAAATATTGTACATTTCTATGTCTCTTGTACCTTTGAGCATAGAATATTACAGTAGGTATCGTAACCGAAAGACACGCTATTAGCTTCAGCTGCCATACTCTTGTTTTGGTCTCACGTAAAATAAATTATCATAAAAATCTAATGATTCTTCGCGGGTAGGTACATCGGCGGCGGCGGCGGGTTATATTGTATTTTACCTGTCTGCAGTATATCGCTCTACATTCATTTTCTCGTGGAAGATGTCGGGGAGTGTCTCTTTTCTTTTCATCTAGTGGTAAAAAAATGGTTTGATATGGGTTTGATCACCCAATCATCGATGTATACGGTGGTGTCGGTATCGTATAATATGGAATTTGGCGATTCCATGTTAGATTATAAAGACGTCGCGCCCTTACCATTGAAAAACTAGAATTGAACATTATAATGTATCTATAATAAAAAATACATCAACCGACTTAAAAAAAATACAAAATGCAAAAGACTTCATCCGAAAGGGGATATAAAATTATTACTGGTACCTATGTCGTCGGTCGGTAGAATTCAAAAAAGATTTAATTGGTCCAAATTTCCAAGCCGGCTTCGATTAAGATTTCTTCAATTATTCACTCGAGGTCAATCGCAAATAAACACGTTTTCAACATCACATGGAGGATATTTAGCACCTCCAGATGTTAAATATTCTGAATGTCTATATAGTTTGCATCAGTCTACAGTTATCGACTGTATGTTTATTTATTTAGATGTTAAAATTGCGGATGACAGAAAAATAGATAAGAAAACAAAGAGCGTTTTTTAACGTGTTACGTCTGTGATATATCGGTACATTCAGTCAAGTAGTACAGATCCAATTAATTTAATTTAATCTGTAATATTTGTTTAACAATGTACAAGAAAATTTTGACAGAATCTGTTTAATTATACTGGTACAAAATCTTAACTCGATATTCGGGAGCACCTCAGACGAAATAACAAACAGACAAATATAATTATAATTATGTAGGTATTATTTGTTGGTTGACTTTTCTACAAGTACATATCTACCTATAGCACAGTAACTATCTTTATTAAGATCTACAGCCTAAATGAGTGCAATCACTCCAATAAATCGCCGTGTCGAACCCACTGATAGTTCTTGTATTGTTTACAGACGTACTTCATTGAGTGTTCAGCGAGTGCGGAACGATTGCTAACAAAAAAGAGAGGAGAAGAAACCGCATTGGTGACACAATCGCCACTTATTTGGGTCACCAACAGCTGTGTTTGCCCACGCAAAACGCACTCGAGAAGGATCAACGCGAGTCGAAACGACGAAATATAGTGAACATGGAGCAGTGCCTGTGGATGGCTAGCGCTGTTATTATATCTGCGTTTCTTCTTACAGGTTCGCACAATTTTAATAACACACATAATATGTGTGTGCGACAGTCTGAAACTGATTACACTAAAAAGACGGATTTGGTTGTAATTTTGCAGATAGGTTTTCCGATTTGTATCAGTATTTATGTTATAGCATAGGTATATTATTTGTTTTCGTCTTAGTGAATCAGAAAAATTCCGGAGAAATATCTCAGCATCTAAATGTGTGAAATCAAACACAAAAGTTTGTTTCAAAGGAATCAATAACGGTAGAAAATTAGTACAAGTTATTTCAGGACTGAAATAACATAATGGTCTAAGATCCCGCTATACAACGACCTTCACCGAGATGCTTATTTAATGAGACGTATTTTTTATGTTATTAAATATGCCAATAAATATATCCTATATGGGTTGCCTAACAAATTTCAGTCCAGAGTATTTTTAATTAATAATTTAATTTTTTTTTTTTTTAAACATTGCACCGGTGTGATTATTAAATAAATTTGATACCAATCGAAAGTTTGAAGCCCTTAGAATATGCAAACGTTAGGTTGCCTATTTTTTTCCGGTCACAACCACGGGTTGCCAGGTGTAAACAGGTAAATCTATACCTACTAGCATTTTGCAACGGTCTGATTATTGAATCAAACTTAGATAAAATGAAAGATTATTTCATAAGGAACACGGTGGTATAGGGTTGCCTGCGAAAAATCAGTCCCGAATTACGGTTGTCGAATTTTAAATAATAAAATATCGCTGCGAGTGAATGTGTGTGAGAGAGAGGTCCCAGACCAACCATCCCATGCGGTAGAAAAGGACGCGGCGTAGCAGCTGTTTAAAGTCCGCCCATTTAAAGAAGGAGAGTGCGCATTCACTCGCAGCGATATTTTATTATTTAAAATTCGACAACCGTAATTCGGGACTGATTTTTCGCAGGCAACCCTATACCACCGTGTTCCTTATGAAATAATCTTTCATTTTATCTAAGTTTGATTCAATAATCAGACCGTTGCAAAATGCTAGTAGGTATAGATTTACCTGTTTACACCTGGCAACCCGTGGTTGTGACCGGAAAAAAATAGGCAACCTAACGTTTGCATATTCTAAGGGCTTCAAACTTTCGATTGGTATCAAATTTATTTAATAATCACACCGGTGCAATGTTTAAAAAAATTTTTTTTTTAAATTATTAATTAAAAATACTCTGGACTGAAATTTGTTAGGCAACCCATATAGGATATATTTATTGGCATATTTAATAACATAAAAAATACGTCTCATTAAATAAGCATCTCGGTGAAGGTCGTTGTATAGCGGGATCCTATACTATAATATTTTTAATTACAACAATGCTTGCTAATATTAAGAACAAAATAAATGAAGTTCATACTCCCGGAAATTATACATTTGTATAATCCAACAAGGTTATTAACTAAGTACTAGCTGTTCACCCGCGTGAGTTTCGGAATGGGGATGTGGACTACTTTTGAAAATCAAAATTCTAATTAGTCCGTCAGTTAGAAAATAAAAAATCAATAGACACGTATTTTTTGCTTTTTCAAATAAATTAAAATATACAGAGATAAAGCGCATTAAAGTTTAGGGTGAGGGGCCGTGAAGTCACTAACCGCTAAAACTGCCATACAAACTGTCAGAATAGTGACGTCACGCGAAATTTCAACTCAATATATCGGCGTTATTTTTTGATTACGTAAAAAAAGAAAAAATACGTGTCCAATATTTTTTAATAATCTACAAGACGGACTAAAAAATAAAAATTAGTCAACATTGCAAAATGACATTCCATCAGAAACCATTTTTCTATGCCAAAAGTAGCCTAAGTTACTCCTTATAACATCAGCTATCTGCCAGTGGAAGTCCCATTAAAATCAGTCCCGCCCGTTTCACAGATGAGCCGGAACAAACAGATGTTTTTTTTTTTTTTTAATTTAAATACCGTATATATACTTTCATAATTTCATATGCATTTAGTGAAAAGCTGTTAATTTGGAATCACAAACACACTTCAATTTTATTTATATGTAAGTATAGAATATAGATTTTAAATAATATGAGATTTCCGGAACAACAACATTAGCTAGGAAATGTAGCTAACGTATCAATGTTAGTGAATGAGTAATGAAGGTTAAAAGGCGTTTTTGGGAAATAATATAGTACGCCTTAATTTTATTAATTATGTATGACATTGACGGTAACTTGGACAAGTAATTTATTTTAATGAATATGTAAAGCGAACAATGTCAGCTATTGAACAATTGGATAAGTTTAAAATCATTTATTTGTCTGCCTTAAAACACCACCAAACAAATCATATAATATCAGAGTAAATAAAGCAACAGGTGCCAATACAGCCACTAGTCTATAACCGGGTGTTGGATCACGAAAATAAAAGCATAAGGCATTGAATCTTCTGCCTAGTTCTACACAGTTTGAACCGGGTTCCCCAGTTTCATATATAGGTTGTTTTGAATCGCATTTTGCTTCACTACGATCGTAAAACACATACTGCGTCACCAGACGTGCAATCAATCCCCTTGTACCGTTGGAATAGTCTTTTAATTTGTCCCTGACCCATCTTTCCTTGTAGATCTCACTTAAACTCTCCACACCCCAAGCTACTTCGTTAAATATTAAAGGGAGATTTTTCAAATATAAAAGTTTAGGATTAAAATATTCTGGAAGAGTTATGTTTTGAATTTGTTTGTGTACCACGGGATTTAAGTCAATACCTTGTGACGCCAGGAACTTCAAATCTGTAATGTCTGGTGGTATTAGAAAGCTATCGGTTATGTCTTTGTGAAGAATAATTCCACAATAAAATTTAGTTTCAATAAGAAATGGTGTTCCAGGTGCGAAGTTACAGACCACTCTGACGTCACCATCAGCTCGTACACCATATGCGCAACCTATTTTATTGGTTTTTGCCCACAATAGTTGCGCAGTGTTATATGTGTTCCGATTTGTATGACCACATGCTACATCTTTTTCCTTTAAATTTTGTCCAGCACTCGAGAACCAAGTATAAATACATCCAATAATAGATTGAATGAAGCATTCGTGACGTGGTTTGCTGCAAACATAAATTCAGTAATTGTCATTAGTTTAAATTTTAGAGTAATAGATTCTAAAAAACTAAAGCAAAATTTATCAATATTAGGACGAGTACCATTTAGATGCTGGATTGATTTTAAAAGCATTTTTGCAACATTCATCGGCATTTTTGGTGCACTCCAATTGAGTCACCAAATTTTCTTCAAGGGCTGAACACGGCGCAGGCCCCGGTAGACATTGACGGAGCCACATCTCTGACATCTTTTCTAAATCAAAATCGTATATTATTTGATTCATATTAGCCGCTGACGGCAAATGGGCATATAACTGAGATTGACCTGTGGCAACACGATTTCTCATAGAATTTACAGTGTTAACTAAAGCAATTTGCTCCATATTTGAAGGTAATTTAACATAATAATCTTTGTAACACATCTTTGATATTACATTATCTGAATACAGACAAAGTGTATGATCTCCGTAACAAGGTTTGACTCCACACCATTTGTTGTATGTCCTTCGTACATTGACCGATGGAACTTTGTTATGTGAGTTATGATTACCCGGATCCCCATTTTGTATTATAACATTTTTAAGGTGACCAGTAAACAATCGAAAAACTTCTTTACTCTTCATTTTAATACCTAATTCACCATAAAGAAGAGGTAATTCCCAACAAGGGTATTTTTCAGGCACGTACCAAGTCTCTTCAGTCTGTAAATCTAGATTTGTTGTATTTTCTATTTCAGACACTGCCGGTTTCAAGTTAAAAAAATCTATGTATGGCAATTTATGTTTTACTTCTAATGATTCCTGATGTACTTGAGAGATGTTGTCTCTTAACTTTTCCTTGAAGTGGGACGTGGTTAAGTTAACTTCGACATACGACAAAGTGGTCTCCTCACTGTCATAATCGTATTGGTAACTATCAAAATGTTTTTGGGATATGTTATGTATGTATAGTTTTTTCTTAGTGAAGTTAGATGTTTTTCCTCTTAAAATAACTGTCAAGTTACTGGTATTAAAATGATTAGTAAGAGGGTATGGTGATTCATTTTCTTTGGCCATTTTTCTCTTTGGCGCAAGAACTGCGAAACTGTTATCAACTTCGTCATCTAATACAATATTATCATCGATCATAATATCATTCTGTTCAACTAGTGTTTCGTTGTAGGTAGATTTACTAAAAATTTCGCTTTCGGTTTGTGAATTTTCATTAAAAATAAAGTAGTCCTTACCAATACAATCGTACTCTTCAAGCTTCCAAGTAAGAATTAAAATATACAACTTGATCACATGAATAATCATATCGTAGCGTATCGATTATTTAATTTATATCTATCTATACACAAAAACGTAGCCCTCTAGATATTTCAAATTAAAGATAAATTATTAAAAATTTGTTTAATTCGGTATATCTACTTTCAATCTGTGTGTAGGTAATAAATAAACATTTGTGGATCGCAAACCAAATAAAATTGATAAGTGTAGTAAATAAATATGTGTACATAACAGATTACAGATTTGGGATCAATGACTTGTATTAATTTTTCATTATTATAAATTTTCGATATCAAGTGTCTAACAGGAATTGGTCATCTATACAAATATTATAAAGAGGTAAATTTTGTGAGGTTGTAGGGGGTAATTTCTGAATCTACGGAACCGATTTTTAAAAATCTTTTACCAAACGAAAGCCACGTTATTTGTGGGTGTCATATGCTATATTGTAACTCAGAATTTCCGCGAGAACTCCGAAATTACCGCGGGTGAAAACTGGTGTAACAATAAACTGTCCGCTTAATATGGCGTTAAAATTTGCTTTTTTATGTCTAATAGCTAAGTCAGAAACTTTGTGCACTTGGTCATAGATTTTAATGCAGTCTTAGATTTTTACTCCAAGGGAAAAAATATTTTGAGTTGTCTAATTATTAAATGGATAGTCAAATCAAGTAAGATTAAATAAAAAATGTTCTGATTTTCACTGTTCAGTCTGGATTTAGTATTTATCCGCATTGTACGATTTCCAAACTACAAACTTGAAGCGTGACTGTGAAATAAAATAGTGCAACACAAAACCATGTGTATTGCAATATGTCATATTTTAATGCCACCCGTGTGAATTTCGGCATTAAGTCTTTGTCCCTCAGTAAAAAATATCCTACACTCAGGGCTGCTGTAGCTTTCTATCAGAATATTAATTCAATATTAATTTAATGGTTCTGTAGTTCAGAATATTAATTTAATGGTTCTGTAGTTCTAGCTACAAGGAAACAAAAGTGTTGCTTTGTATGTTACTATAGAGGTTGGTTTTAAATATATTTCCAGGCGCGACATCGCTGCGATGCTACCAGTGCTACATCAACCCGCGCCCCGGCGAGTTCTACAACACGACGCCGCTGTGCGTCCACTTCGACTACTCCAGCAAGTATGTCGTCGAATGCCCCTTCTCCACCATGTGCATGAAACAGGAGTTACAACTTGACATACAAAATGGAGGTGCGTTGTCTATACTAATATTATAAAGAGGAAAGATTTGATTTTTTGTTTGTTTGTTTATTACGATTTAACTCAAAAACTACTGGACCGATTTCAAAATTCTTTCACCATTCGAAAGCTACATTATCCCTGGGTCTAATTTACCTAAGTAGGAAAGATAAATAACATATTATATAACATGGTAATACTGTGCTATGGAAACTTCTACTATACTCTTTTAAATAAAAATTTATTGAAATAGTTGTGATGGCAATGCGCATCACTATAGGATACAATATAAATTATTAATATCTATTTTTATTTATGTAGGTGATTAAAAATTAAATTAAAAAAGTTTATTTCTTATGAATTATGTTTATAATATTCCTCCTTTATTATACGTCTTTGATAATATTGTTCTAAAATTTCAGTGAAAATTAATGGTGTTCAACGTGACTGTGCGGTCCAAAAGTACGAGGGTCAAGAGTTAATAAACGGCAAATGGATTCCAACGACAGATATAAAAGAGCCGTACCAAGAGGGTTGCGAGACAGTGGACGTGAAGGGACAGAAAGGGCCTTCAACTAAGTTAGTATTATCAACGCAGCGCTTGGGATCAAACCCGATAAAAGCCTGCCGTTTTCGTATTTAAACCCGATATAAGACCGTAAAAGGCTGACTTTTATCGGGTGTAAGCCCAAGCACCGGGTTGATTGACCATCTGTAAAAATTGCAAACCGGGCGAAGCTGTGACAAAGGTTCCACGCACCGACCTAATTGATGTTTCAGTTCTGCATTTGTTTTCCCTCCAGGAAACAGGCGTGAGCCTAGCAAGGCAATCTTTTACTGTAATTGACAATTGTAATCTCTCGAAATTTTTTCGTCTTGCTTTAATTTTTATTATAAGTGTCAATGACAATTTTATAAAAACTTTCGATATTCACAAAAATATTGTAATACGCAACAATGGACCAAATTATACATATTTATCTCACGCCGTCAGACTAACACAACGAGCAATTTTTGAGGTCAAACAACAATTTTTAATATTATTATTGTGTGAGCATGATGTCATTAACCTTTTGTATCTGTTCACTATAACTAAGAACATTATAAAGGACAGCGGAATCAACGATTTATAAAAAATATATATTAATACCTACCTACTTAGTTCGGGCCGTAAACCATTGTCAATATAAATATTCGTTTGTGATATGTGAAGAGAAATTATAGGTTTATATTCTACCGCCGATTTCTTTTTCAATAAAATATTAAGAGATATGATTTTTTGTAACTGGTGGCATTAGTTTTAATAATATAACTTAATTTACTTTATTGCAGATACTGTTACTGCCGCAACGATTTGTGCAATTCCTCGCCGCCCTCGAACCACGAGGGCTACACCGACGTCATGGGTGTGATTGTGGTGTTTAATCTGATGAAATACATTAATGGTCTTAGGTAGCTGACATTCGAGTGATAATGAATTAAATGAACAATCAGTAGAATTAATATGCGCAGGAGTTTGCAGCGCTGTGTGGATTGATATACGTAAATATTGCTGCGTGAATACTCCCGAATTGTGAATGTAAAACAGATTTAAAGTCAACTTTAGAGACTATATTATGTTTTGTCAAGTAAGAGTATTTATGTGAATATAAAACATAATGGGAAGCTTTTCATTGTTATTAAACGTATTTATTGTTAATTTATTAAGTTTAAAACACATGTGATAATCATTGACTATGTTTTATGAACAGGCGCTTATATTAAACATACACTGCAGGGATTATAATATCTTGTTTATTATATAAGGTGCTTATAAATTAGCTGCAAATATGCGAATATTTACAGAGTTGAAAGTATACACCGTTATAAACATGTTTATAAAATAAAAAAGATTAAAAGAATAAAAAAAAAAACAATCTAAAAGAAAACTACATATCTGTTGAAAACTCTAGCCGCTCAATCGCTTCGCCGGTATATCAGATATTAAAAAGTACTCTGTGCCGGTATACGTATTAGTGAGCTACGCGTATTGTGTACCTTGTGATTGTAGTTGTTAGCTAAATTCATTGGAAAACCATCACCCTTACAAATAGTTGTAAGGATGATTGTTTTTTTCAATTAATTTATTTTCCTCATATTCAGAAAAACTAACAAAAAAATTATTATTATTTTTTCGCTTATCATGTTTGCAGCTAGTTTTGAGCACCTTACATTTAGTTTAGTCTGACAAGTATGTATGGCGTACTTGTCAGACTGTCACATACAAATCGAACATTTGCGGACAGTGTTACTGAAAAACTAGACTAGTCCCAAAATTTATATGCCCTTGAACTTTTAATAGCTACTTCTGCAGACTTATAAAGTAATTACCTCTCTATATACTGTGAGGAAATAAAACATGTTTAACAAATCACAGTTTTCTTATTTTAAAAGATTTTTTAAATTTTCTTTTTTAAATATTTAACTTAACATTTTAATATTAACTTTATAAAATTAGCGTGAATTCTGCTTCTGCAGTAGACTTTACTTTTTAACCGACTTCCAAAAAGGAGGAGGTTCTATGTTCGATTGTATGTATGTTTTTTTTTTTTTTTTTTTTTTTTTTTTATGTATGTTCACCGATTACTCGAAGACGGTTGGACCGATTTCGAAAATTCTTTTTTTGTTTGAAAGGGTTTACTCCCAATTAGGTCCCATTGCCACCAAGTCGGAATCTGATGATGGGATCTTGGAGAAATCGAGGGAACTCTTCAAAAATTATAGGCACACCTATAGCGATTTGGGTATTTTTTATAGTAAATCGTTCATTTGCTTCTGTAAAGCAAAATTTGTGGAAGTGGAACTGATGATGAAGACCACAGATGGTCATCGGAACTACTCAACAATAATACGTATTTTACGGGTTCCGATTGCAGCGATTTCGAAAATTTGTGTTTTGTTTGATAGGGGATACTCCCAAATTGATTCCATTGTCACCAAGTCGAGATCTGATGATGGGATCTTGGAGTAATCGAGGGAACTCTTCAAAAATTATAGGTACACCTATAGCGATTTTTGTATTTTTTATAGTAAATCGTTTATTTGCTTTCGGAAAGTAACATTTGAAGAAGTGGAACTGATGATGAAGACCACAGATGGTCATCAGAACGACTAAATAATAGGTATTTCACAGATTCCGATTCGTTAACTTTAATATGGTTTCTAAACAATTTATGCTCGTCAAAATGTATATGGTGAAGTGGAACTGATGATGATGTACAAGGAGAACTCCTCAACAATTAACGTCCCTGCGTCGGGAAAAGCAATATTTTGTAAAAGGTGATGAGCAGTTGACATTGGGCTATTGTAACTTAGAGAAATTACGAACTATGTCACTTAAAAGCGAGAAATAAACAAATTTTTAACAAAAAAATTAAAACCGACTTCCAAAAACACAAAACTAAAAAACTAAAAATAAAAAGCTAAAAATAACAACATACCGATTTAATTCAAAAGACAAAAACACACGTAATATTCTTATTGATTTATGCTACCACTAATCGGTATGAAGTCGGTGACAAGCCAAATATGAAGGGGGTAGATGGGCTAAGTCGACTCCCACCACCAGCTCTTCGTGAGCAGGACAACCCAAGTGGCCAGACACCAGCGGGCTTGTCACCGAATTCAAACCGATTAGTGGTAGCATAAATCAATAAGAATATTACGTGTGTTTTTGTCTTTTGAATTAAATCGGTATGTTGTTATTTTTAGCTTTTTATTTTTAGTTTTTTAGTTTTGTGTTTTTGGAAGTCGGTTTTAATTTTTTTGTTAAAAATTTGTTTTCTAAAAAATGTTGATATTTCCGTGCAACTTGGACAAATAATTCTTTATTTCTGAGTGCAAAAGAAATTTTATGATGATTTTGTTCTTTAATGTAGATTTGCTTCATTCGACTACAATATATTACCGCATTTTATTAGGTACTTATATGTCTCGAAAGGTACAATTATTACAAATTTATTTTAAAACTATCCAAATATAACTCTTTCGGAACAATTTGTCTTAACATGGAACTCTCCACACAGCACTTTATCAAGCACATACCTCTATACACCTTTTCATTTTCATTTCTATATTTTTTCTCTGCATCCTTCTCTATATATATACAATATGACAAGACATTAATAGCAATATTACTATAGAGTTTAGAGGATTCGTCTGAGCAGTCATAACATTTAGCCTCTTACACACACGAGTAGATGCTTTAGCATTTCGTAGTATTCAAATAATTATAAGAAAATTTGGTCGTTTTATAACCGATAGTGATGGAATTTCTGATTGCACTATTGCCCGTCTATAACAGCTTTTATTGTAGAACAAAGCTGAAATGGCGAAACTCAGTGATAGTTTATATTCAAAGAAAACAAGGTGTAATTTTATTATTTATATTACCTATTGGTTGCCACGTACTACAAAAGTACCTATGTGTATAGTAAAGTATCGTGGGCCTTTATGTAAAGAGCTTATTAACATCAAAATGTGATGGTAAAATTGATGTTTTATTGTACTCGTTCTTTTTTTTCATTTCTCCTTTTTCTTATTTTATCTCATACTAGCTGACCCCCGCGGTTTCACCCGCGGTAATTTCGGAGTACTCGCGGGGAAAAGTACCCTATGTCACTTTAGCTTCCTATAAGTAAAAGAATTTTCAAAATCGGTTCAGTAGATCCAGAGATTACCCCTTACAACGTCTCATACTCACAAACTCACAAACCCACAAACTCACAAACTTTCGCTCTTTAACTACCAAACTTGATCACAGTAGAACTAAGCGATATTCAAATTGAAGGATGAAGCAGATTGTCAGTTATATATAGACTTTATCCAAATGAATAGAGCCTGTAACCATGAAAAACTCGATATTTCCAATACCGCGAGCGATGTCAGTGTATACAATTTAGGTATGTACATGTCCTGACTGACCGCTTACACAGCCCAAAACGCTGGGTCTATAAACCACCTAAGGCTCCATTTTTATATTAATGTAGATAAACACTAAGAAATAGTTTTCGGAAATTCAGCTCCCGTAGGGGTGAATTCATAAAGTCGATGTTTATAGGCTTTTCTTTCATCAAATAAAGAAACACGTTTTATTATGTGAATCGGGTGAAACCATCGGAGGAAATAGCTAGTTATATAATACGAAACGAATACGTATATAAATGTACAATGGCCCTATCACCTGTAAGTAAGTAGTAAAGTACAGAAACACCGCCCTAATTAGTAAAAAGCTTCCATAGATTCACAGACGCCATGGTCGTCTCCATTAATTAAGTTTTCTAATAGAACGCTATGACAGGCCGAATGAAGGACACCGAATGTAAATGATCTACGAAACATGTTAAATAAATTAAGTAAAAATTGGGATAAATTAAATAAACATCAAAGAAAAACAGCGAAGGCCAAGATCTAAATAATAGTTATTTGTGCAACAAGAGAGCAAAGTCGTTTTTTGCAGCGAGTGCTGATTTTGAATCCTGAGTGTGGCGAGAGATTCAAAGGCAAGATGCAAAAAACTTTGCTCTCGTGTAACACACATAACTTTTCACTTCAGCAGCGAGGACACTTTAGGAGATAATAGTTATTTACAGGTTAAATATCAGTTTTATTTGCAGAAAATACTTATTTTCGTTTAAATACAACAATAAGTCACCTAAATTGTACGTACCTACTATGTAACTGTGTTTTTGTAATATGTGTTTTCTTCTGTGTGCGTGCAATAAAGTATATTTGATTTGATTTGATTTGAAGTTAAAAATTCAATAAATTATTTTTTTGCAAAATTTCTTTAGTTAGTACAAATTTCCGAACGTGTCTGAGGTCGAATTCGAAATCGGAACTTCGAAAGGGCTGGTCTTTGTCTCTCTCTCTTTCTAATGGCGGGAAAGAGATAGAGTGTAAATGTTTCGAATTGTATGATTAACCCAAGGCTGAAAAAAATATTCGCGGCTTTCTGAAAACAAAAATTGAAAAGTGAGCAAAATCGCATTTTGCTCACTGATTTCAGGCAGCAAAACCTACATGTTTGAGCTACTGAAGTGAAAAGGATATTTTTTAATATTAATCGCCCAATCTGGTAATACGTACTAAAATTAATAATTAACAGGTCATACAAATTACTAGCTGGATCGGATATCTTGATAATAAAAAAAAAATCGTATTCAAGGGATCTTATATCACGTATAATATACACTTACGCTGCTTTGACATAGATATAACTGGTAAAAGTATTGCAAAACCGGCGCAAACTGAACTTGATGTAGAGTTTACGTGTTTTTTGACGTCAAGGATAACGAGAAGTTGCAATCGCAAGCATGGAGGAATGGCATGCCTTTAAGTAATGATTATATTATGATAATTTTATATAAGTGGGAGTGACATGTGTGCAGGACAAGTAGGCGATAGTTAATCGACACTTAAAAACGTTATAGAATATACGTCATACTTTCTGTACAGAAATGTTAGGATGGTTATTGTTTAGGTACCTATATTTTTAACTAGCTATCGGTTTCACCCGCGGTAATTTCGGAGTTTCCGTGGGAATTTCGGAATAAAAAGCACCCTATGTCACGCAGGACTACCGTAGCTTCCTGTAAATGAAAGAATTTTCACAATCGGTTCCTGATCGGTTCAAGAGATTACCCCCTACAAAGTCACAAACTCATAAACTTTACCTCTTTATAATCCTTACTAATATTATAAATGCGAAAGTGAGTTTGTTTGTTTGTTATGCATTTACGCCTCAACGGCTCAACCGATCATTGAAATTTTGCATGCAGGTTGTCAGGGGTACAGTCGGTACAAAGAAGGACATAGGGTACTTTTTATCCCGGAATTCTCGCGGGAACTCGGAAATTACCGCGGGTGAAACCGCGGGGAACAGCTAGTATTAATAAACAATAAACATCCAAGACGACAATACTGTTTTTATCGCGAGCTCTCGGCTCCAGAGGATGTGGGCGTGTGGACAACGGACAGCGGGTATCAGCGACATTGAGTAGGTATAACGACGCGACGCTGCGGTTGCACAAGCACGCAAAATTCACGAACAACACGAAGGGTCACGCTCTTTTTTATGCGGAAATTGATATTAAATATATATTTTTTTTGTTTTAAAGCAAAAACCATATTTTATGATATATAATATATATCTATATGTTTTGAGTCACTGAATACCTACCGGACACTGACTCGAATACTACGGAACTTTGATGATAAATTTATGCATGTTTGATTGTCTTTGCTTTGTGCTACTTACTATCAATAGGATAATTTCGATCACGACCACAAACTTATATGTGTATATGAAATCGGAACTTTAGTTTTAAATAAATGTCATAATATGGACTGATACAGTTTGAACATCAACTGTAAAGACCATCGCACTGATAACATTTTTTGATTAGATAGCTGTTATCCAATTAGTTATCTGTTTATTGCATACCAAGGTCCAAGATTAATTTTGACAGATGAAATGACTGAAATGACACTTGGTGATGGAAGTATAAATGACATGGCCTTTGCCCTCAGAAGAATAATGCTTTAGTTATTCTTCTGAGCCTTTGCCATAATAAAAAAAAAGGAGAAGAAGACGTGGTGTTGTTACCATGTAGAAGACAGATTAACAGAAGAATTGTATATAACATAATCAAATCAACTTTTTCGTGTTATTCACCAAAAATTTTAAGTATTCTAAAATATTACACATCAATAGGGAAGAGCTCGCCTACATATTTTGCTATCCCGACGCAAAAATAAACCACAAGCGCAAAGAACGCAAAAACAGGTGGAACATCTGCTTGCAAAAAATAATAAATAACTTTAGAATTATTAAAAGTACCTACATACTTAAGGCAAACGAACTTTCAGTTTATTCAGATTACTACGTAGGTATAAGCACAGATAATATAATACTATACTAGTATAAGTATATCGCTGACTAGTGGCGACGTCTGGCTAGACTTCTAGTATTAATTTAATCAACGTCGGCTTGGTAATTAGACGTTAGCTAAGCTTTAGCTGTCACTTATTACCTTACCTAATCACGAATGTCACAATCGGAATGTTTCGACGTCGTGTCGCGAGAAAGTTTAAATGAAAAAAGGGGCGTTTTCACGGCCTTTCCTTCATAACAAATCAAACTTAATTATAAGTAATCAATTGGATAATATCAATTAATCACCGTTGAGGTTATTTGGCGATAAGGATTCTATACAAAGCAATCGTAGCTGACCGAAGAAGAATCGAATGAAAAAAACAATTGTACAAAACAAAATATTCGAGATATCAGTGGCGCAGACTTCTGTGAGCCAGTAGTATGTGGCGTGCCGTCGCGGCGCCAGTCACAGCCATCGATCCACTGGTGCGGTGGCGCGTTCGTATCGAAGAAATAACAGCCTTATTCACTAGACATTTGGATGTATACCCATCCATTAGTAAGTGAGCTTCCTTCCTGTGAATCATGCCTCGAATGTAGAGGTGCCAATTACAATCGCGCGCAAACCACGACCACATGTGCCTTTGACTGGCATTTTAAAGTGAACTCGGATAATATACCATTACAAAATTAATTTCAAATATCAGTGAATACAATTTTGAATAATATTGTGTGATGAATAAATAATACATTCCGCATAACAATTTAATACTGTTTATAAATTAATAATAATTTATGAAAATGAACCTATCGTTGCCATTATTATTAATGCTCCTTTTTGCGTTACTATGTAAAGGTGAGTTACAGCAGGAAAAATTACTATTAGAGGTGATAATAATTCTGTTATTCAATATGTGTGATGTGTTTTTAATGCAAAGGTATTTGGTAAAACTCAAACGTTTTTGATTAATTAATTGCAGTCGTCATCCGTTATTTTTCATAATAGGGTACTTGCATGAAATTTATAATAAGAAATTGTGTCAATATTTCAAAAATAGAACCTTAGAAAAGCATTATCGTGAAAGATTTACAAAAAATTATCAATAGTTTCCAAAATATTCAACTTTTAATTTTGTGAAACGGAACGTTGCAACGAAACACCAATCACAGCCACGCTTAACATATACCGTCACTTTAATTTTTTTACCTCTTTCAGGGAAGGCAAAAGAAACTAAGTGCATACAGTCAACACATGTTTTATTTTTTCTGAAGTTTTTTACTTTAAAATGCATCGGTAAGATGCATTTCGATTCTTTTCTGGAACTTTTGAAAGTAACTTGACACAGTTCAACCTTAATTTCGCTTTAGGATATTGAAGTTATCTGTCTGTCACTGTCACATGACCCTGTCAATACGACAGTGACATCTCTATTACAGATTACTAAGGCGTAATTTTTAAGTAGTGACGTCATTCTGCGTTTCGTTGGCAAAGTCAAAAGTAGGAACTTTAAACGCTCTATTCAATTAATTTATGCATATATATTTTTTCTTTTTCTTGCTTTATTTAAGTAGGCCATATATCTTTAAAATAGACCGGAAAAAAAAAACATGCAAGCACCCTATTATTAAAAATTGAAATATCTGTGTCTAACTGTAATCATTTAAATTATATCGCTAGTCAAAACAATGGATTGAAATTAAGGTTTTCACAGTTGCTCTGCATGATCTGCTACCTAAGTTGTATTTAGGTTTTATTCTATCGTATAATCGGTTTACGAAATAAGAAGATGACAAGCTGACAAGTTGGTACTATCAGAGTCGACAATGGCGCCAGCATACAATCAAACAATAAAGCGAAGCCGCCGGTTGCAACTAGTGAACAAATATTCCCACAAATTGTATGTGGAAATAGAACCCGCAACCTTCGTTGCACAAGGTGGTTCATTCATTAATGCCACCGTCCGCGGAGGCGTTTAAAATTCATAACAAGGCGACAAACATTCAAGTGGTATACTTAATATTTTCAATGTACATATTCAGTCAAATCAGTAGTGGCTACTGGCTGTAGTAGTGGGTGAGTTAAACTTTCAGGTATACCTACTTGCCATTGAAATCGAATTAATCTATTGATGTCCGTCTTTACGTCTTGTCATTCGTCTTCTATGCATTCCAATACCATTCATCTGTTTACCATGATACTTCGGTGCGTACAGATTTCTTTTAAATATATAGTCCAAATATCATGTGTTGTGTGTCTCATCTTGCTTAAATAAATATATATTCTTTCTTTCAAAACATGTCAGGCCGTTGATGACGATTAACCAACCTAGTAAGTAAGTAAAGCTAGTAAGTCGCATTATCAAAAAGTACTAAATAAAAAAAGGCGTTACACCACAGAAATTTTATTTTCACTCTGTTATCAACATTAATCTCACAATCAGTTATAAACACGCAGTATCTGTAAATGTTACTAATCGTATAAATCAATATTGTAAATGGGAAGGTTATGATGCTTGTGACTAAACAGTTGTTTATTCATAAACGAAGAAACCAATTCGGATGTAATTTGGCACAGAAAAGAAGTAATTATACCTACGTTTTGTTTTCCCACAAAATATATTGTATATTTTACCAGTATAGAGTTCGCGACAGAACTGCAAAATTCACGAGGGTGAAACTACCTACAGGGAATCCATATCTATACTTATAATAAAACTGTAGAGGTCAATTCTGTACATTGAATATATATTCAAAATTAACATTGGAGGATCTGATGATCGATACTGATGCCAAAAATGCAACCAGTAAATTTTTTGTCTGTCTGTCTGTCTGTATGAGCACGCATGGGTGAAAAACTACTGAAGGGATTTTAACCAAACTTGGTACGATTGTAGTTCATACTCCAGCCGGGCTAGGATGCGCAACACGATAAAATTTTATCGAGCCATTTTATCGATTCTCGTCGACAAAGCCGTATGGCTTTGTCGACGAGAATCGATAAAATGGCTCGATAAAATTTTATCGTGTTGCGCATCCTAGCTCCGCTGGGCAGGTTATAGGCTATAACAACATAACGCTAAGATACATAGGAGCTGAGCAGTGACGATAAATTTGAAGCAAGTCGGATGAAAATGCGCTTTCGAGCTCTTATCCTCGCATACGTTTACTCAATCACGCAAAAACGGCTGAACGGATTTGGATGAAATTTGGCATGCACGTTGTCAGGGGTACAGAGAAGGACATAGGGTACTTTTTATCCCGGAATTCCCGCGGGAACTCCGAAATTACCCCAGGTAAAACCGCGGGGCAAAGCTAGTTGAAAATAAATAATTTGATTATGAGATTATTTGATTTTGTGATTTTTAAGTTTCTTTGTCCATATGTACGTTCTTATCACACAAACACTACAATACAAAGTATTAAACTGAAAATGCCTTGTTCAACATTAAGGATACATTTTATCTCATTATTATCAATACCTGACCATGACTTTAAGAGATACTTCGGGTAAAAGCTAACTATTAAAGAACTTTTTCTTAACTTTCAGTAAAGTCAAGTATAAAGTGTTTCAAATGTTTGCCATCATCATCGGACCCAAAGGATCCGCTGTGCCGGCATTTCAGCGGTGACATCAACAACGCGACGTACCAAACCGACTGCGAACACTCCAACATGTGCTACAAGAAAGTGATCACGCACAATTTCGGCAACGATCGGAGGCGTAAGTACACTATTTTATATGATTTTACATCGCTCGATAAGTCCCAAGGCTGACACATCATTTCCCACCATCATCGTATATAGGGTCCTTTTTCACTATGATGAACAATAGATTCTTTGCCCACATTACGCGGGTCCCAAAAACAATCCCAAACGCTCCAGACGTCAAAATATTAGAAACCAGCAGTTCCTCGCGGTTTCACCCACGTTAATTTCGGAGTCCCAGTGAGAATTCCAGGATAAAAAGTACCCTATGTCCTTCTCTGTACCCCTAACAAAGGATTAGTGAAAAATGCTCAAAGGAGTTTCGGAGCCAATTTTGACAAAAACAAACTATATCTTTAGTTTTCTTTTATTGTTGCATTCTTGCTTTACAAAAGGCAGTTATATTCTTATATCACTGACGCAAATCGAAACAATGAACTCCAAAATCGTGTAGGTGCCTACTCAAAAAGTGAATCAGACGAGTGCATACAATATGGTCACATGGAAGTAATGGGACGTTAAAAACGAGTGGTAACGACCGACTGCGCGCTCCTTATATCGATCAATCCACTACTTTGTACAGGTTTATGAGTTTAAAAACCTTATTTTTTTAAATATAGGTATAGGTACTATTAAAATTTTATTATCTTAAAGATTTTAACACTAATTTGGATGAAAGGAATACAGATAGATTACGTTCTATATTAAAACGAACAATTAAATTTTGTGTTGGAATTACCTAGGGTATATTCCGAGGTTATAGCGCACGCGAAGCCGCAGGGAATAGATACTTACCTAGTTACTAATGTTTTTTTAATCAAGCCGTAAAATGTAAGTAAGTAAGTAGTCCTTATTTGCAATAGCCACATAACGTCATGTCATTGCAATATGTAAAAAAATTCGCGATTGGCGGAGATTAACTATCGTATAGTCTTATAAGAAAATTGGGGCAAGTAAAACTACATAAAGATAAAACAAGAATCCGTATAAGTGCAAAAGATCATGGTTGTCCATGACAATAAATAAGATAAAACCTGACATTATAATAAAAACGAAGTACTTAAAGTGCGCCTCTTAAGGAAAAAAGCGGTCAAGTGCGAGTCGGACTCGCCCATGAAGGGTTCCGTAGCAGCAAGTAACATAATAATATAAAAGTTCTTGTAGTTCGTTGACTTTGATCGATGTTTTAATAATAGTGTTTTTTTTTTTGCGGTTTACGATTTATGACGTATTAAAAAAAGCTACTTACTAGATTTCGTTCAAACCAATTTTCGGTGGAAGTTTGCATGGTAATATACATCATATATTTTTTTTAGTTTAATCATTCTCTTATTTTAGAAGTTAAAGGGGGGATACACATTTTACCACTTTGGAAGTGTCTCTCGCGCAAACTATTCAGTTTAGAAGAAAATTATATTAGAAACTTCAATATCATTTTCGAAGACTTATCCATAGATACCCCACCCCACACGTATGGGTTTGATGAAAAAAACTTTTTGAGTTTCAGTTCTAAGTATGGGGACCTCCAAAATTTATTGTATTTTTTTCTATTTTTCTGTAAAAAAAACCTTCAAAACACGTCCCCTGCATCTGGTTAACTAACTGCACAGAGCAAATAAATTAACTAGAGAGGACATGTAGGCGAGGCAGGCGCGCTATCGTTACAAAGGAAGTAAGAGCAAATGCTCTAACTTGCCCAAAACTTCTCTTGCTGCCATCCCATGTATATTTACCACAATATCCAAAACATTGAATTTTGAAAACAGTGACTAAGTAAAAAATAATCATAAAGAGTTTAATATATTCTTTTAGTACGTGATTAATAGTTTTGTGTGCGAAAATCACCCGGCGACACTGGTTTTCATCTGTTTTCATACTAAACTAAGTTGATGTCCCCCCTTCTTACCTGACAGGAACTAAATTTTTTTTTTTTAAACACTAGCCGCTTTTGCTAAAGGGGAGTTGAATGACCTTAAAGGCTATGCTTAAGGGTATGCTTGTACGCTCTATTTTCGCATATTTTTTTCTACGTCAAAAAAATTGTCGTTTAACACACTTGAGTAAATCGTTCATTATTGTTTTATTTTTTCTTGATTATTAACTTTATCCTTCACTATTCAAATGACTATATGTAGGTGTAGGCATATTTAAAAATCGGTTAACAGTTTATGTATGGTCATGCTCTTTTTTCAGTGACTAAGGTGGAGGAGCGTGGTTGCGCGCAGCAGCACTTAGAAGGCGACCAAGTGAGGACGAAAAACGGCTGGCGACCGTCCCACGAGATACGCGAAGTGTACACCGAGGCGTGCACCGAGATCCAGTACGACGAAGAACGCATACCGAAAACGCTAGAGTGCTACTGCAGGGGCGACCTCTGCAATAGCACACATAAACTCACTCTACGCATCTCCATAATGCTTATAGGAGTAATCGCGTGCTTAGCAATTAGTTAATTAACGTAACTATGATTTGTATTGTTTTAATTCAAAATGACCAAAGCGTTGGCGTGATAAAGCATTTCCTATTGCCATGATTGTAATGAATGTTTTAAAACTTAAATGTTATCCATAGAAAAAGTTTTATCCCTTTTGCAAGTAGGTATACAAATATAAGACTATTTTTTAACACTTTAAGACAATCCACTCCCACCGAAATCAATTGAAAACGTATCAGTTTTCCTTGATTGGAAGCGACGTGGTGACGTCTTAAGACCAATCTGGTTGGCGGACCACCCCATACCTACAATTAGATGTGTAAAAAATTTGTAAATTAAGAAATATCTATGCATCACGGTGCTAAGTCAAATTCGAGCATGATCTAATTATTAATTATCTATGATATTAAGATATTCATATGGATACCTATACATATATAATAATTAGAATTATAAACAAGAAGAGATAAATTGTATATCATCCAAAAATACTAGCAAACCAAAATATACGTCCTGTAAGTATATAATTTATTATAATAGGTATTAATTACGTTAAGTGCCTTCTTTTGTACATTTGCTAGTCAGTGTTAAACTAAAATCTTAAAAAAATTCATCCTAATACCATGGCGACACCTTACTGATAGAATATACTCGTATTAATCTATACATATAAATAAAATTAAATCTGTTTGTAATTAAAAATTAACAACTTCTCATTACTTAATGCATATGAAAGTATATACCTACGGTACTTACATAAAAAAATCAATTTTTAAAAATTTTCTCCGTCTGTTTATTCCGGCTAATATTTCGTAACTCACGTGGGTGAAACCGCGGGGCATAGCTAGTCTATACTAATATTATAAAGAGGTTAAGTTTGTGAGTAGTGAGTTTGTGACGTTGTAAGGGGTAATCTCTGGATCTACTGAACCGATTTTGAAAATTCTTTCACTTATAGGAAGCTACGGGAGTCCTGAGTGATATTAGGATACTTTTTATCTCGAAATTCAAATGGGAACTCGGTAATTACCGCCGGTGAAACCGCGAGGGACAGCTAGCATGTTATAATAACAGATGTTAGAGCCAGCACGAAGCGTGAGCCAACTAGAGCATCACAATCACAGTAATATTGCTGCAATCACGCTTCACCAGCGAAGTAATAGAGAACGCATTGCTTTCGAACCGAGAAAACTTTCATAACGCAATAAAATTATACTTCGACTAATTAACCGCTCACGATGGCTATATCTGTTTGCACGCCACGGTAGAGGGAGGGAAGACCCTAATTTTTTTTTTTTAAAGTCATATTATAGTTCTTTTTACACACACACACCCCATTTAAAAAATGAACAATAATAATTATGATTAAAATATAAATTATGTCGAAAAAATTTACAGTCTAAAAGTTATTCAACATTAGTTTGGAGGTGACCTATCTACGAAATTTCAAGCGCTACGCCCGCGCCTACGTGTCTTGAGAGACTCTATTTTAAGCAACTAAACAACAAACAACACTTGAACGATTGCTGGCGTACTAGGGGTTGCTCATATAAGAGGAATGAGTGCAAATGCCAGTGTGAACAGCAGGGAAATTTTGCAACTTTTGTTGCGATCATATTTCAGTTTCAATCAGAAAAATTGAGATTTTATTATTAACTAGCTGTCTCGCGTTCACTTGCGATAATTTCGAAATTCCTGCGGAATCGTTCAATAGCAACTTTGCAACCCCCTCTTCATCACGTTAGGGGTTGAATTTTCAAAAATACTTTCTTATCGGATGCCTACGTAATACACATACAAAGAACACACCCTTCAAGTTTCAGGTCTCTACGATCAGCGGCTTCTTAGGCTGTGCGTTGATCCATCAGTCATTCAGGACAAACCATTAGATTAATCATGTTTAGGCACCTTCAACTTTTGAAATTTGTGGTTGATTGTTAGATATTGTAGGTGTCAAAACCTGTATATTGTAATCGCAAAACCCCCATGTTTCAAAAAGTTAAATAATAGCCCCTCTGGTTACGTGGTACTCACGTTAGCGTGGTTCTCGACGAGGCACAGGAACACCACGTCCTCGCGCAGCAGCCGCACGGCGCCGTGCAGCGGCTGCGCGGTCTTGCTCTTCAGCATCCGGTACAGCAGCGCGGACGACATGTGAGCAAAGTCGTCGCCTGTCACGTGTGCGAGAGTCATCATCTATTATCATTCGATCACATGCATAGGTACTCTAAATGACCACTTCCCAAAAATGTCCACTTTTCAATTTTTGTGTAGATCAGTCGATTTCCTACTTTGAAAATCCTAATTATTGTTACTATTGCGAATGTGAGTTTGTTACGCTTTCATGTCTAAGTAAGTACTTAACCGATCATCATGACATTTCGCATACATGTTGTCAGAGGGACAGAGAAGGACATAGGGTACTTTTATCTCAGAATTGTTGCAGGAACTCCGAAATTAACACAGGCAAATCCCCAGGGAACAGCTAGTAAAATATAGGTAGTTCTTGTACTGACTATTTCATCATTATTTTTAAATGCTGAATACATAAAAGGCACTTCTAAAAACGACCTCTTCAAGCATCTACTTTTCAAGTCTCTTGGTCGACAAGACTAGACTAGAATAGGTAATGAAAATTTTTAAAAAACACTTTATAAATGTGCATCTATAAACCGCTATACCATGGTGTCCAGAAGTTATGAAAATAAAAATTAAGGGTTGCTCTCCAAATGTGTAGTTGAAGGAAAAAAGTAATCAGTTCACTTAATGTGTGTCTGGAATATCATTATATGGGACCTGGGTCTTGATTATAATGATGTTTTAAAATTATTTTTTTTATTCAAGTTAACAGGTGGTGAGGTGTGCAAGTCTAACGCCGTAAAAAGCATGTTCCCTCCATTGATTTAAAAAATATGTACATATTTTATTAAGGGTGAAGATTCTTCTCCCAACGCAATCCTTCACCTGTGTGTGTATGGTCCAACATGCAATGTCAAATTTGTCAGCACAGCAGAAATAAATTCTTCACAAAACCCTATTGGAAATGGAACTATATTATTATACATAGTAAAAAACTAGAATAAAAAATATACCCGTCAGGTCATCCCAATGTGCTGATATAAGTCCAGAGCAATGCTCTTTCAGTGCTAAAGCACCTATCTCATCAGCAGCTGAGTAGAATTTCACACAGGACCTGTCAAATAATGAATATAACAATGTACATAAAGTTCTGTTTCTTCACTTCTCTAACGGTATTATTTATTTAAGAATAAATAATAAAATTAATGTAGACAAGGGCAACATAAACAGAGATCACAACAACAGCAATAACACTAGCTGTGCCTGCGGGGACATACACATGAGTTTCAGGATGCGCTTGTCAACCAAATTTTTAGGTTTTAGTCCATCTTGTAGATTAATAAAAAATATTAGACAAATATTTTAGAAATTTTTACGTAATGAAAAAATAACAGAGATATACATCAAGTGGAAATGTCTCTTGACGTCATGCAGTGGTACAGTTTATAGCACGTTATGATGTCAAGAGCCCCCACTCCTAAACTTATTATTATCTTAGTATTTTTTCAATAATTTAAAAAGCAAAAAATACGTGTCTATTAACTGATGGGCTAAATAGAATTTTGATTTTCATACTCCAGAAACTACCCCATTCTTCTTCCACAGAAAATTCTATTTTTTCATATAACAGATATAATGTGTCTAGATATTTAGAGCTCCAACAAAATGTACACATTTTTTAAATTAATAAATGGCCCATTTCATGTTACATCATTTTTTATTATACTATCTGTAATATACCTGGACATACAAACTCACCTACAGTTGCAATTTTATAACATTAGGTTTAATAAAGTGGAACACCAATTAGAAAACTTTTACACACAAATGACATCTTATTAAATTCTAATCAAATTCAATTTAGAGTGCCTAAATATAATATATTAAAACCACATATTTACTCACCTAACTCCCACAACAGCAATTAGAGCCTGTTCACATTTACTGATGAGCCCATGCAGTTTGAATGTTGCAGCTGACTTCATCAGCTGCAGGGCAAAGCTGTCACCTCTTGAAAGGTCCACTACATCAGTGTACAACCACTTTAGAAGTGCTGAACCAACATCATCAGGGAGTGCACTCCAATCTAGAAAGATTTTGTTATAAAACTTTAAAAACAGCTGTTTTATGTAAACTACAAAATTAAGGACTTTAATATAAATATCTACATCAAACATTAAAAGAAGAGAGAAATCTTCAAATTTTGAAGGATTTTTTCAATAAAGAAAATTTTTTTGATGGGTTGCAATGAAACCTGACACATAGGTAGGTGCTTGAGTCCCAATTCCAAGTTTACAATTAAGATTATCGCAGTAAAAGTTTTAGAGAAATCTCAAAATTCATGCAGGTGAGACTGTAGGCATCAACTAGTTCTAAATATTATTTTCATGACTGGCATTAAATTCGCTAGCTTACATACCATATAATTTAAGAGAAACATTAAAAAAACTTCAAGACCAAAAGTACCTTTACATCTGAATCTAACAATGGCCATTATCTTATATTACTGAAGCATGACATTATCTACAATTATAGAACTCAATGCTTACCTAATTCGTCAAGATTTTTCAAGGCCTCTTCATTCCAATCATCAGAACGAGCATTCAGAACAAACTTGTGGCCAGGCATTGTTTTGCTTTGCAATTTGATTTGGATGTCAGAATATGTATCCCTGCCGTAAAGAGTCGCCACTGTCATTAGGAGCCGGGCTACAAAACTAGTTTCACTCAGGTCGCCGGCTGAGGCAGCTGCCAGGGTGTACTTCCGTTCCACTTCCGCGCAATGACTTTGCAGCTTACTGTACTCTTCCTTCAGTAGCGATAAGTGCTGCTGCAACTTCGTCACCTCGCTTGAAGCTGCACAATATAAAAACAAAAAACATGGACAATTAATTAAGTTTTACACCGCCCACCACCACAACACAACAAACTTTACTATAGGTACAATGTTTATCCGAATGCATTATTAATTAAAGTCTACAATTTCTCAGGTCTTACCCATCGTAGATGTGTATATTGTACTTATTGGTTGGATTTTTTTTCTATAATGTTTCGTGAAAATTGTAGAAGCCCAAAACTTTTCGGGAAAAATAGGAATTACCTAGTGAAATGAAATTGTTAAGTGACAGACTGACAACTTGCTGACAACTGACAAGATACACTTTTAGCAATCAAAGTTGACATTGACGTTTGTTTTTTGCAATAGGGTACTTGCATGAAATTTATAATAAGAAATTGAAAGCCGTATCGAAAACACGCGAGTCACGTTTTTCGTTATTTCAGTCACTTTTCAGCATCTATTTTGGACCCTGAGCAGGAAACTGACTTTCAAAAGAGCCATGTTTTAACTTGGGGAATAATCTATCATTGTCATTGGCGTTTCGCCATAATTGAAGAAGTAGATGAAGAGATTGTTATTAATAAGAAACATTGTCATTGGCAAATTATAATTATAGACGCCATTATTAAAGAAGAAGAAGAAGAAATAGGGATGTTGACAACTCTTGAAAATCAAAATTTTAATTAGTCCGTCTTTTAGAAAATTAAAAAACAATAGATACGTATTTTTTGCTTTTTCAAATAACTTAAAATGTACAGAGATAAAGCACATTAAAGTTTAGGGTGAGGGGGTCGTGACGTCACTAACCGCAAAAACCGCCATACAAACTGTCAGAATAGTGACGTCACGCGAAATTTCAACTCAATGTATCGTCGTTATTTTTTGATTACGTAAAAAAAGAAAAAATACGTGTCTAATATTTTTTAATAATCTACAAGACGGACTAAAAAAAAAAATTAGTCAACATGCCCATTGTGTCAATATTTCAAAAATAGAGCCTTAGAAAAGCGTTATCGTGAAAGATTTACTAAAAAAATTTCAATAGTTTCCAAAATATTCAACTTTCAATTTTGTGAAACGGAACGTTGCAACGAAACACCAATCACAGCGAAGCTTGACACATGACGTCACTTTTATTTTTTTAAGAAATATTTACCTCTTTTAGAGAAGGCAAAAGAAACTAAGTGCATACAGTCAACGCATATTTTCCATTTTCTGAAGTTTTTTACTTTATAATGCATCGGTAACATGCATTTCGATTCTTTACTGGAACTTTTGGAAGTAACTCGATACAGTTCAACCTTAATTTCGCTTTTGGATATTGAAGTTATCTGTCTGTCAGTGTCACATGACCCTGTCAATACGACAGTGACATTTCTATCACAGATTAATAAGGCGTAATTTTGAACAAGTGACGTCATTCCGCGTTTCGGCGGTAAGGTCTAAAGTAGGAACTTTGAAACGCTGTATTTAATTAATTTATGCATATATTTTTTTTCTTTTTCTTGCTTTGTTTAAGTAGGCCATATATCTTTAAAATAGACTGAAAAAAAATTCATGCAAGTACCCTATTGCATTTTTAATAGTTTATTTGCAATATGAGTTGAGAAAAAACAAATGGCTCCTGAAATTTCAAATATTTTGAGGTTATAAAAACAACTCGTTCGTTCCGTGGTTTAGTTGCAACTCAAACGAGTGAAATTTTAACCTAACCTAACCTAACTAACTTCAAAATATTTGAAAGAAGGATGGCCAGATCGGACTCGATACGAAACAATGGTGTCCATATATGATATATATATGAAAAAAATCCTTATTTTTTAAGATTTTAAAAAACACAAAAAATATCTCTATAAGTAGCCACAAAAAAAAGATATTAATTTATTTTTGTTTTTGTAACTTCTACGACATCATGTATGTGGTTTCAGAACGCACCTATTGACGATTCATTTCGCGTATGACATGACTTAGTATTCAAAGACTATAATTATTCACGTTTTTCTTAATAGTTTTACTAGATAATTATGTAGGCATCAAATCAACAACTGTGTGTGCGTTCTTGTCATAAAAAAAAATTATTTAGGTTCATAGTAAGTATAAGCATTTTGTTCAATTGCGTACATCGGAACGTCATTTGTCTTTGACAAGTTACTAAATCTGTGGTCATCGAACCGCGCCAGTGATTGTCATTAATCATTAATATTTGATTTGATTGGCAATTGACATGACACCCGGCAATCACGCATTTTAATCGCTTTACTTGTTGTTCTATTTTGAATTTCCTTTGTCGTTTTTACCTAGGCATTTTTTACGGACTGATAACTACCACTTGTGACTACATTATTTCTATGCTAACTACACTTTTAGGTCGGGTAAAATGTAGTTGTTGATTCTAACCTCAAATGTATTGTGGATTTTACGATGTTATTTTAAAAAATTGTGGCTATTTAGATATGATTTTTAAACGGGATGGTATTTACAACATAAAAACAAATCAATCTAACTATAGTTTATTTTGGGACATGAAAAATAAAAGTCAAGTCCAGCTCCTATAGAAATTTTGCCATTGTTCTTTCAGGCGCCATTTGTTTTCTCTCAGCTCACATTGCGAATAAGACTCTTTTACATCCAATTATAAACTTTTTGTGACTACAACACCTCCCCTTTGTTCGTAAGAACTCTGATTGATTTCTTTTCGATGAATCCGGTTTTTGGCGCTAACTTTGACACTTCTTAAACAATACATAGCTATCGGAGTGAAAATTAACTTGCTTCGGAGATGGTTGTTTGGTTGCTGCATTCTGAGCCACGCCACGGAACGGGTGAAACTACGCTTTGACAGCTATCAGGGTAAAATTTAATCAAGCCACAGAACGGGTAGAGAGCGCGTTTGAGTGCATTCGTGCGAATCCACGGAACGCGCCTTGTTACCCACAAAAGGCCCAACTACATACGACTTGAAAATTATTATTACTAGGTTGGAAACTTGGCAAAAAGTTTAAAATATGATTAAATGAAACTTCGTGAGCCCTTTTATAGCATCGCTTTCAGCTAGTTAATATTTTTGGTTAGCAATAAAAAATTTAGCAGATCAAAACTGAATTGGCTGTATGGACTTTCTTCCTTTGCCTTTCCCATTGGGGTAAATGAAAAAAAAAATGATATTGATAACCTTCAAAATTCAGATAGATTTAGATTTTGTGAAGTCAAATACATTTTTTTTGTTATCAGATTTTTATCAATCCAAAGCATACCATAAAATATTGACTGTGGTAATTTACACCGGTGTGTCGGTTCGGTATTATCAGGAAAAATGAATTCTTTAAATAGAGTTCTGTGTTTAAGTGCAACTATACCTAAAAATGTTCGGTATGTTGGTAAATCTGGTTATAAATTTAGAACAATTCGTGAGAAGAGTTTTAAAATAAAAATTATTTTTGTAGATTGGTCACCACAAGTGCATCGTGCATGAATACTGAAGATGGATGGTTGTCAAAACTGCTCGTAAGAAAAATAGAACCGACGAAGGAGTCCCACAGTCGTATGCTTAGTGACAAGGAAATTGTATATGCGCTCCACACTCACAACATAAGGCCTGATTCAGTGGACAAATACTTACAAAATTAGTATGTGTACAGATGTATTAACTTACATAATTGATCTGTTGGCGACATTTGAAAACATCGATCATTATGTAACAAACTGTAAATAGATCATAGTTATTATGTTGCCTGAAAAAGCTTATCTATCAACAGTTATGAATATGACTTTGACCTTTAGATCTATAAATATTAAGCATATATCAACAGATATTGAAACACTATATTGTTTATGTGTTTCAATGTAACTGACAAGGATAGTATTCTGACCTTTGTGTGTTTAAGATGTGGATCCACATTCAAAAAATTCTTACCCTTGTATGCCCAAAAAATATTTACCCTTGTGTGCTTGGGCCAAGCATATTTATTTATTTATTTATATGAAAGGTTAAGCTATCAAAAAGAATCTGATATACATAAAAAGCGAAGTTCCAGGCTGCCCCACTATCATCCCTTGTAAGTAAAATGGATATCTTGATTCTATAGCTATTTGAATGGAGATACCAACCTTATTTTTTTTTAATTATTTTTCTAGCTAATTTTTAATCTTTTTAAAATAGGTATTAAAATATATTAAAAAAAAAAAGTTTTCTCCTTTTCTTTAGGTACTGTAATATTGTTATTTTATGTCCAATAAAGGATTAAATAAATAATAAATAAATAAATATGAATAATATTATAGAAGTCCACCAATGGCAGAGCTAAGCTTATACCATTGGTAATAGGTACATACTTGATATGC
The DNA here is from genome assembly GCA_907165275.2 of Zygaena filipendulae. NCBI lineage: Eukaryota > Metazoa > Arthropoda > Insecta > Lepidoptera > Zygaenidae > Zygaena > Zygaena filipendulae. The sequence continues at coordinate 3,867,733 of OU015668.1, forward strand.
TTCACACTGTCAAGCATATTAAGTTTACAGTGCCTTGCATCTTACTCTTAATCCAACAGCCTAGTGAACGCCTCTTGAGATGTTATTTAAAGCTTATTGTGATAGTACATATTTCTATGCTTAAACCTTTACCAAAAGATATTTTGCTGATTTGGTACAGCTGATTTAAGTCAAGTTATTCTAAATTCCATTTATACTTGTCTGTTCAATGTGTGTTGTAATTGAACTTGGCTTGACACGCTGCTGCGTGTCTAGATTCTGTGTTATGTCGAATAAAGTACACTGAGTAGTACATCCTGACTATTATAAATGTGAAAGTGAATTTGTTTGTTACGCTTTCACACCTTAACGGCTCAACTAATTAATCATCATGAAATTTTGCACACATGTCAGGAGTACAGAGAAGGACATAGGGTATTTTTATCCCGGAATTCCCACGGGAACTCTGTAATTACCATGGGTGAAACTGCAAGGAACAGCTATTGTAAAAATATAATTATAGTTCGCAGTCATTATGCAAATAAAGATTATTTATTTGTTGTTTCTGTATCACAGCAAAACTTCAGTAGAGTTTGTTCATTCTCGGAAAGCTGAAATAGGATGTGAACTGGTTGGATCATGGACCGTGTCTGTGGGAGACATGGACCAAGCCCTGCACTTGTGGAGATATGTTGGGGGCTTTGAGAAGATTGACAAGGCTAAGATACTGTTTAGGGAGAATCCTGTAAGTGAATTATCCCTTCAAATCATTTTATATTTTTCCCATAAATAAACTGTATGTTTCGGTTTAAAGATCTTTATTATGTTTACATTAAAAGAAAAAGAAAATTGGCAACAGAAATACAGCAACTTCCACAAGTACTTGTATAAGGATTATTTACATGTTTATTTAAAAGGACTATTGCACTTTATTGTACAAAAGGCGGACTTCATGCCTAACGGCCCGTTCACACGAGGACGATTCGTGTTTTTAGACGAATCGTCTTTTTTCGATTTGTTTTGTTTTTTGACTGTGGCAATGCTTTTTAAATACCCGTGTTCACACGAATCACGAATCGTAAAAAATAACGGACACGTCTTTAATCAAGTAGCGTCTTTTAAAAATCACGTACGTTAAAAACACGAATCGTGAATATTTTGTGACGGATCCACTGTTGCGCTCGCGCCCCGCCCGCCTGTGCCCGCCCGCACCGTTCAGTATATTTGTTTGACTTGGACACGATTCACGAAACAAATGTGAACATCAATTCGGATATTTTGACGAATCGTGAAAAAACTATTCCGTATGGAATGTGAACGTCCATCCATCATGAGGTATCGTGTTTTTTGACGAATCGTCAATGACGTATCTCGTGTGAATGCGCCCCTAGGGCATTTGGCATTTTCTATCAGTCAACCTTTTGGCTATGGCAGGTCACAGAACAGAAAAAATAAATAATATTATTCAATCAATAAACTAGGTGCCTTTTCTTCCAATCAGGACTATCGTAAGTTGGAGAAAGAGCGCGGTAATTTCGTGCGCTCGCGCCATCTCCAGTACTTGCTCGCCTTCAGCTTTTGGCCCAACGGCGAGCCGCGTGAGCCCAACAATATCTATGAGATACGATCCTACAGGTAACAACAATATTATCTTTCTTAGTAATTACTTTGAGTAAAGAGAAATTTTATGTATCCACAAACTCAAACCTTTAACGCAAAGCGAATTTTACGTATTCAATCAAAACCAAACTATTTTTTGAAAATTGGACATAGATAGCAATAGTGTGTTAACCCACACTGGAGAAATTTTGAGTAGGTAAATTAAAGTTTAAAAATTATAGCGCCATTTTGTTTCAACATTTTTATGTTCAATATTTAGTTACATATTTAAACAATGTAATAAGGTAAATACATAATTGAAAAACGTTCTCTAACTCTCAATAAATCGTTTTGAATCAATAACTTCGTTTTGTGGGTTAACATGTTATTGCTTATCTGCGTCCAATTATAGTTTTCGTTTTTAATTTTTATTTATTGATGCCACTTTTTGTAAAGATATTTTTGTATTCAACTGTAATTCTTCAAAACTTTTAACATTAATGTTCAGCCAAAAATTTTCCTTCTGTAGGTAATGTAAATTTTTTTTATATGTAGCCACCAATGGCGAAGCTACCATAGAAGCCGATTCCTACCGGCTTCCCTTCAGAAGTTTGGAACACAACCACTCTCTCTATACCGTAATTGAGAAATGGTACAATTAGTAATTTTAGTAGTATTTCAGTAGAGATAACAACAAAACGCCTAAACTATCAACAAAATTTGCTTTTCTATGTTGAACCTATGTATTATTATAGTTGAAGTTATATGTATTTATCAATATAGGTACCAAATATATTTCCGGCTTACCTCTCTCAATATTTCAGTGGCTACTAGCCACATACATTACAATAGATTGTGATTGGTGCGCAGCCTCAAGCCGGGCACCATGATCGAGTGGGGCAACAACTGGGCGCGCGGCCTCACCTACCGTCGCTCGCAGAACGAGGCCTTCGCCGGGTACTTCTCGCAGATCGGGCGGCTCTACAACGTGCATCACATTTGGTGTTAGTAATTGCCTATCACAAAATATCATGTCCCCGTCGCCCTATATGCATAGAAATTAAAAATAATCTAGCCTAGTGTAGCAGTGTTTCCATTCCCTCTCCAGCTATTTCTGCGCAAAAATGACTTTAACACGTATTCGTTTATCCTTTTGTCAAAGTAATATAACTAAGACACTTTTACATCTGTAAAGTTGCTATAAAAGTGCCCCCATTTTCGGAATTTATTTGAAAACAATATAAAGAAACAATGAGAAGCAAAGGAGAATGAACCCCTTGTCCGAATTAAAAGTTAATCGTGTGCTGCGATTATACTGGCAAGGAAGACAACTAGAAATAAGCTTCGCCAAAATCTGGGGTTTGATAACAGTAACACACGGGCTGAATTTGCTGTAGCCTGTATAATTATGGTTGCAGGCTACAAGAACTTGCAGGCCCGCCGCGAGACCCGCGAGAGCACGTGGCGCAACCCCGGCTGGGACGAGTGCGTGGCCTACACCGTGCCGCTCATCAGGGAGATGCACTGCCGCATACTGGAGCCCACCGAGTTCTCGCCCACGCAGTAAACATCACTCAACAAGTACACAATCTTCGGCCAGCTTATGAGTTATTCACACGGGCGGGGCGTTACGTTAAAGTCACGACAGGAGCGGTTGAAGTGCCCGCCCTGCGCAAGAAAATGGCGCTTGCAAAAAATTGATAGCGCTCTAAGAAGTTTCACTCCAAAAATTGGTTGTGCAGTTTCAGATTTTTGTTTTTTACTCCACCGGACAACTGTTCGCATTATTTTAGCGGCAAACTCACGAAAAATGTTAAAACCGCAACATTTATGCTTTTTTGCCCTAAGGACAAGTTGCACGGCCGCATACATGTGCACTTCACACAACTCATGTGCGAAGAACTCACGTGTTCAATAGTGATAACGCTAACGCCAACGTTCGTGTGAACTCAGTTCATGAAGATAATCTATGTATGACTCAATAGCAGATTTGAAGGATGAAACTTAAGAGAACTTTGTCGCTGGAGCATTGTTTAAATTTTAAGCTTATTTCTTAATATTAACTGCAAGATATTTCTTCGTTTTCGCCCGCACGAATCTCGGGTTTCCCTCAGTAACTACGGGAGGAAAAGACATTTTTATACGAAAACTGCTCCCCGTAATGACCTACTGCCTTAATAAGTAGATAGTTTCCGAGATTTGTTAGTGAATCACATGGTATTTCGGTACCCAATAAAATTTTAAAGACACGATCTAAACCGAATCTCTGTGTTAATAACTTGTCAGTTTGCTGTTAAGAATAAGTGATAGCGATTTTGCCAAACTGATGCCATACTCCCGTGTGGCCTAACGATAAAGTCCTCTTAATTGGAATGGAAGTAAAATAGTTTATTTACTAAGTCATAATATTTTTTCTTATTAAGCGCTGAAGGATACTGTTGTGTTAACGTATGTCGCGCAAGAACTATCAAATTCGTATTAATAGCATCATTACCGTGCCGAGGCGCGACGCGAATGCATAATATTATTGGCTCCAAGCGCGACACTATACCTAAAAGTATGTGTAATATACGCAACAGTGTGTCTTCAGCTTTAGTTGAGAGAGCCACTTAAGAGAATGCTACTATAATGTAGCCTTTTTTAACGTATTTGAAATACATATCGAGATAATGCCAATTTCGCACTTCATTTGCATTGTGCATTAGGTACACGATATCGACAACAGTTATAGATCACCTTCGATATTCAAACTGTCATTCTGTGAAAAATAAATTGTTATTTTGCTGCTCAATAAAAACTTCCAGGATAGTTTTTTTTTTTGCATTATTGAAAAGGAAAATGACGTCTTTCGTTTCTGATTTAGAATCAGCTTAATACTCTAGAATGAGGACCCGTACAATCATGACAGTCACATATTTTTTTGGTTTGTCTATGTTTTTACAAATTCAATCACAATTCACAACCAAAACAAACTTTGAATCTTGTGTTATGATTTTTCAATAATGTAAGATAGTGAGTTTATCAAATTACTTCAGAACTTTGCCTTTTCTGATCCTATCCTGATCGGTGAACAAAGAAACATGGAAAGTGCAAATCGCGCTATAGAAAATGGTCCAATTTAAACTGTCCCAGGTATACTGCAAGCCAAAAGTCGTTCCTTTTCAACTTAACTGCTTTTCCTCTTTTAAATTTAGAGGCAAAATGACGCGGGTAGTTTCTTTGATTTTTTACGGGATGGGTCGATATCTCGGAAGTTATCCCTTCTGTGTGTCGATATCTATTGAATTCTCTTAAGTGGTTCCATCAGTAAAGTCACACGCCGTCGTTATAAGCATAAAAAGCTTTTTAGTTATTTGTTATTGTGTAAATAGGCATCATAAATCGATGTGTAGTAGTCAGTAATATTGTTATTAATGAATTTATTTAATGCCGATTTCAAATTCATTTTATACATATAAATAATAATAATCTGTACATTTTTCTATAGGCAAAATGTTAATGCAGTTATTTGATTACATTTAAGCAAAACATACTTTTAGTAGTAAGTCGTTTTGAACTTTGTTTTTTACATACTTAGCATTTATAACACATTATAAGATCATAAGAAATCGACTTTTTTAGATATATTTATATTAACTTTTATTTTTGTGTTATCGTTTTTCTTTACATTCTTATGGTACCTAATAGATAAATTAGATTATATAACGAGTTAAAATGCAGCGTTTCATTTTAAAATATTATTCACATAAAACATCAGGTTCGCAATAATAAACGGAAATGTATTTTCTATTATTTATTTTCAGTTTTGATTTTTTCATGAATAAGATTATATTACAATAATAATTAAAATAATTATTATAACTACATGTAGATTGTGTTATTTAAATATGTATAACAAATAAAACTAAAGTAAAAGCTAACAACAACGGTGCGCACGCGCCGCGCCGCGCACCTTGTCACGTCACTGTCACGATATTGCTAACTACCTATCAGTGATAAACGACTATACAATGGTAAAATATAAAAATGATTTAGTTACAATGTACATATTACAAGTTTGGTACTTCTATCGCATTTATATTTAGAGAAACAATAAAGAGTCGTGAGGGTTGTTTTGTTTTGGAGCGTTTGAAGGGAGAATATAATTAAGCCTACACTTCAAACTTCCATCTTCGGCCGCTGTCTTGATTTAAATCTACTCAAATGGCAACACAATTCATAAAAATAAACAACGACAGCTCGGAAAACATTTTGTTAAACGGTTGTCCCATTCGTATAGATTGTACCCAGGAAAAAGTCAGCGAACTTACAGCATACTTCCTCAATTCCATACGGCGTTACAGAACTTCACTACTATCTCAATAGACGAAGCGGTGGATCTAGCAGACTAGTTCATACTTCACAGATAAATACGCATTAAGTGAAGACAATTAATTGTTTAAAACTTTACATATCCATGTTTTCACTTTCCGTGGATGATAAAAACAGCTGTAAATGTTTCAACGAGTAAGCAATGTTTATTAACGGCCCAATTATTTTAATTACATAGTTACAGTAAATACTATATATCTATGAACTTAGCGACTAGTAAAATTTGTGAATACGACGTTACAATTAGGTAAATTAGTTAACTACATTAGGTTCAACATCGCGTTCAAGTCCCGCGTAATTTACATAATATAATACATTAGGTTACACAGATGTTTTGTACTTAGACCACCGCTACGCCCTAGCCTAAGACACCCCGCGGGCAGATCTGGTATATAAGAATAGACTACGCAAGTTATCTCCAAGCGTGCCACAATCGCAATATATGTAAGTTAGCTCTAATAAGCTTATATAATTATAATCTGGTAATCCAGATTCTCTAAACACCATGTTATATAAATACCTTTCCTTCACTCCGAACCCGAAACAAAAAACCAGTCACGAGTTTGGGTGTTCGAAAATGAGTTAAAGCCAACAAAAATTGTTCGTTCACGGAGTGTTGCAAAAAAAATGGTGGCCACGTTTGTCTCCAAAACCGGCCATGTTGCGACTATTCCTCTTGAGGGACAAAGAACGGTTAATGCAGAATGGTATGCTAGCATTTGTTTGCCACAGGTCGTTTCTGAACTCCGTAAAGAGAACTGTAACCGCCGCATTCTCACACCGCGCACAGAACAAAAGAGTTTTTAGAGCAAGAAAACATAGAATTACTAGATCATCCGCCGTACAGCCCCGACCTAAGCCCTAATGATTTCTATACTTTCCCTAAAATAAAGAAAAAATTGAGTGGTCAGAGATTTTCATCATCTGAGGAAGCTGTGGACGCCTACAAAACGGCCATTTTGGAGACCCCAACTTCCGAATGGAATGGTTGCTTCAATGATTGGTTCCATCGTATGGAAAAATGTGTCAAATTTTGCGGAGAATACTTCGAAAAGCAATAAATACATTTCTAAATAGTAATGTTGTGTCACTTCCTTGATTCCCGAAATTTTCAGTGCCGCCCTCGTATATTGCATAAAATAAGTACCAGAATGTCTTTGTGCAAAAAAAATCAAACTGACACGCTTGGATACGCACGCATACCAAGTCTGCCCAATTGCGGACCATCTCGGCCTGCGTTCATCGCTCACAGCACTGCCACCTTAGCCGAGTTGACAATCTATAATTCTTTAGTAAACGTTAAAACTAGAAATAAATCGTCATGTCACATGGTCACGTAAAATCGTCCAATCTTCTCTTTAATTATGGCATCTATTATTATAATTCTGCCAATCACAATGTTTCTTAGAAATAAAAATATCTTCTACTTCAATAATTATGAGTTGATCAAACGCCAAAGACTGTTAGATTGAACCCAAATTTAAAACACGGTTCCTTAGAAAACCTGTTTCCTGTTCAGAGCCAGCAGTCTCGACAACGTTTTGACAACGTTATCGTATCGATCTGTAACCAGGGACCCAAAAATCATAACGATCAACGTCATTACAGTAACCAACATCCTTTAGGTCGAGAATGACCACTTTCCTAAAATATTACATTAAATGCAGGCCTCGACTCGAAACTTGCAATTCACGTAATGTTGGTAACTGTAATGATGTTTATCGATATGATTTTTGGGTCCCTAGTTAACGAGCAATACGATAACGTTGTCAAGACTCAGACCAGGGTTCAAAATAGATGCTGAGAGGTGACTGAAATAACGAAGACTAACGGGACACGCGTGTGTTCGGTACGGCTTTAACCCGTCTAATTTTGCGAGATCATCTGATGATCTGACACGAGGATTGGTTCTTTTTTCTGTGCGTTAACGATTATAATCGTTATTATAGATTGTCAACTTGGCTAAGGGGGCTGGACAGGGTCGCGTCGAGTCGCGCCGCGCAAACAGATTATTGTCTTTTAATTTGGTCATTCGTGGAGTGTGGGGGCAAAAGCACTACGCAAGTAACATTCACTATACACAATGCCCCTTCAAGTTCAAACAAAATCAAAACATTCTTCAGAGGTAGTTTAGTGATTTGTCAACGGTATTTTATGAGTTAAACGTTTAATTGTGAACTGTTTCCCATCGTGCACAAAGAGTGCAAAAGTAGTAATATATTATAATAAAAGGAGAAAAAGACGATAAGCGGACAGTTCAAATCGCTGGGTCTAGAAACTTGAAATTTTGTATAATGCCTCCTTTTATTACATAGGCAAGCACTAAGGTTTAAAACCAATATAAACAATAAACCAATAGATTCAGTTAAAATAATACTAAAAAGATCACATGGTGTGATGTTTACAAACGTTATTCTCAAGGTAAAATAATAATAAATATAAAAAATACTTTTAATAAAAAATTAACTAAATTTGGATATTTATGACTAAAATCGGAGTTAAATTAAATTCATTATAATAATATTATGTAATCATCTATACATACGTGACTGGTAAGCTTAGTACGAGGAGACAATACAAGTGTATACTTAGTAAGGGCAATTAAAGTAGCCAAGCGCGCACCGCCGCGTCGCTCACACCTCGAATGTACACAATATCAACACACTCGCACATTACAAAAGTAACAAACTATTTATAATATACATATTTCTATTGTAATATATATAATTATTATTGTTCACTATATACAGGACGCCGGGCCCTGCGCGCCCGCGCTGCTCCCTAGCTTTAAGGCAAATTGTGTGCTTCCTAACACATACATAATACATATATTTTTTTATTATATTTACAAAAACGTAATACGTAGTAATTGGCAGTTCACACTATAGATTTCTTTATAGTCAGCACCTGATCATTTGTTATATTTTAGTAAAGCCTGTTTGTTATTTTTATAAAAAGGAGGATGTTCTAAAAAGCACAATAATACTTGTTGCATTGGCGTAATAATAATAATTAATTAATTTAAAAAAGTCTCCAAGTCAATAGTAGTAGGCCCAATAAACAAACACAATCAGTCCGCTCGACATTGAGAATTTAACTTACAATAATAATATATAATATGATATATAATTAATATAATCACATGCATCACAATCAAAATTGCCCCTAAAGTAAAAACTAATGATATGAATATTAGAAATTTTGACTATCTAATAAGTTGTGTAAATAATATAATTAATTTCACTCTGTCCAAAATAGTCCGAGGTCGGAGGGCGCAGGACCGGCGGCGAGGCGACGCGGGCACACGCCACGTCTCGTATTAACATAGTACGTCATTGTCATTGCCTATCAAATTCGAGGGTCAATACTAAGCTTCTAATACAGTTTGAGTCATCTGATATCGGTCGGAAAACTGCTAGAACATTTTTCATGTCACTAAGGCAAAATTCAACCTTGTGTGTTTAAGGAGGTTAAACTTAATTTAGAATTAGAAGAATGAATCGCTGGAGCAGGTTTCCGCCGGGAAGTGACGCTACGACCGAAACAGACCTGTCATTGTGGTGCTTGTGCAGTCTCACGAATTGATACTAATAACAGTCGTAACGCGTTGTACATAACGCTTGGTTCCTATACACTATACCGCCGGCTGTTTAGCGCGCGGCTGTTGGCCACCATAATGGGACATTGCTAATGGAATAATTTTTGAGCGACAAGCGTGTCGCCAGTCACCACTCAACTGGTGTCGAGCTGTGGTCCGTGGGAAAGCAGTGTTAGCCGGCGGCAATAGTGTCTTAGCGAATAGGGCTCAAAGGCCATTTATCTTTCCTCGCTTATAAGGATCACAACTACACACCGCTCGGATCGCGGTATTTGGTACGAAAAAATTACACCCAATCGGAAAATACCAGTGCAGCTTTAGTGTAAAACAAATTTAATCGTAGTAGGTACTGAACTCTGTTTAGTGATTTCTTTTTCCCAATAAAATTTAGACTCTATTATATTATTCAATGTCAAGAGGAAACATTTGCTAAAATCACTAAAGAAACTTACTTTAATAGACTACATATTATACAAGAGTAGATCTGGATAACTAATGTTTTTTATCGTATTCACGCCCGCTTCGCGACTTGGTCCCATCATTTTTGCGATATTGATTTTTAAAGATGGACGGTCTAATACGACAGCGCAAATCTTTAACATAGAGGTAGCGTAAACACCAACAACAGTTAGTCATGAGCTTTGTCAGACGCTATTTGGGTCGTCAAAATTTTTATTCGTACGAATTTAGAGCGTGTTTCAGCGAGGAATTTTTTCATGATTTAGACGCGCCAAAAAACCGAAATCAACGAATTTGTTTAACGTTACCTACATCTATAGGAGGTGTTTCTTTATCAAGTATGCAAGTGTTTATTTTATATATTTTGTCTTTTATCACAAAACCAATGGGACCGAGCCGCTTTCAGTGAGTAATAATCTTAACATTATTTGAAGCGTCTCATTTCACATCATAGCGTTATAATTTAAAATCCATACAATCGCCACACAAACACGAAAATAACTGTCATTTATTAACACTTACTTTTATTTTAACGCATATTTACTCTGGCAAAGTGAATAACGTATGTCCTTATATTCCCTTTCCATAAACCTAAATTCTATAATAATTCTTTGAAGGCATAAAAGAATAAATATAATCAAAGAAAAACTTTCCACACGTCGATGGAAATTATGCCGCATTCTAAGAGATAGTAAACCAATGGAGTGCAAGTTATATAAAACTTAATAAACACACAAACATTTAGGAAATGGCCCTCCCGAGACACCATACACACACGTACCTAAAGTACATTTAAGTAATTAGAATACTGCAACGCAATCGTTTGTTTCAACTGGAAGACGTAACAAAACACCAAACTTCAATAATTATAATAAACGCAATATTACGAGGACCCGCGCACCTCGAATCAATTCAACACCCATAAATTTATAAACATACACATTCGTCTAAAAACTAAATATAAATAATATAGTACGACACGCACTACGATACACAATAATACAGCTTTGGAGGTTATTTTACGTATACATATATTACAAAATAATATACAATAAATAATTAGCGCAGTCTCAAGATTCGACAAGAATCTATAGTCGTAAAAAAAATCTACACTTTCTGTACTTGAGCATGTTCCAGTCCGTGATCGGTTATTTTGGCAGTAGATTAAATAAATAATGACATTGTCTGGTAGATAAGTGTAAGTCATGTACGTACACACGCTCCGAGGCTGTAGTATTGCAACCGGCACAATATAATCTCGCACGACGGGAGGGCTGTGTACAGTCTCAGCGATACGAAATGGGGAAATGATGACTGTGTGTACAGATGTAGATAACGCTGTTGCCAAAAGTATTGCCGAGTGATAGACATTAAAGAATTGACTTCGCTCAGTTCACTTTTGAAATGTAGACATTTTAAAAATAACAATATTAGATACGTAATGGAAAATGTAACGCATACTTAAAGCTAGACAAATTGAGGCGTTAAGGCACACGACAAACCAGGGCCGCTCGCTATAAAAGGTCATAATATCTTCTGAGATATTTCACTTAAAAAAATTAGGGTGAATAGTAATTTTTTATGATAATTCTTCAGCATTTAATCTTTATATCCAAATGTTAAAAACCGACTACCAAAAACGCAAAACTAAAAAGCTAAAAATAACAAAATACCGATTTAATCCAAAAGACATTAAATCGGTATTTTGTTATTTTTAGCTTTTTAGTTTTGTGTTTTTGGAATTCGGTTTTAGTTATTATTTTTTTGTTTATTTCTCGTTTTTAAGTGGGTTGTTTTATAATTTATCCAAGTTACAATAGCCTAATGTCAACTGATCATCACCTTTTACAATATATTGCTTTTCCCGATGCAGGGACGTTAATTGTTGAGGAGTTCTCCTGGTACATCACCATCAGTTCCACTTCGCCATATACATTGTGACGAGCATAAATTGTTTAGAAACCACATTAAACGAATCGGAACCTGTGAAATACCTATTATTGAGTAGTTCTGATGACCATCTGTGGTCTTCATCATCAGTTGCTCTTCTTCAAATTTTGCTTTCCGAAAGCAAATAAATGATTTTCTATAAAAAATACCCAAATCGTCATAGGTGTGCCTATAAATTTTGAAGAGTTCCTTCGATTTCTCCAAGATCCCATCATCAGGTCCTGATTTTATGACAGTGGGACCCAACAGCACCAGCTTTCGAATAAAAAAAATCATCAAAATCAGTTCACCCAGTCGAAATTTATGAGGTAAAAAACATAAAAAAAACATACGCGTCGAATTGAGAACCTCCTCCTTTTTGGGAAGTCGGTTAAAAAGGCCTAAAACCGGTCACCTTTGGCGGTTTTTAATCATAATTATGAAATTTAACCTTCCACAGATTTCTCAGAAGATTAAGTTTTTTAGCGAGTGACGCTAGTGTGTCGTTGAGGTAAGCCTTACGGCACACTTCCCATATATCTTAAAAATAAAAACAATGATAATATATAATTATAAACGATACTTCTTACTTTTCGCAACAGCATTATCGAGAACTGCGGAGGTATGGGTATGTGTGTGAATGTGTTGTGAGTGTGTGTGTTGTGTGTGTGTTGTGGATGTGTGCGCGCGCGCGTTAGAGCGAGCCGGCTGGGAAGCTGGCCGACGAGTTGCTGTGCGCGAGCGAGAGCATCGACCCCGACAGCGACTGCTCCTCCTCGCCGTAGCCCTCCCGGCTGCCCTCGGCGATCGCCATCGCGCTGCGCGACAGAAACGCAAACTTTATCGGTTATCAGTGTTGTCACTAAACCAGCAAGGATTTCGTTTACGGGCGGGACGGGGCGAGGGGGGATTTTGAGTGATTTTTACCAATCATACTGACAATTTGCGAAACGGGATCGATCGGTGTTTCTTGTAAAGAACCAGTAATCGGTATATTGTCTTTATGACAAGGCACTGGTGAATATGCTTTTATCTATTTTTAAAATGTAATATCTAAACGTAATACCATATCTTATGAATAAACGAATAAAGATTTGACAAAAATACAGAATAAATTGAAGTTGATCAAAATAAAGTAGCTTTAGTGAATTCGAGCGGATCCGGTTCCGCCTCCCAGTTATTATAAGCATAGGACTTTTGTTTCGTATAGCGGTAATTTGTATGCGTGATCTATAACAATGCCAACAGAGAGGGTGGTGTAATGTTGTGGTTGTTGTTGCAGTGTAGTGTATCGTAGAGCGCGCACCTGAAGCCGAGCCGCGTGCTCTCGTTGTCGAAGTGCGCCAGCTCGCGCTCGTGCCGCTCGTGCAGCAGCCGCGTGCGCTCCGCCCGCTCCGCCACGAACTGCGCGCACTCCGACTCCATCTGCGAGAGCGCACCAAACATACGTTTGAAAAAACTAACTTATTCCGTCAACAGTGATGGATTTTTAATTACACTGCAGCAAGGGTTCTCAAACTTTTTCAATCCCTTCCCTTTTTTGTACAAACAATATCCACGCCCTGTGCAATAGCTATTTATGGCATTGACACCTTCAATTTGCTAACTTATCGGAGAACCGGCCACGATAATCGTGCGTGTGTGACCGGGCTTATAGTCGAAGAGTATCGATTTGACAGCTCTACGATATAAAGCTTATTTCCGCTGTCTATGATGACATCGACATACCATACGACGACGTACCGTACCATGCTATATCGTTACGCCAGTGGACGCCAGGCCGGGATTACAAAGATCGTCATACATACGTCGCCCCCATTACGATATTTTTTTTCTATACCTAGTAATAAATTGGTAATTATAAACGCTGGCCGTATCGCCCCCATCCCCACCCCTTTTCAACCACCCATCACCAACTAAGAATACGTCAGTGGCACCTTCTGTTCGAAGAGCGCGCGCCGCACCGCCACGCGGTCCTCGAGCTCGCGCCGCTCGCGGTTGCGCTGCGCCTCAGCCTGCATCTTGCTCTTGCTCTGGTACGCGGTCAGCATGTCCAGCTCGTGCTCCAGCTGCATCTTCAGCTGCTGGCACTCCATCTGACGACACATACACCGACCGCGGTCACAGATTTATCACGGTAAACAACTAAGGGATTCTTCAGTGAGAACAAATAACTAACATACTACTGAACGTTTTCAAAATACGAATAAACAAGAGAAGCTCGTTAATTTAACATGTTTTGTTAAAATCTGAGTGCCTGCCTCGCCTTTCATCTAATTGATTTGGAGAAAAAATATGCTATAGCAGGGAAAGAATTAACAGGCATAGATCGTAGATGAAACATCACGGGCGGTGGAACCACCTTACATTTCTTATGCACGTTCAATTGTTTTTGTACTTTTGTAATGGAAGTTGGCTAACGCTTTGTTTAATAGTATCTCTATGCTCGGACGCAATCAGTCAGTGCGTCAAGTATTGAGTCACCACTCACCATCTGGCTCTCGTCCAGTTTGACGGTTTGCTTCTGGAGCATCTCGCTGATGCTCTGGTCGTACTGCTCGCCGAGCAGCACCAGCTTGTGCCGCTTCTCCTCCTTCAGTGCCTTTATCACCTCCTTCTGTTGCTCCTGTTACGCAAAAATACAATCATAATATAATGACAGGTACGTAACGCATTTTGATTTGGTCAGTGAGATTCGGGTGTTACCTTGGGAGTGGTCTGCAGTATATGTGCTTTGAGCGCCTTGTACTGTAACGTCTGTATTTTGCACGTCTCGCGGAACTGTTTCCGGATTTGCATCTCTTTTTGCTGCAATAACACAAGAAAAACAAAATCGTGAATAATATAATATTGCTAATAAGTATAATATTGTTTTAGTATATTTTAATAATTTAAAATAATATTATATTGCTAATAATATATAATGAATAATATATAATGCTAAAATGATAATGACGATGAAAATATAATATTTTATTTTTACACCCTGTTCCCACTTGTCGAGTTCGGGTCCAGATTTTAATCGGATGTTCCAGTGGCAGATCACGAGTCACCTAACAAAAAACTTCTAAACTCGGGACTCACCACTTTTTCTTTTTATCGTGCTATCAACTTCATATTTAGTTAATTTTAATCTTAATGAGTTTGATACATCCATTAATTTTGTTATTTTCGGTTTTCAAGGCCCACCAAATATTCACTCGCGACCCATACTTTGGGAACCACTGACTCAGTAGGTACCTTGAGACTCTTGGGCTGCTGTTTGAGCTGCGTGGCGTGCTTCTTGCGCAGGTCGTGCTCGGCGCGCTGCATGTACTCGCGCTGGTTGGCCAGCTCCGTCGCGTGCTGGTTCGCCAGCTGCTCCTCCCTGACCATTTTATAATTCATTTATTCACAGGTATAATACGCTTCATGCCGCAGCACACAACATGCGACATGAACAAAGGAATAGTTTCTCAATTCAATCTGGCTTTTTGAATTCAAACCCAGCTGTTGTCGACGGTTCACTCGCGCTCACGTAGTGTTTTTTGTTCCCGTGGAAACTTTGAGATACAAAGTATGATCACTCTTGGGTAAGAATGCAACAACCTATCAAAACTTCTAGTCGATCCATTGACTACTTTTCGAGTTTTGTGAAAATACGCATACTGTATTTCTCTATATACAGAGAGGTTACATTGGCAGTTCATTAAAAAAACCCATCATTAACGAAGCTAATAAAATACGGAAGGTATACATATAAATATTTTTTGTATAAAATAATATGTGTGTACATGACTTAAGTGTGTAAAACCCACCTAAGCGAGTGCACGCCCTTCTGCTGGCGGTACTCGAGCTCGCGCGTCTTTTCGTGGTGGCGCAGCAGCATCTCGTGCACCTGCTCCAGCTGCTGCTGCCGCTTGTTCAGCTCCTGCAACAATATATTTTTATTGGTATACAGAATATTATTATTAATCAATTAAAAATCATTGTTATACATAGATTTTTTAGGTTTTACCTGGATTCACAGTTACATACAAATGGATTTTTTTATTTGGAAAATCAACTGCCATAAAAATACAATCCACCCTTCTTAACTATTAAACATACATTAAGCTGATCATAGATTTTCACTTATGGGTACAATTAAATCAATCGCCTATACACAGCAAGCATCGGTTCATACTTTAGAAACTAAGTCATACCTACAATGTCCACAAAGTTATATTTAAATATAACTTTTTTATATATATTTTGTATTTTTTTATATTTAAACAGCATTCAAAGATGATGATGACGTTGTATTGTTGTCAATCAAACACGAGGATATTAATTTTTGAGGATTGATTATTATTTATTTTCGTGATTGAGGTATGTGCGCGCGCGTGTCTGCTCGTGTGTGTGTGTGTGTGTGTGTGTGTGTGTGTGTGTGTGTGTGTGTGTGTGTGTGTGTGTGTGTGTGTATGTGTTCGCGCGTGTGTGTGTTGGTGTATGCGCTGACCTCCCTGAGCAGCTCCTGCTCCTTGTGGTGCGTGTCGAGCATGCGGCGGCGGCGCGAGCGGCGCAGCTCCAGCTCGAGGTACTCGCGCTGCGACCGCACCAGCCGCGCCTCCTCCGCAGCCTCCGCCTGCTTCAGGTTGTCCTTTTGCGACCTGCCGCCAAACGCACACACACATTCATCTAGCAGGTTATCTTTGGAACTACTGTTTTTAGAGATTACCTGCCAGATTCTGAAACTAAGCATTTGACAACTCTGGAGCGAAAAGTTCCCGAAGTAGTACCGAAGTTCACAAGGCAAACCACGGGGGAAGAGTTAGTGTATGATTAAACATTCGAATGACCCTGTTTTATTCAATCCCTCGTTACACAGTTTTGATATTGCAATTTATAGTGCTATACATACTGCCAAATCTTATTCAGAACTCCTAGCAGACACCGAATGAATCAGCTCGTACATCCGGTATTATAGTACACATTTAATACCGCTACTGCGAAACTGTACTGTAAAGCAAGGTCTAGACGAAACCAGTGTTGGCTGCCAGTGTTGCTGGCAGCCAACACTGGCTTGTTATTGGCTTCGTATAAACAGTTTTTCAATACACGCTAATGCCGGATGCCAGCACTGGCGGGAATAGAGCGCCGGCCTATTTATCAAGCCAGTGACCTCCGCCCGCGTGCCCCGCAATCGCGCCAGCGTGAGGTCGCGTGTAGACGCATCGCGTCATTCGCTGGCGCTTATCCGTAAAGTAAAACATTTTCACACCACAAGAATAATCGAGAAATGAAATGAATCCATTGGCCTCATCTAAAGAACACGGGCTAGACCAGCGCAGGCTTGTCGGAGGACTGAGGCCAGCGTTACTGGCTTCGTGTAAACCATGCTTTAATACATCGGTAAATCCACTTTTAGCACTCGCCAAACCCAAAAATAAATGGCGGCACTGACACATTCGGTTCCCGCTGGAACCTCAAATTTGAATAAGTGCTACACGATGCGGTGCGGCGCCGCAGCCCAAACCATTTCGCCGCATGGGCGACCACACAGGCAGTGCGGCGCCGCAGCGGCGACAAAAAGAGTAGGCATGCCCATCGCTACGTGACAGAACAGGACAAACAACAGCGAGCCGCGTACTCCCCTCCCCGCCTCGTCTCTACTCCGAAGCGATCGCGGCGCGGTGCCGGAGCGCGCCGCAAGGCGCCGTGTGGCCAGTTGCATTTTTGTATGTAATATACCGCAGCGGCGCAGCTCAGGCGCCTGACCTGAGCCGCACCGCATCGTGTGGGTTGGCTCTAAGGTGGCACTGCAGCACGCGGCGTCGGTAAGGAGAGCGTATTGTACTGACTGCAGCGTGGCGTCCCGCTGCCGCTTGGGCGTGGCGTCGTCCATGCTGAGCTCCTTTTTCCAGCGCTCCTTGTTGGCCTTGTAGTCGCGCTTGCGCTGCGTCTCGAACGCCTTGCGCTCCTGCTCCTGCCGCGAGCTGATGTCCTTCATCAGCTTCTTCTCCGCGGACGCGTTGTACTTGTGCCTGCGCTCCAACTCTTGCACGTGCTTTGTCTGCGATAACATTAAGGATGGTGTGACGTCATATACTTTTTTATTGATTGTATACTAATTATTTTGTAATAAAACTATTTTAAGAATATTCTTAATAAACATATAATATAATGACTTATAATACCTACCTATAACCTAGCAATAAGGTGTTCAGTTTAGTCAAAGCCTCAGTCTCATAATCGCTACATAATACTTATACAGATACAAGTATTGTTTGATCCTCCTTTGAATGATGGAGAGTTAAAAACCATATGCATTAAGTATAACCAAGATATTTTGACAAAATATTTTTTGCCGATTTCAAGCGGCAATTAAAGGGCGGGAGGCGATGACGAGGGCGTCCACGTGTATCTTTACATTCACTCATACCCATGAAAAATCCTAGGTACTGTTGTACATGTACCTACTTCTGTTGGGAAAGTTTCGAAGATAACAACTTGTTGTGGTGATGTGGTAGCGGCGCGGCGCGATATTTGGTTAGCGGTGTACCTGCAGCCGTTCCAGCTCGCGCTGCAGCTGCTGCACGAGCGCCTCGTACTCGCGGTCGAGCTGCGCCTTGTGAGCCTCCACGTCCGCCTTGCAGCGCTCCTCCAGCTTGAGCAGCGCCGCCTGGTGCTCGCGCCGCATGCGCTTGTAGCCGGACATCTGCTCGTGCATCTCCTGGACAGCACGCGACACACACACTACAGGATGTTGTCTAATTAATTACATTATATTTAAAACAAACTGCAAGTTGACGATTATGCCTTTACGATAAGCCAGAAATCTCTAAATCCCCGATTCCAGGTGGGGTTGGTTTTTGCGACGAACACAGTGTGAGCGTGTTTATTTAAAGTACTTACTGTATTTTTATGAATTACATTTTGTATTCTGTTTTCGCTGAGTTTAGAGTGGGATCAAGTAGATCTGTTTGACGAGTTATTATATGTATGATCGAGTTGATCAAACTGAGACCTTTCGATGACACTTAGAACCATGGATACCAAGAGAACTTTTCAAAGATATCTTTATTGAAAAAACTGTTTGTAAGACAATATGATGCCTAAAGGTTTATTGCAAGCTGTCGTTTTTTTATTTATTCGTAGTTACACGTAAAAGACAATATTTTCACCTGGTTGTGTTCCTTCTGCTGCTTGGTGACGATGCTGGTGGTGCGGATGGTGGCGAAGTTGTTGGCGCCATGCTCCGACACCAGCGACAGCGCCGCCGCCGACACGTCGTTGCTCAGACCTGCGCCAGAGTCTACTATTAATATGTAGAGAAGCGACACCCTCCGCCCCCCGCTAACTTCGTGCCTCCCCACGTCTCGGCGCAACGTAGCGGTGGGTCAAGAAGTGATAGCAGTGTAGACTGTTGTTGCTGTATGTGTCGTTGCCACTGTCCCCAATGGTATCACCGACATGAATAGCGAGATTCGGGAATTCTTTGGTTGTAATCCCATAATGCATTTCTTATGATTACTTTCTTTTTTTTTATTTATTTTTTTATGGAACGACTTTCTGGAACGATACATTCATTTAAGCTTAGCCTGTTCGGTCTCAGTTTTGGTATTGATATATACAGCAAGTTTATGTGCATAAAAGTATGTTGTGCGTTTGAAAACTTTTAAACAATAACGCCTGAACAAGCTTCGTGTAACGGAACAACACACACACCTCTACTGGTGAGCCGGCGCTGCGTATTCCTGTTGTCGTCGCCGGCGTCCTGCTGCCAGGCGGCGGGCGCGTTCACGTACTCGCGGTAGTCACGCTCTCTATCGCGCTCTCTGTCGCGCTCCCTGTCGCGCTCTCTATCGCGCTCCCTGTCGCGTTCGCGCTGAGCGTCGCGTATCGCCTCGCGGTTGGCGTAGTCGTCGCCGTAGTCATCGCAGAGCGAGTCGCGGTTCGCGTAGTCCCGGTTGCCGTAGTCGCGCAACGCGTCCCGGTTCACGTAGTCGTCGTTGGCGGCGGGCAGAGGGCTCTCGCTCTCTCTGCGTACGAAACAGCAACATATGTTAAGCCGGCGCTTGCGAACTCTGAAAGGTAAGGCGGTGCTCTAGTGCGGGCGTGCTGTTAGCGTGATGTCGGCGATGGTGGGTGAACGTGCACATTATAATACTACTTTATTGCCAGAAATATATAAAAAAATATATTATTATAACATTTTATTAACAAAGAGATTTATGTTACTTTGACAATATTTTGTTGACGCCCGACGTAAAACTCGTCTTAATTTTATTAGATATACAATAATCGGCCGCATCTAACACAAAGGACCGTGAATCAAAGTTAAGTTGCAAAAAAAAAACACTTTTGTAAATTAATTATATCCGTCGAATATACGAAAAAGCTATGAATGATGTGGATGATAGAAAACAAACGATATAATTCTAATGTAACGAACCTCGCAGAATGTGTCGAATGCTGATGGTTCAAGTGCTGACACTGGGACTGCTGCTGATTGTGATGGTTTATCTGATAGTATACAAGACACATTTCGATTAAATAAATAATTATAATATTTGAGTTTTAATTTCAATTAAATTCAATTTATATAACTCTTCTTGTAAGACATTGTTTAGCCTATAAATAGTAGATCCTGTTGAATGGAGGTAAGACAAGACATAACTGTAAAAAAATATGACTGTATTGATTGTTCACAGTTATAACTCAGTTACACTGTTTATAATTCATTATATTATAATGAGAAGTAATAATCAGAGGGACTTGGCTACCCTTCGGTGCATAATACATAACAAAAGTTATGCTAGATGTTGAAATTTTAATTACCTACACATAAGTTCCCGAGGTAAATTTTAAAATTCCCGGGGCTGAAACCGAACCAGAACTACAATTATATTCGATCACATTATCATGGTGAGCATAGTACCGGATGCGGACGCCTGCGCAAGCTGCCCGAGGAGCTGCTCTGGCTGGAGGCGCCGGCCGCGCTGTGCTCCGACGTCGCCGAGTTGGACTTGGAGCTGTCGCCGCCGGAGCGCTCCTCGCCCGCCTCCTCGCTGTCGCCTGCGACCCACCCTCATTATATGTATTCATTAGTAGACAAGCGGGCATTAATTGGGTGGGGTAATTTTGGCAATTATTCAACCCCTCTGGTGAGATGTTGTGCGATTTTTCAAAACGCGACAGAGCATATTTTAGTGGAGAAACATTTTTTCTTATTTAATTTAACCGAGTTATCTCGCAAAATTACACTGTTGCGAAAAAAAACGTGATATCTGCCGAGGCTCCCCTGTGCGGATGGACTACGATGAACAACTGATAACACCTTAATTCCTGCTATGACCGTAGGAAAAATCTCTTTATCCCCGAGAAGTTGTTATCAAATTTAACTGAGTAAAGATATTATTTGAATAGTTAAATTATATATTGTTACGTAGAAATTTTCGCCCTCCGCATTCGGAACAGTGGTTGAGGTAAAATTGTAATTCGAGTCTGTTTCGGAACGCATCCCGAGTCTCGACGTAACTACTCTGTGGTGACGCACGACCTCGGAGTGAGTGTCGCCAGCCTCGTGAGTTTTCTTGTCCCCGAAGTATTCACGAATTGTGATTAAATATTTCCAAATTTGTACTGAAGACGCATTTTTATAGGCCGAAGTCGTCCACAGTACTCAAAATGTAGTGTTGCCGCTGCTGTTTCCTTTTAATTCCCGCTATCGTGCGAAAAAACACGAGTTTAGTATAAATCATCGAAATTTACATTCACTAAGTCTCGTTTCCAATTTGATTAAGAATCCGTACCTTTTTAGTTCCCTCTATTCTGCTATTTCTAATCCTTTTTTTACTTTACCGTAATCTTAAATTCTCCCCTAAACCGGGAAAAATTATTGAGTCGCCACCCTTTCTTCTGGAGATTTGTCATTGAGATCTTTGACCTTTTTCGTCCTTTTTCACCTTTGCGGCGTGGCATACACTACGTTTTGCTATTTTTCTATGATATTCATTTATTTTGTCGGAAAAGTTGGAGATTCCTCTAGCGAGAAGGCACGCCGGTCAATCTGCGTGCTGATTCTTCGTTCTGGTTTGGCTGAGTTTGGAAGTGTTCACCTTTGTCGTGGTGACGGAGTCGACATTAAATTGTAACCCACTAAGCGGATTTATTTTCCTCCGTAAGGTGAGTTTATTAGTATTTTTCTTCTAAATTATTCTTATTCCACCGATTCTTATCGTAATCCCCGTAGGAACGGCGTGAAACGTACAATTTCAAGTTTTTTTATTCCACTTGTTTGACAAGGAGGGTAGTAGGCATAGTATGTGCTGACTTTGTTACATATTAATTTCAGGAGGTTCTTGGGCAGGGTTTAAGTCCCCCAAAGAAGCTCGAACACCTTCCAATTACCTGGCGGGAGCTGGGAAGGTGGAGTCACTGCGGTGTTTCCTCTGGGAGTTGGCTGACCTGGCTGTACTGGCATCCACAGTGTTCCAGGGTTCTACCTTTTATATACCACGGTCTAGCAACCGTTATTGCTAGTGGCGCCCTTCTCTTTCTTTATTTTAAGTGCTTAATAAGTTAATCACAAATTCTTACCTTGAGTTAACCCCCGTACCCAGTACCGAGAGCTTAGCCGGCATTTATAACCATTTGTAAAACCCATCTTTGTTTTATAATACAGATGATATTATGTACAAGTAAGATTGTTGTTTTACCACCATCCAAAAAAAAAATACCTACCATAATTAAAAGGTAACAGTGGCGCCCAACGTGGGGCTTAACTCGAGGTAAATTGTCATGTCCATAGTTGCTGTGACAAAGAATTTAAGTTTTTTTAAATTAATTTAAGTGGTAAACTGACTACCTAGTATTTAATCTAAATTAGATAACTGATCTGTTGCTATAGTTATCCTATATTTACTTAGATTTCTACAATTTTACTTTATCTATCTGCCATTACATAGCAGATAAACTTAGGTATTATAAACTTAAGTATTAATGTTACATAGTTGAAGTTTAACTTTACAAACTTTATGGGTACAATTGTGCACATCAATTATTAATATCTACACCTTGTAAGCTTGAGGTAGGAACTTTTAAAACCTTTAAACAAATTACTTTATCAACTCAATTAATTTTTATTAAGAAGAAGGCACACTTGATTTGAGTATTTTCTGATTTTCTTTTTCTTTTTTTTAAAGTTAACTTTACATTTTTTTTGTCTGATTAAGCGGTTTATTGCCACCACCATGCAGGAAAGGCCAATTTGTTTCCATCTTTTAAACAAAGATGAACTTATTTATGAAGTAAGTATTCGGGATGCTATTCCTGAAACTACACGTGATCGTCTACGGGTTCAAATCCGGGAATTAGCACGTACTATGCCTACTGATGAGATAGCTGTGTTTGAGGGTGATTGTTCGGCAGAATTGAAAACGATCCAAACTAAATTATTAGAGCTAGAAAGTTTATGTTCCAAAAAACCGTTTATGTTGAAAAGTCTGAATCGTATCAACGCCTTGGGTAATCATTTGTTTCATCGGTTAAGTAGGGTAGATCCGTTGGAGAGGAACGATATTACTTTAAAGGAATCTTTAGATAAACAGTTATCAGAAATTACCAAAAAAATGGATCATATTCTTTCGACCTTCAAGAGTAGTTTAAGGGAGGCAGAGGATCCAGCACCTGGACCTAGTGCACCCATTACTAATTTGCCAGCAGCTGTTGTGTGTCAACATCCTACTATATCCTGCGATCGTTCTCCGACCGTTCATTCTCTTAATTTAAAGTTTGATGGAACAAAGTGTGTTCGTTCTTTTGTTCAACGTGTGGAGGAGTTGTGTGCTGCGCGGGGGATCTCCGACGAGAAACTACTCCGAGCGGCGATTGATCTTTTTGCAGATGAAGCGTTGTTTTGGTACCGAGGGGTGTCTGCTGAAGTACACACCTGGGCACAATTAAAATCTTGTTTGTTGGAGGAGTACTTGCCCGTTGATTTTGATCGACGCTTATTAAAAGAGATTAGATCTCGTACCCAGGGTGCTGATGAGAGCATCCGCACTTATCTTAGTGTTATGCAGAACTATTTTAGCTTATTAATTCACCCCATTTCTGAGGATGAAAAATTTGATATTGTTATTTTTAATATTCGGCCGTGTTATACTACACAGCTCGCTTTACTTCAAATTACTAGTTTGGCCGATTTGAAAACAAAGTGTCGTTTGTTGGAAGACGCGAATAAGCGCGCCGAGGCTTTCGTGGAACCGCCTAAGAGCTCGAACACCCTGCTCGTCCCCGAATTAGCGTACAAGGTATCCTCGCGTGCACCTAAAGTATGTACTACTACTTCTACTACTACCACTGCTTCCCGGTTTTGTCCGCGTTGTAGGGTGACCGAGCACTCTTTGAAGGAATGCGCGTCGAGGGCGATTGTTTGCTTCCGTTGCGGTACGGAGGGTTATCCTACTCCGACGTGTCCCAACTGTCAGCCCGCTGCGACCAAGAGCCCGTCTGCTGAGGATTCAAAAAACTGCGCAAGCCCACCCGACCGGGTAGTAAAATAGTTTTAGAACCGCGGAGCCACCACAAAAATTTTGATGCCTCTGATTGGAAAACGTATTTAGCTCATTTAAATTTATTCTTTAGTACGTATAAAACGTCAACGTTGCGTGGTATTTGTCGCGACAGAGACGGCGATAATCGTCCTTTTCTGGCGATTGATATTTTTGAGGTTAAGTGTTGCGGTTTGTTAGATTCTGGCTCTAGTATTTCCATATTAGGTTCCGGTTTTGAGAAACAATTTCTTTCTATGGGGGCCACCCTTAATGGTTGTACTAGTTCTTCTAAAATAGTTACGGCCAATGATTCTGTGGCAAATATTTTAGGGTATGTTTCGTTACCGGTTAAACTTAACGACACGACTAAGGTAATAAAATTTTATATTGTACCCGAGGTATCGACCTCTATCGTATTGGGTGTTGACTTTTGGAAGTCCTTTAAGTTGGCGCCTCACATATTCGGTGAGCTTCCTCTAGTGAAGGACCCCCACGTTTTCTCTGCAGGGGTTCGTCACTTGCACTCTCTGGATGCTCTGAGTGAGGAGCAACGAAAAATTGCTGAGGATGTCACGGCTGAATTCCAGTCGATTTCTTTTGAGGCCAAGGGTCTTGGGAAAACTGACCTTATCTCTCACACTATTAATACTGGTGACGCTGCTCCGATTAAGCAACGTTACTATTGCGTATCCCCGGAAAGACTTCAAGAGATGAATCGTCAATTAGATCAGATGATAGAACAGGATGTAGTCGAACCTAGCAGCAGCGCTTGGAATAACCCTACCCTCTTGGTTAAAAAAGCCAACGGCGAGTTGAGATTTTGTATTGACAGTAGAAAGCTTAACTCTGTTAGTAAGCACGATGCTTATCCGTTGCCCTACATTTCCAGCATATTAGATCAGCTGAGGGAGGCCCGCTTCCTGTCTTCTATAGACCTAAAATCTGCTTTTTGGCAAATACCGCTCGATCCTGCTTCTCGGGAAAAGACGGCGTTTACCGTTCCCGGTCGTGGTTTGTTCCATTTCAAGCGTATGTGTTTCGGATTGACAGGAGCGCCGGCAACACAACAAAGATTGATGGACAAGCTGTTCGGGCCGGAGTTTGGTAACCGGGTATTCTGTTTCTTAGATGACATCATTGTAGTTGCTGCGACGCTTGATGAGCACATTTCGCTGCTTAAGCGAGTTCTCGCCCGTCTGGCAGCCGCTAATTTAACGATAAATTTGTCTAAGAGTAAATTTTTCCGAAGCGAGTTGAAATATGTCGGTTACGTAGTGGATGTAAATGGCTTGCGCACAGATCCGGACAAAGTGCAAGCCATCGTAGGGTTTCCTACACCTACGAACCGGAAAATGGTAAAAAGTTTCCTCGGCACCGCCTCGTACTATAGGCGTTTTATCAAAGATTTTAGTTCTATCGCCGCTCCACTTAACGCACTCACGAGCACTAGTAAGTCTGCTCCTGCCTTCCAGTGGACGAAAGAAGCGGAAGAGTCCTTCAACGCGTTGAAATCTGCCATGATATCGGCCCCCGTGTTGGCTTGCCCAGATTTTAATAAACCGTTTTCTGTCCACTGCGACGCGTCCGGCTATGGTATCGGCGGAACTCTTACTCAGGTCCTGGAGAATGGAGAGGAGCACCCCATCGCCTATGCGAACCGTTCGTTGAACCGAGCGGAAAGAAATTATTCGGCTACGGAGCGCGAAGCGCTTGCGGTTGTGTTTGCGGTAGAACATTTTAGACCTTACCTTGAGGGCAGCAAGTCGTTCAAGGTCATAACCGATCACTCGAGCCTAAAGTGGTTTCTCAACTTGTCCAACCCTACCGGTCGTCTCGCTCGATGGGGCTGCCGCTTGTCCCCATATAATTTTACCATCGAACACCGCAAGGGAAAACAAAACGTGGTACCGGACTTTTTATCCCGCGCTGTACCCGTTGCGGATATAAAAGCAGTACCTGATGACCCCTGGTACACTAAACTTGTGAACAAGTGTAGGAATTTCCCCAGTTCGTGCCCTAATTACACTATTATTGAAGACAAGTTATTTAGATACTCTAAATCCAAGTTTGGGAGCGACACGGATTTTTCGTGGAAGGAAGTTGTTCCTGCGCCTTTACGCGCGGAAGTCCTCCAGCTACACCACGGTGGAGAATTGGCGCCTCACTTCGGTATTTTCAAAACCTATAAGCGATTAGCGCTTCGATATTTCTGGCCCGGCTTATACCAAGATGTGGTAAACCTTGTAAACTCCTGCGAGGTTTGTGCCGCTTACAAGAAACCCCAAGATTTAAAGCCCGGATTCATGGGAGATCCTAAAATTTGTAACCGTCCGTTTGAGGCGATTAGTGTGGATTTAGTCGGCCCCTTGCCTCGGTCTCGCGCGGGATTTATCCATCTCTTGGTGGTGGTATGTTGTTTCACGAAATACTGTTTACTATTCCCACTACGCAGAGCGATTGGCAAGAACATCGCCGCTTGTCTGGAGGAAGGTGTATTTCTCACGCACGGTATTCCGCGTACGGTGATCATGGACAATGGTACCCAATTCACCGGTAGCGAGATCAAGGACTTGCTGAAGAAATACAAAGTTCCCCAAACGCACTTCACACCCAAGTATTGCCCTCAAGTCAATACGGTCGAGCGTTACAATCGTACAATTGTAACTGCCCTCTCCATCCTCGTCGGTGACGACCATCGTACTTGGGATCTAGCCATTCCTCGAATCCGATTTTCTCTTAATACCGCAGTCAACGAGACCACGCGGTATACTCCGTTTTATCTAGTGCATGGTAGAGAAGCCGTCCCCAGCGGCGATGTGTACGGTGACCAGTCTACTACTGCGCCTCGACTGGATTGTGCTCCGAGAGCAGATTTTGCTGCGAATTTGGGGAATTTATCGGACGTCTTCGACAAAGTCCAAGACGCGCTTAAACAAGCCCATCATAAAGGGAAAGTTTATTATAATAGGACGCGGCGTCCTTTGGAATTTAACGTGGGAGATACGGTTTGGAGGAAAACCTATCCACAGAGCGATGCCGCGAAGTATTTTGCGTCTAAGTTAGCCCCAAAGTTTGCTAAGAGTACTGTAGTTCGTAAGCTTAGCCCGTTGGTCTATGAACTGGAAGACGCTTCCGGTAAAAATATAGGTAGCTGGCATGTCAAGGACTTAAAGGATAGTCGTTGACCTTTTGCCGTTTTTATTTTGTTTTAATTTTTTTGTTGTATCTTCTTTTCACCGTAGGACTTGAGGCGATGTCCCGCTATTTTATGCGGCATCGATTCCAAGGGGACTAGAAGGTGGTCTATCTGACCAGATTTGGTAATAATTTAGTTTAGATTGCCTTTTGTTTATTGGTTAAGAGGTTCGTACGTTGCTACCTTGGTACCCTTAGATTTTTTTCTTTCAATTTCACTGGTGCTTCTCTTGTATGATATAGTACTTTTGTAATTTTACGAGAGGTCGCTTCGGGCCGGAGGTATGTGCTGGAGGGCCAGCCCGAATTTCCTCGTTTCCCTCGTAAATTCTGATGGGTGGGGGAGTACTGTTACGTAGAAATTTTCGCCCTCCGCATTCGGAACAGTGGTTGAGGTAAAATTGTAATTCGAGTCTGTTTCGGAACGCATCCCGAGTCTCGACGTAACTACTCTGTGGTGACGCACGACCTCGGAGTGAGTGTCGCCAGCCTCGTGAGTTTTCTTGTCCCCGAAGTATTCACGAATTGTGATTAAATATTTCCAAATTTGTACTGAAGACGCATTTTTATAGGCCGAAGTCGTCCACAGTACTCAAAATGTAGTGTTGCCGCTGCTGTTTCCTTTTAATTCCCGCTATCGTGCGAAAAAACACGAGTTTAGTATAAATCATCGAAATTTACATTCACTAAGTCTCGTTTCCAATTTGATTAAGAATCCGTACCTTTTTAGTTCCCTCTATTCTGCTATTTCTAATCCTTTTTTTACTTTACCGTAATCTTAAATTCTCCCCTAAACCGGGAAAAATTATTGAGTCGCCACCCTTTCTTCTGGAGATTTGTCATTGAGATCTTTGACCTTTTTCGTCCTTTTTCACCTTTGCGGCGTGGCATACACTACGTTTTGCTATTTTTCTATGATATTCATTTATTTTGTCGGAAAAGTTGGAGATTCCTCTAGCGAGAAGGCACGCCGGTCAATCTGCGTGCTGATTCTTCGTTCTGGTTTGGCTGAGTTTGGAAGTGTTCACCTTTGTCGTGGTGACGGAGTCGACATTAAATTGTAACCCACTAAGCGGATTTATTTTCCTCCGTAAGGTGAGTTTATTAGTATTTTTCTTCTAAATTATTCTTATTCCACCGATTCTTATCGTAATCCCCGTAGGAACGGCGTGAAACGTACAATTTCAAGTTTTTTTATTCCACTTGTTTGACAAGGAGGGTAGTAGGCATAGTATGTGCTGACTTTGTTACATATTAATTTCAGGAGGTTCTTGGGCAGGGTTTAAGTCCCCCAAAGAAGCTCGAACACCTTCCAATTACCTGGCGGGAGCTGGGAAGGTGGAGTCACTGCGGTGTTTCCTCTGGGAGTTGGCTGACCTGGCTGTACTGGCATCCACAGTGTTCCAGGGTTCTACCTTTTATATACCACGGTCTAGCAACCGTTATTGCTAGTGGCGCCCTTCTCTTTCTTTATTTTAAGTGCTTAATAAGTTAATCACAAATTCTTACCTTGAGTTAACCCCCGTACCCAGTACCGAGAGCTTAGCCGGCATTTATAACCATTTGTAAAACCCATCTTTGTTTTATAATACAGATGATATTATGTACAAGTAAGATTGTTGTTTTACCACCATCCAAAAAAAAAATACCTACCATAATTAAAAGGTAACAATATAGTGAAAATTTAAGGGCCCATTAGTATGTGTAAAATTGCCAAAGTTTAATAAATAATTCATTTGCAATAACAACACAACTCAAACCCAACATAAGCATAGGAAAATGAAACTTAACCCATGTAGAAATACGATTGAACTTCGTTTGTCCCCCTACAAAGCAATATGGTTCATTCTTGAGTTGGGTATATGGAACTCACCGATAGCGCTCTCGTTATCGGCGTCTACCATCAGTATCTTCTTCATCTTCCTATAGTTGAGGTTGTCGAGGTCCCTGACGGCAGCCTTGGTGCGCTGTATGAGGTCCACGAGCGCGTTGGGCGAGCGCGGCCGCGTGAGGAACGGATGCGACAGCAGCTTCGTGGAAGACGGACGCTCCTGTGGGTTCTTCTTGAGACACGCCTCCACGAACGAACAGAACGTGTCTGTCCACTCCGGTGACTGGATAACATTAATAACAAAAAAGATTGAACGGTATCATCATAAGTATATTACAGCAAATAGTGCTGGTTTACGTTCGAAACTGAAGCACAACACCAAACGATGTGAGCGTAAGAGACTCATTATTATGTTCGTGCTGAACGACATTGTAAGCTAATTCCACTGCACTTGAAATTCTGTAGCTCAGCGAGTGGTGAATGAATGAGGATCTAGCTCTATTAATTCGGAGTATCATAATATAGCGCCAACTGGTTCCGAGTTGAGCAACCTTGTAATATAAGTGCCAGACTACAACTATACTCC
Source organism: Zygaena filipendulae (assembly GCA_907165275.2). NCBI lineage: Eukaryota > Metazoa > Arthropoda > Insecta > Lepidoptera > Zygaenidae > Zygaena > Zygaena filipendulae. The sequence continues at coordinate 3,897,801 of OU015668.1, forward strand.
CACTCCCAAGTTAAACACAAATCGCTGCTTTTTGGAAGTCTGTTAAAAATAATAAAAAAAAAATTATTCTTGCAACTTAAATAAACCAGCAGATACATTTTGTCAAGCTACTACGCTACTTTTACCGATGTGAATGTGAGTGTTATCTTCCACAAAATAAGGAGGATTTTGGATCGTGCTGTCTTTTAAACCAGTGATTTCAAAATTTTGAATTGTGCGATTTTATTCATGCAAAACAGCGAATGTTCATCATATAAATGCTAACTCTGACGCGGAAATCGAACCCGAGATATCCGCCGCGCTTATTTTCTATTTGTCCTGCTTATTTGCTAAGGCACTAAGCAGCCATCGTGCATCGTGTCGTGTGCGGTACCTGCAGCGTGGGCGAGTCGTTCTGCGCGATGTGATAGAGCGCCGACATGGCGTTCATGTTGAAGTAGGGCGGCTTCCGCTCCGCCAGCTCGATGCATGTGATGCCCAGCGACCACACGTCCACCTGCGCGGTAACAACAACTGTTACTGTAGTCTCTATAACTATTTATGTAATAAGCAACTGTTCCTCCGGTTTTACCTGTGAAAAATATGGAATACCTTTTGAAAAATCTTTGTATCGAAATGAAAGTATCCTATTTCACTCAAAGATAAATATCAGAGAAACCATTTCTGGAATCAGTTCAGTAGTACCAGAGATTATTCTTTACAAACTTTACTTAAAATATTAAATATGTTGTAATATAAGCGTGTATCCAAACTAATATTAGTGTGGATATTCTTATGACACCTTTTTATCACTACATAGTATAAAACAAAGTTGCTTTCTCTGTCCCTATATCCCTATGTAATCTTAAATCTTTAAAACTACGCAACGGATTTTTATGCGGTTTTCACCAATAGATAGCTGATAGAGTGATTCATGAGGAAGGTTTATCCTGGAATTCCCGCGGGAACTCCGAAATTACCGCGGGTGAAACCGCGCGGGTCAGTACCATATACACTGCAAATGATTAAAGTAAGGTCACATTCAAGTCCACTTATCTTGAATTTACACTATTGAAACAATTCGGTGTCTACTGTCAGTTTTCACTTCACCTTCGTTTCAACGTTGGATTCTAGAAACAAGATAGTTTCCGCCGAGGTACCTAATACTGCTGGAGCGGAAAAAAAAATATTATGGACCTTTTGCCCAACCTTTGTAGAAATTTATTTTCTGTAGATGTCTAAAAAGAAATCAATTTTGTTATTAACTCTACCCGAACCGAGGCCTCTGCGGCATTATTTTCTACTCGCTAGTGCAGCAAGGCACCCGTAAATGCGAATGTGAGTTTGTTTGTTACACTTTTACGCCTTAACGGCTCAACCGATCACCTTGAAATTTTGCAGACACATTGTCGGGGGTGCAGAGGAGTTTTGTCCCGGAATGCCCGCGTGAACTCCGAAATTATTACTCCGTTACAATAATAACTTCGTTACACTAACCTTTCCATCGTACTGGCCCTCGTCCATGGCGAGTATGACCTCTGGCGCCATCCAGTACGGCGTGCCAACGAAACTGTTCGCGGGACACTTGATGCTGGCGCTGCCGAAGTCGGCCAGCTTGACGGTACCATTTTCGGTGAGCAGGATGTTGCCCGCCTTGATGTCGCGGTGGATGCGCCCCAAGCTGTGCAGGTACGACAGCCCGCAGACGACGCCCTCGCATATCGCCGACACCTCCTCCTCGCGCAGTGGACGCTTGTGCACCTGTACAAGTACTTGTTTATTTATAAAAAGCCCTTCCCGTTTTCATCCGCGCCAACTCTTTGTTTCGAGATACAATGTATTCTACGTCACTCAGGCATCCCCGTAGCTTCCTATCAGTGACCATTTGTAAAATCGATTCAGAGATCATTCAAAACTTGCAAACTTAAAAATTACCAAACAAACCTCTATTTAATTCTAAATACTTTTCGAGGGAATTCCAAAACGCGGGGGAACAGAGAAACCTCAGGGAAACAGTTTGTTAGTTTTACTATCATTGTTATACCTACAGTTTTTATAACGTGTGAAATCACGAGTCCTCGAGATCCTGGTTAGAATCCCAAAAAACAAGCAAATTACTTGGACGTTCAGAATAGGATGAAAATAAAAATGAAAGATTCCAACACATTTATTTTATTTATTTATTTATTTACTAATTTACAAACATTGTAACAACTTGACAGTGCTACATAAACTTTTTTAGGTTTTTCCGTGCACCGACACATTCATTCGTAGATACGTACATACAAGTACAGATCAAGCTATTATGGAACATGTAAAAGGAAAATGATCTTAATATCACTGATATCAAAATAAAATAAAACCTTCCTCTATTTTTTAAACCGGTTTTTCTCAGTCGCTTTGCTTATAACTTTTTTTTTTATTAACCTAACATAAAACATCGATTAACATTTTTTCATCGTAATCGGTTCATGGAAAGAGGACATAATATGATAATTTGAAAAAGCATAAAGTACTTAGGTGTATCTATAGTAATAGCTCACCGCATGAAAATCCGTTTACAGTAGTTTTTAAATTTATCGCGAACAGACAGACTGACCGACGCGGCGGAGGACTTTGTTTTATAGTTTTATGTAAGAATGATGAAGTCAACGACAAATACCTATGCCTAAAAATAATATAATAAAAACCCGATAAGTGAAATACATTCATTTTGCGATCTCCATTGATAACTTTTATCGATATCAAGTTAAAAATTACGAACCGCGCCGTGCACTGATGACTAGTTCCCGCCGCGTCGGGTTAGCGCGTCACATTTTTTGCGCGTTTTAAAATATAATTTCCACGAAACTAAAGCCACGTACCTATCGACGTGTATTTTGCACATAATGACCTCATATGATTTTATTGTGAGAACACTGCGTGTTCATTTATAACTTAGTCACATTGTTACACAGAAACGTTAACAACATTCATGTGATAATGTACTTTCAAATAATGCATTGTAAACAAACAAACATTTTCGCTTTATAGTTTTTCTGGTTTTTAGGCCACGTTGAGACAATAGTCGGAGTATTTTGCGGAATTATATAAGTATATTTTACACACAGAGAAAGGAATGTGTTACCTGATTATTTCTGTGGTTACACATACAATATACATAAACATACAAATACATACATACGTAAACTCACGCCTGTCTCCTGGAGGAGAGGCTTGATTCGTATTAAATCTTAAAAAACAAACGAATTTGATTGTAATAATGACTGAAGCGACAAGGACTATAATCAAATAAGGTAAATTAGTATTCAAAACTCATAACCATTATTAAAAATCTTGGATTTACTTTTTACTGTTGGCTTGAATCAGAGTGCTTTTAATAGGTTCATGAAATGCACGTTCAAACATAATCTATAAAGTTCGTGTCATAAAAAAGGACAAATTATCAGATAAAAACTATATCTACCATATTGGGGTATTTTTCATTGTAAATCGTTTATTTGCTTTCGGAAAGCAAAATAAGGAAACGTGGAACTGATTATGAAGACCACAGATGATCATCAGAACTACTTTATAATACGTATTTCACGGGTTCCGATTCGATTACTTTAATATGGTTTCTAAACAATTAACGTCTCTGCAGTTGAGCAGTTGACATTAGGCTATTGTAACTTGGATAAACTACAAATCGACTCACATAAAGCGGGAAATAAACAAAATTTTAACAAAAAAATTACTTCCAAAGACACAAAAATGTTTTTATACTAAAAAGTTAAAAATAACAAAATACTAATCCAAAAGACAAAACTCACGTAATATTATTATTGGTCTGTGCTACCAGTGCTACCACTGATCGGTTTGAAGTCGGTGACAAGCCAAATAGGGAGTGGGTAGAAGGCTAAATTCACTCTAGTCACTTTGCAAGTATGTGAGCGTGAGAGCGTGTGGGGGAGCTCGTCGTGAGCAAAACAACCCAAGTGGGCAGACATAAGCGGGCTCGGCACCGAATGGGCATGTTGACTAATTTTTTATTTTTTAGTCCGTCTTATAGATTATTAAAAAATATTAGACACGTATTTTTTCTTTTTTACGTAATCAAAAAATAACGGCGATATATTGAGTTGAAATTTCGCGTGACGTCACTATTCTGACAGTTTGTATAACGGTTTTATCGGTTAGTGACGTCACGACAACCTCACCTTAAACTTTAATGCGCTTTATCTCTGTATATTTTAATTTATTTGAAAAAGCAAAAAATACGTGTCTATTGTTTTTTTATTTTCTAACTGACGGACTAATTAGAATTTTGATTTTCAACAGTAGTCCACATCCCTATTCTAACCGATCAATGGTAGCAAAGACCGATAATAATATTACGTGTTTTTATCTTTGGGATTAAATCAGTATTTTGTTATTTTTGGCTTTTTAGTTTAAATTTAATTTTTACACGAAGTATTGTGTAAACAGAAAGAATATTGACAAGGGTTACAATCTAGGGCCGTCTTTACCAGGGGGTGCAAGGGGTGCGGTGCGCCCGGGTGCCTCCGCGCTCGGGGGCGCCTGTCGAGCGCTGAATTTTTGGATATTTCATTGAAATTAACGCCATTCGGCCATTGCACAGTTTTATAAACTTGTTACTCACGACAAATATGTATGCGCAAGCAAAAAAAAGTCATCAACAATAATATTTTTTTTACTTTTATTACGCTTTCGGCGCTTGTCATACCGCATTACTACACTACACAAATAACAATTTTATTTAATACAACACGCGCGCGGCAAAATCTCTAATCCAAAGAGAGTATATGTATGTACGTTTGACACGTTACAATCAATTCAGTCAGAGAAGTCAGTAGAGTTTCTTATAGACATAGACAGACCTAAAGATTTCTTCGTTGTAAATGGCAAAGTGAATAGCTGACCTCTTTTTTATATTTTGATATTTCTAAAAAGTTGACATGTATAGTTGTACATTACCTCAATAATGTCCGAAGCAGAGCCAACACAGTACTCCATCACAAGCCATGCTGTGTGCTCCCGTTTATAGCATCCCTTGTACTCGATGGTGTTGGGGTGATCCAATTGCTTGAGGAATCTGAGCACAAGTTGTGTTTATGTGTTAAGTCAAATTTATAAGAAAAATAAACTGAAATTTTTGTTTCTATTTATACTTTCTTCTTATGCTCACCGATCAAAAGGAACTGTATTCAACATACTGATACCATAATAAAACTCAGAAATTGAATACAGGGCTTCATCCTCAGGTCTGTATTCTAAACATATAGCTGGTAAAGTAACTACACAAAATAAATGGGTGCAGAAGCTGTTCTGTGCAGTCTTGTTGTTGTCTTGCGTTCTATTGGATCAGCCTGTAGCAATTAACAATTATAGATGGCCTTTTTTATATATAGTATGGATACTCACTTTATTTCTTTCAATATGTCCTGCCATTTTTCCTCACTCTGTTTCCCCAAGTATGACATTTTCTTAATAGCAACAATCTCTTTGGTGAGATTGCACCGGGCGTAGTAGACAGCCCCAAAGGATCCATGGCCAATCTCACGGAGATCTTCAAAGATCTTCTCAGGGTCATGTTTGCTGAACATTTCTGCAATGTCGGGGTCCTTGAGGCTGCCCGGGCGTGGCATTTTGATCTGTAAGTGTCAATTAATGACAAAAAATATCTCATTTTAGTTTATTTAATGGAAACAAAGAAAAGTGATTATAATTTTTTTTACATAGCTATTGATGAGAGATATATTATGTGCGCATCATCAAAGTCGGGTTTCTTACAGTTAGGCTCATGCTGAGCTGTTGTTTTGTTGCAGAATTGTATATTTATTTCCTTTTTTTTGCTATTGCCATAATAAAATGAAATAACACTAAATTTCAAGTATCTATGTTACTTCATGAAAAACCTCTGTGACAGACAGACATACGGATGGAAGGATAAAGGGACATTGGAGTGATTTTATAAAGGTCTCATTTTTCCTTATAAGGCACAGTGCTGTAAAAAGGCAACAATAATTATACACCTTGTTAAGACCTAAATTATTAGATAATTTCAATAATTATGGTGACTAGAGATAGAGACACAAAAGGACCCTATATCAAAGTTTTTAGATTTTCGCGTTTTGAGCACATTATATTATGTAAAATTAGACAAAAAAGGTAATAAAAAACATCGCGTTCAAGTCCCGCGTAATTTTACATAATATAATGGAAGGGGTGAAATGTGTGTATATGAATAATCTGACGATTTGAACGTGACGTAAGAGAGTTCTGATCGCAAACTTGCAAAAAAAAAAACCGTCACCTCGACATTCTCGAGCGCGGTTGATTTTTTTATATTTTGAAGTAAATAACTCAAGGATAGCAGGAAAAATATAATCTGCCGATTTCCACAAGCCGAAGAAACAAAAATCGTCTAAGAAGTTTAGAACGGCAGCTGCAGTGAAACATGTATTAAAGAATATTTATTATTATTTATTATTTTAAAGAAGTTTTATTTATTTAATTTGATTTAGTTTATTTAATTTATTCAATGAAATTTTCATTTAGTGTAATGTTGACTAATTTTTATTTTTTAGTCCGTCTTGTAGATTATTAAAAAATATTGGACACGTATTTTTTATTTTTTTACGTAATCAAAAAATAACGGTGATATATTGAGTTAAAATTTCGCGTGACGTCACTATTCTGACAGTTTGTATGGCGGTTTTGTGGTTTTATGTCACGACCTCCTCATCCTAAAGTTTAATGCGCTTTATCTCTGTATATTTTAATTTATTTAAAAAAGCAAAAAATACGTGTCTATTGTTTTTTTATTTTCTAACTGACGGACTAATTAGAATTTTGATTTTCAAAAGTAGTCCACATCCCTATTTAGCTTATTGAATTTAACCTTAATTTCATTTTAATTTTATTTTATTTGATGAATCTAATTCAATTTATTTTATTATTATTTTATCATCATTGTATGAGTTATTTTGCCTGAAATAAATAAAACCAAATTCTATTAGTATGTCAAACTATTATAATTATCTATATTCTATACTAATATTATAAAGAGTAAAAGTTTGTGAGTTTGTGACAGTGTAGGGGGTATTCTCTGGATCTACTGAACCGATTTTGAAAATTCTTTCACTTATAGAAAGCTACAGTGATCCTGAGTGTCATAGGGTACTTTTTATCCCGGAATTCACGCGTAACTCTGGCGTTTGTGAGGTTGTAATCTATGACCTACTAAACCGATTTCGAAAGTTTTTTAACCAACGATAGGAAGCTAAAGTGATCCTGTGTAACATTGGGTACTTTTTATCCCAGGATTTCCGCGGGAACTCCGAAATTACCGCGGGTAAAGCAGGGGTCGGCTAATTTATTAATAAAACTTTCATTGAAAACAATGCAATAAGAACTATTCAATAAAGTAGGTTTTAGAATATTACCAAATATAAATTGCCATGGGGCATAAATGACCACAGAATTTTTTTAAATAAGCAGCTTTTACAACAACAATATCATTATACTTTATCACCAGAGTCTCTCAAGTTTGAAATGTTTTGTCATTACAGTTCTATGAATTAACATTTCTCTTTCCTTATATCCTCAACTTCCACATTGTGTTAAAATGAATGCCAACTTTATTGTTTGTGTTGTCCCCTTTTTTTAGGTAAATTCAGGCTTTTGGTAATATAATTTTCATCGAAATAAACTTGATTTACTACATTTTCATTTTCAACTGAACTGGCATTGGCAGTCAATGAGTATATGAGTAAAGCAACACAGTGGATGTCATTTATAAAAAAAGAAGTCTTTATTGAATTAAGAATCTCTAGTGTAAAAGGCAACCAAACCTGTGGTTTTCTGTGTATTTCAGAACTGAACTTGCTCTTATATTTAATACTAGCTGTTCCTTGCAGTTTCACTCATGTTAACCTCGGAGTTCCCACAGGAATTCCAGATTACAATATAGCCTATGTTACTCAGGGATAATGTAGCTTTCTAATGGTGAAAGAATTTTTGAAATCGGTCCAGTAGTTTTTGAGTTAAATCATAGCAAAAAACAAAAAATCAAATCTTTCCTGTTAATATTAGTATAGACTATGTGACTTATGTAGCTGAAATTTGGCAAGCAGTAGTTCATTGAGAGGAGAAGTCTGTCAGGTATGGTGAAGGAGTTCTGCAACTTCTGGCTAGCTCTTTAACAGAACAATCTTAATATATATAAATTATGTGTCACGTTGTTTGTCCGCGATGGACTCCTAAACTGCTGACTCCATCATGATGAAATTTGGTTACTATGTTGTAATTCCGCCCAACTTAAAAGACAGGATAGTTTTTATCCTGGAATTCCGGCGGGAACTCCGAAATTACCGCGGGTGAAACCGCCGGGGACAGCTTGTAGTTTATATTTAAGGATAACAATGAAAATAATATGAGTACTAATTAAAATGCATTATTAGGATTCTTAAATGAGAATAACATTATAAACACAGACAGATTAGAATGTATTTACATGATTAGAATTTAAAATAAGGAATGCCAAAATGGATAAAAAGTACAGTAATATATAATAATAATAAGTACAGAATAGAAATGATGGAGGATATCATAGTAAGTGGCAACAAGGATTTCAAGGAATTAGGTACCATGGAAACTACCAAATTAACATAGCGTCGCTTATACAACAATACCGCGCAAGTCAAATTTGATTAGTTTTCAGGAGAGACAAAAAAACTGCATTCAATTATTCATTTTATACAATACGTGCATGATAAAAATATTCATATATAATTGAATAACCGCGCTTTAATAAGATGGTATTGCCTCCAGTGTGAGCCCATTGGATGCACGGAAAAATAATCTACAAAATGTTATATGAACATGGTCAAATTTTTACTTACGCGGTATTGTTGTATAAGCGACGATAGGTAAAACCACATAGCAGTGGCTAGTAATATATGAGTGTGAAAGTAGGTTTATTTAAACTTTTCTTGCAGTAAATCCATATGATTTATTGACATAGACATAGACAAGAATAGATATACAGAGGTGCAAGAACTGACTTAGGCTAAGATTTCAACGGGATTTGCAAATTGACTAGGTAAAAGTGCCAGTTTCAACTATGATAAAATAAAAAATATGTAATACACATCAGTTTCCATTGGTGCATTATGTAATTTGTTTCCTATTTTGAAAGCAGACCCAAAGAAAGAAAGCTATAAAAAAACGAACTGTTGTAAGATGTACATTTCAAAAAAATGTACACCTGTGTTGTTATTAAAATTAATGATAAACATTCTTACTGCTTCTGCCAGCTGTAAGCCGGCGTTGTCCGTCAGTTAACTAGGGCTCTCCCGTTTCGTCGTGCCATCCTCTACGACACTCGCTATCTGCAACAGTCGGAAATGCCACCGATAACACTAGGAGTGCAGCAACATCGCACTGTGGTGTATAACTTTTAGACAAAACAAAATTTTCACTTCTATCGAAATTCCTCGCTGTTTATCTACTTAAGAGAGTAAACCACCCTTATTAAATTAATGTGAACTCTCGATCGTGTCGCAGTCCACAACCCACATCTATAAATGCATCCAATTTGATTACCACTAGTCACTGCACTTAACCATAATTTGTCGTCTTTGAAAACGATTGATAAAATATCAAGTGCACACTCATACTAGGGATAAGATTTGGGATTATTGTGAAACACTTGCCACTTACATACAAATTTTCGCCTCAAAATGGCGTTGAGGTATCGTGCGCAATGATAGTTTTTTGTTTCATAAGGCACACATCTATTGGTTTCTCATTGTATGTAGAATTCACTTTGCAATCGTTAAGCTACTTTTTATAAACCTTACGTTTCTACTAAAGCCGTATCGTCAAAATCGTACAGAAAATTGTTAACAACTTTCCCATGTAAGAAAAAATTTAATTTTCCGTAAAATCGTGGAGCATGAAGCGCCCTCTATAATTTTTTCTAATTTTTATTTTTTTCTTTTAATTTATGTTGCCACTTGCCATTTTGCTATTATCACCAACTACAGATTATTTAACCTTGCCAACGAATTATTAATGTAATTATAATTAATTGAACCATAAAAAAATTACAGGAATAGTGTTCAACCAAAAATCGATCCGATGTAGTTGTAAGTCGCTAAATGCCGCAGCGTAAACAGAAAATGTCGTATTTTTGCTCTGAAGGTGTTCATTTTAATCACCAGTTGCCGTGACAGTCAAGAAGCTTGGTCTCTATCACAAACTACTTAGAGATATATATTACTTTTTTTCAATATATATTATAAAAATGAATCCCTATTTTCCTTAGTCACGGCCTCACGCGTGAACGGCTGGACCAATTTCGCTAATTCTTTTTTGTTGTGTTTGTTATTGTAAGGAAAAGAAGAATATCAAAGAACTTTTGGGAGTTCCTGCAAGAATTCCGAAACTCACGTGGGTGAAACCACGGGGCACAGTTAGTTACTATGATATATTGCATGATATATTGCTCATAGTAAGCCTCTTGGTTCAACAAAACTAATTGATACGAATTTTATTAATTTTTATACCTAACTAAAAAGTATTAAAATAGGATAGAATAGACTTATCACGATTTATTTTCGGTTTTTGTAGATCGTGATATTACGAGGATGGCGATGAAAGGGCTACAAAATAAAAGTTGGCAAATAGCAACTGGCAACAGTCAAATCAACAGCAACACAACACTCAACACTCATTTAATGGACTTTTGGCGGGATTTCCAGCAGAGTGGACGTCAGTTTTATTTCTTTGTTCTGCAAATTAGTTTATCGTGATTAATATTGTATGAATATGGTGGATTTTGCATAATAGTGATCCATTAGTGATGAATAATGAGCGAAAACAGTGAAATAAGATGAAATAGGGCGTTCATCGGGAGGTTTTCGTTTTACTATACAACTTCCCACAGGGCGTCCTATTAAGGTTCAGCTGTAAAGATTTGCTGCCAAAAGTTCCGGTAAAGCATCGAAATGCGTCTCACCAATGCATTTCGATGTAGATAACTTCAGAAGAAAAATATTAATGAATTGGCTATATGGACTAAGTTTCCTTCTGCCTTCCCCGAGAGGGGTAAACTAGGGTAAACTTTACCAAAAAAAAAAAAAAAAAAAACACTCATTTTTTTTTTTTGTTATGGCGTCGCGCGGTTTGCGCATTTTGCCAGTTTCAAAACACTCATTTTAATCGTCACTGTTCTGAAGTAGAGATGCGACCTGAGTAGGATTTTATGACTCGTAACACTCGCATAATTTTACTACGTCACTCGAGTTGTCGTCGAGTTTGCGAGGCACTCGAGTAAACTATACTTACATGCCTTACAACTCTAATAAGAATTTATCACTCGAGCTTAGTTTTTAGATGAATTTAGACAAATCATTTTTAAATAAATTTATTAAATTAGTAATATTTAGTTACCAAATATTAATTAGTTCATCGATTATTAAATATTATTTAAATAATGATGGTAAGAAACTACTAAATCGACTATTGAAAGAGCAAATGCACAATTTTCGATTCAATGGATGGTTTTAGTGGAACAATCGCTCATCACTAGATGACAGTTTGAACTTTTTTTTTCTTCTTTTTGGACTCAACACTGAGTGTTATTTGCCACTTTCATTTTTGGTTTAAGACGATAGGAAGCAAAGGTTAGGAAGCATTGTTAAAAAAAATAAAGGAATTTTGACAGAACGGGATTATTGGATTGGATTAGGTTTAGGTTACTATGGAAAGAAAAGGAAATGGTATATTGGAATAAACATAAATAGGTCACAACTTAAGGTTTATAATATTTCAAATGAAGCCAGGATTTTATAAATAATAGGGTCTTTAGTACACAATAAATATTCTATGGAAACAGGAAGTGGAACTTTGTATGATATCAAGGAGTTATATAAATATGAATGATCATCGCGGGGACAGAAGAAAATAATATGATTAACATCAACGATACTCGTGTCACACTCACACATGTTGCTGTCTAAAACTTTGATTTTTGCGAGATGTGCTGGAGAACACGTATGCCCTAGTTGTATCCGAATCAGAGTGGAAATTTCACGTCTGTTGAATTTGACTTTAAAAAACAGTTTGAACTTGTAAAGTCCCCGCGACGTAAACTAGTGACGAGTGTGTTAGAAATATAAATATTTAGTTCAGGTTTGGGTCTTTGGGACTCTAAAGAAGACGACGCAGCTAGTTGGAGATATTTTATTCACGAGACCTTAAAAACATCAAAACAAAACATATTATCGCCGATCACAGGATCACACGATCAACGATCATCGGCGATAATGTAGTGCGCCACATAACAAATTCATTCGAGTCACTCGAGTAAAAAACGGCTCGAAGTCAAGTCGCATCACTAATCTGATTCTGAATCTGAAGTAAAACACTAAAACCTGAAAAGAGGAAACTGTGGTGACTTGCCGGGAATTTTAATACGTTGTCCGGATAAGATTGAAAAAGTAAGATTTATAAGAATTATTTTATAGATTAAGTATTTGTGTACCTTAGTGGGTTTGTAATAATAAATACTATGTTTGATTATCTCAATATATTGATATTATGTATGTTGCTGAGACAACATTCAAAATGGCGGGACTACGCTTGGTTACTCTTCCAGTTATCGAATTGTGATGCGGTATTTATTATTTCTCGGTGTCAAATAACTGTGAAAATACTGTTTATAATTAGAAAAGAAAATTTGAGTTTTACTAGTTTCCATGGAACGTTCGCACTCAATACATTTGATACTATAACCTTAATTTCGGCGTTGCATTGCGGCGTTGTAAGGATTACGTGGGTTCTAATAACAATATTATTATTTAAACGTTCTCTTTACTCTCTTTACCTGAATCTCTTTAATTTCTCAATTTTATACATCCTTTACCCCAGACAGACTTAAACATAATAATAAAACTTAATGTTTGATGTAAGTTAACATTTGTTTATGTCTAATGTTTGATGTAAGTTAAGTTTGAAGTTTTTAAATGGTAACAATGTGGTATTTTTTACCTAATAATAGAAACAAAAACACCAAACTATATCTTCAACTTATTTGTTGCATATATTTCGTTGTGTATATATTCAGGAAATATGTCCGAAAAAAAGAAGGAAGGTGAACCTGAACCCGAAGTCGAAGAAGAGTTCTCAGTCGAAAAAGTTTTGGACCGACGCGTAAGGAATGGCAAGGTACATAGAAATCTAGTATCTTAATTACGTATTGTATTAACATCATCGCACCAGGCAAGTTATTGTAATATTTTGCACTTTCACTCTGAGTGAGTTCTGGATGTTGTAACTTGTGCACAATATAATAATAATAATAATATAATGTAGATGGCATCATTATGTGATTGATAGTTAAGGCAGCAGTTAATTCAAATTGAAATTATATAGTGTTCTTCTCTTATTTATGATTTTTAGAATTATTTTGAACTAGTTGTGTTCTCTGTGGTTTCACCCGTGGTAATTCCAGAGTTCTGATTATACTGATTGACAGCTATATTATTGTAAAATTTGTAAAGTTACATTAAAATACATTTAGTAGTTTTCACTTTCAACTGCTAATTAGCTTATGTTATAAGATGATGTTAAGCTGCTTTGTTGTTCTTCTGGGAATTAACTTTTAAGTGTTGATTTTGGGGCAATAAAGTATGTTCGAATTTTAATTTTGAATAATATTCATTATTAAATTATTATAATGTAATTGATTCAAAGTCTTGTTTTAATTAACTAATATTAGGCAGACTATCTACCACTATAATAGAATATACCTACTAAAATGTTTTTGTTTGGTTATTCAACACTACATAGCAATAATAATTAATCCATACTCATCCTAACCATTACAGGTGGAATACTATCTCAAATGGAAGGGCTACAGTGAGGAAGACAACACTTGGGAACCTGAAGAGAACCTGGACTGTCCTGACCTTATTCAAACCTTTGAGGATGCAAGGAAGAAAAAAGAAGCTGGTGAGTTTACATTTTGACTGTTAGGCTAGTCCTATGTACTACAGGGTGTACCTGTTTGTGTGTGTGCCCCAATCTAATGATCTTTATTGATTTGTATCATAACTTGTAATATAAGTTTTAAGGGATGCAAGCGTGTTATGGAGATGTTTATTGGCATCTCATTCAACAACACGCCATACATAGATATCCATAGGATTCAGCTATAAGGAGTTTGGTGCCCATAAGTTTGGGATGATGCGGTTGTGCAAATTTTCAGACATTCAATCTTGGGTCGCCATGGTTTTTTATGAAGGTGCAGAGCCCTGTTGAAATATGTATGACCTGTCATAGTGCACTCTGTCTAGCCACGATTTTACAATAGTTTCTAAAACCTCAGTGTAGGCAGCAGCATTTGCCCGAAGCCCCTGAGGAAAGAAGTGAGGCAGGGAAGAAGTGGGGAAAATGTGTGCATAACATGGGGAATATCTGAAGGAACCAAACATAACCATCTATCATTTCGTTAGTTCAGTTTCTGATCCTGGTGAAAAATTTTTCACTGGAAAAAAACCAGAATATGTCCAGACTTTCTGGAAGTTTCAGCTTGTTCAAAAGTCATTTTGCCCAGATTAATAGCTGACTTAAGTTTGTGCAACATAAACTGCAAGCAATTTTATTATTATTAAATGTGAGTGGTTGCCTCAAGAGTATCAATAATGAATAAAATGCGAAACTTACTTAAAGTTTAATTAAACAAAATTAATGAAAACAAAAATTCTAATGCGGGGCTAGGATGCGCAACACGATAAAATTTTATCGAGCCATTTTATCGATTCTCGTCGATAAAACAATACAATATGTCGATAAGGTTGAAATTTTTTAATTTCAATATTCTTGAAAAGAGTATAAATTTAAACAGGTGTTTTGTGTATTTCAGAGGGTAAAGTCAGTAAAGTAGATAAAGATATAAAGAAGCGTAAGTCGTCAACAGCCACACCTGACCTCAAAGGTGCCAAAAAGACTAAAACAGATGACAAAAAAGCATCAGGATTTGATCGTGGTCTGGAACCTGAAAAGATAATTGGTAAGTTTTATTTGATGTCCATGAAAGTAAAGTTATTAAGAAAATTTAATATTAAAGTATAATGCCTGATACAGGCGATATCTGGCGAATCCGAATTATAATGGCATTGTATTAAAATTATTAAAATATGTTTAGTAAAAAATTGCAAATAAATTACTTACACTTTTTAGACAGTGACATTGACAACATATTCATAAATCATAACAATAAGTAGTCGAAATTATTAACTATTGGAGGTTTAATTTCATTTTTTTCATTTTGGTTTTTCTGTTCCATTCCACTGGAATGTGTTTCTAGCAACCCTGCATCAACAGTAGGTGTAATAATAATTATGTGTTATGAATTTGTCTATGATCTTTCAATAAAATATCTAAATATTCACTCTTTCAGTAAGTAGGTCATCTTGCTCGTTTTGTCAAGATTTAACAACTTTGAAATATCTGTCCTCAACATTGTATTGCTATAATTTTTTTTAGGTGCTACTGATAGCAGCGGTGAACTGATGTTCTTAATGAAGTGGCAGGGTACAGATGAGGCGGACTTAGTGCCCGCGAAGCAAGCCAATGTGCGGTGCCCACAGGTGGTGATCCAGTTCTATGAAGAGAGACTGACCTGGCACACGCCTGCTGCTGACGACGCTAACAACGATGATTAAGGTCGGATTTAATTCACTGTTTCTTGGTAGAAAAATTAAGCCTCATACAATAGGATAGAACTAGATCTGTCCAGCCCCCCTAGCCAAGTTGACATTCTATAATCGTTAACTAACAGAAAATTAACCAATGAATCGTCATGTCACATAAAATCGTCCAAACAAAAGTTGACTTTTGCGTGACCGCGTGATTTAACGATTCCGATCCGTAGTTTTCCATGCGTTAATGATTATAGATTGTCAACTTGGCTAAGGGGGCAGATTGTTTATTTTCAACTTCATATGAATAATTCAGATTATAATTTTGATATACATACATATTTTATCACGCAATTGTATCTAGAGTAATTAATCCACAGGAAGGACTGTAGGTACATTAAGCACCCTCGATTTTTAATAGTTAAAATTTTTTTTTAATAGAATAGTGTGTTTATAGTGTATTTTTCTATTACGGAAAATACGCATAATTTTCGAGAAAAAAAATATTAAAATAATTCACGATAATATTTTGAAAGATAATAAAAAAATAATTAAAGATGTGACTAAGAAGGTACGTAAGAGTAAGTGTGAGAGGATGTCTCAGTAAAAGTCGTCCAAGCATAACTATGTAACTATGTCTAATGTAAAAATCCAATTATTTATTTTTATTGGTTTGCAGGTTGTGGAACTCACCGGATTTAGTAGAAGTGTACTTTTCTTGTGGAATAAGTTAAATGGGAGCATTATATTTAGTTTTTATTTTATGTACATGATTAAAGTATAAGTTTTTATATTAATTCGATGTTCAACTTGACCTATTAAGGTCTGTTTTACCACTACCCCAGTGAAGTTTTCGTCAGCTTGTCTCAAAACGGTTCTATTAACTATTTGTGACATGATGCTAATGTGATAGTGTTTGAAACAAGTTCCTAAAGTCCCTGAAATCAACCGCTTGTATTTGGAGCTATCCGTATCATCGGTCAAAACGTACGAAACGGTGGCATTGCGTTGGTTGAAAATCTAATATAGGGTGTAAGGTTAAATGAGGAACGTATTGAAGTTCTCGATAATTCATGCATTAATTGCATTATTAAAAAAAGCTGATGATTAAGTCCCAGTTAATGTCACTAGAGCGCAGCGATAAATAGGAAATTGTGTTTGGATATTGTTACAAAGTGTATGTTCCGTTATTACGGATAGCACTGGCGCAGTGCTCGCAGTGACGAGAAATTCGTTCCGTTACAACTTTCAGTATACTGCCGTAGTATCCACATTAGGCAGTATGACGTCATAATCGTCGCCGTTTTTGTTCTGTGAGCACTGGCGTTTTCGAGATAAGGTGCTCTCTGTGGTTAGATCACGTGATCAATCTCGGACCAATGATTGTTAAATGAGTGGTCGACAGCGTGACATGAAAATGACATGGATGACAGTATACTGGACTGCGTTCCGTTTTTTAACACTAACCAGTACAGCGATCTTCGCAGTATACTAAATTGATGTCAGAAATTAAAAATTCAAATATACTTTATTGCACACAGTAGAAAACATATTTACAAAAACACAAAAACCTATAGATACGTACATATGTACCTCACAGTGCTATAAGTTATACCGGAACATACCCAAAATATCAAAAATGGTCACCGGTGACGGGGACGTTTGAGAATGGCCGCTTTCGAAACGAATAATATCATTGTCTGTACTAAAAATATTGTTAATTATACTATCAATTTTATCTTTTTTAATAATTAAATTTAGATTATTAACTATCGATGAAATTATTACCTATCGACATTATCGAAATAGGTGATCGAAGAAACATGTACTCGCACTTCGCCCTGCAAAGTTACCTTTATGAGTGAAATCAATAAAAATAATCATTATGGTTAAAATTATCAGCACGAAATGAGCCTGAGATATTTTTTTCTTTGGCAAATCAGTTCCAAAATAGTGCGATCGGCTTCCTTTTTAACAGACTTCCAAAAAGGAGGAGGTTCTGCATTTGGCTGTATGTATGTTTTTTAAAGCTTTTATTTAACTTGCTATGTATGTTTGTAACTATGTTTGTCAATTTGTACGGGTATCTTGCTACTCCATTTTGAAGCAGATATCTTCAACCGATTGAGCTGAAATTTTGTATACATGTAATAATAGTTTGGATGACAATGCATCGTTTATTCTTTTTAGCGCATTTAAATAAAAGCTTGTTTTATAAAAAAAGTTTTTTTAAAAAGTGTTTTTCTATCGGGACTTATTGCACTTTGATTAGTGCACTCGTTAGTGTTTGGTACTGTTACTCATGTGGATGAAGTTTTAAATTAATTGTTAGGGACCATCCATAAAGTACGTGACACGTTAATGGGGAGGGAGGGGGTCAATGAAATGTGACATTGTGTGACAGGGGTCTTGAGTTTCGTGACGTCACATTTTAAAATCTGATACATCGAAGTGCTAAATGACTGAAATATTAACGAAAAACTTAAAAAAAATATTCCAAATCTTATCTGTATTATTGTTGGCGAACTAAAGTTTTGTTTGGTCGGAACTGCTGTTTTAATTTAATAATTTATTAATTGCAAAATATGTGACACTGGGGAGGGGGGGGGGGGGCTCACAGATGTGACCAACTGTGACTAGGAGGGGGATCGAAAAATCACGAAATTAGTGTGACGTACTTTATCGATGACCCCTTATTGGCGTTTCGCCATGGAAGACGGAAGAAGTTATTGTAATAGGGATGTTGACAACTTTTGAAAATCAAAATTCTAATTAGTCCGTCATTTAGAAAATTAAAAATCACTAGACACGTATTTTTTTATTTTTCAAATAAATGAAAATATACAGAGATAAAGCGCATTAAAGTTTAGGGGGGGGCTCGTGAGTTGTGACCTCATTTACCGCTGCTACAAGCCGCCATACAAACTGCACTAGTTAGTGACGTCACGCGAAATTTCAACTCAATGTATCGCTGTTAATTTTTTGATTACGTAAAAAAAGATAAAATACGTGTCCAATATTTTTTATTAATCTATAAGACGAACTAAAAAAACAATAGTCATATAGCCTATTATTATAATGACAACATTGGCAATATTAAATGGGATAAATCGCAGAAGAGACAGAACACGCGCACTAATCAAATTGTAAACAGTCGGTGCGGGATAGCTATAATGTCTTTTTATTTGACCTTGGATCCTTAATTTGCTGTTTTCAATCCGTCATTTTGTTAAATGACAATTAACATAAATTTAATAAACATCTCTTGAGGGCGACAGTTTTGTTTTTAAAATCCTTACTTAAAATTAAGTAATCATTAAAACGTCTCTGAGTGCGGCGGATAGAATTTAAATAGAGCGCGCGACGACCGGTCCGCGTGACCTTTAAATAAATAGCGACTCTTGCCGGTGTTCCCATTTGTCACGATCTCCTTTGTCTCGTGAGGCTGATCGCGCTATTTTGGAACGATATTACCAAAACAATCCGTGAAATGTCACATCTGCGTGTCATGTCGTTTTTAGATTTCTTTAGGTCCTGACGCTCGTCCAATTCAATTAAAGGGTTACCTAACATTATCTTCTAAATAAGAGATGAATCGCCATCGTTAAAAATCAAGCTGAAAATAGTATTTTAATATTTGACGTTTTCAAGGTTTTGTTTTAATAAAATATCGTGATCGGCGCGGCGTCCTGGTGACAAATATTCTTCGTTTCGCCTCCGTTTCGCGATGAAGATACCTCGGAAGCGGAAGCCCGCAAATGAAAAGCTTAGAAAACCATTATCACCCGTGGGGAGTGGGGACACAGGAGACGTTGACTTTATTAGTTTTTGTCAACCGCGTGACTGTACCTCAAAAAGTTAAACTCATTAAAACCGTGATAAACGTTTTGGCTAAAGATTTACTACAAAGCAGCAGGGTAGGGGCCTGAAAGGTCAAGTCACACTCAAAAATAATAATTTATAACTTAGTGTAGCAAACAGACGCGTGGTAAGGTCGAAAAAAAAAAATTATAAAGCTGACATTTTTATCATCATTTTATGAGCGTCCAACATTCGTAAGGTGGGTATCCTAATTTACATCACTGTATAATTGAACTTGAACTCTGATCTGATGCTCCACTAGGTTGGCATTTATAAGCTTAAAATTGCAGTGTACACCTTAGACCAAATAAAAACTAAAGACGGAACGTCTCGAACAACGAAGTGAAGCCGGTTGCGTATGCATGTGGTGCTTAGGAAATAGTGTGAATAGGAAATAGGAAAGTGCCACAACGATTCCCAGGTAGGTGTCTTACTTGTGTGTGCGTGTTTCTGTGTACGTGCACGGCGTGGTGTCTTTTTCCTGGCTTCACTTGTTTGTTCTACGCGTTCAGTCTTTAGTTTTTACTAGTTGTGCCCCGCGGTTTCACCTGTGTTAATTTCAGAGTTCCCGCGGGACTTTCGGGAAAAAAGTACCCTATGTGTTAATCTCATGTATAAGCTATATTATTGTAAAGTTTCCTTTAAATCCATCCAGTAGTTTTTGCGTGAAGTGTAACAAACATCCATCCATCCATCCATACATTCTTACAAACTTTCGCGTTTATAATATTAAGTAGGATTTGGTCTGAGGTGTACACCCATAAGTCATAACTAGTTTTTTAAAACAAAGTGGCTAAGGAACATTGCTTAGCTTTAAGTTCATATTTTGAGATAATTTAAATTGTAATATTGACGCAAGGGGTTGTCTGCCAAGACAAGACAATACTTTTTACTCTAATTTCTGTGATTTGCTATATGGGAGGATGAATTAAAGAAATAATACTGGATAGGGCAGGACATGAGAAAACTATTTGGACAGTTTCACTATACTAGCGGTTCGATGATTTTGGGTCAAAATATGGTACACTCCAGGACTAGACGGAATAGACGTTCCAATTACATTAATTTGTAATAGCACTAAGTGTACAGGCAATAAAACGATATGCCATAATATTACTTGTTTTATTCAATAATAGAATTTTTAAAGTTGTCATACTTAATGTAATGTGAATCATTAACAAGTTAAATATATAAAAATTTAAGTTTTCGACTTTTTATGTGCTTCCTGGTCATAATATTATTATGTGCACATTCACAAATCCAACCAAAAATTGCGTCACACGAATTTTAGGATTTTTATCTCTCCAGTCCGTCGCAATTCGCAGGTGTTCAAATTTAGCCTTCTACCCCTCTGGTGCGATGTCACATATTTTGCAATATTACATATTATGATATAAAATTGATTAAAACAGCAGATCCAAAAATATTTTTATTTCCATTTATACGTAAAATGTCATCTGAAGCCACGAAGCTTAGGACACCTCCCTCTTGACCCTCGACTACCCTAGTCTCCCTAACGTGTGACGTAATTTATAAAATAAAAAACTGAGTATACAATCTTAGTTTTTAATCTAAATCAGCATCTATCGCTGTTCCTCGTAGTTTGTAGTACGGGAGTTTGTATGTGTGTGTGCATGTATTTTTATGTATGTATAATATATACATATATTATTATACAGAATATTTTTTATAATTCGGAACATTATTTAAAAGAAAATCTCTGCACAAGATATCTAAAAATGTTTACATTAAATGGTAATTGGTAAAGCCTTAGCGCGTAGACTAGAGCTACGACATCTACGCGCTACGAGCAGCTACATCGCGCGTCGCGTCGTCGCCGGTACCTACTTAGGTAGGTACCTACTTTTGCACAAACGTTTTACCTATTTAGATCACGGTAAGTAAACAACACATTTTAGACTCTCTTTCCCTCCATACTTTACTGGGCTTAGGACCGGCAAAGGAACTGAATAATTTAGAAATTATTAAATTAGAAATGACATTTTTATCCATTAATAATATCCATTAAAGTTCTATGGCGCTGTTATTAAGTACCTTTGGCGTATTTAAAAAGGTGAACGAACTTATTTACAATCATTAAACGTGATTTACAAATTATTGATTACACATAACACGAAGTCTTCTAAAAGTTTTTTTTATTTACACTGATTTTACGTTAACGGTTTATCTGTTCAGTGTCTACCGCGTTGCGCGATGCACACAGAAGCACGACATCGCAAATTGTCTTTTAATCACGATAAAACAGTTTCATTCTTCGTAATCACTTCTAAAGCGTTCAGTATCTCTTGTTTTAATGTGTCGGCGTATTCGTCATGCGTACCACTTTACGTCACCCCACAAATAAAAGTCCAATTGAGTTAGATCGGGTGAACGTGGTGGCCACGGTATGGGTCCACCTCTTCCTATCCAACGATCACCAAACTCCGATGTTAAATGGTCAATGCCAAAGCTTCGCCCAGCATCCCAGGTAGGTATTCGCGCGCGGCTGCGCACGAAAGTAGGTATTCAAGGACTGCATCTTGAACATTAACAGGGAGCCCAGATTGACCTCTACCTGTTGTGTGACGAGGTGTAGCGAATGTTACCCATTCCCTGAGACTAAAAACAACAGTCCTTATGGTGTAACGAGTTTCACTTGGACGAGTTGAAAACGTCGCACTCCACTCGGCCACACTATTCGCTTCATCTTCGCTATTACTAAATACTCAATAAATCGTAAATTTCACTATTGGTTAATCCTGCGAACGACCGAGCCATTTTAGCATAGAAACAACGCACGCGCAATAGCCGCGGCTGTGGTAGGCAGACTGGCTGTCGCCTGGCCGCTGCACTGGCGCTAGCGCCGGCGGGCGGGGGTGGCACATCGCCGCGCCCCCCGGCCCCCGCCGCCCGCCCGCCCCGCCGCATTCGCCCGCGTTCCCACCGAGGCGGGGTGTATGTAGGTACTATGTACGTAGGTACTATTGCATGCCATATGATGCGCGCCGCGCCGCGCGGTCAACGACCGGTAGCGTAGGCTCGCCCGCTTGTATAAACAAAATAAATAATTTTTTCGGATTTTCCTTGAAAAAATAATTATTTTTTTTTATATTTTTTTTGACATCAGTATCGTTAGTACAACCACCTCTGTGACGGGCGTTGTTGACCAAAACAACAGCTTGTATATATATATATATTATTATTATTATTAATAATTTAGTGGCAGGTTACAGAACAAAAAAAAATATTACTTATAATATATTAAAGCATATAAATAATATAATACACTAAATACATACATATATATTGTTTTGTAACCTGCCACTAAATTATCACCTAGCCAAAAGGTTGACTGGTAGAAAATTCCTTAGGCATTAAGTCCGCCTTTGTACGATAAAGTGCTATAAAGTTCTTTAAATTAATAACTAAATAATAAGTACATCAAAAGGGAAAATAAAAAAAACTAGTGCTGCCTCTTGCGGATTTTCTTTTAAACCGGCTCACGGCCGAGTGCGATTTGCGATAAAGCTTTGTCAACTTAGTGTTTTATGTATAGTTATAGGCATGCAAGGGTGAATCCGTGGGCACAGCTAGTAGATACCTATCTATAATAATATAAAGGGGTAAAGTTTGTGAGTTTGTGACGTTGTAGGGGGTAATCTCTGGACCAGGGACCTAATAATGAACCGATTTTGAAAGTTCTTTTCTTTACCAATAGAATGCTACAGTGTTCATGAGTGTCATAGAGTTCTTCTTATCCCGGAATTCCCGTGGGAACTCCGAAATTACCGCGGGTTAAACCGGGGGGAACATCTATATTATAATAAAACTAAGCATTTGGTGCTCGCACTTTGCATATTGAAAAAAAGATGAACAAGAAACTGCGAGACGATAGATGACTGTTAAAAATTTAGTCCGAATTTAAATAGAAACGTAGTTACCTACCCATTCACAATGGTTTGGTTCGCTCTGGAAGTAAAGATGTAATAACTAAGTACAACTATTATTATTAATAACATTTATTAAAAAATAAAGACAGTAAACTATGGACAACAAAGTTAACCTTTGACAACGAAGCGAAGCTAACAATACACCATACACCTAAATTAGTTAGGCAAAATCATAGGTCTGTGGGCACCATTTGTACTAGGTATAATTAATCACTTAATTAACAAATACGAGACACGAGACCACGAGTAATCAAAGATCTTAAAAATTAAGTGATCAAAGATCTTAAAAATTTGTTAATTAAGTGATTTTATTTTATTTTAATAAATAAAATAAAATAAAATCACTTAATTAACAAATACGAGACACGAGACCACGAGTAATCAAAGATCTTTAGGTACCTAGGTAGTTAGTGTTCTGTGATAGTCTAAAGTGTGTATCTACCTACCTTCTTAGCTGACACCTTGAGTGATAGGTAAATATTGTTTGTAAATACTGAGAACGTTGATTTACTGCATTTACAGGTTTAAATTGTAGTATATAAAAATTAATCCCTATTTTCCTTGGTTACGGCATCACGCGTGAACGGCTGGACCGATTTCGCTAATTATTTTTTTGTTGTTTGTTGTTGTATGGGAAGAATAAAAGTTTAGAATTCCTGCGGGAATCTGGAAACTTACGCGGGTGAATCTCCGAAACGGTTCGACCGATTTTGACGGGACTTTCACTGCGAATTAGCTGATGTTCTATGGAATAAATTAGGTTCCTGTGAGTTCCTGCGGGGAGTCCGAAACTCGCGCGGGTAAAACCGTGGGG
Source organism: Zygaena filipendulae (assembly GCA_907165275.2). Lineage (NCBI taxonomy): Eukaryota > Metazoa > Arthropoda > Insecta > Lepidoptera > Zygaenidae > Zygaena > Zygaena filipendulae. Next base: position 3,922,118 of record OU015668.1, read on the forward strand.
CACAGCTAGTTGTTATTAAGTTATACTTTTCGCTGCCTACATTAAAAAAAAATCAAAGTAGTGTAGGTACATAATTGTTTGGTGCCGAATAACTACTTAGAGAGTGGATCCTCTAATCATGCCTTGGTACAAAGTTAGCGTCAACCCAAGCATTGTTCATGTTTGCAGCAGTTGCACTGAGTAGATAGGTAGGTACAGTACCTACCTAGCAATAAATTTAATGAGATTACATTTTAACAAAGAAAGTATGTAAACCAGTGTAACATTTTTACGATCGATTATTTCTAACGAATTTATAATAATAATGCATTTTTACTTCTACGGAAGCATGATTTTTAATTAATTCGTGAATCTCTCGTAATGTTTCAGGGCTAGCGTCGTCGATGCTATAGTCGCGTAAGATATCAATAATTGTTAAGAATGCAACCGTGTCGTTTTCATCCGCAAGCATTTGTTTGTATACATGCCACTTTAAGGTGTCGGGTAAGAAACTGGCTACGTCATTTAGAATTTTGGAAAATAACGCATAAATATTAAAAAAATGATTTTTCACATCTTCCTTCAAGAGACGCGAATAATGGCTTCCCAATTCTTTAGCAACCATTATGTCTTGATTATTTGGTTCAGACGACTCTACCTCTGTAAGCGGTTCCAGTTCCATTTTTTTTCCCCCAGCTTTATCTTTAACCAAAGCCATGGCGACTATTAATTTCCACCTACATATAAGCATGTAATATTCTGGAACAGGTAAAATTTCGAGTTCTTTCTGAATATTTAAAAACATTTTTATAGGTACAATAAGTCTTTTTTGCTTGACATAATTACACAGGTCTCTGCCAAGCTGACTGAGAAACCGTTTAAAAACCCTCTTCATAGTGTTCCCTTCATCGGTATCATTCGATAAATCGAAATACCGTTTTAACAAAGGTAGTACAACATTGTTGTATTTTTGTAACTGTGTTTCTTCATCCTTAGCATAGAGTGCATATGCTGTTATCACGGGAATCATATCTTCGTAAAAATATTCCTCCTTCACTTTTGTGTACTCTTTGTCAATATATTCCAATAACAGTTCTAAAACAAACTTTTGATCCATATATTCCATTATTTCCCTTGTGTAGACTGCAAGTTGACGAATGTAATTATTACAATTTTCATACGGCTTTTCAATTAGGGACATAGATTTGAAGAAGTTGTAACTCTTGACCAAATATTTTCCCCGCATTTCGACAGGCAACGGTCTCACATTGGCCAACAGATCATATATAGTTTTATCTTCTTCATAGTTCAGGTTATCTATGAAGACATTTAGAAGTTGCCATAAATCTTCCACTCTACTAGAATTTTTTTCACGACAGATAAGTTTGTGCGTTAACTGAAAAATTACTGCTCTTATCGTAGCATTTTTTGAAGATTTCCAAATATTCAAAAATGCTTCTCGGCTTTCTTCGGGTTTTAGTTTGAGAAATGCAAATCGGATTCCATGTTTCTGCAGAGAGACTGGGGCATCCCACAATTTTGGAATATATTCTTGACTTCGGATAGCACCTAGGTTATAAAAAATGGCGTGAAGAGATGGAAGTGCGTATTGTAGAAAGTCACCTTTAGCGTATTCTAAAATTGCTTCAACAGGCGGTTGTGGTCGAGCGACATGCATATTTTTCGCGATATGTCTCTGTAGACTAAGTATAAGTTCATCAACTTTATCCCAGTCGATTTTGCCTTGTTCTGGAATATACTTCATAATGATATTGAGTAGTTCTTGCCTTGTTAACAAAGCGCAAAGACCACGTATAAGTGCCTTGTGGCCCCCTGCCTGTTCCAGGCGTACTTGATATAATGATTTCCATTCTTCTGCTAGAGATTCTTGCCAATACATGCGAAGTTTACCAAGAAGTCGTTGTAAGGATACTTTGTCACTGATACTTAATGCGTTTAATTCACTGCTACAGGTCGACAACATTGCCGGACCATGTTTCAAGGCATTAACGCACACAGCCTCGGAAGGATGTAAAAGAATTGACTCCTCAAACATATGCTTCTTCCAAGCCTTTTTTAAATTGTATAAACACGAAAGATCTACATTCCATGAGTGTTCTTTGTTTATTTTTATTAGCTCTTTTATTTTCTCCAAAGCTATAGGGTATTCGAGAAGGTCTTTATTCCAATCCTTTAATAAATATAAAATGTTATTTGTTAATGATAGTGCTTCATCAAATTGTTCCTTGTTAGTAACGACATGCTTGGAAATCTTTGCCTGAATATGGTTGTAGAGGTAACTAAATAGCTTTTCTCTTTGCAAGTGATTTAATCTTTTTGCGTATGACTCTAAGGAGTCGAAAATAAATTTCTTTTGTATTATTTTTTCCACCTTTTTGTCATGGACAATTTTATAGACGATAATAGATTCGACAAAATTTTGTACATATTCATTGGATTCGATGTACACATCCAGATCTTTGTACAAATTTTCTAAGTTCTTCCATGCACTCTGGTCAAATTTAAAAAAATCAGTTTGGTGTATAAGATTGCCTAAGAACGTAGTTTTATATGTGTTTGGTTCCTTATTGTATTTATCGTGGTAGAATTGTAACAGTTTTTTAACATCATCCAGATTATTTCTAGTACAATGTAGCAAAACTTCAAACATCGAATTTCTTACACACGGATTTTGTTCACATGCAAGGAGCTTCTTCAGATCGACGAACGCAACTTCAAATGGCGCAAAAATGTACCAGCGATATGCTTCTATATACTGAATCTGTTCACATAGTTTGCTCATAGCGTACTTTTGTGAATCTTGTGGTAATTTGCAATCTTTACCAGCTACTTTGTGAATTTTGTCAATAAAAACCTGCTTAACAAATTCAAATCGTTCATCTTTCGGAATACGATCAATTAAGAGCTTGAAATTCTCAAATTCAAATAAACGATACGGCAAACAATCTCCATCAATTTTAGCTTGTCGTAGTAAAAATTCTTTTATTTGTTCTTTATCGAAATATTTTGCCAGTGTTTGTATATCTATATCAAAAATATACTTCTCGAATTTTTTTAAAACCCTTTCGGGATGTTTTTTTACAATTATCTTGGAGGCTTTTCTACCAAAATTTCGAGATCGCAACCCATAGTATCTGTAAGTAGAAACAGTTTCATACATATCCAAATACTTATCAGGTTCATTGCCCAGAAACATAAGCGCAACTTCCATTATGACTTCTTTCTTATCACCCATACTATTACATTTCCGATAATAGGCTTCAAGAACTGTGATAGATTTCTCGCACAGACGTTTCATGAGGGGTGTTTCAATAACATTCGCATGTTTCTCTACCATTTTTTCAATGAAAGGCAATGAACAAAATGGTAACCATTTAAGGGCGGCTTTCAAGTCTTTCTCTTCATAAAATTTGAAGAAATCTTCTACGCGTGGGGCGAATTTTAGAACTAGCCTTATTTGTAAGGTGAGTTTGCAGATAGATTTGGAAGTCATTTCAGGGAAAAGGTGAGAGTGCAGATACTGAGGATTTATGATGTGAGCATATTGCTGTTCAGTGATTAGCCAAGTTGATTTTTTTATTGCTCTGGATACGTATACCATGTCTTCACACTTCAGTACCTGGAGAATATATTCTACATTTCTGTTTTGACAAGCAATATCTATTTTCGATAAGTTATCTACATCGGGATCGTTGTAATTGATCACAGTTAAATCATGTACTTTGCTTTCAATTCTTTCTTTAATTATCTTGTTATAATATCGATGCTTTTGTCCTAGAGTCTCGCCCTGTAACACTAATGGGGCCATCTCGATCTGAAACAAAAAAATACAATTTGCATCATATTACCTATTAATTATTATAAAGATCTTGTATAATTAATCTAATATAAATAATACTTTTCGAGAATTTTAGTTCATGCCACACCGCGTATAGTGTACAAAGTTAAAATAAAAGTCTACATTCACAACAGTCTTCACTAATAATATTACAAATAGGTAAATTTTGTAAGTTTTGATCATGTGGGGGACCATTAATTAATCTCTAGAATTAACTACTAAATCAATTCTAAAAAATATTTCACTGTTAGGGAAGCTTATCTAGTACCTATCCTTGAGTGACAGGATACTTTTTATCTTGGAACAATGAGTTCCCGCAGGAATATCGAAATTCATGGGAGGAAACAGATCAAATCAATCAAATCAAATATGCTTTATTGCCCCAGAAGAGAAAATAAAAACTAAGACAGATAAAAAGTAAATACAGAGCAAAAGGCGGCCTTATTGCTAGAGGCAATCTTTTCAAGGCAACCTTAAGGTGATAGAGAGCTGTAAATAGAAACTAGAAGCGGGTGCTGGGTGCACAACGTAATACCTAGCTATATACTATATAAGGATAATACAAAAATAATACTTAGATATCCTAAATATAATACAACTTTATACACATACATATGCCATACGACATACAAGCTACGTACAACAGCTATTTGGTGTACCGCTACCGAGTTATTACTTTAGCTGGTAGGTACTTTAATCCTGATGTAAAGTATTCTTGCGGAAATTCCGAAATTGACAGAGGAACGGGTTCAACAAGAAACCAACTAGTCCCCTAGTGTCATTAAGCTATCAAAAGCTTGAGTTTAATGGTGAGTACCTACATGTTGGGGCTGCGTCCTAGTTCCGGAGATTGTTTTTAATTTTTTACTCTACAAGACTGGGTGAATGAGTGTGTAGCAAGTTTAAAGGTAGGTACTTAACTCGAGAGTTAACTTGGCATTTACTGATAAACGAATTCACCCTAAGGTGAGATAAAGTTCAGTTTTAATGAAGTTTTTATAAGGAAAAAAATCTAGTCTAGATAGATTTTTTTTTGGTCGCGCCTGTCCCATTCGAAAATGCGAGTATGCCCCTCGCTTGTATCAGCAAAAACACAGGACTCAACTACCTTATAGCAAAAAATTAATATAGGTAAGTACCTACCTCGCAAAATTGTTAAATCTTAGGTTAGGTATCACATATCATATTTGTGTGTGATAGAGGAAAGTATTATCAGCTGTGCCTTGAGTTTAGGTGTTTTAGTATGTATAAGTACCATTTTATTGGTCCATGATAAGTACCTACATAATATGTAGGTATAATGTTGAGTTTTTACTTTTAGCATAGACACCTACCTATAGTTATACTAGGTAACTTGGTTCCTGTTTTCCCACAGCAATTATATATTACGGTCACCCTCTTAGAAAGAGATAAAATGCCTCTCTTCGAAGTTCGAACCACAGCAGTCCTCACATACTTATTGCTCGAATGATCCTTCCAGTTATACCTATACGTACTGTTTATAACTACTATAGTAACTAACTTCGTCGAAAAATAGAAACCCATGAATAGGATGATTTTTGAAGCCACTTAGGGTGAGAAAAATCTATCTAGTTAGGTCCCAATATAGGTAGGTACCTACTTAGTTTAGCAAAAATAACTTTTTCTGTTACAATGTCTGACGAAATAAGAGTAACAGTAGATAGTAAGTAAATTAAATTGTTTCTACGTTCACAAAGATCATTAAATACAATTCAAATAAATACGTGTCTTGTAAAAAAAGTACATTGTACTTACTAAATAATTAGGTAGGTACTTAATAATTTTCAGAAATAAAAACTAGGTAGGTGGGCATGACGTATTGTGTATGGAATGTGTATGGAACGTAGATCGATTCGATTGTGCGTAGCAACAAAACCAGAGAGTATATGAACAAAACTTTTCTGGCACATACATATCTATCTACAACAGCTCTCAAATTTGAACACTGAACAGTAAAATTTAACACAAAAGTACCTACCTAATTTTAGAGATGGTCCGAGCTTTCAAGTAAGTATGAACATAAACAGGCAACGAAACGAATAACAACTACAAAAGATGGATGCACAAACTAGACCGTCGACGGTGGGGTGGGGCGTGGCGTGCCGCGTGAACGGATGACTCAGGTCTCAGTGTGACCACATTCAAATTGATGATCCTGCTAGGTGCTGAACTAATAACTGCTAATCTACTAATTTTTCGTAAATGTTGAATTGTATTAGTCCGTCAGTAAGATAATAAAAAAAATAATAGACACGTATTTTTTGCTTTTTCAAATTGATGAAAATATACATAGATAAGCGCATTAAAGTTTTGGAGTGGGGGCGACCTGCATATGACGTTACGAGCGCTCGTATTGTGCTCGTATTGTCATATGCAGTTTTGGGAAAGGAGCGGTCTGCAGCGTCGGCCGTGGTGCCTCGCTGTTCCTCTCCCGTGTTTAAAAGGGTTGCGGGATGTCGTGAGAAACTTAAAAAATCTTTGACATTCTTGATAAACTCTATATTCTCCAGAAGTCTTAGAAATTATATTAAAGTAACTTTTTGCACAATACTAGGCATCGACTCAGAATCACAAATTAACTAGCTATCACCAATTAACTAGATCTCTAATCTTAGTACCGTAGTAGTAGCTCCAGCCAACTCAAGTTGGTTTTTTTTTTACGGTCCGGGCGGGTGCGTTCCAATTCGCCACACAGTCACGCGACATTTCGGCTCAACGTATCTCTATTTTTTTCTTTCGTAAAAAAAGAAAAATTACGTGTCTACTGTCTAGTATTTTTAATGAATCTACAAGACGGACTAAAAAAAAAATTTTGTCAAATAGCCTATTCGACGCGTATGTTTTTTTTCTATGTTCGTATAACCTCATAACTTTCGACTGGGTGAACCGATTTTGATGATTCTTTTTTTATTCGAAAGCTGGTGCTTCCCGTTTGGTCCCATTGTCATGAAATCAGGATCTGATGGTAGGATCTTAGAGAAATCGAGGGAACTCTTCTAGATAATATTACAGGCACACCTATAGTGATTTGGCTGTTTTTAACCGAGTTCCCAAAAAGGAGGAGGTTCTCAATTCGACGCGTATGTTTTTTATTTTATTTATTATTATTATTATTTTTTTATATTTGTTACCTCATAACTTTCGACTGGGTGACCTGATTTTGATGATCCTTTTTTATTCGAAAGCTGGCGCTTTCCGTTGGGTCCCATTTTCATGAAATTAGATGATGAGATCTTGGAGAAATCGCGGGAACTCTTTAAAAATTATAAGGCACACCTATAGCGATTAGGGTATTTTTTAAAGTAAATCGTTCATTTGCTTTCGGAAAGCAAAATTTGAAGAAGTGGAACTGATGCTGAAGACCACAGATGGTCATCGGAACTACTCAACAATAATACGTATTTCACGGGTTCCGATTGGAGCGATTAGGAAAATTGTTTTTTTTTTGTTTGAAAGGAGATAAGTACTTCCAAATTGGTCCCATTGTCACTAATCTGATTATGGAATCTTGGAGAAATCGAGAGAACTCTACAAAAGTTACAGGCACCTATGGCGATTTAGGTATTTTTTTATAGTAAATCGTTTATTTGCTTTCGGAAAGCAAAATTTGAAGAAGTGGAACTGATGATGAGGACCACAGATGATCATCGGATCATCGAATACTAAATAATAGGTATTTTACAGATTTCGATTCGTCAACTTTAATGTGGTTTCTAAACAATTTATGATCGTCACAATAAATATGGTGAGGTGGAACTAATGGTGATGTACCAGGAGAACTCCTCAACAAACAACGTCCCTGCATCGGGAAAAGCAATACAGTGAAACCTGGTTAAGTGAGACATCAAGGGACCTGCAATGTCGTTTCACTTATAGAGGTATTCCACTTACCCAGTGTCTCAGATATACAGGTATAAATAAATATCTGTCTCATTTACAGAGGGTTCCATTAATAGGGCACATTAAATTCGGCACAAACTTCTTCGCGTGTCTTCCCACTTTCATAAACGGATATTAACTTCAGTTTTTCACGTAATGATAACGATTGTAGCTTTCGTTTTGACATTTTTCAAATAAACATCTGTATGATAATAAAGCGAAACTAAAACTGAAGGGCAAAATTTACTTACGTACTTGGAATTACGTGTGGAATTTGTGGGTAGAATAAGAATGAGTAAACAAACAATGTTATCTATGATGATAAATCGAAAGAACAAATCCCAGATATAGAGGTTTACCTCGTCTCACTAACAGAGGTAATTCAGTGCCAAAGTGTTGGGACCTCAGCATGAGTTCTAGTTATGGAGGTTTCTCACTTATCCAGGTCCCACTTAACCAAGTTTCACTGTATATTGTAAAAGGTGATAAGCAGTTGACATTAGGCTATTTTTACTTAGATAAATTACAAACCTAACCACTTAAAAGCGAGAAATAAACAAAATTTTGACAAAAAAAAAAACGATTTCCAAAAACACAAAACTAAAAAGCTAAAAATAACAAAGTACCGATTTAATGCAAAAGATAATAAAACACGTAATATTATTATTGGTTTGTGCTACCATTGATCGGTTTGAAGTCGGTGACAAAACAAATATGGAGTAGATGTGTAGATGGGTTAAGTCCACTCCCGCCACGAGCTCGTCTTGAGCAGAGCAACCCAAGCGGGCTTGTCACCGCTTTCAAACCGATCATTGGTAGCACAAACCAATAATAATATTACGTGTACTATTACTGTCTTTTGGATTAAATCGGTATTTTGTTATTTTTAGCTTTTTAGTTTTGTGTTTTTTATCCCTAAATTCCCACTGGAACTCCGAAATTACCGCGGGTGAAACCTTGGGGAACAGCTACTAGTAAAGGTAATTGACATGACTAGTTGATTGGCTCTTATACTTTTTGCTGTAGATACTCGGTGACTAGCTGCCATCGGTACATAGTGATTAGTCCTGTGGTGAAAAACAGGTCGATAGGTCGGGTCGATCAGTCAGAGAAATAATAATGGAACTAGGAATGAGATTTATTTAGTGTTGCTATCGCATAGCAAGAACTAATAGGTAGATATTAATGTTCATTAACTATTCAGAAATGCGGACGCAGTTCGTTATTAGATTTGTGACAAATGGCCCAATAACATGAACTGGTATGAAATTAAGTGTAGGTACCAAGTATGAATATAATGTGGGTACAGACACGGCATTTTTGTACCAATACCATCTCAGTGTTTCAAGACAAGATTTTAACCAGTGTGTGCAGAAATACACACTTCGGTCTCATAAGAAAGCTTATATCTAATACACTCAAAGGGCAAACTTTTTGGCAAAGGTTTTTCTTTGCCTGTAAGTTTTTGCTTAGTAATAGTAGGTACAGATAATAATTATAATACTATACTAGTGTAATAGTCCTTTATTAGGTAAAGCTATAGCTTGTATACCTATACTTATATTAATATACCTAACGTTCGACGTTCAGTCAAAAACGGAGAGGTACGAGATACGGTAGTAGGTATCTCTAAGTAGTCTGTGGGTACGATTACCTCTCCATTTCCAAGCAATGTGCTAATTTATTGAAATCATCATCATCATCATCATCATTTTCAGCCTGCAGCAGTCCACTGCTGGACATAGGCCTCTCCAAGGGTTCGCCACCTATCCCGATCTTCAGTCACCCGACTCACCCGCATCCACCGCAGATCGTCGCTCCATCTGGCAGGGGGGCGCCCCACACTACGCTTGCCTACGCGTATTATTTATTGAAATAGATAATATTAATTATATCCATTCTCTACTTCATTCATTTGTAAACTGTATGCGTTTGTGTCCCTTAAATCAACATAGGCACAAAGAATGTAAAATATTATACGAAGAAGTATTTGGTAATATCTATCTTATTATGTAGATCGATGTGTTTATGTAAATAAAATGGCATGGCCGGTGTAGCTGTAACTTTTCCGCTACTGGGTATTTCAGGTTGACACGGACAAGAAATGTAGCGCAAGGGCTTACGTCCACGACATCCACTTAATGATCAACTTTCTATAAACTAATAAGTAAGTATAGTTCTGTTATATTCTCCACTATCAGGTTTAGAAATCTAGCGTGACCCCTAAAAATAAATTTCGAAAGTTTTCAAAATTCGAACAACAGTTTAGAATGGGTTTGGCGATAATTTTTTGTATAATTCAGAAAATGTCGGTAGACAAATCACGGTGGATCCAGGACCGCTTTTTAAAAAGCAATTTAATGCATTTTAATACGTCTTTATTGTATGACCGTTACAATAAGAATGAATGCTTAAAACTAACATTAAAACTAACATGAGTACATGAGTACATTATTCTTAATTCCTAGCATCTTATCTCTATAGGGCGGATGGACTTCGCCGTGTAGCGGGAATGCTTGCTCAGCGTCTGTGGCTGGCCACCCGGTCGTTGTCACAGTATGATAATATTTATAATATAGAGAAATTATTCAGTACTTGGTACCGTCAACATGACTCGTCCCCCCGCAAGTTCGAAATTATTCAAATTCGCAGGATTTGAAGAATTTCGATTTCCGCAAAGTTTCATTGTTATAGTTTCGCGAAAGTGAAACATGAAGTAAGTTAAAACAATGCCTATTACTAAATACAATATAACTGTCCAAACGCTAACACTTTTTAATGATACGATATTATTTTCACTTTTATTATTTTCACTTTTCACGTCACTTTTCTTCAATGCGTATGTAAGATACTGTAGGTTACTGAAATCCACTCCTTCCAGATTGACAGGCTTCCTTTCAGCATTTGTAAAGTTTATCAAAGGCAAATTTACAATGGGTAGTCCTGTATGAGTTGCTTCCTTTAAATCGGACTGTCTTAGTTTTATTGTGAAACCACCAATTTTCACGAGACAATCGTCATCTATTGTAATTATATAAGTGCCTTGAATATTCTGAGGGAAGACTTGGCTTCGACATACTCTTCGCAATAAAGTGTTTGATCTCGCATATAATATCCATTGATTGGGTTGAATTTGTTGTATTTTAATATCTTCAATTTTGATCGGAATAACGTCACAGGTGCTAGTATTCTCTATGAAGTTAAATAAATTTGCAATACAGTGATCTTGGATAGACTCGTACACATTTTCTGCGGAGCACACGAAGTAGGATTTCTCGCATTTTTGACATGGTTGTGAGAGTGGCTTCGTTAGTGATCCCTTTACTAATAGGTAAGGATATTTGGGTAATATTACAAAAGTATTTGGATCACGGAAAACAGGTAGAGGGTACAATTTGTAGTATATAAAAATTTCTTTTCTTACCAGTGGTACCTCTAACAGAAACGCTATCTGATTATCATGGATGAATGACTTTAATGTAATAGTTTGCTCTATTTTTACAAGATTTTCCAAACTTACTGTATATGTTAATTTTTCATGTTTTTCAATATCACTTAAAGCTAATAACAACTTAGTAGAGTCTATAATGGATTGATGTAGAGTTCCTAATTTACTGAAAGCAATCGCAGTTTCAATTTCATTTAAGTGGGTGAGAATACATTGGAAATTATGTAAAAGTAAATAATATGTATTAATAATGTTATTTTCTATGAAATCCTTTTGTTCCTTTATTTTCAAATGGTCCAATTCGCTTTGCAAGATTTTTGACTGAACATCAAGTTGTATTAAATTATTGTTTATAGATTTAGTAACATTCGTTACGCTTTGAACTATTTCAGAGATCAACGTTACCCTTTTATTAAGGTTTTGTTGATTTACTTTAATATTTTCTATAATTTGGTTATATTTAACAGCGTCTTCGTTGTCTAAATTTCCGGTTAATATTTTTATAATAGAACCTAAAGGGTTTAAAAGACCTCTTTTAACTCTAGCGATTGGAAATAATTGTTTAAGCTTTCTTAATGTTAAATTTTGTATGTACTCTACTTGTATCTTATAATTATATATCCTATCGTAAGGAGTACTGTTAAAATTAAGCTTAACTAAGGAATTAAGTTGTATATATTTATTTGAATTCGACATAAGGTCATCTTGAATAATTTGTAGGTCCAAGGTTTTAATAATTATCCACTTATCATGGCTTACTACTGCAGTTCCCTGTTTCAGGGGTAGTACACCAGGGTTACTATCAAGTCGGTGCAGTTGAAGGCCTTGACATTGGCTCGTCGTCATCAGTAGTAGGAGAACGAGCTGGCCTTGCCTGCGGAGGGCGTTTAATATTTTTAATTGAGTTTTTAGCGTTTCTCCTTTTAAGTCGTACTGCTACTACATTTCGCGGTATTTCCCCAGTTACCACAGTTTTTTCATAGTGAGGTTTATCCTTACTACGTCTGATATTTTTATCGTCTAATTCAACCTTAAAATCGGATTCAGATGAAATTTTTATTGGGCTTTTAGGGTTCAAATTACTATTTTTATTTCCTTTTCGTTGTCTTTCGTCCACATTTACGACTAATGAGCTTGAATAATTTTTATGAAGGACGTTTAATTTTATCCTAGGTAAGGCATCGGCGTTTGTATTTCTTTCTTCGTCATTCATGTGATCTAAACAAAGTCTTGTCGGATTGTCAACTAAAATTTTATCTGTCTCACAATTATCATAGTCAAGTTTAGTTGTTTTCAGTGTATTACTAGAGTCATACTGTTCTGTTTGTAATGGTTTGCGAAACTTTGTTGTCCCTACTTTGTCTGATGTATTTTGAATAACAGTATAAGCTAATCCATTAGTACAATTAATAAGAGCACGTGTACTCCGAGCTCCTAAACCAAAATCGGTTTTCTCTAAAATTTCCTGACCGTGTCCTAAGGTTGTAGGTACCTTAACGCGGGTTTCGCTGCGAGGATCTAATCGAATTTCATGTATTGGTTTGTACAGAATAGGTATGTCTGTATCGCACGTATGTAATACTTGATTTTTCATATCGATAGTAGCGTCTAGTTGTTTTAGTAAGTCTGAACCGATTAAACCATCATATCGATCGTCTACTTGAAATATGTAAAATTTGTGCATAGTGTTGTTTTTTAACGTCTTTAATGAAGGTATAAGTATAGCTTCATTATGATGGCTGCTAGTATGTGCACTAACTACCTGAAATGGTTCGTAAATTTTATAATTTGAAAAGAACTCGTTAGCTTTTGCGGGACTAATGAAAGATCGCGTGCTGCCCGTGTCGATCATAAATCGTGAATTTATTTCGGGGATTTCTATATGTGGGAGTCTCGGAGTACTATCGAAATTAAGATGTATTGTTACGGGCTGTTGGTATGTATCTGAGGCCGTTTCTAGATAATATGTCTCAAAAACTTTCTCATTATTTTGTACCGGTTGTTCTTGTTCGTATTCAGCATACTGGTTCTCATCATATTCGTTGTATACAGGTATATCATTATTGTCACAATAATCAGGGCTATAGTCGTAGTCATAAAGTTCATTATTATGAAAAACATTTTGCTGTGAACCTTCGATAAAGTTTTGTTTTAGTGGTGGTGCAGTACGCATCGACACATCAGTATTATAATCTAGCTTTTGAACAGGTTTATTGAAGTGAGGATTATTATTTAATTGTGGGCGGTACCCTTGTGGAATACCGAATTTAAAGTTTGGGTTATTATTATTAAATTGTGGACGATAGCCTCCTTGTGGAATGCCGAATTTAAAATTTTGATTGTTATTGTCAAATTGAGGACGATATCCTCCTTGTGGCATTCCGAATTTAAAATTGGGATTACCATGATTATCATTAAATTGAGGTCCATATCCTCCATGTGGAAGGTTAAAATTATTTCGGTTACCATAAGGAGAAGAACCAAATTTAAAATTTTGTTGCATCGGTAGTTGCGATGCTGGTATTTTAAAACCAAAATTATTATTTATTGACTGCGCAAATTTAGCATGATTTTGATAAAAAGAAGAATTTTGTGCTGAATTTGACGGTTGAAAATTCTTATAATTTGGTCTATCTTTATTTTTTGAATCGTATTGAAACTGAACATTAACTTCTTCTGTTACTATTGATAATGCATTCTCTAAAGTAAGGTTAGGTGGCGTCAATCTTAACCTTATAAGCCTGATAAATTCTTTTGGCAAATTAAAAAGAAAAACGTCGAAAGCAGCTTGATTATAGATAATCATCTTTGCGGCTTTAACACCTTCATCTACGAGTAAGTTAACTTTTGAAAATAATGTACTGCGTACGTTTTGTACCCTTTTGCAGAAATCGATATAAGATTCGCCATTTTTTATTTTTAATGATTCCAACTCAATTGCGATACATTCCTCTGAACGTGGATCTCCAAAATGTTGAATGAAAACTTCTCGTAATGTATTCCAACTATTAATATCGTCCCTCTCGCTAAGGAGAGCGGCAGCTCTACCAGTCAATCTACTTGTAATACATTGGAAAAAGTAAGCTAATTGTACCGGATTATTTGGACCACCAAAGTTTATCAAAACGTATTCACATTTTTTAATAAAAAAATTTAGCAAGTTGGGCTCTCCATCATATTTTGGTATTAAATTTAGAATATCTTTCGGTATCACCTGAACACTTTGAGCCATTTTTAAATTTATATTCACTTTAACACAACAAGTACTATAATAAAAGACACACACAATTTAATTCTTAACGCTAAAAACGATTAAAATTATTTCATAGAGATATAGAGTGATAGAGTCACAAATTATTTAAACAAATTTAATATAAGAACTATATTTTTTTTGTTGTATTTGTAACTAAAAATTATTATTTAAACAATTTATTCTTAATTTAATATACCGATTTAGTGTAATATCTTAATATCCTAAATATAAAATAGAACAAGGTATTTCAAAATCAAATAGATTTGTTATTTAATTAAAATATTCGTAATTATGTACCGATGAAGTGTACGTTTAAAATCAAATAGATTTGTTATTTGATTAAAATATTCGTAATTATGTACCGATGAAGTGTACGATCTATAAAACTAAATTATACCGATGTAGTGTATAAAATAGAGCAAAGTATTTAAAATCAAATAGATTTGTTATTTGATTAAAATATTCTTAATTATGTACCGATGAAGTGTACGATCTATAAACTAAGTTATACCGATTTAGTGTATGGTTGCCTATTTTTGTGCAATCAGATAACGTTACTTGAGCGATTTTCTGTCTCTATAGTAACATTTAATATTTGGAAGTCATAGGGAAAGCAAAGGAAGTAAAGGTTGTACTCACAAGCTACCCATGTCTTCCAGCAATGGTCCTGGTCCTGGTCACCTTGGAGTCTTATTTATTTGGTTCGTATGGATACCCCTTCACACGCCGAACACGCACTTCAGACCGATTTTTGTGTCTTCGAGAGCACGAGCACGACGATAGGATATAGAGGGTATCCTACCGGCTGCGCCAGACAAATCACGGTGGATCCAGGACCGCTTTTTAAAAAGCAATTTAATGCATTTTAATACGTCTTTATTGTATGACCGTTACAATAAGAATGAATGCTTAAAACTAACATTAAAACTAACATGAGTACATGAGTACATTATTCTTAATTCCTAGCATCTTATCTCTATAGGGCGGATGGACTTCGCCGTGTAGCGGGAATGCTTGCTCAGCGTCTGTGGCTGGCCACCCGGTCGTTGTCACAGTATGATAATATTTATAATATAGAGAAATTATTCAGTACTTGGTACCGTCAACATGACTCGGTAGTAATTTCCGAAGTTTGGTGTATGTAAACATGTAAACTTAAAAATTGTAGGTACTCAAAGGTATACCGTAATTAACTGACAGACAGCATTTATATAGGTACCTTCCTACAGCCCAAACAACTGGCTATAGGTATTATTATAAGAAACATGAAATGTAGGGGTGGAACAGAAATAAAAAAAGAGACGTCCAATGTAAATTATCATCATAGCATTTGTTTATTAAGTACTTACTGCATAGGATAGGGTATTCGGTATATCCTGTTTATCTATTTGAAATCAAGATTGAAAAAAAATTAAAGGTTTAAAAACACTTGCAAGTGGGGGAGGGGGGGGGGAGGGGTGTTGTGAAGTGGATTATTATTATTATTATCTATTTTTGTTCGATATTATAATAAAACTACCTCTCGTTTAAGATGAAATAAAGAAATTTAAATAAAGAAAGCAATTGATTAAAGTCATTACGAAATTTTCGTTATCAATTCGTGTGCCAATAACTAATAAAATATAATGCGAATAGCTAGGTACGCGTTTCTCATTACAGATATTTTATCTGGTAATGTCGTTGTCGTAAATCTATAAATAAATTTGTGTTCTGAAAAAAAAAGAAAAAGAAAACAGATAGATACAATGAACATCAAGTTAGAGAGCGACGCTACGGATAGCAGATTCAAGATTGTATGATATTTTTTTTAATCCAATTATTTTTATACCTACATGTATACACCTATTATATACTGTATACATACATACCTATGTATGTATATAAATTTTAAATACGTATAGATACCTATGTAAAAGAAAAATGTTTTGTGTCGTGAAGTACACGAATTGGGTACCTATTCTCTTGGGTATGAAAATCAAAATTCTAATTAGCCCGTCATTTAGAAAATAAAAAATAATAGACACGTATTTTTTGCTTTTTCAAATAAATGATAATAAACACAGATAAGGCGCATTAAAGTTTAGGGTGGGGGACTCCTGACGTCATTATTCAGTATAGGTAAGCTCCGTACAAACTGCACCGGGTTGTGACGTCACGCGAAATTTCAACTCAATGTAGCGCCGTTATTTTTTGATTAGGTAGGTACGCAAAAAAAGAAAAAATATAAAATAAGTGTCCAATATTTTTTACTAATCTACACGACGGACTAAAAAACTCGTACCTATTTATGTAACTTTTTTATTAAACTTTATCTTAATAAGGTTTTAATAAATAGCTATCTATTAAGAGCAGGGGTCCGTGCCTGTTTCTACGATTTAGAAAAATGCAGTTGCTGTGAATGTCACTAGCAGAATCCAAAATAATTAAATAGGTAGGTTCATTAAAACAACCTATGTACCTACTTATTTGTTTTTGGGTTTTTATGCGCATCACATAAAAACTATAACAGAACGGAATTGAACAGGATTTCCGTACCTACCTAATTGCTTTTTTGTGTAATAACTTAAAACCATAGAGGTACCATAGTATCTAGATAATACTATCTATATCTCTATACTTGGAACATAGGCGTTGTTTTATTGCAATCAGTCCTCCAGGACCTCTTCGTTCCAGGGTAAAAATCCTATTCGCTCAAGGATAGGAACAGCTACGGTATAGTTTCCTATCAATAAAATATTTTTTAAACTGCTTCACTACTTCCAGAGAATCTCTCCTACATCTGATACCTACCAAGTTGTATAAAATTTACTTATTTAATATATTATATAAATTATCACTGTTGATAGCGACAGTACGAAACGACAAGTGGGCGCGGTCGCTATACCATTCTGTATCAGTTCAGACAGAATTTGTTCGAGTACCTACCATTCAATTTACATCTCTGCTGGTAGAAGCTGTTAGTAATAGAGCGCTCATTAAGTACCTCAAATAAACGCACCGTCATTATTGCACGGACCTATTTTATCATTGTTACGTAGATACTATTAGGTACTATGTATGTTTTAAGAGTGGTATGATGTTTAGGAAAGACAAAAAAGAGTGTTAAGTTGTAAGCACGTACGAGGATAAAATTTGCCGCGAATAAAACAACAAATAAATAACATACCATAAAGAAAACAATCATGATAATCACTACATATTATAAAACTAAATCCTCCGCCACGTCTGTGTGTCTGTCTGTTCGCGATAACTCAAAAACTACCGAACGAATTTTCATGCGGTTTTCACTAATGAGAGAGTGATTGATGAAGAGGAAGGTTTATTTATACGTATAGTTTATCCTAGAATTCCCGCGGAACTTCGAAATTACCGCAGGTGAAACCGCGGGGGACAGCTAAAAAAGAAACAAATCCTCATACGAAACTAACTAATAGTGTGTTACATCGACCCACATCGACACGCGCGTCTATGATCCAAGTCCCGTATTGAAAATGCACTCAACTAGATTTCTCATTACGCGCTTAAAAGACTAAAAGATGGTAATAGTAGCCACTTATCTACCTAGGCAGCCAAATTTCAAAGCAGATCATTGATGTAAAAAAATACTACTATATCAATGCAGATCATATAAATATCATTGATGTTAAAAAAGTTCTTAGTTCATCAATGATATTAATCTTCTTTTACTACATAGAGTGAAGTTACGTAGGTATCCTAAAAGTTTAATTAAGTAGGTAGACACTTCCATATGCAAACTCTTTTTAGGGTTCCGTACCCAAAGGGCAAACTGGACCCTATTACTAAACTCTGCTGTCCGTCCGTCCGTTTGTCTGTCCGTCTGTCACCAGGCTGTACGAGTAAGTATCTCATGAACCGTGATGGTGAGACAGTTAAATTTTTTACAGATGATGTATTTCTGCTGCCGCTATAATATTTGTATGTGTATACAAAAAACAGAATAAAATAAATCGGAATTGCCGCGGGAACTCCGAAATAGTTAAAATATATCTATAAGAGATTCCTCTAAACATTTATCGAAAATTTTGTTAGATTAAAAATTAAGCTAGGAATCAGAAGACTTTTATAACGGCTATGCCTATGAGAGATTTATTTACTTTAAGATCTTAATTTAAAAAATAAAGCTAGTAGGTATTAGGTAAAGTATTCAGGGTGTAAAGGTACCTAATTTCAAAAATAGACTTTAATTTTTCGATACATCTCGCGGACAAACGTTGCGGAGAGGAAGTTGATTTCGTATGTGCAATTGAATTTTTAGTTAATTGTTTGATCCAATTAGTACAACGGCGGTGAACTGTGGCGGCGGCACGCGATGAATGCGACTCAACCATGTCCGCAATTCGTATGCTAAGTGCCGCTCAGTGCAGTTATGAAATCACTTAAAAACAAAAATCATACACGACCCTCTAATACTCTGGCCTCTGGGTGTAGAGATTAGAAGCTATTGGTCTCTTATTTTTCGTTGGAGACACTAAATCACTTTGTAATCAATGATATTATAATAGGTACGTAATTAGGTATAGGTACCTACTTAAAAGAACTGAAAAAAAAGGCTTTGGTTAAATATAATTATATAGAGTCTAAAGACCACAGACAAGTCCGTATGCAGACCGATTCAGTAGGTAGGTATGTAGGTAATTCTTTCTACGGATCATAATTTAAGCTAATAAACTCATGGGCATAAATATTACAAATTAAGAAATTTGTGCAAGATTTTATCTTCATTGTTTAAATAACATATTAAGGTTGTAAATATTGCAAAAAGATATTTAAGTATTTATTCGGCTTGTTTAGTTTAAGTATATTGTATGTACTAGTTAATTTAAGCGGTTTCATCCCTATTAATTTCGTAACTTCCGCGGGAATTCTGACATGAAAAATACCCTATATTTTTTTTTTTTCGTTTATTTAGGACAACAACAGCAAAAAGAACATATACATATATTACCTAATCCTTTTTGTCGTGCTTTTTCCAGTACCCTGACGTGCAGTGTGCAACATTTAATGGTGATTGGTTAACAAACAACCAGAATTACTAGAATCTCAGCACTTCAATAGCGATAAAATAGCGTTTTAGGTTTTATCGTGTTGTAGTTTATTAGTAGTCTTAGCATATATGTATTATTAACTTCACTGTGCCTTGGTTTTACTGTAATACTGTGAACGTTTTTGTGTTATAAATAAATAAAATAAATAAATAAATAAATAAAATGCAACGTAAAAAAATTCGTCACCTGTATCTTTTTATGACTTGGCTTCCTACCTATATACTTTCCTAGCTGACTCATCAACGCCCAAGTCCCAACGGACATGGTTGTAGCTAGAAACATGAATCTTATAAAATTCATCCCTAAAAGGGGCGTAAAATCGACAAAAGAGCTTCACGTACCTAATTAATGAATGCCTCCTTATTTGATGCTCAGGGGTAGGTAGGTACCTACTGTAGCCTCCTATCAGTGAATTTTTTTAGCATTGGTTCAGTAGTTCCAGACATCACCTACTCAAACTACTTTCAAAACAATTTTTTAACAATTGTTTTTATAGCTCTACGCTTTGCGTCGCTATAAACATTAGGTACCAATACCTACTTAAGTACTTACACGTATAGCTGCATTGCTGTGAGATAGCAATCTCGAGGTTAAAATTAACACATTTAGAAATTACTAAATAAACTGTTTTTAAACTAATAAAAACTGGTGAGTGTGTGATAAGTAAGCCTTAGTTTTGTAACAATTTACTTTATGACGCCCGTCTAGAATGGAGACTGAAATAAAACGGAAGTTCTCAAAATAATTAATTTAATATATCATCGCAATCGGTTCACGTAAAGAGGTAGGTAAGTATGCCAACTGGAAACAGTAACATTGGGTGCGAAAGCTGTGACTTGAGCGCACTTTCAAACATGAAGTGAGTGGAGTCATGGGCAACAGCTATATACAGGATGTTATAGAAAGGTGAAGTCATATTTGTCGATCGTGTTCACGTTATCGTCTGCAATGATTTGATACTTGTAACCAATCGGTACTTACCATGAAATAAACTTTCCTAAAATTTGCTAGGTTTGCTGTTTAATACCTAACTTGTCTCTGCAACCCAACGTCGTTAAATTGCATCAAATGATTTAAATTATCTTGAACCCGTTACCTGTAACCAGTTCATGACCTACCCAGTGATGTGACATGTTTATTTTGTTGCGGAAGTGGTTTTTTAAAATTAAAAATTACAGGGAGAAAAAAAAACATGAAAATATGAGTGAATTTGTTTGATTGTTACGCTTTCACGCCTTAATTACTCAACTGATAGTCATGAAATTTTGCATGGTACCTACCTACACGTTGTCAGGGCTACAGAGCAGGACATTATTACTGAACCGATCGTCATTAAATCATGAGATAAAATAAATAAAAAATGTAATTTGTCCGTCACTATTTTTTAAATTATACCTAAGTACCTAAGATAAAAGAAAAATATTTGGAAAATAAGTTTTTTGGAAAAAATAGTTAACCTTTTATATAACTATACGTAAATTACTACATATAAAACAAAGTTCTTTGCCGCGTCTGTCTGTCTGTTCGCGATAAACTCAAAAACTACTGAACGGATTTTCATGATGTTTTCACCATTAGATAGAGTGATTAAAGAGGAAAGTTTATAAGTATATTTTAACCCTGGAATTCCGCGGGAACTTCGAAATTACCGTGGGTGTAACCGCGGGAGATAGCTAGTACCTTCGTAATAAAATCATTGGTGGATACGTAATATACGTATTTTCAAATGCTCGCGACTTGATGCCACTTTTCCGACTTGGCCTATTTACTATTATTACATAACGTATTATTGTTATTACAGTATAATTTTATTGTATCTATATTATATACACCCGTGGCAGTGTCAGTAGTGTTTAATGTATCATATTTAATATTACCCTTTCAATTTTTATTGCATTCCACAAGGTGTGCAAGATTAACTCAAATTAATATACAATTCTAGTTGTTTAAATTGCTATTTAACATACGATAGATTGATGTAAGTACACATAGATGAATAGAGTTACACACGCACACAAACTCATCTGCACAGTACGCCACACACACACTCACTCATACAGCATCTTTTCATAAGCTTTTATTATCTTTCTATAATTCTTGGACATTAGTGCCACCGTCCCAAACTATCATAAGCAAGGCTTGTACTATAGGTACCAGACGACAGATATAATAATTATACGTAAACACAAAATATATTCATCAGATCAAATGGTTTACCTACTTTTTATCATTTTTACTATTGAGCAATTTGATTTCATTCACAAAACTTTTGGTGGTAGGTATAATTAAAATTTTCTTATTCAATTCATTAAAATAAATTTCCAGTTTCTTTTGCATAAATTATTTTTTTACTGTTGACATTGTTTATAAATATAGGTAAGTAACTGTTATTTTTGGTTGTGTTATAAATTGTGTTGTAAAGTTAGTTTGCAATAAGTAAATAAATGTGATTAATGGTTCTAATATCCAACAGAATAGATTTAAAAAGTGCAATATTCGGTGCAAAGAAAGGTTTTTGTGACTTTTGTGGTTGTAATTTCTCCGCCGTACCTACTCAACGAGAACCGTGAATGTCATAAAAGAATATGAAAAAGATACATTCGCGGTATCATAGTAAAACGTAGTGATTACCTTCTCTCTGGTAGATATACCTGTCCACCTATACCACCGGATGAAAGCTACACACTTTTTAAACTTTTAAGACAAAAAGATTATAAAATCTATAGCATTTTTACATCCTCTACCTACTGGTATCAGTCGTTCATACATAGCTACTACTTTATGCATATTTATTGGCAAAAGTTTTGGAAAAGCATTTGATGTGCTGTCATCTCACCAGTTGCTGTATATCCGCCATATCCTACTACCTAACAGTGATTAATCTACACAGTTAATAAATTATTTATGTCATTTTGTATTACAATAAAATGAACATTTTCGTACGTACCTACACAAGTACAATAACATAATTACCAAACCAAGAAATTGTGTATTTCTTCAACGTTGTTTGACATGGTGTGACATTGTCAAGTGTCAAATCAGATAAGTTTATTGCTTATTGATTACAGCCATTAAGTATGTAGCGAGTTTTGTTTACAACGCGTGTCTGCGCACCTTTGTGGTTGATTGTCTGTCTTAATTGGTTCTCATTAATATTTAAGATACAAATCGGAAATCGTATCTACTTACTTACATATGTAAGTAGATTTTCGACACAGCTGCTAGCCGGTACATTTTAATTTTAATATCTACATGTATATATTATTTAGATAATTACATTTTAGTTTTTTTAGTATCTATATAAGTAGTATATTATATTATTATTTGTGGTGTTGTTAGTAAAATAATAATGCTTGCTTAATTACTTTGGAATTGGCGACCGAACCCGCGACAAAGTCGGGTTCGATAAACAATATATAGATAGACCAATTAATTAATTATGATGTTAATCCATTGTTTGTTCATGATATTTCTGTGATATTCACCAAATTAAGCTCTAAAAGCACCAAACTATTCTCATAATTTCGCGTAGTTATCTATACCTACTTACATATAAATAAAATTTAAGTGTTTGTTTGTAATTCCAAATTAACAACTCTTCACTAAATGCATACGACGCGACGGCACTTACATAAAAAAAAACAATTTTTAAAATTTTTCGCTTTCTGTCTGTCTGTCTGTCTGTTTGTTCCGGCTAATCTCAGAAACGGCTGGACCGATTTTAATGGGACTTTCACTGGGAAACTCATGCGGGTGAAACTGCGGGGCACAGCTAGTTGCTAATAAATTACTGACCGGCACTGAACCCTTAAACACATGTGAATAGAGATTAAAATACTTGTACAAGTATTTCGATATTAGGTAGGTACGCAGGAACCTTATGCAAGGATAATATGACATTCCCTTGGTCAACAACTCAATAATTGAGCACTGTTATTGTAATGACCCTAGATTACCATCGATACTATAGGCGTTTTAGCATTTTGACAGACACGCGGGTCGAACACCTCGAAGCTATTTGTAGCCGGTTTTCATTAATAAGTCAATCACTTTTACTTACGACAAGGTTTAAGCGAAAGAAAAATATGTATATATATAAATATGCTATCTGTAACTTTGGTTGTTCATAATAACTCTTTTTTTAGTTTTGCAATCACCTGTCTGATAAATCTATTGTGTCCCTTATAAATCCCTTATTCCAAGCTGTATAAGTCAATCCTACGGGGCCATCGTTTTTAGTGATATTTGAATTCGTTTAAATGTTCCTACCTTTTCCCTGCGGTTTCAGCCGAGGTAATTTCGGAGTTCCCGTGGAAATTCCGGGATAAAAAGTACGCTATGTCCTTCACTGTACATACCGGTACATCTGTACATCGGTTGAGCTGTTAGGCGTGAAAGCGTAACAAACACAAACAAAGAAACAAAAAAAAACAAACAAACTCACTTTCGCATTTATAATACTTATTAGTAAGGATGCGTAAACGTTTTTGGTTTACCAAATAAAAAAATAATCCTACTAATATTATAAATGTGAAAGTGTGGATGTTTGGATGTTTGGATGTTTGTTACTTAATCACGCAAAAACGGCTGAACGGATTTGGCTGAATTTTGCATGCACGTTGTCAGGGGTACAGAGAAGGACATAGGGTACTTTTTATCCCGGAATTCCCGCGGGAACTCCAAAATTACCGCGTGTGAAACCGCGGGGCATAGCTAGTAAATAATAATATTTAGTTATTTAGAAATTCGATTGTTTTATTTAAATTTGGCTAGAATACAAATTAACAGCGAGTAAATATCTACATAGGACCTTACCTACACGACCATTTTTCAGACCGACGCGATGTCATTTTTCAAGGCTTGTTAGCGTTAGGCTTTGTTAGTGAAATTATGATTTTTTTTTATTTCTTTTTACTAAGGATTTAGATCTAAAGAACTAATCTAAGTAATAAATAACGGTCGCACTCAGGTCTCAGAATAGGTTTTATGATTACTAAAATTTAAGTAAATATTTTAAAAACAAAACTGCCGCACTCAGAGACGTTCAGTAAATTAATGTCTAATCATTAAAACGAATGTGTGTTCTAAGTTCTAACGTCACCGCCACGCCGTGTTCTCACACTCGCGTGTTTGAACACTTATTTTAATTTCCGTAATGTATATGCAACTATTTTGTAATATTTTGAAGGTGACTTAATTAAATGTACATAGTCAAATTTAGTGTTAAACAGTCTCCAGCAAAAAGTATACAAAGCCTTATAAAGATTGAGTAAGATAACGTTACCTACCTAATGCCCTGTCGCTTTTTATCACAAAACAGTAATGTAAAATTTAAAATATGGTACGGGCTCAGCATAGGCAATTGCAGTCGTAGAAAATATATTTCTTATTCGAACTTTATAACCTGACATTTAGAGTTTGGTATCAATAATTTTACAGTATCAAATTATACACTATCAAATAAATTGTTAGGGACATTGATCTTTAAAATGATTTATAGTTTCCTGAATATCTATATCAAATGTAAGCAAGCACATTTTACCTAGAGTAGTTTATATAGAATATTATTTTTTCTACACCCGTGTATGAGTTCCTATATTTTATTAAATCCTAGAAGCTATGGTTGACAGTGCTCTGGCACCACTATCACACCCATATTACACTATACCTACTGTTAATTTAAATTCTCTTTCTATGAACCGATTACATAAAGCAAGGCCTATATTAGACTCGAAACAAGCTATCGTGAAAACGATAGGGAAAGGAACGACAATCCGGTTCAATTCCGTACAGGAAAAATATAGACTGATAGACCGACAGAAATTCCAAAAGTTATTGGTCTGCATTTTTTAACCGACTTCCAAAATGGAGGAGGTTCTATGTTCGATTGTATGTATGTTTTTTTTTTTTTTTTTTTTTAATGTATGTTCACCGATTACTCGAAGATGGTTGGACCGATTTGAAAAATTCTTTTTTTGTTTGAAAGGGTATACTCCCAATTAGGTCCCATTGCCACCAAGTCGGGATCTGATGATGAGATCTTGGAGAAATCGAGGGAACTCTTCAAAAATTATAGGCACACCTATAGCGATTTGGGTATTTTTGATAGTAAATCGTTCATTTGCTTTCGGAAAGCATAATTTGAAGAAGTGGAACTGATGATGAAGACCACAGATGGTCATCGGAACAACTAAAAAATAATACGTATTTCACGGGTTCCGATTGAAGCGATTTCGAAAATTGTTTTTTTGTTTGAAAGGGGATACTCCCAAATTGATTCCATTGTCACCAAGTCGAGATCTGATGATGGGATCTTGGAGTAATCGAGGGAACTCTTCAAAAATTATGAGAACACTTATAGCGATTTTTGTATTTTTTATAGTAAAACGTTTCTTTGCTTTCGGAAAGCAAAATTTGAAGAAGAGGAACTGATGATGAAGACCACAGATGGTCATCGGAACTACTCAATAATGGGTATTTCACGGGTTCCGAATCGTTAACTTTAGTATGGTTTCTAAACAATTTATGCCCGTCACAATGTATATGGTGAAGTGGGACTGATGGTGATGTACTAGGAGAACTCCTCAACAATTAACGTCCCTGCGTCGGGAAAAGCAATATTTAGTAAAAGGTGATGAGCAGTTCACATTAAGCTATTGTAACTTAGAGAAATTACGAACTAAGTCACTTAAAAGCGAGAAATAAACAAAATTTTAACAAAAAAATTAAAACCGACTTCCAAAAACACAAAACTAAAAAACTAAAAATAAAAAGCTAAAAATAACAAAATACCGATTTAATCCAAAAGACAAAAACACACGTAATATTATTATTGGTTTGTGCTACCACTGATCGGTATGAAGTCGGTGACAAGCCAAATATGGAGGGGGAAGATGGGCTAAGTCGACTCCCGCCACCAGCTCTTCGTGAGCAGGACAACCCAAGTGGGCAGACACCAGCGGGCTTGTCTCTTAAAAGAAATCATCCACATAAAGTTTTTGGGACGGAGCTCATATTATATTACGGCACAATCTCCTTTTGCATACTACACGTTGTCAGAGTACAGAAAAGGACATAGGGTACTATTTGTCCCGTAATTCCCGAGGGAACTCCGAATTTCCCGCAGGTAAAACCAAGGGGGAACAAGGGATCTCTGGATCTACTGAACCGATTTTGAAAATTCTTTCACTTTTAGGAAGCTATAGTGATCCTGAGTGACATAGGGTACTTTTAATCCTGGAATTCCTGCGGGAACTCCGGAGTTTGTGGGTTCGTGAGTTTGTGAGATTGTAGGGGGTGTAGGGGCTAATATTTCTGGATCTACTGAACCAATTTTAAAAATTCTTTCACTTATAAGAAGCTACAGTAATCCTGAGAACTGAGTGACATAGGGTAGTTTTTATCCCGGAATTCCCGCGGTAATTCTGGAGTTTGTAAGATTATAATTTCTGGATCTACTGAACCGATTTTAAAAATTCTTTCACTTATAGGAAGTTAAAGTGATTCTGAGTGACATGGACTACTTTTTATCCCGGAATTCGAATGTTTATTTCGAAATAACCGCGGGTGAAACCGCGTGGGTCAGTTAGTAACATAATAAAGAGGAAAAGATTATTCATTGTAGGGGGATAATTCCGGAAATTCAACTTTTGACTTGAACGTCAATGTAAAACTTCTCTTCTGTAGAGTTACAATTTATACCTCAGAGTAGGTTTATGAGCAAACTAGGGTTTCTGCATGTTATAATACCAAACACTCGGTGCTCCACGCGGGTTCACCCTCGTTAATTTTGGAGTTCCTGCGGATAATTGTTCCTAGTATGTTCTTTTTAACCGACTTCCAAAAAGGAGGAGGTTCTATGTTCGATTGTATGTATGTTTTTTTTTTTTTTTTTTATGTATGTTCACCGATTACTCGAAGACGGTTGGACCGATTTGAAAAATTCTTTTTTTGTTTGAAAGAGTTTACTCCCAATTAGGTCCCATTGCCACCAAGTCGGGATCTGATGATGGGATCTTGGAGAAATCGAGGGAACTCTTCAAAAATTATAGGCACACCTATAGCGATTTGGGTATTTTTATAGTAAATCGTTCATTTGCTTTCGAAAAGCAAAATTTGAAGAAGTGGAACTGATGATGAAGACCACAGATGGTCATCGGAACTACTCAACAATAATACGTATTTCACGGGTTCCGATTGAAGCGATTTCGAAAATTGTTTTTTTGTTTGAAAGGGAATACTCCCAAATTGATTCCATTGTCACCAAGTCGAGATCTGATGATGGGATCTTGGAGTAATCGAGGGAACTCTTCAAAAATTATGAGAACACTTATAGCGATTTTTGTATTTTTTATAGTAAAACGTTTCTTTGCTTTCGGAAAGCAAAATTTGAAGAAGAGGAACTGATGATGAAGACCACAGATGGTCATCGGAACTACTCAATAATGGGTATTTCACGGGTTCCGAATCGTTAACTTTAATATGGTTTCTAAACAATTTATGCCCGTCACAATGTATATGGTGAAGTGGGACTGATAGTGATGTACTAGGAGAACTCCTCAACAATTAACGTCCCTGCGTCGGGAAAAGCAATATTTAGTAAAAGGTGATGAGCAGTTGACATTAAGCTATTGTAACTTAGAGAAATTACGAACTAAGTCACTTAAAAGCGAGAAATAAACAAAATTTTAACAAAAAAATTAAAACCGACTTCCAAAAACACAAAACTAAAAAACTAAAAATAAAAAGCTAAAAATAACAAAATACCGATTTAATCCAAAAGACAAAAACACACGTAATATTATTATTGGTTTGTGCTACCACTGATCGGTATGAAGTCGGTGACAAGCCAAATATGGAGGGGGGAAGATGGGCTTAGTCGACTCCCGCCACCAGCTCTTCGTGAGTAGAACAACCCAAGTGGGCAGAAACCAGCGGGCTTGTCACCGAATTCAAACCGATCAGCACAAACCAATAATAATATTACGTGTGTTTTTGTCTTTTGGATTAAATCGGTATTTTGTTATTTTTAGCTTTTTATTTTTAGTTTTTTAGTTTTGTGTTTTTCTGTAGGTACCTACCTCTCCCTGAAAACGTGTATATGCATAATTTAATGACGATTGGTTAAGTAGTTATATAAGGCTTGAAAGTATAAAAAACAATCAAACACACAAACGTTCGCATTTATAATATTGGTTAGAATGTCAATGTAGGTATATCTAATACTATACACACGGGTATATATATATGTCATGCTTACTGCAATATAACCTTACCCAAGATCTTTAAATATGACACATTATATGTATATTTTTTTTGTAATGCATAGAACTAATTAATGGCTCCGTAATAAATAGAGCGAGTAATCAAAAACTGTGAACACGCGTTTACCAACTTGGTATGGATTGATGTTGATATGCGCCACGTTGTGTTTGCGATCGGAACGTCTTTATTGCTTTGTGATAAAGTCTATTTGCGAGTGATCAATTACGGTAATTATGTCCAAGCACCTGTGAATATACTTAAAGGGTTGCCAACTTTTCTAACGTCGAGTAAAGTATTTTCGTGAATTATGAGTTCCTGCGGGAATTCCGAAACTTAATTGTGGTAAAAGCCAAACCATAGTGGTGAAAGAAAGAATATATTTATGTGCTTCAAAACAATGTTACACCTACCTAAGTACCTACCTATTGTACACACATCAAAAGTGTCTAGGGATCAAGTACATTTTTTGCTATAAAAAGAAACCCAATTAATTTAAATCTAATCTAATCTTCTGGGCTTGTTGCCTACCTTATTTCCCAAATCTAAATTAACAACTAATCCCCACATTTTGAATAAATTAAGAAAATATTCATTTTTTGTAAGATGTGAGAAATTGAACCAATTCCAAGTCGACAATAAAATTGCAAAGAAGGCAAAGACATGTATTAACAAATTAATAATCTGTGTTCTTTCCATTGACATGAATCATTCGCAGCGATTTGGTATGCTTAAAATCAGTTCATCAAAATCACTTTGAGGAATGGCCACCCACGTTCTTTGTAAGTAGTCAAAAAGTTGTTGTGGGGTATTTACGGCGTCCATACTCGGCAGAGCTCTTCTTTGGAGTATATCCCATGCGTGCTCAGTAGGATTTAAGTCTGGTGATTGAGCAGGCCACGGCAGGACGTTGATGTCAGCATTGGCAAGAGTGCGTGTTACGACTCCAACAGTGTGTGGACGTGCATTATCGTGCATAAGTTGAAACGAATCACCCAACTGGCTTCGCAAAGGGATGATTACATCTGATACAATACTTGTCGCATAAATCCGAGCATTAAGGTTGCCCCTGATCCAAATGAGATCGGTTCTTCCACCGATCTAAATACCCGTTAAAACCATCATTGTTCCCTCTCCATATGGATGAACTTCCTAACAGAATTTCAATCGTTCTTGACGTCCAGGGCTTCTCCAAACTAATGTACATCTTGTATCCGGCCTCATACCGAAACCAGATTCCTCGGAAAAGCAAACACCACGCTAGTCTTCTTCCTCCTAATTACTGTCTTCGCGAGCCCATTGTAAACGGGCTCTACGATTGCGGGGCGCTATTGGTGGAACTCTCAGAGGCCTTCGGGATCGCAGACCCACTTCTCTTAAACGATTACGTATGGTTTGATCGCTTATCAGAAAGCCTGAAGCGCTGTGGAGCCTCGTAGTTATCATCATGGCGGTCATAGTACGATTTCTTCGTGCTGTATTATGGATATACCGGTCCTGTCTTCGAGTGGTGATACGAGTTCGCCCTCCATGTCGCTCGGCCACACTGCCCGTGATGCCATAGCGTGTCCATAGGCGGCTTATGACGCTCTGCCTTGTCCCAACAGCAGTAGCCACAGTGCGTTGCCTGGCGCCAGCTTCCAACATTCCAACGACTCTCAGCATCTCTTCTCTAGGCAATTGGTGTCATCGCTCCATACCGATGCAATTTTTTTCAGTTACGATGCCGAAATTGTAATGTTTTTGTAAAACCGCCATCACACGCTTTTATAGGGATTTTTAATGACAGTTATTTTTAAAAGTTTAAACAAAATTTGAATAAAATTCATGATTGAAATGGTGAAATTCAATAAAAAATTTCAAAAAGGATCCAGAAAAGTTACAATAATAATCCCAATTGGCGGCAATTATCTAAAATGCACTTGATCCCTAGACATTTTTGATGTGTGTATTTAATTCACTATAATAGGAATATTTTATGTGTTGTGATCTCTTTGTTTGTACTATTAAGGAAAAACTTTATAGCCTAAATCAAACCTAAAATTATATTTTAAAACACCAGTAATTTAGTTTTTATAAATTACATCAAATATGTATATAATAGTTTTTATTTCGTTTAAAATTATAGTAGGTACTCATTGTCAGTGGATACTATATTATGTAATATACTTTAACTATTGACAACCCTACCGGTGAGGGACGTAACGCCATGCCCGGCAAACTTATGAATAGTTGGCAAAGTGCGCGGCAATTATGTACCGAAGTGTTTGCAATAATGTCTGCTAAGGATCGATCATACCGATTTTGCTTGCCGTCATTCGCCAAGCAAAATCAGGTTGAAACCTTAAGACTTGGGACTATACAAGATTAGTCAAAAAAGGAATAATAAGACTCAACCCCTTAAAAATAGATCTATAATAATTATGTGCCTAATATTTTCTGTTTGCAATATTTAGGGTACTTTACCTTTAACCACGGCCTTTAATTTCCATCATTCTATCATACATTATATCCGTCATAAAATAATAACATAATATAAAAATAAAATATTTTCACTCTATATTCCGGTACAACAAAGAGTTGCTGGAATCCCGAAAACAACAGGCATCAACAAGTTTATTAATACCTATTACCTATAGTTGTTCTGTGACATGAGTCATTCGACTAATATCCTTTTAAAGTCAATTAGTCCATCATTCATTGCCCCAGGCTAAATGCCTAGATATTGCCCTTATAGTTAGTTACGTGAGGTGAAGCCTGAAGGTACCGGTTTCCTGGTCCAGACCCATTGTGGTACAATTATATACCTACCCAATAGCTTTTAAGATATCGATCGATATAACATTACACAATCAAAACATTAAGTAAGAAAATAATCTTTTAATCAGCTCGTCTATCTGTAGGTACGCAGGTATCATTTTATGAAACCGGATGATAAAGTTATGTTAGTTTTAGAGGTTAATAACAAAGAAGTAATTATTATTTAGTTATTATCAATGATTACTAAGGTAGAATATGATGAAACAACAGGTTCATATCGTATCACGGTGAAGTAGTTAGCTCGTATTTGTGGATTATCTTGAGGTTGCCAGTTGCGTTCGTGGAATGGTGTAGGTACATATGCACTTTGTTCCGGTGCACCCGCGTCGCGTCGGTGCGAGGAGGTTGGATCTCAAGGTTGAGGACCTATTTCGTAGTTATGTGGTAACAATATGAGTCTTATGATTTACTTTCGATCTTTTTAGAATTAGAATAATATTTTTAGAATAATTTTGAGAAATCTTTAAAGGATCTTTAAGTTCCGGGTTTGATTCCCGGTACCCGGTGACCTTTGTGTAATAAACAGTCCAGTCTGATGTGTAATATAAATCAAACAGCTCATCCCTACTATCCCTACTAATATTATAAATGCGAAAGTAACTCGGTCTGTCTGTCCGTCTGTCTGTCTGTTACGCTTTCACACCTTAATGGCTCAACCGATCATCACGAAATTTTACTTATATACACATTGTCAGGGGTGCAACAAAGGACATAGGGTACTTTTTATCCCGGAATTCCCTTGAAAACTCCGTAATTAAGGCGGGTGAAACCGCGGGGAACAGATAGTATTTAATCATCTCGATAAGAATTAATTCCTATAATTACAAGCCGGTTTTTTAAGTTTTTACATATTTTTTTAATTGGTAGCATTGAAAATAAAACGGTTGGTTGAAATATAACACAGAAATGTTAGGATCGTAAACAATTTGCTACCACTATCTCAGACCACAAATCTCTTATTATATAGGAGTGGTTACTGGCAAGTAAGTCTTACTTAACTTGGCCTTAACATTTACCTATTTCAAATAAAAACTAACGATAAGAACAAAATAACTTTTACCCTTTGTTGTTTAACACATCCTTAACAAGAATTCTTATTCGTAATTTTTTTTTGTTAATTTTTATAGAAAATTTGAATATTCATTTCGAATTTTCACATAATCAAATTTCGACCACAAAACCTTGGCGGTTGAGTAGGTAGTTGAATTAAATAGAACAATATTGTAGCTACAACTGATAGCTCAGTAATAGTATGAGGTGGTATGAGAAACAAATCTTGTGGTTAATACTGGACAAAATTGTTTGACAAATGATTTATTTCACCATTCAAAATTCTACAGTATTTTTTCCACCTTTATATTGAAAGTTTCGAAAGCATTTACTCACCTACGAGTGGATTTTCTGCTGGTATTTTTATTATAAAGTTTATTACATTCTTTATAGTGTGTCTGAATTGTTAGATTTCATACAATCACATTCAAAATGAGAAAACATGGAAAATAAAATCAATTCAATCAATAAAATACATTAACTTAGGTACCTATTATAATAAGCGGTTTTAATTTTAAGCTTGCTAGGGACACAAGTACAAGATTGTAGTCGGACTTCTATGTTACACTTGTTCGTTACAACTGTAATCGGTTTTGTAAATAAATAAAAAAAAGTAAAAAAGAAACAAATTTTATGCCAGAGTTATTTAAATTCTTTAGGTCGAAAATGACCACTTTCCTTAATGCTTTAGGGTGGTTTCCGGGGTGTGAAAATAAAAATTCTATTTAGTCCGTTCGTCCATCCATTCGTGACGTTAGGCCGTGCTACAGTTTACAGTTTAAAGTATTTCGGTTATTTTTTGATTACGTAAAAAATTTAAAAATATGTGTCTAACATTTTTTATTAATCTACAAGACAGATTAAAAACACTTCGGAAACTAGCCCATTGTCCGGCTTGGAAACGTTAGATATATGTTAGTTCCCTATCGTTTTGCAAGCCAATAATAAAAAAATGATTAAAAATATACAGATAAGTACATACTTAGGTAACAATAGACATCGATCAGTCACGAGAGATACCTAACTCTAGATCTTACATGTAATAGTGTAGCACATTAAGTACATCACGTTAGATACCCTCCATTTGTGTTATTTGCGATTCGTTTCACCAATCTTTCTTATTTATGTAGCTAACTTAGTATTATCTTGTTTGGTACACATTGTTATGCTTAAGTATACTGTATCGTTACAATAGTAGGTACTTGCATATGTTTGACGTAAATTGCTCATCTATTAAAAATAACCAGAGAAAACAATTTCACTCTGTTCTATCACTTACCCCCTTAGCCAAGTTGACAATCTATGATCGTTAATGCTATAGAAAATTAAGGAACGTATTTTCATGTCACGTGGTCACGAAAAATTGGGCTTTTGATTGAATGATTCTTTCTGTTTATACATATACTAGCTGTCCCACGCGGTTGAACCCGCGGCAATTTTGGAGTTCCCGTGGGAATTTCGGGATAAAAAGTATCCCATATGTTACTAGGACCACCGTATCTAGATATCCGTATAAGTGGAAGAATTTTCAAAATCGGTTCAGAAGATCCAGAGATTACCCCTTACAACGCCACAAATTCACAATTCAAAAAACTCACAAATTTTATGTATATCCGGTTCATCTTTCGGTTTATATTTTACCTAACTAGTTTTATATGTATGTTACCTAACTACACTAGTTTTAGGTATCCTTACTAATATTATAAATGCGAAAGTAAGTTTGTTTATTTGTTACGCTTTAACGGCTCATCCGTGACCATGAAATTTTGCTAGCGTTGTCAAGGGTACAGAGAAGGACATAGGCTCCTTTTAATTGCGGAATTCCCACGGGAACTCCGAAATTAACGCGGATGAAACTAAATTAAATTTTATATACTACCTAAACGTTGTCAAGGGTAAGTACAGAAAAAAAATATAGGGTAGTAAATAGTTTTATCTCGGAATACCCGCGGGATCTCCGAAACTTATGCGGGTGAAACTGCGGGGAACAGCTAGTATTTAATATTATAAAGAAAAAGTTGTTTGTTTTCTGAAGGTAGGTAGTTTTCATTGTTAGGACGCGGGAATACTGTCCCGAGTAACATAATATCCCAGAACAAAGAGTTCCCGAGGGAGTACCGCAATTCACGTGGATGTTACCATCAGAGGAAGGTTACATATGAATCATTTGGGTCTTGGAATAGGATTGGGTTGCCGCCCCCAAATATAGAAAACTAGGATTTTTAGGGCAAAATACCAGGACACTATTAACAGACACTACGGCTTAAAAACAGGACGTAGAAGAAGTGTTAGAGCAGTAGTTAATTTATAGTGATAGGCATATATATATTTACGCAATGAAAGCAGACCACAGATTAAATGAAACTAAATAATAGCGTTTCTCTCTCTCTATCTTCAGTTAAATTATACCGGGCCCACTGATAAATTTTACGATTGGAGGCAGTGATGGTGCGTGAATTAAAACCAGGACTCTTTAAAAACCCAGGACACTACTCAAAAAGTCAGGACCACACTTCAAAAATCAGGCCATGCCCTGGGAAAACAGAACGGTTGGCAACTCTAGAATTGTACATATGCTATTTTCGTCTTAGTACAAAAATTTTCTCAGGGAATAAGTACTGAAAAAAACGCTGGTCAATCTGTGAGCTAACAGTCAGTTTAAAAAAAGAAGAGCAATCTCACCGTGTTGGGTCATCTGTATAAACTACACATACCTATGGGAAGGATGGTCTCCTCTGTTTTTATTATTACTTAAGTGACTTTTAACCGTAACAAATTTCGTAACATGATGAGTCAATACACATCAAAAGAATTTTGGATTCTTGTTTTATTAGCATTAAAACGAATCCCACAGCTATAAAGGAAATAATAATTGATTATTTGAATTCACAATACGCAATGCGTTTGATTTTGAATGCTTCTAATATATTACACACATTATGTAACTGTGAAAAATTATCTGAAAGTGTCTCGTAAATAAACACAATCGATGCAACTACTGCAACCGACGTTGATTTAACTTCTTCCGTATTTGATACATAATGCCTGATAATTTTATTATTATTTATTTATTTATTTATTTATTTATTGAAAAGAACGACCAACAAAGCATACACCGTAACATTGGTAGTGATACAATATAGAATATTATAATGAAAAAATTATGGCGCTGCCTCAATTATAGGTCGCCACAGCATGCACGAGAGAAAGAAGCAATAAACTTAATCTTACTAGTCGATCCCCCACGGTTTTACTCGCGTAAATTCCGGAGTTCCTGTGGGTATTCCGGGACAATAGAACCACGTGCCACTCAGAAACACTTAGCATTCCTAGAGTAAAAAAATTTTTAAAATCGGTTCCTTAGTTAATCCATCCTAACAAAAAAAAATCTTTTATTTTATTTGATAATATTATAGTATAGCTGTACTTTAATTCATCTAAAGTTTTCTTGGAATACCTACATTGCTATAATAGCGTGAAGACCGCCTATTGTACATTTAGAATAAAATAAACATTACACGTACAAGTGGATTCTATATATTATACTAGCTGTTCCCCGCGTTTCACCCTCGTTATATTCGTGGTTTCCGCGGGAATTTCGGGATAAAAAGTACCCTATGTCCTTCTCTGTACCCCTGCATGTGTATGCAAAATTTCATGGTGATCGGTTGAACAATTGAGGCGTGAAAGCGTAACAGACAGACAGACATACTTTCGCATTTATAATATTAGTAAGGATTTTATACTGAAGGAATTGAAAACACATTTCAGTTGAAGGATTTGTGCTAACAAGCTTTTGTAGCTTTACTTATTCTATTTAGGCTTTTTAGGACTATGTGACCATAATTTCATTTTAATCGGTAAACTACTACTACTATGTTGTTAAAATAGGTACCTTGTGAGAAATAAATTTATAATTATTACTTACTAGCTGTGCTCCGCGGTTCCACCCGCGGTAATTTCGAGGTTCCCGCGGAAATTCCGGGATAAAAAGTACCCTATGTCATTCTCTGTGCCCCTGACAACGTGCATACCAAATTTCATCCAAATCCGTTCTGCCCTTTTTGCGTGATTGAGTAACAAACATCCAAACATCCAAACTTTAATCAAATAACGAAAATAAGCTCGAGTATGCATTTTCATATACTCAGTTAAATGTGTGTTGGATTTTTTTAGAAATTTACTCTTTGAATAATTTCTTTAAAGTTTATATTAATAAATAATTGGTTTCAGATTTCTATAGGTTTCTATTTCTAACACTTGTTTAAGTACCTACGGTCAAAGGTACGGTCAATATTATCTTTAAAATATAAGTTGAATCTTAAACTTTAAAATGGTTAGCGCGATGCGAAATTGCCTAAAATATTATTTTTATATTTGACGTTTTATAGGTTTTGTTCTGATAATAACGTTGACTGACGGTTGAAATGCGATCGACCCCCAGCGGCTTGGCTCGCACTGCGTATCACAGCAAATGCTGAGTGAGATCCGTTTTACTGGGGCCACGACTTACATAAATAGTAGATAAATTCATCATTCGTAGTTTTTTTTTTATCTTTTTGTTTAATTTTATTAATTTAGTTTTTCTTTTCTACTTTTAGCTTTAAGATTTTTAGTTAAGATTTAAGTTAAAGATTTTAGTTTGGTTAATATTGTGTCGTGATCTGTGTGTAAATAATAATAGTTTTTCTTTCTATCCTATTTCTAAGTATTAAGTATGGATACTTTAAGTACTGAGTATTAAATTATTCTTTCACTAGCTGTGCCCCGCGGTTTCACCCGCATGAAAGGTTTTTAAACAAAAACTTTTTTTCCCCACATCCGATTTCAATGAAACCAAGTCTATATGTAGCTCCAGGCTAAGCCTAATCTACTTATGAAAACCGCATGACAATCGGTTCAGTAGATACGGAGATTATCGCGAACAGACAGACAGACAGACAGAAAAGAATTTTAAAAACTTTTTTTTTGAGCTTTGTTAATACTCTTCTTTTATCACCCCTCTCAATTTTAGGTAAAAATATTCAATGTACAGAATCGCGAATTCTACTCTTTTATTATAGTATAGATTGTTGTGAGATTTCAGTGACTGCAGTATCCCACACTGATTCTGCTTTTGTTTCTCGTGTGAAATTAGGTCGTATTGCATTGAACTAGATTGCAGTTTTAAATGCACTATATAAAATTAGTCGAGAGGCGGATTTGATATTTCTAGAAATATTACCGGGTGGTGCAAAACGTGCTGTGTGATTTAAATGCTTAACACCTTTGAAATCTTAGAAATTAAGTTGGTATACATAATTTGCCGTGACTCCATCTTTACTCTGGTGGTTAGCGAATGTGACTGCTACGCCTGGTGTCGGGGGTTGATTCCCTGCATGTTAGTTATATGATGAACATTATATGGGAATCTGGATATGTATGTTACGTATTTACAACAAGAAAAACGAAATCAGTTTTCTGGCACCCATAGTAATTAAGCAAGTTTAAGACCATCTGTGATAATCTATACGTGAGTGTCTGTGGTGTTATTACTACATAATTCTTTTTAAAAAGAAGAATTCCGAAATTTTAATGGAATTTGGAATAATATATAGGCATTATATGAGGCAGGCAAAATATAATCGAACTGAGGCACACATCAGCCTATTCTTATCTGTTTTCCTGTTGCGGGTCATGCTGAAAGAAATTCCACATGGAATAAGCGTGACCCTTGTGCATGATTACTTTTATACTTTCTTTCTTTTTTATCTTGTCCTTGTGTGCATTAATTGTTAAATAAATAAATAAATAATTTTTAAAACAGAAACACCAGATTCCACCAAATCCAGTTATTAATTACACGAAAATTTCCGAAAACAAATACAAAATGTAAAATGATAAAATGTGTAATATACTTAGTTACTTACGTACAATATGGATTCCGTATGCCCAAAATATTCTTTCTCTTTTTGTCCTTAATTTAATTTCATTAAAAATACACCATTGTCACTATAACGTTCCTTTGTGCCACCTAAATATTCTTACTATCTTAAATCCTTACTAATATTATAAATGCGAAAGTGAGTTTGTTTGTTTATTTGTTTGTTACGCTTTCACGGCTCACCTGTGACCATGAAATTTTGCTAGACGTTATCAGGGGTACAGAGAAGGACATAGCTGGTACTTATTATTCCAAAATTCCCACGGGAACTCCGAAATTATTGCACGTGAAATCGCGGGGAACAGCTAGTATACCTACGTATAAATCCTTGTGATTCCGGTAGCGTTGAGCGACTGCAAGATCCTACTGGCAAGAAGGTCGACAGAAAATACTCTAGACTATGTCATAAGCTTTTAAATTTAAATGCTTCCTATAGCTTACCTGACTGCAAAATGTATTATTTACGTATCTACTAGCTGCCTATTGACCGCGGCTCCGCCCGCACGATTTAAAACCTGAATTGATCGATAATGTTTACATATTATAAGATTCTCGTAACAATTGGTTACCCAATTTGGTGACCCAAATAAAAAAAAAACTTCCTTTTTAAGTAATTTCTAGTACCTAATACAATTTGTTATAAAATTATTGTAATAATAATACAAATATTAAAACAACATGTACATGTTCCCATGGTTTTCGTAACTATTTGACTCACAATGCAAGAGATAGATTCGACTGGGTAGAGTCAGCGCTTTAGGTGAACTTTATAAAGAAATGTATATTTTTTTTTGATAAATCCACTTCACAACACACAGATCTACTTGATCCCACAGTAAGCTTTTATTAGCTTGTATAAAAATGAATTCATTTATCACTTAATCTAAGGCAACACACAATTTTGACGTATATACTAGCTGTGCCCCGCGGTTTCACCCGCATTAATTTGAGGGAAAATCTATTAAAATATATTCCAGAGCTAACCGTTTGCGTGCAGCGTACGCAATGGAAGGTCTCAAAAGAAATAATTTTACCCGTTTTGCAACATTTTTCATATCTGCTCCACTTCTATTGATTGTAGTGTGATTTTATTCAGGCTGTAAAAGACTGGTGACATAACCGCTAGGAATCCATATAAAATAGTAATTGAAGTTATTCTGCAGTAAAAATAATATTGGGAAATGTAATTCTATTTAGAGGTGAAAAAATAATAATTTACAGCGCGCAATGTACTCACAAATATACACCACAGTATAACTACGTATACAATAACTACTAAGTTACTTTAGAAAAAATATTGGTCTCGTGATAAACTACAAAAATATGCAATAAGTAGAATAAAATTTACGAAACTTTGAGGCTTAATATCTTGAAAACCGTTGATTTCCCAGCTAAATTTCCACGTCTAAAATGTTTTTACTGGTGTAGGGAATATCACTTATATTCGTTTATAGTTTCGGATATGTCGGAGGTTTTCTGAGACCCTGTATACCCTTTAGCCTTCCTCGATAAATAGACTTTATCCAACACATAAATAATTTTCCAAATTGAACGAGTAGCTCCGGAGATTAGCGCGTTCAACAAAACACACAAACAAACTCTTCAGCTTTATAGTATTAATATAGATTTATACAAAAAAAAAAGATTTGTAGGAAGTAAAAACATAATATCTGTATGTGTAAAATTTTCATGACACTGGTTACAGAGATTTTAGGGACGCTACTTTGCATTAATTATAGCCTCATGTCTCAATCGAGTGGTCGTTTATTTATTCAAATTACATAATCGTTTTTTAAATAATTTATTTTAAAAAGCAATTCTATTTTTCTACAACAAAACGTAAATGTTTCATATTTGACCTTAAATAAATAAGGTACTGTAACACTATTTTACATTTACTTACTTTGAACTTATTCAATTATATGAAGACATTTTTTTTATTGCTGACTTTACAATCAAAAATTTTACTAAAACGGAAGTGACCGTAGCGTGTATACAAAAGAGTTCAACGCGTCGCGTGTATCTAATTTTATTGTAAGTCATAACTCTCATAAGGTGCAATATACAATATTTCGTTGTTAAATACGTTACCTATGTTAGTGAAATAAAATGATAAGATGTTAATTAAGCACGTTGAAACTTCCATAGTTTTCCATATGCCATACAAGCCTTTTCTATAAAAAAAGTTTATTTTTCATTACTGTTTATCGACAGACGTTACTTTTAAAGTACAGAAATTGTAGACGATGGACAAAAAAAGAAGCATTACAGACATGGAAATAAATTATTCTTCCACTGATTGAAATTATTTCTGATAGTTATTTACCCATTACAATTATGTATTTACCACGTAATACCGCAAGACGAAAAATTAAGTACTTATGACGATAATTTTATTTCAAGGATTTTAGTTCACTCGGAAGTTCAAGTGGTTTATGTGTTACTTTTATCGACCACCTCGTTAATCACAATATACAAGGATTCCAAAAATTAAAAGTATATAAATCATCCCTGTCGTTATCGGTTCCTGTCTCCTGTCCGGTGAAAAGTCGTATGTTACATCTCACAATTAAAATTACTCCGTTGCACTTGTCGGCTATTTAATTGTTTCCAATAACGAACCACTAAGGCGGGGTGTTTCGTATATATAAAGGGGCTGCCTGTGTCCAATCGACATTCCAACTCGGAAGGTGATTGCGAGCACGCGTTACTTAGGCGAAAATTTCTAGGCGAGTACTGGCCAGCCAGCAGCGCCTAAGCTAGTTCGTTTGAGATCTCTGAATCGTAGAATAAAAAAATATAGTTTTAATCATGCAGTCTATGGTGAGTTCGCTTTTTGAATATATTTTTGATATATTATATTCATATAATTTTTGAAGTACACACGGATTTAATGCTTTCTTATTTTTGTGATGTTAAGCAAAAAAATATAATTTTTTTATAAACTTTTGGTACTCAGAGTTTTGACTTCTCTTATTAAATAATATATATATGAAACAAGTAATCTATATGAATCTGAAGTTATAACTAAGGTAACATTCTAAGACGTGAAAATAAAAATGATTGCGCACCTATTAAATATCATGTTATGTCACGACAAATGATAGAAATATATTTGCGACATAAAACTTATTATAAACCTCTGTCACATTTACCCATTTTCTTGCTGACATACCAGTCCAGTACATAACAGTAAGAAAATAAGTGCGACATTGCTTTTTAAAACCTCGAAGATTTTCTATCTAATGTTTAGCGGTTACAAAACAAAGTACGTATCTATGTACTTACCCAATATAAATTTTCTAGTGAAAAGAATGATAAATACTTCGACACCGCTGTAACAGAACCTGCATTTGCATTAAACAACACTTCAGTCAGTGAGACGCATACATAAAATAATAGAATTTTTTTCGTGTACATTTCTGACAACTTTCATGTAATTAGTGAAATAGAGCAAAAACAAATTTTTCTTGGTGACTTAATGCAACTATACTTAATTTGCTATCTGCATTGCTAAATTGATATATTATGCGTAAGGGGTGCTGGAGTCAAAGGCTTAGATTCACTTTGATCATTTCACTGTATAAACTTATGACGAAACACCTAATAAAAAAAAAACAGTTTCGAAAAAGGATTAGACCATTATGTTCATAAACTTTGTAAAATTCACAGTGAAAGCCATAAATTGAAGTTACAATAATCAAAATAAAGGTCATATTATTCTGAAAGGTTTCCAAATAAAAATTGGTTTACATGTCCCTCTAAAATTGAACCGTTCCAATCATTTTTGAAAGAATTAGTTACCGGTCGATTTTGTAGTTTTACCTAAGAGGTACAGGTGAGTGAAAATTCGGTGAAACCATGAAGAAAATATATATTTGGGATAATTTGTCTGATAGGAATTTGGTCCCAATTTGTTATGTTAGTTGTTTGCTTAACCTGTGTTTTTGCAAAAATATGGCATATATGAAGTATGATCGATGCTTTGTAAAAGCCCGGATGGAAGCGCGCACATGTGACTATTTTGATTTCTGTGCCAAGGTTAATAGTAACAGTAGTGATGATTAACACATGCACCCGAATTGTTTTGTTGCCTACACAATATAAATTATTCAAGACATGTATGAATCAGCTCATCCCGATTTATCGAAATTACTTGTACGTATCAATCAAAATCACTATTTACCTAATTGTTTAACATATCTAAAACAATGAAAACGAAAATGTATCTCTTTCTTGTCTACAGACAACCTATTGTTAGGTCATATTTTATTTTTTCTATCATAAGCATTGTGTAAACAAAATAATAAACATTTTATATATTAGAAAGCACTACAATATTAATTAGTTTACTTTGAAAAGGTATAAAACAAAACGAGTAACAAACAAATATTGTCTATTCCCATTTTCTCAACTTTTAAATCCAAAAACATAAAAATATTGACACATTTACAATTAATTCACGTGTATTAAGTATAACGTACAAGAAGAAGATAAAGAGTGTAAAGAGGCGGCTCGATACCACTCGTTATGATATTATTTTGGTAATCTGTTGTTTTGGTAGTTGTCATTCTTTTTTTATTTCCAAGTTTACTTTTTGAAGCTAGCCGAAGGCATATATATCTACTTCCGAACTTTACAAGAGATAAATTATTTTATGATGTCAGGTGCTATATCCCGCCCATAAACGATTATGGGCGGGCGCGGCGAGATATGTATGTATAACTTATAGCTCTGCGCTCACCTCGTCATGTTTGTCATTTCGCTTTGCATGCACTTATAGGTACCTACCATTAAAGGTATGTCAATTTGGTGAGGTTTAAAAATAAATAAAGTCATACTATGAAATTATTTTTATGTCAAAATTTCATCAATAAATATCGGATTATTATTGGTGCAAGTCAGCTAACGTTTTACCAGGGCTATGCATGTGAATTACACTTGTTGATACTAAATTCAAGTTTTTGTCCACACTAATATTATAAAGCTGAAGAGTTTCTTTGTTTGTTTGGTTGAACGCGCTAATCTCCACAACTAATAGCAATGAAAAATGTTGCGAAAAACGCTTTTGGCACTTCGAGGCACAGCTAATGTTTTTTTATAAAGAAAATGAACTGATAATATATGAATTTTAAAATTAAAAGCCTTGCGTATTAGGGGTGTAAAAGAGGCACCGGTGCACTTGCAAAAGTCACGCAAGTGGAGTCACGAGAAATAGCTTGTTTTAATAATATTGTCGATTTTCCATTTGGTAAGTACGGTTTACACATACATACTATGTGTATCCACTTTTCTTGTGACCAAAAATCTCCAATTGGCAATTATAAGAAACGCATAGATATATATTTATTTGTAGATTTATTATTGTAGTTTATTTTGTAGATTTTCATCGTTTGACCCTAGTACAACCATGACACTTCCTCACGCCCCCCGTTTCCTCTGTTGTGCAACAAATAAATTGCAATAGCCAACTTGTTGTGCACCAGTTCGCCGAATGATAATTCCGATCGATTGCAAAACGACGCTTTTGCAAGAGAATGCAAAGGCAAGTCGATATGAGGTCCACACCCACTAATCAACACAAACTCCTTTGTCTATGTAACATAAATTTGCATCCATTTTGAGCATAACCATCTGCCGCCTTTTGTTGTTGTATACTCATAATTTTTTAACAAAAAAAAAGTTATCGACAGTTTTATTTTGAATTCATATTTCCATGTAAAAGCTTCAAAGTGCTCAAAGCTAAAATTAAAGTAGATCGGTCAGTGTCGTGATTGGTTTTAGCTATTTATTGTTGCAAAACAGTCGATTGTTTTAATTTGCGGCGCACGAGCTGTTTAGTAGGTACGTTGTTAGCCATTAACAAAAAAGGGGTTTTGTGAACTTTGGTATCGAAATTTAGCTTGTAAAAAGCTTTTGATTTCGTTTAGGTGCATTAAATAAAAAAAAAAAAACACTCATACTTAATACATTTATCGCATATTCATTTCTACAGTAAATGGCACTGTCTCAACAATGAAATAAAAAAATCTGCTAGAAGTAAATAAAGCAAAGGTAAAAGTATATATGGTTCAAATTTAATTTTATAGGTACGCAAATAGCTGAAGATGACTGTTAGAAAACAATTTTTTTTTATTAATAATATTATTCTGTATAACCAAAAAAATCGCGATGATGATATAAAACATGGTGTATCTACCTACCTAATATACTATTGTTATAAAATTTGGTATATGTATATACCAATATGTAATCTATTTTTATTTGGTAGCAAGAAAAGTTACTTTTTATATCATACTTAGGTTGT
The DNA here is from genome assembly GCA_907165275.2 of Zygaena filipendulae. NCBI lineage: Eukaryota > Metazoa > Arthropoda > Insecta > Lepidoptera > Zygaenidae > Zygaena > Zygaena filipendulae. Next base: position 3,966,984 of record OU015668.1, read on the forward strand.
TTAAGTACAAAAAGTGTTTGTCTAAAAATATTTATTGAGAGTCATCTTAAAATTAGACAGATCGATCATTAATTGATTAAAATATAGAGCGAATGTTGCTCTATATCCAATAAACATTTCGATTACAAAGTACTTTTAAACGAAATATTACGTAAGTTAGATATGCAATTAATTTACCTGTACCTACTTGTCTGGATAAATGGAAATTATAAGTCACCTTGCATCGTAAGTATAGTTAGTGTTAATTATTTGGCTGATCATATTGAGAAGGCGGACCCATAGACGTTTGCGCCGCGCAGTCAGTTCGCGTCGGTAGGTAGATACCTATTTATTGCACTTGTAACGAGATACAGTAATTTGTAATAGCTAAATACCACATCACTCAGTTTAGTACGTTTACCAATAGCAGGTACTTTACTGCATAAACATAATAAATGTTGTTTTATTATGTTAGTTTAAACAAAATCAGAGCCCGAAGGCAGAACTTGTATTACATTCTGGAATATTTTAACGGCTCGTTGTCTAACTCCAATTTTAAATAGAACTTCTATCTTTCTCGTCCTATCGAGAATAACTATAGATCAATAATAACTATAAATATCTTTTTCATTACTCATACTCGGAAAGTAGGTCTGAAGTTGCCTGAGAAGCGGGTTGAAAGTAACCCTTTTCAGCCCTAGGGAGAATCGCTTTCAACTGACAACTGTCAAATTATTAAAAAAAAACTAGGTCTATTTTCACATTTCTATTGAACCATGTTTCAACTTTCTATACAGCCAGCGCGATGTAAAATTGAAATAACGTAAAGTTCAAGTAGGTATTAATTAAAATAAAATTCACTCACTTTTTCTTAAGCTAATTCCTATTTATATTTTTTTATTTTCTTTAATTAATAATTAAAGATAATATTTTTTTTAGGTCGCCACAATGTAAATAAAAAATACTGGCTGAATAGCTAGCCGGCCAAAGAAAAAGAAATAGGTGGGAAAGTGTCAAGCGACTATCCAATCTTCACTCATTTTTTCTTTAGCTAATTCCTATTTTTATTTTGACTTTCCTTGCATTCGTAATGAAAAGCACAGTGTTACCCTCGGGAGAAAGACTTATTTAGTCCCTCGATCTATAGGCGCCCTCGCTACGCTCGGGTGCCAAACCCCGTCTCGGGACTAAATAAGTTACTTTCACCCCTAGGATAACAATGTACTATTGTCGAAAATATTAACATGATTCTCATTTTACATAACCGTGCCTTATAGTAAAAATTGTAAAATATCACCAAAATATTTTTTCATTTCAATCGAATATTATCTAACTGCCTTAAAATAGATAGATACATAACAGTTACATTGTTCCGCTTAAAAAAATTAGAGGTAAATTTTTCACCAAAGAAACATTTTGTACTGAAAATTTTAACACAACGAATTCAATGCATCGCGATAACAAAAGAGTTAGATACTTACTGTAATACAATTAGAGGTCTATTGTCGTTCAGATATTGCGCAAGTCGGTGCTGTCTTTCGTTAATGTTACATTTATTGGAATTTTGTGATACTGTGCAACTACTTACATAGATACCTGTTCATTTTATCGTAGCGTGTAATCTTTTGAGAGTTGCGATTTACACGTAGTGCGTGCCGCGTTCGATCGCCACGCCCAAGCAAGCCCTAGTTTTGAGGTCTCGTTAAACTGTTCCTACAGTGGTTCGTACAGCGCCACGCAATATAGCTACACTTTGTATACTGACTTCAGTTCAGTAATATATTACGTTAAATGTCAATTTTAATAAGTTAACATTGCCTTAATGGAGTGGACAAGAATGTTCAACTTGCGTTCAGCAAAATTTTGTTTCCGCATAAATCATTATGAATTATGAAAAACAGTTTCATTTAGCTTGTTTGGTTTAGTTTAAAAGCCTTTTAAAAAAACTTTTATTCTTGTGTTTTATGGTGACCATATACCTAAGCTCAATGTAGTGAGTGTTCGGCGTTTAAAAGTTCATTAAATCATGTGAATCTACAAATTGTTTACTAAGTTTTTTTTTTAACATTCGAATCGCTTGCACTCCATGTTGCTTAATTTCGTTTTGTTTTAATTACAAATTCACACGCACATTGTGGGTAATCGTGTTAATACGATGTCAAATGATGAAACCAAGGTTATTAGACAATAATAAATTAAAAGCTGTTCACGATGTGAACCTATTTTCATAACACGATGGAACAACGAAATGAGCCAAGTATGATGTTTTATTTAAAATCCCGCTCTTTCTATTCCACAACCGTGAAAATATACAAATAATATATTAATAGACAATAATAATGCATTACCATACAACGCCACTTGGATCTAAACTAAGCTTCTACTATAGGTGCCAGACAACTGATATACCTACCTACGTAATCCGTACTACATAATAACGCGAGTGAAATTGAATTAATTATTGCACACAAGGTACACGTTGTCTGAGGTTCAGAAAAGGACAAGGGTACTTTTCTCCCGGAATTCCCGCGGGATCTCCGAAATTAACATTGTAAATATATATTTATTATGATACACACTACACCTGGACTGAAGGTAAAGACAAAATATGTTCATCGCATAAATACCTTGACGTAGAAATCGAATCCGCGTCACCAAGCCTAGTCAGCTTAGCTATAGTTATACCTAGTTAGGTACCTATTAGACCAATGGTGCTGTTTAAAAATTGGGTTAGCGTTTCCTTAGAAATTTAACATTAATGTCAGTAATTAGTCAGATATTGAATTTATTATTCCTTTCACAGTTCAGTGGAGCATGTAACAATCGACTTTGGGGTGTATTTATAAACATACTCTATTTTTGGTGTATTTGTGATGAAACACTGACTTTTTGCTGGCATTGTTGCGGTTCTGTCACGTACGCACTCAGCGGCATGCGGTTTTATAAGTGGCAAAGTAGTTTTTGCTCCTATTTCGATAAGAGCAAAAGCACGTTGCCACTTTCCTCGCCTCATTCGTTCGCAATGTTCGATCAAATTTTGCCTGTATTTCACGTCTCTCTCCTCTATTCACTACCTACTTATCAGTCTATCTAGTTATACATCTATACATATAAATAAAATTGAAGTGTCTGTTTGTAAATCCAAATTAACAGCTATTCACTAAATTCATATACAAGTATATATACGGTACTTACATAAAAAAAATCTTGTTTTTAATTTTTGTCCCTTTGTTTGTTTTTTATGGTTAATCTCTGAAATGGCTGGACCGATTTGAACGGGACTTTTAACTGGCAGATAGCTGATGTTATAAGGAGTAACTTAGGCTACTTTAATTTCAGAAAAAAAGGTTCCTGCGTGACTTCCGAAACTCACGCGTGTAAAACCGCGGGGCACAGCTAGTTTGATAAGAAATTTACTCAATAATGTGTCTATATACTTATGCGTGTACAATTTGTCCTAATAGTGTCAGCCACGGCACGATTTAGCGCTTTTATGTTATCACGAGTTAGCGTTAAAGCGGAAAATTGTGTGAAATCTGAATCAAACCTGTGCCACACCCGGCCAATCTTCATAGCTCAGCCGGTGTTTCATAATAAATTAGAAAGTGCTATCTAACAGAAACAAAAAACATATTAGCAATAGGTACCTACATACAAAATAAATTTTATTTCGACTCTATGCTAAATGTGTTTATAATTTGTTTCAGATTATTCTCGCAGCCACCCTCTGCCTCGCGCAGGCGTCCTACTACCACGGCCTCCCCGCCCCTGTCCAGCTAAGCCCGGACGGCAAACATGTGCTGGACACGCCTGAGGTAGCCCACGCGAAAGCCGCTCACCTCGCCGCTCACGCGCAAGCCTCGTCCGCTCACGGAGCGTGGGCGCCCGCAGGCGGATACCTCGCCGGTCCCGCCGCCTACGCTGGTGGCCACTATGGTGCACCTGCTGCTGGTCAGTATTATATAGGTTTTAAGGCCCCAATTTAATAGACATTTTAAGAACTTTAAAAACACTAGAGTTAAGTTATTTCTTAAAGGGATATAAACGAAACGAGTCATTATCTACCATAGATCATTATCTTGAACTATGAACTATGTGAACTATGTGTGAACTATATGAAACAAAACAAATATATACGGTTACGGTTTAAGAAATTTATTTCTTTAAAAGAATTACAATTATTCACTTAACTAAAATATATGAGATAAGTATATAGAATACATGGATTGATATACGACTGGTTGTTCCTTAAGGTCTCCTCAAATACGGTCCCGCGCCTCTCGCGCATGACGGCCGCGTGATTGACACCCCCGAAGTCGCCCACCTGAAAGCTGCCCACATCTCTGCGCACGCGGCCGCCCACGCCGCCGCCGCACACGGTGCCCACGGCGCCCACGGAGCGTACGCCCCACTTGCGTACGGCGGTGGTGCCCTCGCGCACGGCGCCGGCGCCGGCTACGCAGCGGGCTACGGAGCTGGCTACGGAGCGGGTTACGCCAAGTGGACCGGACCCCCGGCCCACATCCAGCTGACCCACGACGGACAATACGTGGTGGACACCCCCGAGGTGCAGCACGCGCGCGCCGTCCACCTCTCGCAGTACGCCGCCGCCGCGCACGCCGCAGCCGCCGCGCCCGAGGAGCCCTGGAGCCCACACGGCGGCTGGCACTGAACCCTTCTACCTCTGACCCCAGCTACAAAAACTGCCTAATAATTTTTTTTATACAAAATATCAATAAAATCTATAAAAAAAGGAACTGTACTGTATAAAGATATGAATGCGCGTTGTGTACTTACTTCATACCTCTTGTAGAGCGAACTTGAAAAAAAAGTAAGAATAAAAAATCTTATAAATTTTACTCTGTTGTTTTTTTGTTGTGTGCATATGTGAACGTGTGTAGGAGAAGTTGTTAGAAGGATAGACGAACTGATTGCATCAATGTAGGGCAAATATTACTGAAATCATGGACCAATTAAAGTTTGATTGGTCCATGCTGAAATATAATATTTGGAGTACTTCCCTATAAATTCTTTTGAGTAGCATAGTTATGTTATACCGCGTATCTGTCGTTCCTGTTATTGATTTTATTACATACTATAATCAATAAGATTTTTTTTTAATTCGCATCTTGAGAGGTGAAATACGAATAGTTATTAAAAAAAAAAATTAAAACCGACTTCCAAAAACACAAAACTAAAAAACTAAAAATAAAAAGCTAAAAATAACAAAATACCGATTTAATCCAAAAGACAAAAACACACGTAATATTATTATTGGTTTGTGCTACCACTGATCGGTTTGAATTCGGTGACAAGCCCGCTGGTGTCTGCCCACTTGGGTTGTTCTGCTCACGAAGAGCTGGTGGCGGGAGTCGACTTAGCCCATCTTCCCCCTCCATATTTGGCTTGTCACCGACTTCATACCGATCAGTGGTAGCACAAACCAATAATAATATTACGTGTGTTTTTGTCTTTTGGATTAAATCGGTATTTTGTTATTTTTAGCTTTTTATTTTTAGTTTTTTAGTTTTGTGTTTTTGGAAGTCGGTTTTAATTTTTTTGTTAAAAATTTGTTTATTTCTTGCTTTTTAGTGAGTCGGTTTGTAATTTATCTAAGTTACAATAGCCTAATGTCAACTACTCATAACCTTTTACAAAATATTGCTTTTCCCGACGCAGGGACGTTAATTGTTGAGGAGTTCTCCTAGTATGTACTAGGAGAACTCCACCATCAGTTCCACTTCACCATATACATTGTGACGGGCATAAATTGTTTAGAAACCATATTAAAGTTATCGATTCGGAACTCGTGAAATACCCATTATTGAGTAGTTCCGATCACCATCTGTGGTCCTCATCATCAGTTCCTCTTCTTCAAATTTTGCTTTCCGAAAGCAAAGAAACGTTTTACTATAAAAAATACAAAAATCGCTATAAGTTTTCTCATAATTTTTGAAGAGTTCCCTCGATTACTCCAAGATCCCATCATCAGATCTCGACTTGTTGACAATGGAATCAATTTGGGAGTATCCCCTTTCAAACAAAAAAACAATTTTTGAAATCGCTTCAATCGGAACCCGTGAAATACGTATTATTTTTGAGTTGTTCCAATGACCACCTGTGGTCTTCATCATCAGTTCCACTTCTTAAAATTTTGCTTTCCGAAAGCAAATGAACGATTTACTATCAAAAATACCCAAATCGCTATAGGTGTGCCTATAATTTTTGAAGAGTTCCCTCGATTACTCCAAGATCCCATCATCAGATCTCGACTTGGTGACAATGGAATCAATTTGGGAGTATCCCCTTTCAAACAAAAAAACAATTTTTGAAATCGCTTCAATCGGAACCCGTGAAATACGTATTATTTTTGAGTTGTTCCAATGACCACCTGTGGTCTTCATCATCAGTTCCACTTCTTAAAATTTTGCTTTCCGAAAGCAAATGAACGATTTACTATCAAAAATACCCAAATCGCTATAGGTGTGCCTATAATTTTTGAAGAGTTCCCTCGATTTCTCCAAGATTCCATCATCAGATCCCGATTTGGTGACAATGGGACCTAATTGGGAGTATACCCTTTCAAACAAAAAAAGAATTTTTCAAATCGGTCCAACCGTCTTCGAGTAATCGGTGAACATACATAAAAAAAAAAAAAAAAAAAAAAACATACATACAATCGAACATAGAACCTCCTCCTTTTTGGAAGTCGGTTAAAAAGTACATCCACGCTTCTTATCAATACCAAAGAGAGATAATAATTATTATATTATTATACTAAAAAAATAATATTCAGTCATCCTAATCCACAGTCACAAACTACGTTATTATAAAGGCGATACAAATAGAAAGGGTAGATATATAAATAATAATATATTTGTATGATTGCATTATAATATCCATTTATTAACAACACAAAGTAAAAAATATTTATACAATAATTTTAGTAATCGTATAAATCACAACAATGTGCGGCCCTTATAACATTAATATTACATTTGAGAAAAGCTGTAAGAACAGTTCTGCTAAATCCATGGCTACGAATTTATATATCTATATATAATATACACGAACAAGTTCGTTCAACACAGCCGGTGACAAAGTTTAGGTCACAGTACCTCAAAAACCTTGTAATAAAGGAACTTGGACCCGTTACAACTTAAAATACAATAAATACCTACAACTACGAGCAGATATCAACTCTCCTTCACTATGGCAACTCTCATCTTAAACAAAGAATAACAACTAAAATATCTTATTTATGGCAAGTTCAAAAATCTTCTACCGTCTATTGTGAGGTCTATTGTCCACGAGGAGAAGAGTTATAGCAATAATGACAGGAGCATATTGAGAATTGTCATTGGCGTTTGGCCATTATTCAAAGAGTATTTTATCCACTACGGACATTATTGAAGAAGTAGATAAAGGGATTTTTATTACTAAGAAGACGCCATCAATACGTCATTATTAAAGAAGAAGAAGAACAGAATTGTGTCTGTCTTAAGGATTAACGCGTACATTTTACTTCTTCTTCTTCTTCTTTAATAATGGCGTCTATAATTATAATTTGCCAATGACAATGTTTCTTAATAATAACAATCTCTTCATCTTCTTCTTCAATTATGGCGAAACGCCAATGACAATGTTAGATTGTTCCCCAAGTTAAAACATGGCTCTCTTGAAAGTCAGTTTCCTACTCAGGGTCCAAAATAGATGCTGAAAAGTGACTGAAATAACGAAAACCGTGACACGCGTGTTTTCGATACGGCTTTCACTCGTCAACAACCTCATACATTTTAATTTACGAGTATTATTAATTTAACCTATCTTCCCTACGAGATATAAATTAACTGTGAGTATAATATTATATAATATGAATCCTTTTTGATTAATCAAAATCTAGACTATTGATCATACGGCCCGCGGAATTGTTTCCATGGGAAAGACGGTGGCTGCGAGGCTGTCTTCCAGGTTTTCTTGATGAATTCAGCGCCTCGTTCAGCTACCAGCATGATGGCTCCTTGCGGGTTGCCAGTTGGAGGAGTAGGCATCACCGACGCGTCAATCACTCGGAGTCCTGTGAAGTTAATATTCGATATAATAGAAAATATTAAAGGTTCCACCCAATTTAAATATGGACGTAGTAATAACAATAACTGTTGTATGTTAATATACCTAACCGCCGCACTCAGAGTCGACTTTAATGATTACTTAGTTAAGTATAGATTTTTAAAACAAAACTGCCGCAATCAGACTAGTTTGATAAATTAATGTTAATTGGCATTTAACTAACTAAGTTACATCTCATTAAATGCCAAATAACATTAATTTACTGAACGTCTGTGATTGCGGCACTTTTGTTTTAAAAATCTATACTTAAGTAATCATTAAATTCGACTCTGAGTGCGGCGGTAAGCGTTGTAATAGTTTCCAGGTTCCTCAGAATTTAAATATGATCTATTTCATCGTAAATTTAGGAAAGATAAAAATTGTTAAATCAAAAAGTCTACTCTGTGTCACGTCTACCTAGAGTTAGTCAGATGTCGCAGAGTAGAAACGTTAACTGCTTTATTCCCCATAAGTTTGGTTGAGTTTGAGTTACAAGAATGCTTACTTTCAACTCCGATGACGTTGAGGTTAGGGTCAACCACCTGTCCGATGGCGGCGGTGCCCAGCTGGTGGTTTTGAGGATCGGTGTGCAAGCGCGCCATGCACTCGAGCCACGCGTCTGACCACTCAGCCGCGCGCCGCGTGCACGGTGCTGAATACTCCTCGTCTAATCTTATACCGTACGACTTCAGTTTCTGACAAAGAAATAAGAAATAATATAGAGATTTTAACGAATGTCCGTTTGAAAATGAAGCACAAAAACAATTGAATGTGCGTGGAACCGTGAAAAATTGCGTTCGCACCGAGATACGTATAGTCACTTCATGTGATCTCAAGTTGTTCAACTATACTTTCAGGTAGCTGACTCCAGATGTGCTGAATGCCGTTCTACGCCTATTATAATTCTACGACAAAGCAAGCTGGGATATTTGATTTTATTTGTCTCATGATATGAACTTTAAATATGGTCGCAAAAGACTCATGATGAGCATTTTGATTTCTTCATCATCATCGTGAATAGATTTGAAAATCTGAACCAAGTAACCCTTCGTAGTACCTACCATGGCGTGGTGATCATTGTAATACATAACTAACTGTTTCACCCGCGGTTTCACCCGCGTGAGTTTCGGAATTCCCGCAGGAACTCAAAAGTAGCCTTATTTACTTCTTATAACATTAGCTAATTAGCAGTGAAAGTCTTATCGAAATAGGTCCAACTGTTTCGGAGATTCACCCGCGTGAATTTCGGAATTCCTGTAGGATCTCTTTATATCAGGAACCTTTGCGGACGCAGGCAGAATAACCCGCCAAAGTTTCATCACAATCGGACCAATGGTTTAAAAACGCATAGAGGACAAACATACAAACATTTATTTTTACTTATTTATAAAGATTATGTAGAGTTTTTAAAGAAATTATTTTGATATAACATCAGGAGATCGTTTAAACATGGATGAAGATAACAATATATGATTATATTTAAGATGGACAGCACAAAAAAATTACCCATATTTATTACAATGTGGCAGAGAAAGAACGAAGTTAACTAATTAGAGCGGAATAAAAAAAATGCTTCAAAGTTGTAGCATATTCAAGTGGTACTTACTTCAGTATTGTAGATTTTTTCGACAACTCTTCCAGCGTCTTTAACCATTACCATGTCATCGGGGTGAGAAAAGAACTCTGGGTAGAAAATAAGAGGGTCGAAGGGATTGGTGGAGTTCAAAGTGACGTAGCCAACGCTGCGCGGAAGGAGAGCCACAGCGTTTATACTGGAAAGATGAAAAAATAAAATAAAATATATTAATATTTGTCATTTTCCTTTTTGTAGTTATTTTCTCCCGCAATCTCTTTAGAGACTTTGCGACCCACACGTTGAAAAATAATGCCTTAGAGAATCTATATAGCAAGAAAATTCATTCGAGTAATTGAAACTTAATATAAAATTGGTACTCACGTGATGTTCATATAATTATCGTTCACTAGTTCACCAACTTTTCCTGTTTCGGAACACTCTGCATAGAAACCATTGAAGAAGAATTGGAGGTCGGGCTGTTTGCGAGCCTTATCTGCCAGGCTCGAGTACAGCAGACCAGTCAACTATAAAGGGTTACAAAATCTTTTAAGTAAGTAGGTGTAACCAAATTTGTTTTCATTAAGGTACATTTATCGACTGGACTGACCTGGGTTATACCGGTAGAAGACATAGGACCTGTGCCATCGAGCAAATATTGCGTAAGAACATTCCAGTCCAAAGTTTCTGTATTTTCCATTTTGCTTAGATGGAAACTGAAGGTCATGCCGAGATGATTTTTCATATTAAATCCAACAGGTAAATCGGCAACCACTGGTATATCGAACTTTTTCAACGTCTGTTGCGGGCCCACTCCAGATAACAAAAGAATTTGTGGAGTGTTCAAAGCTCCTGCACTTAATATAACCTGCAATCACATAATATTTAATACATATAAAATGCTTTGTCCTGAATGACTGATGGATCCACGCACAGCCTAAACCGCTGATCGTAAAGACCTAAAACTTGGAGGGTTTATTCTTTGTATGACGTAGGCATCCGATAAGAACGAATTTTTGAAAATTCAACCCCTAAGGGGGTGAAAAGGGCTTGCAAAGTTTGTATGGAACAATTGCGCGGGAACTTCGAAATTATCGCGGGTGAAACCGCGCGGGACAGCTAGTATTTAATAAAATTATTGAAGTTTCCGAAAAAATCTTATTCAACATAATAAAACATGCGTTATAGCCTATACTTAAACGAATGATATAAAATATATGCAAAGAACTCTAAGATTGGAAGCAGTCTCTTTTAAAACGAATTTATATGTATTTAAAATTGATATCTTAGAAAATTTACCTCTTTTTTTGCTATAACAGTCTGCCTTACTCCATTTTCATCTACGTACTCGACGCCGTATGCCTGGTTCTTTTTATTGATCAGAATTCTTGTGACATGAACATGCATTTTCACTGTTAAATTAGGACGCTTGTCTTGGGGTTCAAGGAAAACCCTTGCTGTCGTGTATCTTTGGCCATTGCTGATAAAACAATTTAAATTGAATAAGGTTATTTATTGTCTGTATGACGCGTGAATAAATATAAATGTTGTTAAAGGTTAATAATTGTTTCATATCAGTTTTCTGGGTCAGTAAGCTGATTAGGACGTAAACGGGATGTGCGTCAGTCTGTTTTTATTATATTACTAGTAAGTATGAATTTACAATGTATTCTTACGCGGTAAAAGTTTGTGCGATTGTGAAACCATCTGGAGTGTCAGGGTCGTTTATGTCCGCGATCACCGGGAGACCAGCTTCGTTGACGGCGTGAAGCAGCTCGTAAACAAACTTCGGTTGGTGTTTGAACTGGAATCAAAAGCATTCCAAATACAAATATTTGCTATTTATGAACTTGGATATGGATGTTTTAAATGAAAATAATGATCACAACGTAATTTGAGAAAATGTAAAGAGACCTGCGGGCTTACTATGAGCTATTAAAGTAGAACCTAAATTGAATTGCTCAGCTTTAACATACGATAACCACCTTTAATCAGGCCTGCTTAATAAAGGTGGTGGTCTTAAAGCAATTCAATCTAGGTTCTGCTTCAAGAGCTCATAGTACAGGAACTGGTTTTTTATTCTTCAGGTATGTACTAAATAAAATTTTGCTAACTCTAATCTCTTTAAAGTCCTGAGTAGGATATTGAAGTAGGTACCTGTTGAACGGGTAAAGGTCCTCTTTTAGAATGACACGAAGTTCCCACCAAAGTTCCAATCTGTTGATTATTTTCTGTTATATCAAAGTAGTGCAAGTTCTCCTCCCACGACCAGCCTTCAGCTCCAGCTTTCACCCAGTCCTCGTAATCAGCGGCATGGCCTCGATGGTACATCATCCCATTTAATACGTTTGTGCCACCTTAAATGACAACTCTTTGGATTATATATATCGGGCTCGTTTTCTTTACTCGTACTTAGGTACGTATAGGTAGAAAAATAAAGAATGAAGTAATTAATTTATAAAATTAACCTACCGATAACCTTTCCTCTAGGCCACATGCATCCCAGACCATTTTGATCGTGACAGTAATCGCCAGGTGCAGTGCGATATCGCCAATCCACGTTTTCATTGAACCAGAATGTCCTATATAGGGACGGTACAGACGCACCCATAGGCTCAGCCCCTCCAGCTTCCAGAACTAGCACCTAAATAAAACCCAATAATATTAAAACGTTTGTACTACTATGTATTAAAAAATGTAAATACCAATGCAAAAACATAATATTAGTTACATCACGTGATTCTTTATAAGAGATTCTTTACATTCTTCTTTTCTTCCGCGTTTTGATTATAGCTAATTTAACTACTTAAAAAAGACACAACAGCATCGGGCGGGATCGGTAACGCCTTGGCAGAATCTTATTGCACATCTCGGCCCGAGCATCAACCGGAATATAAAAGTTTTAATAGGATATTGTATTTTACCTTATTAAGGCTGTTTTCACTCAATCTCCCGGCGACGATCGATCCAGCAGTTCCTCCGCCAATTACAATGAAATCATATTCGGAGCTGATTTGGCGCGCCGATCGTACTCTGTTGACGTGGTCTGTCATGCGGCATGACTTCTTCTTGAGGTAACTCTCCAGGAGTACCATAAATAGAAACGTGCCAGTGCATACTGGGGAATTAAGTAAAGATGGTCCCACGTCGTCAACCATACAGTCATCTAGGGGACTTTGCTAAAATGTAAAAAGAAAAACAAATTAGCGGTGATTATCATCACGTATTCATCATCATCACGCGACAGACATCTAATTCTGGACAAAGGTCTCCTCTAAGGACCCCATTACGATCGATCTAACGCTAGCCTTATCCATTAGGCCCTTAGACCTTCATCAGATTTTCTGTACATAATAAGATAGATATTTCGCATTTATGAAATTAAGCTTTTTCGTAGTTTTTTTTTCCTAGTGATGTATTTACCTGCACTATGTGCTAAAGTCCATAGTAAAGAGAAGAAGGGGAAGACTAGACAACTGAAACTATGTAGTTTCTAAAATGATGAAAATAACTGGCGAATTGATCAGCGTCCACTTATTGTATAAGTGCACCCTCTTTCTAGGATCTGTTGGCGGATACAACTAAACAACATGATAAAGATATATTATATAATATTGTATATGTATATTTTAATGCACACGTATAAAATCGCCACAGTTTGTTTATAACAATACCGTAACATAAAAAAACCACTTTTAATCATACAAAATAAATGACGTAACCGATAAGTTTAGTGTTCGGCAAAAATTCTTGTTTTGAATCTACGTTATAGGTAAATTTAGAAAACCAATCTTCATTGATTATAGGGATAAAACGGCAACTAAAGGCGAGTAGGTAAGTACATTGACATCATTAAAAGTAAATATTAGATACAGATCTTAATGTTAATATTACAAGCAAAACAGAAACACAGATTTTTAGATTTTCTGTTTGCCTATCAGTATGCATACGTATAACCCATCACCTAAAATTTAGTGAACAGAAAGTTTATGCATGTTGTCTTTCTTCTAACTTGAAACATTTAGATGACATTCAGTTTATCGATTATTTATATAGTTTATGGTTAATCGACAGATCTAAAGTAAGAAAAAAAAAACAAATTAACGCAATAGGCTAACGCAAAGTACTAAAATACTAAACATGCGTAAATTTCTTCTGAGGCGTAAATTATATTACGTCTGTGGTAAAGTATGTACTTATGTGTCTACTACTACGCTACTAGTGATGTCACTAGTAGCTCAGAGTAATGAATATACTACCTCAGAGCAATCTCTAGTAGCGAAGCTTACACATAATTATTATCTACTATGACATGATAGAGACTTGCACTTCGAAACATCTCGTGAGTTGAGCCGCGCACAAAATCCATAGATATCGATATATTGGCAGTTCACAAAACAACAGTTATCTCACTATGAAAAGTATCTCTTGCAACTATAACTCTTGCTCTCTTAACATCCCGTGAAGTAAGATTTTAATGAATTAATCTCAAAACAATCTATCGAGTAATCACATTTCGGTTAATATTCAGTATTCACCTGTAATTGCTGTAACACCATTTTTATTTTTCAATAAATTCTCACTGCTGGAGAAGCTACTTTTTATTGATAAATAGTTAAATACATAAACTGTAAAAACTTATAAAATATGTAGATATATTAGGTTCAAATATTCAAATGACTATATATTTTTGATGTCTAATCTTGACTGAGATCGAGTCGGGAATGGTATAAGGAAAGCTCAATCCGGTATTTATATACGTACTTACCCAAAAATTATTTGCGGAAAACGATGTGGGTGACGTATATGAAGGTACCTTACCGTACAAGACTGTAGTCTTGAAGTAGACTCATCCAAGTTTGCTTTCTCTGTATTTCCCCCATCGGTTTTTCGGTGCAGTCGGTAAATGCCAATGTCCAATTTTTTTTATCAATTTTCGTGTGGTTTATTAAGTTATCCATAGGTACCTACTAATATTAAAGTTTGTGAGTTTGTGAAGTTGTATAGGGGGTAATCTCTGGATTTACTGAACCAATTTTAAAAATTCTTTTACCAATAAGAAGCCACGTCATTTGTGAGTGTCATAGGCTTATATTGTGACCCGAAATTCTCGTTGGAACTCCAAAATTACCGCGGGTGAAACCGCGGGGCACAGCCAGTATAATACCTATAGAAGTCTTCTTCTTAGTAATTTCCTCATGACTGAGGGTCGTGACATTATGAACGACACGTTACACCAAAACTCTCCAAGCAGCCAGCCCTATTCTCCGCCTGGTGCATGGACGCCTGGATAGTATTATATTATGTGCCTGGATGGTGCACTCCGTGGCCTCCTTTAACATACATAGGTGTGTATGTATGTACATTGTACATATAATAGGTATGTACATAAAATAAATTATACCTTTAATTTTACCTTTAATTTTTTTTAATTTTACCTTATTATTATTATACAGTACCTAGACGATTCAATGAAATTGTTTTTAATTAAGTAACATTGTACTAAAATATTATCATACAATGTCTATGATGTAAACTACAGCAAAAAGCTGAGAAACTTTTTTGTTGTGCAATTTATAATTCCTATAACACTGAAGAAAATTCTAAATGGGGTTCTCATATTTTTTGTTTACATCTAAAAAAATATTGAAAACTTGAAATGCTGTTTTTCAGCGCATATAAATCGAACAGTTTACAAATAATAAGGTTTATTTACGAACGCATATAAACCTACCCAAAGTCCATAACATGACTCGACTAGGACTGGACTAGGAATGACTAGACTAGACTAGACTAGACTAGACTCCCTTAAAATTATTGTCAGATTTTAAGCCAACATAACTTGGACTGCAAACTGAACCTTCTGTAAAATAATCTGACACGCTCGAGTATTTCAAAATTGAGATTTTTTTTGCATTTTCAAAAATTCGCTACTACCTTGCGTCACCTCCAAATCGGCAGATTTTCGAAGGGGAGCATTTTTAGGGTTCACATAACAAATTTTCCCCTTTAAATATCTGACACGCTGGAGTAATTTTTTTTTTCATTTTCTCCCCTACCGGATGGCCACCCCCACCACGCAAATCGGCACATGAATATATTTTCGATGCCAGAGACACCTTGGAGTATCTAAACTACAATATCTGACGCGCTCGAGTATTTCTATGTTACTATTTTTTTTACATTAAAGCCTGTAGAAGCTAAACCCACCGGTGAATGAAAAAACATCATATAACCTTATTTTGTTTATACCTCCTAATCTTCAAAACCCAATAGGTCCCAACGACGCTCGAGTTAATCCCGAATTAGCATCGGTATCTCCCGTACTATAGGGGTTCATACCAATTTGTTCGTTACTTAGAATATCATTGATGGTGGTCGATCAAATGGGAAATTAGGTAAAGGTCATTTACCCGTGGGTAAACATGCGTTTTTTGTATAATTTCACCCGCGTTAGTTTTGAAGATCCTTGGAAATTACAAGATAAAAAGTAGCTTATGTCCTTCTCTGTACCCCTGACAACGTGTATGCTAAATTTCATGATGATTGGTTGAGCCGTTGAGGCGTGAAAGCGTAACAAACAAACAATTAAACAAACAAACAAACAAATTCACTTTTACATTTAAGTATAATATCATCATTGGTATAGCACACACTGGACTTTCCTCATGAGACACTTAAGTTTTTTGGAATATCCCGGATAAACAGTTCATAAACATATACCAACTAGTTATGATTTTGGTAATCGATGACGATTTCGACGACGATTATAACATGAATGAAGTAATTATTATTATTCAATAATTTTTATTTGGCGATGTTTTCTTAGAATAATACGTTTAACGTTTCCATTAAAAACTTGAATGTGAAAATTTAAAATAATAATAATAATCCACTTCACAACACACAGATCTACTTGATCCCACGCTAAGCTATAAGCTTGTGTTGTGAAACCAAGCAAACGTGGTATATTATACTACATATTATAAAAAATGAAATGATATTGTCAAATCGTCTCAATTTTATACAAAATTTTTATCGTCTATTTAATATAGGTAGTTGCATTGTAATTTCACTTATTGCGTATGACCGTTAGATTGTAAAACGGGCATTGATCGCTCAGCATTGAATGTCACTTTTCCTGCAGAGTTATACTTACACGTATAAACAGAGTTATAAAAAAAACGTTGGGCGACCGGCGGACACTATATGGAATTTAAAAAAAATTTCACGCCTTTTCTTCTAATAACATTAAATGTATATAAAAGACATATTTTGATATTTTAATACAAGTATTTTTTCCCCGCGGTTTCACTTGCGGTAATTTTGTAATTCCCGTGGGAATTCCGGGATACAAATTACAATATAGCCTATGCTATCCTCAGGGATGATGAAGCATTCTAATGGTGAAAGCATTTTTCAAATCGATCCTGTAGTTTTTAAGTTTAATTGTAACAAACCAACAAACAAAAAATCCAGTCTTTCCTCTTTATAATATTAGTAGGTATAGATTGAAAAAATCACAAAGAGTCACAATTTGATGCGCTTGCAAATATGGCACATAACTTTTCCGGCCGTGACGAACTCCTGCGTAAGCCGCGGCACGAAAATAATGGAAAAAATGGGAGAAAATATAGATTTTCTTGAATCAGAGTAAGATATTAGGTGTGTTAACTGTTAGGCTAGAAAACAAGCGGAACTCCATCGACCTATTTCGACTTACACAAAGTGTGGAAATTAAATTTATTCCATTAGTCATACCTTGGTGCCCGCACCCCCGCAACATGTTTTAAATTTTTCCAAGGCATAAATACGCTTAGTCTATGCAGTTATAATATTATTTGTATGCTTAGGTAATTAGTAATGGATACGTTTACTATTTCCTAATGGTTGCTAACACAATCATTCAATTACCTATACGCCTATACCTACTTCCACTTATGATTCATCACGTTTATAATATTCCTTTTCGATCGTGTGAATCCGTCGGTAAGTACACTTCTTCATCAAGCAGGAGGAAAATAACTTTTTAGTTTTTAAATTAAAAAGAATGAGGAATTTTTTAGTAAGTTTTGATCCAGACTATTTCTTTAGTTTTCCCCAAAATCAAACATTAATGTTTACGTCTGTATGTTATTAACTTCAATACGTGAACGAAGCGAATCATGAATACTTGAATCAGATAGGAAACTATAGTAGATTTTACAACAAGTGCGCAAAACGAACCGTTTTAATCCGAGACTTTTAGCAGCCCGAGCCGAAGGCAAGTCATAGTGAATAAAGGCCCAGAAATGTGAATAAAGAGTAAAAGAAATCAATAGCTAGAAATACTCGGGTGCGTGACGCGTGAGATTAAAATAAAGTGGGTTAGTTACATGCTGAAAAGTGTGCATATGAACAATCTGACGATTTGAACATCACGTAAGAAAGTTAAAGGATCAGAATTGAAAAAAAAAAAAACCGCTCGCACCTCGATATTCTCGAGCGCAGTTGATTTTTTTCATTTTGAAGTAACTCGAGAACAGTAGGAAAAATATAATCTGCCGATATCCACAAGCCGAAGAAACAAAAATCGTAAAGTTTAGAACGAGCAGCTGCAGTGAAACATATTGTATTCCTCACTCTATCTTTCTTTCCCTTTCACTTTGTCTCTATCTCTCACTCCTTCGCAACATCCGCACACTAATTTTCGTCGCCATGCCGTCATCACGGCACTAAACCTTTATTGAAGTCGGTTAAAATGTATATAACAATAAGTTTAGGTAAGTATTGCATCGAACCCGAATTTAGTACCTTACACTTTAATGTAATTTTTTCGACCAACTAGTTTGTGTTGTGTTGTTTATTCATCACATTCAGTGATCTAAAAAAAATCATAAATATCAGCATTTTCAAAAAGCCGCCACGACGAGCTTGCGTTAAGTCCGAATCGTCAGTCTTTTAAAAGGGAGCTTCTTTTGGGTTCATCACCCCTCTGAAAATCTGACGCGCTTGAGTAAATTATTTTTCTTCATTGTTGACCCTTCCGTACGGCAACCCCCACAATCTAAACTCACAGATTAACATACTTCCATCATCAGAGACACCGTGGAGCAAATAGGGATACTATCAATATCAGACACGCTCGAGTATTTCCATGTGACTGATTTTTTTTACATTTTGTAAAAGCCTGTGGAAGTTAAACCCACAAGTGAAAGGAATAATATCATATAACCTAATTTTGTTTCTACTTCTAACCTTCAAAACCCAATAGGTCCCAACGACGCTCGAGTAAATCCCCATTTAGCATCGTCAGCTTCCGTACTATAAGGCTCTCCCCTCATACACCCCCGTCGCGTCGGCCGATAGGCTTAATGCGAGTATGCTGGTATCGATATATTATGTGGCGACGCCCTTATCAAGGTGGGAGTGGTGCGGTTTGGTTTTGCGTTAACAGAATTTGCTTTCTGATTCTACAAACAGGCTTCGAATTTATATTGAACGCTTTAGATTGAAACTCTAAACGCTATTTAAACGAAGCGAAATTTTCTGCCGACGGCCACCAGAACTGCGCTAGCACAGTCCCTCCTTCTTCCTATTCTAGATTATGCGGATACCTCTTATCCCGACTTAAGCAGTGTTTTACTTAACAAGCTAGAACGTCTCCAGAATTTTTGTATAAGGTTCATCTTTGGGCTGCGGAAATTCGACCACGTATCAGAATACCGCACCAAATTGAAATGGCTTCCTATTCGCCGTCGTCGGGACTTACATATCCTCTCTCTCTTGTACTCTGTGTTATTTATCCCTAAAACTCCTTTCTACCTCAAAGAACGTTTCCAATTCCTCTCTTCCTCCCATAGCCTCTCCCTTCGTTCATCCGATAACTTATGTCTTTCCTTACCTATCCATTCCTCTAAATTCTATGACTTTTCCTTCACTGTTCGAGCCGCACGGCTTTGGAATTCCCTACCTGTGCCTATCAGGGCTGCTCGTTCGCTGGAAATATTCAGGGAGCTATTGAAGGAACACTATCTGACTTCTAGTTAGCACATAAAATTCGTATTCTATTATAGTAGAATTATGTATTGTTTATTGATTTAGTATACAATTATTTTACGTATAAGTATCTGTATGTTGTAAGTTTACGTAGTTTCTATTATTTCTCGTATCTATATATCAGTATTTATATATTTTATTATTATTGAAATTTATTATGCAGATATTAATGCCGCACTATCTACCTTTCTTTTTACATCTCTCTCTACCAGAGGAGGCTGCCTATGAAAAAATTGCTTTCAGCAATATAGGTCGCCTCGTTGTACGTATCCATATGTTTCTGTGTTTTGTAAATTTTGTGTCTTCTACTGTGTGTGCAATAAAGTATATTTGATTTGATTTGATTTGATTTGAAAGAACGTTGAAGAGCATGATAGAAAACTGAATGTTATTTTTTTGCCATCGCGCTATTGTTATGTACTTACCTCCATAGCGTTCCTTTGGTACGGCAAAATGCGCATATTTCGCAGGTTACCTACCTAACTTTTAATGCTATCAATTCTTGAAAAAAATTTTGGACAATTCATCCTAAATTTCATTTTTAAAAGTTAGCCCATAATAAGTACAAAAAAAGCAGTTTCTGGAACAAAATTCATCTTATTTTTTAATATTTAGTCTTTTTATTATACGTCAATACATTTTAATACTTTAAGTAAAATGGCATTGATTATATTCTTTTTGAGTAAAACCTTTTTCGTCTAATTCCTGGATTCCTTCTGAATGATAGGAGGCGTTCAATTGAGTGTTCATAATAAGTTAGGTATGTACAAAAAGAATAAAATCACTGCGTTGTGATGACCACAAAAAACCAAAACTCTGCATTGTTCTGGTGGAATGTACCTACATAATTTTACTTATAATATCAATATTTTTCTTTGGCAAATGCAGTTTCTATACTTCAAAACGTCGTCATTGAAACAATTCTATGTACCTATACCTACTTACAAAGTTTTTTCAATTTAAACCGTTAAACTTTGTGAGTAGAATAGTTGCTCGTAACACTTTTGTATAATATTATTTTATATTAAGTCATTAAAGCCATTTTTCTTTGATGAAAGCGGCCCCACGTTCCGCAATCATCATTATGGCTCCCTGCGGGTTGCCTGTCACTTGCGAGGGTATCACTGACGCGTCTATGACTCTCAAACCTGAAATTAAGTATTTTACAAAAATAAACTGAAAAACAAAAAATATAAAAAAAATAATAGAGAAATTCGATGGATTGCTATTTGCTTGGATTGCCCAATGCAGACAAGTTTTTAGGAAATAAATTGTCTAAGTATAAAATTCTACAAAGAGTTTATTGTATGGATTCATCTTTGTATGTGTTCACACCTATAACCTATAAAAGATTTTGCTAAAGGAAATAGCTCGAGTAAAAATAACATAAGTATTAAGTAGGTAGGTACTTTAGTCTTTTTTTGAGGACACAAATCATAAGAGTCATATTTTGTGACTGAACCTGTTAGTTTCAGACGAAATAAAAACTCTAATGGTTAGAAAACGTGATCGACATAACAACAAAAAAGTACATACATATATGTATATGGTATATGTAACCACTAGCTGTGCCCCGCGGTTTCACCCGCGGTAATTTCGGAGTTCCCGCGGGAATTCCGAGATAAAAAGTACTCTATGTCCTTCTCTGTACCCCTGAAAACGTGCATGCCAAATTTCATCCAAATCCATTCAGCCGTTTTTGCGTGATTGAGTAACAAACATCCAAACATCTAAACATCTAAACATCCAAACATCCACAGTTTCTCATTTATAATATTAGTAGGATTTACATAGGTACTTTTAGTAAGGTAGTTACTATATTACTTATACAGGGTACCCACCCGTAAGTATTAGTAAGGGTAAAGGTGTTTGAATTAAAAATTGATATAGGTAGGTACCTTCGATGCCGTATACTTTGAGCTGTGTGTCGACCACGAGGCCGATGGCGGCGGTGCCCATCTGGTGGTTCTGAGGGTCGGTGTGCACGCGCGCCATGCACTCGAGCCACGCGTCCGACCACTCGCTGCCTCGCCGCGAACAAGCCTCCGTGTATTCCGGATCGAGGATCATCCCAAACTTCTCTTGCATCACCTGACGACAATGGGCGATTCTGTTTTTTTTTTAATCTTTAATGAAAGAAGTTTCTTAATGATTGAAGATGACTGTGCCTATATATCTATATAGGTGCCTTTTTAATTTTATCTCAGATGAATGAAAAAGATTTTTCATTACTCATACTCGGAAAGTAGGTCTGAAGTTGCCTGAGAAGCGGGTTGAAAGTAACCCTTTTCAGCCCTAGGGAGAATCGCTTTCAACTGACAACTGTCAAATTATTAAAAAAATACTAGGTCTATTTTCACATTTCTATTGAACCATGTTTCAACTTTCTATACAGCCAGCGCGATGTAAAATTGAAATAACGTAAAGTTTAAGTAGGTATTAATTAAAATAAAATTCACTCACTTTTTCTTAAGCTAATTCCTATTTATATTTTTTTATTTTCTTTAATTAATAATTAATAATTAAAGATAATATTTTTTTTAGGTCGCCACAATGCAAATAAAAAATACTGGCTGAATAGCTAGCCGGCCAAAGAAAAAGAAATAGGTGGGAAAGTGTCAAGCGACTATCCGATCTTCACTCATTTTTTCTTTAGCTAATTCCTATTTTTATTTTGACTTTCCTTGCATTCGTAATGAAAAGCACAGTGTTACCCTCGGGAGAAAGACTTATTTAGTCCCTCGATCTATTGGTGCCCTCGCTACGCTCGGGCGCCAAACCCCGTCTCGGGACTAAATAAGTTACTTTCACCCCTAGGATAACAATGTACTATTGTTCGAGATCTTTATTGAAAGAGGTTCCTTCATGATTACTGTACTAACTGCCCCCAATAGCGGTTCTTCGACAATAACCCGCTTTCTGAGTCATTGTAAGATTTAGGTACATACAAAATGAAATGAGAAAAAACCTCCTACAGTTTATGTATTAACAATTTTTTTGTAAAATCAATAGTTTTGGCGTACGAGCGCCGCAAAGTGTATTTTAACAAGAGTTTTGTCTAAAAAAAAAACTCATTTTATCGTGGTTTACAATACATACAATACATACAATACATGCTGCAGTGCGATGGACAATTTCGAAATTAAGCGCAATCTTCTTTAATTTGCTGTTCTTGATGGTAATCACCCTCAATTTCGACCATCACGTTTGGTGTCCACGTTAAAAAAAGCGCCCTTTATTCTACCTCAAGGTGGTGTGGAAATGAGTTTTTTTTAGCCAATACTCAAGTTGAAGTACACTTTGCGGTGTTCGTACGCCAAAACTATTGATTTTGCAAATTGTTGGGACATAAATTGTAGGAAATTTACTTTAGTTTAATTTTTTATATAAAATAAATATTTTTATCTTACAATGAGTCGGAAAGGGGGTCATTGTTGAAAGACGCCATTTTTCTAATATGGCGGCGCAAGCGGCGTAAATACGAGGTGGCAAAGTTGAAATTAAGAAAGAGCATTTCGAAATCTATAAAATTGCCCGTTTTCAAAACTCCCGGAAAACTTTCCAGGTAACCCCATTTTCTCGCACCAAATGACTGGACCATAGGTCATGTACCTATATTTTATTTTCTGTATATGGAATTGGAAGAAATCACCTACTCACCTTACTCTGATAGATTCTCTGCAGGTACCTCGCGCCATCTTTAACCATCACCATATCGTCCGGATGGGCAAAATAGTTTGGAAAGAAAAGTGGAGGGTCTAGAGGGTCTCTGGAGTTGATCGTCACGTAACCAATGCTTCGGGGAAGCAATGCTACGGCGTTCGCACTGGAAAAATTGGAGATTGATAGAGGTCGTACCACCATTTCTTTAACAGTCTTAATTTAACCTTAGGTACATCGAAATTTTGTCCATTATTGTGACCTTACAAACTGTAAATAAAGTCGAAACTATAATGCACGAAAATTTAGATGTTAGTGTATGATAAGATCGTTTTGAGGTCCATTTGTATCTACAGACATTGAGCGTGCCCGACACGCTCCGTGCCAGACATGTGCCAAAAAAAAAATGTGGGAAAAAACCAACATACATGATGCATGATACACCGTTTATTTACAAAAGACTTCTGCACGATTTCGATGCTCTATTCACACTGCTCGACATGTAGCCACAGACACGTACGACGTACGTACAGAAATTAACCGCGAGACAAAATATTCTTTCCGTGCCTGTCCGCGTCTGTGCGGTCGTGTTACGATAGATGTGTTCATACGTTAATATGCACTGTATAGGAGAATATCATTTTTTCTGTGACGGAACGTGTCTGGCACGCTCAATGTCTGTAGATATAAATGGACCTTTAGAGATCATGGTGAAGAGGTAGGTGACACAAAACATAAATTTTCATTTTGAAGCAGCGCGAAGTAATGATCACCAATGAAAAAAACTCCATTGTGTGTTAGCCTCAGCAATGAGGATAATAACAGCTAGTTATGAAAAACAGTGAAAATACTTTAAGAAGTATTAATAATTGTCCCTTCGCGGTTTTACTTGTCTATAATGCACCCAGGTGATTTACTCCAGGTGAATTAAGTCTAACGAGGGTAAATTGCGGGTTCTCCTCATCTTATATTTATTGAAAAAAGTGAAAAATTTCTTTCTCTTAATCTAATCTTCTTTCTTTCTTTCTTTGTCGCTCCCTCACAAATGGGGATCGTGACCATATGTAACGCGTCTCCATATGCTTCTGTCCTAATCTATATCTGATCTAATCTATATACATATTTAAAAATAAATCCCTATTTCCCTTGGTAACGGCATCACGCGTGAACGGCTGAACCTTGTGTATGTTATTGTAAGGGAAAGAAGAATAAAAAAAAGTTTGAAGTTCCTGCGGAAATTCCGAAACCAGTGCGGACGAATCTCCGAAACGGTTAGACCGATTTTGACAGGACTTTCATAGCTAAATTATCTGATGTTATAAGGAATAAATTAGGCTACTTAGGAGTTCCTGCGGGAATTCAGGAGGTGAAACCGCGGGGCACTGCTAGTAGGTAATAATATATGCGAGAACTACTAAAGTAGACGATAAAAATTCACATGTACTTAATAATTAACGGCCGCACTCAGTCGTTTTAAGGATTACTTAATTTTAAGTAAAGTAAAGATTTTTAAAAGTAAAGATTAAATTAATTTTACCTACTTGGCGTTTTACTAAGTTTAACCTAATTAGTAAAATGCCAACAAACATTAATTTAATTAACATCTCTGATTGCGGCAGTTTTGATTGAAAAATCTTTCCTTAAAATTAAGTAGATAATAATCATTAAAGCGACTTTGAGTGCGGCCGTAAGAGAATCATCAAGCGTTAACTTACTCGTAGTAAATGCAAATAAATGATAGTGAGTAAAATGTTTGATGAGTATTTTATTTTTATTGTTTGGTGGTATTACCCGATCAATAAAAAATGCCACTCGCTTATCGCGTTCCCCAGTGGTAAAGCTGATGAGGAAAATTGGAAGTGACTCGCGAGACATAACGGTACAATTATAATAAAACGACCGTGAAATATGCCCCAACTCTTTTCTTGTTTTCATCAGGAACTTAGTTATGAACTTGTGACTAATTATTGTGCAAGAATTTCTTAGTTCATTCAATTAGTTGTTACGATATAAGTACTTTTTTTAACTATAAAATTTTGGTAAGTATGTCAATAAAGGATAGGTGAAAGTAGGTAAGTAGTCAGTGTGAATGTTAACGGAGTTATTATTAAGTACCGTAAAGGTTACTGCAACAATATCTATTCCATTTAGTCGTATGTGAATAAAGGATAGACAAAAGTAGTGTGATGTGTATTGAAAAGCGAGTGTGTGACTCCTTGTACAACTTCCTCCAACATAGTATTAAACAAACTGTGCCCCGCGGTTTCACCTGCGGTAATTCGGCGTTCTCGCAGGAATTCCGGGATAAAAAGTACCCTATGTCCTTCTCTGTACCCCTGACAACGTGCATGCCAAATTTCATCCAAATCCGTTCCGCCGTTTTTGTGTGATTGAGTATCTAACATCCAAACATTCATACATACTTTCATATTCAGTAGGATTATCTGTACTCCAACGCATGTTTGAAGAATTCGTTAAAACCTAGTGGTTATGTACTCTTTGGTATAGATATTTATATGCATTAGGTTGAGGTTGTATGAGTAAGGCGAGGTGTAGATAAGGATCGCTGCAACCTAACTGTAACTATGTTTTTATATCTATAAATAATAATAATCAAATACTAACCATTTGAGACTATGACATAGGTATATCATCATTATAGAATAATTAAGTCGCTATGCGCGTCCTTCCGTTTGAGCAGTCTCTCTATTTTAAATCCTCCATTTTAGTTGGACGTTGTATTCTCAGATCGAATGTTGTATTGTATTAACCGATGTTATTTTTTTAGGAACTTTAATTTGTTTTATTTGATTAATATAATCTTAAGATATTAAATACTTTCCGCTTCTTTATCGGACATAAAGATAACCTACCTTACCCACCTACCTGTCTGGTTTTCGCCGTTGATTCATAACTCATATACATATATAACATATTAGATAGTATTATCACATTAATATCATAAGCTGCATTATCAGTCTGTTTTCAAAGAAAAATACAATAAAATATTATGTATTCGAATTACGTTGAAATCGTACTTGGCGACTGGTGGCACTGATTCTTCAACTTGTAATCATAAGAATTTATTATAGGTCATTTTTATGCTGGCGATTTTTATATTTCTCAGACTTGTTTGCGTTATAATCTACATATTATACTAATATTAGATACTAATATTATAAAGAGGTAAAATTTGTGATTTGTGAGTTTGTGACGTTGATGGGGTAATCTCTGGATCTACAGAACCGATTTTGATAATTCTTTCACTTATAGTAAGCTACGGTAGTCCTGAGTAAGTATAAAGTTTTTTTTTTATGTCATAGGAGGCAAACGGGCAAACTTTTTATCTCGAAATGCTCACGGAACTGCGAAATTACCGTGGATAAAACCGCAGGGGAGCAGCTAGTCACTACACAGTAGTCACTACACAGTCACTCTGTAACAAAGCAGCTTCCCGCTGTCTCTGTGGGCTTAGATCTTTAAAACTACGCAACGGATTCTGATGTGATTTTTTAATAGGTAGAGTGATTCAACAGGAAGGTTTATACATATTATGGCTTATCCTGGAATTCCCGCAGGAACTCCGAAATTACGCCGGATGAAACCACGGGGGACAACTAGTAAATAATAAAGTGCGAGAGATATTTAATCTGAGGCTTAACCAGGTGATTTTATATCAATTACAATAATAGACAAGGAGATAAAAAAGGTAGGTATTGTTATATTTTTTTAGTTGAATGCAGAACTCTGCGAGTTGGCAATATTGTTTCTAATGTATTTCGCACTTTTGCGTTAGTTAGGTGGAAAAAATTGTGAATCGGGAGAGCAAGGACCTTAGAATCCTTCTCTTATTCAGGAGACAAGATTAGATTAAAACTAGTGCTATAGCAACAAAAATTAACTTTGCTCTCATCTCTTTTTACAAAAAGCGTTGAAATATGTCGCGCGCGGTGCGTCAAGCGTCGCTTCTGTTGGGTGGCTCACACCTCACGGCTCACGATACCCCTACTGTTCAAGTAGTAGGTATAACCTTGAAATGGAGAAGTAAAAATCATCAACTCACGATATATTTATGGCGGTCCTTCCTGTGAAGTGGCAATGGTCTTGTTGTCCCACGCCGCCAGTCTTCGAGCACTCTGCGTAGAAACCGTTGAAGAATAACTGCAGGTCGGGTTGGTTTTTAGATCTATCGGCGAGGCTTGAGTACAAAATGCCTGTCACCTAAATAATAAGAATACTTGGACTTTACCACGCAGTACCATCAAGTCACAAAGTAAGCAAAGCTTTTAGTGCGCGTTGAGACAACGATGTAATAGGTACCTACTACCTACCTACTTACTACCTACCTACTCTCATATTTCTATTTTGAAAATACATATCTACTTATGGTACATACTAAACTCTCAGACTCAAGGTTAATTCAAAAGTTCATCACATATTTGAAACTAGCCAAAAATTTTGATGAATTAAAGTAAGTAGGCCCAAAAATAAGTGAAAACCACTAGACAAGTGTGTGTAGTGAGAACTCTTCGTTTTGAGATAAAAACATCCTATGTTACTCAGGTTTACTGTGGCTTTGATATTAGTTTAGATTAATAGTCTGGAAGAAACACCTCAGAGCGATAAGATCGCTTAAAATTGACTTGAAACTTAAGTTGTTTTTATTGTTAATTTTTTTAAGGTGTTCAATAAAGGACGCCGGTAAAACGGTAGCCATCATGTTTACCCGCATGCATTTGGTACCTAAATTGCAACATAAAATTTATGGATTACTCGTTCCATAGAAGGCTAACGTCAGATACCGTGAACAAACCACTTAAATGGAATAGCAACACTGATATCTTACGCCTTAAAGGTATTAAGAGTAATCAACGTTCCAACCTTGGCCATGCCACAAATTTTAAAATCTATGCAATACTTGTTCGGCCATGCTTATCATATTATTATGCCCCTTTATTAGTTATTTGTAACTACTCTAAACTACATATAGAGCAGAACTAAGTATTAAAAACTGTTTACAACTTCATTCAATACATTCCATAACAATTGTCATATAACAAATGTCATAACAATTAAAGTATGGTTTGTAGGTGTTTCCCATATTTTTGGTATTCACTTCAAAAAATTATGTTATGAACATCCTTACTATTTTATAAATGCGAATGTCAATGGCGTAGCATGGAGGGGGGTGGAGGGTGCGGTCCTTACCGGGCGCACTTAGGCAGGGGCAGCACTTCGGCAGGGGCGGCACTTGAGCATGGGCGGCATTTCACAGGTAGTGGTTAGAGAAAAAAGGTAAGCACCTATCTAATAAAAGTTGATTTCCTTCAACCTTGTATTTCATCAATTGTTTGCTGTCGTTACCAGGGTGGTAGTGACCTATGCTACGCCACGGATGAATGTAAGTTTATTATGTGGGTAAAACCGCGGGGAATAGCAAGTAAAGAAATAATAAAAATAATCCACTTCACAGCACACAGATCTACTTGATTCCACACTAAGCTATAAGCTGTTAAGCAAATAAATGTATTAACAGCCTCTTACCTGGGTTATTCCATCAGCAGACATAGGTCCACTCAGTTGAAGTAAATATTCATTGAGAACTGTCCAATTCAGAAGCTCACTCTTATTGGTCTTCGTCAGTAAAAAGTTCAATGTTATCCCAACATGGTTCATTAAATTCTTGCCAACTGGTAATGCCTTTTTCAGAGGAATTTGTAACTTTTTTAACCTTTTTTTGGAACCGATTCCGGAGAGCATGAGGATTTGTGGCGTGTTCAGCGCACCAGCACTTAATATTACCTGTCACAAAATTCAATAATACAAAAAAATACCAATCTGCCCCGCGGTTTCACGCGCGTCAATTACGGAAGTCCCGCAGGAACTATGTATGAGGATGAAAGTACGCCATGCGTAAATCTTCCATCTAAAGACAAGATAATAACTATCATCGATTTCATAAGCATGAACTATTCCCGCGGAAACTATTTCATGATAAAAATATCCCATGTGACTCAAGGATACCGTAAGCTACCCATTAGTAAAAGATATCGCTTCAGTAGTTTCAGAGATTTACCTACATCCCTACCTACCTACTACCTACCTACTTTTTGTAATATTAGTGTTTTTTTATCAGTGTTTTTAACCATAAAACAAAAATATTTTATGTTAAACAATTAAAATGATTTTTCTTCGTAACATATTATATGTAATGCATGTCGAAAAACATAACATTCCTTTTTGAACCGATAAAAACATAGGAAGCGTCTCTCCTAGCTTACTTTGATCGCATTTACCGATGAATTAAACAAAGAAAAAATAAAATAGGAGTTCAAATAATAATAAAAATAATCAATCTGCAACTTCATATTACCTCTTTTGTAGCAGTGACTGTTTTCTTGTCACCATTAACATCGATATATTCAACGCCGTAGGCCTTCCTGGTTTTGTCGATGAGGACCCTGGACACATGAGAGTGCATCATCACGCTCAAGTTGTCCCGTACTGGCTGGGATTCCAGGAAAGCCCGTGATGTCGTATATCTTTGGCCATCACTGAAGATGAAGATCTGGTTTAAGATTGTATCTTTTTCAAAAGATTACAATGAATCACATACAGGGAATTATTAAAGTGAAGAAAACGGAAAATTCCTTTGACTTCTGATTTTGCTATAGACTAACCTTAAAAAGTCTACTTTAAAACCCTCTGGTGGAAATGAGAGCGATTTATGAGTAAGAAAGGGACAGTCTTATACATCGGTCACTTTCGTTGATCGCGTTATTCACAGCTGCTGGTGTAAAAGTTGTGTAAAAGAGACTTTTTTGCTCATTTCCCACCAAAAGGGACCATTTTGAGCGTGGAGACACACCACACAAGTGACAAAATATATTATTGTTTCTTGTTTAGTTTTATTTTTTTCCTTGTTTTGTTTTTATTTTTTTCTTTATTTTGTTATTATTTATTTTGTTATTCTTTAACTGTTTTCATTTGTGTTGTTCTGTATGTGTTCATTTGTGTTGTGTTTCTCCTTTTGCTTAAATAAATCTTTCTTTATCTTTTATCTTTATCAAAAGTTATTTTGAAATAGCTCACTTTAGTTCTGAAGGTGCGATATAAAATTAGTGAAATTTATAAAACAAACTCACTATTTTGATGAAGTGAAGAAGTAAAGAAATTTTCGAAACAAAATAACGGAAAATAGGTAGGTAATTTTATGATTTTGCATAGCGGGTGGCGCGAACACCACATTAGGGCCTTAAGTTCAAATAAAACCATACTGAAAATAATTATGTACTTACGCGTTAAAAGTTTGTGCTATAACAAATCCTTCAGGCGTATTTATGTCATTCATATCTTCGATTATCGGAAAACCAGACTCATTGGCAGCTTTCAGCAGCTCATAGGCGAACGGAGGTTGATATCTAAACTGAAAATGATTGGGGAATAGTGTCAGGACCCCGACTTAGCTCAGTTAAGAGCTATGATAAAGGGTTGTCACGTAACGCTTTTGTACAATCAATTTTATTAATACATATTATAATATATCATTAACTATAGTGAACACCTGATTACTCGTGAGCGATATTATTCTTAGAGTATTTTAAACGGGAATAGTCGAGAAGTAGCTTTATTATTAAAATAATTTTAATATTTTCCTTCATCATTACATTTACATACATACATTACATTCGTGGCCAGTAAGATAGTTGGACGTAGATAAGCAATAACATGTTAACCCACAAAATGAAGCTATTGATTCAGAACGATTTATTGAGAGTTAGAGAACGTTTTTAAATTATGTGTTTACCTTATTACATTGTTTAAATATGTAACTAAATATTGAACATAAAAAATTTGACATAAAATGGCGCTATGATTTTAAAACTTGTGGGTTAACACACTATTGCTTATCTATGTCCAGTTATTATAATCTAGTTGGCTACAACATGGCCCTATACCTACCTACTTAGGCGTAAGGGGTGCGTCTTTAATGCATTATCACAAGATCAAAGAAGATGGATTACTATCTTTCTTATGCTATGCTATGCTTATATTATGAGTAGATAAAAAATCAGGTTGGTATTATTTTAATATATATAGCTGACCCCCGCGGTTTCTCCCGCGGTAATTTCGGAGTCTCGCGGGTATTCTGGGATAAAAAGTACCCTATGTCACTCAGGATCACTTTACCTTCCTACAAGTGAAAGAATTTTAAAAATCGCTTCAGTAGTTCCAGAGATTATAACCTCACAAACTCCGGAGTTCCCGCGGGAACCCCGGGATAAAAAGTACCCTGTGTCACTTAGGATCACTGCAGCTTTTTAAATGTGAAAGATTTTTTTTTAAATCAGTTCATTAGATCCAGAAATTACCCACTACAAACTCACAAACTCACTAACTCCGGAGTTCCCGCGGGAATTCTGGAATAAAAAGTACTCTATGTCACTCAAGATCACTGTAGCTTCTTATAAGTGAATTTTTTTTTAAATCGGTTCAGTAGATCCAGTGATTACCTACTATAATCTCACGAACTCACAAACTCCGGAGTTCCCGAGGGAATTCCAGAATAAAAAGTACCCTGTATCACTCTGGATCACTGTAGCTCCCTATAAGTTAATTTATTTTCAAAATCGGTTCAGTAGATCTAGAGATAGTTATTCCCCCGTGGTTTACCCGCGGTAAATTCGGAGTTCCCGCGAGAATTCCGGAATAAAAAGTACCCTATGACACTCAGGCTCACTGCAGCTTCCTATAAGTGAAAGAATTTTCAAAATCGGTTCAGTAGGGTCAGAGATTACCCCCTACAACGTCACAAACTCACAAAATCACAAACTTTTGTTCTTTATAATATTAGTATAGATAATAATTTATATTTTATCCGGTTCCATAATTTGTCAACTTGGTAAGATGATAATATCAACGTACAGATGTACGTATATTATTATAGTAGCCTGTTGATGTCCTAAATAAATAAATACTTAAATAAATATTAAGGGTAAAGCGAGGGCGGAGGGGTAAAAAAAATTGAGCACGCCCTAATACAATAGATCGATTAGGGATAATAATATTATACTTATATGTTAACAAGATATGGTTAAACACAACTGAATATGAATATATATATTTACCTGCTGCACCGGTAAAGGTCCTTTGTCCGAATGATATTCAGCATTGACTAGTGAGCCAATTTGCTTGTTGCCTACAGTCTTGCCAAAGTAGGGCCAATTCTCTTCCCAGGACCAACCTACGGCTCCCGCTTTGACCCACTCGTTATAATCCTCGGGATGCCCGCGGTGGTACATCATACCGTGCAGAGCTGTACAACCACCTTTACCAAAAAGTATTTTAATTCTAAGTTTAGCTTGTGACAATTAAAGGTTGGCCTAGTCTAGTTCCTTGACAAGAATAAATTCTGGGTAGGTAGGTAGATACTCATATTCTTTATCCATAAACACTATTTCATAACTTTATACGACCGTAATGGTTTCAGTTATAGGTACTATGATTAGTATTCACATGTCATGTCTTAAGAGATCAGCACTGTTGCCAACCAATACTGGCTGTTTATAATTTTATATTATTTTAATTTTATATAGAGAATGTCATTATTTTTAAGTTACGTTTCGATATAAGCCCCTTGTCAACCTATTATATTTCCGTATTAAAATTTTGATAATATTTTTATAAAGCCCTTTAAATCAGTCCTCATGGCTCCCCTCGGCTACAAGCACAATAAAATAGTAATTTTTTAATGTAAGGTTCAGACTGTTGGACTAAGGTCACATTACAAAGAGCTTCGCTTATTGCTAAGAGCCTGTGACTAATCCTAGTGAACAGACATATTGCATACTAGCGCAACATGGTATAAGAAATTTAGAGCTTTCTGTTATCACCCCCTAGAGTGAGGGTTATTTATTGAACACGAATGTGTCTTCAGTCTTCACAAAAGATACTTTAAAAACAGCTATAACGCCCAGGGCGAAATTAAAGTTTTTCACTCCCAAAGTCCTCCCAAACCCTATTTTGTTGGAGGAAACAAAAATCTATTAAAATAAGATTATTTTAGGGGCTATCGAAAACAAGAAGTACTTACATAAATAAAAGACTATAAATAGTTTGATGAAAATTGATAAGAGGGTAATATCCTAAGTTTGGACATTTGGTAATTAGCCTTGAAATATAATATTACTCGTATTTAATTTTGGGACATGTGACTGTGATCCATGGGATTTGCGAGTGCCCCCTTTTGAGGTTTTCCCCACTGGCATCCCCCAAGGTCAGTGTGGCCAGTCCCTAGCTACAAAGCGTGGCAGCCTTATTTCTGTTATGAAGAACTTTGCTTAGTGCACTCAACAACTCACCCATGACCTTTCCTCTTGGCCACATACACCCTTGGCCGTTCTGGTTGAGGCAATAATCGGCAGGGACGGTGCGGTACCGCCAATCGACTTGTTCATTGAACCAGTACGATCTGTAGAATGAAGGCACCCGTACGCCAACTGGCTCTGCACCACCGGCTTCTATTAGCAATACCTGAAAAAAAAAAACGCATTCTACTCGGAAAAAGCTCAGCCTCTTAGC
Source organism: Zygaena filipendulae (assembly GCA_907165275.2). Classification (NCBI taxonomy): domain Eukaryota; kingdom Metazoa; phylum Arthropoda; class Insecta; order Lepidoptera; family Zygaenidae; genus Zygaena; species Zygaena filipendulae. Next base: position 4,000,924 of record OU015668.1, read on the forward strand.
TAAGTTGACAATCCATAATAATTATTGTTATCGCTATAAAAAAGTAAAGGAACTTATCGTCAGTTCACGTGGTCTCGAAATATCATCCAAAGATCAATTTTCCGTGACTACATGACATGACTGAAAGTTCCTTAGTTTGACCACAGATAATATAATTCTATGTTTGGCTAAGCGGGCAGGTGACGAAACGAAGTTATAAAATCAAATATTTTTTACCGTTACAAAAGGAAAAACAAAGTAATTACATGTATACATATTAGTAGGTACGTATACGAGGTAATTAAAGGCAACCTTATTGTTCTTCCAGGAATGGTCCGAGCCTGCGCAGTGCGCACCTAATGCCTCACCGCCTGCTAGCGCTATATCCAGGCCTGATAAACACTAGGTAGGTACCTTAAAATTTTCATTTTCGCTCAGTCTGCTGGCAACAATAGGTCCAGCTGCCCCGGCACCTACTATGATGAAATCGTATGAAATTGAATCTTCAGGTTCGATCGACTTTAGTCTTTTGCATGGATCACTTATTTTACAGCGGCCTTTAAGGTAACCTTCCAGGAGTACCATAAAAAGAAAGGTTCCGCTGCATACTGGAGAGTCGACTATTGAAACACCGCTGTCTTCGTGTGGACAGCCACAATCCTAAGGTTTTTTGCAAGAAACAAAACCAATTAGTTGAATACGATCTAGAATTTGGATTACCTAATAGTGAATGGCCCAATGGCCGAAACTAGGTACTTTCTACATAAATTTTAAACATTAAAACTAATTCAAACTTCTAACTCTAAACAGTTCAAAACATGATTGTCTGTCTGTTTGTTCGTAAGTTATTTCAGTACCTACCAATTTTACCACTTTGGGTTCTACGTTTTTCGTTTTAAATGTTTTACTAGTCTCACTGTATGGTTGTCTAAAACTTAGTTCGAAATCGCAATTTTTGGTGTTCGATAGGTAGGTACTGCAAAAATTTTCTCAGACCTATCAGTCGACACCGACAGTATAACATATATGAGACATAATAAATTTTTAAGCTCACTTATTAACTGTCCAAAAAAGTTAACACAATTTATGATGAACTAACTCTATGTTCCCACCAAAAACTTGGTTTATAAATGCGAAAGCCAGACTAACCTTTTTTATAAGACAATGTATCACTTACCTCGGGTGCCAGTATCATTACGGTTAATAATACTTTCTATCTATACTTTAAAACTCGTTATTATTTTCAGCCTAAAAATAGAAACAAAATTATATAATTTGATTATGTTCATTTAATTTCTGACCGCTAATAATACACAGTCCCAAAAATATCTTCATGACAATATATTTTATAGCGACAGCTTTATAATTACGCGTATGTAATAATAGGTAAGTATCTGATAATTTTTACGAGTGTTTGCGTTTGATATATAATCTTTAATAATGATATTTTTTTCTTCTTTACTTGAACTCCTGATTGGAACTATGCGTCATTATTACGACGATGCTATTACTATAATACTTTTAAGTAAGAATTATTATAAACATTAGGCATTCCCCGCGTTTTACCCGGGTTAATTTGAAAGTTCTCTTGAAAAGTCCTGGATAAAAAATACCCGATGCCCTTTTGTGTAGCCTTGACAATGTGTATACCTATAGGTACCTACTAAGCAAAATTTAGTGATGATCACTTGAGTAGATAAAGTATGAAATGTTTTACTATGACATAATTATGGATATATTTATGTACTACCCCACAAAAGTTCTATTGAACTTCATGCAGTTTAGACGACAATAATAATATTATTTTCCTTATTTCTTGTATTAAAACTATCGAGATTTGCTCAGTTTATCCAATTGCAATAAAATCTCTGAGTAAAATCTATGTGAAAATACTGACTACCAGTATATAGGTATCTTTTCAAATCCTTTAGAGAAAGTGAGTTTGTTTGTTTGTTACACTTTCACGCTTTAACGGCTCAACCATTTTTGCATACCTACACGTTTTCCGGGAAGGACATAGGCTACTTTTATCCTGAAATTCCCGCGGGAACTCCAAAAGTACCGCGGGTGAACCCGTCTTAGTATAAAAATAATAATAACGACTTCACTTTCACTGACAGATATATCACTTATCATATTAGCTAGGTAGTAGGTACATATTTAAATACACCTTCACTACAATACAGGCGTATTGAAAACCTGCCAATTTTGGGAAAATGGTAAAAAAGATATTTTTTTTAATACTCACATAAATTAATCAGAAGTCGAATGATCCAACATTTATTTTCTTATCATTTTACGTTAAAACATTTATCGATGTACAACACTGACATGATACAAGTTCACACACCAACTAAAAAGCAAAAACAAATTGTATCTGTTGATCTTATTTTAATAATACTGTGTACACTACAGTATTTTAAAGGTCAGATTTCATAAGCTTCTTGCCTCTTCCTTTCCTTACATTGCAATGTACTGTTACCACTCGTACTACCTACTACCACAGATAATATAATACTCTAGTATATTGACTACTATTGGTTTGTAATATTTAAAAGTCTGCGGGTTTGTAGTTAATGCCGCTGAGAATTATGAGTTACCTACCTACCTAGGAAATGCAAGTACTTATTCTTTCTCTATTTATTCTCCAGGCTAAGCTTAAGCTACCTCTAAAAAGCGCATGACGATCTGTACAGTAGATTCGGAGATTATCGTGAACAGGTAGTCAGGCAGAAAAGAATTTTAAAAGCTTTTTTTATGGTTAGTTTACTCTTCTTTCATCGTCCCCTCTCAATTTTTGGTAAAAATATTCAATGTAAAGAATCGCGGATTCACTCTTTTATTGCGTACTAGCTGTGCTCCGCGTTTTCATCCAAGGTAGTTTCAGAATTCCCGCAGGAATTGCGGGATAAAAGTACCTTATGTCCTTCTCTGTGTCCCTGACAACGTGCATGCAAAATTTCATGATGATCGGTTGAGCCATTAAGGCGTGATATGTATTAGTAAAGATTGGGATGTTTGTATGTACTCGTTCGTATCTATAGGTACATATAGAATGCTTTGTCCTGAACCGCTGATCGTAAGAGACCTGAAACTTGGAGGGTGTGTTCTTTGTATGACGTAGGCATCTGGTAAGAAAAGATTTTTGAAAATTCAACCCCTAAGGGGATGAAAAAGGGGTGGCAAAGTTTGTATGGAACAATTCCGTGAGAACTTCGAAATTATCGCGGGTGAAACCGCGTGGGACAGCTAGTACTTATATAAAAATGAATCCCTTATTTCCCTTGGTCACGGCATCACGCATGAACGGCTGGACCAATTTCACTAATTCTTTTTTGTTGTGTTTGTTATTATAAGGAGAAGAAGAATAAAAGAAGTTTGGAGTTCCTGCGGGAATCCCGAAACTCACGCGGGTGAATCTCCGAAACGGTTGGACCAATTTTGACGGGACTTGCGCTGCTAATTAGTTGATGTTTTAAGGAGTAAGGCTACATTGGCCTAGAGTTTCTGCGGGAATTCCGAAACTTACGCAGGTGAAACCGCGGGGCACAGCTAGTAGTATATAGATGATGAAAAACTCTTTAATTTTTTTTATCATATAAACATAGTCCATTCATTTATATTTATGAAACTTAAATAATTAAATATTATGTAAGTATTACAAACAATAACAAAATTAGACAGGAAGTGATAATAGAAAATTTTATAAAATGAAAGATGTTAGTGGTACAGTGTCTAAGTACATATTATTATGCATAGGTATTTTAAAAGTTAATGGTAGGCCGAATGCTTAGAACTTAGATGGTTATGGAAAAGAAAAAGGATAGATGAACATATTTTACTCACTATCTAACAAAGTATTGAAATTATACAAAGCAATTATATATGTACGAGGGGCATATCTCCATGTAACTAATAGCACAGATAATATAATACTATACTAGTATTAATAGTAAATATACAACAAAAAAACACTGATAAATCGCAGAGTAAAGAACGTGGGTTTGCGTGGGTATGACCTTTGCTTGTTTGTCGCGCGTCAGCGGCAATATAGAGAAGAGGGGTATGATCGATTAGTGCGTCGAAAACTTGCGCTGTCAATTTTCATAAATGTTTTTTTATGGTTAAATAACTTTTGTCCGTCTCTTTTTATACATATTTCATTAAATTTTGCAATCAAATTTAAGTAGGTATAAATCTTCTAAAGTTTTCTGTTCTTCTTTCATTGAGATCCGGCCGTAAGATTGCTGTACACACCATGTAGGTGATCAAACACTAATTTTTATGTATTATTATAAATGGGCGAATACATATTTGCCAGGGTGCCAATCAAAATGTGGCCGCTAATATTTTTAATTAAAATAATATTAAATGACTTTTAAAAAAAAATTACACCCACTTAGTATTCAAATAAACTACGATCCCCTACATAGTAGTGTTCGCAAAGAACTCAAAAAGTTATGGTTGCCTGAGTGCACACGGCCGCAATCTAAAACAGAGGGATGTAACTTTTGTTTCTATCATTTTTTGGTTACAATCAAAAATATAACGGTTTTGCGATTATGTTTTACGAATATGCACATTTTGACACCTACAATATCTAGCAATCGACCAAAATAAACACTTCAAAAGTTAAAGCTGCCTAAACATTAATTATGTCCCTTTCAAGTGCCTGCTTATATGGAAAAGCAATATAGCGTTTACATAACTAAAAGTTTTAGTTTTTTAATTTAATTTCACTTTTGTAGTATATAATGTACGATTGTTTGTTTTCCCAAATAAAATAAAATAAAATAAAAAAATTATCAAGCGAAGGTAGGTATAGTAAGTAATTATACTCGTAGGAACTGGGGTGCCTCGAATGTTTTACCCCGAGAATTCTACACTTTTTTCAAAGAGAAAGTCCTGTGTGGAATAGGAATCTTTAATACCTATTGTTAAATCTATAAAAATAAATAAAACAATTGAAGTGTCGATTTGTAATTTCAAATTAACAGTTTTTCACTAAATGCATACGAAAGTACACGGTACCTACTTACATCAAAAAATCAATTTTAATTTTTTTTCTAATTTTTGGCTAATCTCTGAAACAGCTAGACCGATTTTGACGGGACTTTCACTCGCAGATAGCTAATGTTATAAGGAGTAACTTAGGCTACTTTTTATCACGGAATTCCTACGGGAACTCCGAAATTGACGCGGATGAAATCGCGGGGAAAAGCTACTACGTAGGTGATATATTGAAATAAACTGTGTGTGATAACCTCAGTGATAACAATCTTCGCTTGACATAATAAATTCAACTGAGTTTTGTGACTGTTGTCAAATGCCTAAAATAATAATTAATTATGACGTTCAGCTCTCAGAAGAATAACTTTCTGAGGTTCAGCTCAAACTTGACACAATCTTGAATCTATGCTGGTGAAATCGAAATAGCTAAACCAGAGCTAAACAAACATTAGGTTCGTTTTTCTAAGGGTGTGTGAGAATAATTTATGTAGTAAACAGAAAATATTATCAGTCATTCATAATATCCTACTTCCTACCATGGACCAATTAAATCTAGTTTATTTGGTCCATGTTCCTACTTAATATTATAAATGTGAAAGTGTGAATGTTTGGATGTTTGGATGTTTGTTACTCAATCACGCAAAAACGGCTGAACGGATTTGGATGAAATTTGGAATGCGCGTTGTCAGGGGTACAGAGAATTAAGGACATAGGGTGAAACCGCGGGGCACAGCTATTCTATTATAAATGCGAAAGTGAGTTTGTTTGTTTGTTATGCTTTCACGGCTAAACGGCTCAACCGATCACCACGAAATTTTGCATACACGTTGTCAGGGGTATAGGTACAGAGCAGAACATAAGCTACTTTTCATCCCAGAATTCCCACGGGAATTTCGAAATCAACGCGGAAGAAACTGCATTAAATTCTGCATACTACCTAGCACCTACAGTAGGTACCGTTGTCAAGGGTAGGTGTAGGTGTAAAAAATATCCGGGCGGCAGAGTGGGGGTAACTCTGCCGCCAGTCGGAATGAGGACCTCGGGCGGATGTGGCGCGTCAGGTGTTCCGGCGCGCCACTAGTTTAATTATTTATAGCAGATGTAGGAGGAGGGGACCCACAAAACTAACGGGTCCCCGAGAAGGAGCCCGCTACGTGCGGGCTAGCGCCGTCGGGGCCGCGGAGCATGCGATTAGCGATTCCCGCGGCCCTGACGCGTGGCGCTGAGGAGGAACACCCCAGGGTTTTTAGTGGGTAGGTCGCCCTTTTCAGGGCGGAGTCCCACATAACCATCGCCCGCCCCAGGGCGGTGGTATGCATAAAGCATTTTCCCTGGGTCAAAAAAAAAAAAAAAAGGTGTAAAAAATATAGGGTATACCTAGTGAGTAGGTAGGTACTTTTATCTCGGAATGGTGCGTGATCTCCGAAACGAAACGAACGGAACACAATATTTTCTAAAGAGTTGTAACTTCTAAGTTCTATAAGCATTATGGTAAAATTTTAAGATCGACTACAAAACCACTTGATCGACTCGATCGACTACAAAAACACTACCTATTCTAGTGCGTCAACAATTACAAATCTATCAATATGTACCTACATAATGCTAGCACAAATGACTTCGTCTGACAAAACTATATATATTGATACATTGTGCTCCTATTTTTTGGTCAATGCAATAGGAAACACGAAAGCAAATATACATATATATTTGATTGTATTGTGTTACGATTGACGATTTTGTTTGGCGGCAGTGTGTGTGGCACCGGTAAATTGGCATTTGCTGTGGAATTATTGTGTCACCACTTAGCCTTTCATATGTATTTTTATTATTAAGTATATATACCTACAATTATACATACATACATCTTTAAGTAAAAATAAAAAAAAAATTGAAGTAGGTATCAGGTATTTAGGTAGGTAAATTGAGGTAGGTATGTATAATTCCAAAATAACAGATTTTCACTAAATTGATATCACTACATTGTATAAAAAGTTGCTTCCCGCTGTCTGTCTGTCCTTATGTAGGTAGGTACCTACTACATTATATGATACCTACTTTCTTAATAACAAACTTAACACATCGATAGGTAAAGGTGCCTATACAAAATACCATCAAGTTTTATCAATCACTAAATTTTTTGTCAATCACCTAATACGTTTTTAGAGTACCGTGCCTAAATTAATAAGGAACCCTTATAGTATCACTTCGTTATCATAGTCTGTCTGTTTGTCTGTTCGTCTGTCAAGACCATTATTCTCAGGAACGCGTAGAGGTATTAAATTTATATCTATTAAATAACACTCAGATCTGCAATTCCTTGGAACTGAGAAAAAGGCAAAGCTATGGTGCAAGATATTTTGACACGCAGAAGGGGATCAAATCCTATAGGGTACCTACTACCAGTTGAACTAGAATCGTGAAATCCGAAATCCGTTAGCTGTCCCGCGCGATTTCATCCGCGGAAATTTCGGAGTTCCCGCGGAGGTTGCGGGAAAAAGTACTCTATGTCCTTCAGTTCCCGAGGGAATTCCGGGATAAAAACTATCCCATCTTTTAAGTTGGACCATATTATAAATGGTTGCAAAATTTTATCAAAATCCGTTCAGTAGTTTCGAAGTCCATCGCGGACAAACAACGTGACACGTGATTTATATATATTAGACTAGCTGTTCCCCGCGGTTTCACCCGCGGTAATTTCGGAGTTCCCACGGTAATTCCGAGAAAAAAGTGCTGTAGTTTACGGTGATAAGCAGTTCCCCGCATTAATTCCGGAGTTCCCGAGGGAATTCCGGGATAAAACTATCCCATCTTTTAAGTTGGACCATATTATAAACGGTTACAAAATTTTATCAAAATCCGTTCAGTAGTTTCGGAGTCCATCGCGGACAAACAACGTGACACGTTATTTATATATATTAGACTAGCTGTCCCCCGCGATTTCATCCGCGGCGATTTCGGAGTTCCCGCGGAGGTTGCGGGAAAAAAGTACTCTTTCAGTTCCCGCGGGAATTCCGGGATAAAAACTATCCTATCTTTTAAGTTGGACCATATTATAAATGGTTACAAAATTTTATCAAAATCCGTTCAGTAGTTTCGGAGTCCATCGCGGAGATACAACGTGACACGTTATTTATATATATTAGACTAGCTGTCCCCCGCGATTTCATCCGCGGCGATTTCGGAGTTCCCGCAGAGGTTGCGGGAAAAAAGTACTCTTTCAGTTCCCGCGGGAATTCCGGGATAAAAACTATCCTATCTTTTAAGTTGGACCATATTATAAATGGTTGCAAAATTTTATCAAAATCCGTTCAGTAGTTTCGGAGTCCATCGCGGACAAACAACGTGACACGTGATTTATTAGATAGGTAGGGTTGCCAGTTCGCCAAACCTAATAGCCGGGCAGACCAGCCACTAGCCAGTTTGGCCGTACATTTGGGGAAAGGGGGGGGGGGGGACACCCTACATGATTGAGGAATTTGTGTCTAAGTATTAATAGGTACGACAAAAAAATTGTATGTAAAACATTGATGAAAAATTTGCGAAATATAAAAAGTCTATCAAAAGTCGAACAAGCACCGGACACCGTTTATTTAGGCCCGAAACGCAATCAAAAAGTCTAACTAAGTATGTCCGGCTTTATCCGGACGCCTGGTACCCCTCCCTACCTATATAGGTGGAACTCACAACTTTTTTGATTTTAATAACGGTCCTCGCGATCTCAAGCGCGTAAATTATGGAGTTTCCGCAGGAATTCCGGGGTAAAAAGTAACATAATGTCTTTTTTGCAAATACTCCGTACAGCGTGTATGAAAAAATTCATGATGTGATCATCATGTTGAGTAGTTGAGGCGTGAAAGCGTCACAAATAAACCCACATTCGCATTTATAGTATATTAGTAAGGAAAGAGCAGGTGGCGCTAGTATCACCGCCGTAAGAGACTTCATTGGTACAGTTAAGTTCAGCTTAATCGGTCACCCACAACCAAAGAGATGATAAATTAACTATAGAGAGGACATGTAGGCGGGGCAGGCGCGCCACGGTTGCAAAGTACTACAATTTCTTTTGCTGGCATCTCAAGTACATTTTCCACAATATTCTCAAAACTGAATTTTGCAAACATGACCAAGTAAAACGTAACCAAATCCATCCATTTCTTTACGTTAGTAAATGTTTTTGTGCGCGACGAATATAGTTTTGTGTGCGAAAATCACCCGGCGACACTGGTTTTCAATTTTTTTCCAAACCAAACTGAGTTGATGTCCTTTCTATCTGTTCTGTGTTCACAACAGTCTCAATAGACCGTATAAATAAACAATACAACTACGAACATGATTCCTCGAGTCGTCGGCGCGACATAGCGCGCGCGCTTCGCACACATAACCACGGCCAATAACCACGGCCAATAATCGCGCCAAATAACGAACATTTTCCTTTGATTCTTTTGTTTTGTTGTTTTTTTTTTTTTGTGTATTTGTGACTGTGATTCAACAAAATAAAAACAAACTGTGTTATCCTGTAGATTAAGGTAAGTAAAAAATTAAATTAATTAAGTATCATATATACATCATGTATTTTGATTTTAAGTTACTTATTTTTTAATTTTTACACAAATGGTCTGGTATACATATAATAAGTAGGTCCGCTCTGATGGTTCCACACCATCTTATAATATAAATATTATTAAATATATTTCATCTTCACTAGTGCATTGAGCGTCCGCTAATTATATCCATGCAGTGTAAGAAGAATCTTTGCTTAGAATTGTCCAGTCTGCAGACTGCCCTTCAGGGGCGCCTTTAACTGGAGACTGGAGTACCTACCTACGCAGAAAATTCGTTAATAGATTTTCAATCACTAAAAGATTTTAGGTGGGGATTATTTTATAAATTGATATTATTATTAGGTTTTATTCTATGAAAAATGCAGACAGTTTTGATTATTCTGAGGGTGATTTAGTTAACCTTTTGATGGTTGAGACGATATCTACATGTAGTCCAATAATAAGATGATAGGTAATATTTGTTTTTAGAACTAAGTTAAAATTCAAATTCCAAAAATGGTGTCATGAAGAAAACAAAGTCAACCAGTAAAAGCTTGACTCTCATAACGGTGTAAACGGGTGCGCAGAGAATTCCTAGTAATACATATCGAACAAGGCTTGTAAATTGCTATACTGTTATGTTCGTGTGTTTATTTCTAAACTTCTTATAGTGATAAAACTAGCGACACTCGATTATCATAAAAAAATAGTATCGATCCTATTTTACATAGTCTCCCACAGATTTATTTTTAAATGCACCCAGTATCTTAGAAGGTCTGATTTTTTAAAGAGGGCGATGCTAGTTTAGTCCCATTCAAATTTAGCGAACTAGTAGGTTTTTATATAAAAACACCGTCGCAAATAATGTATTGTTTTAGAACAGAAACAAATGAAACTCTATTTACTTTGGTCACGGCATGCATCACGCGTGGATGGCTGAACCAATTTCGCTAATTCTTTTTTTGTTGTGTATATATTGTAAGGAGACGAAGAATAAAAGAAGTTTGGAGTTCTTGCGGAAATACCGAGACTCGCGCGCATAAATCTCCGAAACTGTTAGACCGATTTTGCCGAGACCTTCAATGCTAATTAGCTGATGTTTTAAGGAGTAAATTAGACTACTTTGGTGTTCCTGCAGCAGGAATTCCGTAAATCACGCGGGTGAAACCGCGGGGCTCAGCTATTTGTGTAAATATGTGGACAATTGAACCTTTTAGATTTGCTTAACGTCTATTAACTAACAATAAAATTCGCAAAATGAACAAATATATCGTGACTTGTACCTACTAGTACCTACATCTACATATGACCAATGATTGTACATATTTTCTTTTTCAGTCGCAGGGGTTCGGAGCCATACTAAAATGATGCAATCACCGCAGGTGAGCTGTTGATTAAATTGAAGTGTTTGATGATAACTGGTTGTCAGTAATTTAGGAAAAGTAGGCTCTTATAACGACCCGATCCCGATGTAAATTTTAATTTTTCGGGTTTTTCTCTTTACTTGTGCTAAAAGAAAATGCTTCTTGCCAAATTTCATCATTCTGTAACTCGGAAACGGAAACTACCCTCGGTATAAGTTTTGATCCCCTTGCGCATTTCAAAATATATGAAGGCTAACGGCCGCACTCAGAGTCGTTTTAATGATTTCTTAATTTTAAGTATAGATTTTAACAAGTTTCCGCAATCAGAGCCGTTCATTAAGTTAATGTTGATTGGCACTTAACTAAATTCAACTTAATTCGTCTAATGAACGTCTCTGATTCCGGCAATTTTGTTCTAAAATTCTCTAAAAATTTCCTAATTATTAAAACTCTGAGTGCTGCCGTTAATTTGTAAATACAAACAACACAAATAAATAGTAACATCACAAAAATTAGTAGTTTGTCTAAAATTGAAATGTCTAAATCTTCGGGCGGTTTTTTCTTCTTACAGTGAATTTTTCTCCTTATTAAACTAAAAAATTGTATACCTAATACTAGAATGGAAACTGTAATAATTGAAAGGATTCAGGCTTGAGTTAAGAAAGGTGATGGTCTAAAAGACTTAAAAGAATATGAATCAGTACCATTGTTAAGTTCCATAGGATTTGTTTTGAATCTGGATACTTTTATGGGGCAATACTTTTTTGGATGGCAAGAACATGCCTAATTTTTGTATCTAGGTATAGGTATATTACCTAAATAAAAATGAATCGCCAAATGTGTTGTTAAGCGTATAACTTGCAAACGACTGCAACAAATTGGATAAACCTTTTTTTTGTGTTCGTTATTGTCACAGGACAAGATTTTATAAAAGAAGTTTGGAGTTCCTGCGGGAATTCCGAAAGTCCCGCGGGTGAATCTCCGAAACAGTTGGACCAATTTCGACAGAAGTTTCACTGATAAATAGCTGATGTCGTTAGGAGTGAATTAAGCTACTTTGAAGTTCCTGTGGGATTCCTAAACTTAAACTCATGCGGGTGAAACCACGGAGCACATCTAGTAAATAATAAAAATGTAGATAATTATTAGCAAAAGGTAATTATTAATAATATCTGTAAATATAAACTCACCTAGTTACGTAATTACAGATCAACATCTAGTAAGTTAGACATTAAGAACACAAAAATAGTTGCGAGTAGTATTTGATTAGTTTTCTAATTTTTTTCACATTTTTTTAGTTTTTACTATTCACGAGCACTTATGAGTTTTGCTTCACGTTTTTCTTAAGGGTGCGCTCTAGCATATGACGCAGCTCCCTTCCGATAGAGGCCGCGGACGGCGCCATAAAAGAGTTTTCTCAATTTACAGAGAATCACAAGGTTAAAAAATAGATTTTGATGATGGGTGCGAGAGGATGAGTGTTTAATACATCTTTGATTTAAAATTTTTATATGGCTTTACGCGCATTATTATCCTTTAACTACACGAAAATATCGAATAACCGGCCGAAACGTAGTCACACACACATGCAAATCGATTAATACTAGACGAATAAGATTCGTAATTTGGCCATTTCAACAAGAGTCTCGGTGGCGCTGTGGTGTAATGCGTCTCTTTTTGTAAACTATGAATCGTGAAAATCTTGTGTTCAAACCTTAGATTTCGATTCCACTTTTTGTAACTATTTTGTCAAACTTATTTATACACACTTATTTATAAACGATTTATTTTTCGTTCTTTCTAGGATTTTAAACTGTAATGAAAAAAAATTCTAGGGTATAGAACAACAATATTTAAGACTAGCTGTGCCCCGCGGTTTCACCCGCGCGAAAGGTTTTTATACAACAACTTTTTTTCCGACATCCGATTTCAATGAAACAAAGCCTATATATACATATGTAGCTCCAGGCTAAGCTTAATCTATCTGTGAAAACGACTTAAAATTATTTTAAACTTTTTTTTTAGTTGGTTACTCTTCTTTTATTTTGGTAAAAATATTTAACACTAGCTGTGCCCCGCGGTTTCACCCGCGGTAATTTTGGAGTTCCCGCGGGAATTCCGTGCATGCAAAATTTCATCCAACTCAGTTCAGCCGTTTTTGCGTGATTGAGTAACAAAGATCCACACTTTCACATCTATATAATAAAAATGAATCGTCAAATGTGTTGGTAAGCGCATAACTTACAAACGACTGCACCAAATTGGAAAATTGATTTTTTTTTGAGTTCGTTATTGTCAGGACAAGGTTTATATAAAAGAATTTTGGAGTTCCTGCGGGAATTCCGAAATTCACGCGGGTGAATCTCCAAAACGGTTGGACCGATATTGACGGGATTCACTGCTAATTAGCTGTTGTTATAAGGAGTAAATTAGACTGCATTGGAGTTCCTGCGGGAATCCCGAAACTCACGCGGGTGAAACCGCGGGGCACAGCTAGTTTATAATATTAGTAGGATAACCTCACTATAAATGTGAAAGTAAGTTTGTTTGTTTGTTACGCTTTCACGCCTCAACAGCTCTGCGGATCATCATGAAACTTTGCACACACGTTGTCAGAGATACAGAGAAGGACAAAGGGTACTTTTGTCCCGAAATTCCCACGGGAACTTCTATCTTATTACTGGTGAACCCGCGGGGAACAGCTATAAAAATATACAGGTATTGGAAAAAAAAACCAGGTCCCGTCTAATCAAAACTTCAAGTCCAGTCAAAATTTCAAGTCAATCCATCGCGATAGATCGTTTTCGAGTTTTGCGACTACTAACATGGGATACTTTGTCAAGTTGTTATCTATTATATCACTCAGGGATACTGTAGTTTCCTATGAGTAAAATATTTTTTTTAAACTGGTTCTTTACTACTTCATAATATTATTAGCTATACAATATAGAAATTATAGCGCGGGTTTTTCGGAGTTCCTGCGGGAGTTCCTGGATTAAAACTACCCTGTGTTCTTCTCTGTGCCCCTAATAACGTGTATGCAAAGTTTGTTAATAATCGGTTAGGTAATCAAGCCGTGAAAGCGTACCAAACAAACAAACAAACTCACATTTCTAATAATAGGTTTGTCTAGAAGTGTGAATAATAATCTACAGAAAAAACAGTATAGATTTCAAATCGTAAACACTAAACATTGCAATAAAAAATGACAGATAATAAAAAAAAAACATCATAGTATAACAGTGGGGGCTGAGATTTGAACAGGGGCCTTACAAAACTACTACGACGTCTTCGCAACCCGTTGTTCTAGCCACTAAACCAATATCGCATAGATCCTCCTGTCGAAAAACTTCTATACATTCAGCCGTCGTGCGTCATTCTATTTCATATTGATCTTCTTTTATTTAGTTCGTCAGTGCGTTGGGAAGTTGACAATAATTATTATTATTATAAAAAGGGAAGATTTGATTTTTTGTTTGTTTGTTTTGTAGTTTGTTTGTTACGATTTAACTCAAAAACTACTGAATCGATTTAAAAATTCTTTCACCATTAGAATGCTACGTTATTCCTGAGTAACATAGGCTATATTTTTCCCGGAATTCCCACGGGAACTCTGAAATCTATATAAATAAAAATGAATCGCTCAATGTATTGCTAAGCGCGTAACTTCCAAACGACTGCACCAAACTGGGAAATTATTTCCTTTGTGTTCGTTATTGTCAGGACCAGGTTGGAGTTCCTGCGGAAGTTCCGGAACTCACGCGTGTGAATCTCCGAAAGGGTTGAACCGATTTGGACGGGACTATCACTGCTAATTAACTAATGTTATAAGGTTTACATTGGACTACTTTGGAGTTCCTGCGGGAGTTCCGAAATTAACGCGGGTGAATCTCCGAAATGGTTGGACCAATTTTGACGAGACTCTCACTGCTAATTAGCTAATGTTATTAGGAGTAAATTAGGCTACTTCGGAGTTCCTGCGGGAATTCCGAAATTAACGCGGGTGAATCTCCGAAATGGTTAGATCAATTTTGACGGGACTTTCACAGCTAATTAGGTGATGTTATAAGGCGTAAATTAGATTACTTTGGAGTTCATGCGGGAATTCCGTAACTCACGCGGGTGAAACCACGCGGTATAGCTAGTAATCTATTTAGGTATTATCTATCCTTACTGATATTGATGACAACTTATGTGCCATCTCTCATTTGTACTGTATATTTATTATCATGTATCGGCACTGTAGGTCTGTAACATAGTAATACGAAATATTGTAAAAATTAAGATGTATATATGACTGTTTGTTGCCAAAACATAAATAAATATTATAAACGCGAAAGTGAGTTTGTTTGTTTGTTTGTTACGCTTTCACGCCTCAACGACTCAACGGATCATCATGAAATTTTGTATACACGTTGTCTGGGGTACAGAGGACATAGGGTACTTTTTATCTCGGAATTCCCGCGGAAACTCCGAAATTAACGCGGGTCAAACTGTATGAAATTTTGTATACTACACGTGAAAAGTAGTTACTTAGGTAGAGAAACAAATATATGGTAGGTAGTAGATATTTTTATCTCGGAATACCTGCGGGATCTCCGAAATTACCAAGGGTGAAACCGCGATGAACAGCTAGCTATAATATATGAATAGGTATATATATAAAAAATTAATCCCTATTTCACTTGGTTACGGGCACAGCATCACGCGTGAACGGCTCGATCAATTTCGCTAATTCTTTTTTTATTATGTTTGTTATTGTAAGAAGAAGAATAAAAGAAGTTTAGAGTTCCTACGGGAATTCCGAAACTCACGCGAGTGCGAGCGAATCTCAGTCTCAGTTTGTAATAAATTATACTTAATGTACTAGTTGTGCCTCGCGGTTTCACCCGCGTTAATTTCAGAGTTCCCGCGGGAATTCCGGGATATAAAGTACCCTATGTGTTAATCTGATGTATAAGCTATATTATTGTAAAGTTTCATTTAAATCCATCCAGTAGTTTTTGCGTGAAAGATTAACAAACATCCATCCATCCATCTATACATACTTACAAACTTTCGCGTTGATAATATTAGTAGGATTTTACTAGCAGTTGATCCTGCTGCGGGTTTGCCTGCATCAATTTTATTTATTGTATTTCTTTGACTTCAGTATCAAGGAGATAATGTATACTAGTATTATAAAGAGCAAAAGTTTATGAGTTTGTGGGTTTGTGAGTTTGTGACGTTTGTAGGGGATAATCTCTAGATCTACTCAACCGATTTTGAAAATTCTTTCACTTATAGGGAGCTACAGTGATCCAGAGTGATACAGGGTACTTTTTATCCCGGAAATCCCTCGGGGACTCCGGAGTTTGTGAGTACGTGAGTTTGTGAGATTGTAGTGGGTAATCTCTGGATCTACTGAACTGATTCTAAAAATTCTTTCATAATTAAAAGCTGCAGTGATCTTAAGTGACATAGGGTACTTTTTATCCCGGAATTCCCGCGGGAACTCCAGACTTTGTGAGGTTATAATCTCTGGATCTACTAAACCGATTTACAAAATTCTTTTATAGGAGTCTAAAGTGATCCTGAGTGACAAAGGGTACCTATTTTTTATCCCGGAATTCCCGCGGGAACTCCAGACTTTGTGAGGTTATAATCTCTGGATCTACTAAACCGATTTACAAAATTCTTTTATAGGAGTCTAAAGTGATCCTGAGTGACAAAGGGTACCTATTTTTTATCCCGGAATTCCCGCGAGTGCTCCGAAATTACCGTGGATGAAACCGCGGGGGTCAGCTTGTAAATAGCAATGAGTGAACCATTACATCATTTGGAAAAAATTACAATAGTAAAATCTATCTTATACAGGGTGTAACGGAGGGTATTTTTTTGTAAAATGGCATTCAGTATTAGATTATTGTCTGAAAAAAATAAACTTCCGAAAATTTGACCACGTGAGCACATAGATATCACGAAAACATGAAGTTTGAGTACCGACACGATGGGTCTGTAACTTGTAGTTTCCGAGATATAGCCTATCGAATATTTGATCACGTGATCACATAGATATGACGAAAACATGAAGTTTGAGTACCAACACGATGGGTCTGTAACTTGTAGTTTCCGAGATATAGGCTATCAAAAATTTGACCACGTGATCACATAGATATCACGAAAACATGAAGTTTGAGTACCAACACGATGGGTCTGTAACTTGTAGTTTCCGAGATATTGGCTATCGAAAATTTGACCACGTGATCACATAGATATGACGAAAACATGAAGTTTGAGTACCAACACGATGGGTCTGTAACTTGTAGTTTCCGAGATATTGGCTATCGAAAATTTGACCACGTGATCACATAGATATCACGAAAACATGAAGTTTGAGTACCAACACGATGGGTCTGTAACTTGTAGTTTCCGAGATATAGGCTATCAAAAATTTGACCACGTGATCACATAGATATCACGAAAACATGAAGTTTGAGTACCAACACGATGGGTCTGTAACTTGTAGTTTCCGAAATACAGGCTATCGAAGATTTGATCACGTGATCACATAGATATCACGAAAACATGAAGTTTGAGTACCAACACGATGGGTCTGTAACTTGTAGTTTCCGAGATACAGGCTATCGAAGATTTAATCTCGTGATCACATAGATATCACGAAACCATGAAGTTTGAGTACCAACACGATGGGTCTGTAACTTGTAGTTTCCGAGATATAGGCTGTCGAAAATTTGACCACGTGATCACATAGATATGACGAAAACATGAAGTTTGAGTACCAACACGATGGGTCTGTAACTTGTAGTTTCCGAGATACAGGCTATCGAAAATTTGACTACGTGATCACATAGATATCACGAAAACATGAAGTTTGAGTACCAACACGATGGGTCTGTAACTTATAGTTTCCGAGATATAGACTATCGAAAATTTGACCACGTGATCACATAGATATCACGAAAACATAAAGTTTGAGTACCAACACGATGGGTCTGTAACTTGTAGTTTCCGAGATATTGGCTATCGAATATTTGATCACGTGATCACATAGATATCACGAAAACATGAAGTTTGAGTACCAACACGATGGGTCTGTAACTTGTAGTTTCCGAGATATTGGCTATCGAAAATTTGACCACGTGATCACATAGATATTACGAAAACATGAAGTTTGAGTACCAACACGATGGGTCTGTAACTTGTAGTTTCCGAGATATTGGCTATCGAAAATTTGACCACGTGATCACATAGATATCACGAAAACATGAAGTTTGAGTACCAACACGATGGGTCTGTAACTTGTAGTTTCCGAGATATTGGCTATCGAAAATTTGACCACGTGATCACATAGATATGACAAAAACATGAAGTTTGAGTACCAACACGATGGGTCTGTAACTTGTAGTTTCCGAGATATTGGCTATCGAAAATTTGACCACGTGATCACATAGATATCACGAAAACATGAAGTTTGAGTACCAACACGATGGGTCTGTAACTTGTAGTTTCCGAGATATTGGCTATCAAAAATTTGACCACGTGATCACATAGATATGACGAAAACATGAAGTTTGAGTACCAACACGATGGGCCTGTAACTTGTAGTTTCCGAGATATTGGCTATCGAAAATTTGACCACGTGATCACATAGATATCACCAAAACATGAAGTTTGAGTACCAACACGATGGGTCTGTAACTTGTAGTTTCCGAGATATTGGCTATCGAAAATTTGACCACGTGATCACATAGATATGACGAAAACATGAAGTTTGAGTACCAACACGATGGGTCTGTAACTTGTAGTTTCCGAGATATTGGCTATCGAAAATTTGACCACGTGATCACATAGATATGACGAAAACATGAAGTTTGAGTACCAACACGATGGGTCTGTAACTTGTAGTTTCCGAGATATAGCCTATCGAATATTTGATCACGTGATCACATAGATATGACGAAAACATGAAGTTTGAGTACCAACACGATGGGTCTGTAACTTGTAGTTTCCGAGATATAGCCTATCGAATATTTGATCACGTGATCACATAGATATCACGAAAACATAAAGTTTGAGTACCAACACGATGGGTCTGTAACTTGTAGTTTCCGAGATATAGCCTATCGAAAATTTGATCACGTGATCACATAGATATGACGAAAACATGAAGTTTGAGTACCAACAAGATGGGTCTGTAACTTGTAGTTTCCGAGATATAGCCTATCGAATATTTGATCACGTGATCACATAGATATCACGAAAACATGAAGTTTGAGTACCAACACGATGGGTCTGTAACTTGTATATACCGAGATATAAGCTTTACAAAAAAAAAAAATTGAAGGTATGAAAAAATTGCATCACGTGGTCACATAAGACACAATAAAAATATTCTTTTCATTGCATCGGAGAATTTGGAGATAAACGCTGAATTTTATCACCCCGGGCCGTGGTGAGTTACAACCTTTCGAAAATATGGTCTCTCTCTTTTACTCATCGTGAAAACAAGAAAGAGATAGCAAGAATTTATTCAACACAAAAATGTAAAAATACTTGTACCCGTAAGTTATACCTCAGAACCAAAACGTCTTTTCCAACTTTCCACAAGTTATTTGTATTCGCTTCGGCTACTAATAGGTACCTACTACCTACTACATCAGTAATAGGTATATTTTCAAATACAATTCTAAACTATCTTGTTAGGTAAAATTGTCAAAACTCACGGCTCAACGCCGCGCCACCTTGTGATCTTTTTGGAATTCACTACAAACTACTGCATTCGGGGGACTTGTCAGTCTACAGCCAAACTACAGCTGTTTATAGACCGGGCCGCCATTTTCGTACACTTATAGTGTATTCGTTCTCTCACACAAGCAAAGGTTCGACCGAAATTTAATTCATTTTGAAATGATTGTAATTATGTTATTTCTTCACTATATGCAAAGATTTTGGGCTGTGCGTTATCGTAACAAGTAGTAGTATTTTATTAAATGAAGTCTAATAAATAAAAACAGGCGGAATGCCTTTAATATAGCTACGGCAGTTTGTATGAAAACTAGACCTTTAGACCCACCTTAATAGGTATTTACTATTTTTCAATTCATTAAAATTATCTTAATTTTGTGACCGATTCGGTAGGTATTATTTTATTTTCACCAGCATATCGTCGGCGCACTGTGAAAACTTTGTAAACCGTAATAATTTAGCATAAGAATATAGCCCCATTACGTACAATATCCTACTAATATTATAAACGCGAAAGTTTGTAAGAATGTATGGATGGATGGATGGATGGATGGATGTTTGTTACTCTATCACGCAAAAACTACTGGATGGTTTAAATGAAACTTTACAATAATATAGCTCATACATCAGATTAACACATAGGGTACTTTTTATCCCGGAATTCCCGCGGGAACTCTGAAATTAACGTGGGTGAAATTTAATTAATTAATTATTGCATAGTACACGTTGTCAGAGGTACAGAAAAGGACATAGGGTACTTCATATCCCTGAATTCCCGCGGGAACTCCAAAATTACCGCGGGTGAAACCGCGGGGCACATCTAGTTGTCTATAATTGTGTATACTTATATTATAAGGCGGTACCTAAAGTTTGTAAGTTTGGATGTAAGAAGTAATCTCTGTAATCTTGAAGTGAAAAAAATGAAATCTTGTATGCTGGAACGTTCCCGCGGGAATACCGTCATACACGCGGGTGAAACCGCGGGAGAAGAGCTATTGATTTTATATACCTATAGCATTATGACTAATTCATAGTACCTATAGTGATAAATGTTGATTTTTTTAAATCTGTAAAATTAGATTCGTTACGAATTAGATATGTTTAAAGGCGAGTTTCTGGTTTTAGCATCAAATGTTATTTTATTTTAGACATTTTGTCTAGAATTGTTCTTCATGATTTGACAGACCATAATTATGCAATCATTCCATAATATTATGACAAGCTAAAACTGATCAATATCGTACGCCAACGTATGCTGATTTAGGCAACAAGGTTTGACCATTATGTGTGCGCATAAAAGATGTGTAATAAAAATTCAAAATATACCCATCGCAATTTTCCCACTAAAGTATAATTCTAAGTTTGATTAGGTTTGTAGTGCTGTCCAAGTGACGTTACTTGGTGACCACTATCAGATCAGGATGATTCACCATATCAGCTACCAGCGCCTATAGCGGCAGGTAGTGTACGGTACTACGGTATAACTATTTTACGATTTCATCACTAATATCATGAAATAGCTGTGCCTTTAGGTGACCATAGTCAAATGCGATTGTTTTTATTCAATGATCGGGCCATGAAGTGGTCAATAAATACAATCCATCAGCCACTTCATGAAAAATGACAATTCTTGGGCTCATTACACTACTTCCAGTTTAGGGAATCTAAACTAGATCAGTAGATTTACAAAGGTACAATTTAGTGTAGTGTGATTACTCGCTCTCTCTCTCACTCACTGATCCTAAATCGGAACCAATTAGTCTAACTTCGATTACACCTTCCGATTTCCTAGATTGGTGTCTGACAAATTGTAAAGTGTATTAGGCGTTTAAGATCTGGCAACGACATAATAATATGTTTACTATCTCGGCTGATACATTTTAACTCCTTCGCTAATTAAATGCATATTCACTACTAGCTGTGCCCCGCGGTTTCACCCGCATGAAAGGTTTTTATACAACAACTTTTTTTTCCGACGTACCTACGATTTCAATAAAACAAAGCCTATATGTAGCTCCAGGCTAAGCTTTATCTACCTGTGAAAACCGCATGACGATGGGTTCAGTAGATGCGGAGATTATCGCGAACAGACAGACAGACAGACAGACTGACAGACAGAAAAGAATTTTAAAAACTTTTTTTGGGCTTGGTTACTCTTCTTTGATCACCCCTCTCAATTTTAGGTAAAAATATTCAATGTATAGAATCGCGGGTTCTACTCTTTTATTATAGTGTAGATGATCTTTATATGCAAGTCTATACATACTTAGTTTACATAGGTACCTATCTACATTTTCAAATAGTATAAAATAATAATATAATTTATTTATTTACGTGAAAAAAAAACGTTACAGCGTTACATATACGTGCTTATACGTGGTTTACTTAGAGAAATATGCAGGTCATCTTCTGCTGACTCTACATTAACTAGGTATATTGATTTTCCTTTGACTCACATTATCTACTACTTGGTAAAGAAGATCATTAATGTAGGTAACACTTAGGTAGGTATGTGGTCGTCATTAAAACAATTAAAAGTTACGTGTCGTTGAAAGAATAAATTATAAATCATATTATTAGTTCTGGTAAGAAATGATTACCTTTAGGTATAATGGACATACTCATCAGGAACAATCTTTAATTATTACAATCATCACATACCTACGCATGTTATTATCGTAAAATTATTCTCTATTGGTATAACGCGGGACTAAACTAAAACACGATTCTACAACCGCTTTAAATTCAATAAAAACTCGGGATTTCCTTACGAGCCAGCGTAACTAAATTTAATGGAGATTTTATGTTTTGTATCTAGTCGTTACGAAGATTGTAATATTTAAAATATGTAGGTACATTTTATTGTTAGATTAATAACTCGGTGAGTAATTTTCAGTTTCGTCTACCTATTATTATTATTTAAAGAGCCATTAAGATGCAGAACAAAACGATGTTTAGACACAATATAACAAACCGATCCTTGTTAGGTACTATTATAAACGCGCATGTGAGTTTATTTGTTTGTTTGTTACGCTTTCACACCTTAACGGCTCAACTGATCGTCATTAAATTTTATGTAGGTACTGAATATTGTACTTTTTATTTTGGGATTCCCGCGGGAACTCCGAAAATAACGCGAGTGAAACCGCGGGGAACAGCTGCTATAGTTATCAAATAATTGTAAGACGATGTACAAACACCATACTGTAGGTACCTAAGATGTTTCTATTGAAAGTTATCATGACTCTTAATGCATTAATTTTTTTTCTTCCAAGGTCTCTGATTACCGCGAAGGTCATCAATCTTTTAAATGTCAGTTTTACGAGTAATTTTACTTAACGATATTAGATATCTATCTATTATTACATTTTATATACCTTGAGTAATATCATAAACATAATGCATTAATTTTAGTATTAATCAAAATCTATATTTTATAGATTTATTGATATTTGAAATATTTGTAAATATCCGTAAATAATATAGATACCTATTATATCGCTGGAGGTAGGATGGACAGCAAATTACTGCAGTTAATAGATATTGGAACAAGTGCTAAAACCATTGATGTAAAAACTTTTTGACTCAAACAGAAGATTTTCTCGTATAGCGTGCGAAAGAGTAGGTAATAATTTCTACAGTATAGTGCTTTTGGTTTTTATTACTTATTTAGTTTAGGTTTAGTTTTTCCTTTTTATATGAGTTAATTAAACTTGTTTAATGTAAATAGAATATAACTAGTGAATAATAGAATAATTTTTTTTTTCTCTTCAGTATTCAGTCAAAATAGCTGCTTTAGATTTGATGTGCTAGGTATCTATGGTATACTCAGAGCTGTGCTCAGAATTAAACTCTGTCTTTCCAGCAATGTGCCTGTCCGTTATACGAAGTGGGCCCGCCTATGTCGAGCGCGTGTCCGGGTCAATTATTCCTCTTCATGAGTATCCTGGAAGCTTTCGTCAATGGCCGTTGCGACCTGGCAGATCCTTGCAACAGGGTTACTAGCCGGGATAGCCCGGATCAAAGCTACGATTTCGTGGTGGTCGGCGGAGGAACCGCGGGTGCAGTTGTAGCCGGGAGACTGTCGGAAAATCCTCAATGGAAGGTGAGGTTTTATGGTTTTAAGCTTTCTATTCGTTTCATGACGAGTGGTATAATGTATTAGGCCAGTGGCTATGAAGGACTAAGTAAATTTTAGTAAATACGCATGCATGACTTTGGACTCGTTTTATCTCGATTTTACTTTATAAGGCTCCGATAAATCCTAATGTTTCGTCATGTTTATGACTCTTTAACGATTTAACTCTTAAAACTTTGCCTCAGAGGCTGTCAAAATAAAAGTTGAAAAGTTTCTGTGGGCCGATCAGTACAGGCTACAGCAGCTATATCCTCAATGTTTTATATACATGCGAATGTGTTTATTTGTTTGTTACGCGTTCATGCTTTAAATACCCAACCGATCATCATGAAATTTTGCATACGCGTTGACAGGGGTACAGAAAAAGACATAGAGTACTTTTTGTCCCGGAATTCACGCGGTAACTTTGAAATTTACGTGGGTGAAAATGCGGGGAACAGCTAGGAGAGTCATAAAAGACTGCATTGCCTTCGTTCATCGAATTTTTCTGGTAAGCGTGGATTTAGATATAGGTACCTAATTGTTTTGCGTGTAATGTGGCCTCTCGCATAGACCGTTCTCGATTGTAACTAATCAGCCGCATCGTGCCATTACATCCGTGAATCCGGATATTGCAGAGGACATGCCAACATAATAAGTCGGATCTTGTCTTTTGGATATATATACGTACTTATTTAACTGAACTTTTCGATTTGTGTTATTATTGTTTATGTTTATAGTGAATTTATTTTATTTTTAAATGATTTTTAATTTACTAAGTTCTGTTTTTGTTAAGTTGATTGATGTGATTTGTTCGATTTTATGTAATTATCTGTTTTCAACAATCATACAGTTCTACTAAAGTGAAAAAACTTTGGTAGTGTAATTTGCATATTAAATGTTTAGATCATCGCTATACTTACCTACTATCGCTTATATACATACCTAATGTGGCAATTACGGTTCGTCCACTTTTTTCTCACCACAAAAGTAATTTGATAAATTCTAATAAAAACAACCATAAGTAAGAGACGGGAGGACGAATGATGTAATAATGTAAATACCTTCTCAAATGAGTTGGTTTCACATACTAATAGGTATCTATGCAAATGATAGAATTTGCTAAAACCACAAAACAACTAAAACACACCAGTCAAAATCGGCTTAAAAAGTAGATCTCTTTGATAGTTCTGTAGATATATGCGCTAGATACCTACTGTAGGGTACCTACTCAAAGTAGGTCATCTATAGGTAGATACTAGTATGATATTATCTGTGTCTATACTAATACATATTATAAAGAGGTAAAGTAAGTGAGTTTGTGACATTGTGGGGGTAATCTCTGGATCTACTGAAACGATTTTGAAAATGCTTTTATCGATTCTCGTCGACAAAGCCATATAATATGTCGACGAGAATCGATAAAATGGTTCGATAAAATTTTATCGTGTTGCGCATCTTAGCCCGGCTGAGTGACGTTTTGATCCCAAATACTTTTTATCCCAAAATTTCCACGGAACTCCGAAATTACCGAATAATGATAGCTACCGCTACGCTAAATTTATGATCACAGTTTTGTTTTAAATTGATAACTTAGCAAAACAAAGGTTTAGGTATATGGTCAAAATTTACCTACTTTTACGTTACTACCATGCATTGACAGTTTTCTTAAGTTTCCTTTAAGTTGTCTTAAGTAAGCATAAGGATAATATTATGTTATGGTCAATGATCGATAGGTATGCAGTCTTTTTTCGGAATGACTTGTTTATCCTATACAGGTTTGACCAAAGCCTTCGTGGGCTTGTGTCTTGGTTAGGTTAAGTTTGCACTGGTGGCCAAGTCACGCGAGCCGAGCGAGCGTGGCAAGCGTGCCGCGGCAGCAGCCGGGGATGCGCCTATGACAAAAAAAAAGCGACATTATGGTTAAAGACACCTAGGAGCGCTGGAGATTCGAGGTTCGGCTATAACTACCTATATTATATTTTTTCTAAATCAGTTTAAATAACTTTTTTCCCAATGAGCTAATAAATGAAGTACTTATTCTATAATATAAGTATTTTCATCTTCCAGGTGTTATTGATAGAAGCTGGCGGAGACGAACCCATAGCGTCATCAGTTCCGGCTTGGGTGACCGCTTATTGGGGACGCAACGAGACAGACTGGAATTTACATACGGAACCGCAGGAGAAAGCCTGTCTTCACGACGGGGGAAAGTGCTACTGGCCTAGAGGGAAGATGTTAGGTGAGTTCAGTACCTCAGTGATGCCGTTAACGGAAAG
Organism: Zygaena filipendulae; assembly: GCA_907165275.2. Classification (NCBI taxonomy): domain Eukaryota; kingdom Metazoa; phylum Arthropoda; class Insecta; order Lepidoptera; family Zygaenidae; genus Zygaena; species Zygaena filipendulae. The sequence goes on from OU015668.1 coordinate 4,026,965, forward strand.
TACGTGTTCAATTAAAATAAGTAGTAGGTATTTTATTTTTATGTATTTGCTCGTACCAGTTTATATACCGTTGTTCCCTTATATACTAGCTGTACCTCGCGGTTTCACCTGCGTTGATTTCGGAGTTTCAGAGAGATAGAAAGCACTCCATGTCCTTTTCTATACCCCTGACAACGTGTATGTAAAATTTAATCATGAGCGGTTGAATCGGTTAAAGCGTACCTACCTAATAAGCAAACTCACTTTTGCTTTTATAATATAGAAGGATGTTCCGCTAACTTTTGGTCTTTATCGATTCATCTGTCTATCGATTTAAATCTTTTTAAACAGCCATGAATATTTAATGTATTCATTTCACATTTTAATCCGTATATAAAATATAATGTACCTAAAGAGGACGTGTTTGTTTGTAGAGGGTACTTACCTAAATCTCCACAACTACCTACTGAATATCAAGACTAAAAATTATTTTAATGATAGAAATTTAACTACAGCATCCCTTAGTAACAGGATTGGTACCTACTTTAGTCCCGGAACGAAGAATTTCCAAGGAAAACCTGAACTTCGCAATTTTACGTATACAATATAACATGTTACTTTTCCCTTGGATGATCAGTCGGGTTGGCCTTGACTTTCATTGTAAATGGTATCTTCTCACCAAGATTTGGCCATGGAAAAACATTATAAAATTCACCCCACGATGTGGTGATGTTGAACACCTCAGAGGACATAGGTGAACACAACGTTTGATGGTTACAATAATAATGGTAGCATTTGTAGGCTAAGGAAGGAAAATATAACACGATGTCAACTAATCGAAAATAAACAATCGAAGAACAAAACACAAAAACTAATTTAAAATTCAAAGCACACATGGTGATTGTAACCACAGTAAAGTTTCTAAGTTTCTATGAAAAAGAGAAGTAAAAATTATTTAAAGCTTTGAGGTTTTTTTATATTCTGGGTGCATTCATGTGTGCATACCTCCTTCACACAGTCACACAAATATCTGCTTAAAATTTTATAGACTACATAATGCGACATTTATAAAAATCGTAAGTAGGTATTGGGTAACATATCCTTGATCGCCGATGTTATTCATTTGTTCTCACAGAAATATTTTTATTAGATACGGAATAAAAGTTTTGTAATCTTACAATTTACAGAAATATTTTTATTAGATACGGAATAAAAGTTTTGAAATCGTGCAATTTAATTCTTAAAAACTCAGCGCGTAAAGACACGTCAAAAGAACGGAAGTTGAAGGTTAAGTGTTTCATAGTGACGTATTTAACGTAGTTTTTGGAGTAAAGTTAAATAATGATGATAATATACTGTATGTTACACAACTCAATTGTTTACATATTTTACGCGTATTATTAAAATGGCATTAAAAAACAGTCACTCGTGATGACACATTGCTATAATTTACCTACCCTTGTGAAACGCTAATGTTTTTACAAAATGCTATCCCACCAAAAACATTTTCATGTAAATTGATGCCAAGACGAGACCATATGTACGAGTATGAGACGAGATCTCATGTAGAGCCAAGCTTATAACTCTACACACCCTAACTCTACATGGCCTAACTTCTCAAACTCTACACCTTAGTCAGAATATGTAGCTAGTGGCTACCCAAGTTACAAGGGTTCAAAAAAACGACGAAGCACTTCAAGAAAAGAGATTCGTTTGGCTCGTCTTGGCGGGGGCACTGCCGTGCCCCCAGATACTTAAATTAACGACTTCCACAGTTCCACCATAGTTTTGAAAATGTGAAGAAACTTAGCGGAGATGTAATCCTTTCATCCTTATATATAACCTATATTACAATACCTAGATTACAATAACAACAGTGTCAGCAACGCACCTGCATGCCCTAGTGGCTAGTGTTGCAGATGTTCATGGACGGCGGTAGTCACTTACTATCAGGTGTGCCACCTGCCTATTTGCCCCCTATGACATAAAAAAAATCTTTAATCGTTATAGCTATAGAAAACTGAGGAACTAATCGTTATGTCACGTGGTCACGCAAAATTGGACGATTGTCTAATGGCGCTGATACTTTTTACAGGTGGTTGTTCAGTTATAAATGGCATGATGTACATGCGAGGTCAGCCAGCGGACTACGACGCTTGGGCCGTGAACGGCGCAGAAACTTGGTCATGGAACCACGTTTTCCCTTACTTCCTGAGGAGTGAAGACAATAAGGAGATTGGGAAGGGCATGTCGGCGCAGCATCATAGCAGAGGGGGACCGCTTCCCGTGCAGAGGGTATGGCTAAAATTTGAATAGGCATATTATATGGCTCAACGTAGGTCCCTAACCGGTTTTAGGTTCGCTTTTGTGAATACGAATGGTTAAGGGGTCTACAGCGCTGAGTGAATTCAAGATTTCATGAGTAGGTTGTGGCTTAATGTCCAACGTAAAGACCCAACCCATTAGTAATAATGAGTACCTAATGACCTAAAGCACGCCTAAAGTATAGGTATAACATATTGTTTATAAATAATAATTTAATCTATTCTATAATCAACGGTATTTTTTTGGTAGGAATACCTACCTTAAGTCAGCCGATGGCATACTTACCTAACTTCTTCTAAATACTAAGGCTTGCGACATGTAATGATTCATGACTACCTATGATTTCTAGTTTCTGGATCATGTTTCTCATCCAAAAAGTAGTTAACAATAAGACTTGGTGGATCTTGAATGTTAACGCAATAAAAACAAATCTTATAAACAGTCTAGCTATTCGCGATGTGGATCGTAAGTCGTAACCAATAACATAATTAGGTATATACAATATAAACAATTTTATAAGGTATCAGCCGACAAAAATGTGGAGTGAATGTGGGTAAAAACCCGACTTCCAAAAAAGAGGAGGTTCTATGTTCGATTGTATGTATGTTTTCTTTTTTTTATGTATGTTCACCGAGTACTCGAAGACGGTTGGGCCGATTTGGAAAATTCTTTTTTTTTACTTCCAAAAACTGTTTTTGGAAATTGGTTTTAATTATTTTTTTTTAATTTTGTTCTAAAAGTATTAACTGACTAGCTGGCTGGCTTATCTGGTTATACCAGACTATAAGCAGATAGGAATGTACCTACCTGTGTAGGTATGTACCTACATGTACGTATTTCATAATATCGACATGGAATCATTGGCTGTCCGCAGTTCCGCTACGCGCCCGCCTTTGCTCACGACGTGGTCTCCGCTGCCATAGAGTTGGGCTACCCCCCTAGCAACGACCTCAACGGCGACACTATCACGGGATTCACCATCGCTCAAGCGCTAAACGAGTGAGTGAATCATTATTACGTTATTAGTATTACATATAGTATTATATTATCTGCAGTATTACTAACCATCAAGATGCAAAAACTTACAAGTCTAGTGTATAACTAGCTGTGCCCCGCGGTTCCACTCGCGTAAAACTCTTTAATATTAGGTACAGAACTTTTTTCCCCACATCCAATTTTAATCAAACAAAGCCTATGTGTGGCTCCATGCTAAGCTTAATCTAGGTGTGAAAACCGTATGACAATCCAATCAGTAGATTGGGAGATTATCGTGGACAGACAGACAGACAGACAAGATTAAAAAAAGGTGTGGTTGGCTACCCTACTTTTATCGGCCCCTCTCAATTTTAGGTAAAAATATTCAATGTACAGAATCGCGGATTCTACTCTTTGTACATATAAATATAATCGTTACATATTGTAAAATAAGCCTTCCGTCGCGTCTGTCTGTTGTCGGTCTGTCTGTTCGCGATAAACTCAAAAACTACTTAACGGATTTTCATGCAGTTTTCACCGATAGATAGAGTGACTCAAGAAGAAGGTTTATACGTATAGTTTATGCCGGAATTCCCACGGAATCTACGAAATTAACGCGGATGTTAGTAAAGTTAATGTCACTCTATGCTATTCAAAACGCACTTTCTATTCTCGGCATTTTACATACTTAATTTCTGTTAGTTCACGAACTCAAGTTTTAACGATGTGACGGTGACATATTATACAATATCAAAGAACCTAGGTAGGTATTAGCTACTTACATTATTATTATAGTAGGAAATTACTAATTAGATATGTTGAGATCTTATTAGTAGAGCGGCGAACTGAGAAAATTCCTTCTCTAAACCGAATCTCGTCGGTATCTCTTATGTATACCTACAACAGGCATGGATGTGTTCAGGGCGTTGTGTAGATTACGAAACTGCTTGTTGTAATGTTTTTTAGTGGTGGAGGGGATAGCAGTGACGTCATAAACATGGCCGCCAACGGTTTTTGTTTTTTGTTAATTACATCGCACCTATTAGGTCTATCTGCTTGTGTATGGTGTCATTTGAAAGCTTATTAAATGTTCTTTAATTTATTTCCCGACATGTCAAGCGTATCTATTATATTTAAAAAAATATTTGACAAAATATGATTTTTTTTAAGCGATTTCAAAAATATTCTCTTTTTACTGAGAAACCGCTACACTTACGGTAAATTTGTTTAATATAAAAATTAAGTAGAATTTTATTACCTATTTAAAAATGCCAGTTTCATTAAAATAGGACTTAAAACAACTGAGATATGTCTCATTTTGTGGCGCAAGGAGCAAGGTTTTGTATCGTAATCTTATAGAACTGCTGTTAGTTTGTCGCGCTAAAACTCGTAAATAGCTCGACCGACGTGAATATTTCTTTTTTTATTGGGTTTTTAACTACCAGGAGAAGGTTTGTGTTAAAGAAAATTGGGAGTTCCTGCGGGAATTCCGAAATTCACGGGGGTGAAACCATGGGGCACAGCTAATGTAATGTAAAAATATGTCACATAAATCTTACTATATCATGCTGTTAACCAAACGTGCTTTCTTCATAATGCTGCCCTAAATCCTCTCTATTATAAATGCGAAAGTGAGTTTGTGTGTTTGTTTGTTTGTTACGCTTTCACGCCATAACGGCTCAACCAATAACCACTAAATTTTGCATACACGTTTTAAGGGGTACATTTTATTGCGGAATTCCCCTGGGAACTCCGAAATTACCGCGAGTGAAACCGCTAACCGGGAGCAGATAGTAAATTATTAAATACCTACATATAAGTTGCGTGTGTGCTATGTCAAGACTGAACAGTCAAAACAATAAGTTAGGTACTGTTATAAAAATATAAGCCAAAACTTATTATTTAATCATCGAAAAATTAGTTAAGGGATTCGCCCACTACTCTATTCAATACGAAATTCCGAACGGATGGCTTCGACAATGCACAAACTCAGTTTTAGCTTATTTTACACGAGAAGGGAGAAACACTGAGTTCTTTGGATTCTGGATCCTCTAAGCCCAAAACTGCAAAATTAATTGACGGTCAGGCGCTAATTCAAAACATACTCGTAGGTAAACCAAAAACTACCAAAAATTTTGATGATTTTGTGGAAATTTTTTTGAAGAACAATCGCAATCAAAACGAGATGTGAAAGGGTGCATGTGCTTTTTGAACATTCATAAAATCCGGGATAAGAGACAAGAGGAGTCCGTCTATTACTCCTGTGGAATATAAGATAACGGGCGCTACTACTCCTTTTCCAACGAAATGGGACTAGTGTCGGCAACCTGAAGCGAGCTTATTATTATATCAACCAGAGTACCAGGGGTGTAAAATTATCAGTTAACCATTACTTATCAGGATTATGACTATTTAGACATATCTTCTAGTTAGTTTTTGTCATAAATGTGTACGATCATACGAGGCACAAATTATCGTATGTTAACGATAGTAATTATCGTACGGTTACGAATATCTTTATATTTTTCGGTCAATAAATTAAATCTTAATGAATTTCTTTCATAACATATTTCCGATCAAGCGGCAAAAGTTAGTAAAGTTAGTGAAGAAACAGAAACAATCTTCTAATGGTCACAAAACAACGCTTAGGGGATCCCGTAAACGTATGGGAAGTCGGTGAAAACAGTAATTAGTGCTGGTTGTCGTACAGCAAAATGCGGCTGTATGTCAGGAAGGAACAGGAATGTTTGCAAGTCCTTTTGGAGATGAGATTTGTTTCAATCAATACAATTTTGTGTTCGAGATAGTTAAATAATGAATTTTAGCTTATTTTAACCCTATTATCATAATTGCCTGATACTAACAAATATTATATAAAATGCCTGCCATGTCCTAAATGATTGACTGACGGATCAACGCAAAGCCTGAACCGCTGATACTAGAGACCTGAAACTTGGAAGGTGTGTTCTTTTTTTGACATAGGCATTCGATAACAAAGGATTTTTAAAAATTTTAACCCTAAAGGGACTAAAAGGGGTTGCAAAATTTGTATGAAACAATTCCGCGGGAATTTCGGAGTTCTCGCGGGTGCAGTGTGACCACGTGGGACAGCTATTATTTTATAACAGTACTTATTGTTTTGATTGTTCACTATTAACACAGCACAATTGCAACTACAATTTATAATTTATTTAAGGCAGTACTATGAAGAAAGCACTTCTGGTTAACAGCATGAATTAGTAATATTTATGTGACGTAACTAGCTGTGCCCCACGGTTTCAGATTCGGAATTCCCGCAGGAACTCCCAATTTTCTTTAATACAAACCTTCTACTGGTAGTTAAAAACCCAATAAAAAAAGAAATATTCACGTCGGTCGAGCCATTTACGAGTTTTAGCGCGACAAACGAACAGCAGTTCTATAAGATTACGATACAAAACCTTGCTCCTTGCGCCACAAAATGAGACATATCTCAGTTGTTTTAAGTCCTATTTTAATGAAACTGGCATTATTAAATAGGTGATAAAATTCTACTTAATTTTTATATTAAACAAATTTACCGTAAGTGTAGCGGTTTCTCAGTAAAAAGAGAATATTTTTGAAATCGCTTTAAAAAAAATCATATTTTGTCAAATATTTTTTTAAATATAATAGATACGCTTTAGATGTTGGGAAATAAATTAAAGAACATTTAATAAGCTTTCAAATGACACCATACACAATCAGATAGACCTAATAGGTGCGATGTAATTAACAAAAACAAAAACCGTTGGCGGCCATGTTTATGACGTCACTGCTATCCCCTCCACCACTAAAAAACATTACAACAAGCAGTTTCGTAATCTACACAACGCCCTGAACACATCCATACCTGTTGTAGGTATACATAAGAGATACCGACGAGATTTTACAAAATCTGGTCTCCGCCGCTCTACTATATAGTTTTTTCGTCTTAGACTTAGATTTAACAAAAAAAGGTAGGTACTCTTAGTTGGAATCGTAAATTTAAGCCAACCGGTTTTGTGATACATAGTCCTAATCAAATCAAAAGTAAAAAATTTAAGAGTCAGCTTTAAAATTAGCTGAAAACTTACGGCCGCACTCAGAGTCGACTTTAATGATTACTTAGTTAAGTATAGATTTTTAAAACAAAACTCCCGCAATCAGAGACGTTCAGTAAATTAATGTTAATTGGCATTTAATGAGATGTAACTTAATTAGTGAAATGCCAATTGACAATAATTTATTAAACTTTTCTGATTGCGGCAGTTTTGTTTTAAAGATCTATACTTAACTAAGTAATGTAACCGCCGCACTCAGAGTCGACTTTAATGATTACTTAGTTAAGTATAGATTTTTAAAACAAAACTGCCGCAATCAGACAAGTTTAATAAATTAATTTTAATTGGCATTTAACTAATTAAGTTACATCTCATTAAATGCCAATTAACAATAATTTACTGAACGTCTCTGATTGCGGCAGTTTTGTTTTAAAAATCTATACTTAACTAAGTAATCATTAAAGTCGACTCTGAGTGCGGCGGTAAGTAATGTAATGTTGATGCCAAATAAAGTATATGTCTATGTCTATGTCTATATTCCAAGAGCAAAACACATGTCACAAATGTAACGCGGTGGAAACTTTCAGCGGGCAGTAAGGGAACCTAACCATTGCTGCATGCAGCTACACGAAAATGGTCTTAGGAGACTCTCCATAATTTTTCGTAAAATTTTAATGCCAATGCTGTGAATACAGATTTTCAAATAAATCTACAGTTAGCAAGGAAATTGCCACCATTTTTTATTTATTGATGCCAATCACAGACATACCTACCTAAATATCTACTTACAACAGTAGGGCAATTAAGTAACTTTTGTTTTTATCATATTTCGATTTCAATCGGAAACAGCGGTTTTGTGATTAATTGATCATGTTTAGACAGCTTCAACTTTTGAAATATGTTTATTTTGGTTGATTGCTAGATATTGTATCTAGGTGTCAAAACGTGCATATTGTAATCGCAAAACCGCCATGATTTTGATTGCAACCGAAAACCGATACAAACAAAAGTTACATATTAATAGCCCCTCAGCTCCGTGATGCTAATCGATCCTGTTTCTAATACTGATCAAAAACTTCCGCTGGACCAATCATCGTTGAAGTAGGTACCTACTAAAAAAATCATGATTATTGGTCGAGTAGTTAAGCTGTGAAAGCGTTACAAACAAATAAACTCACATTTGCATTTATAATAGTAAGGATTAGTGTTGATAATGACGTCATTCATCACATGTAGCGGAGGCACCCGGTTCAGCACAGCTCGCGCCTACCTCCGGCCCGCGTCCAAGCGCAAGAACCTGCACGTGTTGCTGCGAGCGCACGGCTCGCGCGTCGTCGTCGACCCGTTGCTGAAGAAGGTCACCGCCGTCGAGTACATCAAAGATGGGGAGACCAGGACTGTTGGAGTGACCAAAGAGGTAGTTTATAAAGAATGTTGTTGAAGGAGTACTTTAAACTCTTTTTTAAGGATGTTGTAAGTCGACCTAAACAAAATAGGTATAACGATCTACCTACGCCAATGGGTGGTTTTGCTTTGAGTCTAGTGGGTACCTACCAAACGATTATATTCACTCTGTCTAGTACAATCATAATACCTACCTATATGATATCGGCAAAGAAATTAAAAAGTTTTTGGATATAAGTAGATATATATAAATAAGATATATAATATAATATATGTAAAAACTCTCATAATTACCTAATGGAAAACAAACCAACGACTTAAAGCGTACAAGACAATGGCATTATCAAAAGCAATAAACAGTATATTTACGTACCTATCTACTTAGATGTTTATATACACAAGAACAAGAAAAAAAAACCAAAACAAGCAGTTTCAAGATTAAATGATCAAAATTACTGCTAACTAGTGCTGGAGATCGATCGTGCTAATTTTGAAAAATATTACCAAAACAAAACCATGAAATGTCACATAAGTTGTTTTTAAATTTCTTTTGGTCCTAACGCTCTTTCAAGTTCAGTCAAAGGTATTTCAACACCATCATCTAAATAGGAGCTAAATAACCATCTTTAAAATACAATCAACGCTCAAAAGATATTTGACGTTTCAAAGGTTTAGTTCTGATTCTAATGTCGTTATAACATTGCGCGATCGGTCACGACTGTCTGTAATTTTGAAATCCCTAGGCGATCCTCTCCGCTGGCACTTTGATGTCGCCACAAATACTGTTGCTGTCGGGCATTGGACCAAAGGAAACCTTGGACCGGTTCAACATACCTACAGTCAAGGACTTGCCCGGGGTGGGTCAGAATTTACACAACCATGTCGGCGTGGACCTCGAATTCGAGCTGACCAAGGAGCCGGACGTCAATCAACTAAACTGGGCTACCGCTACAGAGTACCTCCTCAACAGAGAAGGACCGCTGTCCGGAACTGGTTTGTCACAGGTAATGTAGGTAGATCAGTTTTTTTAATCTGGGGGCACGGTAGTGCCCCCGCCAAGACGAGCAAAGCGAAGCGGGAGCACTACCTATCTTTTCTCGAAGCGTTTCGTAATTTTTTTGAACCCTTAAACTTGGGTTTGGATTATAACAGATAAAAAAAAAATACTTTTTATTAAATATGTAAAGTTTTAATAGCATAGCTCTCATACTTTAGATTTTATTGATATCTAAAAAACACCGACTTCGTCACTGACTTACTAATAATCATCAAAATTCTTAGGGTACTTCCAAAAGTTCTAGAAAGCTGAAATTCGATATGTAAGCTAATATTAGTAAACAAACAACAAAAAAATTATAAAACTTGTAACTTTTATCCCCCAACCCCTTAAACTAGGGGATGGAATTTTGTATGAGAATCACGCAATTTTGACTTACAAAAAGAAATAAAATCCCACCAAAAACATTTTCATGTAAAATCATGCCAAGACGAGTCCACTGTCAAAAAGTTATAAGATCTCATGTAGAGCCAAGCTTATAACTCTACACACCCTAACTCTACAAGGCCTAACTTCTCAAACTCTACACCTTGGTCAGAATATGTGGCTTGGTCATTTCGCTCCATTCACATGAGCTTAAGGTGAAAAATTTATTTAACTACTTTTCTATTATACACAGGTTCTTGCAGTAACGAAATGACCAAGCCACATATTCTGACTAAGGTGTAGAGTTTGTGAAGTTAGGCTTTGTAGAGTTGGGGTGTGTAGAGTTATAAGCTTGACATGAGATCTGATAACTTTTTGACAGTGGACTCGTCTTGGCATCACTTTACATGAAAACGTTTTTGGTGGGATTGACACAAATCACGCAAGAACCTGGGACCTGGGTCAACATAGAATACTTTTATCCCGATATAATGAGTTTCCGATGGAATCTCCATAAAGACTCATCGAATCGAAATTGAATTTAAATTTGAGATTCCATTGGCATAGAACCATCGTTTTGATAAAATAAATACGTACCACGTATGTATATATTGACGAGCTCAGCCAGTTCGGATGTTACACGATCACAGAAAAGCCGACCTTGATTTTATCGATTGGCGATTATAAATAATTTTTTGTCTTGATACGGGATCGAACCCGCGATAGACGTAACAGTCAGATCCTCTAACCAGAGAGTCTAGCTAGACCAATGTGGCCTTAATGTGGCAAAGGCGCTGCGACGGCCGAATATTGACAATGCTAGCAACGACATAATAATTTTTGTCGTGTCTGGTTTTGGTTTTCTCCAGTTGACGGGCAAAGTGAACTCCCGGCTCGCTTCGGCTGGAGGTCGCAACCCTGACATACAGTACTTCTTTGGAGGATACTATGCGTCGTGCAGCGACGGTTCGGTGCTGAGTGACGAAAAGGTTGCAGAACTCAAGGATAAGAGGACTGTCTAGTAGGTTCTTAAGAGATTGGTAGATATAATATCTAAAGACAACGTTGACATTTTATTTTTTTATTTATTTCCATAAATGTCGATACGATAGTGCTGATAGCGACACACATCATACACAAGCAATTTTGGGGTTTCGACATTACCTATCTATAGAGCCTTTCTCCTTGCTTTATCTACTATCTTTAAACGAGCAATTCTTGTACGTATATATATATATTATATAATCTGATTCTCGGAAACGGCTCCAACGATTTTCATGAAATTTGGTATGCGGGGGGTTTCGGGGGCGATTATTCGATCTAGCTGTTTCGTTTTAAAAAACGTCGTTTTATCCGTGTTTTCAGGCAATGAAAAATGAGTGTTTGTTTTTCTACGTAAGAATAGATGGCGCCATACACAACGAGCGAAGCTCGGTGTCCCAGATATTAAGTACCTAAACGCGAAAGTTATTATCAACTTTCATTGAAGCACTCAGACTGGAATTTACTGAACACTTCCATATATTGATAAATGAGCATTCATATGATAAACATGATGGCGGTTGCAGTGTTTCAGCGATAGCTCTGCAGCCTCGCAGCCGCGGATACCTGACTCTGGCGTCGGTAGATCCTCTGCAACCGCCGCTGATGCAGCCCAATTACTTCCTTGACGAGCATGAGCTGGACGTCCTGGTGGACGGTTCCAGAATAATTTACAAGTTAGCCAACACTACTGTGAGTTTATTTTACCATGTAACCTAAGTATGTAGTTGTAGCAAGGCATTGTTACTTAGTTAAACTATCTAGTGTTTGTCTAATCACCGCACTCAGAATCGACTTTAATGATTACTTAGTTAAGCATAGATTTAAAACAAAACTGCCGCAATCAGAGACGTTCAGTAAATTAATGTTAATTGGCATTTAATGAGATGTAACTTAATTAGTTAAATGCCAATTAACAATAATTTATTAAACTTGTCTGATTGCGGCAGTTTTGTTTTAAAAATCTATACTTAACTAAGTAATCATTAAAGTCGACTCTGAGTGCGGCGGTTAGTTACATCTCATTAAATGCCAATTAACATTAATTTACTGAACGTCTCTGATTGCGGCAGTTATGTTTTAAAAATCTATACATAACTAAGTAATCATTAAAGTCGACTCTGAGTGCGGCCGTAACTCCCCAAAACTATGAATTTAGATTATGCGCGAGAAATACGGCATGGTACCCAAAGAGGGGTACGGGAGCCAATGCGAGGGCGGTGGTCTGGAGCCGACCGATGAGTTCTTCAAGTGCCTCGCCCGGCACTTCACCGCGCCGGAGAACCACCAGGTGGGAACCTGCAAGATGGGCTCGGCCGCCGATCCCATGGCTGTCGTGGATTTGGAGCTCAAAGTGTACGGGATTGACGGTAAATTATATCTTTTTTTGTTTCAACGGTTGCAGTATACTTGCTCGTTAATTTTGAAGTACCCGTGAGAATTCCGGGATAAAAAGTACCTACTCTATGTCCTTTTTTGTATTCCTGACTACGTGGGTATATATTATAAGGAGTTATGCAAAATTCCCGGGTCAATTTCGGAGTTACCACGGGAATTCCGGGACAAAAAGTAGATAACTACCCTACGTCCTTTTCTGTACCACCTCACAACGTGTATATGCTAACTTTCTTGATGATGCTTCGAGAAAGACTCGCGCATGTTTGGAACACCCGCGGCGCGTGGAGCGTAGCCGCGGGTGACAGCTAATATATACGGTAAATTACAATAAAATCGGCTTTGATTTTTCTGACGATTTATTTTTATTTTTAGGTCTCCGTGTTATTGATGCGTCAGTGATGCCTACTGTTCCGTCCGGTAAGATTTTCAAATAGGTAGTGCTTTTGAGTTCCTTTCAATTTTTTCCATTTTGAATCTAATCCATTCCATTTTAAATTTAAATCTATTTAAACTAGGTACTTAGATACTCTATGTTTTCTTATTGTAGATTTGATTGCAGAAAGCACATCAGATGTTCTTTCATGTTATTTTTTCTATTTTTCAAACAAGTCTCATTTATCGTATATGGTTATTAAATAATATAATTATGTATACCTACTCTCTACATTTCACCAACTCTCACTAGCTAATCGTAGGTGAATCGACTTCTCCTATAACCACCCAACTAGATATTTACTATGTACATACTTTTGTATTTTCTCATCAGGCAATACTGCAGCGCCTACTATAATGGTGGCGGAACGCGGCGCCGAGTTTGTTAAGACACGTTACCAGCGCAGCAAGACTGCACCGCCGCTGGGCGGCAGATTCGGCGTGCCTGACGATATAACAAACAACAGAAATGACAACAGAAACCCAGCCAATCATAATGGAAACAATACCAACATTAATGGAAACAATGCCAATAATTATGGAAATCATGCTTATGATAATGATGACTTCGCTGACACACACAGGTCTTGTGGATTTTTTTAATCTATACATATAAAATGCTTTGTCCTGAATGACTGATCGACCAACGCACAACCTAAACCGCTGATCGTAGAGACCCGAAACTTGGAGGGTGTGTTCTTTGTGTGACGTAGGCATCGGATAAGAAAGGATTTTTGAAAATTCAACCCCTAAGGGCATGAAAAGGGATTGCAAAGTTTGTATGGAACAATTACGGGGAGACTTCGAAATTATCGCGGGTGAAACCGCGCGGGACAGCTACTATAATATAAAAGACACGAAGAATTCGAATGTCGAAATTGAACTGTATTTCATGCTAAATAGGAGCCCGAATATTTTATAAATTAGCTATTTTCACTGCGGCTTCATCTGTTTCACCCTATACAACGTGTTAATGAATTAACTGAAAACTAGAAAGTAGTTTGCTCAGAATCGACTAACGAATCGATCGCACTATGTTTTAATATAGGTTATATTTTTTCATTTTTACTAGCCCATATCTAAATTATTTATAATGCAATATTTGGCGCGTACGCCGCGCGCCGCCCGCAGCAAAAAAAAATCGAACCGGTAGATAGGCGCGGGCGTAGCGCTTGTAATTTTTTAGATAGATCACCTCCAAACTAATGTTGAATAACTTTTAAAGTATAAATTTTTTCGACATAAAATATATTTTAATCATATTATTGTTTATTTTTTCAAATGGGGTGTATCAGGTTTTCAGTTAATTCATTAACACGTTGTATAGGGATTATTTAAACCCTTTCCTATAACGGGTTTTGGTAATTCTACCAAAAACCCGTTTATACTGTACATTTTATTTTTTATTTTTAATGAATCTAAATATAGATTTTTTTTCCACTAAAATTTTCTTTAAAAAGGATTTTCGAAAATTTCTTGCCAACTTTTGTGGGAAATTTTGGGTTTCTAGACTTCAGTTTGGTCTGGGTGTTGACTGGTAAGGTGTCTACACACCAAAGCCGCCGGCCCGGCGGCACGAACCCGGCGGGCAAGGCCGGCGGCCTGACTTTGAATGACCGGCCAGCGGGCGCATGCCGCCGGCCCGGCGGCATGCGCCCGCGCGCGGCACGCCCGGCGCGGCGCCCCCCGCTCAGTTGCCCGCCGACTTTCGAGGAGTAGTGACGTGCGTGACTGTGTTTTTTTATCAACTAAAACAATATGGAATGGGAAGACGAAAAAGTGATAAAACTAATAGAACTCTATCGTTCAAAACAATTATTATGGGATCCAAAACATAATAACTGCACAAGCTGCTATAATTAGATCACTATCGTCCTCGTCCATGTCAAATATTGAAAATACGTAGTAATAATTCGAAACACACGCGCAACGTCTCCGAACACTCGGCAATCAGTAATTGTGAACGATGCCGCGAATATCATGCCGCCGACTCGGCGGCATGTTCGTGGCTGGTTTGTAGAAGCCGCCGGGTTTACCCGCCGGCATTAACCCGCCGGGTTTGTGCCGCCGGGCCGGCGGCTTTGGTGTGTAGACACCTGTATGGGGACATGTAATTTTCCTTCCGGAGCCATCAGTCCACTAGTCCGATCCATCTATTTCCCAATATGGACATCTCCTTTATATCAGACTAGCTAAGTAGCTATCCCTAGCGGTGGCGGTAATTTTGGAGTTCCCGCGGGAATTCCAGGATAAACGATACGTATAAACCTTCCTCTTGAATCACTCTATTCCAAAACCGCATGAAAATCCGTTCAATAGTGGTTTATCGTGAACATAGAGACAGACGCGGCGGAGGACTTTGCTTTAAGTATATAATGACATGCAAGGATTAACTATTGATTTTATCTATTTTGTTCAATGCTTAAATAAATTTTCCCCAAATCGCAGGTGGAATTACAGTGGTCAGACCAGCAACGAAAACAAAGATGACAGACAACGACAGCCCACAGAAGAAACACTGAGACCGAACAAAGAGCCGTGGAATCCAAACTGGCAGCAATGGCGACCATGGAATAAGAACTGGGATGGAAAATGGAACAAGCAGGGATTTCAACATAACTTTGACTGGCATAAAAACAATAATGTACCTTTGACAAATCAGGGATAAAAAACAATGACTAGCCGGGCTAAGATGCGCAAGACGACAAAATTTTATCGAGCCATTTTATCGATTCTCGTCGACATATTGTATGGCTTTGTCGACGAGAATCGATAAAATGGCTCGATAAAATTTTGTCGTCTTGCGCATCTTAGCCCCCTAGGATCCGTTAAGTTATTTTAAACAATTTACTTTTTAGAGATACGAAATATTCCGAATAAAAAAATTGTGGTTTTGCCGTCGAGTTTGGTTTATTATGTAGATCAATTTATGGAATTAGAACACTGATACTCATTACCTACTCTAAAAATTTACAGTAGTTAGTGAACTTGATGTACAATATAAATTATCTAATTACTTTAATTAAAATACAAGTTTTTAAGTAAATACTGTAATTAAAACTAAATCTATTTTTTCTTGGTTCTTCTTTTTCCCTTCGCCTTTACTTCCGGCGTCAATTCAGCTTCTGATCTGTGTACAATAAATAAAGATACTTAGTACAACACCGCCTTCACTAGTGCTTAATTTATTAAATGTTATGACAACTTGGCGCCTCCGCCAGCACAAAAATAAGCCGGTTGACAAAAGTTTATTTTTTACTCCGTCATGAAGATAAACAAAAAATATTGGACACGTATTTTAAATTTTTTACGTAATCAAAAAATAACAGAGTTACGAAATGACGTGACGTTACGCGACATTTCGACTCAATGTACGCGCCGTGCTAAACTAAACTTTAGATGTGTTTTATCTAAGTATTTTTTAATTCATTTGAAAAACCAAAATACATGTCTATTTTTTTTATTATATAATTGGCGGACTAAATAGAATTTTGATTTTCATAACCCACCCGGAAACAAGCCCATTAACCGTTGGGTTGTTCTTTAGTAACAGATACTTCTGTGGTTACGGTAGAAAAACATTAAGTTACACGAATTTCGTTCCATTACGAGATAGGTAATCATTATTTTAAAAAATTTCACTTTTTGTACTGATACACACCGGTCACTGATACGCGTACCAGTTTTTTTTTAAATGGTCCTAAAATTCGTTTACAAAATGTAAAATGTGTAATATGGCAGTGATTCTTACTCGTTGCTAACATCCGGGGTCTCCGGTATGGTGACGTTGGTGGTCGACTCCCGCCTGCTGTCCGCCAGCTCGCTAGCATCTAATAACGACTGCTCCTGCAAAAACATAATATTTTGTTTATTGATCACTAATTAATCTACGAAGCTTTGTCCGAATGAATTTCAGTAATCCCTCAGGAATTCCGGCATAAAAAGGAGGTATTAGGATACCTCCTTTTTGTATGTTAATCTAGAAAATATTGTGCCAAATTTCTCTAAATCTTTTCAGCCAACTCGAAGACGGACGGACACAAAAATTCTATTAGCAGGCAAACGAGGCTGAGCCTCTGAGCTGAATAGCAGGTATATAGTAGTTATCTCGTTATTACAGATAAACATAATATAAAAGCGTATACATTTTTCCATCGTTTTCCGCAATATGGCAATGATTAATGAACGATACACCAATTCAATTACTGAATTCAGCAATTTGATATTGTTGTTTTTTCTTGCTATTTTTGAGTCATTGAGTTGGGAAACAAAGAGCGTATCTTGTTATTTTTTTTTTGTGTTTTTTTTTGTTTTTTTTTTTTTTTAATTATATCAACGAGGTAGTAATTCTCTTACAATCTCCTTGTCGTACACGATGGTGTGCAGCTGCGTCTCGTCGGCCGAGTCCTCGAACACCGAGTCCCGCGAGCCGTCCGCGCTGGAGCGAGAGCCGCCCGACGCGGGCGAGCGCGCCCCGTGGCCGCGCGCCGCCGCATTCTTGCCACCTGACACAATATGTATTTCACAATCACATTTGGGCGACAACAATAACGGCGGGCAGTACACTTGGAGTACCTATTTAACCATAGGGAGATGCCATATTATATGGGTAAACGTGCCGAACGAGGCGAGGCAAAACGCACTCATCAAGCGCATTCGTGACCGAACAATAGACACCCAAGTAAAGGAACACTTATAATATACTAGCTGTCCCCCGCGATTTCATCCGCGGTAATATCGAAGTTCCCGCAGAGGTTGCGGGAAAAAAGTACTCTATATGCCCTTCAGTTCCCGCGGGAATTCCGGGATAAAAACTATCCTATCTTTTAAGTTGGACCATATTATAAATGGTTGCAAAATTTTATCAAAATCCGTTCAGTAGATTCGGAGTCCATCGCGGACAAACAACGTGACACGTGATTTATATATATTAGACTAGCTGTCCCCCGCGATTTCATCCGCGGTAATTTCGGAGTTCCCGCGGAGGTTGCGGGAAAAAGTACTCTATGTCCTTCAGTTCCCGAGGGAATTCCGGGATAAAAACTATCCTATCTTTTAAGCTGGACCATATTATAAATGGTTGCAAAATTTTATCAAAATCCGTTCAGTAGTTTCAGAGTCCATCGCGGACAAACAACGTGACACGTGATTTATATATATTAAGATGTACAGTGTCGTATTGTGTTGCGACAGAAGCATATTGTCTGTTTCATACATTTAGTATGGCTAGAGACATAATATTATGTGTATGTTGTAACTTTCAATGCTAAAACATTCTGACACTGTTATTTTTTTCTTATTATTTCCACTGATATTCTTACCTTTATCCAGGTTCTTGTTTTTGTTGCATTTCTTATTTCTGCTAGATTTAGAGCCGCTAGACTCCGTGCTGGAGGCGGAGCGCTGATCCCTGGTGGACCGGCGCATGGTCACGTTGGAGCTGTCCAAATCCCGCAGGATTTGAGGCAAGGGAGGTGTGTCATTAGCAGCAGGTATTTTAGCCGCTTTCTCTTCTGCTTTCGCCTTTTGAGCTGTGCAAGGATTTCGACACGTTTTTGAACTGTCGCAGATTTTGCGAACTACAAAACATTGAAGAGAATAACCTTTTTAAATCAGCATCTGCATTCTTAGATAAATTAATATAAAATTATGATCACTAGCAAAAAAGTAAAAACTGACCTCAAACTATTATCAGATCTTAACCAAATTTGTGTGGGTCCACTTTGGAGTACATAAAAAAAAAATAGAAGCTTTCCCTACATAGCTAATCTAGTTTCGTAATACCAGGATGTAGGAGGTGGCTATGTTGGGCTCTATCACCATGCAATAAGGTTCAGTTTCAGTTCTCACCTCGCTCCACATCGACTAGGGACCGCTGCGACCGGCTCCTCTTCACGCCGCCCGCCTCCTTCTCCTCCTGCAACTGCTTGCCTTTGTTTTGACCCGCCTTCTTTCTCTCAGCGGGGGCTTGTTTATTGATCGATAACTTCTTTTTCTTGCCTGTTAAAACAAATAGCCATAGTAGGATTTAATTACATTTTTTACGATACAAGCGGGGCAAATCATTGATTGAAACTGGTATTCGTAAAATCGAATCTTTATTAAATCGAGCCGTTTGTTGGAATTCGCGACACGTTCATATACAAGGCGTCGTTCTATTATTTTCCTAATACTTACTATAAAATGTGAAAGTAAGTTCGTTTGTTTGTTACGCATTCACGTCTTAACGGCTCAACCGATCACCATGAAATTTTGCATACTCGTTGTCAGGGATACGGAGAAGGAAATAGGGTAATTTTCATTAAGGAATTCCCGCAGAATTATCGCGGGTGAAACCGCGGGGAACAGCTAGTACGTTTATACAATTAAGTTCAAAGTAGAGATTTATTCATTCATTTACTAAATTAACCATAATAATAATTAATAAATTTACTGGTAGTGTGTTCTTTACGTGTACCTTTAGCAAGTTTAGGTTTCTTCACTGGCGACAGGCCACTGCTGCTCTCGTCGCTGAAGCTCTTGTGGCAAGGGGGCGCCGCCGCGATTTCCATGTCCACGTCTTCCTGAGCAGGCTCAGACGGCAAGCTAGTGTTGGAGTCGGACGACGATGGCCGTTTACTGGCGGGGTTGCTACCCTCGGGCACTTTTACCTCTGCAATGTTACGCATATTGGATCATGCTGTCCAACAAACTTAAAATTTTCTAAACTCTAAGAGCAAGGCAGTGAGCAATATCTACATGAGTACTACCTTCATCAACCTTAGAGACGGCATCACCGGGCGAGGTCTCGTCGATTTCCACCCCCTCTTCGACGGTTTCGTTGATAACTACGTGCGTGCTGCGCGCTATGGGTTGGGCTGTTGAAAATGAACTTTACTATGTACATTTATATTTATCACCACAACTACGTGGCGTCGGCAGAGTAATTGTGACAATACATACGGCTCGAAGTAATTGAATAAAAAAGTAGAACCGACAATAGGCATGTTGACTAATTTTTATTTTTTAGTCCGTCTTGTAGATTAATAAAAAATATTGGACACGTATTTTTTCTTTTTTTACCTAATCAAAAAATAACAGCGATATATTGAGTTGAAATTTCGCGTGAAGTCACTATTCTGACAGTTTGTATGGCGGTTTTAGCGGTTAGTGACGTCACGACCCCCTCACCCTAAACTTTGATGCGCTTTATCTCTGTATATATTAATTTATTTTAAAAAGCAAAAAATACGTGTCTATTGTTTTTTTATTTTCTAACTGACGGACTAATTAGAATTTTGATTTTCAAAAGTAGTCCACATCCCCATTCATACGGCTCTGAGCAATTAAATGAAAAAGAACATACGTAATATTCATTGATTGATGGAAACTTTAACAGTCCTGATAACTCTTCAATAATAAAAGATCGCTTTGATTGATTTCTATTTTATTTTATTCTGTTAAAAGAAATTGTATATTTGGAATTTTTAATCAAATGGGTAAATGCCTGAAATAAATGTCTATTATTACATAGTTTATATCCGAAACTGTGACAAGATATATGTGTGGGTACACTTACGTAATGACGTAGTTATTCGTCCGATATGCATAGTGTCTTCTGTCTGCAAAGTGCCCTCCGTTAAACCTGTTGGAAAGAAAAATATGGTTTACTTTTACTGTGTAGTCAGTCTTACGCAAAAACTTTAAAAGACACTAAATTGTTTGCGTTTTATTATCGTTGAATTAACTAATCTTACCAGTACTGGACATTTTGTTGAGGTTGGAACGTTCCATGGCTTCCAAAGCTCCCAGATACCGCGTTAGATTGCGACTAGACTGCTTGTCGGGCAGTTTCTGTAGGGATATATTAAAAAACAATTAATTTGGACTTAAAACGTGTCCCCGGGGCACAGCTAGTTACTAATATCTATCATAAACGCGAAAGTTTGTATGTATGTATTGATGTTTTTTACTCTTTCACGCAAAAACTACTGAAACTATTTTATTGAAACTTTACAATAACATAGCTTATACACCAGAATAACACATACGGTACTTTTTATCCCGGAATTCCCGCGGGAACTCTGAAATTAACGGTGACAGTACATAGAATTTTGCATGTACTACACGTTATAGAAAAGGATATAGGGTACTTTTATCCCGAAATTCCCACGGGATCTCACAGATCACATAAAATATAATAATAATTAAAAAAAAAAAACAAAATAAAAACTTGCGATAGTAATAAAGTTCTGCGACTCACCAATGCGTTTACATAATACTAGCTGTGCCCCGCGGGTTTCACCCGCGTTTATTTCGGAGATCCCGCGGGAAGTCCAGGATCAAAGGTACCCTATGTGTTATTCTTATGTATAAGCAATATTATTGTAAAGTTTCATTAAAATCCATACAGTAGGTTTTCCGTGAAAGAGTAACAAACATACATACACCCATATTCCATACGTAAAAACTTTCACGTTAGAGCCAACCCACATGGTGCGGCGAAGCTCAGGTACGGCCACAGAACAGAAAATAACCGATAGAAGGGACATCCACTTAGTTTAGTATGAAAACAGATGAAAACCAGTGTCGCCGGGTGATTTTCGCACACAAAACTATTCATCACGCACTAAAACACTCATTAATGTAAAGAAATGTATTAAACGCTTTAGGGTTACTTTTTTATTTAGTCACTTTAGTCAAAATTTACAATTTTGAAAATATTGTGGGAAGTATACTTGGAATGGCAGCAAAAGAAGTTTTGGGCAAGTTAGAGCATTTGCTCTAACTTCCTTTGCAACGGAAGCGCGCCTGCCTCGCCTACATGTCCTCTCTAGTTAATTTATTTGCTCTGTGGGTACGGTGCCTGAGCGGCGCCGCTGCGGTATATTACATACAAAAGTGCGTTGTGGCCACACGGCGCCTTGCGGCGCGCGCCGGCACCGCGCCGCGCACGCTTCGGAGCAGAAACGAGGCGGGGAGGGGAGTAAGCGGCTCGCTGTTGTTTGTCCTGTTCTGTCACGTAGCGATGGGCATGCCTACTCTTTTTGTCGCCGCTGCGGCGCCGCGCTGCCCGTGTGGGTTGGCACTTAATATTGGGATTATTGGTGCCGATTGTGCACTCACTTGGCAGAGGTCGCGCAGCATGGCGGCGAGGTCGGCGGCGACGGCGGCGTCCCTGGGCGGCGCCAGCAGCGCCAGCAGCCGGCACGCCAGCGCCGCCTCACCCGCGCCCGGGCAGCGCACCATCTGCGCGCACACCGTCAGCGCCATCGCGCCCTGGCTGTCCAGCAGCTGACAAGTTTATTGCACAGAGTCGGTTAACATTCCTGCAAAAGTATCATTATTAATCTTCTATACTAATGTTATAAAGAGAAAAATACGATGTTTATTTGGTTTTTTGTAATGGATAAACTCATAAACTGCGAAGCCAATTAAAAAAAAATACTTTACTTATGCGCAATAGTATATTTCATTATAAGTGCGGAAAGCCTGTCATTGCAAAGAGTTCCGAAAAGTGTGTCAAAGTCGTGTCGCCATTTGACAGTTGGCAAAGAGAACGCACGAGTTCGGGAAAGGTAAACAAAAAGCTCGAGTATGTAATAGCCCACATCCCGAACGCTAAACGTCCCTGCAATACGCCACTTTTTGAGCAACTGTATTAAAAAACATCTTTCAGTACGAAGATATTACACGAAAACATTACGTATCATTCAAACATTACTCGACACGTTCTAAAGCAAAATTAACCTAGTGTAGCGGTCCTACCCTTCAAAATCATTAACAATCTGAAATTACGTATTGCCCATTACTTGTATCTTTGAGTGAGCCGTACGCCGAGCCGAGTGGGTGTCGTCGGGTGGTAGTGTGATGTTTGTTTCTCTCGCGTAACGCATATTAACATCACCTCGTGGAGTGATATAATTCGAGTAATATCACTCGCATTACTTACGCAAGTCTATTACTTATAGGAAGCTACAATGAATCTAATCATGTCACATACCTCGTGATTGACCTTGGTGAGCGACACGATGAACCTGACCACCGCCTCCTGGTCCACCTCGGCCAGAGGCGAGCTGGAGGGCGCGTTAGCGAGCGCACGCAGCGTGGGCATCGTCGCTTTCTGTACACGAAAACATTTAAGACCCTTAACAAGCATGGGACCGGGTTTTGAAATTCAAAATTCTATTTGGTCCGTCAGTTAATGAAAAAATAATAGGCATATTGTTATTTTGCTTCATTGAAAATACTTAAAGCGCATTAAACTTTAAAAGTGAGTTCATTAGTATTTAGTACTAGTTCTGCCCCGCGGTTTCAACCGCGTTAATTTCAGAGTTCCCGCGGGAATCCCGGGATAAAAAGTACCCTATGTGTTAAGTACGCTATATTATTGTAAAGTTAAATCCATCCAGTAGTTTTTGCGTGAAAGAGTAACAAACATCCATCCATCCGTACATTCTTACAAACTTTCGCGTTTATAATATTAGTAGGATTAATTACTTGTATTTGATCCTGCGCGCCATCCACTACGGTGGGGAATGTTTGGAAAAATACGCCGATCGTTTGACGCAACATGTCTTCATCAACTGAAATAGTTAGATGCTTTTTAAATAAACTTAAATAAAATATTTAGGTACATAATATTTGCTAATCTATAGTAGGATCTATACCAATTTTTTTGTATGAGAGTTAAAGTTAAAAAAACTAAAACTAAATGATGACGATTCAAACTAGAAAAATAAACTTTGATTAGAATAATGACTTTTGTAGAGAGCGAATTTATAACTAGACTTAATCAATATCAACTAGCATTTATACCTAAGCAAAGGAAGAGGTATGCTCTCACCAGTGGCGGGATTGAACCAGAGCAGCAGAAGCCGACTGAGTATGGTGGGCGACTCGAGGTGGCCGAGCTGCAGCAGCCGGCACAGCCCCTCCACTATTATCAGCCGGTAGCTCGCACACTGCAGGTCACACACAAAAACTGCGTGACTGCGGAACACTTGGTTATAACGAAATTTTTTCTATATTAAACTGAGTCCGTTGCGTCCGTTAAGCGTGAAAAAAGGCAAAAATACAAAAAATACTCATTTCGAAAAAAATTACAGTTGCTTTATTTTTCCGTAGAGCAGCCGTATGACGCCATGACGGAAAAAAGTAATAAAAAAACACATGAATAATGTCATCGACACTTCCACTCGGACAACAATAATATCGTGGCACATGCAATAGGTAATTGCATGGCTTTTTTTTCATTCTATTTTTATATATGGCCTACTTAAACAAAGCAAGAAAAAGAGAAAAATATATTCATAAATCAATTAAATAGAACGTTTCAAAGTTCCTACTTTTGACTTTATCGCCAAAACGCGGAATGGCGTCACTCGTAGACGGAGAATGAATAGACGAGGCGATTTCCTTCTCTTTCGAATAATAAGCAAGACAGTGTTATGGCTAAGTTCGTTCGATTCGTTTCAATCATTTTCCAAGCAGTTTCTTTCGAAAAACTAAACATACTGACAATGAGAGCAGCTGGCGCGAACCAATAAGCAAGCAATAATAATAATCGTTTCAAAAACCATAAGCCAAGCGCGCAACTTTTATGATGCCCTGACGAGAAATAAGCTGGTTTGCCTCATCCGTACCGTGCGCTAAGGAATTTAAGTTCCAATAAAACGTTATTTGCACCTACATAGTTTTCATTTCACTTGCCCCGCTTCACTACATAGTATAAAACAAAGTCGCTTTCTCTGTCCCTATGTATGCTTAAATATTAAATCTTTAAAACTACGCAACAAATTTTGATGCGGTTTTCACCAATAGATAGAGTGATTCATGAGGAAGGTTTATAACTATATTTTATCCTGGAATATCTGCGGGAACTCCGAAATTACCGCGGCTGAAACCGCGCCGGTCAGCTAGTATATTATAAATCCCCTCGACACTTTCAAGGATCGATGATTTATAGTTTATATACAAAACAACTTATCTATCCTATAAAACTACATTTTACTTCCCAGCTTTTTCATCACCAAACAAGCTAAAACTCCTTGGAAATTAGGAATAAGTTATTTAGTGGCAATACTGGTAGTTTACATGTGTACATAGGAAGAATATCACTTTCTCTTACGCTATACGCGAATGCCTCGTCTAGTTCATTCTCCGTCTACGGCTTCACTAGTTAAAAATTACGCCTTATTAATCTGTGATAGAGATGTCATTGTCGTATTGACAATGTCAAATGACACTGACAGTCAATATCCAAAAGCGAAATTAAGGTTGAAATGTGTCGAGTTACTTCCAAAAGTTTCAGACATTTTAAAGTAAACAACTTCAGAAAAAGGAAAATATGTGTTGACTGAGTATGCACTGAGTTTCTTTTGCCTTCCCTGAAAGAGGTTAAAAAAATAAAAGTGACGTAATATGTTAAGCGTGGCTGTGATTGGTGTTTGGTTGCAACGTTCCGTTTCACAAAATTGAAAGTTGAATATTTTGGAAACTATTGATAATTTTTTAGTAAATCTTTCACGATGTTTTTCTAAGGCTCTTTTTTGAAATATTGACAGAATTTTGTATTATAAATTTCATGCAAGTACCCTATTGAATGTCGAGTTAGTGGAGATAGTGCACTTGTAAGTTTACTCCAGAAAATGTTAACTAAAATAATGGACAACAACACTTACTAATTCATCCGTAAAGGGACGAAGGTTTTCATTTCGGAGTTCCCAAGGGAATCCTTCCGTTACTGATAAAAAGCTACATTATCGTTGCGTAACATAATTATACTTTTATCTCGGAAATAAATAAGAGTTCCCGAGTGGATATGCTAGTAACAACTGTATGTACAACGGATATTTTACGGTACATAGTTATCAATCAATCAATGATGGACATCTTTCAAGAGATTGTTCTCCACCTCAACATATTTTGTGATGAAATACGTACCGGACTATCCATTATCTGCAATAGCAGCTCTATGACCGTGCCGTGCCCCTGCGACACCGTCAACGCCTCAGTTATATTACCTAAGATTTAAAAGAATAAAAGAATAGACAACTATTGTGAAAAAAAAAACAATAACCACGATAATTTTATTGTATTGTATCTCATAAAACGTGGTGCAACCAAAATTTGCCCCCCCCCCCCTCCCTCCAAATCCTAGATGCACGCTCGTTTATCAGTACGGACGTACTTTCATCCACGGTACCGTCGACGGACCGCGAGCCGTCGCCGGCGCCCGCCGGCGAGTCCTCGAACACGCGCGCGCCGTGCACGCACAGCAGGTCCACCACGCAGCGCAGCACGGCGCACACCACCGGCTCGTTGCTAGTGTCTATTAGCTGGCGAACATCATCAATGTTATAAATGCGTTGCGTGTTTGTTTGTTTGTTATGCTTTCACGCCTGTTGAGGTACAGAGAAGGACGTAGGGTATTCTGTCTTCGAATTCCCCGCGGGAACCCTGATCGAACTGAATTTCTTCGTCATCGAGGTTAAAATCTCTGTCCATTTCTAAGGGTATGTTCCGGTATTACTGATAGCACTGTAAGGTATGACGTCAACTTAGTATACTGAGAAGCTGTTCCTTTATAGTTAACTGTACTGGTCACTGTTTAAAACGGACAGTCCATGTTTGCTGTCATCTATGTCATTGTTATGTCACGCTCTTTGGCCAATCATTTTTCCGAGGTTGATCACGTGATCAAACCACTGAGAGCACCACCTCGGAAATGCCAGTGCTCACAGTACAAAAATGCCGACGATTATGACGTCATACTGCCTACTGCGGATACTGCGGCAGTATACTGAAAGTTTTGACGGAACGAATTTCTCGCCACCACGAACACTGGGCCGGTGCGTGCTATCCTTAATAACAGAATATGCTCAAAATTACACTTCAAAAACACTACAATATGAAAGGTAAAGACAAAAGAGATTTGCTCTAATAACTTACGTTGGCAAAGAAGAACGCCTTGTTTTCTATGACGTACTGTTTATCCAACATTCCGTATAAAGCAACAGTTTCCAAGGAGGTCTCTAGTATGTCGGGGTTTTGGAATATCTCCACCTGTACAAGAAATACGCAGGATTATTCATCACACTATTATCGTAACACACAGATTTTCTTCTGATCGCAGTGAAATCTAAACTAATATTATAAAGGGGAAGGATTAGATTTTTTGTCAGTGTGTTTGTTACGATTTAACTCAAAAACTACTGGACCGATTTCAAAAATTATTTCACCATTAGAATTGAGTAACATAGGCTACACAGTAGCCCGAAATTCCCTTGGGAACCTCGAAATTACAGCGGGTGAAACCGCGGAGGACAGATTATAATGGGTGTTATTTACTTAATCTAGATATCTAGACATAATATGATCTTTATTTGGCATGACGCTCGCCTTATGATTCTAATTCAGAAGTTTAATATTTTCGTTGTTTTTGTCGCACCTCTAGCTCTTTGAACATGAGCTGCAGCACCGGCGTGACGCACGTGAGCTGCGACGAGGCGAGAGCGCTGTTCAGGATCGTGAGGCACTTCTTCAGCGTCGCCACGTCGCATACGTGCTCTTTTATCGTCTGTACAACATAATTAATTTTTTGTTCGTCTTGTAAAAATATTTGACACGTATTTTTCTTATTTACGTAATCAAAAAATAACGGCTAAGTTTCAAACTCCGTGTGACATCACATTTAGGTATACTTAAATACTTAGTTATGACGTCGCGACCTCCCACTCCTTTCAAAAATTGAAAAGCCCAAAAAATACGTGTCTATTATTTTGTTACTAATTGACAGACTAAATAGAATTTTGATTTTTATACCTTATCATCATGCCCATTGATTGCTATACAACAGAGGCAAAGAGTAGAATTTGCATTTCTGTACAATGAATATATTTATACCAAAAAATTGGGAGGGGGTGATAAAATAAGAGTAACCAAACATAAGGAAAATGTTTTAAAATTCTTTCTTTTTTGTAATCTGTTTGCGTTATACCTTTTTGTATTAATTTTATTAAATAAAATAAATTCGAACTTACCGTAATAGGAGCCGGTGGCGGAGCCACTGGCTGTAGGTTTAACTCCTCAAGTTTCTTTTGTATGTCTTCCACCTAAAACAGAGGGAGCAGTGTTGGTGCATCACCTATGCAAACATGGAACTAAAAACGACTGCTGGACAAGAGCCGGCTAGTTCAGACTGAGTTCGACCCTTACTGTTGACTCAGATTAACAGCTAGTCGTACCTCTTGACACTTTGCGCTCTTACATCGAAATGCAATATTTATTTATTAAATCAAAAATCTACAATCATTACAGGTATACCCACAGAACAGAAAATAACAGATAGAAAAGACATCAACTTAGTTTAGTATGAAAACAGATGAAAACCGGTGTGGCCGGGTGATTTTCGCACGCAAAACTATTCATCACTCACTAAAACATTCACTAACGTAAAGAAATGTATTAAACACTTTATGGTTATGTTTCCAAAATTAACAGTTTTGTGAATATTGTGGTAGATATACTTGGGATGGCAGCAAAAGAAGTTTTGGGCAAGTTAGAGCATTTGCTTTAACTTCCTTTGCAACGGTGGCACGCCTGCCCCGCCTGCATGTCCTCTCTAGTTAATTTATTTGCTCTGTGGGTATACCTGCGTCCTAATGGAATTGCTGTTACAGTTAAAGGACGACATAAAAACAAAAGACAACATATTGTAAGATATTATACCTACCTTCGCTTTGCACTCGGCGGCCAGCGCGTAGTTTTGGTCCTTGACCGCTTCTTCTTGCGCCTCCATCGCCACGTTCAGCGACACGCGAAGTCTCGCTCTCTGCATTATTAAAATGTATAAAGTAGAGGTTGACGCAAAAGTGGTACCACAAAAAACAATAAAGGGAAAAATCAATTTTAAAAACCATCAAGCCCTGCTTATTTTATTATTTGACATATTTTTATTGTTATTGTTCCCTATCTCCTTTTCTGTACCCCTGACAACGTGTAATTAAAATTACATGATGATCGGGTAAGCCATGAAAGCGTGAAAGCATAACAAACAAACTACTTTATGTACCTTTGATAAGGCGTATACAAAATGTCATAATGATTCGAGTAGTGTCGTCGTGAAAACATAAGAAAAAAAACCAGACAAACAGACTCACTTGCCAATTAACGGTATTAGTTAGGAGTTATGACTTAGGATTAGTATTGAGTAAATTTTTATGGACTAGCTGTCCCCCGCTATTTCACCCGCGGTAATTTCGCTTACAATTTAGCCCATGTTATTCAGGGATAATGTATTATTCCAATGGTGAAAGAATTTTTGAAAGTAGTTTTTGAGTTAAATATTAACAAACAAACCAAAATCAAAAGGGAAAGTCCCTTTATAATATTAGTATAGATTGATAGTGTCAAGTTGGCGACGTCACCTGCAGCTTGAGCTTGGTGCAGTCGGCGGGCGGCGGCGGCGGCGGCGGCGAGGGCGGCGGCGGCGCGTCGTCGGGCGGGTCGCGCAGCGCCGACACCAGCCCGCACACCGCCGCCACGCGCGCGCCCACCTCCGGCACCGCCAGCTCCAGCGCGCACACAAACGCGCGCACCGCCCCCGCGCCCAGCGGCCCGTAGTCGCCTGCCACCGTACACAATACACATGCGTGATGCGACACTCATAGCAGACGACGTACCTCCATTTTACTATATTGACTTTGACTTTCAATCACTAATTTGCGGATTTCTATTTGAAATTGAAGTTACGTGAGACATCTATTTCACTGGCTGTTCCCCACGGTTTCACCAGCGCAAACGGAGATTATGCGGGAACTCGAAAACGAATGCAGTAAAGTTCTAAAATGGTAATTTATATCGTGAATAAACATCGGATCGGATGATGCCGAGAAAGGAGAGCAGAAATTAGAAATGCTAACATATACATCTGCAGCAGTTTTCGTTTAATCGTCGGGACGACGGTTTTTTATAAAAAAATTAAATACTTTGAAAAAAAAGGGAGAAAAAAGTTTTTTTTTTTAATCTGTATAAAAGCGAAAGGTCACTGACTCACTGACTTAACAAAAAATCTTTAAGACTAAGTACTTGATCTTCAGCAGGAACCCGGAATTCCCGCGGGAACTCTGAAATTCCCGCTGGGTACCCCGCAGGTAACAGCTAGTAGTAAATATATTAACCGGTGAGCACGTCGCATATGAGCGAGTGCAGCGCGGCGCGGCCGGCCGGGTCGGACGCGTCGTACACGCACAGCATGCAGCCCAGCTCCGTCAGCACGTACTGGCGCGTGCTGAACCCCACCGGGTCCTGCGACTCTGACGGGCACGGCGACTCCACGATACTGAACATACAAACATGATGACAGACGACCGCATTGGAGTACCAAGTCTTAAATATAAGAACGCTTCCTTAGTTTGACATTTATCAATTCTTCTCAAAGTAGAGGATGGCCCAAAATTAGTTTTTTTTTTCTTTAAAATATGCATGTTTCCGGCCAAGAATATGGTTTTTGAAAAGATTTTGCCTTTGAACAGACGACAGACAGTGAAGATAAAAAAAAAAAATTGTGCTTGCTTCTTTTATCGCCCTTAATTTTTGGTAAAAATATTCAATGTACAGAATCACTGATTCTACTCTTTTATTATGGTACAGATAGTATGTGAATATTATCTATGGTACATGTACATTGCATAAGATGTTTGATTGTATCAATACATTTTTATGGGTATCGATTCTTGACTTTGATCTTATTCCTTTGTACAGGGAAGCAGAAAGTATCGGCCGCTCTTAATCACAAAGTAAATAAGACTGAAAATCGCGTAGCCAACTTGTAATACTCACGCTCTTATGTAACCGGTCAACACGACCAAGTCCGGCAGTATGGTCTCCAGCGTATCCTCATCGCCTACCCTCTGCAGATGCTCGGCGAGGTGACGCCAATACCACGCCGTCTCCTTGTTCAGCTTATCGGCTGCTATGAGGCGCAGCGTCTTGTCCGTGGGCAACCATTCTAGCAGCTCCGATATCGGAAGACGTCTACAAATATGAAGAGAGATATAGAACAAACCTATTAAAACATACCTTGCCTTATTAAAAATTGTTACATACGTATATAGTTTAGTCTAGAAAATCCAATCTAAACTACCTACCAATTCATTTTGTATTCTATTTAACCAGCTTAAGTAAAAATATTCTACTAAAACCTGAGCTCGAGCCATGGGAATCGATGAAAATTAGCGCTACATAAATTTCGGCACAAAACATATTTATTTTGTTATTTTTTTTTTTGACAATGAACATAATATTTTATCGTTTATTTATTTTATTAGTAACAAACACAATAAGGTGATTTACAAGACCCGCGTGCTGAAAGCTAATGGTTTAGGTTAGCGTTCCCCGAAATTTTTCTTTGGCCGAGGTAGTTTTATGGGTTTTCTTCAATGTATTTATACAAAGTACACTGAAGAAAAACAAATTCAATGTTTATATATAGAAGTATATAAGACAATTCTCAAAGCTTTTACGACCCACGAAATAAGAAACGCTGGTCTAGGTGTAACTCTTTAGGGCGGCGTTCAGAAACAGCACCCTCTGGGTGATGGTCGGGTGACTATAGATCACAATGGAAGAGAAGAATGGGAGTTGAGTTCTGAAAGACGCCCGGGAGGCAAGCGTGACTACAGTGTTTAAGAGCTGGAGATACTGACTTGAACAGCGACTCGAGCAGCTTCTCGGCGACGTACTGCGAGTCCTGCGCGTCGTTGGCGTTGTCCAAGCGTATCGCCCGCAGCAGGTCGACGATGTTCCCCTTGAACGTGCTCAGCCAGCCCGGCACCAGGATCTCCTCGACCACGCGGCGCACGCGCGGGCTGCGCTCCGTTAGACCCACCTGCGATTGGAAGTCGAGGGTTTCGAACAACTGGCTTTCAACAAAAAGTAGCGTTCGTGTTTCACTAGTATTAGCGGTTCTATAAACAGATTTTTTAAATTCTTATATCTACTGTCTATGGATTAATAGGAGTACCTAATAATAATATTTTTTTTTTAAAGCCAACTTTGAAGCTACAATGATGTGGTCCATATAGATTTGAACGATATTGATATACTAAATACCATATTATTTATAGTTACTACGCAGCATGACGACACGATTGACGCAGTAGGTCACCATGCCTACCAGCTAATTAAGAAGTTAGTATAATATTATAATGTAGTATAAATACCACATTCGTTTGGTTTCCACGACACAAGCTTAGTGTGGGATCAAGTAGATCTGTGTGTAGTGAAGTGTATTATTATTTTATTAGAGCATTTAAGCTGCTGCACGTCTCAATATAGTTTCAAAGCACTTGGGACTTGATTGTAGCATATTTTATCTAGTCGGTTTTTGATGACTTATGGACAAGACTCTTTTAGTCATCTCTCCTAGTGCCCTCCTGCCGCTCCGTGTCGGCGTGCGTTGAGAACTGGCGTTCCTCACTTTGAGCGCGTAGACCCGCTGCCGCACGCGCAGCTGCGTGACGTTGATGGCGGCCACGTGCAGGAAGGCGGCGCGGCGCACCGCCTCGTCCGAGTCGCGCAGCCGCTCCAGCACGAAAGGCAGGTTGCGCATGGACTTAGCTATCGACATCACTATCGCTCTGCGTACAGAAATAGCAAAATATTCTAGTTTTAAGCACTTTTATTATTTAAAGCAGGTTGGTCTGTTTCTCAGTCGCCAAATGGGACTCGCCTGGCGGGAGGGTTTGATGCGCTTGCGATCTCCCGGTACAGTTCTGATCGTTTGGCGGTTGGACGGTCCCTCATTTATACCTTTTTTTATTAATGTATGTTTTAAACTATCCATGTGTTGTGTCAAATAAAGTTCTTTCAATTTCAATTTCAAAATGCCTGTAAATATTATGTTACATAAACGTAAACGATAAATGCGGTAATTATTATCAACGAAGCAGTATCAAAGTGATTAATTTTTCACGCAAAATTTTTGCTGATTCCATAAATGAGATACAGACAGACCATTACATGTGTAGGTGGGGTAAGGTATAAACTGGACCAATTTTTATTTTATAGGAAAGTCGACATACCTCGCGAAGAAGAGCTCCTTTTTGTGTGTATCTTTTTGTGTTTGGTGCATCAAGATTTAAATCGCGCAATCAACTTGGCGGTCAGCGGTGCAAACCTAATCAAACCTAGGAGTCAGGGTCAGACAGAGACTTTGACAGAGACAGTTTTTGACCGCGATAAATACATAACTCACATACCTCGGCTCTCTGTTTGAGAATGAAGCTGCACGAACATTTGTATACAAGCACAGATAAAAAAAGAACGGTCATCTCTCTCTCTTTCTCTTATGCTATCCATAGATTTTGCTTTACAATCGATAAACTATTGTTACAATGGCATATAGTTTAAGGTCAAATTGACAACAAATCAATTTTAACATTACAGATACAATATGCAATAAAAAAATGGCAGAAAAGACACCTTAGTTTGTACATTATTGTTTTATATTTAAATTAGTTATTACATAATACACTATCTTTGGAACCCCATATCTCCCACATATAGTGTGGTTTACAACACAAATAAATCTTGTGTACAAAACACAAAATCAATAAACTACTCACCTCCTAACAGAAGAGCTTGGGTCGCAGCTCATGTGGAAGCGGTAGGCGCGCGTGACCTCATCATCTGGCTCCAAAGGATTCTGCAGTCGCTGCAGCGCTAGCGCCGCGCGGCATCGCACCGCGCCTCGCGTATCTTGCAGACGCTCCATCTGTTGGTGAAAACGCATGAAAAGACAAACAGATGTGCTGAAGGATTTTGATTTATTTATGTAAGGGTAGGTAAGAAGTAAAAGTATTACCCTTGTGAAACTGTTTCCAATAAAGAAAAAATATTTCTAATTAAAAGGTAAAGTTGTAACTTGTTTGGATGTAAGGGATAATCTCTGTAACTAAGAAACTGATTTTACAAATTCGTTCATGGATAAAGTTATCTCTATATCTATGTCTGGATTGGAAGCTACAGTATCCCTTAGTTTCATAAGATACTTTTTAGAGTTCCCGAAGAATTCCGGAATTCATGAGGGTGAAACCAGTGTTCTCCTGCGGTTTTACCTTTTTCACAGAGTAAGAGACATTTTAGGTGCAATTTTGAAAAAAAAATATAATTAATTACTAGCTGTTTCCCGCGATAGTTAGGTAAGGGATAAAAATCCAGCATAAAAAGCAGTGTGTGTTTTTCTCTGTACCCCTAACAATGTGAATGCAGAATTTCATGATCAGTTGAGCTGTTAAGGCAAGAAAGCATAGCAAATTGGTGATTGGTGTAGTAGTTTGCCATGCCTAACAACACTGGGTTCCACTTTCAGTATAGTATATATGTAATTCTATGAAGTATATACCATGTTTGCTTGGTTTCCAAGACACAAGCTAATAACAGCTTACTGAGGGATCAAGTAAACTCTAGATCTGTGTGTTGTGAAGTGAGTTATTGTTATTATTTTTATTATTAAACAAATAAATAAACTCACATTTATAATAGTAAGGATTGAATCACTAAATCAACTTTACCAAGCATTTTTAATCTTATGTACAATATGCAAAAGACTTACTGCCTATAGAGCTGGTTACTATATTTTGTTATTATTCTCACGCCATCTAGCTAGCTGTTTTCTACTTGGAATCAATTAAGTCTTTTACACTAGAATATAGGATTCATGTTGGTAGGCACTCAATAGGCCATTTTGATTTACAATATTGAATATATAAATTTACCTGTGACTTAAGAAGCTTATCACACAAATCATCATCAAGTGATGCATCATCACCTAGTGCCGAGAGCACAGCTGCTAATAGCTGACTGGCACGGAATCTGACTGATTGGCCAGAGACACATTGACACTGAAATATGGAAAGGTCAGCGCTTAGTAAAACACATCTGTGAATATAATAGTACTAATAAAGTGAGTAAAATGATTATATACTTACATCAAATATAATATTAAATATATACTGCAGAAATTCTTCTTCATCATCAAGAGATGTACAAAATGTTGCCACAAACTGCACGACACGGTCAACGTTGGCACTTGTTTCCCCAAAGGTGAACAAGTATTGCAGAGCATTCCTGAAGCTCTCACGAAAAGTATCTTCATCAAGCTAATTGTAAATAAAACCCAATAGTTAAATTCTTAATCATTTAAAATGTTAAATTAAATTGAAAATAAAACCTTGTATCTTACAAAAATATGATAAAAATCATCATATACATAAAAAAAAATTAAACTTAACAAAGAAGACTAAATTAATGAGCCTTCATTCATAGCACTATAGTATATTATATTTTAGGGAATATTGAGCTCAGTTTGTGGTTCAGTTAGTCATTAGATAGAATCTATTATTAAGATAGAATCGAACGTTTACACGAGGTATACAATATGCAGTTTATGATGATACGATACGACCTTTGTTTAATCACAATCAGTTCACGAAGAGAAATCCTCAAAAGTACCTATGAGCGCAATAGTGATGCCAATCGCCAGCGCACTATTTTCAAACTCCACGCGAGTGGATCTGTGAGTAATGGTTAGTTTTTTAGAATGTCTTAGTTCATCTTACCTTTTTATAAAGTTTAATCATTTCTTTAACATATTTTTTGTGTTGAACAACATTAAACTGAACATTTTGAAATATTTGAAACATTGATGCATTGTTGCGTGGATTTGGTTTTGTACTTGTAACTGGCATTTTTGACTACTTTTATTACTTTCACCTATTTTCAGAGAATTGTTTCGTAATTAACATTTATTAAAACAGTAATCAGTAGGTACATAACAATCATAAGTTTCAAGTTTCCAATTTCCAAGTCCCAACCGCTTTTTTTCAAATAGTAATTAGTAAATTAGACTTGTTGTGTTTTGTTTTGCCTTTTTTTTTTGTAAAACCACAGATAATTTATTACTATGTAAAACTAAAGAGGTCAACGTTTTGACGGTTCGGAGGTACAGAGTATTCGGCTGCAGCCTACAGTTTAGCAGTGATCAAATACACATTACACGTGGTCAGTTTTTGGCTAGCTTCCATGCTAAATTTCTTAATTCCAAATCAATCTCAAAACTCACAAATCCTATATCGATCCGAAATGATGGGTATGTTCCGTAACTAACTACGGATAGCACTATTATGTATGACTGACGTCAACTTAGTATAATGCGAAGTTATTTCTGTATAGTTAGTTACTGTTTAAAACGGAAAGCCGTTCAGTATACTGTCTTAAATCGGCTGCTGAAAAGCAAATCAACCGCATTTTTTTTCGAAATGAGCTTTTTTGGAATTTTTACCACTTCTCACGCATAACGAACGTAACGTCCGGTCCGGACGCAATGGTTTATTCTCCGTCTATGCTCTACGTACTCACAACTGTCAAAAAGGCTGTAATTTTAGAGAAATCAAATCGAAGAAAATCGTTAAACTAGGGAAGATTTGTGATTTGCGATTTCCGGTTTTTTGCGCCTCCTGTAAAATTTATTTAGCTGCCACAACCATCAAAAAGGCTTTAGTCTTACAAAAATTAAAATTAAGAAAATCGTTAAACTATGTCAGGTTTGTTTTAAAATGAAGTGATTTACGGTTTTTGTTCCTCCTGGAAAATTTATTTAGCTGCAATTACTTTGTTTTACCGTAGAGCAGCCACCATGTCATTGACATGTCACGCTGTTGAAAACGCCAGTGCTCACAGTAAAAAAATTACTACGATGATGTCACACTGCCTACCCTAGGATCTAGGATATTGCGGCAATATACTGTCCGTTATATCGGAACGAAGTTCTCCTCAGTGCTGTGAGCACTAGGTCATTGCTATCAGTAATAGCGGAACATAACTCGATACTGAACGCGCCCGATGGTTTTAAGCATGTATTGGAACGTGGTCACTGAGTGTGACAAGTAACTTTTTTTGCTCTCATTTCGGGGTAGGCAAAGGAAACTCACTCCATACAGGTTAGTAATTTTTTGATGCCATGCAGTTGTTTTGAATCGGCTCCACATTGACGTTTCTCGTCATTTCTCGTGTTCTTCTCGCTTTCTAGCGAGATTCTTGCATGAGGTGAGGAATTACATTAATTGCAGATTTAAATAGTATTTAATTTGTAGGTAGTTTTAATTTTTCCTGTTTTTTTTTTCTGATTTTGGTATTCTTATTGTAGGGGAAGACCGGGCAAAGCGAACAGCCCAGGCAAAGCGAATACCCTCTAAAATTCCAAAATGACGCCCCCGAACACGCGGGTCTTGTGGTAAGAGGCCCTTCCCCTTCCCCTCAGTCGCATGCAAACAGCGGAAGCAGACGGTAACGCGTAGTTTACAAAAAAAACGAGAAAAAGTGAAAAGTGAACATTTGTTACGATATTTGAAGGTACGTTATTGCATTATTATTCATGTACATGTGGTGATCCTGTTTTGGATTGATTATGTCCTCAAAGAGTATAGTTTCGTGTCGATATACTGTGAGTTTTGTTGAGATGTTGTTTTTAGATTTGGTTCTACGTTAGGTTTCGTTCAACAAGTACGTGTTGGACAAAGAGAACATGGGCAAAGTGGATACGGCATCCACTTTGCCCAGTAGCTATCATTTATTTCGTTAATGGTATTTGTTTTCATTATTATAGATGGTTTTCAAATATAGAAGAAAAACTAATCAAGCCCAATGGAGTAAAGACAGTATGATGCTTGCAATAGCAGACTGCAATGCTGGCATCCCAGTGAAAACTACGGCAAAAAAATTATGTCACTCTCTATAGGTATTGGAAAAAAGGTAGTTCAACCGCTCAGCTTGGACGTTTCCGTAAAGTTTTTACTGACCAACAGGAGGGTGATCTTCAAACATAATTGAAAAATATTAACAATGATTTAGATAAAAAAAAAACAAAAAGTACGCTGAACAAAAAGACGAACATAACCAAAAATAATAAAACGGCCAAAAATGCTAAAACTACCAAAAATTCTAAAATAAATAAATCTAAGGACAGAGTTTTCTCTGATGAAAAGTTAACGTGTTATTTTAGTGGAGAAGACTATATTGAAATAAATGAGCAGCCAGTTGATAATTGGATCCAGTGCAATTCCTGAAAGCAATGGAGTCACGAAAAATGCACGGTTTATGAAGGAAACGGCATATTTCTCTCTGACAACTGCACTGATAACTGATTAGTTATGTTGTTTAATCTTTATTTTTCTATATTTACATTTTCAGTTTTATTTTTCGGTGATTGTTCCTCGATTTAACAGTGTATTCACTTTGCCCTATGCTCCTATCCACTTTACCCGGTGGGTTGGGCAAAGCGGATAGCGGCACTAACTGCAATATTATTAACAATATTAAGTAAAGTACTGATGTTATGTTAATTTTGTTGATTATATTAAAAACTTTAATAAATACTGATTAAAACTCAGTCGTTACTTTATTTCAGTCTCTATCCTTTTTATTTCCACAGCCAATCAAACGTTAAGGTGTCCACTTTGCCCGGACTTCCCCTACTAAAAACTATATAAAAGAATATAAACTTTAGTATTGCACACGCAATGGATATGATCAAAGAGTTATAACCACTAGTCATAGTCATGGTATAACTATTTTCTTGTATCTCGAGTTCTCGACTAATGATAGATATATCTCTTCAGTATTCATAATATTAAAATTAATTAATGTTTTTACAATAATAAGGTAGCATAAATATCAGAAAAAGTACCTACCTAAAAAGTAGAACTACCTGCTGCAAAAAAAGTCTATTGAAATCTGTAAGGTAAGTTCGTAAAATCAATAGCTCCACCTTAACAAAACACTTGTGTTTAATCGTGAAAAAGTTTATTTTGCTTATTTTTAGTAGGTATTATTGAAACTTTAATTAATAAAGTAATGAAACCTTAAATAATATTCTTATAATGAAACCTTACACGAAAGTAACTAATTAATATTATTATTTCATTTTTAACATAGGTAAATTTAAGTTTGTTTTATTATTATGTGATAATACCTATGTGTGAAAAAGTTTGATAACTTTATCTGGGTACTGGGTAGGTTTAACAATACAATACAAACGCCACTATGAATATTAGGTATATTGGCAATTGGCACATAAACACCTCCTGACTAAAAGGATTAACGGCCGCACTCAGAGACGTTCATTAAATTAATGTTATTTGGCATTTAACTAGTTAAGTAAAATTTAGTTGAATACCAAAACAATTTATCATAACAATTAATCTCCACTTAAAATAATTAGAACGACTCTGAGTGCGGGCGAAAGACGTAGCTACCTAATTTAATTAAATTTCACGAAGTCGTTTGGTAGTAACTCAGAGTAAATAAATATACTATGTGTAGTAGGTACGTAACATTGTATAATATAGGTAATGATGTGTAACATGTACGTAAGAGATATTTTATTGGTCAGTTAAAACTACCCAAAACTTCTTGAATATAACCACTTATCTAAAATATTAGCTAGATTAGCTTAGATTATTGAAGAATAAAGAGAATTTAAATACTTAACAATAAGGAGTTACCTATGTATGTTTAATGACTGAAAGTACACTAATAAGTAGTTAAGTAGGTAGGTAAAGGAATAACACTTGGATAGGTAGGTACGTTACTTATTGTGTAATAATAATTGATGCAGCCGGCGCCGGAGGCGGAGTGAGTCGTGTTATAGAATACCTCTCTACACACTGCTTTATAGCCTAATGTTGATATCTCACTCAAAACCTAATTAAATTCTTGATTTATTTTATTGATTTATAAGTGTTTTTTCTAAGTACCTACATATCGAACGTCTAAAATTCAAAAATACTTTTAGTAGGTATGATAGCGGTATATAGGAAACCTATGACCTAACTTTGTTTTGTTTTTTAAGTCCCGAAAACGATACCTAACTTGTTAGTATTATGGCTGCTTCTAATCTATTTACTAATATAGGTATTGTATATATAAGTGGAAAGGCCCCGACTCATTGACTAATCTCGAAATCTCGAAAACTGCTTGACCTATGAAGCTGAGGCAGGTAGGTAAGTAGTTTGAGGAGAGCAGAAGTCAGCTAAAAAAGGATAAAGGATTAGACGGAGTTCTTGCGGGTCACGCACTCCGAAATTAACACACGTGAAACCGCAGGGAACAGTTATAATTTTATAAAACATTAATGGTTTAAACACCTACAGCAAAGTACGATACACTTACCTACTTAGATACGAGTTCCTTTCATAATGGGATTCCACTTGTGCAAAAAATATATTTCGACTCGCGTCACGTTTTTTTGCAATTTTACTTTATAACTAATATTAATTTGCTGAACGCTTAAATAATAGTCCTTTAATTAGTGGGTTATTTTTAATATTCCTGAATGACTATGCTCAGCTCACCATTTTTTTCCAGCTCACCATTTTTTTCTGTAGGTGTGAAAAAAATCTATTCTTTCTTAGTATTAAATTTTGATCTAGAAATGATAATAAATTTACTTTTGAATGAAGGAAACAACTTTCCACGAACACAAAATTGGTCGAGTAGAAATTAGAAATTTCCGAAGAATATCTACGGTAGAATGATGAGCACAGTTACGCATTTTATTATTAGAATATTAAAAAATAACCCCTGCAATAGTTTCACAAAAACTTTTAGCATAAGCATCACTCTAAATCTTCAATAAGTGAATCGAGCTCCTTCTGAAGTGTGGCAGATTCTTCCCTTTGTTTTGTCACATCATCTCTGAGTCGATCTACGTTCGCCATCAGCAACGCGTTGCCCTTCTTTAACGCATTGACTCTAGTCTCGTGTCTTTTCAGCCGCTTTGTCAAATTTTCCTTCTTGATTGGCAAAGGGGCATCCTGTAATACAAAATTAATTGTTCAGGCTATAAATCAGTTTATGAATGTCTATCGTCATTTGCTGTCATACAAAATTGTATCGTTCATAATTAGTTTATGAACATCTATTTAAAATCACACACCAATTTAACATATTGTGACGATAGATATTTTGCATTTGAATTTTGATGGGATGAGCAACAGGGTGCTCTTTGAGCACGCATTTTCGTCCAGTTTGACATGGTGGATAACTTCAAGCAATATAATCACAAACCACGAAACTATATTTAATCGACATTTACTTTAGAATAAACTGCAGACACGACCTTACAAAAACACACTTGCATTCCAATTCATTCATTCTAATCAGAATGAATTCTCCAATAATTAGATATATTTGTTTGAGTGCACTTATTATTACTTACCTCTGGTTCACTTTCACTCTCTGTTTCACTCTCTGTGTCTTGCTCGGTCTCCGTCTCTGTTTCCTCCTCTTCCGTCTCACTCTTTTTCTCTTCTTCGGACTCTTCCTCCTCTTCTTCTTCATCATCATCGTCTGATCCCACTTCCTTCATCATAGCCGCCATTTTGTCTACTTCACGTTTTAACTCTTTATATTTTCGTTTTTCTTCTCTGTAGAAAAAATATAATGCTCATTTGTTTTAATCATTAATTCTAGCAATTTGCGATTACTAGCAAGCGGTAGTGGCATATAATAATCTACTTATCTTGTACTAATTTACATATCATTTACGCAGAAGGAGGTGTTCCAGGTGAAGACAGAAAGTAAAAATCGTCATTAGTTAGTATAATTAGTTTGGTTGTTCTAATTTATTATGTTTGTTAGACATAACTAAGGTTTAGAGGTTTTTGTCTGTAATTATTTCCTAACGAAAGTTATAAGAGAGGAAATCATTAAAGAGAAGATATTTGATTTAGTGATTTTTCTAAAAAAAGATCAATAGCCCTATGAATGCAACTGACTTGAGAGCTGCTTGCTGGTTCTTAAGTGCCATCTTGTAGCCCATTCTTTCTCTCTTCATATTGTCTTGCTTTTCTTTTAAATGTCGGATCTTATTGCGTGTGTTGCGCACTTCTTTCTCCATTCGTTTTTGTTTTTTCTCTTCGGTCTCTTCCTGTGAAATTGACACCAACATGACGTGACATTCAGTTTAAGTTTATAATAAAATTAAGTTTTATGTTTTAGATTTAAATTAATCATTTAGTTAATATTAAAATTAAGTTTTATGTTCTAGATTTAAATAAATTATGTCTTTACCTCGCCATCATCAGAATCCTCTTCTTCTTCGAAACTATCATTCTTTGTAATTGACAGTTGTCTTAGAGCATGACTTGTCCGTCTGGAACCCGTGTTTGTTGGAATGATGCCCTAAAAGAAAAAAAATTAAACATCCCGAAAATAATCATAACATTCAAGTAAAATGAATAAATAAATAAAAGATTAAGGTAAGTACTGTTATTTTGGCAAATACCTCATTTTCGTCTTTGTTAGTATAAGCATCAACAGACTTGGCTATATTGTTGTTAGAATCTGCAGCGTGTTTTAAATTTTGTGCTTCAGCAGAATCGATATCTATGTTCAATAATCTACACTGCTTTTCAAAATCAAGCTGTCTTTTTTGATAAAAAGATAAAGGCTCTTCTGACCCGCATAACTCTTCAAACTTATTCTGTAAAATAGGTTAGCTTCAGCGTTAAGATAGTTAGTGCAAAGCGTTTTTAAAAGCAAAAATAAGTTTTCAAGAAATAATAATATATGTTAAGTAATAGTAGTTAAAAGTAATTTACTGCTAAAGCCTGCTCCAATTTTTTTTCTAATTCAGCATTTCTTCTTTTAACTTCTTCTAGTTCGGACTGAGCAGTATCCCTTTCTTCGGCTGCTTCTAAATATTGTTTTTCTAAATGATCAGCATTCTCTTTCGCCTTCTCGACTTCCATTTTAAGACTACTCACTAATCTTTCATCATAAGCATCTGTGACAGATATAACAGTCTTATGTTGCTCTTGTTTAATGATAGCTCTTTCTCTTGCTAACTCTGCTTCTAAGTTTTGAATTCTTGTTAACAATCGCTTATTTTCTCTTTCTTGCACCTCTTTATTTCTGAAAATGTTATGGATTCCTTTTTTTAAAACATATAAGTACCTAGTTTAGTAATTCATAAAATTATCATAAAAAAATTCTTACCTTAGTTCTATGGCTAATAGTTGCTTGGTAGATTGTAGATCATCTCTAACCTTATCAATATCGTCCATTTCATCAATGTCATCTTCCTCTGCAGCTGTTGCCTAAAAAAAAAAATTTATCATTTAGAATTTAAATGCAGTTCGAGATAATAACACTTCAATTGCAAAGTCAGCATTTTACATTACCTCAGCCACCGAAACTCCTGAAGGTGAAGCGGCCAGATTCGCTTGTGACATCGACTTTTGTACTTGCTCTTCTATAGTCATCTGTCGCCTGAATTTTCTTAACCCTTCTAAATTCGGCTTACTCCTATCATTTGTTTTAACCTTTTTCAACCTGACGCCTTTATTGATTTCTTTAAGTAACTCATTATGACTGTTAGGTTTTTCTGATTCAAAAATAAACTGCCCCTTGTTTTTGACTATTTCAGATCTAGTAATAATTGGACTGGACCTGGAATATACAATACAATGGCATTTTTTAATTTGACTAGTTCATGTGAATATAACTATTGATATTTTTTTTAGCTTTTTAATATAAAATATCTGGGTCACTGAGCTTCGCTCGTTGTGTATAGCGCCATCTGTTCTTACGTAGAAAAACAAACACTCATTTTTCATTGCCTGAAAACACGGATAAAACGACGTTTTCTAAAAATAAAACCTAGCTAGATCGATTAATCTCCCCCGCATACCAAATTTCATGAAAATCGTTGGAGCCGTTTCCGAGATTCAGATTATATATATATAGAAATATACAAGAATTGCTCGTAAGATAGTAGATAGAAGTTCTAATTTTGTAATCACTGACCTATCATTACATACAACGTGTTTTAATTTTCTTCCTTCTTCGACCTCTTTCATCATGTCACTCCAATCTGGCCTTCTTCTGGGTCTGCTACGTAACTGTTCAATTTTCTTTAACTTGTTAGGGTCTACGGGTGCCTTTTTGAATTCCGGTGGTGGAGGCAGCTTCGGTGGCAATGGTGGAGGCATTGGTGGTGGTGTTGGCTTCAACAAACCTGTTGACAAATAAATTAAGTTAAATTCACTTTTCTTTTCTGTATGCAATGATAGGTATTAAACGCATGAAACCTTTCTAATCGAAATTATTTCAGAAAAAGCTACCACTGATATCCAATTTAAATTGTGAGTTCATTTAATTTAGATAAAACAAACCTCTGAACAAGTTCCCGTGAACATCATCATCCGTATCTTCCATTGTTTGAGTCATGAAACTCTTTTGTCCTTCACTTCACTGTAACTTGCTCAATAGAGCTGACAGCTTCTTTTGAAATATCAAAAGAACTGAATTGTTATACAATGTTATCTATTATGTCTTTGTTTATTTTTGAGATTTTGAGATTTTTGTGTTTTTTTAATCTAAATATTTACACAATATCATTTGTTAACAGATAATAATATTATATCTATTGCAAACTCCGTTACACTGCACTTCGCACCTAATGTGCGCATGCGCCACACACGGAACTGACTTCGACTATTTTGGATCACATACGCACCACAAACTGGCACACATGAGCTTCAATAAGCTGAGATGTATCTATGATTTATGTCTTTTTTACTAAACATGCCTAAACATCTGGTGTAATGTACCTAGTATTCACCGATTCATATCAATACTAGCTGTTCTACGTGGAGTTCCCGTGGGAATTCTGGGATAAAAGTAGCCATGTCCATATTTGTTACCCCTGACAACCTATT
This sequence comes from Zygaena filipendulae, assembly GCA_907165275.2. Classification (NCBI taxonomy): domain Eukaryota; kingdom Metazoa; phylum Arthropoda; class Insecta; order Lepidoptera; family Zygaenidae; genus Zygaena; species Zygaena filipendulae. Next base: position 4,071,769 of record OU015668.1, read on the forward strand.
TGCAAAATGTCATGACATGTCATGATCGGTTGAGTAGGTAGTTGAGGCGTAAATCGTAGGTACCTACTTAATCAAGAACAAATGAACTCACATTCGCATAATAATATTATTTAGGATCTCTAATAGGAATTTTTTTTTTTGCAAGCTCATCACTTATATTTGGTTAATGTTTGTATTAGTCTGAATAAGGTTTTAAGGGAAACGAAAATTGAAAACGTCGTTTATATCTGTATAATTTTTGTGGATTTGTTGAGAGTTGGGACAGAACAGCGTCTGTCCTCAGCTAGTAGGTAAACTAACAAATTTTGTTGTATCTACCTAGAGTTGTAATTTATAGTGCTAATAATTTATTTTGATTTGGTCGTGTTAAAACTAAGTACATTATTCACTTGAGCAAAAAGCATAAACAAACTTTTAGTTTTGCTCTTTGTATCTCAACATATCTTGTGTTAAATCTCTATTAAATAATCTCATTAACGTTCAACTGTGCTGTATGCCAAAATCGTAATTTATAGTACAAGAACTATACCTATATATTTTATTAAGTACCTAGTATATTCATAGTCGTCATAGTCAGTGGACCGACGCGACGCCGCACTTCCAATCTCACTCTAAATATAACCGGGTAGAATGTCCTAGTGTGTCAATGTTAATGACACAGAACACCACCTCAATAAATCAGAACAGTACAATGCGTCAAACTGTTTATTTCAGGTTCAGTTTCAGGTTCCTTGAGTGCCATAACATCTAGTCATCGTTAACTTGAATCATTAATTGTACGTCCTCCTATAACCGACCTTTCAGTAGGTAAGTTCAAATCTTATATACCTATGTCTTGGCCACATAATTGGTGAAGAATATGGTGATATCTATGATAATAATTGACCGTTTGTATTTAGCGCCTAGCCGGCCGCTGCCGCTAGTTACGCTCGCTTGGCTCGCGTGACTTGGTCAGCAACTAGCTACAAACTTTTTTTTTACATGGGGATTGCGTACCTCCGTATCGCAGGGGCGACGCAGTGGTTATGCCGGGCTCCGACCGGCTAAAACCCCGTGGTGCTCCTTCCCAGTCGCAAAGATGGTGGGATCACGGGAACACGTTAGTAAACTACCGCAAATCTAGCTACAAACCTAACCTAAGTCAGAATAATGCTCTTGGTGCAATATATCAGTTCATGATGTGGCCGACCATTTCATGAAATGGTGGTATCATTTCATGAACTAGCCAATTCTTAGATCATATTATGGCCACGGCATAAACAGGTACTTACAGTAGCTGCTACAATACAGAAACATCACCAAAACCACTAAGCTTGTAAACTAACTTGATGGTTATTTTTTAGAGACCGGTTACTTTTTTAAAATCCTATGATTTTTTTAACACCTCGAAAATGATTGAATGATGCGATACTCACTCCTCAAGCTTTCGTTTTTAGTCAAAGTATGTCCCTTAGGTATTTCGTTAGCCAGTGTTTTATCGATGTTATCTTTAACTCGCTCGTGAAGAGGGTCCCTCCATCTTTTCACGGGCGCATCGTCTTTGGAAGGTTGTTTCTGAATAGACGGCTTACGTGGCGGCAGCTGAAATATTGCAAATTTAAAAATTTATGAAGTAGCATAATTATACTGGTATAATGTCATAACACATAAATATACTAGGTAAGTAGGTAATATATTATTTTACAATAAATATAAATTTTAGAATTGAGATATTTACCTTTGATGGAGATTTCTCCATTGGCGTCGGTGGTTTAGTAGCCATTTTCGTTTTGTCCGCTTTCTCTTCTACTTTAGACTTCTCATCAGTCTTTGGCGGTGAGTTTTTCTCTTTGTTTGGCGTATTAGCGTTTTTGTCAATAGAACTTTTTTCATTTAAAGCATTGTTAGCTTTTGATAAGCCGTTTTTGTCGGACTTTTTATCTACGATCGTGACGGATTTTTCTTTAGCTTTATCGTCGATTGTCCTTACGCTTCTTAATGTTGGCTTCTCTGGTGTTTTCTCGGTGACGACTTCTTCCAATTTTGCTGATTTGTCAGTAGACTTTAAAGCTGATTTTGTGAATCTTGGTTTCTCGTCAGCCGATTTCGCCTTATCTGCCTGTTTTGCCGCTGACGGTTTTACCAGTTTTTCTTCTGAAGGCTCTGGTACACCATTCTCTGATTTATCTCGAACCGTTGATTGTTTCTTAAGAACAGCTGTAATTTAATAAAGAAACCAATTTTTTATTCTATATTAGCTACTCAACATTCAATGTGTAATAAAGGTTCTTTGATATCTACAAAAGGCTTAGAATTATTTAATTCCGCATTTTTGTAGCTGTAGGTACAGTATAATGAAAATAAGGCAGTCAGTGTTGATTTATTTTTAAAATACCGCTGCACTTACAAATTTAAAAAAAAAATTATATCGTGTATCTAATTCATTAACAGTCTGTCTAGATCTATTCATGATAATCTCCGACTAACTAGGTACTAAAGTAATTTTTATGCAGTTTTCACAAATAGGTAGAGCTTAGCTTGGAGCTTGGGCTTTTTAACCGCATCTTCTTTTTTATTTATTTACCTACTGCAAAAAATCAAATAGGTACATTAACAAAATATACATGACTCTTAAACCTGAAAGAGAAAAATTTATCGTCATTTAAAAGCGTTTCACGCGGGTAAACCATGGGCACCAGCTACTAGGTGGTTATATTTTAATAATAATATTAATTATATCTAGTATTTTGTTAGCTTTATTAGCAAGAAGTGATTGTTAACTGAAATAATAAAGTATTTGCTAAAAAAATAATGTACAGCAGCATGAAAAAAGCATATTCTGTTCAGTTTTAGGACAAGCAAGCTAAATTATCCTACTGCATTTTGATGGCATTTGCGTACGTAAATAAACATAGCGTACACGACGGCCAAGATGGCCGACCTTCCTATTTGCGGGTGTTTGTAATAATTTGTATAGGTAATTGTAATTGTATAATAAATTGTAATAATTTCCTATAAACATAATTTTTTTTGCGCTTGATATAAAGGACTTTTTCTTTCTATTTTTACCTTATAGCACGTGTACTTATTTCTATTCGGTAAGTTTGGAACTAGCTCAAAAGAAAATTAGAATTTCATATCTATGTATGTAGATAACTCAAATCTAATCCAATATGTAGGTATACATACTTATGTACCTATATTATAAAAATGAATCCCTATTTATCTTGGTCACTGCATCACGCGTGAACGGCTGGACCAATTTCACTAATTCTTTTTTTTTGTTGTGTTTGTTATTGTAAGGAGGAGTTCCTGCGGGACTCCCGAAACTCACGCGGGTGAATCTCCGAAACGGTCGGACTCATTTTATTGAGACTTTCACTGCTAATTAGCTGATGTTAGAAGGAGTAAATCAGAGAATAAAAGAAGATTATATTATTTATCAGACGACATTGTAATCATTGTACTTAGGTCAATTTTTGTACATTACCTATACATATTATCTGTCTATACACAACTGGCTGTGCCCCGCGGTTGCACCCGCGTGAGTTTCGGAATTCCCGCAGGAACTCCAAACTTTTTCTTATGAACCTTCTTCCACAATAACAAACACAACAAAAAAAGAATTAGCGAAGTCGGTCCGGTCTATAAGTGTACAGAAATAATAACAAGATCGATTCGATCCAAATTATAATTCCACAACCAAAACATATTTTAAAACTAGAAATAATCACCATTAAAAAGTTGTAGTAGAGAGTAATCCCAACATCTTAGTTTATTTTGTAGGAGTGCGTCCTCTCTAAAAATAACGCGATCGTTGGCGGCGGATCAGCATGAAATATCACACATATCTACCTACTTAACAACTGAAATCTCCACTGAGCCGCGTAAAAATCAGAACATGATTTAATAGGTACCAATTTAAAAGAAAATACAAACATATTTTCTTAATTATACCTAATTGGTATCTACGATTTAAGGGTTTATAGGAATCGTTTGAACATTTTATTTCCAAATTGTTAGACTGCATGACTGAGGTGAGGGGGGATCTCTGTGTAAATTATTAAAAATTATAATTAAGTATTACTACGTATTTCCCAAGCAGTAAAAATTTTAGCAGAGACTTTTGTTTCATCAGTTCTGCTGACTTCTAAGTATTATTATGCAACATGAGTAGTAAATTCAACAGAAAAGGAACTTAATCAGAAGACTCTGGGACTTTGGCCAAGCCACCAGTTATTAAATTCGGATGATTAATTAAGAAACGATCATGTAAATAATGATGATGAAAAGTTACCTTATCCGTAACTGGCTGATGGTAAATAAACAACGTAATGCGTAATATAGGCGGATAAACAATAACATTAATAGAAAATAGTTAAAATGGGTATTAACCGTTATCGACAAAATGTAGGTATGTAAACAATTATCTTCTTTGTCACGTCGTCCTAGAATGAACACTTGATTTATCAAAACACGTTATTGAAGGGCTTAAATGTATATCTATGACAGTCGAAAGCTTTTTGCGGCACTTTTTAATAAAACGTTCGGTATGTCGGCACAACGGTGTAAGCTCGCTACAAACTCCAGACTAGCGTCCGTTTTGGGAGAGTCATTTATTCAGAACTTGAAACTCCTGCCAAAGTTTCGGGAAACCGCTGACGTCATGACATAATATAGTATAATAACTAATAAATACATCAACATTCAACTCATATAGGTACCTACTAGCTGATTCGTTACTATTCGGATAGGTACTTAGGGTAGACCGGGGGCAATAGTAACACTTTTACTTTGCGGGTCTATTGTCCGAAAACTATTCCAAATTTTATGAATTCGCATAGACACTATGAAAGCTACTTTAATATTCTACTGGATTTACGCATAAAAATATCCAATATTATATTTTAACACTGTGCAAATTGGTTTTGAATAGGGTAATAGCCAATGGTACAGCTGACCCCTATCTGGGGTCAATTGTACCACAGTTTCATAATTAAATAAACGCAAAATTTATGAATTAAATTAAATCTCTTTATTTATTAGTTAAGTCAAGTCTTCATTTATTACAATCAGTCTTTAATATTAGGAATCAAAAATTACTTAAAATATGGCACATAAATCAATCTATAAAACGAAACTTGAAAAAATAACATCAACTTTGTCGCATGTAGTCGTTGCTTTAATTATTCTTATTCGTAACATCACCTTCATTCAAGGAAACATTTGAGTTATGTAGAAGCTAAGTAACACTTATAAATTGTTAAAAAATAAAAATAAACATCTTTGTATGAGGTTACAATTGACCCTTGGTACAATTGACCCCTGTTACATTTAACCCCTTTATCTTATTTCTAAAATAAATTATTATCAGTCAGATTCGCAATTTTGGCAGATATAAAATGGATCTTGAGGGGTACACTCTTCATGCGCCCACATTAGACATGATGTACATTGTACCCATGATTCGTTAGCTCGACTGGCACTATACGCCTCCATGCAGACCAGGCAAAACCATTCTTCTTCTTCATCTGTATCACCTTCATACCCAATCAGTTCGTATTTGACTCTCGCTAAGAACGGTTGCGTCAGTCTTGCTTGCGCCCTAGATAGTGCTCGAGCAAAGCGCTGACGCAGCAGCGCAGCCCGTCGCGTCGAACGTGCGTTTCTCGGTCGCCGCGATGACCCAAATTTACGTATTAAGTGAATCATAATAATTATTTGTGTTTATTATTAAGGCGAAGCTACTGCTTACAATTAATAATGGAGTCAAAAACAATAAAACTTAAAACGGAAACAGAACACCTTTTGTATAAACGCTATACGGAGGAAAAATCCTATCGCGAAAAGTTGCAAAACTTGGTTGACGACCTTAATGCTGAATTAGATGAGCTTCGGCAACAGCTGCAATCTATAAAAGATCAGCAACCAAAAATGGCATCTGAAAACATGAAAGAAAATCCCTCTAAAGCCGTTGAGTATGAGACTGACGAGGAGGAGCTCGCGAAAGAGACAGGGTGGATACGTCAGCAAAGCAGGAAGAAAAGGAAGTTTAATGCGATACTCTCACCACCCCAACAAGGAACATCCGATATTGAAAAAGTGAAGACTAAGAGAAATCCCCTTCCACCACCTATTGTGGTTGAGGACATTAAAGATTACCAAAAGTTTTACGATCTTCTCCTAACGAATTTACCTCAAGATTCTTTTAGCACAAAAGTGATGAAGGGTGATAGAGTTAAGATAAACTCTTTAAATGAAGATGCCTACAGAAGTGTATCAAAGATACTTCTGCAAAACAAGTGCAGTTCCCATACTTATGAGGATAAACAGAACCGACCCATTAGAGTAATGGTAAAAAAATTACACTTCTCTTGCGAACCTCCCAGGATTGTAGATGAACTGAAATCAAAAGGATATAAAATTCTAGAGGCCGTTAACAAACTGAGTTGGAGAACAAAGAAGCCTATGAACATGTTCATGCTCTCATTTCAAAAAGATGAAGACGTGAAAAATATTTACAGCATCAAATCCATATTAGGGTGCAAAGTTGACATTGAGCCAGTTAAAACATCCAAATTAATTCCTCAGTGCAAACGTTGCCAAGCTTATGGTCACACACAGAGATACTGTTCTAAAGAACCAAGATGCGTAAAATGCACAGGCAAGCATCTAACTATAGATTGCGAAAAGCCAACCGAAGTAAAACCGAAATGTCTTCATTGCGGCGAACCACATCCTGCAAGCTACAGAGGTTGCATAGTAGCCAAGGAACTACAAGCAGTCAAGAATCGAAAAACCAAAGAAAATAAGTCAGTGACTACAAATAATTTTAATAAAATATCCGTCACTGAACACATATCTGGCATCACTAAAAATGTTTCGTATGCTCAAGCAACTAAAGGAGCTCAACGTCAAGCTGAACCCAAGCCTTCTTCTTCAAACAACAGTTTGGATGATAAGTTAAATAAAATTCTTACTTTTATGTCATCCTTTGACGACAGATTAAAGAAATTGGAGTATATCTCCAAAACATCCACTACAAATCTCTCTTAATGATGAAGTCCCTCAAAATTATGGCATGGAATGCTAACTCAAGGCAGTCCTATCTATGGAAAAAATAGACGTGTGCCTTATATCTGAGTCACATTTTACTAAGGAATCGTTCATCCAAATTAAAGGATATAAAGTTTATCACGCGTTACATCCAAACAATACAGCTAAGGGAGGTAGTGCAGTCATAATAAAGGACAACATTTCCCATTATGAAGAAATAAAAATTGAAGAACAAGATAAACAAATTGTAGCTGTAAGTGTCAAAACAGAAAGGTTTCGACTTCGTCACCATGTGAACGTCGAGGCCGTTTCGCTCCTCTCAAACACCAGCTCCTCGACAAACACAAATATAAAACAAAGACTAAAAAGGACCAAACCTTTTGAGTTAGTGTAGTGTATAGTGATAGTGTATTTAGTGCTGTGAGTACTGTATCCAAAGAACACAAGAACAAAGTGTCTTCCCCTTAATAGAGACAATAAGAAAAGTGTTATTGGACACATTCTTAGTATAGTCTTGTTTAGAAGTTTAGGTCAAATTTAAAATACTTATTAGTCATAACTAGATTGGCTAGATTGTATTTTAATGATTTACCCACTTGGGTATATCATTTAGGAAAAAAAAAAAAAAAAAAAAAAACCTTCATACCCTTCACTACGTTTTTGTGGCCTCTTCTGTTTCGGCTCATTTTTTGTACTCTTTTTACCTTTTCCTTTGCCCTTGTTTGGTCTTTCTAAGTTAATTTTTTTCATTTTTTTGGCTCTTTTTCTTCTTTCTGCCTCTTCTGCTTCTGCTTGTATTTTGTTATTTTCTGGTGTGTCCGTGTAAATAGCAGATTGCCTTTTTTTCCTCCCACGGTTTGAAGTTTTGCGTGGAGGTGCTTTTGGAAGAGGCCTTATCGATTCAGGGCTGAAAACAGCATCCTCTTGAGCAGATGTACATGGTTGTGGAGAGTCAACTAGGCAGACAAAAATAAGTTATAAAAAAAATTATGGGGTCATTTGTACCACGGGGTCAGTTGTACCGTTACAATTGACCCCAAACGTACTGGTACAATTGTCCCCAAACAGCCATTTTTTAAAAACCCTTTAAAATGTCAGTCATTTTAAAAGCAAATACACTCGATTAACCAGAAATTAAAAGTTTGATAGCAACTTTAGCGACCAAATGCGAAAATTTGCGAAGTTTTAATCAAGAGTTTAAATAAATAATGAATTAAATCGAGGAAAAAACTTACTTTGGGTGGACGAAAACCAAAATTCCTCCGTCAACACGTCCGTAGTATAGCGCGCGCAACGCCGACTGGTGAGCAAGTCGGTACATGTCAGACGCTTGAGGTGTGCCACTCACACATGCATACGTAACATAGTGTACGAAATATAGCCAATGTTACTATTGCCCCCTGTTACTATTGCCCCCGGTCTACCCTAAGTATATGCTAGCATTTACAAAATGCCAAAATTTGAAGAAACGACACTTAATTTCCTTTTATATTAATGCAAATTGCCGGTAATGCCGCCTGCGTTCATGCATGCACCGCATAGGTACGTTTACCTTCCTGACAAATTTAATCTTTATAGTCTGTATATCAATAATCTCCAAACATTGATATATGAGTAAATTTTTTGACGATAAACCCAAATTCTCAGTTCCATACAAAATATCTTATGTCTTTTAAATAATTATTATTGTCACAACTGTAGGTATCTATACTAATCGAGAAGAACTTCCCAACCCCCGGACAACAAGCAATCAGAGTTTCATCGCAATCGGACGAATGGTATATTGGCGCATAGAGATAAAAAACATACAAAGATAGGTTCACTCGAGGTTTTTTTCACATAATATTTCAATTTTGTGGGTCTTTTTTTGAGGACATCTTTGCATCGCTGATTGTTGGGTAGGTATTTAATATTTCAATATATCCAGGTAAAATGGCTGCACAAATAGACAGACAAAAACAGCAAGATTAACAGGGTTCCAAAACTTTTAAATAGGTACATTTGAAAATTGGGGTCAGATTGCGCAGAATTTTTATAATAAAATACTTATAAAAGGTCTATAATAATGATGCTTTACGATTTAAAATATAATTTATAGTACCTATGTCTATAGGTAGATACTCTATATTTCAGAAGCTTTTAGTAGTAGGTAAGTACGTAGGCATAGACTCAGACGAGATATTAATTCAATAAAGAAGTTTAAAAATATTGAACCTGAAAATAATATCTTTTCCTTATTTTTTAATAAGTAGGTACATTTACACACCATATCTTGAAAACTACTAAACCGATTTTGATAAAACTTAAACTGTTCCATAAATCAAAAATATAATAATAATCCTAATAATCCTATAAAAAATAGGCTATTGAACTGTTGCAAACCGACTTGTATATTTATATTAAAAACCCTCTCCCCATTGCAACCACACGACCTATTTATATGAAGGCTGAAGCCGATGATCTAACATCACAAAATTAAAACTCGAGCTACGAATAAATCAAACAATACCACAACAAATGCTAGTGAAGGCCCTTGTGTCTTTTTTACGAATACAACAGACAAACGTTTTTTTTAACATTTTCTTAACTTTATTCTACATTAAAAAGTAAGTATGTCTTTTTTAATGTAAATTCAATAAATTCAAGTTACTATTCCCAGCAGTTTGGTCTGAACGTTGTCGATGTCTCGATGAATCAATAAGTCCCTCAGTTAGGAAATGAATACATACATTTATATTATTATTTTTATTATTATTATTACATGCGTGTACGAGTAACAAGTTAGATAATTGTTTAGGTCGAAGTGGACAGCTAAAATAATAAAAAAGTTCCTCGAACTACTCGGTCTAGAGTCTACTTACGCTTCAATGGTTTCGATGCGGGTGGGTCAGCATTCTCCTGGGTGGATGTCTTTGTGGTGCTCTCCACGGGCTTCAGTTTTCTTTGGGTCCACGGCGGCGGGGCTTCGGTGTCCTTCTCCTTCACCCACGGAGGCCTGAACGTCTCCCGCTTGGGAGTCGAGTCCTTGCTCACGTTGCCGATCGGCATCGTCGACTTCTGCGGTCCAAACGTTTTTTCATGTAATGGTGTGTTTTGTGTGGTTATAAATATATAGGTAACTATTTATTATTATTGTGTAAAATATTGTGTAGATAATATCTATAAAATCATATTATAAATATACTTAATATATATTATTACTATTTTAATCATGATTATTCAAATTAAGACAGATTTTTTTTTTTTTTTATTTGTGTAAAGATCTTTGTTTGATGTAGATCTAGATGGCAAGAGAGTTGTTATCCTTACTATTACAAAACAAATGCGATAGTGAGTTTGTTTGTTTGTTTGTTGTATACGCTTTCACGGCTTAGCGGCTCAACCGATCACCATGAAATTTCATACACTTTATCAGCTAAAAGACGATTCACGCGGGTTAAACCGCGGGCACCGGCTAATTTATAATATATAAAATCTTTATGTAGGTATATACAGCTGTTTTTTTTTGGCAACAAACAGTTTTGATTTGACTTCTAATTTTTGCTTGACTTTCAGTATAATCACCTATATTGTACCACTACCAATGTTACGGTGTAGGTATGCTTTGTTGGTCGTTCTTTTGAATAAATAAATAAATATTAGGAACTCCCTTTCCAGTTTTTTCTTTAGTAGAACATCTACTGAATCAAAACATACTAATACACACATTATATAAGTTTATATGTACTTATTGCAGTTTTACACACGTTATTTCAATATTGGGTTGAAAAGCATGCTTTTTCCTCAGGGATACCGTAGTTTCCTACCAATGAAAGGTTTGGGTATACCAACGGTTCAATATAGTTCCTGAGATTGTCCCCTACATCCAATCTTTTCTTTTGTAAAGTTATACACCTATAGATAAAAATTTGTTCAGTATCTACTTATACTAAATAAAACACTATAATGATTATTTTGAAATTTGTAATCGTAATAAATGATACCTAGATATTAGAAGAATCTAATATTGGAGAAATAGTCATTGTTTTATATAACCTTATAGAATACAGTGATCAAATATTAAAGACCAATTTTTCCCCTACTAAGAAAACGAATGATTGATAAAATTAAAGAAAAAAAAGAACTACGTGTATTAATGTGAGTTCTGAAACACCGTCCATTCATTAAACAAAAATTATATTTAGCTCAGCCGTCACCTTCACTGGACCAATGTTATTTGCTCATTTACTCATAACGTTTTTTATTATACGTAAACATATATTATGCTTTATATATGTATATACAACATAAGTTCAATAGTAATCATCTTATCGTTAGAATATCCGCTAATAGTCATAAACATAAAAAAATATTAACATACGTTAGTTTCACACAAATTCAAAATTGGGTCGACCGATTTGAATATTATTTTTTTGTTTTATTTGTAATTATCAGGTATGTAATGAAAAAAATCAAGAGTTCTTACGGGAACTGCGAAATCGTCGCTGCGCCGGTGAAACCGCGGGCTAGTATGTTAATAATATACGGCAATTACCCTTTTTAATATCTTTTCTGTAGTTACCTGTGTATTGTATGTATTATCTATATATTCGTGCCCATTTATTTTTTATTTGAGTAGGTAATGAAGAAAATTAAGTGTTCTTGCGGGAATTGCGAAACTGTCGCGGGTGAAACCGCGGGCACAGCTAGTATGTTAATAATATACGGTAATAACCTTTTTTAAATGTAATTTCTGTAGTTGTATGTATTATATTATATTCGTGCCCATTTATTTTTTATTTGAGCTGGTCATCATCAGATAAGTACCTTATCCGGTGACAAAGCAGTAAATTTTGTACTTCATGTCAAGTAACAAATATCTCCAGTATTTATTAAAAACTACATATTTTAATTTTCCAATAGCGTAATAATATTCAATGGTACCTATCTATTAGTGCAGATAAGGACGTAAGAGAGCTTTTTTAGTATTTAGGCTTTTTTAAATTACCTACTTGCTTATAATTAATAATTGTGAATTACTGGATTCAAAATACAAAAAATATATAAGTAAAACAATAAAACAAACATACTATAGTGATTAAAATGTGTTAAGAATAATAATGACTTTATTATTGTTGATTGGTTTAATTATTATTTCAAGTTTAGATAATAATGAAATAAAATCTCCATTAGTTTATTGGAGATTCAATTATTAAATGACTCTGTATACATTTTGTTATAGATGGACGTAGGTATACCTACTTTTATCGCTACGACTATTTATTGACGACCCGATTGGCGCAGAGGTCACCATGCCTACCCGCTAATCAAGGGGTTCCGGGTTCGATTCCCGGTGGGGGTGGACTTTGTGTGATGAACACAGGGTTCCATTTTCCAGTCTGGGTGTGTTTATATATCTATAGTACCTATAATATATAAGTAATTCTATGTAGTATATACCACGTTTGCTTGGTTTCCACGACACAAGCTAATAATAGCTTACTGTGGGATCAAGTAGATCTGTGTGTTGTGATGTGGATTATTATTATTATTATTATTATTATTATAATACTTAGATATCTACCTATACGTGTTGAGATAATGCGCCAAGAAGTGTAACGGTGGTTTGGGTGTGTATTTTTAATAACTAAAACGGTTCACACACTTATTCGAGCACACCAAACCAAACACAACACTGGAATCAACTGATCATTATTGCAAGTTCGTAAGAATTTGCTGGAATTCAGGAGTCAAGTACTCGCAATGCTTGAGCAAAGACGCGACTGTCGGCGCGTCCAGACCGAAACTAGCGACGCGGAATTTCATCTCTGAACATTCCTCTGGAACTTATAAATAGGAGCGTCACGACGGTATACACCGCATGAAAAAATAGATGGATGTAGCGAAGAAATTTTCATTGTACTGCAGTGATTTTTCGCTCATTGTCATTACGCTATAAACAAAAAAAGATCAGAGAAAAAACGATTAGCAATTAACTTTAATATAAATGCAAATGTAAGTTTGTTTGTTTGTATGTTTGTTTTTTTACGCTTTCACGTCTTAACTACTCAACCGATCATCATGAAATTTTGCATACGCGCGTCAGAAAAGGAGAAAAGGTACTTTTTATCGCGGAATTTCCACGGTAACTCCGAAATCAACGCGGGTGAACCGTGAGAAACAGCTAGTTTTATTATAAAAAAAAATCAACCGGTGAAATATTTAACACTAGCTGATGGCCGTGATTTGAATAAGTATATCAGTGTACATTAACATTATTCTTTAATACAGAAAAACAAACAATAGCTAGAAAAAATCTTAAAATTGAAAGAACGTGAACCTTAACTGTTGTACCAATAATGAAAGGAATGTCACGAATCAACGAAAGAAATGTTGTTTCATGACATACGAGTAAGCCACATATTATATTAGGTACCTTACCTTACCTTAAAAGCTACATATTCTACCTTAAAGCCAAGTCTCATTTCATTTCGTCCATTCAGCAATTTTGAAATGTACAATAAACAACTGATATCATACGAAATCGAGGGAACTCTTCTAATAAGTATTATAGGTACACTTATAGAGATTTGGGTATTTTTTATAGTAGTTCGTTCATTTGGAGAAGCGGAACTGATGACGAAGACCACAGATGCTCATCGGTACTACTCAGTAATACGTATTTCAAGGGTTCTGATTCGATTACTTTCATATGGTTTCTAAATAATTTATGCTGGTCACAATGCAAATGGCAAAGTGGAACTGATGGTACAGTACCAGGAGACCTCCTCATCAATGAATGTCCCTGCATCGGGAAAAGCATTATTTTGTAAAAATTTATGAATGAGCAGTTGACATTAGGCTATTGTAATGTAGATAAATTAAGAACCGACTCACTTTAAGCGCGAAATAAATAATATTTAAACAAAAAAAATATAAACAACATCCCAAAACAGAAAAATCCTGTTATAAATAAAAAAAATTAAATACTGATTTAATCCAAAAGACAACAACCTCTGATCGGTTTGAAGTCGGTGGCAAGTCGCTCCCGTCCACTCCCGCCACATTGCAAGTGCAAGTGTGAGCATGAGCGTGTGTCGAGCCCGTCGTGAGCAAAACAACCCATGTGGGCAGACCGATCAAGCACAGACCAATTATATAAAATTACGTGTATTTTTGTCTTTTGGATTAAATCGGTCTTTAGCTATTTTTAGCGAATTTTTCTGTTTTCGGAAGTCGGTTTTATTTAAGTCTAATCTATGTCCAGTTTAGTGTTTTATACAGATATACCTAGGCTGGTACTTCACATGACGTCTTATCTGAACTTTAACGAACATGAAATGAATCTACACTAATATTATGTTTGTATCTAAGTTTGTGAGTTGCTTTGGATAAAATTGAAAGAAACTAAAAATAAAATGTATCATAAAAAAGTTACGTAGTTATTAATGTAGAGAAACAGATAAATAGGGAAAAAGCGACGCTGAAACATAATGTCTGGTCATGCATATAGGTAGCTACATGTATAAAACGGCTGGGAATAATCCAAATAAAATTATATGTCCAGCGGCGTCAGTAGGTGTAGTATCTATTTCGGAAGCTTCGCGCCTCGCCTTGCGGGTGCTCTTGTGCTCTACACAGTGGAGCGTATACTGCTAGAATAAGTTAAATAATGACTAACTGGAAACTATTAAATTAATTAGATAGTAGCCGCTACATCAACTTATATTCAAATTTCACTTTCTTTCTTTCGACTCGTTGAGAGCGACGGAAGTGACGCGCATGAACTCAACGGAAGTGACGCACATGATTTGGCAACTAGTGCAAAACTTTTTTTTTCACGTCAAGGCAGTATAGGTAATTTCTTACGTTGGTAGTGCGTACCTATTTTAAGTAAACTAAAATAAGTTTTTTTTTTGTAGTACCTAATACCTTCAAGCGATTTTTCGTCAACAAGAAAATATATGTTTTTAAAAGAAGAACAAAAATGATAATCCTCTCTGTTTTCGTGTGCGGTTGGAGACTCGGAAAGTCACGTGTCTGTTCAGGTAATGTTGCATTCGCTATACTGAGCATTTCTTGAACTGAAAGGCACAAATACCTATATCGATCCTAAAGGAACTCAATACCGTTAAAAACCACACTGTCCATTGTCTGCATGTAGCGACTTCTCCAACACTTTGAATATGTATAGTCAGACATGTGCTAAATAACCTTGAGAAGTTCACTGTCTTGGCCATGTGAATGGGACTAGAAAATTCGTGGTAGAGATCATTTAGAACGATTTGACGGAGAAAGTCACCAGCAAAACCATTTATGCCTTCATCCTTCAAGTTAAGCACTGGGCAACCTGGCAAAAACTCGTTCACTGTGCTCACGAACGCTCAACGAGGAAGTATCTAGGTTACACTAGGATAATAATATAATAATAATAATAATATAGAACATTTTTCCCAGTCACAATGACAAAGTAAATCTTCTTCCACAGAGTTTAAAAAAGTGATTAATCTAGTACAAGTATTTTGAATGTAGAAAAACTAAAGTTCGGAGAGCGGAATCCGTGCTAGGATATCCCGTGTTACGGACTCCTAGTACAGTGGGTCTCATAGACAAGTATACCACCTTATATTGTAAAACGTCTGTATGACGTTAAGTTGCCGTTTTTGCAGCTCCTATATTCTTTTTTAGTTTGTAGGTAATTAGAATTTGGAGCTTGGAACTGAAAAAACGGCAACTTATAACGTCATACAGACGTTTTACAAACAGTATAAATTTTACAAGGTGGTATACTTGTCTATGTGGCCCACTGTACATTAATAAAATAATAATACCTAGGTACATTAATAACATTTCTAGTAACTTGGACCGAATAAAACAAAGGAGACGAACGTTTGTCTTCTAGACATTGAGTTACTTATACAGTCTACACCACATCGCGCGCCTTTCTTCCGGTTACCGCCCCAGCGCTTACGCAAGATGCCAGCTTAGAATAAGGCACGACACACCTCGAATGATCACATAGATCAATGGAGCGAGAACAATGTTATATCTCTAGCTAGTTAATAAATGTTTGATACATAGGTAAGCCTTTCAGCTATACAAGAATCTTATCTTATAAATACAATATGGGCACTTCCTCTGTTACAATATAAGCAATAATATATTAGTCTGTAATTTTATAAAGAGTATGATATGTTAGATTAATTTTGGTTTTAGGGTGAGTAGATACGGACGGATACCACCTTCTATCTTGCGATCTAAGAATCCAATTATGATCATAAAATATTAATGTTATTCATCAATTAAGAACTTGCCCTATATTCAAAATTATACCCCAACATCCATTCCGTTAAGCTCTTAGCTCTTATGGAACAAAATTTAATTTTAATAATTAAACATGTGTCGTATATACCCACCTAGGTGTCAGTCTTATTAGGGTCATCAAAAAATTAGCTTTACAGTCGTCCGCTGCTATAGGCAAAAGTCTTCCCTGAACATCTCATAGAACTAAATCTTGCGATAAACTGCTTCCTAAGACCGTCACCATATCATCTGTCCATCTTGTCCGAATCTTCCAGCCAGGATCGCCTCTAGACTACACTAGAGAGTTTCTTTATTTTTATATCCTAATGGCATTCGTTTCTACGAGTATTGTGCTCCACCCAATATATCTTTACGTCAACGTAAGCTTCGGTTACCTATATCAATTTTCTCAGGGAATTCTTCATTTTTCTATTTTTTGAGTAAGCTCTTAAAACTCTATACATTTCATCCATTACCTTTTAATGATATTGAGAATTCTGATGAGGCTATTACCTTATGACGCATACTTATTTCTCAATTTTTAGGGACCTTTGTAAGCAATTGTTTTTAATTACATAATGACGTAATGACTAATCTAACGCTATTGAGATCAAAGGTTACGCAGATACAATATATAACAATTATAATAATATCTATGTTTTTGTCAACAAAAAATCAATCAATCAATGTAGGTATTATTCATTTCAATTAGGTATAACTTTTCCCGTCATGATTTGAAAATGATGAATGATTGTTCCAAGAAACGAATCGAATGAGTATCTCAATGTATCAATGCGCAGCGCTTCGGGAAAGTACCGATCGAATATAATGTGTAAACCAGTATCATGTGTAAGTGGACAGTCGTATACGATCAAACTGGTCAGCTGTTATTTTAATGTACCTATAATTTGTTTAAAAGATAACGTCAAGCTATAAATTATGGATGTAGAAACATAACGCGTTCAGTGAATTACTACTGAAGTTTGAAACCATGGTATTCAGTAGACACATTAGTTTTTCTCTAATATTATTGTTGGAACTATTATGTTACCCTTTCGTGCAAGGATTCCCAAAAGTGACCAATGGCAAGTGTTTTTTTTATTTTTATTGATATAGGGTTCATGGAAAATAGGACTAGGTTACTAAAGAAAAAAATGTTATGAATTTGTCATGTTTTTTAATAGCTATATAAAAGTCATTACTTACTTATTTAAAGCTGTAAACCTATTAGAACTCTATGCTATTTCAATATCCCTCCTCACGTTCATTACTCTCTTATGAAATGTATTTTCCAAAAACCGTTTTTAATTGCTTGCCTGCATTATGAAACGAAACCTAATGCAAAACTTCAAACTAGCTCCATCGTTTGGGCAGTGCATAGATAATTTAATTTAGGACGCGTATAAAAAAATGTCTCACAAATTTCAAGCTGCGGGAATCGAATCTGAGACCTCGGGCGGTCGTTATTTGTTTTTGTCTGAGAAATACCAACTTGAATTTTCGCAGACGACAACCATTTGTTTCCATTCTTTTCGCGGGACGAATGGGGCGCGGCCGTGTCATCTGACAATAGGCCCCTGAACACGCCGGTGCCCTACGTGGTTATACACCACACAGCCGTGCCCGGCGCTTGCTACACCACGCGGCAGTGTCAGACCTCCATGAGGTCCATGCAAAACTACCACCAGACTCTGGGATGGGGTGATATTGGATACAAGTGAGTTATTTCCTTTAAAAATTTTGTTTGTGACGACAACACATTCATTATTTAAGTTTCTTACAGATTCGTGGTTAAGTAGAAAATACTTTGGGCGACCACGGAATCCCTACTGTAATATTACAAGCGAAAGTAACTCTGTCTGTCTGTCTAATACGCTTTCACGCTTTAAGGGCTTAACCGATCATGAAACTATGAAATTTTGAATGGACGTTATCAGAGGTACAGAGAAGAACATAGGGTGTTTTTAATCCTGGAATTCCCGCGGGAACTCCGAAATTTACGCGGGTGAAACTTCATGAAATTTTGCGTACCTACTACACGTTGGCAGGGTAACATAAAAAAGATATAGGATACTTTTATTCTGGGACTCCCGCGGGAACTCCGAAATTAACGCGAGTGAAACCACGGAAAACTGCTATTATTTAATAATGGAGGTAAGGGGCAGGGTGGAATATGCTGATTGTATGGAAATATATTATGCATTTGATACTAACACGAGGTTGGTAACATATTTTTGTGATGAACACTTGTGTCGTGGGCCGTGGTGTTTACTGTTTAGTACCTAAACATAAATGAGCATAGACCTATCATATTTACTGAAAAGAAAAGTATATAGTATCTACCCATAAAATGATACTGCTTAGTTTGGGACCAATTTACTCTATTTTACGTATTCTACTATCGATTTATTTTTAGATGAAATGAAATAACCTGAAAGGTATTTATCCTTACTAATATTATAAATGTGAAAGTGATTTTGTTTTTTTTTTACGGCACGGGAAGTCATCGCATCGGCACCTGTGCGCCCAGCCAAACTGACATAATACAATTCAAATAATTTATAGCATCATAAGTTTTTAAAAACTAAATTATAATTACAATTAACAAATTATACCTTTTTATTTAATTAATTGCTTATTGATTAATCGTTAACGCATAGAAAACAAAGAATAAAAAAAAAACTAAACTTAGTCAGCCAATCAAAATTCTAGCTTTCACGTAGTCACTCAAAACTAGAGTTTGTAAAATATCATTTTGGCTAGGGGGGCAGGTAGGTATTATTTTATAGCGAGTGGCGCTATTTTCTTCAATTCAAGGGGTATTATTTCGCCAGTTTCTGTGTGGGCAGCGAGGGCGGCGCCTACGAGGGCCGGGGGTGGCGTGTGGTCGGCATCCACGCGATGAGCGCCAACAACTACAGCGTCGGGATCTGTCTGATTGGCGACTGGAGAGGTATACCTACCTTCTACCCACTATATCCACTCTTCATAATCCTTATTATTGTCTATAAATGCGAATGTGGGTTTATTTGTTTGTTTGTTACGCCGCGCTTTCACGCCTCACGCCAAAGGATCATCACAAAATTTGTCAGGGGTATAGAGAAGGACAGGGTAGGTACGTACTATTTTGCCGGAATTCCCCCGGGACTGGGCTGGTACTTATAATTATAAATGAGATGGTAGCTAACCTGTTTTTAATGACTTTGCATGCAGCCTGTTACCTTTGCTCGCCTTAACTACTCAACCGATCATCACAAAAACAAATTTTTAACAAAAAAATTAAAACCGACTTCCAAAAACACAAAACTAAAAAGCCAAAAATAAAAAGCTAAAAATAAAAAAATACCGATTTAATTTAAAAGAAAAAAACAGATGTAATATTATTATTAGTTTGTGCTACCACTGATCGGTTTGAATTCGGTGACAAGCCCGCTGGTGTCTGCCCATTTGGGTTGTTCTGCTCACGATGAGCTGGTGGCGGGAGTCGACTTAGCCCATCTACCCCCTCCTTATTGAATTGAAGGGCCATTCGGGGACCGTATTTTTGAATCGTTCGAATTACTTTCGCACACGGAATAGCGCATCCACATGCGAATGTTCATACATTTTTAAAGCATTCACATGCGAATCTTGCAATTCTGTGTTCGAAAAGTTATTCGTACGATTAAAAAATACGGCCCCAGCATTAGATTTTTGTTTCAAATATCTAAAAACTTAAACTAAACTTAAACTTTCAAAAACTTAAAAATTCCACCTGGAATAAGCATGACCCTTGTAAATAATTATAATCTAATATATATAAATCACGTGTCACGTTGTTTGTCCGCGATGGACTCCGAAACTGCTGAACGGATTTTGATAAAATTTTGTAACCATTTATAAAATGATCCAACTTAAAAGATAGGATAGTTTTTATCCCGGAATTCCCTCGGGAACTGAAGGACATAGAGTACTTTTTTCCCCGCAACCTCCGCGGGAACTCCGAAATTACCGCGGATGAAATCGCGGGGGACAGCTAGTAATAATAATATAATCGTCCTCGTGTGCATTAATTGTTAAATATATAAATAAAATAAATAACGGTAGATAATAAATAATAATTGCTGTTGACGTAAATATTCATGAAAAATAACTCGTGAAATTTAAGGGCACTAGTTTTAGACGCACTGACGATCACGGGTCGTTCAACGCAATACAGTGTTCAACATAGCTCACTTGTTTTTTTATTCCTACAGTTGAAACGCCACCGTCCGAACAACTAAAGACGACGCAGCTTTTAATTGAAGAAGGTCTACAGTTAGGCGTCATCAGTCCTACGTACAAGCTGATAGGGCACAATCAAGCCACGCCCACCGAGTGCCCGGGGCAGGCCCTACAGGACGCCATCAGCAAATGGCCTCATTACTCCTCAGACCATTTCCAAATACCCAAAACGGCTTTTAAGAATTAATCAAGCTGTCGTTTTTTTATTCACCTATCAGATTGGTGTTATTTTTTGTAAATAAACTTGTAGGGAATAAAGTTACGTATAAGTACTTATTAATCTATTTACATACACAAAAATTATGTTTCACGATTTTTGAGGATATTCTTGTCAAACAAAGTTCATAGATACAAACTTCGCGATCTATAAATTCTACAATGGTAAAATGTTCTTTGACCTCACATTTTCCCATTTTACTGGAGTTTTTTGAAAACGTACCTAAACATTTATCTCGGAAACTAATTGTTAGGTTATTACTAAAATTGATAATTTCTACCTAGATTCGTAGTTTCGAACCCGCTACACATGGCGCGTAACATTCAAGCATGGTGTAGCTGAAGACGAAGCCAGTCGCCGGCGCCAGTCCTCAGACAAGCCTGCGCTGGCTTGGCCCATGTTGTTTAAAAAGTTTAAATGAGGCCAATGGATTTATTTCATTCCTCGATTATTTTTGCGGTGTAACACGTTTTACTCTACTACTCGACGCGCGTCTACACGCGACCTCACGCTGGCGCGGGGATAGCGGGGCACGCAGACGGAGGTCACTGGCTTGAAAAATAAGCCGGCGGCAGCGCCCTATTCCCGAAAGTGCTGGCAGCCAGCACTGACTTATCTTAAAAAACTGTATAAACGAGGCCAATTACAAGCCAGCGCTGGCTGCTAAGTGCCAGTGAAACTGGCTTCGTCTAAACCTTGCTTAACGGTGGAAGGGTCTATTGAGCGAATCACATGCAGCTTTTTCAGTTCATCTTTTGACTTTTTCACTCCACATCCGTATAAAATAGTCATAAAGCCGATTGGACGGAACTTTTCAAAGAAAGAAAAACGTACTCAAGGTTTTTCTAGTTCAACCCCTTTATAAAGGGCATAACCGCAGTGAAAGTAAGTAAAGTAGATATATAATTGTTTATCAGATTATAATTAAGTATACAATCAACAACATTTTATCTTAATTACTATAGTTACAAAGGATATTTATCTATAAACTACAAGTGATAAATCTAATCAGGAGCACAGATTTTATTGCGTAGGTCTGAGAGATAAGAAAATATGACCGGTTGGTCATGATCGATTTGCATTTTATTGACTATAAGTTTGATAGTCCGATAACAAAAGGGGATTTTTTTGACGTATTTACGTCGCGTCGTACATTACGTGACGTAGTTAAGAACGATTATACCTATATAGTATATATTAAGTACATAAAAATTAAACCCTTATTCCCCTTGGTCACGGCATCACGCGTGACGGCTGGACCAATCACCATTAGTTTTGCATATACCTATGTTGTCAAGGGTAGGTACAGAGAAGTACATAGTATATAGGGTACTTTTATCCCGGAATTCCCGCGGGAAGTAAAAGTGGAAACCGAATATATTAGTAAATAGTAACTACCTATGTATTACGTAATAGTGGAGACTTCGTTGGTTAATGTAATATAATTGTTTTCATAATGTATAAGTACTCCAAAACTGCCGCGGGTGACAGCTTTCATACAAATCGTTGTTATTAAAGACTCAATATTGCTCATTTGATTGTAAATACGCAGTAATACGCACTTACCTACATATAAAAGAAAACGATGTTCGTCATCGTATCAATAAACAATCATTTGTCATAGTTTCGAATGCAGTGATGTTATTACGAAAAAAAACTGGATTTAACTTTTTTATAAAGGTAAGTATATAGTAGATGGTATTTTAGAATCACAATTCAGGGAATTGAATCAACGTTGCACCAGTTGCTGCGGCAGTTTCACTATTTTCACTAGTTACACTACTAGACGGGTAGGTACAAGGAGGCGTTCTGCCGGGGGGCTGCGGAGCATGCGAGAGCGATTCCCGTGGCCTCGACGCTAGGCGCTGAGAAGGAACACCCCAAGGTTTTTAGTGGGTAGATCGCCCTTGTCAGGGCGGAGTCCCATCATAACCATCGTCCACCCCAGAGCAGTGGTATGCATAAAGCATTTTCCCAGGGTCAAAAAAAAAAAAGGTACAAGGAGGCGTTCTGCAGAGCATGCGAGAGCGATTCCCGTGGCCCCGGCAACAGGCGCGGAGGCGGTGAACTTTTACTGTGCATAAGGTCGCCCCTTTTCAGGGCGGAGTCCCACAAAACCATCGCTCGCCCCAGGGCGGTGGTATGCATAAAGCATTTTCACTGGGTCAAAAAAAGGTACAAGGAAGCGTATATTGTAAACACAAGTGTCTGTTCCATGCTTGACCTTTCATTTGTTTAAAAGTAACCACTTAAAGCTTTTGAAGCGCAAAAAATATAAAAAAAAATTACTCACTCTATTTCTGCACAGCTGTCACGGGCGTAATAGCTACATATATAGGTACTTAATCTAGCTGTTCCCCGCGGTTTCATTTTAGAGTTCCCGCAGGAATTCCGGGATAGGAAGTAAGTACCTTAGTACAAGTCCTTTTCTGTATCCCTGACTGCATATGCAAAATTTCATGATTAAGTATCGGTTTCGTAAATAAGATGTGAAAGCGTAACAAACAAACATTGACATTTGCATAAATATAGTTTTGGTTCTGATGGCAGTTTAATGTGATTTCGTTTTTAGTGCAGTGGTCAACCGTCAACGATATTAATTATAATCACTAACTTGTAGCAGTGGTTTTTAAGCTTGTTATAAAAGATTTTAACTGGTTTTATAATCATAACTTGGAATTACCACCGACATTCAAAACGTATCAATTTTAAAAAAAACAAAGATGTTTGTTTTTTTTTTGTGTAGGTAGGTACTTACCTACTTTATTTACCTGTCCGCTCTCTATACCTCTTCACCATTCCATCATGGAGGCACGTGCTAATCTCATGTCACGTGTCACTTTCGTGCGGTACGTTTTTCTTTTTTTTATAAATTGGATAAAAAATTATACGTTGTCGTCGCTAGTTTTGTTGTAGATAATGCCTTTTGCGCGTTTAACGACGCTCATAAGTCATAACATAGGTAGGCTATTATCCCACCAAAAACATTTTCATGTAAAATGTTGTCAAGACGAGACCATATGACTCGCACTGTCAAAAAGTCATCAGATCTTATGTAGAGCCAAGCTTCTAACTCTACACGCCCTAACTTTACTAGGTCTAACTTCATATAAACTAGTCAAAATATGTGGCTTGAATTTTTCGCTACATTCACATGGATGAAATATGTTCCACTGTTCATTACTTGTCTGATATTCAATAGTTCTTGTAGTAACGTAGAGAGAGAGAGAGTAACGTAGAGTTTGTGAAGTTAGACCTTGTAAAGTTAGGGCGTGTAGAGTTAGAAGCTTGGCTCTAGGTATATGAGATCTGCGGAGCTAGGGTGCGCAACACGATAAAATTTTATCGAGCCATTTTACCGATTCTCATCGACATAATACATCGTTTTGTCTACCAGTGGTAAAAAATGTTTAACCAAATCTAGTCTTAACTCAATACCCCACTACTGCACTTTTTTGCTTGGCCGCCCACAAATATTTGTCGTGTCGACAATTTTATCTTTCGTTCGATAAACATATCATGTTGCGCATCCTAGATCCGCAGATAACTTTTTGACAGTGCAAGTCATATGGTCTTGGCAACATTTCACATGAAAATGTTTTTGATGGGATTTAATTTCTTTTCGAAATTGAGGAAGTTTGAGAATGGCAATAAAGTTGTTGTTAATAAAAAAAATAAGAAGGGAGAAAACACTTCTCTATGACTTTGCTATCTCTTCCCTCTGCTCTCTCTGCCCTGTACGTGCTGATTGTAATTCGTATACTTACTGGTAAATCTGATAATCTGAGAAGAGAATTAAGGTTATCTAATATCCACTGTGCATTTAATTCAAAACCTGCAAACAACCATACCTTTCACAGGAAGTCTTATACAAACTTCCATCCCCTAGTTTATGGGGTTGGAGGATAAAAGTTTCAAGTTTTATAATTTTTTTTGTTGTTTGTGTACTAATACTAGCTTATATACCAAATTTCAACTTTCTAGGACATTAGGAAATACCCTAAAAATTTCGATAATCATCAGTGAGTCAGTGACGAAATCAGAGTTTTTTAGCTACCAATAAAATCTAAAGTATAAGAGCTATACAATCAAAACTTGATATGTTTAATAAGTCTATTATCGGCAACATATCCCAAGAATTTTGTTTATCTGATATAATCTAAACTCAAGTTATAAGGGTTCAAAAAAACAACGAAGCACTTCGAGAAAAGTAGGGTAGCGCCCTTGCACTTCGCTTGACTCGTCTTGGCGGGGGCACTACCGTGCCCCCAGATAAGTTACAAGCTGAAAAAAACACAAATTAAGTCTATCGTAATCGAGTTTCGGCTTAAACAAAATCAAATCTCCAAGTTTTAGTTTTTTATAACGTCTGAAGTTTTTTGTATTTTTTATATACTTGTCGTAGGTAATTACTGTTTACATGAATCTTCTCTTTGACTTTTTTCTCTTTCTCTTCTCAACAAATTTCCTGGTTAATAAACCAGGAAATTGAAAAAATGGAAAAACCAAATATGGTTTTTCCATTCTTTCTCTCTATTTTCTTATTTCTCGTTACTTTTTCTTCAACAGATTGACTGGCCACCATCTTACAGTTGGATCGAATATGTAGAATGTCTTCAAAATCAATGTGAGTGGATAGATACTACTACCTCAGATTTCAAGGCATCCGATTTACGGTGTTTTAATCCTTATATATATATGTATGTTCCGATAAGAATCTACCAAATCAGGGAAGGCTGAAGATGTAAAAGTGGAGATTTTTCGTAAATAACCAACAGGACATACTTACTACTACTAATACCATATTTATTTACGTTCCGCCCATCTCTGCTTCGGTGTGCTGATGATTCAGTTGTGGAATTTGAGTACTTTACTGCATAATTTCATCATTCATCAATTCATATGTAACAAGCATTGACATCCATTTAAGAGTAGATACTTATGGTGAGTAAGTACATTGCCTGTCTAATATCAGATTTCACACCTTTTGTGTGATCCCAGCATCATGTTGATATACTAAGGTACCTAGTTAGGTACCTAAATTATTCAGACAGTATGGGGGAATTACCTCGGCCAGGACAAAACTATATATAAGTAAACGTGAATGTGAAAAACAAATTCATATAGTATGGTGGCTAACACAACGGTGACCAAGACTGACACTACTTGTAGTTGCACGCGTTCATTCAAACTACACAATACAACTTCGAATTTTCGTTCATAACTATGTATATTCGCCTTCAAAAAATATTGTAAGTTGTTTTCTTTTCCATTCTTTTTGATTCAAATTTAAAACCAGTTCAAAACAGCCTTCACAATACGAAAGGTTTATGGATTTTATGTCATAATAGATAACATTTGTTGATTAGAAGCTGATAGCATATCTAGCTGATAGTATTTACAATATATATTCTACTAAGTTATATAATTTAATCTTAATTGATTTTTTTGTAAATATGAAATTATTTAAATTTATATGAATAAATTACTCCGGTTATTATGATCAGAGTTTTTTTACACAGTGCATAAACATAATTACAGATTAATCATTCGCTGCAGGTAAGAAACATCGTGTAAACTCTAGCATATAGATGATAGAACTTACGTAAGTGCGTGCAACAAACATTCAGTAGAACAATTTTAGATGTACTCTAGAAACTTTAGCTGAAATGTCCTAAATTATTGTAATTTTTTTTTTTAAGAATTTTCAACTTCGCTGTTGAAAGTTAGAGGGAACACACTTTTCAAAATACCATTATGATTATTAGGTTTAGTAAACGATACGTGCATTGATTTATTTTGTTCATTATTATTAATGTAGCTGCAGGTGCGTTCCATAATGTAGACCGTACCGTACTATATTATCACTTACATGACAATATACAAAACAATTATAATTAAAATACTGAGAATACTTATTGGATATAGATAAGCGATACTGTATTAACCCACACTGGAGATATTTTGAGTAAATTTTGTTTTAAATGGTGTAAAATGGTGTAAAAAATGGTGTAAAAATTTTTTATGTTCAACATTTTGTTGGTATTTTCACAATTTAATGAGGTGAACGCATAATTAAAAAATGTTCTTATCTCTCAATAAAGCATTCTATACTGACTTAATTTTGTTGGTTAACATGTTACCTATTGCTTATCGAAGGCCAATTATTATCCTAATATCTAAATTATTTATCTAATTTACCTAATTGTCTATTATTAAAATGAGGAGATGCGTTATAGATAACTAATCATTTTTTTAATAATTTGAAAATGCACAAAATACGTGTCCATGATATTTTTTCTTTTTTTTTAAATGTTTGATTAGTATTTTTTATGCCCCGTCACAAAGATAAATTATAAGTATTAATATTGCCCCGTCATCATGGCCATTTTCGACATTTTGTATATCTACTGCTGAAGACAGACAATGCGTTGTAGACTATACCTATAGTGGATGCACGCTAATCCAAATTCGGTACCATTTAGCTATCCGTTGTGATTTGTGACACTTGTACTTGTATAGCCACTATTTCAACCTAACCTAGCAAATTGCAAACAAAATTTAAATTAAATGCAAAGTATTTTTGTCCTCAGCGTTAGGTACATAAAATGCTGTTTGTAAACAACCAAAATTGCGTACGATAGATGTAGGTACCTAGGCATATTATTATAAGAACAACAACCTTTCATGTAGGTATTTTTTTTTTCGTTTTATAGATTACAATAACCCGATCTAGCTTCGACGATACCAAATTTACATATCTAGTGCACCGAAAGATGTTAATGGTGATATCGTGTGTCGTCCTGATACGAGGCGCTATGACTCTACCTACGATATCGATCGACGGTAAGTTATATTATTTTAATTTCTTATTTATTTTGGAACAGTTCGTCAGCAAACTGGACAGCAGGATTCCACGTCCTAGTCACCCTAAATTAAATATCGTTTCTGTTGATTTTCCCGCACAAAAAACTAAACCTAAAATACTCGGCCAACCGAGAAAATTCGGCTTTTTATAATAAATCAGCTCTCTTACATAGGTGCGTCATTACGATATTATTAATAATATTATCATATGCTTTTCTTATAACGTATGTGTACCTACTATATATACTTACTATGAACGTAATACATAGGTATTATGTAGATGTAGGTATGTTTTCTATATAATATAGAAAACATACATAAACAAGATTTCATAAAAGCAGGAAGTGAAATTTTATCGATAAAAAATACATTAATAATATATTCAATTTTTTCCTATTTATCCTAGCAACCTTATTTCAATTAATTACATACATAGTTGATTACTAAAGTTACTTTAAGATAAAGAGAATAATTACAACAAAATTGCTAATCCTGCATAAGGTATTGAATAATTTTATTGACGCTTTTTATTAGCTATTTTGTTATATTTTAAAATAAAATTTTTCAATACTCTAATATATATATGTAGTACCTAGTTATGGTATTTTGACGGGGCATGTCCAAAAATCTACGCCCTAAATCAGTAGTATCTTTATAGTAGGTAGGTAAGTAACTTTTTCATTACTCATACTCGGAAAGTAGGTCTGAAGTTGCCTGAGAAGCGGGTTGAAAGTAACCCTTTTCAGCCCTAGGGAGAATCGCTTTCAACTGACAACTGTCAAATTATTAAAAAAAAACTAGGTCTATTTTCACATTTCTTTTGAACCATGTTCCAACTTTCTATACAGCCAGCGCGATGTAAAATTGAAATAACGTAAAGTTTAAGGAGGTATTAATTAAAATAAAATTCACTCATTTTTTCTTTAGCTAATTCCTATTTTTATTTTGACTTTCCTTGCATTCGTAATGAAAAGCACAGTGTTACCCTCGGGAGAAAGACTTATTTAGTCCCTTGATCTATTAGCGCCCTCGCTACGCTTGGGCGCCAAACCCCGTCTCGGGACTAAATAAGTTACTTTCACCCCTAGGATAACAATGTACTATTTCATTACTCATACTCGGAAAGTAGGTCTGAAGTTGCCTGAGAAGCGGGTTGAAAGTAACCCTTTTCAGCCCTAGGGAGAATCGCTTTCAACTGACAACTGTCAAATTATTAAAAAAAAACTAGGTCTATTTTCACATTTCTATTGAACCATGTTTCAACTTTCTATACAGCCAGCGCGATGTAAAATTGAAATAACGTAAAGTTTAAGTAGGTATTAATTAAAATAAAATTCACTCACTTTTTCTTAAGCTAATTCCTATTTATATTTTTTTATTTTCTTTAATTAATACTTAATACTTAATAATTAAAGATAATATTTTTTTTAGGTCGCCACAATGTAAATAAAAAATACTGGCTGAATAGCTAGCCGGCCAAAGAAAAAGAAATAGGTGGGAAAGTGTCAAGCGACTATCCGATCTTCACTCATTTTTTCTTTAGCTAATTCCTATTTTTATTTTGACTTTCCTTGCATTCGTAATGAAAAGCACAGTGTTACCCTCGGGAGAAAGACTTATTTAGTCCCTCGATCTATTAGCGCCCTCGCTACGCTCGGGCGCCAAACCCCGTCTCGGGGCTAAATAAGTTACTTTCACCCCTAGGATAACAATGTACTATTTTTTTTATGTCATAGGGGGCAAACGGGCAAGTACAGACAAGTACAGTACAAGACACCTATTTTTAAAACACTATTTTTAAAATAAAAATAAAGATCTGAAAATAACCTAATAGTAGGTATAGCAATAGGTAATAGAAAATATAACATTAAATATTATGTATGTTAATATCATTAATCAAAAATTTATTTGTAGCATACTTAGTATTGAAAAACTATATTCTTATGTGCATTTTCGTAATTGCCGGTTTTAAAAAAAACTTGTTTTCTCAGTAACATTTACAGATAAATATACAAAAGGTACTTTTTACAATCGCATTTATCAACAGTCATGATGTTGATGACAACGAACAACCGATTACTTCCCAGAGTCATTATCACACTATAATGACTGTGATTAACTCGAAGCTTAAAATGTACAGTTATAAACAAAAATATATTTATCTAATATCTTGTTGTACGAGTGTACATTCCACGAACGACACCTATATTTTTAACCGACTTCCTTTTTGTATGAAAAAATATTTTTACCATAGATAACACATCTAGATATGAATTTAAATATTCTTTTCATTACTCATACTCGGAAAGTAGGTCTGAAGTTGCCTGAGAAGCGGGTTGAAAGTAACACTTTTCAGCCCTAGGGAGAATCGCTTTCAACTGACAACTGTTAAATTATTTAAAAAAAAGTAGGTCTTTTTTCACATTTCTATTGAACCATGTTCCAACTTTCTATACAGCCAGCGCGATGTAAAATTGAAATAACGTAAAGTTTAAGTAAGTAGGTATTAATTAAAATAAAATTCACTCATTTTTTCTTTAGCTAATTCCTATTTTTATTTTGACTTTCCTTGCATTCGTAATGAAAAGCACTGTGTTATCCTCGGGAGAAAGACTTATTTAGTCCCGAGATGGGGTTTGGCGCCCGAGCATAGCGAGGATTACTTTACTTTCACCCCTAGGATAACAATGTACTATTAAATTCATATCTAGATGTGTTTTAATTTTAATTTTCTGTAAAAGGGATAACAAAGGGATGCTCAAGTTGTGGGATAGTGTTAGGGCTCGCTCTCGCCCTGATTACATACTTTTTTATGTTTCGGATTAAATCGGTAATTTGTCTTTTTTCACTTTTTAATGTATGTATACCTACTTAGTGCATTTTTGTATGTTTTGAAGACGGTTTTAATTTTTTTATTTGGATGTTTCCTGCAATCTTTCAAACTAAATTCTTCATCTCAGTGATTTTAAAAAGACAATTTCTAAACTTATAACATCTATTTATACCAACTTCCAGTCGTTCTGACAGGTTTTAAGTAACTATTAGACCAAGACTGTGGTTTTGGATCATCAATACGACGCCATTATGATGACAATGCACGAACATTAGGTATTATGGCACAAGTGAAATAGCACACGTCTTGAGGCACAGAATAGTAGGTTAAATAAATGGATTGTACCAATATAAAAACGAAAAACATTAAATTACTTTAATAGGTATACCTACTACCTGCCTATATACGCATTATAGATGTGAATGTTAGTTTATTTGTTTGTGATACGCTTACCGATCCCCATGAAAGCATACACGATGGCAGGGGTATAGAAAACGACATAGGGAAATTCTTTGTCCCGGAATTCCTGGAAGAACTCCAAAACCAACAAGCATGAAGCAGCGGGATAGTATAAGAATAATTTTAATAATAATGTGTTGGTATCACTATGGTCATTTCCGTAGACCTGCCATCGGACAACGAAGTGCACAACTATGACTTCCTCTTCGAGACGCGCGCGCAGTGGCTCGCGAGGGAACCACTGCAGATCACCCCGCTGCATACGCCGGTGCCGTATGTGGTGATTCACCATTCGTACTCCCCCCCCGCGTGCTACTCCGACGCGGAGTGCCAGCGGGCCATGAGGAACATGCAGGACTTCCACATGGATATCAGGGGCTGGTGGGATATCGGATACAAGTGAGTTTTTTATTTTGTTTTCTTCTAGTTTCAGAGTATCTTACTCCGTTATAAAATTATAAAATAATAGATTTTTACATATTCAACGACCGTATTGCCGCAAGCGTAACTTTAATCTTTAAACTGGTACACAAAAACCCAAGATGCATAGCATTAGCACATAAAAAAGTGGCATTAAAAAAATAAAGCCAAAAATGTCTTTGAGCCAAAAGATTGATTATGAAAACACGAATTCGTTCTGGCATACAATACAATTTATGGTTAGTTTTTAAACGCTTGAATTTTGATTTTACCGTTCTTTTGTGAATATATTTTTGCGTCACAAATAGTCAATTTTTTTTTCTTCTTTTTGGACTCAACACTGAGTGTTATTTGCCACCAAATAGTCGTTAAGTGGACGTTTTAGGAAAGTGGCCAGTATCAACTTAAAGGATTGTATTGGGTTTTAATAAGTACTAGCTGTTCACCTGCGCTAATTTCAGAGTTCCCGCGGGAATTCCGGGATGAAAAGTGCCCTATGGCCTTCTCTGTAGGCCTGACAACATGTATGCAAAATTTCGTGGTGATCGGTCGAGCCGTTAAGCCGTGAAAGCGTATCAAACAAACAAACTCACTTTCGCATTTATAAAATTAGGATATCAATGAATCTTTTTGGTCGTAGTTTCGCGGTGGGCGGTAACGGCGTAGCGTATGAGGGCCGCGGCTGGGAGAGGCTGGGTGCGCACGCGCTGCACTTTAACACAGTCAGCATTGGTATCTGCCTAATCGGAAACTGGACTGGTGAGTATGTATCCTGCTACCTTAGCTAAGTTGGATTAAAAAAATATTATTTTTTCCAAATTCTCATAAATCATTAATTTTATTTGGCAATAAAAAAAACTGAAACATCCAAAAACAGATGTTGCAACGCTCTTCAGCATTGAGTAGAGCGTATTGTTGCCCGTCATATGAATGAGCGACACAGAAACAGAAATAGAGAACTGCAGAACGTACTTTATTCTCATGAGTATAGTTTTAAGTATAAAAAAATTGTCTCCAGATGAACTCCCACCGTCTGAGCAGATAAAAACAGCCAAACTACTGATCGCAGCGGGCGTTGAGCTCGGATACATAAAGCAGGATTACAAGTTAGTCGGCCACAGACAAGTGAGGGACACCAGTTGTCCAGGAGATTCGCTGTACGAGAACATACAGCACTGGGAGCATTACTCCAACTATCCCGCTTCTGCTGAAGATTTGAAAGATTTGAAGGAATTGTCCGATCATTTCGCAAAGTTACACAAAAGTAACGGTACGATTGCTACGTGATGGAGTGTAGGCCTTTACTATTAGGCGACTTGAACAAATAAATAAACACTAAGTGAATTTTATAGCATAATTTTTCGCAGATGGGGATAGATAAATTTTGAATTGTTTATATTTTTAGCCAATTACTTTTACTATCATTGTTTTTAGTATTAATATTAATCACTGAGAAGAGTCTCTTTAAATTGTAATGAATGAGTTATGTGAATGTGAAAATGAATTTACACAGTTAAGCTAATCAGATCACTCAGATCATTTTTCATTAGAATTTTTGTACTTCTAGCTATACATAGGTATACCTGCTAAAGCATTATAAGAAGAGCAAAGTTTTAATGAATTATCTGAAAAACACGAAAATAGTATAATAAGTATTTTAAATTTTATATTAGGTAAATAAAATGTTATTGCAAAGAAAAAGTTCAGTGAAACTTTACTTATCACACTGTACTACTACCTACTGTTATTTTTGTTATGAGTGGAAAAACTCTGAAGATACCTACCATGCTGAAAACTTTTGTGAAAAATAAATTTGGTGTACACAGTTTTAAATACAAATTACTACTAATGATGACAGAAAGGTAACACAACCACACACACAACACACAATACACAACCCAAGAACACGCACTGCTCACGTAAAGACACATCGCACTCGTCCACCACATACGCACACACACATAAACTCACACACACACACATTCGACCTCAAACCCTCTCCGTTCCATTTTGGATAAAAATAATAATTATTAGTGACGTAAACCTAAGTGAGTTCTTTACTATAATTAATAATTTAATTTACCTGTTATGATAAAAACAGAACGTCAAAAATTTTATATTTGAAAAAATTGGTATTTTATTAACATAAGACTAACTGGTTCCTATGCTATAACATTATGTAATTTGTAATGATAACCTTATTGTTTTCTTACTATTAAATTATTATCAGTAGGTTTTTAATACATATTTACATCGAAATTATTTTCCATAGTAGGTAATTTCAGTATTGATTGATTTTAGAAAACCAAATGTTTTACATAATATTATCCCTTTCAATTATCGTTGAGACTTGAGATAGAATATATCTTTATTATAGAATTATTAATAGGCATAGAACTTTCATCTGACTGCGGATTCAACGCACGCAGATGCAATTTTGCGGTTGGTGGAACCACCTTACTACGTCGTCGTCCCAGACCCCAGTAGATGTGACATGATCAATGACGAAAAAGGATTTGTGTTGATGTAGATACCAAGTACTAAAACAAGTAAAACATAGCTGTGCCCGTGGCTTCGTTCACGTGGTCTTAGATTTTCTCACGGGGCACGTCACGAGGACTCACGACTCAAGGGTGGGTAGCATAAAAAATAACCCGTCTGGTTATTCCAAAGTTCAGCTATTAGCTAGTATGAACGTGATGAGAAGAGTTTTAAGTGTACCTATAGCATTTGTACTTTGAGTAGGTAAAATCATTTCGGACAGACGAACAGACAGACAAAAATATTTCGACTTTATATCTCGGTGTATTTTGATAAGTTATCAAAATGAATGGAAAAAAACATCAAAACCCTAAAAAGAAATCACAACCAGACACTTTATGATATATTGATTTTATGCTAATGTAGGTAGGTAACAAGATACCAATCAATTGATTTATTAGCTGTATAATACCTATTTATCAAAAGGATGATCTTAGATAAAATTACTATATCTAACGTCGCTACAACAAATCGGTATAGTTGGGTTTTGGTCGACGACCGAATCGGAATGCCAAATGCTAGTTTGAATACCTACACAATTTATTTTATCACTCCAAACAAAAAAGGTTCTTTTATTGTGAATTTTCATAACCGGACCTAACGAGAAAAATGACGTTGTTGAAAGTGTATTTGTGTGTTGGTATAATAGGATGTGCGGTCGCTCTACCGCCATTTCTACGCAACAACAGTAAGTAGTATAGTTTTTGCATTTTACATTCAACTATTGCTGTTTCCCGCGGTTTCAGCCGCGTTAATTTCGAAAATCTTTCGGAAATCCCGGGGTAAAAAGTACTCTATATCCTTCTCTGGGCATCCTTGACAACGTGTATGCAAAATTTCTTGATGATTGGTTGAATAAAAGTTAAGGCGTGAAAAGTTGAAAACGAACTAAGTACCTACTTTCTCCGACACTTCCAACAATTATCGTTATATTTCAACCAATTTTCACAAAAACTTGAAAAATTTGAAATTATACACCTAAACCTTGGATGAGTCACTCAATACGTGAAAAGTGCATGAGAATCCGTTGAGTAATTTTTGAGTTTATCGCGAACAGACAGACATACGCGGCGGAGGACTTTGTTTTATAATATGACCGATCATTGCTCAATATTTTAATTCGCAATTTGCCATCAAATCCCCAGAGTAAACAGTATTTAAGTATTCTGCTCTGTGATCAAATCCATTTGTTAAAATACCTACATACTACATATTATATTATAATATAGCAATAGTTCATTAACATCCAAGAGGCACTTCGAATATTTAACTCTAAAATAAGAGCTGTAGCGTATTTATCATAAGCATACCTACCTAAAGAAATTGACAAAAAAACGTGTCTAAATTTTTTAGAAACAAACCAAATTATAAAATACTAGCTGTTCTCGTGGGTTTTTAAAGTGTGTGATGTGTTCCCAATTGTACCCTTACAGCAACGTGTATGCAAAATTTTATGATGATCAGTAGTTGAGTAGTTAAGGCGTGAAAGTGTAACAAACAGACGGGCAGAGTATGGATTGTATTTGATTTGGTAGGTAAATCATCCTAATATTTTAAATACGGATGTGAGTTTGATTGTTTGTAACGCTTTCACGCCATGACTACCCAACCGATCATAATATAGCATATCTCTGGTTTGTGGTCGGAACATATATTAATACACTATAATAAGTAAAAATTGTAATGACTACAATCTGTTTTGTGTACCTACTTAAATAAATAAATAAATAAATAAATAAATAAATAATGAAATTTTGAATACCTACACGTTGGTACACGGAAGGGACACGGAAAAGGATATAGGGTACTTTTTATTCCAGAATTCCCGCGGGAACTCCAAAAACAACGCAGGTGAAATCGCAGGGAACAGCTAATAGATTTATAAGTGCTAATGAAGCCGCAATTTTAGGGTTGTCATCAAAAAAAGAAGCGACGGCATACAGTTTTCCGTTCGTATCCCGCGAGGGCTGGCAAGCGAGGGAGCCGACTTACATATCGTTCACTCAAGAGCCGGTGCCGTACGTCGTCATACATCACACGTACATCCCAGGCGCGTGTCACGTCGACGCTGAGTGTGTCTCTTCCATGAGGGGCATGCAGACCAGCCACATGGATGACAACGGCTGGAGCGATATTGGATACAAGTAAATAATAATAATAATCTTTGGACATTACCACACAATGGCATCTGCTACTGAAACTAAATAAAGGAAAAGAGACAAGATAAATTTATATATTCGTACTTTTAAACAATAAATAATTTTTACACCCATTAAAGACAATTTTTTAACTTTATTCTGATGCGAGGATCGAACCTGTAACACCTAGCGTGGCGTAGCAGTCAAGTTTAGTAATTACTACACCAACAGTGCTGTCAATTTAAGTCAAAGTTACTTTTTTTACCTATTTCAGTCAGCTGGAGCACTTTTTGTGGTTCATATTTTCTTCTATATAAAAATGAACGAGTCAACGAAACAGCTACCTATACAATTATTATGATAAATAGACGTAGACTATACAACGTGTTAATGAATTGACTGCCAACTTTGTAGTTTGTTCAGAATCGACTTCCGAAGCGAACGCACATGTTTTGATATACCTAGGTTATATTTTTTCATTTTTACTAGCCCATGTCTAAATTATTTATACCTAATAGAATATTTAGTATGTACTCCACCCGTATAGATAAAAATCGAATCGGTCATTGTATGAGCATTCGCATGTGAATTCGAGATTCCGTGTGTGAAAGTAATTCGAGCTATTCAAAAATACGATCCCTGGCCTTTGACCACAGGTCACTTGTTGTTAAGAGGTGGTCGACGATTGTAAATAAACCTAGCCTAGAATAGGAACTGACTTTAAAGGGAGGCTACCGGAACACTTGGCGACAGATTTTCAACTTGAACGTGGTAGTAGGCCCAGCCAGCCGGGCACTAGAAAGTGCCCTACAATGATGTAACAATGACCAAGTACACCAATTATACCTAATACTGCAAAAATATGGCGTATGACGATTATAATTATAGAATATTGTTGAATTTTTCTTTTCAGCTTCGCCATAGGTGGCGACAATGCCGCTGTGTACGAGGGCCGCGGGTGGAGCGTGGTCGGCGCGCACGCGGTCGGCTTCAATACCATCGGAGTTGGCATCACGTTTATCGGAGACTACAGATGTAAGTCGCAAATTTTACGTATTCTCATTTTGACCGTCAACCGCCGATAAAGTTGTAGAGGAATTTTATTACCGATGTGTACTATTCTTGTATCATCTATTAAGTATTACTATCAGCTAGTTTGTGAATAGTTATAAAACCATGAAGTGTTTAGTTAATATTCTTGATGTATTTATCGAATAAAAATACGAAAGGTCACTCATTCACTAAACAAAATATCGAAAACTTCAAAACCTATGAAGTTGGGTACCTAGGTAGGGTAGTTTATAGGTAAGAGAGGTTCCCGGGGGAATGTTGATAAATAATATTCCTCAATAAAACATTTTTGTTCTTTATTTTAGACAATATTCGGTCGGACTTTTTTTATGCAGGTTTTGCGCTAAACACTTAACTATTTACTTAGTATTTATGTTGGTACTGTGGTACTTCAATGAGTTTTTTGATCTCAAAAATAGTCTTTAAATAAAATTAATATTTTCTGATTACAAAGTCGAAACCCCGCCAGCGGCACAACTGGAACTTGCCAAGAAGCTGATTGACACTGGAGTGATGTTGGGTTACATAGCTGAGGACTACAAGCTGATAGGGCACAGGCAAGTCAGCGCGACGGAATGCCCAGGCGACGCCCTGTTCCAATACATACAGGAGTGGAACCACTTCTATCACATCTGATATTTGAACGCCAACAAAATTTTGTTTTTTGGAGCTGATTAGGTAATCACCTTTAAAACAAAAGCTAACCTGAGAATAAATAAAAAAATAGAACAAATTTTATGAACAATTACACGAATTCGCAATCAGACTAGCGTTTATCTGTCGATTTAAAAATCGATTTGGACATTGATTTGAACCTTCGACCGCTAGAGAATATGTAGGTACCTACATGCCTACGTTGAACTTCTTCATTTTATTCCTCGACAATACAAGCAACTATTTACCTACTAAAATAAACGCAGTCAAAATTTCCCGGGGATTCTGAAATTTGGTGGAATTCCAGAAAAATAATAAATAAAAAGTTTTTATTTCAGATTTCTTCCATAATTAGGTTAGTGGTACAAAATTTAACTTAAATAACATGGTAACATTTACACGCGTTATTCTTGGAATTAGGAAGGAAATACCTAATAGTAGTTGTAGTTAGAGCTCGGGAATGGGGGATTTTCACATTTTTCATCATTGAAAGACGTCCACTGCTGGACAAGGGTCTCCTCCAAGGATCGCCACCCCGCCCGGCTCCGCGCTTTCTGCATCCAATATCCCGCGACCTTCACCAAATCATCGGTTCACCTTGTAGGGAGCCCACCCACGCTGCTATGTCGGAAACCTTGGTTCGCCTGCGAATTTCCTCATTTCTGACTCGATTCCGCACACACGCATGATTTTGACATTAGTAGGTAAGATTCAATTTAATTATTTCAACTACCTAGGTATACTTTAGTATACTGGTAGATTAATTACAAATAGGCTCGTTTCCAATAATCTAGTATAACTATAGATCTACACATCTATAGACATAAACAATAAAATTGAAAGACAAAGCGACAGTGTCTGTTATTCTATAACATAAGCTAAATTTAAATAAACCTATAATCCTCGGCGGATCACCTACTAAAAACAAATTTAAATGTCTGTTTGTATAATTTCCAGCTTTTCACTAAATGCATAAATCAATATAGGTACTTAATAAATTTAGAAAATTTTTCAGCCGTCTGTCTGTCTGTTTGTTCCGGCTCATCTCTGAAACGGCTGGACGGATTTTAACGGGACTTTCACTGGAAGATAACTGATGTTATAAGGAGTACCAAACTTAGTTTACTTTTATTTAAAAAAAAGTTCCTGCCGAAAAACCGCGGGGCACAGCTATTATCTAAACTATAAGTAAGATAACTGTAGCTGTTCTCCGCGGTTTCACCCGCCTTAATTTCGGAGTTCCCGCGAGAATTCCGGGACAAAAGTACTTAATGTACCTTCCTACCCCTTTAGATACCCCTAGTATGCAAAAGTGTTTAAATACACTTTTTCTGACACTTCCAACAATTATTTATCGTTGGCTTTATTCCACCAAGTTACACAAAACCTTGATATAAACTTTCCTTATGAATCACTCTATATCTATGGTGAAAACCGCTTGAGAATCCATTTATTACTTTTCGAGTTTATCACAAACAGACAGACTGACGAGGCGCAGGACTTTGTTTTATAATATGTAGTGACAATATAAGGCAACGCAAATACAAGATTTAGGTAACTTACCGAAATATTAATTCATCGATAACCGGATATTAAGCAAAATAATAATAAGTTCCATGAATGGAATAATATTATGTTTGAACTAAGGACTTCACTCTACATTTACCTCATATTTTTGTTAAGTATGAATAATTTATTTAAATGTCGTAATATTTCGGGTGAAGTGTGAGTCATCGCAAAGTCCTACATACCTAATCATCAACGTCTCCGTTTTGCTAATCGGGTTTTTCAACATAAAATAAGTGCTAAAACTTCATTGATCTTTACCAATATTATAAATGCGAAAGTAAGTTTGTTTGTTTGTTACGCTTTCACGGCTTAACGGCTCCACCGATCACCACGAAATTTTGAATACACGTTCAAACTGAAGGTTATGTTTTACTAGCTGTTCCGCGCGGTTTCACCCGCGTTATTTCGGAGTTTCCGCCAGAATCCCCGAGTAAAAAGTACCGTATGTCCTTCTCTGTACTCCTGACAACGTGCATGCAAAATTTACATACAAACAAAAATAAAAAAACTCTGCATCTTCGCATCTATATTATTAAGTAAGGATTGCTATAGGTATCTACTAGTATAAGCAGGTACAATCTAGGTACTAGGTACTAGCTGACGCGCCATTTCCTCGCAAAACTCTTTGTTCCTACCCTCCCTCAGGATCATCATCATCATCATCATAGCGGCCCTTATGACGTCCAAGAGCGGACGTAAGCCTCCTCCAAACTCCTCCACGTCCGGCGATGTTGGGCAGTCGTCATCCAGTCTCGGCCTCCGTGTCGTTTGATATCGTCGACCCACCGACTGTCAAGGCGGCCGACCTGCTCGGATGCAATCTAAATATTATCCTTGCTCAATTTCAACTGTGGTTAATGGTTTAGACATGAAAAGAAAACAGACGACCAGAATTCCGCATTTTTATCACACTAAAGATGGCACTAGAGTTTCAACAAATAAAACCACGTAAATAAAATGAAAACATTATTTTTATTGATAAGACGATAAATAACAAAAATAATTAGATTACAATCATTATTTGTTAATTATTTCGTTTTCTTAAACGTAAGTTGTTTACAAATACATATATCTATTAGGTACACTATGGGTACACTCTATGATACGAGTAAAGGTATGTTAGAAACATATCAAATCGCACAAAGAAGATAAGTAGATATACACACATAATTTGAATGTATACATATAATATGTATTTAAATAGTTTGCATGTATAGTTTATGATATCTTATTAGGTATCATTGTTACCTAGATACTAACCGTGCTACTCTGATAAGGGTCATTTGGGAAATCCCTTCTAAATTAGGTTTGCCAACTGTTTCTTATAAGTAAATGGATTCTTATATCAACTGAGTTTCACACTTGCGCCAACCACCAAATAGGTACTAAAAGATTCACTTGCAAGTTTATCTAAACGAAGTGATTATAACCTGCAAGATTATTTACCTTTCCAAGTACACTGAGGTATAGGTACTTATTTTAGATTTTGAAACGAAGTTAACCTAACGTTAACGCACATTTAAGGGGTGGGGAGCAAACTTGAAAAAAATATTACAAACGGAAGTTACTTCTAATTGACTGGGCAGCATCTATTAATTACTAGATGTTCCCCGCGGTTCCACCCGCGGTAATTTCAGAGTTAGCGCGGGAATTGCGGGATAAATACTACTCTATGTCCTTCTCTGTACCTCTGACAACATGCGTGCAAAATTTCATGATGATCGGTTGAGCCGTTGCGGCGTGAATGCGTAACAAACGCATTTATTATATTAGGAAGGATTTATTGTAGTGGGCTTCAGAGAGTATTTTGAAATATTCAATGGCTATATTTTAACGAGTGACACATCTAGAATATTTTTTATAAAAAATTAAATAGTTGAGAGTTACCGCCCAGTTTAGGTAGCGAAGTTTGCCGAATGTGACCGAATTTAATAAGAATAAATAAATAAATAAGATGACTAGTAAAGGTGAACGAAACTTTTCTAAAGAAATATTATTATCATCCATGCCGAATGTACAGAGGGTTATTTGTTGCTTTAAAAAATAAATAGGTATAAAATAATAGAAGAATATAGGTGTACTTAACAAACTTCGAATCATCATCTAGGGAATTCTAATAATCACTGCCTCTCTATCATAAGTAGGTACAGCAATAAAGGATTGTATACTTATTTATAAGTCTCAGATTTTCAAAATGTTAGGCCTATTTTAAAGTCCTGTAGTTAGGTAAATCTATAAAATATTTAACAATCACAAACATTAGTTAAATTATTCAGGACGTCAATTTGTTTTTACGACTAAATTAATAGTGTTAGAGTCTACCTAAAACAATACGGACAGCATATTCAGTAGCTGACTCATTTGACAGTCGTTGAACTTTACTTAAGGTACTATTTCAATAGGATTCAACCAAATAATATTATGCCCAAAAGCGGTAAGCTACATAGGTACTTTCAATGCAAATTTTACACGGTGGGTGGTAGGTATATAATGGGGAATTTCCGGGATTTCCAAATTGCATGGATTTCTTAAATATTTCCCCTTTGTCGCAGTGATTGAAGTCTTCTGTCACGGAAAAATCGTAATAATCTTATAGGTTAAAATGAGCAAATAATGGGAGCTAGTTAACGAATTTGTGACAGCGTAGAAATAACACATTCTCAAGAACTTGTACATCACAAAAATAAATTTTTTTTTCATCTATTCTAAAGAATATTTAGGTCCGTATTCCAGATTGAAGGTGACTCAGATTACAATTCTCTTGAGATTAGTTTTAAGCTGAAATTAACCGTACATCTTCGTACATCTTATTATAGAATGCGTTTTAAGTTCTAATCACTTGAAACTAGTCTTTATAGTAGAGATTCTGAACTATGATTGGTTCTAATCACTTGAAACTAGTCTTTATTGTAGAGATTCTGAACTCTGGTTCTAATCACTTCAAACTAGTCTTGTGTATAGATTTTGAACTCCGATTGGTTGAGTGGTCTTGACATGACAGACGTAAACAAAGATCAAATCTTTGCTTGAGAATAGATTAGTACAGCGTCGTTCTAGAATAAGGAAATAACTCAACTGATTGTTGATTGATGAATCGCGTTTCAAGTAAGCTTCTAAAATTAAAGCTTTACTTGAAATTAGTTTTAAAACTAGATTCATGACTTGAGGAACCTTTTGGAATACGGACCTCAAAAATCTTTAGACACAGTGACAAAAAGGTAAGTATTGTTTAATACAAGAATATATTACTATAATGAGTAAATATACGATATTATTAACTTATCTTTAATCTATATATTTTTAAAGTATTCTGTATACAATAGCGTACTATAGAAAAAATAAAATCTGTAAATACTTTTCTGATGAAGATTATGATCTCACTTT
The DNA here is from genome assembly GCA_907165275.2 of Zygaena filipendulae. Classification (NCBI taxonomy): domain Eukaryota; kingdom Metazoa; phylum Arthropoda; class Insecta; order Lepidoptera; family Zygaenidae; genus Zygaena; species Zygaena filipendulae. The sequence goes on from OU015668.1 coordinate 4,114,502, forward strand.
TAAAATTTACGTACCTACCCGTACCAACCGAACTTTGTATCGAATAAGACAGTCTTTCTTTATGTATACCTACTATAGATTCCATCATTAATTGTATGTTACAAATTACTCAATTCGTTCAGTATCTTCCTGAAAATACCTATTAACCATACTTACACTCGATTGAAGTAACTAGCTAAAAACTCTGACTCTATACGATAGATTTGGAACCACGGAGTTAATATATAGTAGCATGATAGGTACCAATGGTGCCTAACTGACTCCATCGTTCACGAAAATCACAACTACATCTCTCCCGCTTCCATAACAGTTTATATTGTGCGGATGAGGGAAAGTTGCGTTTCCGTCACGCAATCGTCATCAAAAATCATTCCACTTATAATCAACAGTCAATTGAAAATTATAATTAATAATACAAATACTTTTCTAAGCTTGAGAGAGTAGTAGATATCCATTAAATGGATCTACACAATCATTAGGTATACATACGAAAATTCCTTAAATCTGACTTAATAAGAAACGAATCAATCCTAAATAACAACTGGGAGGTAGTTTTTAAGCGACAATTCATCTTTTTGTAATACTCTAAAATTCTTCGTTTGTGATTTAATTATATTTCCTTATTCGCAATTATTATAACTTATATAGGTATAAATAATTGCGGAGTGCATTGCGCAAGTACAGATAATTGCACACTTCACTCGCGTTTAAGGAAGACGAAATATCTAATATAATAGTTTCCCTTATCAAATAGGTTATTAGCACAGACATAGGTCCGTGGTTATTAGCATGCTGCATGTGAATTACCTACTTATATATTTTGCGCCGTAAACTTTTCAAGGAAATTGTTTTTTTTTGTTTTCCTAAATGAATAAATAAAAAATTATAAACGTGAAGAAGGAAAAAAAGAACTGGTGCCGTATTTGTAAATCGCTCGAATTACTTCCGCACACGGATTCCGTGTTCGGAAGTAATTCGAGCGATTAAAAAATATGATTCCTGACCTCGAAGGAAAACACACTCAAAGAGGTGTGAAATAATTCACGGAAATCTTCTCGAAGTCGGCGCCGAATGCTAAATCGTTTTTCACACGGTTTTTCATTACGGTACCTACCTGTAGTGTAGTTATTTGGAATGCCAGAAATTATCAAAGAAATTTTCAAAATGCCCATGACAGCTGATAAATTTTGCTTAATTTCCAGGTTTTTATAATATCATCAATTGTATGTCTTTCATTATGAAATAATTGCCTATAAGATTAATATCTATCTCATCCAACGAAAAAAAAAATCGGGAAAATGATAAATTGTTCATTTCTATTAGATACCTACCTACATAGTAGGTACATAGGGTTTGATAACCCATTTTCGGCTAACAGTTGCTTAAATTATATACTAGCTGTCCCCGCGGTTTTACTCGCGGTAATTTCGGGATAAAAAGTAGGTACCATATTATGTCACTCAGGGCTGCCGTAATCACAATTCACAAACTCACAAACATTACCACATTGTGCGTTGCACACGGGCGCAGAAGTCCTAGGGGGCGCCGAGCACCGCTCGCTACGAAAACTCGGCGGAAATTACTTCTTCAAAAATCTCCAAACAATAAATTTTATTATCCGCTGGGGTTTTTCAGTTTGTGATAACTTGATGTTTTACTTACTTGTACTCTATACCTATTTCATTTTAACCACGCGCTTACCTTCTAGGGGGCTAGGGTAATGTTTGCACACGGGCGCTACATGGGCTAGAGACGCCTCTGTTACCGCTTTAAAATATTAGTAGGTATAGATTTATTTATGTTCAATGATTTTTCAATAAGAGCTTGTTTAAACGTTTTACTTTTATTATTTATGTAAGATGTACCTAAGTATATACCTAGGTAGGTACCTACATTTATAAAGATATGAAATTTGTACAAGTTTTTATCGTTAAACATTAATTACAAAAATCATCAAAACAAAGCGATTGCTGGTGTAGCCTGTAATAACTCTAGTTTTAATGAAATATACTGATATTAAGCATAAAAATATTAAAATGCACTTTTCAATCAGGGGGAATAAAGTTGGTCGGTGATTAGAATGATTTGGAAGTAAGTATATTATTTTACCTGACAACCTGATAAAATACATAATATTAAATATAATTTACACGTATTCAAAGCAAATATATGAAATTATATACATAAGATTTTTCATATATTATTATATAAAAAAAATATTCTTCAACTTTGGCATCGCACAGTAGGTAGGTACTTACCTACTTTCAAAATTTTACAATTATATAATATAGTCAGTTATTTTGTTAATATTACGGATAAGTGGTTAAGTAATTATTTTTAGTAAATATCTATATTGTAGGTAGGTATATGATAAAATCGTACCTGACGCACTTGTATAACTTTTATCCAAGGGGATACATAGCTTTGAACTATGAAGTAGACATCTATATCTTCCCATAAATACTCTTTATAAATAAGAAAATTCTCTTGTTAAAACCACTAACTTTGTGGTCTAAAATTTATATTTGTAACAAAATATTTTTATAATTATCATTATTATCTATTATTCGTCTCTACCATAATTTTCAATTTGTTTTCGTATAACAACAATAATTATATTTTGGAAAATATTTACTTTTCAATTTTCTAAAATCCACAATTCCACTTTAATACGAGTAAAAAATCGATTCGACAAAAACCGTACAACATTCTAAATTGATATTTATTTATTTATTTTCTATCAAGGTTTGAACTTGCAAAACTAGGTCTCTGGCTAACGCTAACACCGCTGCCGCGTCGTGTCGTTCAGCCATTTCTGAAAATTTACATTAAATTATAAATTAAAACATTCACGTAGAATTATAAACTATATACCTCCCTATGTTAGTAATACCAAAAACTGCGAAAGTCTATTAAGTAGTTTTTGAATGGATCCTTTCCTATTAGGTATAAATGCGAATGTGAGAGCCTTATCATCATGAAACCGACAAAGGGTACTTTGATCCCAGGAATCCCGCGGGAACTCCGAAATTAACGTCGGTAAAACCGCGGAGAACAGCTAGTTTATTATATCATTCCCAGAATCAGCTTTCACTAGATGGCGGCATGTAATGTGAGATTTGTGCAAAGTTAGAAAAATCATAGAAAGTAGGTACCTATCAATTTAAAAAAAATGTCAAACTCAGGTACAGTCCAAAATCCTCCAATCAAAAATCAAGTTTTGCGAGATCCCGTGACGACGATTTCGGTCCATAATTGTCTATACGGACGGACTAGAAGTACCTACAGTGGGTGGCCAAATTATTAGGGACAGTGCTCATATTTTGTCATTTCTAGTTTAATGTTACAATATAAGCAAAAAAAGCGGTTTTCTAATGGTTATTATATTTAATAGTGCTAGTAGTATCATTATCAATGTTTTTGATTATCGACAATACTGGAAACGTGTGTCATTTATAAACTTTTTGCCGTTTCTTCTAATTTGAATAAATTTCGTCAAAAATAGTTGTTTGCGGGATTTGGTGGGATTGTAATTTTTTTATTTTACCTTAATATTTTCGAAAGTTTTTGTATCTAAAACAATTAAAAAGTAAGTAATGCTTGTTAATACAATACTTTTGCTAAGTTTTATCTGTTCATTTAATTTTTGTTAACGGTTCGACGTGATAATCTCAAATTGACTCTTGTGACTTATGGGAAAGACTTCAGACACTTCTCAAAAAGAATGTAGAGAAATGCAAACGTTGTTATTGCAATCCGCACATTCCCAGAGAGATATAACAACTATTGCAGGGGTTTCAAAGTCTGTCGTCAAAAGAATTAAAATTTAAATGGATGAATAAACCTCTAGAAGCAGATCGTAAGGAAAATGTGGTAGAAAAAAGATTTCCACTCTCCGGAAAATCGGACACATCTGCCTCGATAATCGCAAAAAGAGTGTTGTAAATCTTACTACGATGATGAACGAAGAAGGTATCAAAGTTTCGTAAAGGACAGTTCGGATACAGCTAGCCGAAGAGAATCGTTGGTCTACAACAAAACCACATCACACCGAGACTGACAAAAAAACGACTGCAGTGGGTCAGACAACACCGAAATATGACTGTTGCAGACTGGAGTCGAGTAAGTACAACTTTATTTAATGGTGCGTTGCGTGATTAGGTATGAGTGTTGCAGATTGGAGTCGAGTAAGTAAAACACATAAACGATCTCCGGTGTTAATTATAATATTTATAGATACGCTTTTCCGACGAGTCAACATTCCGAATTTTGGTCGATAAGAGTTCGTTTGTCAGGCGACGCCCTAAAGAACAATTCCATCCAAATTGTTTTGTGGAGAGGGAAAAACATCCAGCTATTATCATAGTGTGGTCGGTCACATCAACTGAAGGCATGGGAAGCTTATACATCGTAGAAGGGACGATGAAACAAGACCAGTACAAGCGAGTACTGGAAATTCAGCTGCTACTGCAGGTCATCGACTGGTTGCTTGATAATGAATAATACATTTTTATGCATGATTCGACACCTTACCACAAAACCAAGAGTGTTACTGCATTCTTGATTGAAAAATATTGCTGTTTTGCCTTGGCCAGGGAATTCACCAGACATGAATCCCATAGAGATCATGTGGGAACTCACTAAACGGGCCATTGCAAAAGAAGTGATCATCAACAAGTGCCAGTTGATTGAAACTCTCAACAAAGAATGGTAACAGAACTCTGAACTGCAAGAAAATACTAAAATATGTATAAAGAGCATGCTTGCAGGTATAGAAGTTCTTATTGTGGCAAAGGGTGGCATCACAAAATATTGATTAAAATTTTACGAAATTTTTGTTTTACCACTATTACTTATATTTTAAAGAATAAATCGTTTTATCTATACTTTTCGTTGTTTTTATGATCTTAATAAAATATAGATACAAATAAAATTGTCAAAAAACATCTACCACCAATCATTTCTTCGAGTTACCAAGTTAAATTAGAAAATGCAAAAATCCGAGTACTGTCCCTAATAATATGGCCACCGATGGTATAGCGAAAAAACAATGTACAGACGATGGGTGGATATTGCCACCTAAGAGTAATTTGATGCTATTTTATACATACAGCTACCTATAATAGTCAAATTATTGTAGTGTGTTCGCTTTTACTATGGATCTTTTTAAATCTGAAATAAAGAATTATTATCATTATTTTACTCTATGCGTTAGCCACTCAGACCAAATAAAAACTAAAGATGGAACGTCTCGAACAACGAAGTGAAGCCGGTTGCGTATCTATGCATGTGGTGCTTAGGAAAGTGCCACAACGATTCCCAGGTATGGTGTTTTTTCTTGTAAGTGTGTGCGTGTTTCTGTGTACGTGCACGGCGTGGTGTCTTTTTCCTGGCTTCACTTGTTTGTTCTACGCGTTCCGTCTTTAGTTTTTATTTGGTCTGAGGTTAGCGATTGTAGATTGTCAACTTGACTGAGGGGGCTGGCTGGTAATTACCGTTGAAGAACTTGATGATATCTGTAAAGTCCATCGCGTTGGCGAGGATGACGTCGCGATAGGTCTCCAGAAGCGCCAGTGCTAGGAACAGCACCATGTGCTCCGAGGACACGCGGCGCGCCGACCAGATCAGCTCCCAAGCGCTGAACACCTGCCGGAACACAATCACCACCAGTCACAACTCACACAACCGAACGACCGTCGAGGTGACTTTTGCGAACTTTGTGCCACGGCAGCGAGGAAGTTAGAGCAAATGCTCTCAATTTCCCAAAACTTCCTTCGCTGGAATCCCATTAGCGCGGGAATTTATAGGGTTCCGTACCCGAAGGACCCGTGTCCGTCTGTTCGTCGTCTGTCACACGTCTGCTTTTATAGCCAAACCGAAGAAGCTACAGTCTGGAAACTTGTACAGTATACGTTTACTGATGATCCAAAGCTATACAAAAAGTCAAAAAATATTTTTCAGGATTTTTAAGGGGTACAGCTATCCCATACAGCTAAAGAGGGGCGCAAAATTGTTTTGTTTATCTACCGAATCTAGTCGGGTATAGTTGCATAGAACTCATTGAGTAAAATGGAAGTTGTATTTTTTGTTTTTAAAAACATCGGAAAACAAAGGCATGAGAAGCCGCCAAAGTCAGCTTTTTTTACATTTTGTACCGAAGTACCTAACCTTTCCAACTTCCCGTTCGCCTATGAACTTCAAACTTGATGATAATATTTATTATTACCTACGTATATTTTACCTACAAAATATACCAACAAAGCTATTGCTATTTGACTAACTTTTTTTAGTCCGTCTTGTAGATTAATAAAAAATATTAGAAACGTATTTTTTCTTTGTTTACGTAATCAAAAAACAACGCCGATACATTAAGTTGAAATTTCACGTGACGTCACTAACTAGCGCAGTTTGTATGGCGGCTTGTAGCGGTAAGTGACGTCACAAGCCCCCACCCTAAACTTTAATGCGCTTTATCTCTGTGTATTTTCATTTATTTGAAAAATAAAAAAATACGTGTCTAATGATTTTAAATTTTCTATATGACGGACTAATTAGAATTTTGATTTTCAAAAGTTGTCAATCCCTATTCTATAATTTTCTATGTGCAATTCAACTTTGTTTTGCAGTAAAATCGTATAGCACAAAAGCTATGCGGGCGGGGCGGTCTGCCTCTGCTACTGCAGGCACAGATGGCTCTTATATTTGGTACGGAACCCTAAATGTGCGAAGTCCGACACGCACTTGACTGGTTTTTGCTAATTCCTTTTATATTGGCTTATGTTTAACTAATCACCTGATTTAGTGAAATATCACAGGCAAAAATAGTAAATGATCACCAGAATTAAAACCGCATTTTAATTTAAAACTATAACCAAATTTTGTACATTTTGCTGTCCTATGACTCCAAATAAATCATAGTTGACCCAAAAATAGTAAATGATCACCAAAATTGAAACCACAGTTTAATATGAAATTTTAACCAAAGTTTGAACATCTTGCTATCCTATTAAAGCAAATGACTCCAAACAAATGATTGTTGACCCAAAAATAGCTAATGAATACCAAACTATTAACCATATTTTAATTTAAAATGACATGCAAAATATTTAACATCATTTTCCTATTAAAGTGAATGACGCTTTTTAAATATTTTTTTTACTCAAAAAGAAAATAAAGTCCTAGTTTGAACCTTACTAAGCTCTGATCTTATTATGTATCTAAATTCTAAATTAAAACAAATAAAAGTCATACAATTTTAATAAGCCTTTTATTAAAATTAAAAGAAACATAAAAGTCAGTATCCTTCTTAAACTGGTGCGGGGTTACGGGAGGGGCTTGTAAGCCGAAGACATAACCTAATATGGTATCATTTTACATTATTTGGTAATGCGAAAACATTTTATTGCAATCATAGTGATTTAATTGGGCAAAAATAACGCATTAATATTCTCGTTGAAATTCGGTGGTAATTTACTATATTTGGTCTTTGAATACAATTTAAAGTGCAGTCGTGACGAAAACAGCTGGAGCTATTGTTATTTTAGAATTTATTTTTTGGTGTTAAGTATATGTTTTTGGTAAAACAACTTAGGGTATCAAAGTATTTTCTGGTGGTCATAATATTTAATCCCTTTTATATTTACAGTTTTTTGTGTTGGTCATTTTAATTTTTTTCTTCGCAAATGTGTTAAGAACGTCGTGCATTATATTATCTAATCATTGAACTCGAGGCTGGTTGTAATAGAGTCGAGTGTTTATTGATCAACTTCACTCACTTGTATCATAGTGTACCTACTCTATGATATTATCTATGTGTTGTGAAAGGTTTTCATGATATTGTTAGTTCAGGTAAAACCGTCGGTTATATTATCGTTAGTCTGGTCAGCACTCACATCCTGGTAGAGGAGTTCCCGCTTGAAGTCGAGCAGGAACCAGCGGTAGCAGAAGTAGAAGTGCGTGTAGTCGCCGTGCGCGTGCATCAGCTCGTACAGCTCGCAGTCCAGGATCTGGATTAGGGACCTGTGGGATGGTTCACCAAAATCTTTGGTATTTAGTCTTTATGTGTCCTTTTGACGAACAATCAGTAGGTATCAGAACTATCATTCGCAAAAGTTAACGCAAACTGCAAACACACTTAAAAGATTGAAAGTTGAAACTCAAAAATCAAGGAAGATTTAAGTAAGTACTCTTGGAACAACGAAGGGTTCATATCTACTTTTTGGCACTTGCAAATCGACCGCACTTTAGTCTTTGGTACGATAAGTGTACAAACCGACGACGATCCGATTGGTGCAGTAGGACACCATACCTCCTAGCTAATCAAGAGGTTCCGGGTTCGATTCTTGGTGGGGTGGACATTGTATGATGAACAAACGGTTCCACTTTCCAGTCTTCCAGTCTGGGCGTGTTTATATATACATAGTATAATATATATTATGTAATAATATGTAGGAAACGCCAAGTTTGCTTGGTTTCTACGACACAAGCTTGTAATAAGCTTAGTGTGAGATCATAGATTTGGTTGTTGTGAAGTAGATAATTTTTATTATTACAAGCTGTGCCCCGCAGTTTCGCCCGCGTGAAACGCTTTTATATAAAAACTAATTTTTCCCACATTCAATTTAAATTAAACAAAGCCTAAATGTTGCTCCAAGCTAAGCTCAATCTACCTGTGAGAACCGCATAATAATCTGTTCAGTATTTCCGAAGATTAGCATCAATAGACACGTGGATTCTATAGGTTCTAGATCCTACTCTGATAGGTTAAGCCTACCTCATATCCGCGAAGTGCGCGTCCATGGCCTGCCCGGACGGGAAGTTGTCTTTGGCCCGCGACATGAGCTTGGCGAAAAGCGCGTGCGCAGCCGCCTCCTCGCGCATCATGACCAGCAGCGGCGCCGCCAGGTCGCACATGCCCTGCATGTAGCCCATCTCCAGGTGCTCCCATACATAACTGCAAACCGAACAGAAACAGTGAAACGACCGAATTATAAAGAACTCGCGAAATTACCGCGGACGATACTTCAGGGAACAGTATTTCCATATAATATGCATGGAATATATAGATTTTATGAAATTTTCTTATGAAAACAACAGTTCCCAACAGTCTCCTGAAGACCATTGCTGAAAGGATTGAGTGCCCCACTATGACGCAGTTAATTAACACTACCAAATCCTTAATAGAATATAAGTACTAACGTAGTTTTTAAGTTTATACTAACAATAAAATGGATCCTTTGTAGTCCCACAGTAAATAAATATCTAACTAAATAAATTAACATTTCAATTGGTTGAACTTAAAGGCGTAAAGTTGATGACACTTTATACATACGTGCACATGATATTCCTCAGCTTGTCCAAATTTTCGTCGTTAAAGAAGGGATAGTTGCGGTCGCAGCGCTGCACGTCCTTGTCGATGCGATGCAAGTTCAAAGCGAAACTCTCCACCAGCTCGTTCTAGAAATGCGATACTTAGAAGTCGCGTATTACTATAGTGGCCTTAATTTTATTGCGTCTTACTATAGCTAAATTGATATTTCTAGTGGCCACTTATTTATAATACACACTAGCAGTCCCCCGCGGTTTCACCCGCAGTAATTTCAAGGTTCCCGCGTGAATTTCAGGATAAATTATAGATATAAACCTTCCTCATGAATCACTCTATCTATTGGTAAAAACCGCTTGTAAATGCGTTGCGTGGTTTTAAAGATCTAAGCATAGACATGGTCCATGGCATAGACATGGTCCATGGCATAGATAAGGACAGCGGGAAGCGACTTTGTTTTATATTATTTAGTGAAGATTTCATTTTCCAGTTTAGAGTTCCTGATTGTATATCAGCTTTAAAACGTGTCGCTATATCTACCTATAATGCCATATATCATTCCCTACGACATCTGCTGCGACGAACATAGAGATAAGTAGGTACAGAAAAACTGAACGTCTGAACCTTGCAAATTCCATTAGGTATCTGTTGCAATGACTATAGCTTTAAATACAAATAAAATAAAACACTACTGTCCACTACCCTTGAACATCGAAAGATAATGTTGTGGTATTGCAGGATTTACCGAGTAAACACCTCCGTTGGAGCTAGCTGGCGAGACGCAGTTGGAGCGGTTCTCCGGGCGCGGGTCGTTGCTCGGCTCCAGCGTGTCGAAGGACGCGCCCGCCGAGTGCGACTCCTCGCGCACCACGCCCAGCGGGCTCCGGGAGGGGCTCGCGTTCGCTGCCATACAACATACACACATAATGTGAACATATCAAAATGAATCCCTATTTCCCTTGGTCACGGCATCACGCGTGAACGGCTGGACCAATTTCGCTAATTCTTTGTTTTTGTGTTTTTTATTTTAAGGAGAAGAATAAAAGTTTGGAGTTCCAGCGGGAATTCCGAAACTCAAGCGGGTGAACCTCCGAAACGGTTGGACCGATTTTGACGGGACTTTCACTGCTAATTACCTGATGTTACAAGGAGTAAATTAGGCTACTTTGGACTTCCTGCGGGAATACCGAAACTCACGCGGGTGAAACCGCGGGGCACAGCCAGAAAATATATTTACATACACGTTGTCATTGGTACAGAGAAGGACATAGGTTTCACCGTTTATCACAGAATTCCCGCGGGAACTCCGAAAATAACGTGAGTGAAACCACTGGGAAAGCTCTAGAGCTAAAACAAAATAAATACATATACCTATTACTTCAATTCCTTACATCATTTAACCTTGTGTTCCATACTTACTTGTAAATCTAACAGCTGTATTTGAAATTGATAGCAACAGTTTACCTGTTGTTCCTCCTGATGCCGGTGATCCAGAAGGCACCAAATCCACGGAAGGGTTCGTTATTATAACACTAGTGTGCTGCTGATGTGGACTTAGTGGTTCGTCCAGAGAAGACCTTAAATCGCTACCGTTAAGGTTCATATTCGCACTATCGACGCTACATAGGGGGCCTCGGCCATCTCCCTTCTGCACAATGCCTTCTGCTAGCCTCTTTATTTCTGCTATACTCTCCCTTCTCATATCAGGGTTGTCAACTGTACTCTTAATACAAACTTCACCGTCGTCTAAATCGTTTAGAGTTTCTATATCTAAAATCTCTTTACTATCGCCTTTCTCATTCTCTCCATTTACTTTTTCGTCAGCCCTGTCTTTATCATCTAGGTCCATTTCTAAGTTTTCCACGTCGTCTATGCTCGGCGCTCGAGGTAATATTGGTTTGGTTTCTAATTTTTTCTGTTCGTTTTCGCTGGGCTCCGGCGAGACGACTGGCGGGTTGTCAGATATCACGCTGAGGTCGTCTTCGAAAACCTGTCATGGATAATGTTACATCACGTAAGCGATAATTATTTGAATTAATATCAATTGTAATCCTTTTGTCTTCCCGAATACAAAAATAAAATTAAAATAAGCGCTGTAACATCCTCGGTCAACCCTGTTTCATTTCATATTTTGAATGCTGACCCTAACCCTACGCACTAGGCTCCGTAGGCCCGCTGCGTATAATCCCTCCACAGCCAACCGTGGACGGGGAAGTGAAAGAATGAAGAAAGAAAGAAAAGGAGTTTATTGGTTCCCACAAAAAAAAAACACAAAATAAAATAGACATTAAAAAAAACTTTTAGGACAAATATTGTGAAGGACATAGAAGGGTGTGCTGTGTGGGGATCAATCAGCCGCTATCCCAGCATGAATGCTTCATTATCAGAACATAATGAAACGCATGAAACGAAATAAAATTCACTTTAAAAAAACATACTTACATACAGCCGAATACAGAACCTCCTCCTTTTTGGAAGTCGGTTAAATAGTTATCTTCACCCTCACCGAGCACCGTGCACCAATGGGCTTAGCAACCACAGTGAGTGGGGGGAGTCTCACCTCGCTGGAGTTATTCTCCACAGGCTTGAGCTGCCCGGCGGCCTCGCTGAGGCGCGCGATGGAGGCGGCGGTAGCCTCGCGGTCGCGCTGGCGCACGATCGCCTCCACGCACAGCCACTCCGACATCGTCGTCTCGTACTGCCGGCGGCACGCCGCGTCTTGCTCCGCACGCTCGTCCCTCGTTGAGCCAAATCTATTTGGAGATGCAATTGCTCCAGTTGGAAACTTTATTTTTTATTTATTTATTTAACAATTAATGCACACAAGGACAACATAACAAAAAAAAGAAAGTATAAAAGTAATCATGTACAAGGGGCATGCTTATTCCATGTGGAATTTCTTCCAGCAGACTCGCAACAGGAAAACAGATTAGAATAGGCTGAATTTGAATTAGGCTTTAGCTATAATAATAACAGTAACCTTTCACAATACAGACCTAATTGATGTCAAACTAAGCTGTTAGCTTTTGTGTCGTGGAACTCGTGGAACATATTGGAAAGTGGAACCCTGTGTTCATCTGACAAAGTACTCTCGCACCGTCAATCATACTCAGAACTTCTTAATTAGCGGAAAGGCATGGTGACCACTGCACCAACCTGGTCGTCAATATATATTTTGACTACTTCGAACATAATTATGCAGAGTTTACACATCAGTAATAACTTCATTCCGTATTTAAATAGACAGCGTGCTACTGCGGAGTTTGTGGCACAGCTACCATGCGGCCATAGCATGATACCTATATAGCACTAAGAATCTGTGAATAGCGGACAATTATGGATGATGTCATAAAGGCTAACTTTGAATAAAAATATTTTGAGCATACGAAAAAACCAGAGAGTTAAGATTTTCGCATAGAGCACCTTAGATATAATTTAATCTGCTAAAAGTGAACATAACTTGACTTTTCTGGCAAGGCAAGGCAACCCTGCAATAAAATTAAAACTTACTCATAATAGCCTAGCAGATACGGCCACACTTCACGTCTGATGTCGTGTTGGACGCCACCGTAGTACACGAGCCTGTACACTTCGTCCTTGTCGTTTACAGCGCCGTTGTCGTCTGTCATAGTTCGCCATACTTCCTCTGTCATACCATTTTCTGCTCCTTCTGCAATTTAATAATCATTCCCTACTTCTAGAATTTTCTGAGTACCACATACTCGTAGATGATAACTATTGATTAAAAACATCGCAATTTTAATCATTTATGGTGTAGCTGTAGAATGAGTGTGATCGGTTGTGCATCAAACTTGCAAATAGTGAATTTTAACATTCTACGTAAGCAATCTTGACATTACAGTCTTCTATAACAGATTATCAACAGATAGAACAGTCGAAAGACTTTCTGGTCTTGTATATTGAGATATTATTAAGTGCATATATACCTACCTCTGGGGACAATATTGTGATGAACAAGCCCGCTGAGATGAGTCCTCACTGTGGAGAGGTGGCGGCAGTACGCGAGCCAGCCGTAGAATGCGCGCGATATGATCTGACGGCGCATCGTGCTGCACACCAACTCGATTGACGCTGACTGAAAGTTTATACCGAGGTCATACATTATATTTAATTTTCGTGACAGAGTCTCTCTTACTCTATAGCTTAGGTACTGTAAAACTCGATAACCTATCGCATCAGACTGGCTTCTAATTTTGCATTAGCACCAAGTTTATATTCTGAATTTGTTACCCTGATAACTTGAATATAACCATTAACCGTGTAATTTCCGTTAAAAAGTAGCATCAGTAGGTAGGTACTCTATAAAAGATCTTTCAGTTATGAAATACCTCAGTGAAATACACTAGATGTAAATTTACGAGTGTCATCAATAAAATCCTTTCTTCTTTTTCATTCCTTAATTCTTTCTCCTAGCTCATAGACAGAAGCCATAGACGATCTCATTTTCATGTCCATTCAAGCTAAGGATTTAGATTTTAAATTGGCTATTTTTGTTGCTTTATTTCTCACCAACCCCCTTCGCCTAGTTGACAATGATATCACGATACGTCGTTTAGTTTTGTTTAAGGCTAAAGGGGAAAATCTTGCTGCTGAAGTGGTCAAGTGAGCTGGAAGTGTCACCAACCTGTTCCACCGGCTGGTGCAGCGCCGGCGTGGCGGGCGGGTGTCCGTTGAGGCCCGCGGAGGGGGGGCAGTCCACCGACATGGTGGATGAGTCTGAAGACGTAGTGGAGGTGGAGGCGAGGGGGCGGCGCGGTGTGCGCGGGGGGGACTGCGTGGCGCGTTCCAGCAGCGAGTGGCGCATCGCTGATGAAATTACGTTAGAAACCTTTAGGATAGTCACGTTGTTACTTTGGAAAAGCTGTAAGGAAAATGTGTCATAGGACCAAGATCTGTGTGAAACGTATTTTAAAGAAATAAGAGACACCGCAAACAGTTGAGAAACTCTGAGCAAAGATGAAGACTATAAGGACTGTTTATTCAATAAAGCTTCGCAATAGTAGTTTCTATGTGTGATTAAGGTTGAGCTTGACCTGATTCGTTCGATTTTTACCAACAGTAACAAAAATTCTTTCCCAGTTTATTGTGGGTACATTTTTTAGACCACACATTATATTATTATCTGTGACCACACGTAGTTACGTTTGTAGGTACGAGTCAAATCATTTGTTGACTGACATGTGCGAATGTTCTTGAAAATAGGGAAAGAAAAAAGAACGAAATGTCACCTTCTCTATCCGCTATGGCATTATTGACGATGCGGAACACATAGTCGCCGGCGACCTCCTCCCACTCGGCTTCCTCCGTCTCGCCGCTCTCGCAGAGGCTCGGCATCGGACGCCGACGGATCTTGCCACGACCGAACACCTGGACAGCGGAATCCTTACTGATAATTACTATCCTAAATGCGAGTGTGAGTTTTTTACACGCCTTCACGCCTCATCTACTCAACCGATCATCGCGAAATTTTGCATTTAGGTAGGTACGTGTTGTCAGGCGTACAGAAAAGGACATAGGGAACTTCCCATTCCGAAATTGCCGCGGAAACTCTGAAATTAACCCGGGTAAAACCACGGGAAATAGCTAGTAACATAATACAAACTGAATTTTAAAATTACCAGCTCAATGCGGGTTCGATCCTCGTATCAGGATATCCTAAATCTGAGTGTTTAATATGTATGAGAATTGAGAAGTCATTTACGAAAAAAAAGTATTTCTTATCATTCAGCGGATATCTACCCATAATTTGACAGTCGCTTGGTTTGGGACCAGATGGCGTTGTGTGATTATTTCCAATAAAAATAATTATGACATTTTAATAGTTAAAGCCAATTTGAAAACATATTTATTGGTACAACAGGGAAACTGTCTTAGGAATTATGAAATCTTTGAAAAACATGCAGTGTCCCAACAGAAGTTTATTCGTATTTCATCGATTTACTGCATAACTGCAACAATACATTTTAGGGGCGCAGGGCGCAGATAGGCTGGCTCCTTGAAAAATATTTAGGAGTTCGAATACTTAAAGGTAAGAGAATGCATCAAGAAATCCGTTATGTCCTCAAATCTTACCTTCCCGGTGCCCCTTTGTGACCACAATGGTGGATCCAATTGTCCATGCGGCAACAAACCTGTTTCTAAATTACTTAGAAACGATAGTAAATGTCCGCCTAAAACAAAAAATCATATAATTTTTTCCAAACAAACCTTACCTAGTCATTCAAATGACTTATAATTTGATAGTTTGAACATCGAGGCTTGATAGAAACTTATTGAAACTACAATCCCACATTACAATAATTTTACAACCACAAGATAGCTATACATTGTACATATTATGTAGGTATGTGTAACATAGTAGTTTTAGAACATGCTTCTCTATTTCATTCAAAGCTCCCTGAACTGCCCTCTCTCAATAGGTACATACCAACACTAGTAAAAATTAAAATGTAGAAGATTAGTTATTTATTTCATTAGGTTAACCAATGACTAACACAACTATTCAAACAATTATTTTAAGATCGGAAATCACGTAAAGGTGTTTCGCTTTACCCTTGGGGAAGTGTATTGGCGGGCGCTGCACGCCGTCCTGCCCCACCAGGATGAGCGCGTCGTTGCCCTGCGAGCGGTGCACGTGCACGTACACCACCTCCCACACGCACACCTGCACCGACATCGCCCAGTACACGCTGCAGGTGCAAAACAATCGAAACGCCTGTTAAGATGCTCAATTGTTTTTCAAAAATTAAACAATTTGAATAGATAGGTATTCTAAAAACACTGGAGACTTTTTAGGTGGCCTGCAGCATTTCGTTGCTACACCAACCAACAAAGGGAAAAAGTAATCATTTTTGTATACTCTATTATATCTCTCCGTTGATCCAACGGTTAACTGGCAGAAAAAGCCGCAAGGTGTTATCCGTTCGAATGACACCTATCGGGCAAATAAATAATTTTTTCAACAGATCATTGTACTTTCAAACAAAGGTATAACTACTACTACTACAGACTCTTCATGTACTGATTGACCTGTTGTTTAAAAATAAAATATTAATTATAACAAAATAAAAAAGACATGCAGCACATAATATAACCGCCTCCTTTATTGATGTCGGTTGACAAATAATAACTAATCGGCTCATAAGTGACAAAGACACCAGCAGTGGATCCAAGGATACTTTTTCTTCCCTTTTTATTTTAGAAGTTCATGGATACCCTAATGTTAATATCTATACTAATATTATAAATATGAAAGTTTGGATGGATATTTGTTACTCAGTTACGCCAGAACGACTGAACGGAATTGGATGGAATTTGGCATAGAGAAAGAGAAAAGTCTTGAATAGAAAATAGGGCGCTTTTTATACCGGAACTTCCGCAGGAACTCCGAAATCGACACGGCTGAAACCCTGGAGAACTGGAGAATAGCTAGATCATATAGATGAATTGAAAACTTCCCCTTTATGTTGGACGTCAGCAAAAAAATCAATAATAGCAAGTAAATAAGCGTAGTAAAAAAAAAACAGACAAAATATATTTACCAGTCGATACATAGCGGGCCAGCGCAACGGCTGCGGTAGACGGTGCAAACGGGCGCGGTGCTGCACATGATACATTCGTGTTGGCACGCGGATGCATGCACTAGGTGGCAGCGCAGCAGGCTACGCAACGCACACTACACGCTACACGACCAAACAACATGCACTCTACTGCTCACCTAATAGAGATTACAGTGGAACAGCAACCGACACGTGCTCTCACTAACCTAACAATATGCCACAATGTACAACAGGGTCGGTCGGCAAAATTTTACTTTTTGGTTACATATATAAAAAAATTAATAGGCCAATGGGCTTGTCAACCAAGTTTTAGTTTTTAGTCGGTCTTGACTCTTGTAGATTAATAAAAAATATTGGTCACGTATTTTTTTTTTTACGTAGGTAGTGAAAAAATAACGGAGATACATTAAGTGGAAATCTCGCGTGACGTCACACCGTGCTACAATTTACAGCATGTTATGACGTCAAGACCTAAATTTTAATACGTTATCTTAGTATTTTTTCAATAATTTGAAAAAGCAAAAAATACAGGTCTGTTATTTTTTTTATTACCTAACTGATGGACTAAATAGAATTTTGATTTTCATACCCCGGAAACTGCCCTACTAAGCTAATTCTTAATCAGTATGAACCCGAATGACTGTTAGTGAGATCAAGTGTAAGTGTATCACGATAAAGTACAGCAAGAGTCAAAAGAAATAAAAGAAAATTAATGGAATAATATTCGTCAAAGGATTTAAAATTATTCAAGTACAAGCTTAGAACATCAAACATTTCAAAGGACAGCAAAATAAAAATTATTTTTAGCAGACTGCATCAAAACAAAAAAGAGACTTCTTCGTCCTACCTTTTATCAATGCCTTCATTCTCTGCGTAGCCGTTCATGAGTTGATTTGGAGTCCACTTAATGATCAGACCTGCAGCGGTCTGATGCAGGCTCAAATATCCTGGCATTGGCTCCTCTACATCTTTCTATATGTAACAAAAAAACAACATTACCTGCTGAATACTACAAAAAAAAAAGTACTAACACTATTAAACAATAAAATAATATAATGTAAAACTTATAGTTTAAGATAATATTCAGTGCACAGGAATTATAAAGCTTTATTATTATTATATTATTATAGGACACTTTTTATACCGGAATTCCTGAGTATATTCACGTAGGCGAAGCTGCGCGGAAGAATTATAGTACTCTAATATAATAATAATTATGTGAACTTACTGGTTGAACGAGCACATTATTTTTGCCGTACAGAAGTGTAGCTCTTGAATTCTGATGAAGGCTTT
This sequence comes from Zygaena filipendulae, assembly GCA_907165275.2. Classification (NCBI taxonomy): domain Eukaryota; kingdom Metazoa; phylum Arthropoda; class Insecta; order Lepidoptera; family Zygaenidae; genus Zygaena; species Zygaena filipendulae. The sequence continues at coordinate 4,132,700 of OU015668.1, forward strand.
CAACGTAATCTTTGGCACCTCCAGGATTCCCTGAAACTATAAGTATGTAGATAGAACTTTTGAAACAGCAATGACAATCAATAAATTGGGGCTCAAATATGCATGTTTTCTCTCTTCTCCTTTAATTATGGCGTCTTCTTCAGTTTATCTCAAGATTCTCTTTCGAAAACCAGTTTCTTGCTCAGGATAAACAAAATGAGTGGTAGGTGGTGGTTGTAACAGCGAACGCAACATGCGTGCCCTCGGTATATACCTGACAATAACCATCCCAATAAGAATGTAAGCACTGCGTTTTGACAACCAAAAAGTTTGGAAGGAAAATGAGACTTTATTTTATTCCCACAGACCAAAGGTAGGTATAGCTACTATAGAAAACTACATATTAGTACCTAAATGTGTTTGCTGGTAGTGGCACGTCAAACCGTGCAAAACCGTGCAAACAAAAGATGCTTGAAATCAAACAAACAAGATTTACCAGTAGTGACAGTGCTTCCATCGTCGGAGGACGTATTGAGAATCCTCTTGAAGTTGAGGATCGGCCTCCTCACTGAAGGCGGCGTTGTAGTTCCGGCTGACATGCGATGACGTTGTACCTGGATTCAGAGTAACCACTAACCATGTCAATATTCGAGTATTTAGAGGAATTAAACTAAAAAGGATTTTAAAGTATTACATGTATAACCTTAATTGGTAAAACAATTTAGTAGTTTCATGATCAAACTGACAGCTCTGCTCTTTAATAGATTTAGCATTAATTGTATAAAGGACATTGCGTTAGGAAGGCGTTAGGTTTGTTTCAGAAATTTCACAGTTATTCAAATAAGCCATCATAGTTCTGTGTTTATGCAATACCGACGATTTAACTAGCAACTCCTCGCGGTTACGTCATCTGCGTTAGAATAACTACAGACAAATGTAAAGAGCGTGTTTCTGAATCTCACCAGCTCATCAGCGGGTGGATCTGTCCAAAAGCAAGCAGGCGCCTTCGCCTTGGAATATTCCAGGGCGCAAGGCCCCACAAGCAACGAGCTGAGTATGCTCCCATAGTCCGGGTCGGTCACCAATGCATCCCTGTCGTAGTACCGAGTGGCGTTGTTCACCAGATACTCGATGATTTTGGCCAATTGCCTCTCGAAAAGTGCGATTCGAATCCAGAGATATCTGGAATATAGACAAGAAACAACCGGATTGGCATCGGTGTACATTATGCCGTTCCACGAATTAAGAGGTTCCGGGATCTATACCTGGTGGGGATTGAATTTATGCGACGGATACAGGGTTATGTGCGTTATGTACATATAGTAGATTATACTGTACATAAATTATTTATTTATATACTGTATGTCGTTTGCTTGCAATGCAATCATACATACCTTTAACAAAAACACATCATACAGCTTATAGTGCGTAGTGGGTGTTGGATCAATTCAGTAAATCAATGGATCAATTACATAATATAATATTATGTACCTGGATGTAGCGAAATGTCAATATCAATTCTAGTAACTAGTTACTACTTCTAGTAGGTACTATAATTTTAGGAGTACACACTATATTAGGCGCTATATGTATGTCAGTTACCTATTTACGTACTTGTCTCACCTCCCAAAGTTTAGGGTGTTTAAAAGTCACAGACAAATTAGTAGATAAAGCAAGTTTCCAAAATTAGTATAAGACAATAGGTATACCAAGCGTGCAGAAAATCTATTCCCCCCACTTTTAAATGTCCTAGCAATGGGATTCACTCTGTCAAAATTAATTCCAATTAACTAGCCCAGTTTAATTAGCTCAATAGAACATTTTTAATTTTCAATGACTACCTAATTTTAACACATTCACTGCGTTACGGGAACTATATATTTGACCGTATTTGAGTTCCGGGCTGTGCGGCGGCTGGCTAACTTTTCTTGCGCTCGGTGCGGACTGCGGAGGTGATTTTTTTAGGTTCCCGTGTAGGTACTTATAGGAAATACGTCATAATAATTAATTATATTCTCGATATTCTCGTTTCAAGTTTAATTTTAAAAGAGATACAATACGGCAAATATTTTTGCGTAAACAATCTCGTAAAAGTAAGATAATATGCGCAAATAATATTCTATATCTATCTTATATATGTGCCTATTTGTTTTTGTTGATTATGCATGCTAAGGAGAAATGTTAATTATTAATATAAAATTAATGAAAATGCTATTTAAAACGAAGTTCTTTATCACACGGTACGGATGGGAGTAAATAGTACATTGTTATCCTAGGGGTGAAAGAAAAATAAGTCTTTCTCCCGAGGATAACACTGTGCTTTTCATTACGAATGCAAGGAAAGTCAAAATAAAAATAGGAATTAGCTAAAGAAAAAAATGAGTGAATTTTATTTTACATAAATCAACCATTAGGTGTGCTACTGGCCAGTAAGTATGCCCCCTATGACATAAAAAACGAGTTTCTGCAGTATCCAGCTGTCAGTTGAAAGCGATTCTCCCTAGGGCTGAAAAGTGTTACTTTCAACCCGCTTCTCAGGCAACTTCAGACCTACTTTCCGAGTATGAGTAATGAAAAATTCATTTTCCGTCATGGCGCCATACCAGCCTTCTCTACGGAAAACAAGGCACCTGTAATTTTTTTCGTTTTATTTTTTTATTTTTGCCTCTTTTCACGCATAACGGACTCAGATTAATATGGAAAAAAATTCGATCTAACCAAGTCGTCCACGGACCACGAAATTTACGCATTTTTTGTTTGTCGAAGTTGTCTAGTACCTACTCGTTCACTTTCATCCTACAGTTTACAAAGTTTGATCTATCTAATCTTCCTATTATTTTTGTTGATTATGCATGATAAAGTAAAAATTTTAAATGCTATTCTAAAAGTTCTTGTAATCTTTTGAAGTTTACCCCATCCCCATCAGTAATCATGTCATCAATATTACTGGTGTGGTATATCAATGGGGACGGGAAGTAAATTTGAATTTTTTTTATAACTCTTGCAATATTACGTACCTATAGGTCGTAAATTGGAAAAACGATGAGATTCCATGTCTAGAAGAAGCTTCGAAGTCAGGACCTGGGAAAATAGAGGTCGTGCGGCAAAATTGGCATTCTTCATACGGGGAGTATGTATTATGACTCGACGGAAAGTTTACCTAAATGCAGGTGCCGCAGTGAATATGTTTTCTGAAGACAAACTGAAACAGCCATACAAAATTGGCGGTATAGTGCTTAGTTGCGACACACTTGAATGGACCACTTGCGTAATCTAGTCTACATAACGTGTCTGTCTCTGTATCAACAAAAGTAATAGAAATGTTTTTCACGTATTATAGGGACGTAAAAAAGAACTAAAGCCAGCAATCTCGTAAAAGCCGCCATTAAGAACTCAAGGTATTTTTATTGATGTTGCAACTTACCTATGTATAAGACAGTTTTTTTATTTAATTGTGGTGATTATTTTTTCTTTTTTACTATATTATATTCTTAATGCGCATTATAGGATCAGCATTATATTTATTGTATTTTGACAGCCTCGTTTCACAGAAGTTTAAACACACACTTTTGGTAATCCCGCATACATGCTTAAAAACAAAAGAGCGTTTGAATCGAATTTTTATCCTGTAATTTAGATTTTATCTCCACCACTTTATTGAGAGCTTTATATCGATTCAGCAGAGTCTAGGTACTTTGTAACTCAAAGTAAAATTGTTATAAATTTTCTATTCAGTGCACGTGCACAAGAACGGTTGGAATGGAAAATGGCGCATCAAGTAACGGACATTAGGTTTTTTTTTTTTTCAGATAGAAAAGTAAAAATATTCAATAGGTAGGTAGAAAAATGTTTTGTTAAACTTGTTCCAAAGACCACGAGAAACAGATATATATATATAATATATTATGTATTCAGAGAGAACAACTAAATTTGCTTACGGTCACATACTACAGTACCATACTATAGATATTGTCACCGAATTCAAACCGATCAGTGGTAGCACAAACCAATAATAATATTACGTGTGTTTTTGTCTTTTGGATTAAATCGGGATTTTGTAATTTAAAGTTTTTTATTTTTAGGTTTTTAGTTTGGTGTTTTTGAAAGTCGGTTTTAATATTTTTGTTACAATTTTGTTTATTATGACCTCGTTATTTGTACATATTCGAAATGGAGGACTCTCCAGTGAAACCAACGATTTTGGAGGACAATTACTTTTCCAGGGTTGCGAGAATTTTCACAGAGGAAAAGCTTGGGTGTCTCGTCGAACTGAACCTACTCACGAAGATTCAGTCTGTTATTACTGAAAAACAAGGCATCAGCTGCCGGCGACTATTTGGTGTCAATGTTTTTCGAATGCCGGTGTCCAGTTTAGCATCGCAATTCGCAGCCAATACTTAACAATCCCTTCCTAAAAATGTAAAGATTCCTGCATTTACTGTCACGTTACTGTGCTATCAAATGAAGATTATGCCTATAGGTATCTATGAATGAAGTTTTTGTACCTATGGTTTGTTTTTGTTTTGGTGAATTTTAAGAAGGTTTAAAGAAGTAGGTATACCTATCTTCAATTACGAATTAATTTTGACTGAGTAAACAAAGAATCTGAAATTAAATTGGAACAATAAATATGAATCGATAATTGTGATACGACGCTGGGGAAAATTACCGTTCAATATTTAAATCCCTTGTTTACATAACAATCATTATAACAAGTAGGTACGTTTAACGTCGTAGTCACGAAACAACATGGTGAGCTAGGGTACATCCAAACGGGAATATTTTATCTAGGTATATTTTCCAATAGACATGATTAATGATTATAGGTAGGTATTTGTCAAAGGCAATGGGCAATGGGGATGTTGACTACTTTCGAAAATCAAAATTCTAATTAGTCCGCCAGTTAGAAAATAAAAAAACAATAGACACGTATTTTTTGCTTTTTCAAATAAATTAAAATATACAGAGATAAAGCGCAATAATGTTTAGGGTGAGAGAGCGGGTCGTGACGTCACTAACCGCTATAACCGCCATACAAACTGTCCGAATAGTGACGTCACGCTAAATTTCAACTCAATGTATCGCCGTTATTTTTTGATTACCTACGTAAAAAAAGAAAAAATACGAGTCCATTATTTTTTATTAATCTACAAGAAGGCCAAACAAAAAAATAGTCAACATGCCCATTACATTAGGTAATACAGGTGTTTATCAGGTAGGTGTACAAAATGTAATAGGCTAGTTTCCTGGGTAAAAAAATCAAAATTCTATTTAGTCCGTCAGTTAGATAGTAAAAAAATAAAAGACACGTATTTTTTGCTTTTTTAAAATAGTGGAAATATGCATAGATAAAGCGCATTAAAGTTTAGGGTGGGGGACTCGTGATGTCACAGCTCACTATAACGTGCGAACAAACTGTAGCGAGGCGTGACGTCATGTGAAATTTCGACTTGATATATCTCCGTTATTTTTTGGTTACATAAAAAAAAAAATACGTGTCCAATATTTTTTAATAATCTACAAAACGGACTAAAAAAGAAAATTTAGGAATCTAGCCTATTTTGAATACCTATCTGGGCGACCGAGCTTCGCTCGTACCGCCATCTGTTGTTAAGTAGAAGGCAAACACTCATTTTTCATAGCCTGAAAACACGGATAAAACGACGTTTTCTAAATATGAAACCTAGCGAGATTGATTAATCCCCTGCATACTTATTAAATTTCATGAAAATCTTTGGAGCTGTTTCCGAGATTTTGCTCGTTTAAAGATAGTAGATAGGTATGTGGAAGTGCGTAGGTAGAAGTAATAAAAAATACCTACGAAATCTTGGTTTCGATTAATTATGAAAAAAAAAGACTTGCGATTTGTCCCAAAAATAAATTTTGGGACTAGGGGAATAAAAATAAATTGTAACAATATATTTATATTTGTGGCAGCAAAATAAATGACCTAAACAAAACGTATCTAAAATAAAATTTTAGGAATCGGCTTTTTTTACAGATAATCCACACTAGAAAAAACAAGTTTCACCAAACGACATAAACATCGAAACCCTAGGCAAATTGACATTCGACTTGGTCAGCCAATAGTTTAATTGTTTAATTAATAGTTTTATACTTAGTTTGTAGCTGAGGTTTGTAGAGTTATTTTTCTGAGGTTTGTAAAATGTCAATTTGGCTGAATTTATAGCGATAACTCGATATGACAAAACAAATCAGTTACAATGCGACTTCTGAAAACAGATTTTCAAATTGAATTCAATATAATTCGAAAATGGCTGTCTCTACGAGTAGTTCGGAAGCCCGGACGGTGCTAAGTTCACGGTCTTTGTGAAAGAATAATAAATACCTAAGTCGATTACTTACAAAGCAAGTACGAGTACAAACACCAAGTTATTTTGCATTATAAACAATTTAATACCTCTTCTACGCTATTGTATAAAAAGTACCTAAATGGTTTTAAAAAACGCCTTTGGTATTTCAGACCAACCGCCAAGAGGCTTGCAATCATATAGGTACATAAAAGCTATAGGTTCAGCTAAAAAGATGGGAAAATAAATAATCACAAAAGGGTTTTTAGGATGAACAAGGATGAACAAGTTCTTAATAATATGTCTTCTGTTACTTTTAGTAAAAATTACTGATACCTAAATTAAAGCAAAAGTCAAGTTTTAAAAGCAGAACACCACTTTGAATCGAATAATTAAATTTCAACTCATCTATAGCCTCTATAGGAGGATCTATTGAAGAAGGAATGATAACAATTTCCAAGTAGAAGTACTTTTAAAGCTTTCACCTTGAACTACGTAGAGCTGGGCAATATAACAGTCGCAACTGCTTCGTAGAAACTTTGAACGATCATTACTATACAATTATATAGAATACCGAATATATACCGAAACGGTTTTCTTACCACGATTATGATTTACTAGCTGTGCCCCGCGGTTTCACCCGCGGTAATTTCGGAGTTCGCACGGAAATTCCGGGATAAAAAGTACCCTTTGTCCTTCTATGTACCCCTGACAATGTGCATGCCAAATTTCATCCAAATCCGTTCAGCCGTTTTTGCGTGATTGAGTAAACGTATGCGAGGATAAGAGCTCGAAAGCGCATTTTCATCCAACTTGCTTCAAATTTATCGTCACTGCCCAGGAGTATGGACTACAATTGTACCAAGTTTGGTTAAAATCTCTTCAGTAGTTTTTGACCCATGCGTGCACATACAGACAGACAGACAGACAGACAAAAAATTTACTGATTACATTTTTGGCATCAGTATCGATCACCATTCATCCTCCAATATTAATTTTGAATAAATATTCAATGTACAGAATTGACCTCTCTACAGTTTTATTATAAGTATATATAGATTAACCGACTTCCCAAAAAAGGAGGAGGTTCTCAATTCAATTCAATATTTTTTTATTTCTTTTATATCTGGGCTCAACAAAGAAACCGCTATTACTGTATGAAGCATTAAATACGAGTACTATAGTTGATTGTATTAATAAAGTTTATTAACACTACTTATATGTACTTACCTATAGTTGTACCTACCAAAGATGTATGTATAAAATAACGTTGAAAAAATTTTAGAGGCGTAGCCAAGGCCGTTCTTAAAAAATAAATAGAAATCGATCCTGTTTGAAAGAGTTAATAGAGGAATATAAGATTGTGAATTGTTGAAAGTTCCAATTATAATTTTTTTCCAGTACATAGTTATTATTAGGAACCCTAAAATTCAACTGAATGTAGCAAGTTTGACAAAATAAATAAAAATAGTAGGATCGCCATCCAAGACTTCGCACACAGACATCGCACCACAGTCCACAACGCGACGTCATCGTCATTGAGGCGTCGTCGCTAAGGACCACAAATCACAATATCGACGCTCTCGCACTTTATTCTGACAGGTTTGAGGGATGACGACAACGATATCCAACATATAAAAATCTCTTGTCACAGTGTTTTTTTATCGAACTCCTCCGAAAGGCTTTGACCGAATTTTATGATTTTTTTTTGTGTACCTACTTATAATATTTAGTAGGTCTGAGAATAGGTCCTAGGCTACTTTTTAGTTAATAAGGGTAGCCCTCTCCAAAAGTTTTATTTTTATTTAGTTTTTATTTTTTGGACAAAACTTTTCTTTGGAGTTCCGCGGGAATCCCGAAACTCACGCGGGTGAAACCGCGGGGTACATCTAGCATCTGTATAAAAACCTATTCCGCCAATTTCTTCCAGCTCGCCTTTCCTTTGGGGGGTGAGACACGAGTCACGAAGATAATATGATGTTATATGATAAAAATAATTCCCACGAGACGTCTTGACTTACTACATACGTCTACTTGAAATTGTTTATTAGGTAGGCGGCTCCGAGACCATTGTCTAAGAGCATAACGAAAGTATATTGTCCTTTCAGTATTAAAGTTAGGGACTGAAACTGTTAGAGAATGCCACACAGCATTAAGTTCGCCATTTGTACCTACCTCTTGTGCAAAAAAGAATAAATAAATAAATATCTAAAGTACAAAATGCTTTTTATTTATTCTCGTAAGTACTTTCTTATGACCGCCATTAGTTTGCGCTAACAAATCGGCAAACGAACATCGCTAATGTCACGTCGCGTCGAGCCGCGCCGCAGCTCGGCGACAATTTAATTTGGCCAATAAATTTCAACACGGAATCTCTGCGAAGTACCTAGCTAGCTAGCTAGCTAGTAGCTAGTAGCTATAGGTATTTAATTTGATGGCTGCCGCGTAGTTTCACCCGAGTGCCAGTGCCACCCTTTTCACCAAGAATTGAATTAGGTACCTAAGTACATTTCGCCATGTAAAAATTTAATGTATTATATTTTATTTGGAAAAAAAAGCCCAAATACTTCAAAAGTGGCGGTACTTCAATACAAACTTCCTCGTGTTCACTCAGGATTGAATTTTGAAAAATTCGTAATGAATCTTTATATCGCAAAAGGAAATAAATGTCACAATTTTATAACTCTAGCTTTATTAGTTAGGTACGGGAGTTAATAAAATTTTTGGTAACTGTTTATTATATAAACCTAGGTTATATGTTACAGTTAAAACCCGTTTTTAGTTAGAACGTGTTTTCAAACTAGTTCTTACTAAATGCCTTAATAGGTGCCTACCTAGTGAAGAGTAGAATTTACCACTAATATAGTATTCGTCCACGTCCACTTTCCTAAAATGGCCATTGGCAGGGCGTAGAGCACCATTCTTGGTCAGGTTAGGTTTGTACTGCTGACCAAGTTGCGCGAACCGAATGAGTGTAGCTAGCCAGCCGCTGCAGTGACCAGCGATGCGCTATAAATAAATGGTGACAACCATGATGATGATTGACCATTTGTGTTTGGCGCATCGCCGGCCGCTGCCGCGGCAAGCTTGCTACACTCGTTCGGTTCGCGCAACTTGGTCAGCAAGGCTAGTTTCCTGGGTAAAAAAATCAAAATTCTATTTAGTCCGTCAGTTAGATAATAAAAAAATAAAAGACACGTATTTTTTGCTTTTTTTAAATAATCGAAATATGCATAGATAAAGCGCATTAAAGTTTAGGGTGGGGGACTTGTGTCGTCACAGCTCGCTATAACGTGCGAACAAACTGTAGCGAGGCGTGACGTCATGTGAAATTTCGACTTGATATATCTCCGTTATTTTTTGGTTACATAAAAAAAAAAATACGTGTCCAATATTTTTTAATAATCTACAAAACGGACTAAAAAGAAAAATTTAGGAAACTAGCCTGGCCTATGGCCAATAATAATGACTCGCTTAGGAAAAAACGCGTTTTGTCTAGTAAGAACTAGTTCTACCTTACATTCAATTTTGAGCCTTATGTAGTTGATTCTAGTTTTAGCAAAGGCTAACTAGAGAAAACGCGTACTAATTAAAAAACTGGTTTTCACTGTAACATAATAATCACTAGGCATAATTAGTAATAAATATTATTAATTTCAGTAATCTCTTGATCATTAGGATTTTTGTTATATTTATATTTTATATACCTATACAAATTATAATTGTGCTGCTGGTCTTCCATATAAATAAATAAATAAATAAACTCCTCAGTGAAAGTTCTTTCTTAGCTGATGATTCCCTATAAATTTTCTATACCTGCCATATTTCAGCTTCCATAGGTCAAGAAGATAATTTTCATAATTGGCACATCAATTGCGTGGTAACCTGACAAAAACGTGGTATTTCGCTTGATCACAATGTTGAAAAAGGAAAACAGTAGGTACTGACCTTGGCTGCGGTGGGGACTGTGAAAGAAGCGAGCCGGAGCCCCGTTTGCAGAGGGGCGGCCGCGGCATCGAGGGTCGCCGTTCGACTCCCGACGCCGAACGCGTCGCCGGCGCACCTTCAGCGGCCAACACCTTTGCCGACACCAGCGCAGCCTCCGGGCAATGCTGATCAAATTAATGTTACGGGTTAAAAATCGTACTGGAACCGTCGGAGATCTGTGTCCAACGACGGTGTTTTTTTTATCGTGATTTGCATTTGCATTACTTCTGCAAAGCGTTACACGATTATACCATACTAGCTGTTCTCCGCGGCTTCACCCGCGTTAACGAAGGAGTTCCCGCGGGAATTCCGGGATAAAAAGTACCCTGTACCCTCAGGAATACTATAGCTTCCTATAAGTGAAGGAATTTTGAAAATCGATTCAGAAGTTCCAAAGGACCAAAAATCCCACAAACATAAAAACTTAACTACCTTATTAGAGTAGATTTGTTTAAGGTGGAACTTTTTAAGGACCTTTGACGGGGTCAAATCAACGCCAGCCGCTATAAACATCATATTTTCCTTATAAAATATTTAATTAAAAAAAAAAATTAACAATATGGCTACTCGTATCATGATAGTAATCCTTGTCACTCCAAACAGTTTTTAGTATGAGTTGTACAGTCATATGTCTATCTGGGAGCACTGATTTCCAATAATGGTGGATGTGTTATCGAGATCAAGCGACGCATAGCTATTGCAAGGACGGCCATGGACAAGCTGCATAAAATATGGAGAAGCCGGAACATCACGAAGGCCACAAAGATCCGACTCGTCAGGGCACTGGTGTTTCCCAAATTCTTATATGTGGCTTAGACTTGGACACTAAGGGAGGTCAATAGGAAGAGGATAGACGCTCTGGAAATGTGGTGCTGGAGGAAAATGCTTGGGGTATCGTGGACTGAGTTCTGAACCAACGCTTCCATCCTCCGGGAACTCGGCATCAAGCAGCGTCTGTCCTCCATAGTACAGGCTCGAATATTAACATTCTTCGGCCATATTTCACGACGTGGAGAGACTTCTGTGGAGCGTCTTGTGGTTCAGGGAAAGGTGGAAGACACAAGACCGCGCGGGAGATCACCGATGCGCTGGACTGAACAGGTGAAGGCTGCGGCTGATAGCTCTCTCTACGAGTGCTCTAAAAGGGCAGCGGTTCGGGAGGAATAGCGACGGGTTGTCAAGCGTGCTACCAATCCGGAACCGATGACCACGACCACTCTGTTAAGAGTTTAACGACCAAGAAGAAGAGCAAAAATGCCTCGGTGTAAGCGAACAGCCCTACATTTAGTCTAATAATTACCTTACCTACACATTTATTTTTTTGTAAACAAGAAAAATTTTAATAGTACCTAAGTAGTTCGTAACTAGAAAATTAAGAGTTCCTGCGGGGATTCCAAAACCCACGCGTGAGAAATCGTGGACACAGTTTGTAGGTAAGTGTACTATTTTTTATATATAAATGTAGGTATAGTGTAAAAGTATGTGTAGGTAGGTATATGATGCATACATAGTCTACATAGTCGTTTCAATCGTACCAATCCTATTTTATTTCCATCTCTAAGTAGTTTGTGTTTATTTCGTCTGAGACCTATACATATAAAATGATTTGTCCTGAATGTGATGGATCAACACACAGCCCAAACCGCTGATCATTGAGACCTGAAACTTGGAGGGTGTGTTCTTTGTAGGTATCCGATGAAAGGATTTGAAATTCCACCCCCAAGGAGATGAAAAGGGGTTGCAAAGTTTGTATGGAATAATTACGCGGGAACTGCGAAATTATCGCGGGTGTAACCGCGTGGGGCAGCTAGTATATATAACATAATAGAGTATTATACACGGAATTATTATATGTAGTTAACTTTAATGTACAATGGTATAGGTACTAGATAGCAATAGGTAGAGTTTTCGAGTTCGCTACAATATAATTAAATTGCTCACTTAATTGCCTTCGCCTCGCAATACCTACACAATACCTATATCCGAGAATAACAGTTTACAATAGTGGAATCTGTTCAAATTATTTGAGTTTCTGTCTTTGACGGGTCGAATATCTTTGCAAGTCATCACCAGCGGAGCTAGGATGCGCAACATGATATGTTTATCGAACGAAAGATAAAATTGTCGACACGACAAATATTTGTGGGTGTCCAAGCAAAAAAGTGCAGTAGTGGGGTATTGAGTTAAGACTAGATTCAGTTAAACATTTTTTACCACTGGTAGACATAACGATATATTATGTCGACGAGAATCGGTAAAATGGCTCGATAAAATTTTATCATGTTGCGCATGCTAGCTCCACTGGGCAGTAATTATTAGATTTTTCTATCTATTCCACTCTGTAATCCCACTCAACAGAAACTTTTAATTGCTTTAAACGGTGTACCTAGTTTACAGTGCTGAAATTGTTCTGTGAGAATGTTGTTTGACAAACAGACAAAGTATGCGATGCTTTCACAAAATATTCGATTCGATTTTATTAGAAAATACCTAATATTTTTATTTCATTTTTATGTATAATGTGTGTATATTGTGTTGTCTTTTTCTAAGGATAAAGATTAAATATTGTTATTTTCATAAACTATAATAGGCATCCGTGATGTTAGGGAGCGTTCAAATATTAAGTACGTAACGTACGTTAACGTTTTACAAGGGGGAGGGGGTACAGTAAAACGTTACGGCGTGTTACATAGGGGGGGGGGGGGGTCTAAAATCTCCGAAAATTGCGTTACGTAATACTTGAACGCTCCCTTAACGGAATCACTGAACACTGAACTCAGCGCCATGCGATAAGGGGGAGATTCTAGAAAGGTACATACATACTGTATACCTACTCGCCGTGATAGGTTTTATTTTCTAAAAGCGTATTCAGTTAAGCGCCCTGTCACAGCGGGATTCTGAAAGCCTTGGGCGTGTTTCACGCATTTCCACAGAAATATTATGGAACGGGAGGGATGGCGATGGGTTGTCAAGCGTGCTACCAATCCGGAACCGATGACCACGACCACTCTGTCAAGAGTGTAACAACTAAGAAGAAGAATTATGGAACTGTGAACGTTTTACTACGGATTTTTGTTATTGTTTTAATATATTATATTATGAAAACTTTTTGTGATGTTATATTCCAGCACAGTTATTAATTATATTGTAGCACAGTTACGCGATCGTATTATAATGTTTTGTCATGTTCATTGACATATTTATTTTTTAAGTAACTTGACATGTTTACTAATACCTACAATCACTAAAATGTTATTTATTGATAAAAATGTCAAACTATTTTTATGTTAATGTACTTAGGTACCTCTATGACCTGTAATGAATATTACGAAATATGAATATATCAATATTATTATTGCCGTTCATACTGACGAACAAAAGATGTACCGACTTACCTATACTAGGTACGTGCCTAATCTACACCCATAGATATCTTGGAAACAGAGCGACATACACAAAAAATAGTGAGATAAAATACCTACAGCATAAATACAAATATGTATAGTGATTATTCCTAGCTCTTCTCCCCGGTTTTACTCACGTTAACTTCGGAGTTCCTGCGGGAATTCTCAGATAAAAATTACACTATATCCTTTACTGTACCTATCTCTGACAACGTAGTGGTTAAAGCGTGATAGCGTAACAAACTCACATTCGCATATATAATTAAGACGATTCGTCACATTAATTACGATGCAGTACCGTCCCACCAGTGGGCACCGGGTCTTATTGTACGCCTCACAGTTTTGGTCGCGTCACGTGATGTTTTAAGGTAACGCAGGAGATTGGAATAAGTGGTTTACGTGATAGACAGCGCGTTATGCAAATTATTAGAGCGTAATAGGCTTAAGTAGGAAAATGCTTGAATAATTCAAAACTATTCCTCAGAAAGTTTTAACTTTTAATCGTAATGAGGTATTTACCACAGGGTATTACTGTGAAAGGGTATCAACGTGTCTATGTCAATGAATCCCCAAACCAAGCGCTTACATAATTAGTGAAACCTCTTATAATTAAACGAGAGATTACGCCATTGCTCTGGAATTGCTCAACAAGTTTGTTTTTATTGCTAAAATGCCTATGTATCTAAGCTTTTACGTACGGCTGATGAAAGCACTTGTGTTCTCCATATTTATGTACGCTTCGGAGACGTGGACGCTAAAAGCTCGAATTCGGTCCAGGATCGATTCGTTTGAAATGTGACCGACCACTGTCAATGTCACGACCTTCAGCCATGAGGAATCGACTAAGAAGAAGATCTAAGCTTTTAGTGGCTACTACCCCGCCACTTGTATTCAAATCTATTCTGCCGTCATGGAACTAAATAGGTACGAGTACCTAGTAACAATCCTACATAAGTAAGAATTTTTTAACTTTTCTATGAGATATAGGTACGACGTAATTTGTGCGTTAAGTGCGTTTTGATGAAAATCTAATGCCTGCTCGAAAAGATAAATCTTGGACGTTATCAATATAATTTCTTTTAAGTGTACTTACTTTAGCGATCTTGTGAAGCAAAGCAGTGGTGGAATTTGTTTTGAATAGGCCTAATGCACGTCGCCGCAGCCCCTGGCCCAAGCACGCCTCGACAGCCCCGCACAGCGCCGTCACCCCTCCACTGTCTTCATGGACAAACTTGCGAGTCACTGCCTGTATAGGAAACATGGTATATCAATGAGGAAACGAGACGTTACCTATTAATTTCTGTAATGGAGTCATCCCGCAAAACATTTGGACAGCATCGTTGGTGTTGGTGTAGTGGTAAGGTTGCTGCTTAAAAGTTTACACTGAGTGGGTTCAATAATTATCAACAAGTACAATTAGTCTTGCACGAGTATCGTGGGAACCAAGTGTACATGGTATACACATTACTTAAATTGTTACATAAATATTATACAATAGATATGCACGCCCAGTTTGGTAAGCAGAACCCTGTGTTCATCACACAAAACCCGCTTCCACTGGAAATTTAACCCCTGGGGCCGTATTTTTTAATCTCTCGAATTACTTTTACACACGGAATCGCAAATTCACGTGCGAATGTTCATATATTTTTTAAGCATTCACCTCGTCTGAGGCATTCACATGTAAATCTTGCGATTACGTGTGCGAAAAGTGAATCAAGTGATTCAAAAATACGGCCCCTGACCTCTCGATTTACGAAGCATCACAGGTGACCACTTGTGCCAATCTGGCAATCGTCTCTACAACTGCAGGTCCTGATTATGTTTGACGCAGGGTATATTAACACAAAGTTGGATTATCTATGGGATGGATTGTAATAAGACTGAGCAGAATCACAACATCTATACAATATAGACGGTAGGTATGCCAAGGAGGCGAATAAATACCTACCTATTAGATTAATAGCACAACGGAAAATACGTGACGTCTCGATATTAGGTCGCTCGAGCATTCCGTGCCAATCTCATGTAGGTAACAAATCTTATCCAATTTCGGTGCGGGCTTATGAAATTTTTGACGACATTGAAACGATTTTATTATCTACTCCGAGAAAAGTTCAGGTGCAAAAATTGTCTATCTATCCAATTCTATACTTTACTAGCGTGTTTTTTGAAGATAAAATCTTAAAACAGGACCATAAATAGGTACCCTGACAGGTACATTTGCGTGTGGTCAGTAAAAATTCCTAGGGACTTCAATAAGAAACTTTAAAGAAGAAATAAATTAGCAAATTGTGATACATATATTTACAATATACATAAGACCAGACAGACCAATTTCAATTCAATTTCAAGACCAGTACAGAAAGATATATATAGTATATGTATATTTGTACTGGTATCTTTATATATTTATCTTTCTGTACTGGTCTTGAAAAAAATGCACAGGTAAGCAATATGCACGGTAACGGCAAGCTTCCAAGATAGGCTAATAATCAGGGGAAGTGCGAGAACCATCTGGTAAAGACCAAGCTGGCGTCACGGAAATCTTTGGAGCAAACCTTCGTACACAGTGGACACCAGTGGATTTCTGTCGGCTTGATATGAGGAAGATGAGAAACTATAATAATAAATATTCTGAGAAGTCATTGCCCAGGATCATGATTATATATTTAATGGCATGAATTTCTAAATTTCATAATGCTCTGATGCTCAAAGCAGTTTTTAATTAGCTAATCTAGCAACTTAAAAATTGTTTAATATATTTATCTTTGACATCAAATATCATTTTAGATACCTACGCATGAGATAACTTTTACCACACACCTCTTCCATGAGCTGTTTGACCTCCTTCTTGACAGTGGCAATAAGCCGCTCTTTCAGCTCGATGTCAGGGTCGCTAGGTACCGGCGCAGGCATTTCTGCAGGCTCGTGCTCCGCTGTTGAAGCACTTATACTATAATCGTACATAAGGCACATTTAATCTGGCTTAACCATCTTTATTATCCTCAAAAAATTAATGCCTAAGGCATTCTCTATTAGTTACAGGCTTAGAAATTTATCATGGCGTACCTATTGAAACTTATTGTAAGGTACAAAAGTAGGTAATCCATACCAACATTATCTAACCGAAAAACTTTTCATCTAGATTCAAATAGTTGAGAGTGAAAAAGGGGTGCGGGCTGCGGAGTAGCGCGTGCTGTAAGTTTAATCCCAACAAAACATTTTCATGTAAAATGTTGCCAAGACGAGACCATACCTATCTATATCAGCACTTTCAAAAAGTTATCAGATCTTATGTAGAGCCAAGCTTCTAACTTTAAACGACCTAACTCTACAAACTCTACACCTTAGTCACAATATGTGGCTTGGCCATTTCGCTACATTCACATGGGCCTAAGGTGAAAAATTGATCCATTGTTCATTACTTTTCTGTTATATAATAGTTCTTTGTAGTAACGAAACGGCCAAGCCACATATTTTGGCTAAGGTGTAGAGTTTGTGAAGTTATACTTTGTAGAGTTAGGGCGTGTAGAGTTAGAAGCTTGGCTCTACATAAAATATAAAAGATTTAATAAATCTGCTATTGACAACATATCTCGAATTTTTTTCTTATCTGGTATAATCCAGACCTAAGTTACAAGGGTTCAAAAAAACGACGAAGCGCTTCGAGAAAAGATAGGTAGTGCCCTTGCGCTTCGCTGGCTCGTCTTGGCGGGGGCACTACCGTGCCCCCAGATATGGTGGTAAGACCGTCTAGCCTGCGCATCCGCTCTTGCCAAAAAAAAACAAAGGTACCTGTACGAAACGGTGCAATGACGTTGCTATAATTATATTAACTAATGCTCGACTTGCAGCGTGCGCCCCCTATGACTCTGCGCCTGAGTACACCTGCACCCCTTGAACCCCTGGGTAAAGACATCCCTGGCTGTTCCCCGCGTTTTTACCCCCGTTAATTTCCGCAGATATACACGTATAAAGTATCCAATGTCCTTTTCTGTACCCCTGCTGACAACGTGTATGCAAAATTTCATGACATTATCGGGTAAGTAACGGTAAGTAGCAACTAAATCACATTTGAATAAACAAGGATATTTTTTTAAGTAGGTTAGAGTAGGTCAACAGCAAAAACAATTTTAACTAGCTGTGACCGCGGTTTCACCCGCGTGAGTTTCAGAATAAAGAAACCACCGTAGAAACTCCACTCCTATTTTGCAATTTTGACGTTTTAAAAAAAAAATATTCAAATTGGTCGAGCTACTTTCGAGTTTTTACGATACTAACGCACAGCGATTGTTTTTTGTGTACCTACCTACCCTACTTTCAGTTAAGAAGATAGGTAAGCATAGATAAAATATAGGTTTTTTACTTATTTTGAATTCTTCGTTATTGGGTTCATCTTAATATCTACATATTTGTCTAACTTCATTTTTTTTAATTTTGTCGGAATCTTCGGTAACAAGGTCACCGGTCTCAAAGGACAAAGGTTTGACGAGACGTAGGTAATTTAGGCATACCTACCTAATCTACTTTTGTCTTATTATTTCTATCCAACCCTATTCTGTTTACATTTCTTTACTCCTTTTCCACTAAATTAAAACCGAAACGACACTCAAAATACCCCTATAAATTTTTACTAGATACCGATTAAATTATTGTTAGACGTTTAAAATTAAACCTAATAATTTAAAAATAACTTATCTAGGCAATAGTTTTTAGTAGTTATCTACTATACCTATTTATTGCTTATTTGCATAAGCAGGTATAAGTAGTAAGAAATATTCCTTACTACTTGTATATTATAAGGGGAATGTGGGGGAAAACGCACGCGGGGTAATTCCGAATTCAACGGTTCTAATATTATGTTAGAAAGTGATATCGATATTTTATTCACGTCTATCTAGAAGGTCATATTAAATATATTGTGTACGTATGTACAATAAGTATGAAAGTAGGTATCTATGTATTCGAATATATAATATATATGCATGTATGCAATAATATGTATGCATGTATTTTTACTACAAAATTATGTAAACATATCGCCGAAGGGATTATCTCTTAAATGTACTGCTAAATGAGCTCTCTGTACCGACTATCTGTAGGTTGACTGGCAAAGAATGCCACTGTGGCATTACTGGCATTTAAGTCCGCCCTTTGTATCATGATGTGCATAAGGTTTAAACAAATAAATAAATGAAAATCCTGCGGGGCAGTGGCGAACAGGCCACCTTTTTAACCGACTTCCAAAAAGGAGGAAGTTCTGCATTTGGCTCTATAGTATAGTTGTTTTTTTTTTGCAATAGATACCTACCTAATTAGAACACTGCCTACCCGAAGAATCCACTGCTCAGTGCCCAAGGTGGCCTTGAAGAAAATACTCCTGAGCCTTTGCACCCTTTTATTTAATACAATAAAGGTTTTTTTTCTGTGTCAAACAACCATAAACCAACAGCTATTATGCTACTGCTCCACCTGCGTTAACGTTAACGTTGATGTTAATGTCTAACGTGGTAATGTTAGTAAGTTAACACGTTAAAATGTTGGCCACATCTAAATTAGAGCACTAATTTACGCTTTAACACGCAGGTGGAGCAGTAGCATAAGAATATTTGCATATTTGTGGCCGTACTTAATCCTGTTACAAAAATAAATTAAAACCTAAAACCAATTTCTTGTATTTTTTCCGGCCTCGAAAAGAAACAATTAAGTCGAACACGAGGAGGACTTTTTTTTTCATTCAAAAAAACTATTCATGGAGTTCATTCATTTTATATATTTTTCACACCACATGCTCGACAATGCCGAATTATATGTCATGTAAACCTTACCGAAAGCAAGACATTATATCTCTTGGCTTTAGCCGGGTTATAATGTTCTATTGAATTTCATTATAACCCGCTGGTCAATAATGTGATTTTCACTTTCATAATTCTTATTGCTATGTCCATAACGTCTCATTTCGCTAAACAGAATGTGTTCTCAGCGGGCGCGGCCAACTCGATTTTCGAAGACCGAAGCCGTGGCCCACTAGATTCGCAGTGAGACGAACTTCATTTGTTTGTCAAATCGAGTAGGCCACGCCAGCTGAAAGAAGTGGCTATATAGGATCTACTAAGCCTGGTTTTTTATTGTCTCGCATTATGTGAGAAAAGTAGAGTATACACCACAGGGATAAAACTGTTTTTTTCTTGGGCGCTTGAATCCCTCACTGCACTCAGGACTCAATCTTAATTCCCTCCCTTTGGTCGGGAATTAATTTATAACACCCTCGCTGCGCTCGGGAGTTAAATTTGGAGTCCTTCGTTATGTTCAGGATTCAATGTAGCGCCCGTGACATAAAACAGTGCTTTATCCCCTTGGTGTATAATCTACTATTACTTACCTATTTTGTTTTATTACAGGTAGGTATTTGTATAAGTGCCTAGTTACTTTATAATGTGCTATTTGAAATTATGACTGGCGCCCGTCGTATGAACACTTGCTCAGTAAACGGAAAAATAATTCCATTTATGACTTTAATAGGTAGATATTTTCTTTTAAGATATCTTGTAATATGTCTCAAGTCGTGCGAACACGAAAAAGTTGTAATCTTGTCTCAAAGTAATTTATCTCAGCTTCAGTGAGACACTAAGGGAAAAAAAAACATGATTAATTTCACCTGACACACCAACTGTAGGTACTTTTATCTCTTTTAGCAATTTAAGTATCGAGTGACTAAGTAGTAGGTACGTCCCGAAATTTTCGCTTACAACGTTGAAAAATACAACTAAACAATGTAGGTAGGTATCATTCAATTTTCCTTTATAGGTACGCGTACAGTAGACTGCAAAAGTGCATTAAGTTTATTGTTGCAGTTGTTACTTGTTACTACTTTTTATGATATTAACCACAGAGCAAATAAATTAACTAGAGAGGACATGACGTAGGCGAGGCAGGCGCGCCACCGACCGTTGTAAAGGAAGTTAGAGCAAATGCTCTAACTTGCCCAAAACTTCTTTTGCTGCCATCCCAAGTATATTTACCACAATATTCCCAAAACTGTGAATTATGAAAACAGTGACTAAGTAAAAACATAACCATAATATGGCGTTTAATACATTAATACATTCTTTACGGTTTTAGTGCGTGATGAATAGTTTTGTGTGCGAAAGTCACCCGGCGACACTGGTTTTATCTGTTTTCATATTAAACTAAATTGATGTCCCTTCTATCTGTTATTTTCTGTTCAAATATTTTATATAAGTATTCGAAAGTTTCTTTCAACTTTGAACTGGTGGGTTACCTCAGGAGCTGTTCCGCGCGGTTTCACCCGCGTTCCTTTCGGAGTGACTGCGAGAATTCCGGGATGTGTCCTTCCCTGTACCCCTGACAACGGGTGTGCAAAATTTCATGTGATCGGTTAAAAGTGACGATCGGGGGAAAGTCAAACTAACTCACATACGCATTTATATGTAGGTATAATAAAATATTATATAATACTAGCTGTCCCCTACGATTTCACCCGCAGTAACTTCAAAGTTCCCGTGGGAATTTCAGGATAAAAAGTACCTACCCTATGTCAGTCAGGGACTACCGTAGCTTTCTATGAGTGAAAGAATTTACAAACTCACAAACTTTACCTCTTTATAATACTAGTAAATAGTTAATTAGTTAGTATATAGGACCGCTATTTTCTTTATTCTTTAATGCTGACATTTTAATAATTTTAAGCTACATAAGTGCTAGATCAATAATAATTGATCACTTCGGTATATAAAACCGTTAAGTATCTGTATGTATTAATAGAAATTTTTAAACGTCAAATTAATTATACCTATGAAGTTTAATAAAATTATTTCGATCGACAATAAATAAGTAGGTATACCTACAGTACGTTATCAAGTCCACATGGTTGGTTTTCGCCCACTCACAAAATGTTATCTTGTCAAAGCTACATTATTTTTGTATTATTTACATCACGTTTTTCAAAGTTTTCGCTTACCCATCTATTCAAAAATATAAAACATGACATGTCTAGGTGGGTACGTATTTTTCTTTTAAGGAAAGTGACGTGGAATATACCTACTTAATTTGTTTTTCTCTAAAGTCTAAAAAAGTGAAATCAATGGCAGAGAAAATATTATATAGCATATTAATATATTAATTACTTACCTTTATTTTCAGCGGCCATATCTGTTATTGAACCACGCAATGTAGAGCATAGTTTGCCAAGGAAAACTCACATTATTGTTTTTTCGTGATGATAAGTAGGTAGTAGCACGTCACAGAAATGTCGATGGAGAAGTGTTAAAACGTGTTTATAATGTCACGGATGGTTGAAAATGGCTTGTTTTATGGAAAAATCGATGTTGCGCCGCGCGCAGTGTGCGGCTCACGTAAAGTGATAAGGGATGGCCTCGCCTCCTGGAACGTCGACGGCTACATACCAATACCAACAGAACTACCAACAATGTACCTACTACCTACTTCTCTAGGTACTAATATATAAGTTACAACCTACTCTGTCACTCTACCTAAATACCTATCTAAGTACTGTATCGTTGTATATAATTTACCTACTACCAACCCATGGACCCATCCTATATTTGCACAGAGCACGGAAATATCGTTTTAGGGTAGTTTTAAGTGGTCGAAATTGCTAACTCGCAGTTTTACTGTTTCTTTAGGAAGTCATTAAAAGTGTTTTAAAAATTATGTTAGGTAGGTATGTCTACTTGCTTTAGATACCTGCCTATATAATATTATAACATACGAGTGATCAATATCTTACCCGTCTTCTATAGGCCTGAATTGTACTAAAAATATATCTGTTTTGAAGCTATTAAAATATCTAATTATTGTTTGCTTACTTTATTGAACATAAACAAAGTTTTTACACATATTTAGAAATTTTAATTATTACCGAGAGGGGTAAAAATATATCAATGTTACTATGTATTGGTAACGGGTAATAAACGATATTCCATCCGTTTTTTAGTTGTCCGTGTGTGCAGAGTTTCCTGAGACAGAATGAGGACATGATGGGGATAATGGATATAAACCCAATAAATAACCTTCGCTTTAATGACCGTCACGGGCACAAGGGTGACTATCCACAACGTGTTAATGAATTGACTGAAAACTAGAAAGTAGTTTGTTCAGAATCGACTTCCG
Organism: Zygaena filipendulae; assembly: GCA_907165275.2. Lineage (NCBI taxonomy): Eukaryota > Metazoa > Arthropoda > Insecta > Lepidoptera > Zygaenidae > Zygaena > Zygaena filipendulae. The sequence continues at coordinate 4,155,537 of OU015668.1, forward strand.
AATAGATCGCACCATGTTTTAATATTGGTTATATTTTTCATTTTTACTAGCCCATGTCTAAATTATTTATAATACAATATTTGGCGCGTACGCCGCCGCGCCGCGCCGCCCGTAACAAAAAAAATGAATCGGTCATTGACACGTAGGCGCGGGCGTAGTGCTTGAAATTTCGTAGATATGTCACCTGCAAACTAATGCTGAATATTCAACTTTTAGACTAGCTATTAATTTTTTCGATATATATTTTAATCATATTATTGTTTATATTTTTAAATAGGGTGTATCTGATTTTTTGGTCATCTCATTAACACGTTGTATATCTATAGTTGTATTATAAGGTTCCTCCTTATAGATTATTTAGATTTAGATTTAATATTTAGTTGTTTTAACTCAAAAACTACTGAAACGATTTCAAAAATTCTTTCACCATTAGAATGCTACATTATCCCTGAGTAACAGTAATCTGGAATTCCTGCAGGAACTCCTAAATTACCGCGGGTGAAACTGCGGGGAACAGCTAATATAATTATGATAACCTTAAAAAAAACATCCAAATAAATGGGACGGAGATTATATTACGGCGCAATCTCCTTTTGCATACATACTACACGTTGTCAGGTGTACAGAGAAGGACATAGGGTAGTTTTTGTTCCGGAATTGCCGCGGAAACTTCGAAATTAACGCGGGTGTAACCGCGGGGAACAGCTAGTACCTATACCTATTATATAAAAGCGGAAACTGACTGACTGATCGATCAACGCACAGCTGAAACCGCTGGGTCTAGAACCATGAAATTTTGCAAAAATATTGTCAGGAGTAAGTACCTACGAAAAAAGAAATAGGGTACCTGGTTACTCTTATCCCGGAATTCCCGCGGGATCTCTGAAATTAAAGCGGGCAAGAGCATAATAAAATTTTCAACACATTTACAGATCTGCTCTACCCTGTTAGATAATAACTTCATTCTGTCAAATCACACAGTGATCTCAATCTCTTCGCATCTTAAAATTTTTATGGTACCTACCTTAGTTTGGTGTTAATCTATGGTTTATTTGGTGTGTTGAATTTCGATTTTCATCGAACTGTAGACGGGGGAAATAGGCTGCGTAATGTAGGTACACGTACCTACCTACCTACCTATAGCATAAATGAGAGCAATAATATCACATCTCAAATATTATAACGCTCGCGCTCGCTATATTAGGTAAACAGTAAATATCTATCATAATTTCATTATAGATGAATATATTATCTAATATTCAGCTTAGGTATTATGCTTTGTGACTTTTTTAGCATTATTTTCCTTGCAAAGAGTTAATTAACCATTTTAAAACACTGATAAAAATGAAAATTGAAAATAACGACAAGTAGAGATCATCTAAGCTTAAATGACGCGCCCCTCTATCGGGTATACGCACACGTACAACCGTTCAAATACGACACATATAAATCTTGTCTGTCTATTCATCACAAGTGCGCAATACTGTCGCCGCCGTAGCTGATGGTCACTCTCCGTCTACGGTCGCCGCACTTCGCCGAATTTCTCCTCAATAAGAGTATTATACATGTTCGCAGTTATATCGGAACATACCCATCATAAAACGTTGTTGTCATTTGTCAAATGTGTCAGTGTCAAAAGATTAGTGTGGTCAAAGTCAAAATCAATCAAAACTCAAAATAGGTAGGTAGGTAATCAATTCTATGCCGTGACTTTTCAAACTGTGACATTGGCAGAATCATCGTCAAAACGGTGGAGCCATTAAAAACAATGCCGTGACTTTTCAAACTGTGACATTGGCAGAATCATCGTCAAAACGGTGGATGGTGAACGGCCATTAAAAACAACAAATTGGAAAAAGGTGGATTTGTGTTCGCAAGTTAGACATAAGTCTAGTTAATTTGTGTTCGCAAGTCGCAACAAATACAATCAATTCGTGTGTAGTATCTAGTAGATTGTGATTCGTGTTTAAAATTTACTACTTGGCTGCTCAGTTCTCTCTTCAAAAATTTACTAATTTCTTACAATGAAGGAGACTAAAATGAGTACTCATTTATCAGGTGGAAGATTAAATGTCGGTCTCATACAAGAAATAATGAGGAAAGAGTTGTTGAATCTCTTGCAACTCTGCGAAGGCCCTAAAGTGAGTAATTTTTATATTTATTTGTATTGTTTATTAATGGTAGGTTTTATTTGCGCGAGTTTCAGAATTCTATCTAATTAATTGACTAACTCCAGTACACAGTTACATACATAGTCTTTTACAATGTTCAAGTTCTATTCAAACCAAAACTGTGTGTGTTCCAATAAACTGATGAACAGGAAACTCAAATGGCCTAAGTTCACTTTGTAGTAGGTATGTATTTCAAATGCTTAGTTTATCAATGAAATAAACTCGGCAACCATCTATTTAATTCAAACTTCAAACGTTAAATCTTAAGCAAAACCTAAGCTTGCTGCTGATTCGATCACCATGATGATTGACCACATAGTGCAGTGTTGTATCACTTATCAGTGAATTCACCCAACTGATATGCATAATTGCATATTGTAGTTTAGTCCTTTTAGAAGTCTTTTTTTTTTATATAATATTTTTGGGTAACTAGCACCTAGCCTAGTAACCTGATATAAGTAGTAACTTATGTCAGACTTCATCCATTTACAAATAACAATTTCATAATGTGTAAGTACCCACTATAACTCATTTTCTGTCCTCAGCATCCTTTCTAATATTATAAATGTGACAGTGAGATTGTTTGTTACACTTTCATACCTTAACGGCTCAACAGATCATCATGAAATTTGTATGCATGTTGTCAGGAATACAAAGAAGGAAATAAGATCCCGAAATTCCTGCGGGAACTCCAGTTAAAAATGAAGCTGTTTGTAAACTTGCAAACTTATGTGTTTTTCATAAATTTTTTTTCCTATTAGATAATAATTTGGGACGAATGGCTTGATGGGCCGGTGGGCCTTGTGGCTCAGTACTCTTTGCTGAAAGAGCATGAAGTGCGCCAAGGACAGCTGCCTCCAATATCAGCAAAACACATTGTCTTTATTGTCCGACCGAAGCTGGCTTTGATGGATCTGGTGGCAGATTATATAAATTCATTAAGGTATTTTATTTAATTCTTAAAGAGTAATCTAAAAAAAAATCTGTTATACCTACTAAATTACTAATATTACTATACTAATATTGAAAAACTTGTTTAGACTATTCAAAGTTCCTGAGGAAATCTTAGAGTATAGAAACACTGACAAAAGCTAGTTATAATATTTTTTTATCATCAGGGCCATCTTTACCTAGGGGGCAAGAGGTGCGGCTGCACCTGAGCGCAGAGTCATAGGGGGCGCACGCAAGCCGAGCGCTAGTTAATACCAACGTCATTGCACCATTTCATATGCTTTGTTATTAAATCATTTTACTACACACCTCATGTCGCATAAAAAGTAGGCCACAGCTCGCGCCGCTGATAGCTGTGGCCTGCTTCGATGTTGTCTACCATTTGTTTTTGCCGCTGCCGCGCAACGCCGCCACCGCCGTCGCCGCCGAGACTGTGGCCAAGGGGTAACACGTGCCGAAAGCGGCATGTGGTGTGTAGTAAAATAATTTAATATTGATGCCTATATTTTTTTGTGCATGCATTAGACGTAAGTCGTTACAAAGCATATGAAATGGTGCAATGACGTTGGTATTAACTAGCGCTCGGCTTGCGTGCGCCCCCTATGACTCTGTGCTCAGGTGCAGCCGCACCTCTTGCCCTCCGAGTAAAGATGGCCCTGATAATAAAAAAATATTATAACTAGCTTTTGTCAGTGTTTCTATACTCTATGATTTCCTCAGGAACTTTGAATAGTCTAAACAAGTTTTTGCCGCGCCGCCGCCGAAACTGTGGCGCCGCCCTTATACTGCTCACAGTGTGTAATTTAAAATAGCTCTTATCTACATATCTAACAATTTCAATTTAATCTACACACGTCCGGCAAAAATCACCGGTCAAAATAATGGTGCTCACTTTGTCATAGGGCAGCTAAGGCACTTGAAGCAAAATGGTCTCTAAGACTCTTAAGTCACTACAGTGAGGTGTGAGTTCTTTTTTAATTTAACACCCGCGGGAATTCTGGGATAAAAAGTACCCTATGTCACTCAGGATCACTTCAGCTGCATAAGTAAAAGAATTTTCAAAATCGATTCAGTAGATCCATAGGTTACAACCTCACAAACTCCGGAGTTCTCGCGGGAATTCCAAGATAAAAAGTACCCTATGTCACTTAGGATCACTTTAGCTTCTTTTCTTATAAGTGAAAAACTTTTATAAAATTGGTTCAGTAGATCCAGAGATTACCTCCTACAAACTCACTATCTCCGGAGTTCCCGTGGAAATCCCGGGATAAAAGTACCCTCTGTCGTTCAAGATCACTGTAGCTTCTTAAATGAAAGAATTTTTAAAAAATCGGTTCAGTAGATCCTCAGATTACCCCCTACAACGTCATGTCACAAACTCACAAACTTTTGCTCTTTGTAATATTAGTATAGATGTAAAAAAATTAAGCACATTTCACGACGCGTTTTACGCCCGCGGTGCGCGCGCTTGTACGCGGATACCACTACACCGACCGGCGGGCAACTAGTAGAATCGAGCGGACCGCAGTCACCCTCACCCTCGGCGGGTTGCGCCCGCGCGCTCTTCGATCGGTTGGCGAGCGGCTGCTGTAGCCGGCGCGGCGTGGCGTATCCATAACGATCTCTATTATGAATCAGTGGATGCACCCAGAACCTTTTCGCCCTTCTTTTCGCAACAGCTCGTTTCTGGTGTGTGCCCATGAGGTCTGAACCTCAAATCAACTGATCTTTAACAGCCAGTCTCGCTACCGCCCGTCATGCTATAATAATAATAGCCCGCCAAGTTTGCGAGTGATAAATGACTACTACTACTATACTAAAATGACTTCTCCAGTTTGGGCCCACTGGAGAAGTCATTTGGACATCTGTGTCCACTGTCAGTTTATCTCATCTATCCATCTTTGATGCTCTGTGCATCTTTTATGTTTATTTCTTTTTCACCATCTGTGGGATCAGTTTACACATCTTTCCTTGGAGATGGTAAGTAACTTAAGTATTTGTTTAATTTTTTTTTCTTCATAGATCTAAGCAGCAAGTGGAGTACCACCTCTTCTTCGTGCCGCGCAAGAGTGAGTTATGTCTCAAACATCTCACAAACCGAGGTGTCCTCTCTTACCTCAACATCCAAGAGTTCAAGTGCGAAATATTTCCATTCGACAGTGACCTCATGTCGTTGGAGTTGCAAAATGACTTCAGGTGAGGGTGAGATCTCACTGATGCGGCGTAACTATCCAGAGTGGAAACATTAAGTGTCCAGACAATTACTTCGTCTACTTTAAAGATATAGCTTTAAAGTTATATGAAATTTCTTCACATAATACATAAAGTGCATAAAAAACACTGAAATAATTATACATTCAGAATTTGTACTTTCGCAGCTTTCAGTGATTTTTATTCACTAATTTGAAGTACTATTTCTTTGAAATTAAAATTAAATAACTATACTGTTTTTTGTTAATAGCTTTTTGCGATGTGACGATAAATATATTTTACAGGGAAAATTATTTAGAGGGTGATCCAACTTGTGTGTACAACGCTGCTCAGGCTTTACGCACCATACAACATCTGTATGGGATCGTGCCGCGCGTTTTCGGCAAGGGTCACGCCGCCCAACAGGTAACCATTACATTTACCTACACATTATATGCCTCATTTCCCTAGACTCACAATTTAACAACCGTAGTCCGCAGATCATTAGCGCAGTTTTACTATTCACAAAGTCAGAGGCGTCTTTATCTATGCACACGGGCGCAGCGGTCCTATAGGGGGCGCCGAGGGCCGCTCGCTACGGAGCCGCACTAACGGCGCGCGCGTGGGCCGGCCACGGCACTTTCAATGACCAACGTAAAAGCTTTGCATACATTTTGCATGGCATTTGGAGCTCTTCTTATATTTACTTACTAGGGAGCCCTAGGGTAATGTTTGCACACGGGCGCTACATGGGCTAGAGACGCCTCTGCAAAAAGTTGCGCAACGCCTTCGATTTCAGGCGATAGTGCTACACCGTCCGGTTCGGCATCGAAGAAATATTTTACGAATTAATTTATATTATTAATAACCGCCACCGCCCCTGTCATGTGGTTGTACCTAATCTAATGAGAAATTCACATTTTTTTGCATACCAACTTATTATTATTATTCCGAATCCGAATTCGAAAATCTAAAAACTTGTGCGTTAGGAGATTATCTCGGAAAATACTAAACCAATTTTTAAAGTTCTTTGACTGACAGAAAGTTACGTTATCCCTGAGGCATCATCATCATATCAGTCGTACGACGTCTGCAAGACATAGACCTCTCCCAAGAATCCCCACAACGATCGGCCCTGCTTTTATCGCATCTATGGCGTCCTGAGACCTTCACCAAGTCGTCGGTTCACCTTGTCGAGATCTTTCCTGCCCCATCGGTCATCAGTTCTTGAGCAATATGCCCCGTCCACCTGCGGTGCCAACCTTGGTTCGCGTGCGGATTTCTGATTCGATCCCGCAACGAAACGCTAAGCATAGCCCTCTCATAGTGACTTGGGATAATTTTCATATCATGACAAATGTCATGCCACGTTGTCGCAGGAATACCAAAATTAATGCGGTCGAATTCGCGAGGGGAACAGCTATAGATATTGTATACGTATAGTCGTGTTTGGTGGTGAAGGTGTGGGAGCTGCTCGGTCGCCTCAACAAGGAGGAGCAGGGCTGCGCCCCACGCGGCGCCACCACCTCGTGCATCGACCAGCTGCTGCTGCTCGACCGCGCCATCGACTTCACCAGCGTCATGGCCACACAGCTCACATACGAGGGACTCATCGGTATTATGGGCTAGACAACTATATATTTTAATTTTTAGTCCGTCGTGTAGAAGACTCAAGAACTCGTGACTCTAGAACTTTAAGATATTGGACTCTTACGTACCTAATCAAATAAAAACGACGATAAATTAATTATCTAACTGACTGACTAAATAGAGTTCGGCGTTATGCCTATCTATAAGACGGTTTACTTTACCGCCAACTCCTCTCCCCTTTTCTTCTCTCTTTACTATGGACTTTGAAAAAAGAATTGAAATATTCTTTTATACAATAGTGTTATTTTATAAATCTCATACCTATCTAGTATCTATTTACTAAAACATTAAAAATATCTAGTCCGATACAAACATGTGTACCTACCGGTGAACGAAGAAACATGGAACGCGCTTTTCGCGTTAGAAAATGACTTAACTCACATACCTGAAATACGCGAACTAGAACTCAAAATACAAAGATTTAAGGTTGAATTTTAACTGTACGTATACTTATATCGTTTTCGGGTTAAAATAGTTAGTCAAGAGCGGTGTAAAATGTTTCTCTCCCGTTTAAGTTTATTTCATTTCATTTCATTTACTTCTCTGTAGCCATTTTTTTTTACATTTCAGACGAGCTGTACGGCATAAAGAACTCGACGGCGACGTTCCCGGGCGACAAGTTCGCGGGCGGCGAGGAGGCGGGCGCGCCGCGGGCGGCCGCGCGCGAGCCCGTGCGCCTCGTGCTCAACTCCAGTGAGGAGCTGTTCGCGGAGAAGCCCGTGCGCCTCGTGCTCAACTCCAGTGAGGAGCTGTTCGCGGAGAAGCCCGTGCGCCTTGTGCTCAACTCCAGTGAGGAGCTGTTCGCGGAGATGCGCGACTCCGACTTCACCGCCGTGAGTGCTAGATGTCTCAACCGTAACACTCCATACAAGCGAACCGATGGAGAGTGTCATTTAATATGATTTTTTTTTTTTAAATGGACAATTATACTAATTTTTTTTTTAATCTGGGAATGATTTTGTAATGAATTTTTAGAAAACGATGTTATAATCCAAAGCTTGTTGGTTTTTTTGTTTGTTACGCTTTCATTCCTTAACTAGTCAGCTGATCATTATGAATTTTTTTCATACACAAGATACAGAAGACATAGGGTACTTTTTATCCCAGAATTTCCTTGGGATCTCCGAAAATAACGCGAGTGAAACCGCCGGGAACAGCTAGTAAGGAATACACTTATTGTAACTTTAAATGCACCATTTACGAAAGTCCATAATTTTATTTTCAAACAAGAAGAACCCATCGGACCATCGGACAAAGGTCACTTACATACATCATTGTTGATAACGATGGTGCCCAGGTAGGCGCAACTCTGTCGAAGAAAGCGCGAGTGATAAAGACGCAACTAGAGGAGCGGCAGGAGGGCAAGTCGATGCAAGAGATGCGGCAGTACGTGTCGCGCTTGCCGCAGATGCTGGCAAACAAGCAGTCGCTGGCGATGCACACCGCCATCGCTGAGTACATCAAAGAGGTAAGAAATTCTACATTGTCTTTGAAAAAAAAATGCTGAAAAGTTGGGGTAAGAGGAACGGTTACCTGTTAATAGAAACTTATTAAGCGTAGCTCTATGCCTCTCTGACATTAAAAAATAGTAACTAGGAATTAGTTCCAACGTTTTGACTTAGAAGGCGTTACGAATCCATAAGTTTCTAATAACAGATAACTGCCTTCCTCTTCCCCCTGTGTTCTTCTTACCCCACCTCACCTACTTTTTCAGACTAAGTCTGTATAGCCGAAAGCCAAGTACCCAACACACATGCTTTTTAAATGATAATAATATTATCTACAATCATCTAGTATAGAACAGGCCTCTGGAAAAAAAATTACCTTACCACTACACCAACGGTACTCCCTCTGCAGGCGACGGACTCGTTCGAGTTCCACGACACGATCCAGTGCGAGGAGGAGTTCCTGAACTGCGCGGACAACGAGCGCGTGTGCCCCTACGTCGAGGACCTCATCGCGCAGCAGGCGCCGCTCACCAAGGTGCGTTTGCTTACCGAGGGCTCTGGTGCCTGTGAGTGCCTGGGGCGCTTGATTTTTAAGACCGAAAAAATGTTTTAGGATGACTGAATTGATGGTATCTGCATGGATTCTGATTGCAAGTTTGGCACTGAGCTTTATTTCTGATGGCACTCAATATTGATGCGATTTCCAGCTTAATGTGTTCCAAGAGAAAAGCAACATTTTGAATACCTACGTTTTGCTTGAAAAAAGAAATGTTTGAAAAACACAAAATGGAATATGTAATAAATAGCGATATTCATAAAATCAAAATTCAATAAAAGGAGGGAGGTGTAGCGGGAGCAAGATGGACGATATGGCTCGACCGCCACATAAAAGTACTCTGTGACCGCCACCAAAGGGGAAGCTTCCCGCTGGGCGATGTGGTATGCCCGGGGAACCGCGGCTCCAATAGGCATGTGAACTAATTTTTATTTTTTAGTCCGTCTTGTAGATTATTAAAAAACATTGGACACGTATTTTTTCTTTTTTTACGTAATCAAAAAATAACGGCGATATATTGAGTTGAAATTTCGCGTGACGTCACTATTCTGGCAGTTTGTATGGCGGTTTTAGTGGTTAGTGACGTCCCGAGCCCCTCACCCTAAACTTTAATGCGCTTTATCTCTGTATATTTTAATTTATTTAAAAAATCAAAAAATACGTGTCTATTGTTTTTTATTTTCTAACTGACTGACTAATTAGAATTTTGATTTTCAAAAGTAGTCCACATCCCTATTGTAGATCGTCGGTGGTCGTATATATGCAGCGCAGTGTGAAAACTTCGTTAGCGCGATCCAAGACTTCCATATAGTCAGTACTCGTCGCTTCGTTGTAGTTCGTGACTTGTGACGTAGGGGTCGCCACGGAGGGATATTATAGCGAGTTGCATAGCTTCATCGTTTACCTTATATCGTGGTCAGGTGCTGCGCCTGATCTGCTTGCAGTGCGTGACGAGCTCGGGCCTGAAGCCGAAGGTGCTGGAGCACTACAAGCGCGAGCTGGTGCAGGTGTACGGGCTGGGCGCGTGGCTGACGCTCTGCAACCTGGACAGGTGCGGCCTGCTGCGCGCGCAGAGCGGCGCCAAGCAGTACATTGTGCTCAGGAAGGTACTTTACTAGTTCTAGAACTACCGCTTGGCTACGATCATTATTCACTTACTAGCTGTACCCCGCGGTTTCACCCGCGCGAATTTCGAAATCCCCGCAGAAACTCCTAAGTAGCCTAATTTACTCCTCATAACATCAGCTAATTAGGAGTGAAAGTCCTTTCAAAATCGGTCCAACCATTTCGGAGATTCACCCGCGTGAGTTTCGGAAACCTTGTTCTGAGAATAAAGAACAATTTGGTGCAGTCGTTTGGAAGTTAGGTATGCGCTTAGCAACGCATTTGGCGATTAATTTTTATTTATATAGATACAATTTTTAATCTTTAGTTTTTTACATTCATCTATAATTATTATTATGTTGTGCATGTTTAAAACGCGTAAGTACCAACCCACACGATGCGGTGCGGCACCGCAGCCCAAAATATTTCGCCGCATGGGCGACCACACGGGCAGCGCGTAAAAGAGTAGGCATGCCCATCGCTACGTGACAGAACAGGACAAACAACAGCGAGCCGTTTACTCCCCTCCCCGCCTCGCCTCGACTCCGAAGCGAACGCGGCGCGGCGCCGGAGCGCGCCGCAAGGCGCCGTGTGGCCACAACGACTTTTTGTATGTAATATACCGCAGCGGCGCCGCTCAGGCGCCTGACCTGAGCCGCACCGCACCGTGTGGGTTAGCTCTAAGAAGGATTAAACTGCCACGCAATTAATATTCTGACTTATACTAGATACATTTTACTTGAATTTTCAGAAGAATACTCAGTACAATGTCGATTAAATTATTAAGTTCATTGATATTATTATTTGTTGCCAAGAGACTGTTACAGCAATAAACAGTAGGTAGGTATAACATAAAAAACTCCTTTTATGATTTGCACAACGAATCTTTGATTACCGACCTCCATTTACAGGCTCTCAACTTAACAATGGACGAATCGGAGCAAAACAACAAAGAGAAAAGCTACTTGTCAAGCAAACACACTCCTCTGACCGTACGCCTGTGCGAACACAACGCCAAGAACAAAGGGTGGGCCGGTAAGAGGATATTAATTATTATATATATTTTTTTTTTTTTTATGTCATAGGGGGCAAACGGGCAAGCGGTACACCTGATGGTAAGTGATTACCGCCGCCCATAGACATCTGCAACACCAGAAGGCATGCAGGTGCGTTGCCGACCTGGAATGAGAATGGGAACTGGCTTTCAAGTGGGGCTGCAATAGGGTGTCGAGGGTCAAGCCATTAACGGCCGTGTTTGGTGCGTGCCATGTACTGAAACTACCATGTACCATAGTAACAACGATATTTTTAAACAAGAAATATTAGAACTGTCAAATTATTGAAATTCTCAAAATACCATGAAAATTGGACACCGATTATATTAATTTCATTGTTTAGTACTCAAATATTTAGTGACCATTGATCCTCATTATTGTCGATTTGTCCGATTAGAAGCGTTCTAGTAATTTTCTATTACTCATTTGTTTTATTTTATCAATGCGGTCAGCAAAAAACACGTTTTTGTTTTGAATTCTTGCTTTTTAATACTATGTAGAGATAAATGAAATTAATAACCAACAGCTCAGATTCAGCATGACTCCTATTGTTATCAAGAGCAGTTATAACCTACACACAAATGTGTGTGATAAGTGAACAAGTGATAGCGTTACTATATACGACATAGATTATTTATTAAACAAAAACAATAAACAGTTTGTTTAATGTTTAACTGTCTCTTTGCCATAGGCGTGAGGGGGGGGGGTGTCCACCCCAGGATGGTCTAGTGCCCATCCCAGGATGTTGGGCTACCGGTTCGAAATTCTATAATACTGATAACTAACTTCAGACGACTCTTCAAAATAGACTTAATATTTAAAAGTTTGCACCCGCAACCCCCCTCGAGCATATCACTTATTTAGCTCTTTGCCGCGAGGTGACCCTTTATGTCTGCTTAGACATTACCGTTAGTCTAATGGTTAACGATGTAGGTGCCGTGGGTTGGACCTCCGCGACAGGGTGACGTAATGTGATAAACATATTTTATGTTTATTCTTATCTGTGTCGCTAGTGACGCTAGTCTGGGCGTCTAGTATGTCTAATTAGGTATTTACAACAAAAAAGTAATAAGTATTATATTATTATCCATTGTCTGCTAAGGGCTGCCTGTAGTGCAAACTGCTTAAATTAGGACCAGGTGGCGCTGCGTGATGTCCAAACGTTATCATTATTGTCATATTATTTTAGCGGTTTTGCAAATCGTCGCTTTTTTTTCAAAAATCTATTCATGCTGTTTTTCTTATCTTATCATTAGAAATGTCACATTGGTGGTTCTCTATCATAGTTTTCTCCCCATACTGACCACTCTCAATGTTACACCTTGTATTTTGATAGAGTATAACAATATGTTAAGTTGCACATATAGGTACATATAAAATTTATGTTACTCATTCTTTTATGACGTGTTGTTTGTATTGGTTAACGGCCCTGGAGATAGTCAAAATGGTGGTGGTGTGGAGCTGGATGCGACTGCATACCAGCTCCGTATCATTTATGAAATAACTAGCTGTGCCCCGCGGTGTCGCCCGCGTGAAACGTTTTCATGTAGCGATGTTGAATGTTAAATAAAATAAATTATTTATCATTATTATTATTAAAACATGGCGGTGAAAGCGCAATGTTTTGGTAGCCTTAAATTACCTCCAGTAGCACACTCTTTGGACGTGATTTCTCCTAATGTTGGGAATGCTTAAAATCGATCATTTAATCAGGGGCACGCTTTTCGTAGATCGTGATATTACGGGGATGGCGGTGAAATGAAAGAATTAAAGTAAATCAAAATACAATAATAATAGAGGAATTCCAATTTCAGGCATCCAAAACGTACTCGGTCTGATCCCGGGGCCGACGCTGGACGAGCTCCAAACCCTGCAGCCCCGGATGGCGCGCCGCAGCTCGATGTCGAGCGACACCTCCCTGGAGACGCCCAGGGTTGTGCTCGTTTTCTTCATTGGCGGCTGCACGTTCCAGGAGATATCCGCACTGAGGACTATCAGCCAGCAAGAAGATTCCAACGTCGAGTTCGTCATACTGACTACCAAATTGGTCAATGGCAACACTTTTATAGAATCCCTTATGGAGACTGAATAGATTAATAAGATAAGAGCCGGATAATCTGCGCTCTCTGGAAATATTATGTTTTGGCTGAATAATAAAAAAGGCAACGGGAGAACCTCACCAACTTAAGTACCTATGTATTTAAGTTGATGAGGTCCGGTTTTGTAAAGCGTTTGTGTAAAGCGATCGGATAATTTTGTGCAATCTAACTAAATATTTTTATCTCACCCACATGACTGAATAATTTAAAAAAAAAACAATTTGTATAATAAACACAATAAAACAAGAACCTAAGAACGCGCACCTCTACATACATCCACACTAATATTGTATACTGTGAAAGTAATTTTTTATCCCTAATTTGCAAGGAGTTAGATTGAATCATGAAAGACATGTTTTTTTCCGAAATAAAGGGTTCCCGCGGAAATTCTCCCATCCCAATTCCAGGTCGGCAACGCACCTGCATGCCTTCTGGTGTTGCAGATGTCCATAGGCGGCGGTAATCACTTACCATCAGGTGTACCACTTGCCCGTTTGCCCCCTATGACATAAAAAAAAAATTCTGAAATGAACGCTGACGACGTGGAAAACAGCGAATACAGTAAATAATGCAATGATCATAATAAATAACAGTACCCGAAACATTTGCTGTTATCTCGGTGAATCTAATTTATTCTGTACCTATGTTGTAAGCGCATCACGCAGAGGCTTCGACGTTTAATTCGAACATATGCTATGTTTTATGGGTAAGTTTTAGTTCACAGAAACAGTATTAGTTCACAGAAACAGAGTAATGAGATTTTGAAATGGATACGACAGTGGCGTCAGTGCACTTTCCAACACCATGCGGGCAGGGCAGGCTGCGGTACACAGTAGTTTAAAAATATAGGCGGTAGTTGTCATTGATGGTACTTGACTATTATTGATTATTGTGAAAGTACATAGTGGTTCTTTACCTGCTTGTTTAATAAAATTTAACATTATTATAGACTGATTCTCTAAAAATCTAAGTATATTGTGGCCTCACTTTTGCTGATACATACATACCTACTAGGTATTTGAAGTTAGACAAATTTTCAATTGGCCACACTTAAAAAATATATATTATTAATTAGTAATAAGAACTAAGATAGAATATCTATTTCGATATTAAGTATATTGTTACCATAATATTCATGTGTTTTTTAATTTTAATCTATATTAATAAATAAAATATTATCAAAAAAATAATAGTTTTTATTTAATATTTTAATGCAAATAAAATAAAGGGTTAAACCAGCAACTTGGTTTATTAAAATTTCATAATGAGTAACTTGTGTTATAAATTTCGATTTGACCAGTTCCTTTACAAATAAACTTACAAAATCCTGCATGCTTATTATTAGGTATTTCTTTCTATATATTACAGTATTAAAGCTTCAGCGTAACAAACACAAATCTCGTACACATACAATAATGTAAATTTGTTATTGACTATTTTCATAAATATTCATTACTTGTGTATTTTGTGATATTGGATTTTTTGGGTGGGGCAACATTAACACCAAAGTTCTGAGCTAGAGACACTAGTTTTGTGTTATCATAACCAGTCTCTTCCTTGTAACGTCTGAGCATTAGAGGCATCACTGTATCCAGTATGAATTTGAAATTTTTTTGAGCATAGCTTGAGTCATTCCCTAGAGAGAGCTTAAGACGAGATTTGAATATTGAATGAATACAGTCATCCAAAGAGCACCCAACCCTGGGTGGGTCCTCTTTACGGTCATGTAACACATCCAACATATCTCTTGTAACTAGTTTCAATCCAATATTTTGCACAGCTATAACAGATTGTGCAAACCATATAGTACTACTAGATAAGTCCACCCACGTTTCATTTATTATGTACTTAGCTAAGATAAGGCCCAAATTTTCCATCTGTGTTAAAAATTTACTGACTCCTGCTTTTGTGTGCATATTTACTGGAGTCCATTTGTCTTCTGACACTTTAGTCTTCATTGAATCAACCACTTTTTCTTTGTACTCTTTGAGTGCTTTTCTGATAGGGGATCTCAGACAACTGTTCATCTGAAATCTTAAATCAAGACCAAACTCACAAAACAGAGTACATTGATCTCTTAAACTTTGTACACTTTCCAGCACTGAGTCTAGAGCACACTGTGGAGTAAAAACTTGCTTAATTATCTGATTCATCAAAATCCTAAGTTGTGTGCTAGCCCATACTATAAAAGCACTTATTTTATTTTTAGGAAATAGAGTTATGAACTCAGTTAAGGCATCACTCAGCGAGCAGAAGAAAACTTCTCCCACTTGATTTACATAACTGTTGATAGTGCCCTCCAAATGGACACCTTTGATGTGAACTTTAACTGTATGACTACATATTTCTAGAAACAGTTCACATGCTTGACTAGTCATACTAAACTTATTGAGTATTTGAATAGGGTTTCGTGAGGATCTCAGCCCACTTCTAGGACTCCAATTGTGTGATACATCTAACTCTTTTAGTAAAATCTCAATTAAAGCCTTTTGTTTTTGTTCAAGTTTCTTCAATATGTCAGTTCTTTGTGGATGAGATTTAAATTCTTCAGTGTTTAGAGCTGTCTGTGCTGAAACCATCAATTCATAAGTTCTCTGAAAATGTCTCTCCACAATTAACACATCAAGCTCTTCAGCAACATCTGCTAACCAGTCAGGTAGTGGTGCAATTTGTGGTGAAGGCAGTTCGTCAAAGGAGAGACTAGGAGACTCCAAAGTTTCATGCTTAGGTTTTTCCTGATTGTCTTTTTTCTTTTGCTTAGAATTTTCTTTTTCAATATACATCTTTTTTGCATTGTCAAACTTGTCCAGCCAGTCTTTTTTTATTGCTAAACTATTGCATTGAAATACTCTTGTGTCTGGGAAAACAAGAACTTTAAATGCTTGCTTGACATTGCCTAGATCGCGTACGTTGACGACAGCAAGAGTGCTAATTGGATAGCTGATTTGAAACTTGTATCTCATGGGTCCACGTCTATTGGAAATCCAGGAAGTCAACATAAGGCAATCATTGAATAAATACACATGCATCCTTTGCAAGGCAGTGTTTTCTTCCGCATCTATCTCCAATAAATCACCTTCGTGCAATAAAACGCGATCTGGCACATCTAAAAGGTTCATACAGCCTTCAACTTTTTCCGATATGTTGTTCAGTTTGTTCTTGCGTTGCTCCTCGGCCTTTTCTGCTTCTAAGTCTCGGTTGTCAAGAGACTCGCGGGAAACCGTATTATCATTACCCAAAATTGACGCGTGAGCCAATGTTGTGAGGACAGTTCGCTGGTCACTAAGCAAATGGGACAGTTTGTACATTTCGGCTTCTAGGTGGGATATCTCTGTAGCTGTCTCAATGAATTGCATATAGTTCTCGTAGACATTCTTCTTAAGTGCATTGGCGGTTTCGTCGGACAAAACTTGAATTATCTCCTTCTGCTGCTGCAGTTCCTCCCCCCCGACACATGACCTCGCTAACTCCTTCACGTAGCGATCAGGAGAGAAATCAGGCACCGCAAACTTTTCCATGTTGACGTCTGACATAATTTCGTGTTCTTTTAAAATAAAAACATTTACGCTAATTGAAAATAAAAACGGTTTAGTAAATCATTGTGATCGAACCACAGGCAGGAAATTACAATAAGATGAGAGCCGAGAGGTCTACACAACTGTCAGTCAATTGTCAAAGTCAAAGTCACACTGAACTGAAGTAGTGATGAGACTCGAATCGTTCTGAGCTCGAGCCGTTTTTCACTCGAGTGACTCGAGTGAATTTGTTAAAATCGTATTCGAGTGAAAACAAAGACTTCAACGTAGCGCGCCGAGTAGATTCGGTAAAGGGCACAGAGCAAATAAACATGTATGTATGTATGTATGTAGACGGGGCAGGCGCGCTACCGTTGCAAAGGAAATTAGAGCAAATGCTCTAACTTGCCCAAAACTTCTTTCCCATCCCAAGTATATTTACCACAATATTCCCAAAACTGTGAATTTTTAAAAATAGTGACTAAGTAAAAATATAACCATAAAGCGTTTTTAATACAATTATTTACGTTAATGAACGTTGTAGTGCATGATGAATAGTTTTGTGTTGCGAAAATCACCCGGCAACACTGGTTTTCATCTGTTTTCATACTAAACTATGTTGATATCCCTTCTATCTGTTATTTTCTGTTCAGTGGTGTTACATTAAAACTAACTTTATATTTTGTGGTTGTCACACGTCACTAATAGTCGTAAGAAGTAATTTTGTTCTTCTTTGTTGATTAATGATATGAATAAGGTAAATAATATTTTGTATTTTATTTCATATTACCTAATATTACTAATTTAATAAAGGTATTTAAAAATCTAATCTAAACTCAGCTCGAGTGATAAATTATTAAAGTAAATTTAGTATTAGTACCTACTGCGAAGCCGTTCAACTCAGAAGAATATGCTAGTTATTCTTCTGAGCCGTTCAATTAAGTCTTGTTTGTCTGTTGGTCGTAGGTGAGCGTTAGCCTACGGCATCGGCAGAATCCATACTACTCCATACTTTCATATTCATACATACCTATTTTATAAACGTAAAAGTAACTCTGTCTATCTGTCTTTTAGCTTTTCATGCCTGTAATAATTGGTAACACTAAGTTTCCCAGTTCGCTTTTATGCCGCTAGAGGCGCTGCCGTTCTTTTTGTCTGTCTCGAATCATGTAACAAAATGGCGTAGGTTCTTAATTCGATTAAAGTAATTATTCCTCTAAAGTGTTTGTTTTCCATTGCATCTGCAAACTGTTCAATGCCTTACCTACATAGGCGTATGTAGGTATATAGAAGGGGGGGAGGCACCCCAGGACGGTGTGGCTAGTATAGTGGAACCCCAGGATGTTGGGCTACCGATTCGAAATTCTGTAATACTGATAACTAACTTCAGACGACTCTTCAAATTTGTTTACTTAATTTTTAAAAGTTTGCACCCGCAACTCCCACAAGTAATATGACATGTCAGGGGCATGGCCCCTACTGAAAAACAACCCTAGATACGCCAATGCTTACCTACCTACTCAACCGATTATCATGATTTTTTGTATACTCGTTAGGCAACAGAAAAGGACTAGGGAATTTAATTTCGGAATTTCCGCGGGAACTCTGAAATTAAATGCGGATGAAACCGCGGGGAACGGCTAGTAAAATAGTATAAATATGAACCTACCTAATAGTAGGATTAAGATCAATGTTAAAATAGTATTAATTAGAATAAGTCCTAGCTTGTCCCGGGCTTGCTCTAAGGGTTTTTTTTAGTTTCTTTTATTTCGTAAGTTCGTAGTTTTTTTCGTAAGTTAAAATAATAAAATAAAAAAATTGTTAAATTTTTTTAATAACGAAATATTTTTCTTTTATTCTTAGTGGGTATAGGTTAAATCAACTTACAATTAGCAAAATTTTAAATTTCTAACACGCATATTATATTAAGTACTAGTCATTTTAAAAATCCGTCCAAAAATTTACTTGCATAGGTACAAATGTAGATTTTCACTTTTTTTTATTAAAAATCATCGATTATTTTACACGCAGTTATTTCCATATTCGAGGATGATCGTTACGACAATGTGATGAAATCGAATAGCGAAACATTTATTCTTCATTGGCGCTTTCTGTAATATGAATAACATCTCCTTCCAAGAATGTAGGTGTTTCTTCCACCTTTGGTGTTTCGGGAACGGATTTGGATGAGGGCGTATTCAAGTCTTCATCAGCACTGTCCAGCTTACCGTCTCTCTTGTATCTGTAGTAATTTCTAGAAGCCACCACTGATGGGGATTCGTAGCAGTTTACTAGAGCGTCGCCATTGCGGCCTGTAAAATATTGTTTACTAAGGTCATGCATGCCATTAACGACTAAATAAGGGAAAAAATACTTAGCATTAATTTATTTATCCTACTGATATTATAAATGTGAAAGTGTTTGGATATTAGGATGTTTGTTACTCAGTCACGCAAAAACGGCTGAACGGATTTGGATGAAATTTGGCATGCACGTTGTCCCTGACAACGTGCATGCCAAATTTACAGAGAAGGACATAGGGTACTTTTTATCCCGGAATTCCCGCGGTAACTCCGAAAATAACCGCGGGTGAAACCGTGGGGCGCAGCTAGTTTATAATCCTAGGTACTAATATTATAAATGTGAAAGTGTGGATGTTTGGAAGTTTGGATATTTGGATGTTTGTATGTTTGTTACTCAATCACGCAAAAACGGCTTAGCGGATTTGGATGAAATTTGGCATGCACGTTGTCAGGGGTACAGAGAAGGACATAGGGTACTTTTTATCCCGTAATTCCCGCGGGAACTCCGAAATTACCGCGGGTGAAACCGCGGGGCACAGCATGTAAGATCATAAGATTAAGAAACTGATTTACCGACTGACATAAAAATAAAATGACATGACATGGATAAACAGCGGGTAACAGCTAAACCATACCTAAACTAATGTTATAAATACGAAAGTAACTAATGCAATTTTGCATAGGTACATGTGTCTGGGGTAGATAGGTACTGGAAACGACACAGAGTACCTTTCATCCCGGAATTCCTGCGGGAACTCCGAAATTAAGGAGGGTAAAACCGCGGGGGATAGGAATGTAGTAAAATGATTTTTTTTTTAAAGTTCACCATTAGAGCACGTGCAGACAGCGAGGTGCCGCCGCGCCATGCACACGGCGCCGGCGCCGCACTGAGTGTTGCCGACACACGGGTCCACGCAACTGTAGCCGACACACGCGAGGTGGTCCGGGCATTGGGAGTCCAGCTCGCATTCACCCTGGGAAATCGAATTGCAATATAGTCAAAACTAATAACAATACATACAGCTATCCGGATCGAAGGACCATGCCAATGACAGACGAGAGGTTGTTTTATAAACAAGGAATCCTTTTGTTCAACTTTGTGTTCAGACGTAACATTCTACATAAAAGAAGCAAAGGACATCACTGAAATTAAATAATGTAAAATGGATCATCTGATCAGTTTCAACCACAGTGTAACCAACTACCACGGTACACTCACCCGTTCGCAAGCGACGAGCGCATTCCCGATGAATCCCGCTGGGCAAGTGCAGACGGGGCGTTCCGCGCCGGTCCGGTCGTGTCCCGGCGTGCACTTTGCGTTCGCGCCGCAAGGGTTAGGTTCGCAGAGGTCACCTGTAGCGTTAAAACATCATTTCACGACAGGAAAAGATCGAAAAAAATTAGAAACTCCGACCCCGATTTCGGTTCCAATAAATACTACCTCCGTAACATCTTGCTGCTGCAGCTGAATATCTTTAAGAACAAAGTTTATTATCACTTCCTTAACCAGCAAAATTGTAATGAGGCCTAATCTCTTCTTCGTAATTTTTCCTTTCTTGTGTGTGTACCTACCTATTCATTCGTTTGTGCTTCATGGTTTGACTTATATTACTACCGTGTTTTCAACATTTTTTTTCTCTCTATTAATTTTCAGTTTAATTTTAATTATTAATAATTGCACCCTACTCTTTTTGTCTTGTTATCAATGCCAATGGTTAACTGGTAGAAAATGCCGCAAGGCATTAAGTTCGCCATTTTTACCTTTTTGTGCAATAAAGAATGAATAAATAAATAAATAACATCCCTAGTAAATACTGATACGCGAGCATTTTTTTTTTCAAAAGGTGTTAATACAACGTGTTAACGAATTAACTGAAAACTAGAAAGTAGTTTGCTCAGAATCAACTAGCGAATCGATCGCTAGTCGATGTTTTAATATAGGTTATATTTTGTCTAAATTATTTATAATACAATATATGGCGCGTACATTGATATACCAATCAATGGGCGCGTACGCCGCCCGTAGCAAAAAAGTTCGAACCGGTAGGCGCGGGCGTAGCGCTTGGAATTCCGCAGATAGGTCACCTCCAAACTAATGTTGAATAACTTTTAAAGTTTAAATTTTTTCGACATAAATTATATTTTAATCATATTATTATTATTTTTTTTAAATGGGGTGTATCAGGTTTTCAGTTAATTCATTAACACGTTGTATATGCCTGTCCCCACTCCCCAGTCCACTCACGGGCTTCGAACGGCCTGCAGTATGTGAACGGATCCCCGGTCATGTTCCTGGGGCAGGAGCACACGGGCGTGAGGCCGCGCAGGTTGCAGTCCGCGTTCACCCCGCACGCGTTCGTGCACGGGTTGATGCACGCGTTGTACACGCAGGCCGGCTTGTAGCTGGGGCACTCGCCGTCCGAACTGCACTCGGGCGTGCAGATGCGGTATGCGTCGCCGAAGTAGCCCTGGTGGGAAAAATATGTTCAATGAATTGCTATTGCTCCTTTACAAAATTGGCCATAGTCGACTATACCCTACCATGGCCCGTCGCGAGTATATTTTTACTGTTTCAGTATTCGAAAGTTTGGTGAAACTCGTTCTAGTAAACATAGGTACAATTTCGGTAATTTTCCAGCGCGAAGTGCGAGTTCCATGTTTCTTCATTCACCGAGTGATATTCTTCTAGTACCCTTCATTGTAAATGCGAATGTGAGTTTATTTGTTTGATACGCTTTCACGCCTAAACTACTCAACCGATCGTCATGTTTTTCATACCTACGCGTAGTACGGGGTACAGAGAAGATCACTAATTACTTTTTTCCTGGAATTCCCGCGGGAACTCTAAAATAAACGCTGTTGAAACCGCATTGAATTTTGCATACCTACATTTTGTTAGGGCTACGGAAAAGGGCAGGGTGCTTTTATCCCGGAATTCCTGCGCGAACTCTAATATTAGCGCGCGGATGAGACCGGCTAGCACGGCTGGAACAGCTAGTGAACGAGATGAAACTCACCCTCGGGCACTTGCAGTAGGCTCTGTGCGCGGCGACGGTCTCGCAGTCAGCGTTCACGCCGCAGTCGCTGCACGGGCTCACACACTTGAAGTCGCGGCAGGACTGCGTGGGGCCGCACTCGCCGTCCGACTCGCACTCGTGGTGGCACCCGGACAGCGGACTACCCTGCAACGTGTTAACTGTGTAGGGGATTCGTACGTTAGGGAAGGATAGATAAGCCTCCAGCTGGCTCCAATAATAAGAATCTATTTTTGAAACAGTAAAATAATTTATTAGTTATTAATTTTGATGCGTACCTATACTTATATGTTAGAAATGTAGAATCGGAGTAGGTAGGTATGTCAAAGTTAAAAATATAAAAATACAACAATTTTGAAAAAAAAAGAATGACAAGCAGAATAGAAAAAAAAACAGATTTAAAAAATAAAAAGTAGATATTAGAAATGAGGCAGGATATTATCATAACAAGAAGCACGTACGGCCGCCTCGTTACAACTTTGTGCGCGGATCTGCTGTTACGAGCACGATGGGCATGTTCAAAACCCTAATTGAGGTCGACAGGAAGCATTAACTTATAGCCTATTCTGAGACTGTCTCCGCAGGTATTCGACTTATTGCTGTTGGGAGTTTTCGTAACCGAGTCCGTAGATGGACTCTTACTTGGCCAATTTTCGGGTGGTTATGACCATAAACTTTTTTATGTTATCAAGTGCGCCTGTATCTATATCATGGCGTCTCACACAAGATCTTCTCACACAATCAGACACAAATACTAAAAGTAGTATCCCAGAGTTACAATACAAAATATCATTTTCTTGAAGACCATCGGGAACCTTATTGCCTTCGTGTCGAGTTCCTTGGTGCCGAGCAATCCGTAAGTTCTCAGAGTATATACGTATTTAGGTACTTTTCAAACATTAAGAAATTGAAATATTATTATGTTATTTGAAATATAACCAGATTATTAAGTTGTGATATTCAAATATACCTATAGATATCTTCGTACTAGAACCGTACTATTATTATTATGGAATTGGAATTATTTATTTATTTTAATATCTTACTCTGTAACCGGGCAAGCACGTGCAAATAGCCTGGTTGTTGATGACTTTGCAGTTTGTATTGGCGCCGCACGGGGACGGGTGGCAGGCTTCCTCTGTGATCATATAATAATTAAAAGCAGCTGATATCGTAATCTAAATGAGGCAGACTTATTATACTTATTAGAAGCATTCGATTTTTTTATTCTAGGCTTCGGAAAGCTATTATAAAATTTAAAACCAGCTAGCCCACTGCCCACCGGCTCTCCATATAAATAAGCTCCTAGCTACTTATGCCATTCTCGATTGATCAAAACTTCAAAAGAGAAGAAGAGCAATGTGTGTTAAAATCTATGCTATGCGGTCGTCCGCTAGGTCTGCTAGGAGATCAATCCAAGAATTAAGGTATGATTGTAAAAAAGAGATCTTTACCTGGATCGACTGGTCTGCAAGACACGAAAGGGTTGCCGGTGTATCCGGGCGCACAAGTGCAGACAGGTATGTGTTGACGTACCTAAAAAAAAAAGGAAAAATGCTGAAACTTAATAGTGCCCTACTCATAAAACTTTGCACGCCATGTAATATGTAGGTAGGTAACAAGGTACCTAACAAATATAAGATAATTTCCTTACGTTGCAGTTGGCGTTAAATCCGCATGCTCCATCGCATGGATTGATACAATGCTGGTTCACGCAAGTCAGGTGATCACGGCATTCGTTGTTATCTGTTTTTGAAAAAGATTCGAAAAAATATTATTACTTCTTGCAATAAAGATATTTATCCGAGACTTTTAGCAGTCCGAGCCGAAAAACGGAAACGCGCATTGAAAAGGGGTCATTTGCGTCATAAACTCATAACTCACAAGATCATTACACCTACTTTCAAGAAAAAAAATTCGCGCCTTCTTAGTGTCTTCGTATTTACCTACCTAAAAAAAAATAGATGATAGTTCAGAAAATGTATGTAGATACCTATATGTGTTTTAGTTTCCCACCAAAGATCGGTCACCACTCACCTGCAGCATTTCTGCTACCGATGTTTTCGGTTTGGCAACATATTCGGAGTAAACTCAAACGACAGTTTGCACTTAAATTGGGCACGCGCGGGGTCGGTCACTTGGTCACTGTGCCGGCCGGTCGTTGATATTGTGTCGCCAAGACATTTTTCCAACAACGATTTGGTTCCGGTCGCCCTCGCCTCGTACAAATCATATGTTTTTTTAGGATAGGTATTAGGTAGTTAGGTACCTATTTATGACGTGGATCGAATGCATACTGATAATCCTTCCCCTACACTTTCCCTAGTATACCTAGTAGATATATGTTTATACCTACCTATTTTATAAATTATATTACCTATATTCACTCACCGACACACTCGATGCGGATGCACTGCGTGAGCGGGTCCCCCGAGTACCCGGGCAGGCAGGCGCACACGGGCCGCACGCTGCCGTACGTGCAGTGCGCGCCCACGCCGCACGTGTTCGACTCGCACGACACCGTGTTGTCGGACAGCGACCGCCCGTACTGGTACAGACCGCCCGGATTGGTTCGGGAATAGTAGTTGATGTAGCGCTGCGCTGTACGTACACAATATAATAATATCATCAATACGATTACCAACAATGAATAAATCCTTGCTTATTAGATGGACATAGATAAGCAATAGTGTGTTAACCCACATTGGAGAAATTTTGAGTAAATCGTGTTTTAAAAGTATAGCGCCATTTTGTGTCAACATTTATGTTCAATATTTAGTTACATATTTAAGCAATGTAATAAGGTAAACACATACCTAATTAAAAAACGTTCCCCAACTCTCAATAAATTAATTAATAAATTAACAGACACAAGCGGGCCTGTCACCGACTTCAAATCGATCAGTGTTAGTACAAACCAATAATAATATTACGTGTATTATTGTCTTTTGGATTAAATCGGTATTTTGTTATTTTTAGCTTTTTAGTTTTGTTTTTTTAGAAGTCGGTTTTTATTTTTTTGTTAAAATTTTGTTTATTCCTCGCTTTTGTTGGTTGGTTTGTAATTTATCTAAGTTACAATAGCCTAATGTCAACTGCTCATCACCTTTTACAATATATTGCTTTTCCCGATGCAGGGACGTTAATTGTTGAGGAGTTCTCCTGGTACATCACCATCAGTTCCAATTCACCATATACATTGTGACGAACATAAATAGGCTATTTGACTATTTTTTTTTTCTTAGTCCGTCTTGTAGATTAATAAAAAATATTGGACACGTATTTTTTCTTTTTTTACGTAATCAAAAAATAACAGAGATACATTGAGTTGAAATTTCGCGTGACGTCACTAACTAGTGCAGTTTGTATGGCGGCTTGTAGCGGTAAGTGACGTCACGAGCCCCCACCCTAAACTTAAATGCCTTTTATCTCTGTGTATTTTCATTTATTTGAAAAATAAAACAATACGTGTCTAATGATTTTTAATTTTCTAAAAGACGGACTAATTAAAATTTTGATTTTCAAAAGTTGTCAACATCCCTATTGCTTAGAAACCACATTAAAGTTAACGAATCGGAATCTGTGAAATACCTACTTATTATTTAGTAGCTCCGATGACCATCTGTGGTCTTCATCATCAGTTCCACTTCTTCAAATTTTGCTTTCCGAAAGCAAATATGTATGGTGTGCCCATAAATTTTGAAGAGTTCCCTCGATTTCTCCAAGATCCCATCATCTGATCCTGACTTGGTGACAATGGAACCTATTTGGAAGTATCCCCTTTCAAACAAAAAACAATTTTCCGAATCGCTCCTACTGGAACCCGTGAAATACGTATTTATGGTTGAGTAGTTTCGATGACCATCCGTGGTCTTCATCATCAGTTCCACTTCTTCAAATTTTGCTTTCCGAAAGCAAATGAACGATTTACTATAAACAATACCCAAATCGCTATAGGTGTGCCTATAATTTTTGAAGAGTTGCCTCGATTTCTCCAAGATTCCATCATCAGATCCCTGACTTGGTGGCAATGGGACCTAAGTGGGAGTGTATATATATATATATATATATATATATATATATATATATCCTTTCAAACAAAAAAAGAATCATTAAAATCGGTTCACGCAGTGGAGAGTTCTGAGGTGGTTAACAAACAAAAAAAAAACTAACGCGTCGAATTGAGAAACTCCTCCTTTTTAGGAAGTCGGTTGAAAAGCTTTGAATAATGTGGTAGGTACCTACTCGAAAGCTTGCGTTACTTATCTGTGCAATATTTTTAATAACAATCTACCTACATCAAGCGAAAAATTTTTTCGACCACAATAAGTTTCAACTAACTTGAAATGAATCTGCTGGACTTGCTTGCAGTTTTATAAAAATATTGTTGATGTAAGTGCAATACTAACCTATTAAATTATTATAAAAAGGCAAAGGCATCCATATTCGTACATCGTGAACGGATCAACAGCCATGTTTGAAAAATAATAAAGAGAAGGTCACAAACCCACACGGGACCTTACGTCCTCGCGCCACTCATCTACATTCGGATACGGAGATACAGGTAGTTGATGTTATTAATATTATGTCATTGTTGTAAATGCCTACATAATTATAATAATCTGCCGCGCGCACGTGGGCCGATTCCGTGTGGACTAATAAATGATAGGTACCTAATGGAAAAGTAACTCTGTCTGTCTGTTACGCTTTCAAGCCTTAACCGCTCAACCGATCATCATACAATTTTGCATACACGTTGTCAGGGATACAGAGAACGACATAGGGTACTTTTTATGCCGAAATTACCGCGGGAACTCCGAAATTAACGCCGGCGAAATCTCATGAAATTTTGCATACACGTCAGGAGTATAAAAAAGGATATACTTAGGGTACCAACTTGTTATCGCGGAATTCCTGCGAGATCTCCGAAATTACTGCGGGTGAAATTACGGGGAACACATAGTCTATATATCTAACCACTTCTCACGTGAGAGTTTTGTAGCGATTAAATATTTAATGAATGCATTCGTAACAAGTAGTGCTTACTTATACAAAAGCTGGACTACAAAACCTTAAGACCTTGCCTTCAATGGGATTATAAAACGAGATGTGATAATGATAGTCTATTGTTATTTAAACTCACCGTCAACACCAACCCGCAGAAGTGCTAAGAGCACCAGAGGTGCTAAAAGCACATACTTCCCGCCCATCTGAAAATAAAGATGATCAATATTTTTTCTTAACAGTTCATAAATTATTCCGAGCATCTATCTCTTTACGTTCATCACGATTTACTTTTTTTTAGAATAACTTTTCAAAGTGAATGAATGCACCGTTTAAACACTCAGAGAACATTTGTTTTAATGATTAGAATATTTTTTTATTGCTATTTTGTTCACAAGAGACACTTACGTTCAGTCTGTCTGTGATTCGTAGAGTAAAACAAACTTTTTGAGATTGTCAGTTGTTTATACTGTTTCGTATCGCCTACGCCTGTGTAAAATTCACAAATCACAATGCACAAAGAAGTCGGAGCTGTTAACTTTAAAATATTGCGTTACGAACTTACGAATTGTAATTTGCCCAAGTACCTACCTAGTTCTCATCTTTACCTACTTGACTTTTCAAGGAATCACCTCAAATGAAAATTTAAATTTAATAGGTAGAGCAAGGCTGGAACAACAGCAATGCGGCTTCTACGCAAGTTTAAGATGACGTGATCGCGTACATACTTAAATGCAGTAGATATACACACTATTGCCATAATGAGCAATGACAAGACATGACCACAGAATAGAAAATAACAGATAGAAGGGACATCAACTTAGTTTAGTATGAAAACAGATGAAAACCATTGTCGCCGGGTGCTTTTCGCACATAAATTCATCAAGCACCAAAAACATCATTAACAAAAGAAATTTATTAAACGCATAATGGTTGTTTTACTTAGTCACTGTATTCGAAATTTACAGTTTTGGGAAAATTGTGGTAAATATACTTGGGATGGGAAAGAAGTTTTCCTTTGTAACGGTGGCGCACCTGCCCCTCCTACATGTCCTCCCTCTCTAGTTAATTTATTTGCTCTGTGATCATGACCTTCTCTTACACCTTACCTTCGATGATTGTCAAGTTGCCAAGCATCTGTTGCTGGCAGTAGGTACCTAAGTATATCGAATAAAGAACTTAGAACTTAGAAAGTTTCATTTTAAGCAATAGATAATATCTATGCGTTATTATCTATATAAAGTGCAGCTTTTCTTGCGTTCATTATCATAAAATTTTGAATTTTGTGCTTATTTATACCGATATCGTGAAGTCTATCGTTAGGATTGAATAGTTTTTATACTTTTTAAGGTTCCGTACCCGAAGGATCCAAACGGAGCCCTATCGCTGTCACTCGCGTGTCCGTCTGTCCGTCGTCTGTCACAAGGGCTATTAAGGGCGCAAAAATTTTTTGTTCAAGATCTAGGTAGGTACCGAATCGAGTGGGGTATCGTTAAATAAAGCTTTTTAAAAACTTTGATCAGATGCCGCGCCAAAGTCAGCTTTTTTACAACATTTTGCTGTACCGAAGAATTTTCCAATATCCCGTTGGCTTAACTTAAAACTTGGTGATATAATATTTTACTATTAAGTAAGTATATTTTACCAAAAAATACCAAAATGTTGATAACTCGATGTTTTGATGTCTTTGAAATACTATTATTTTCTTTGTTATAACCAACTTTATTTTGCGATTATAAGTACCACATACCCAATGGTATGAAACCCTAAATGTGCGAAGTTCGACACGCCCTTGGCCGGGGTTTTAATCTTTTTAAAAGTGTTAAAAAACATTAATTGTAGGTTTTTTCTAAACAGCGATATTCGTCAACAACACTACCTACTTACTTTATGCCTACACCACAGATAATATTAATACTATACTCCTAGAAGTAAAGACCCAGTTGCATCCAGTTACCCAAGTAGGACCACGACCGACCACGATGTTAAAGACACATAGGATACACAGGATGATTTTGTTGTACAAACCCTTCAATATTTTTTTATCCTATCCTTTTTTTATTATTATTATCCACCAATTTTTTTCGTGATCATTGTGGAAGTAGGAACCTACTCAATGAATTTGTGTCTTATGTTTTAAGAATTTATATCTATTGTTTTTAATGCTATTAAATACCTAAGCTATTTAATAAGATTGGAATTACACACGCCTGCCGTGCCGTAATGAGTAAGGTTCCCTTGCCACTAGACCAACAGTGCTGTCGAATCTATACTTAATTTTATTTAAAGCTGAATAGTTTGTTTGGTTGAACGCACTCATCTCAGGAACTATTGATTCAAATCGAAAAATTCTTTTTGTGTCGGATAGTCCATTTATCGAGAAAGGCTTTAGGCCATTTATCAATCATGCTACGACCAATAAGAGTGGAGCATCGATGAAAAATGTTGCATAACTTGGAAAAAATATTCCTTTTGAGAATTAATGCGGGTGAAATCGCCGGGCACAGCTAAATGATAGGTAAATGTTGTGGATCCGGGTTGAAAATGTGTGTCGATTATCAAATAAATAGCTATTCACTTAATCTGCATATAGATTTGGTAAACTTCTAAATTATTTAGCAGACGTTATTATTTTCATTCTCGGTATTGTTCCAGCTGACTCAAACCAGCCTACCTACACACGGACACCTTTTGAAGTCGATTGCGTAATTCTTTAATTATGCGATACCTATACATAATGAGCCGGTGTAAATTATTTAGTTTTACTAGTTACGTACCTACACACGATGTAAGGTAATCGTAAACGAGGGCAAAAATCAAATCTCTATTATAATTTGGACATAGATAAACAATAGTGTCATAACCCATACTTACTCGAAAATTTTTGAGTAAATCGTGTTTTAAAATTATAGCGCCATATTTTGTCAAAATTTTTTTATGTTCAACATTTTGTAACATATTTAAACAGTGTAATCAGGGTAAACACATACTTAAAAAATATTCTATAACTCTCAATACCTACCTAAAGCGTTCTGTATTAATGTGTGGATCTGTGGATTAATCTGTGGATTAACTTGTAATTGCTTATCGGCGCCGTCCATTTACTTATATATGTAAATGCGAAAGTGAGTTTGTTTGTTATGCTTTCACGCCTTAACGGCTCAACCGATCATCAAGTGTATTCATGTTGTTAGGGCCTCAGATTAGGGCTCCAAAATTACCGCAGTTGAAACCGCGGGAGACAGCTAGTCATATCTATTTATTAAATGCGAAAGTTGCTATGTCTGTCCGTTACCCTTTCACGACTTAACTAGGCACCTGCACCTACTTAACTCAAACGATCGTCATGAAATGAATTGCATACACGTTAGCAACAAGAATGTGTAAATACTTTCATCCCGGAATTCAAACAGGAACTCCGAAATGGACGAGTGAAACTGCGGGCAACAACTTGTAGGTACCGTATACTTAATAATAATATGA
Source organism: Zygaena filipendulae (assembly GCA_907165275.2). Classification (NCBI taxonomy): domain Eukaryota; kingdom Metazoa; phylum Arthropoda; class Insecta; order Lepidoptera; family Zygaenidae; genus Zygaena; species Zygaena filipendulae. The sequence goes on from OU015668.1 coordinate 4,186,101, forward strand.
AAAATAAAATATATAGTTGTCAGGTAGATTTTTACAAGTGGGTGTTTATTTAAATGAGTCAACATCGAAAATCTATCTCATAAATACAAAATAAATATTTTTTGCTCTATTTCTCCTAAAATTTAGGTAGGTAGTACTTGTTTACCTATACACTATAAACAATACTTAACCTATTAATAATGATAATAGGTTTTTCCAGAATTAGGTAGATGAACTCATCATCACAAAGACATTTAGGTACCTACTGTATGATTATAAAATCAAATTCCATTTTGTTATTGTGAGATAGGTATACCTATATACCTACCTATAAGTACAGTCTTCTTAAAATCTTATAGGAATCCTTGTCACCAAAATCGCGTTTTATTACGATTAAGGACCTACCTATAGAAATAATCTAAAGGCAGGTAAGTAACTAGATGTTCTTAGTCTCGAGTTAGAAGATGAGTAGAAAACGAAGAATAGGGAGCGTTAATTAGATCGAGCGTCGAGGCCTTCAGCCTTGTGTCCAACCTTCAGTAGGTAGTTAGGTATATTGTGGATCAATTGGTTTTAGGAATAATTAAATCGATAACGAGGACTGAGTTAGGTGGTAGGCAGAGAAAATAATTATTTATGTAGTAATACGCGGGCAAGCGCGCCGAGGTTGCAAAGGAAGTTAGAGCATTGGCCCTTGGCCCTTTTTTTAAAAATCTTTGCTGGCATCGCAAGTTTTCACAATAGGTATTGCTGAAACTGTGAATTTTGAAAACAGTGACTAATTCTGGCCCGTGTGGTCGCCCATGCGGCGAAATGGCTTGCGGCGCGGCGCCGCGACGCATCGTGTGGGTTGGCACTCGTCAACAGGAGTTCGCGGAGTTAAGTGAAACGGCTCCCATGACCCGTCGATAGTCGATGGCCGATGCCGTAGTGGTTATATACTCTTTGGCCGATGCAACAACTAGTCGTCGAATTCAAGTAGTGGATCGAGTAGTCGATGAACGAGAACGGAAACGGGATCATCAGATGATCTGATGGTATCGTTTCGTCCACAAATTACTAGACTTATGGTTCCATCTACCTCGTCTACGAAAATCACAAATTAACTAAACTTATACGAAAATGTGTCGACGACCCCACCTCTACTATGCGTTTGACAAAAGTTTTGAAGTTTGAACTTAATGACTCCACTACATTATCGCCGAGTACAGACGATTATGCGTGAGCACGATAGTGTAGACTTGTAGAGGACATACTCGGCTGTACTCGCCGATCATCGTCTGTGATCGCCTGCGACCGTCGGTTTTTAGGCACGCATCAAAGGGAATCGCCTGTGATCGCGTTGAGGTGTCCACATGATCGCCGATCAAACGATCACACGATCAACGATCATCAGCGATAATTTAGTGCAGGCAGGCATAAAATATCTGTGGAGGAAAGCGTTGGACTTTTGGTGGGATTTTTAGCAGAGTGGACGTCAGTTTTATTACTTTGTTTCGCAAATTGGTTTATCGTGATTAATGGGATTTCTTCTACGAAGGACGAGATAATTATAATATATTAAAGAAACCATTTTAGACGTACATACTTCATTTATTTTCCGGACGTTCTTAAAACGAATTCGTACAAACCATAGACAAATGGTAGTGATGGGATCACTCATAATTAGAGATGTCCAACACCCCCGCTCAATTTAGATTTTCTTGCAAAAATTTAAATTGTCAGTACAGTCTTCAAATACACATTAATAAACTTTAGTTACCAATCTCTATCTTACAACTATGAATAACATACCAAAACTCAAATTTATCAATTCACTTTAAATAATTAAAAGGGAAAACTTATACTAAATAGTTCACAAATTACAATACTTTCATTTTAAAAGTTAAATACGAATGTTGATTTCCTGACAAGGCTTTTGTTAATACATCAGCTATATTTTTATTACTTTGTACATAATGTAATGTTAATACTTTCTTATTTACAATATCTTTAATAAAATGGGCTTTAATGTCAATATGCTTTGAACGCTTACTGTTTTCATAACTCTCCATCAATCTTAAAGTACTTTGGTTATCTATATATAATTTACAATAAATGTTTTCTGAGCTTAGATCAGACAGGACTCCCTTTAAATTTACAATTTCGCAGATAGCTTGTGCCCCCGCTAAATATTCTGCTTCAGCCGTTGACAAGGCAACTGAAGCCTGTTTCTTGGAATACCAAGATATGAGTTTTCCACTGAAGAAAATTGCGCAACCACTGGTACTTTTCCTATCTAACTTATCAGATGCCCAATCTGAATCTGAAAATGCAGCTAAATCACCTTTATATTGTGCGTTTCTAGTATATACTAAAGTTTTCTCTTTGGTGCCTTTTAAATAACGCAATACTCTTTTTCCTGCCTTCCAAACACTTTCCGTAGGTTTATCTAAGAAACGACTCAAATATGATACTGCAAATGTAATATCCGGTCTGCTATTTGATGATATAAACAATAGTGAACCAATCAATTCTTTGTAAGGTACATTTATTACATCTTCATTTTTATCTGCGTTAAAACCTGCTTCCATAGGTGTGGATGCTTCTCTACATTCTGTCATCTTGAACATTTCCAATATTTTCTCTATCTGTTAAGTTTGACTGATACTTATTCCATTCTCAACCTTTTTAATCTCCATGCCTAAAAATTTGTTAATCTCTCCCAAATATTTTGTATTGAATTCCTGATATAATACGTTCTTGATCCTTATTACCTCTTCTCGTTTACCCATCAATAAAATATCATCAACGTAGACTAAAAGTTTTACGTCTTCATTATAATATAGACAAAAATCGTATCCTGACCTTTTTAGTCCTGCTTTTAACATTATCTTGTTAAATTGTATATTCCAACATTTTGGACTTTCTTTTAGCCCATAAAGACTTCTTCTCAGTTTTAATACTTTGTTTCCTTGTACGTTAATTCCTGGCGGTATCTTAATATACACATCAGCCTCCAATATTCCGTTTAGGAACGCTGTTGGAACATCAAGCTGATAAACAGGTAAATCTTCATCTACTGAAATTGCTAAAAATGTTCTTACCGTTGACATCCTTGCTACAGGAGCATAATTTGTTTCAAAATATCTATCAGGTATTTGAAATCCTCTAGCTACTAACCTGGCCTTCTTGATGCCATTTTCTTTGATAGTAAAAATCCACTTGGTATCAATTACCTTTATATCCTTCTTATTTTCCACAACTGTCCAAGTTTGCAATTTCTCTAATGATTCTACTTCTTTATTTATTGCTTTTCTCCATTCCTCGTCTTTGATAGCTTCTTCATATTTCTGTGGTACATCTTGTACATTATTTGTCATTAGACAATATGCTGTATATAACTCATAATCTTGTAAATGTTCTGGTTTTTTAATATTTCTTCCCGATCTAGTTACTATTCTTTCATTTTCTTCATGTTCCTCCTCCTCTTCTTCATCATTTATTACTTCTATGGTATCATAAAATTTATCTTCTTCTTTTTTATCTTCTTCAACTTTTTCTTGTCTCTGCTTTTTATCGTCACAATTTTCTTCATCTTCTTCTTTATATAATATATTACGCTCTATTGTATCATTACCATCATTATTAAATACAAAACTTGTTTCATCAAATATTACATCAGTAGAGTTTACTATTTTATCATTTTCGGGATCCCAAAGTCGATATCCTGATGAAGTATAACCAACCATTAACATGGGTTTTGCTCTAGCTTCTAACTTACTTAGTTTCGGTATTGTCACCACCCATGCCTTAGATCCGAATACTCGAAGTTTTGACAAGTCACTGTAACCGTACCATATTGAAGCTGGTGTTTTACCATATAGTGCTTTAGTCGGACTGCGATTAAGTTCGTAAGCTGATGCACAAATAGCTTCATTCCACAATTTCTTAGGTAGTTTCGTTTCAGCAAATTTCACCCTGACTTTATCAAGAATGGTTCGATTCATCCTTTCCGATGTGCCATTTTGTTGTGGCGTGTAAGGGGTTGTGTACTGTAACACGATGCCTTTTTGTTGGCATGTTTCTTTAAATTTTCTCGACGTAAATTCTCCACCATTATCTAGCCTTATCTTTTTAGTTTTCAGACCAAATTGTGTTTTTATAAGCTGTATATGTTTTAAAATATTGTTCTCCGCTTCGTTTTTATTTTTCAACAAATATATTACTACAAAATGAGAATAATCATCTATCAAAACCTGGAAATAGCAGTCGCCATTCATCGACGTTGGATGGATAGGACCACACAAATCAGAGTGCAGTAAGTCTCCTATTTCATAACTTTCTCTTTTGCACGGTATGAAAGATCTTCGTGTGCTCTTACCTTCGACACAACTATCACATCTTTTGCCTGAAAAAGGTAATCCTAAAATTTTTAACCCTTTACGATTTAAATGGCCTAGCCGTCTGTGCCAAAGAGAAATGTCCCTGTTGTTAACTCTACTCAGCATACATTTATCTTTTACTTTTAATTTCAATTTAATAACATAGAGACGTGACTGTAATTCACCTTGTATTACCATATGACCATTACCAATAGATACAATATTTTTGCTAAATAATACTTCTAATCCTCTAGATAACAGTTGTCTAACTGACAGTAAATTATATGATAAATTTTTAACAATTAAACATTCAATAGTTATATTTTCATTATTCCAACTAACTTCTATCTTACCTCTTTCCTTACTCGTGAGATACTCACCATTAGCCACATATATTTTTATTTCATCAATTTCTTTTATGTCATACATGTTACCTCTATATATTTCCTTTATGAGATTATCAGTGGCTCCTGAATCAACTATAAATGTGATATTACTGTTATCATTATCTTCTTTTTGTTTTTCTTTATCATCAGCTTGTAATGCTGTGAATATCCAGTGTTTTTCTACTTGTACTTCGTCTTCTTCCACAGCACAGCTGGCCCTACTAGGTGCACTTCTTCCTCGTCCTCGCATGTTGGGCTTTCTTTGCCATGACCTTCCACGTCCTCTTATTCCACGTCCTTGACTATATGTGTTCCCTCTATTCTGACCGTAATACAGGATTCCTTGTTCAGATGATCCTTGTTCAGTATTGGCATATCTTTGGGTATTTTTTTTTGCACTGGTATGATCTGTGACCTGTTTTCCCACATGTGTAACAGGAAAATGTTTGTTCTGACGTATTGTCATCCTTATTTGCAAATTTAACTTCCGCATCTAACAGTCTTGCTTTTATGAAGTCTATGTTTACGTTGTTGTCCGTTGCCATGGTTTCAATAGATGTTATCACTGCCTCATACTCCTGTGGCATAGCAGCGAGCAAATAACAAATTTTATCAACTTCTTCAACCACCTATTGCATTCAATTCTCCAACTAATCTGTCAAACGTCATGAAAAAATCCTGCAGTTTTGTTTGGAACGAACATTTCAACGTAATAAGTTTTCTTCTGAGATGTAGTTTATTGAATACGCTTTTTCTGTCAAATTGTTGTTCTAATGCGTTTACCATTTCTATCGCAGTGTTAGAATTTTTAACTATTTCTAAATACTTATCGCTCAAGCATTGTACAATTAAACATTTTGCTTTATTATCATTTTTAACAAAATACTTATCTTCATCTCTGTTCTGTTGAATCTATAGTATGCTCAACTTCTTTTTCTTGTAGTAGCATTTTAAGCCTAAATTTCCAATTTGAAAAAGAATCCCCTTCTCGCAATATCGGCAAATATTTATTTTCCATTTTTATCAGTTATATTTTCTCAATATTTATTTTCACTTTTATCCACTATTATTATTTTATAAAAAACTTACTGCATCTTTGTTTGTCGCAGTGGAAGCGTGCTAATGGGATTTCTTCTACGAAGGACGAGATAATTATAATATCAAAGATGATATAATCACTACGTTATAATATATTAAAGAAACCATAGACAAATGGTAGTGATGAGATCACTCATAATTAGAGATGTCCAACAGTGATTAATAGTGATCCATTAGTGATGAACAGTGTGCGGAAACAGTAAAATAAGATGAAATAGGGCGTTAGTCATGAGGTTTTCGTTTTACTATACAACTTCCCACAAAGCGTCCTATTAAGGTTCCATTGTGAAGATTTGCTGCCAAAAGTTCCGGTAAAGCATCAAAATGCATCTCACCAATGCAATTCGATGTAAATAACTTCAGAAGAAGAAATAAACCACTGAATTGGCTATATGGACTAAGTTTCCTTCTGCCTTCCCCTAAAAGGGTAAATTTCATTAAAAAAAAAGGAAAGCGTGCGTGAGGCGTGAGCCGTGATTGGTCCGTGAGTGCGTTACTGCGTGACCGTCCAAACAGCTGACCGCGTAAAAAATATTTTGTTGTTGACATCTTTTTTTAGACTCAAAAAATCGGTTTCCGTAAAAATGTGTAAATAGAAAAGTCTTAATTCAAACCATCATAAAATAATAGTCCGGCTTCCGTCCGCTGCCAGCTGCCTATTTGCCCAAAATGTCCACAAGTAGGTTAGATGCAGTTTACAGGAGCATACTTTTGACCAAATTTTTTACAAAAGGTTGGGGAAAACCAGAAAATTTACGAAGGTGAGGTATTTAATAAGATTTTTACCTATACTGTACCCACATTACGTAATCTTCATTCATTGAACCGGAGACCATAATGTTTGCTTTAATTTATGTAACAGTGTGGGTAATTTTGTGTTTTTAGGTTATTCGAGTTCAGGAAAGTTGTTTCAAACCGCGATGAATGCTTCAAACTGGTAGAGAGGGATTATCCTGTAACTATTACAAAGGTACACTTACCTAATTTCATCAAAGTATGCTCTGCAACCTTATGATAAAATGTACAATAGGTAGTCACTATTTTTATCACCAGGGTTGTTTATTGTTGGAATCGTATGACATACTATGTTAGTCCATAAATCACACATACATAGCTTCTAAATGAGTAGGTATATCAATTTTTATGTTTGTCCATGAATTACTCAGAAACTACTGATTGGATCATTGGATTGAACTAGTTATTTATTATACTTAAACTTATTTTAGCTTATTAGATTTTTATAAGATTTTACTCTGTGCAACCACCCTCAATTTTGCCGCCTCCCATTTCTGCCGCTCTAATCATTTGCCCAGCTTACCTTTGCTTTTTCTTACCCTTGGGTTGGGCCAGTTTAGTTAAAAAACCTTGGAATACCTTTTATGATTAGGGTTAAAGTTCAGACTTTCTTAAATATTTTTAAAATTAATTTGATTAACAGGAACAAACTTTTAATGACTGCAGGCTGCTGGAAGGTTATTTCACTACCCCATTAGAACGTTACCTGCCAGGCATTGTTCCAAAGATTGCTCAAAAGGCACATTTTCAAGTGATGTTGCCATTACACTGGCGGGATCCTAATGCTAAGCCTGTTTGTTTACATTTTGCAGGTACAGGAGACCATGTAAGTAAACACTTTGGATTACAGTAAATTTAAATTAAAAAGAATTTTGGTTTTAATCCAGTCATCTTAGAGTACCTACATATTTAACTAAGTATTCTGTTGACGCAACATGCCAAACAAAAAAGTCTGTCCCTTCTAACAACTTTGGTTACAATTCAAAAGTACACACAATTAATAGAAATAAATAAATACAAACTTACTGGACTGGTTATGAGACGTCTCGTACTTTTGGCAGAGAAGATTGTCTGTCAGTGGCCTCTTCTTATGGTTAAATACTCTTTCAAATGCAATAATTATTTCTTTTTGACAATAATAAAATTGTTAAAAAAATGTTTTTCAGTTCTTTTGGCGACGTCGGAATATGATGGTTAAACCACTTCTAAAAGAGGCATGCATCGGTGGCATAATCCTTGAGAACCCTTTCTATGGACTTCGTAAACCTGCTGACCAAGTGTAAGTGGGATTCCAGAATATTTTATAATTTCTCATTTCATTCATTATTTATGGCAGTTTTAAGGATTATGTAAACTGACTAAATGCTCAGAAGAGCTTATGCCCAAGTTTCATGATACTTTTTATCTCAGTACATCAAATGAAATCCCGAAATCCATGCAAATGACAACATTGCCCGTTGGCTAGTTGCTAGTAATATTATTATAATATTTTATTAGTCGAGCAAGCAAAAAACTGTGTGTTCTAGTGTGCTGTGTGAGAGCTCTACCTTTAAAATCATAACATTGTAGTCTACCTTATCTACCTATTATGTTCTAATATTTTTGGATCTTTGTGTATGTATCTACAAATTGTCTGAACAGCAACAAACCGGTAACTATAGCCCTTCGATCATAACTGCTTGGATTTTCACGAAAAACCTGTGGAAATTATATGTGAAATGTAACAAACATATCCTGGCATGCCCAAAGAAGTTTTACTTTATAAAATTCCATAAAAATCTAACACATTTTGTGATGGGATAGTCGTTCATCGCTACACAACGTGTCGGACATATTCGTGATGGGCGGCTGCCTCATCCTGGAGGCTTTGGTGCTGTTCCACTGGTGCGAGCGGCACGGGCTGGGCCCGCTCGGCGTCACCGGCCTCTCCATGGGCGGACACGTGAGTATTGCGACCACATCACAGTCACATTACCTTACACTAACTTTAAACTGTAGCTCAGTTTGTAAGTTAGGGCTCTGTTTTCACATAAAACGTATTGGAATACGAGTTAACACTAGTATTATGTAACTTTAAACTGACAGCTTGGTACTGGTAATAGCTTTTTCTCTCCAGCCATAGCACTAGGAAGCTTTGAAGGGCGGATATTTTATGGGTGCTGTCACAATGTAATTTTATTGACATCAAAAATAACCGTTATGGATCAACTTGGAAAAAGTTATTTAATAATAATAATAATTTTTATTCAGCATGAAAAAACAACAATACCTACATAAAAAAGAAACCTGAAAAAAAAACAAAAACAACAATATAAACATTTTCTAATTATAAACTTACATAAGCCAAGAGGGTGCCCAGCTCAGTATATTGCTAGGCACAGAGCCGTAGCGCTGATTTTCAGCTGAACCTGGAATTAAGAAATTGAGGATTGGCAACAAACACACTAACTAGTCTAACAATTCCATGGCAAACCCTTTCTCAATGATGTAAATACCACACACATTCACAAAACCTACCTTAAGAATTCAATCCAACCTTGCATACCAAATATAAGACAAACAATCCGCGATGCCAACAATGACTGAAAGTTTTTTGTTTATTAAAAATATCTGGGTCACCGAGCTTCGCTTGTTGTATATAGCGCCATCTGTTGTTAAGTAGAAAAACAAACACTCATTTTTCATTGCCTGAAAACACGGATAAAACGACGTTTTCTAAAAATGAAACCTAGCTAGATCGATTAATCGCCCCCGAAACCCCCTGCATACTAAATTTCATCAAAATCGTTGGAGCCGTTTCCGAGATTCAGATTATATAAAGATAGTAGATTAAAAAAATTATCCAAATTGCTAAAATTAACTAGTAAAATAACTACCTAATTTATGCAAAAAGTTTCACAGCTAACAACTCAGTTGAAATGCAACATATTTGACTTTGATTACTCTTATTAGTGCCGGTAATACACGAAGGCTGGTCATCCAGAGGCTGTGGGTAAGGCGAAGAACTGCACCAAATATTTTTTGGTGTCTTCAGTAACTGTCACTGGAGTCAGCCAAAGAATGGTGAATAGTTTCGAATGATTATGATTATATTTTAGATTATGGAGGAGTGTGGCAAGCTTTTTAAGTAATCGACGCGCTGTTAACTTTTGAAAGTTGTTATGCACGTTAGAATATACAAGGTTTCGTTTTTACATGCTCAGATGGCGTCTCTAGCGGCGACGAACTGGCCCAAGCCGTTGGTGCTTGTGCCGTGTCTCTCGTGGTCCACCGCCTCCGCTGTGTTCCTGCAGGTATTACCCATCAATTGCACATAATTTATTCATACACAATACCAACTGATTCTTTCTGCTACTACTAATACATGGGTGTACATCGCATGTGCCTATTAAATAGAGAATTTACAATATACGTAAAAATTAAAACAGACCTACATATTTACGTAAATATTATTTCCAAAATATGAACAAATTCGTGAAAAATTTCAAAAATACAGTTTATCTGTACCTTACGTACAACCTTAAGTACCTTAAGTACCTAACCTTAAGTGACCTTAAGTACAACGTGACAACGTGATTATTACTTTTATTATTAATCTATACCTACTCATTAGATTGTCATTGCGGTTTTTTTTTTTGTAATCTATAACACTTGCAATTTAGGTATTGGGATAACGCATCGACCACACAGCCCATAGACGCCTAATGTTTGATTTTGCGTATTGAATGCATTCTGGCAACTAGCTGAGGTAAGATGAAGCGGGGTTGCAACGCCGTGATTGGCTAATTCAAGGCCACACGCGCTAGTTACACGCCGTGATTGGCTAATTCAAGGCCACACGCGCTAGTTACACGCGCCACGAAACGTTGGAAAGAAATAGATTAATTTACGCAACGGGAAAGAATGAGACGGCACGATAGGTTGAGTACTTTGTTTTAAAACCACGACCAGTGAACCGTGAACTCCGTACTTGCGAAAAAATTTGTTGATTTCCTTGTTTCTCATAAACAAATAAAGATAATAGTTACTTACAAGTGAAATGTTATCCCATCTTTCTCCATATTAGATGTGTTGCTTTTTTTACCGCACCATTTAATGCTACACTGAGGCATTTTGAGTTTTTTTTAGCACTTCCTTTATGCACTCCGATCGTGTTGACAGGTCACAGTAGTGGTCGACACTGATTGAGTATTTCCGCGCTGACATTTATATCGGAACTATAAGTCAGATGTGTTGTCAGGAGCCATTCGCCTGTTATTAGGCGTCTATGGGCTGTGTGGTCGATGGGATAACGCTAATAGCGCGATACTGGTGCCGTACATATCGAGCCTGAATCGAGTCATCTTGTAGTTTTGTATTTATCTCTTTGCTTGGTGATGTCAGCGCGGCAATAGAGAAACGTATGAAAGTGTTATTAGAGTTATTTTACCAGTGAATTCCCACTAATTTGCAGGGGGTAATGGCTCATTCAATCAATTGGGACCTCTTGGAGGACCAGTACCTCTCTGACGGTGTGTACCGAGAGGAGCTGTCAAAAATGGTCACCATAGTCGACGAAGCCTTCCTAGCCGGCAAGAAGTTCGCCCAGGGTTACTCGCAGGACATCATCAAACCGGATGCGAACACTGATGACATTAAAAACCAACAAAACTTAGACATAAAGTGTAATTTGAAAGATACCATCGGTGCCAAAAATGATGCTCAAAATTTAGACTGTAACAACAATGTGATAAGTGATAGAATCCCTGAAAGTAAAAATAATAGTAATAACAATAATAAATGTGATAAAGTACAATCGTTCGCGCAAATGCAGAATTTGAACGAAGACCTCAAAAGGTTGTTTGACGAGAACAAACTCAGCAAACAGCTGTACGACAAGTTGACGTCCAACGCCAACTTTAAGCTGGTGCCCGAAGACATTGAGATTATAAACAATTTGAACGAAAGTAAAATTAAACGACTTCTATTGAAGTGTGAAATGGGTAAGTTTATGTTATTGAAGTATTATATTATGTAAGTATTATATTCATAAAAGCAGTCGGCTAATTTCTTTGATAGCTTCACTAAGTTTGTAATTCATAATTTAAATCTTATTTTTAGCTGACGTGAAAGATGCTCCAAACGACAGCGGTCCGGCGAAAATGGGAAATGAGACCGAATCTACAGCAAGTGCGAGATCTTACGACAGCAAAACAGAACAACGAACAGATAAGAGGGTGGATGAAAAGAAAGAGGAGAGATCGAAAGAGTTTAGACGAAAACTAGAGAGGAAATGGCACGTATCGGACATAACGTCGGACATTTGGGAGCACTTGCCGTTCCTTAGGTCGAATGCGAGGAAGATAGACATAGGGAAGATCAACTGGAGGGACAGAGAGGCGCTGCAGTTCATGAGGGGCATCATGGACGAGTGCACACACTTGAGCAACTTCACCGTGCCGTATGATACATCGTTGATTATAGGTATGTAATAATGATTTTCAGTGAGCATTCAACGTGCTGAAACATACGCCACCCGCTATTAAAACGTATTTTCTAAGTTATTTCATTTAGAAAGAAATCTATAGTAGAATATTTAAAATAAATACTAACTTTGGATTTTAATTCTGCAACATTTAAATGGGAAATTAATTTTGGTGTTTTTCAATTATTACTACATAGTCATTACATAGTATAAAACAAAGTCGCCTCCCTCTGTCTGTCTGTCCCCATGTACATGCTTAGATCTTTAAAACTACGCAACGGATTTTGATGCGTTTTTTTTTAATAGATTCAAGAGGAAGGTTTATACGTGTAGTTTATCCCAGAATTCCCGCTGGAACTCCGAAATTACCGCGGGTGAAACCGCGGGGGACATCTAACTTTATAATAAGTTGCAGAGTACAGCATTATTAACAAGATAAGTTTCTATTTACGTTAATACGTGTATATGAGTAGATAATATTCAATGAATTCCATCGATTTTTATTTTTATATGAAATATCTTACAAGATGATTATATTTATAGCGGATGGTGTTGCTAGGTCACCACTTTAAATGCATTATAGCTTGTCTAAACTAAAATGACGCGCCCCACTACTTAATAAGCAGTTTTAGATGTGTGAGATCATGTATTGATAATATCTCTTTAATAGTGTGAATGCGGCGACAGGATTGCGCACTTGTGATGAATAGACAGACCAGATTTATATGTGTCGTCTGATATTATAACGGTTGTGCGCATGCGTATACCCGATGGAGGGGCGCGTCATTTTAGTTTAGACAAGCTCTACTTATACCTATGTACATAAGTACCTATCGTAAATGCCTTACTAACACGCACTCGTCCCGGACAGCGGTGTGCGCGAAGCACGACGCGTACGTGCCGCGTGAGGACGTGGGCACGCTGGAGGAGATCTGGCCGGGCGCGGAGGTGCGCTACGTGGACGCGGGACACGTCTCCGCCTACATAATGCACCAGTCGCTTTTCAGGTAAACACGCACACACACACGCGCACACACACACACATACACACACGCGCACACACATACACACACGCGCGCACACACTCACACACGCACACACACGCGCGCGCGCGCCACACGCAATGAATGACAATCTAAAACACGAATAAAGCGTAACTATGTTTTTAGCGAGAGAAAGGGTTGAATGAAGGGTTCCGTAGCAGCAAGTAATATAGTATAAAAATTCTTGTAGTTCGTTGTAACTTTGATCGATGTATTAATAATAGTGTATTTTTTTGCGGTATACGATTTATGACGGACGGACAGACATGACGAATCCATAAGGGTTCCGTTTTTTGCCATTCGGCTACGGAACCCTAAAAATGACGAGACGAGACTTTAAATTTTAAAACTGACTTTGGTAGGTAAATATGAATATTTGTAAATGTCATATTTACAGACAAACTTGTTTTATCTTTGACTTTCGTAACATTTCCGTTTTCGTTGATTATGGTGGTTCTGCCTCTATTGCACTAGGTGGGATTCATACACAAGTGTGAAAAAAAGCGTTTCTGCAACTATACCTACTATTTAAACTCTGCAAAACCACGGATTTTAATAACATTTCATTAATTCATAGCTAATCCGTTTTGTTCCAGATCCTCTATAAAAGATGCATTCGAGCGTTCCAAGACGAAATGGAAGGACGGCAAACACATCGACTGACATTTAACTTTAAGTGATATCGGGGTGTATAACACAGTTCCTAGCGCGTGCAAGCGAATATAAACACATTGCGATGCATTGCGCTCCCTAGAGCATTGACAATTGCGTAACGTTGAATAGTCTGTCACATCTTTTACATAAAATGAAACGCCCAAAACGTTATAAGATTGGTTATAAGACTAAATTTATAATTAGAATATTGACTCAAATCGTGATAAAAGTCATAAATTAGGCAATGTTTTTTTACAACTATACACCTTTATAACAATTATATAGGTGAATTTGAAATTTATACATTTCATGTCTCACAGTGATTTTAAATAGTGATGTTAGAATTTTCTAGTCTGTCCTTGTTTAACGAAAGAATTTTTATATTGCAATATTTTTAATTTGGTTTTTGAGACGAAATTTTTGACGCATCGTTGAACTGATGGGACGCTTTCTCGCCTCTTTTCAAGTTTATCTACTAGAGGACAATCTTGACTAGAAATTTAAAAACTGTTGAAGGTGTCGCTCATAGATGTAGGATTCCACTCGGACATCCAGGCGCGTTTTGTCTGTGGTTACATAAGTAGAGTAAGTAGGATCATGTTCACATCAAATGTTTTTATTAATCAATTACATTTGCTAAAAAGGTGCTAAACTGTGCCAGTTAGATTTTCCATAACTTCTACTCATTCTAATTATGTATTAAACTTCGTGTTCAATTTCCAAAGGTTTTTATTTCTGTTCAAGTTTTATAAATGAAAACTTGAATAATTGATACAATACTATATTATTTTCCCAATGTGACGTTGAAAGTACAAATTTGTTTTTTAATTGTTATTTGATTATTGTTTATACACTTTCAGTCGTGCAATCCTTTGTAATTATTGTTATATTTATTGTAGATCCACGAGTGTATAGTAAGATTTACTCTCTATTGAGAATGTAAAGTGTAAATTGTATTTTTATAAAATATACAATTGTCTTTATTATTATCAGTTGTGTGTTTACTTACCCGTTCCCGTGAGGCTTTTTATGCTTTTAATCCGGCTCGAAGGACCATAAACGTCCTTATTTTCAGACAAGAATTCTACAATTAACTGACAAAATGAAAGACGACAATAATTAACAAATACTCTCATTTATTGCGAATCATATCAATCATATTATTCACACCGCAGAACAAATCACTATAAAAAAAATCTCCCACTCATTGCGTTTGCCGCGCGTATTTTTTCCGCAGCTAATTATATTGTGTTCTTCGATCCGTCAAGTGATGCGTTCCGAAACTTCGAAGTGGTCGAGTGGGATAGTGGAGTAGATAGTACTGTGCCGAAAGAGAATATAAAATCACTGCGTGGCTGAGCCTGTCTCGCCAAAATACTATGTAGTATATCGCATCCGTCGTTGAAGTCTGAAGTTTATGTACAAGTCAAATAAAACTCAAATAGTGTGCAGTAGCATTGAGACAAATGTACGTGTTGATATTTGCATTTGTTTGTTGATTGCGTGTTCTACCACCCATCGCATTTTCGCAAGATGCAAGTCTCCGTTTAAGCCAGTGGCGGTACAATTTGGGCGGTAAAATTTGGCCTTATATGGAGGTATCTCCATATAAGCCCAAATTTTTGGGCTTTTGGCAAAAGCCTGGCTTGCCTTGCCTAAAATACTATAGTATATCAATTAATATAATAAATATAAACAAACTTCATAATAATATGTCAAAATGCTCGAATTTATTTATTCAAAATAAAAGTACATTTTTTAACGCAAAAAAAAACAACATACAGTCGAATTGAGTACCTCCTCTGTTTTTGGGAGTCGGTTAAAAACATCGGCACATCACGCAACTGTGTGTAGTAGGTAACTAATTTCGCAACAATTAGTTGCCTCACTCGCACGCGTTGGCTCGCAACCTGGCTTTTATCTTCTATTTCTAATCTATGGGAAACTACATAAGTAAGTATTTTTTCTCTAATGACAATAATTACAATGAATCTTCAAGGAAAACTAATAATTGTATTTTTATCTAGGAGATTTTTGTAAAAATTAAATTCAGACAGAACGCCCGTCGAGTCAGTCAGTGATAAAGAAGAGATGACACTTTACTCACTCACTTACATCTAGCTTGTGTTACTCTGAACCGCTAGTTTAAGCATACTAATTTGAAAGTTTCTGAATGAAATCAAAGTGGTGGGCAGAACCATCAAAGTGGTGTGATTTCGGAACGCACCCTAGGATACACTTAGTTCTTTTTCACCGCAAAATTAAAAAAAAACGTACGGGCGGAAAGCGCAAATCTGGTCTAGCCAATAGTTAAATTATTATCAGAAATAGACGCTGTGCAAACTGACTACTAGTCGTTCGTATGTGAAATTCGATAAAGTAGACACGGCCTGCTACGGGCCGTCCATGGGATGGGACGATTAGCGCGTTTGTTCACCGCCACCGAGAGAGAAATTATGTCGGCGAAGGTAGATACAGTATAAGGCTTTGATGAATGCTAGATGTTCTAAGTTTTCCAATTAACTCTTTTAGTTGTTAAGAGATGGCGCTGTAAACTATCAGTAGAGAGTTGGAGAAAATAAACATTCCCTCTTTCCCGCCAGGGGGGAAAGTGGAAAAGTCGGTAGGGACAAGTAGAATAGGCTTTATGCCTTTTACTTCTTGCTTGTTTTTTTGACTTGAGGATAATTATCCGGATTTCAGTCTCAATTATTCTCGGTGACGAAGACGACGGACAAACGCATTTACCGTCAATATTAATTTTCGAGAGACAAAGCCGCGTACACTTTACGGTATGCGCATAAAGATTATAATCAATAAAATTTATATTTAATACAATTAGAAACTGGCAACATCTCTTACTCTCTAGCTTGGATTAACATAATATTTAATATTACTTGTTGAGTAGCATGCTCCTAAAGTCATTATTGCTGAGTGGTTTCTTCTCGTCTCCGTTGGCGGCCGCTTTGCTCGTAGACGCCCTCTGAAGCACGCTCGGTATGAAACTGCTGAGCTGTGTCCGCCGCCTACGTGATAAATGAATATAAGGTCTGGCAAAATTAGCTACAATTATTTACTGTATTGAAACTTGAAAGTATACACCGTTATAAACGTTAAAAAAAAAAAAAAAATTCAAACATAATAAATCAATAAAAAAGAAAACCTGTGAAGGCGCTCGCCACTTAATCGCTTTACACACACATCGCTGCGCGCCGGTATCTTAAGATCAATGACCTCGATCGAGCTGACCAGCTGATGCTACGCTTGCTGTGTGCGTGGCGCGTGCCTTGTATACGTATTAATAAGCTACGTGTATTGCGTACCTTGTAAATTTAGAGGTTTTTTTTTTTCAATTACATTATTTTCCCCATGTTCTGTAAAACTACCAAACTTATAATATTATTTTTTCGCTTATCTTGTTTGTTATAACGTATACTTTCAGTCCTGTAAATATTTGCAGCTAATTTTGCCAGACCTTATATAGAGGGTTAGGTCAAACGAGGGATTTATTCGTGCTAAAGATAATTTAACTTTTAAATGTAACTAATAAATCACAGATATGACTTTAACAAAAAAAATCGTAGTCATGCTCAGTTTGTTGTTTGCGTGAAAAAACTCATACATCACGCACCGTTAAACACACTTTCAGTGACTCTTGAAGGTCGACTGGCTGGAATCAAGTTTGACGGCTCTGTAGGCCCAGCTCCCCTCTTCTCTCTCCGCGCGTGTGTGTGTGTGTGTGTTTACATGTGTGTGTGTACATGTGTGTGTGTGTCTGTGTGTACATATGTGTGTGTGTGTATGTGTGTACATACGTGTGTGTGTGTGTATGTGTGTACATACGTGTGTGTGTGTGTACATGTGTGTGTATGTGTGTACATACGTGTGTGTGTGTGTGTACATGTGTGTGTGTGTACATGTGTGTGTGTGTGTGTGTGTGTGTGTCTGTGTGTGTGTGTGTGTGTGTCTGTGTGTACATATGTGTGTGTGTGTCTGTGTGTACATACGTGTGTGTGTGTGTGTGTGTGTGTACATGTGTGTGCGTGCGTGCGTGCGCTTACATGGTCCCGCCGCGGCCGGCGTCTTGCTTGGGCAGGCCGAGGGTGGGCGCGGGCGCGGTGGGCGCGGCGCGCGGCGGCGGCGCGCTGAGCGCCACGTCGAGGCGGCGGCCGGCCACCTCGCGGCCGTGCGTCGCCGCCAGCGCCGCCGCCGCCTCCGCCGCGGACGAGTACTCCACGTACGCCAACCCCTTCGGCTTGCCGTCTCTAAGAACACGTTGCTCTTGTCAATGCTGTTATCCTTACTAATATTATAAACGTGAATTTGTGTTTGTTTATTATGCTTTCACGCTACACGTTGCCAAGGGGGGCAGAAAAGGACATACTTTTTATCCCGGAACACAAATAAAAATGGAATGATGTTCACTGATGCACAATGATGTTCAATGGAATGATGTAAGCGCATCACTTTAGAACGACTAGCGAACGGCTGGATCGATTTGACAATTATTATATTATTATTTTTTTTTACGTAATATTACGATTGAAAATTTTAGAAAAAGCAACATTGGAAAAGTTGCCCGCAAAATTGGGGGATTCGGAAAAAACTGAAGGTGCTTATTCCAATAGGACTTTTTTGTATAATATTATTGATTTTGTACAGAAAGAAGTGTTAGCGATAATTTCATTGCCCTAGCGCTGGTAGAAAATTTTCCTGCTCGTAATTAAAAAGAGACGTTTCTTGGTTATGGAAACCGGGCATATAGTACAGATTAACAATTAAAAGATGTAAAAATAATGGATAAATAACTGGATACAGGTCTATCAGTTGCTTCAACTGCATGCCTAAATTATTAATAAATATTATACGTAAATAAATATAGGATATGGGCAATATTGGCGTAGTTACTTGAAGGTGACGACGCGTATGTCGGTGAGGGCGCCGTGCTCGGCGAACAGCTCGGCGAGCGCGTCGCGCGTGCAGTGCGAGTAGGGCAGGTTGCGCACGAACAGCTTGTTGGGCTCGGCGGTGGTAGCGTACTTGAAGCTGGGCTGTGGCTTGCCCTTTTAATTAACATTATACTATCACCATTCCGTCAAATTTTAGTTTTTAGTGCGTCGTTTAGATATATAAGAAACATTTTTTTCCTTTTTTGCGTAAAAAAAATTACGGCGATACATTGAGTCGCAATGTCGCGTGACTGTAGCGAGAAGGGATTCTCGCTACAGTTATACGAAGTTATGACGTCACAGGCCCCTGCTCTTAATTTTTAATGAGCTTTATCTAACTACAAATTATTTCTTTATTAATTTATAAAATCAAAATATACGTGACTGTTATTTTTTTACTAACAGACGGATTAAATTTCGATTTTCATACCCGGGACAAATGCCTATTACTTGGAGTCGGCGAAATAAGTGCGCTTTCTCCATCCATCCCTCCTATTGTCCTCCTACCATCCAACTCATTGTCATGCCACCCATGTCATTCTTCATGCAATCTATCCATGTTTTCTTTGGCCCTGTCTCCCGACATAATAATCACTTACGATTAGTCATATTAATCACTCTTCTAGTCACGTGACTCTCATCAAATTTTCCGATATCGGTACCACTAAACACTGCATTGTTTATATGACAGAGACAAATTCCAAATTTTTCATTCAAAAGCATACAAAATCCTTCTAGCACAATAAAAGTGACATTTTAGGAAATTATAGGATATTTATTTTATCAATTACACATACGGGATAAACGGATATACGAATTTGCATGTAATTTGACACACAAATAGACTATGTCCTTGATTAATACATGGGATACTTTTTATCCAAACTAAACAGTATCACATACTGACTGAAAAACACGAGGCATACCTTGCCAGCCGCGTAGCGCGACAGGAACATGGGTCGCCCTTCCAGCGGCGTCCGGTCGTGCGCCAGCGCCTTTTCTACACTCTCCTGCGGGATATATCATTATTCATTACTTTTTTCAGAAGGAAGGCAAAGGAAACTCAGTCCATACAGCCAAGCTAATTGATCTATATTATCTGAATTTATTTCCATTAAGGGCATCAGGCATTACTCTTAAGCGGTTCGTCTATATGTTTAAACGCGCATCACATAATAATATAATCACTAAAACGCGCGAAGGAAAAAGCAGGCAACAGCTGGTAACGTATTATTTATAGCGTATAAAAAAAAATTGCACGTCGCCTAACGAAAGTTAGTAGACCCCTCACCGGCGCGCTGTACTGGCAGTAGCATATGGAGCCGCCGAACGCTTTGACGCCGGCCTTCACCCGCATCGACACGATCTCGCCGAACTCCGACAGCTTGTCCCGTAACTTGTTCTCGTCCACCCTGAAGGGAAATATTATAAAATAACACTTCCCAACTGATTTCATCAAAGACTAATTCGATAGGTAATTTTTTTACACTTTTCTTAAAAATTCTATAGGTAAGCCTCTCAGGTAAGACGTTAAAGGCTGGATGTAACAAGGAGGTAATCTATGGATCTGAACCGTTTCTAAAAGTTCTGTCACTGATAGGAGACTCACAGTATCCCTGAATGACAATGAATGATGGTGGTGGTGTGTGGTTGAAAGGCGAGCGCTCACTTGAACTCCAGGTTGCTCACGAAGAGCGTGCACGCCTCGCGGCCTGCCGGCCCCTCCCCCGCCCCCGCCCCCGCCCCCGCCGACGCCCCACGCTCGCTGCTCGAGCCGCTCTCTGTCCTCTGCCGCTTGCTCTCCGTCACTGCAACATATTTTAGTTTTCATACTATTCAAGACTTGGTTTCAAACTATTCATAAGACTATTTGAAATTGACAGTTACGACACATCGAAAGACTTTCTTTGAGTCACTCACAAAACAAAACTTGTAAGAAATAGATAAAGGGAAAAATGTAGGTATAATAAGCTGCTTTTTATTCTACAAGACAAATTTTTATTTTATAAGGTAATTTTTTTACTTGTAGAATGTGATCTGATGAAAAAATTTTTTAAGACATTTTAATTCAAATCTAATAAATAAATAACAATAACACTTTACTTTTTAATATCAAAAATATTACAGGTAGGTAAGTATTCATACTGTATGACAGAAATTGATTGGCACGAAACATTTTGGTAAGTAATTATAGTTTTGTTATATTACAGTATTCCCACAGGTAACTTAGGCGCTTATATTGGGCCTTCTATAACATACTAGTTATACACGTACCCTGTTTCTCGTCGTCACCGCCGTGCGGCCTCTTCGTCCCTCCCCCGCTATCTCCATCCTTCTCCCTCACCTCCGCGCCCGTCTGCTCCTCCTTCTTCCTCTTCACCGCCCCCCCGCCCCGCGCGTTCTCCTCGTATTTCCTCTTGCCCTTGACGAGCGCTCTGTTGTCAGTCTTCTTCTTGTCGAACTTGGCCTTCTTGACCTGTCCCTGTTTACCCTTCTGTTTGGGATTTGTCATTTTCTCCTTCATCGCGTGGTAGTTGTCGCGCCAGTCTTGTAGTTTTTTCTGAAAATAGAAACAAATTTAATGACGCGACGCGACGCGTGACGCGAGACGTCAAACTGTTGACACATCAAGAATAATCTTAATTTGTGAAAGTATTTAAAACATCTTAAAAGTGGCAAAATTGTTGCGAAAGTATAGTTTAAGTGACATAGCTGTACAGTAAATGTTATCTCAGCAAAACTCAAAGTGAAAGAACATAATATTTGCGTTTAAAAATTTCAACTTAAGACTTAACACCTATAATTAACTACCCTCACTCTGATTTTATTTTGCTGTCACTAGAAATTGACAGATTGGCCATAGATATTTTTGTAGTTTTTTTTTTTTTGTTGAACATGGATTACGGAAATGTTACCATACGCAAACCTTTAATAAAATCCCAATCATGTGAATCATTGGTCTCCTTGGATAAGACTGAATCAGATGTTGTTACTAGGAGTTTTGACTTATCAACTTACGTAGACGCGGAAAATGTTGAGGAATTAAAGAACGAAATTACTAAACTAAAGCTAGAACTAATAACTGCAAATAATGAAATAGAAAATCTGTGTTCTGAAAATTACACATTAAAGAAAAAGATTAATGAACAGTCTTCGCAAATCGAAGCATTAAAGAAAATTGCCACGCATTCGCCACGTGCAACCAAACCAAAAACGCCTATAACCATTAAACAGAAGAGATTAAATTTAGAACGGACAGACCAAAAAGAGAATAATCATAATAAAAACGTAGAAAATATTATTTTTGAGAACAAAGGCTTAACACAAACTGTTATAAATTGCGCAGTAGAAAAAGAGAATGACAAAAAGGGAAACAAAGAAAGGAAAAACTTGATTAAAAATACAAATAATGAAACTACAATTAATGATAACTCAAGACATATTTACATATTTGGTGGCAGTACAATTTATACTAGGATAGCAAAATCATTGCGTAAAATTAAAGAAGGAAATTATCAGGAAAAATACCAAGTCAAATCCTACATCAAACCCTATGCTAACACAGATGAAATCATTAAAGCGATTGACTCATTTAAGTATTTAGAAGGGGACAAGGTGGTATTATCAGTTGGAGAACATGATACAAATCCCTTAGATGTTGAACTAAAACTTGGAATAGCCCTTGATAAATTGAAGAAAATAGATGTGATTGTTTTAGGTGTACAACACAATAGATATCTCAACGAAATAAAATTGAATCATTGCCTAAAATTAATTTGTACGCGCTTTTCAAAATGCCATTTCCTAAATAATGACATACATGATTTTAATGATTTTTGCAAAATACGTAACTCATATTTTAGACAGAAGGAGTACATTACTTACAAAATCTATAATGCAGTTAACCAAATTGATTATGACCACAAATATCTTAATTTTCAATATGTCCGTCATCATCTAAAAAATAATAGCACAGCAAAGACTAAAATTAATAACACTAATGTTTACAGAAACACAATACCGTTTTATTTTCCGATCATTAAGAAAAAGATACAGGAAAAGGATATAGAAGACACCTTTTTTCGTAGATAAGGGTCAAATCACTCAAATCAAATTTACTGTAATGCACCAAAATATTGCTGGTATATTAGCAAAAAGAAGTATTATAGAGGTGTCATTAATGGAATTGAAAGAATCTAATATTGATGTGGATGTAATATGTCTATCGGAAACATTCGTAAAAGCAGAAGATGAAGACAATATATGTATAATGGGCTACGAATTAGCGTCAGCACATTGTCGTCGAATAAAGCGAGGGGGAGTCTGCATACTTGTAAAGAGGAATATAGACTTTAAACAAATCGAATGCTTGAAGAAAATTTCTCAAAATGAACATTTTGAGTGTTGTGGTATTGAAATACCATCACATAATCTTTATATAATATGCATATACAGAACTCCGAGCTCGAAAATTGATATTTTTCTCTGCAAGTTGCAATATGTTTTGGATAAACTGGACATTGTAAATACTAAGAAAAGTGTTGTGATTGCTGGTGACTTAAACATAAATACAATAAACGTTAATAATCTGACTAAGGATTTCTTGGGACTAATTGAAAATTATAATTTGACATCACATATTAAATTACCGACTAGACAAAATAGTTGCATCGACCATATTTTGAGCAATATTGTAAACTCGACACCAATGATAAAACACTTATATTTATCAGATCATGAAACATCACAACTTTTGACATTTAATTTAAACAATGTGGAGATCGTAGAGACATCACACTGGTATTTTAAAAAAGATTACAGTAAGGGTAACATTGCTAAATTTCACGAATGTATCAATAGTTTGTCGTTTTCTGACGTATATGAAGAAAACACAGTGGATGAAGCCTTTAACAAATTTCATGAACTAATAATTTTATTCTCTAACTTATGCTTTCCATTAATAAAAATCAAAATAAAGAGAGCTGGGAAACTTAGACAAAAATGGATAACAAAAGGTATAAGACGCAGCTGTACTACAAAACGAACTCTTAGATACCAATATTACAAGAAAAGAAATAAAGGAAACGAAGCCAAATATAAAACATATGCAAAACTTTTTAAAAAATGCATAGATCTGGCCCAAAGAAATTCGAACGCAAAATATATCCTAAATAGTGATAATGTTTGCAGGGCAGCATGGAATATTATAAAAAAGGACTTAAAAAAGAGCACAGGACAATCGTACCTTAAGGAAATCAAGCATAACAACGAAACCCTCACAAATCCAAAAAATATTGCAAATACCTTTAATGATTACTTCATTAATCTGACTACACAAAACAGTACGTACATGCATAATACAAATATACGACTAAGTAACAGCACCAGTCAGGATAGTTGTCGAGACAGCATGTACCTAAGACCAGTAACAATTAAAGAAACTGAAAACCTAATAAGGTCCTTAAACAACTCAAACGCTGAGGGTTATGACGGTATTTGCACTAAAATTATAAAGGAATGCAGTACACAATTGGCACCTGTATTAGCTTATTTAATAAATCTGTCTTTTGAACTAGGATACTTTCCAATGGCTCTAAAAAAGTCTATAGTTAGACCAGTTTATAAGAAGGGTTCAAAAGAAGAATTGACTAACTATCGGCCAATCACACTGATCCCAATAATAGCGAAAGTTTTTGAAAAGGCCATGCATAATAGACTTATGACTTATCTAAATGAAAATGACATTATTAATTCTAATCAATATGGATTTCAGAAACGCAAATCTACGACATTAGCATGCTTTAATTTGACTAAAAATATAATTGACAATTTAGATAGCAAAGAAAAAGTCGCTTCTATATTTTTTGACATGACAAAAGCATTTGACTTCGTATCACATGACATATTATTAGCTAAATTGGAGAGATATGGAGTTAGAGGACATTTACAACAATGGTTCAAAACTTATCTAGACCATAGAGTTCAATGTGTCGAAATTTCTGGTCCAAACGATAGTAAAATTATGCAAGCCCACAGATCAAGTTGGATGTGTAATAGCTATGGAGTACCACAGGGCAGCGTTCTTGGTCCACTCCTTTTTCTAGTTTATATCAATGATCTGCCTCTAATAACAAGTCATCCTTGTACACTTTTTGCAGATGACATATCAGTGGTGGTACACAACAAAGATATTGTGATTCTGGAAAGAGAAATTAATGAGACTATCCGGAATATTGTATCATGGCTATCTGCTAATAATTTGCATGTAAACTTGACCAAAACTACGTATATGTTATTTAGTAGGAGAAACCAAAGAAAACAAACAATTGAAGTATTCTACGATGCAACAGAGATTCAAGAATGCGACGAAAACACTTTCTTGGGACTGGTAGTCGACAGGGATTGTAATTGGAAGACACATGTTGATAAAGTTTGCAAAAAAATCAATAAGTTTGTATATGTCTTGAGAAGACTTAGTAGAACGGTCTCACCTCAAATAGCTCTGACAGCGTATTACGGGTATGTTGCTTCAGTTCTCAGATATGGTTTAATACTGTGGGGTAATAGTGTGGACATTAACAGGGCTTTTATTACCCAAAAAAAATGTGTACGAGCTATCTATGGCTGTAGTTTTTACGATACGTGCAAACCACTCTTTAAAGAGCTGAAAATATTAACATTACCTTCCATGTATATTTATGAAACTGCTATGTTCGTCAGAACAAATACAAACCTTTTCAAAAAGGCATCGGACGTTTATACAAGAAGTAACAGAAACTGTAACCGACTTGTTCTAGACCGAAACGTAAAAACTGCATTGTATCATAATAATTGTTATGCAATGTGTATAAAGATACATAACAACATACCGAAGGACATTAGTGAATTACCCACACAAAAATTTGCAAAAAGACTGAGACAATGGCTGCAATCCCAATGTTTCTATAGTGTACGAGACTACCTGAACAGAAGTTTAAATTGACTTAAATTAATTTTGTTAATAATAATTAAGTGGACTATTTTTCTTAAAAATATTTTGATTATTATTTTTTTTATTATCTTTTTTAATGTAATATTTTGAATTAATGCAATTTAATTTCTTAAATTTAAAGCTAATGATTTAATTTGATAATTTTGCATGTCACCTAATGACAGGACATGAGGACAATTTTACTCTTATATTATGTACCATCATTACAAGCTATGTCTTATGCAAATAAAGAATTTATTATTATTATTATTATTATTATTATGACCCCAACATGCGTTACGATAGCGCGGCAAAAAAATTTTTTTCTTCTCGTACATATTAATACAAAAAAAAAATGCATTGACAAATAATATTCTTTTGACATCTAGCGTGCTGAATTGCCGTTACGACGGTCGTTCAGCCTAATGTGAGAAGATCCTCATCGAAGCGGTAGTTAAACACTTGTCTTCATCCGTTTCCATACTAAACCGAGTGGATACCCCAGTTCATTTGTTTAGTCATCATAGTAACTGACAAACAACAATATGTAGTTTGTTAAGTCATTCTAGTCTTATTCAATATTGTAAATTCCTTTCCTTAGTTTTCTATGCGGTAATAAAATGTCAACTCGGCTAAGGGGGCTGGTGGCCACTGGCTGACTGAGTGAGTGAGTGAGTGAGTGAGTGAGTGAGCGACCGACCTCGCACAGCTCGGCGCAGTCGCGCGCGGTGTCCAGCTGGCCGTAGGCGCGCTCCCAGTCGGTCCAGGCGCGCGCCACGGCCGGCGGGTAGTCGGCCACGAAGCGCAGCGCGCGCCGGAACAGCTCGCGCAGCTTGTGCTCCCCGCCCGGGGGCGAGCGCGTCGACTCCAGCAGCACCAGCGCCTCCCAGTACTTCGACAGGGTTTTGTTCTCGCCGTACTCTGATAGTAACGAACTAAAGTACAACCAGTACGGTGACACTAAATACTTCTTCTATTTCTTTAATAATGTTTCTTAGTAATCAAAATCTCTTCATCTACTACTTCAATGGGCATGTTGACAATTTTTTTTAGTCCGTCTTGTAGTTTAATAATAAATATTGGACACGTATTTTTCTTTTTTTACGTAATCAAAAATAACGGCGATACATTGAGTTGAAATTTTGCGTGACGTCACTAACCAGTGCAGTTTGTATGGCGGCTTATAGCGGTTAGTGACGTCACGAGCCCCCCCCCCCCCCCCCCCCCCCCTAAACTTTAATGCGCTTTATTTTTGTATATTTTCATTTATTTGAAAAATCCAAAATACGTGTCTATTGTTTTTTTTTATTTTCTGACGGACTAATTTGTTTAAAATTTGATTAATCAAATTTTCAAAAGTCGTCAACATCCTTATTATGGCGAAACGCCAATGATAATGTTAGATTGTTCCCAAGTATGGCTCTCTTAAGAGCCAATTTCTTGGTACTTTTCCACAAGTAAAGACAGCCGACGTGTTGTTCGTGTGTGCGCATCGTAATGCCTGCACTACACTATCGCCGATGATAGTTGATCGTGTGATCGGCGATAATGTGGACACCTCAACGCAACCACAGGCGATTCCCTTTGATGGGTGCCCAAAAACCTACAATTCACGGGTCGCAGGCGATCATAGACGATGATCGGCGAGTACAGCCGAGTATGCCTTCTACACTATGGTGCTCGCGTATAATCGTCTATACTCGCCGATAATGTAATGGAGCCTCAGAAGAATAATGCTTTAGTTATTCTTCTGAGAGTTGAGCCATAAGGTTGACAACGAGCTGACAGTAACTTTCAGTTCTGCTGTCAGTCAATAATTATTGTCACATGTAGATTCTACATGTTACCTACATACTTTTTTTTTACTTCAATCGCGTTGCTTTGTCTATCAAGTCCACAAATTAACTAGACTTATGTCTAAAGATCAAGTCACACATTGTCATTGGCACAATTATTTAAAAGTTGCCATTTAATAAAAAAGAAGAAGAATCTTTCCTCTGTTTTACTAGGGTCATTTTCGCGGGGTGTGGGGAAGCATGAAATTGGTGGGAGGCGAAGAGTGTCGCTCCTTTATTAATCTCTATTCTTTGGTTTAACCTCAGAGTAAATCTACTACGTACTATAACTAACTGTTCCCCGCGGTTTCACTCTCGTTAATTTCGATGATCTCGCGTCCCAGAGAATCCTAAACACTTGTGAACATTCATCTCTCACAACATAAAGTTTTATTTTATTTATTATCTCTCACAATATAAAGTTTTATCGATATTACCACACGGACAAAAAATGTGTACATTGGATTTTTGTTTATCAACGAAAAAAAGGCTATGTAACTCAAGGTATATTGCTAATATTAGAGTGTATTAAGCAAGCATACGCACTAAATATCTCCTCGAAGATCTCCTTGCCCTGTTTGGGGTCGTTCATCCGTTTGTACTCGAGCCGCGCCCAGAACAGGGGCACCTCACTGTCGTTCGCCTCTTCGCCCCAACTCTGAAGTATAAAAAAAATAAAAAAAATAATAGTAGCACTTCACAACACACAGATCTACTTGATCCCTCACTAAGCTATGAGCTTGTGTCGTGGAAACCAAGCAACTGTGGTATACATTACATATTATAATGGTATAGATAAACAATAATAACCATATAATATTGTATAGATATCCCTTAAAACGCCTCACGTAATTAATGGACGTCCCCTTACTTATCACTAGCTCTTCTTCGCGGTTTCACCCGCGGTAATTTCGAAGCTCCCGTGGGTTACAATAAACCTATGTTACTCAGGGATAATGAATCATTCTAATGGTGAAAGAATTTTTTCAATCGGTCCAGTAGTTTTTGAGTTAAATCGTAACAAATATGTAATAAAATCTTTCCCCTTTATAACATTAGTTTAGATCTTTACTAGCTGTCCCTCGCGGTTTCACTAGCGGTAATTTCGAAGGAACTCCAGGTTAAACTATACCTATAAACCTTCCTATGGAATCACTCTATCTATTGGTGAAAATCTCATGAAAATCCGTTCAGTAGTTTTGAGTTTATCGCGAACAGACGTGTCGACAGTCGCAGTGAAGGATTTTGTTTTACAATATGCAGTGATTACCGACCTCGGCGAGCGAGTCCCACGCGAGGCGGAAGGTGCGCCGCAGCCGCTCCACGTGCTCCGCGCTGTCGAAGGCGGTGCGCCGCCGGCAGTACTCCAGGTAGCTCAGCCACAGCTGCTCCGCCTCCTTGTACGAGCTCATGCCCTTCGCCAGGGCGCTCTCGAGGATCGACTTCACCTGCAAGCGACATACGTATATATGTACACGGCCGCCACTAGATCTACTGCCTCCTGGCCCCTAGTCAAGTTAACAATCTTTAATCGTTATGACAATATGTGGCCACGTAAAATCGGCCAATTGGGTATTTTCCGGGGTATGAAAATCAAAATTCTAATTAGTCCGTTAGTTAGAAAATAAAAAAATAATAGACACAACTGTAGCAACTGTTACAGCAACGTTATAATAACTAGATGTTCTGGAAAAAATAAATAGAAAAAAAAAAACAACAACTTATTACTACTTACTACTTACTTATTACTACTTATTACTACTTGTTCATATCGTATTTTCGTAACTAACCTAATTAGTGTACACTAATTAATAAAACATTCTCTATTTTTTATACTAGTTGGACTCACGATAAACATAATATAAAGGTTCATCATATTAATGAGGGGATCGAAAAAAGTTTTTGAATTTATCCATTACAAATAATCAAACTCTTTATTACTCTTTATTTATTTTATTAATTTAACTTACTTACTTCCACTTCAAACGCGCACGCATTCAACTTAAGCTTATAAAATTAAGAATGTGTGTAGCTATGTATATACCTCCTCGAAGTCCTTCTCCTCGTGCTCCGCCATCTGCATCTGGAGCGTCCAGAAGTAGTGTCTGGTGGGGGCGCGGCGCGCGCACGCGGCCAGCACGCGGCGCTGCGTGGCGCGCGACGAGCCGCGCCGCGCCAGCCGCGCGTACCGCTGCAGCAGCTGGAACGCGCCCGCCGCCGCCGCGCACTCCGTCGTGGCGCGCTCGAACAGCACCTGCGCACACGCACGTCGGCACGTCGTATGCCGCGCGGGAAGGATAGCGTGTAGCGACACACTAAGGGCCGTTCGGGTATTTCGTAAGCACTATACGGGTCGGGGGGGTCTTTGCTTTGCTTATTTTTGACTAGCTGTGCCCCACGGTTTCACCCCGCATGAAACTTGACTCCCGCGACTATGAAACAACGCTTATATGTAGCTCCAGGCTAAGCTTAACCTACCTGTGAAAACCGCATGATAATCCGTGCAGTAGATTCGGAGATTATCGTGAACAGATAGACAGACAGAAAAACATTTAAAAAACTATTTTTTTGTAGTTGTTACTCTTCTTTTATCGCCCCCTGTCAATTTTTGTTAAAAATATTCAATGTACAGAATCGCAGATTCTACTCTTTTTAACCGACTTCCAAAAAGGAGGAGGTATTAAAGTATAGATGACATGGGGGGTG
This sequence comes from Zygaena filipendulae, assembly GCA_907165275.2. Lineage (NCBI taxonomy): Eukaryota > Metazoa > Arthropoda > Insecta > Lepidoptera > Zygaenidae > Zygaena > Zygaena filipendulae. Next base: position 4,216,344 of record OU015668.1, read on the forward strand.
GGAGGATCTAGATGGTGATTACGTCAGCAGTAATTATTTACTTTTTTACACAAATGGCAATCCACACATTATCTATGCTTGAAAACGAAAAAGATTTTCGGGGATTCCTACAAATAATGACCTTATTCCTAGTCTTATAACTGTTGCTCATGAATCAATTAATTCTACCGATGGCTTTGCTTACTTTTGCTGACGAGGGGGAAGGGTAAGTTAATAATTGCGCAAAATCTGCTGACGTTTACTTGAACGGCCCTCTAGTAAATACTGAGCATCCTTCTCTATTGCATGAACAAATAGCATAAGCAGTTGCTTTCATTCGGCGTTACACTGCTGCGTCCTCTTCTATCGCATGGAACACTTAGCTCGGACCTCTTTGTCGCAAGTTTTATTTATTAGTATTTATTTTATTAGATTAATAGGTGAAAATAACTAGTAGCAACATAACTGTTTATACTTGCCAACCCAGTAGTTCCACAATGTAAAATTGACAACCCAACGTTTGTATATTGCTTTATACTTTCGGTTGGTATTTTTATTCGTTCAACCCATGAGTGCAATGTGAAAAGTAATTGAATTTTTATTTCATCATAGTTTGGTCAGGAATTTTTTAGACAGTTAACCTACTCGCGATATATTTTTTAACATACTAAATTTGATTTTTAAAATACTTTTCGTCCATCTGGGTGAACATCGTTTCTAATTCGTATCTAAGACTAACATATTAGAGTACTTTCGAAATAAAGCGCGGGAAAAGCTAGTAACTATTGAAATAAAATAATAAAGAAATCAGTATTAAATTATATTCAACCTAGAATGTGATTACCTACCTTTAGTATTCCATTGTTGTCGCACTCTGCGTACTTCTCATCCTCAGCTAGTTCTTGCACCTTGTCTATGTACTCTTCATAAACTTTAATTTTGTCTTCTTGATTTCTGAAATGAAGAAAGTTTTACATTTTATATTGCTGTTAGAGTCACGCATGTGTCCTAAAGGATTATAGTCGAATTTCCACGTTATTATTATAATTAGAAATACTCTAAAATACTTATATGTAATAAATTTTAGTAAGAATCTAAAATAAAACACTCACTCAAGTGTCAGCAGCTTGTCCTCGAATGGCGTTATTTTCTGTAGGTATTCTGTAGCGACCTCGTGTTGTTTTTTGACCTAAAGCAAATCACACAAACAATAATTAAGTTCTTAAAGGAGTATTTTTTTTGGCTTTATAACAAACCCGCGGCTAAACTATCACTTTTTAGTGTGTTAAAAAACTCATTAGAGTGTTACGTTGCGTGCAAAATTAATAAGTTGCAATTACTTTTTCGTAAATGTTACTAATTATAATGCAATAAGTACATTGCTCAACTCTATCAAATCAAATATTGTAGATATTCTTGCATTGATTCCTTATTAAATCCTTCCTGATATTATAAACGCGATAGTTTGTATGTATGGACGTAGGGATGTTTGTTACTGTTAAGCAAAAACTACTGAATGGATTTTTAAGAGTCTTTACAATAATATTATAAGTAGCTTTTACATCAGAATAACACATAAGGTACTTTTTATCACGAAATTACCGCGGGATCTCCGAACTTAACGCGGGTTCAACCACGGGGAACAGTTAGTTATTTCAGCAGCTGAACCGTTTGGAATTGTGTTATTGGGACGCGTGTTATGAGCAAGCAATGTAGTCGGTCATAGTGTAGCCCTGTAAAAGTCTTATACCTGCCACTAACACGGCAGTCTCGTTGCGTGACGAATACATTGTCTATCCTATTACCTTGTCCAAGTACACTTGATCCCTCAGAAGCAGGGCGAGCTCCTCGAACTGCGGCAGCGCCTCCTCGCCGCGCAGCAGCGGCCGCGACACCGCCTCCTCCAAGCACCACAGCACGCGCTCGCGCTGCGCCCCGTACTCCGGGTCTTGCTCGCTGCCGCGCACATCCCACCGCAGAGAATATAATTACAAGATTTATAAGAGACTTGCTGTCCCGCGCGGTTTCACCCACAATAATTTCAAAGTTCCCGCGGAATTGTTCCGTACAAACTTTGCAACCCCTTTTCACCTCTTTAGGGCTAGAATTTTCAAAAATCATTTCTTATCTGATGCCTACGTCATACAAAGAACACACCCGCCAAGTTTCAGGTCTCTACGATCAGCGGTTTAACGTCTGTGCGTTGATCCGTCAGTCAGTCATTCAGGACAAAGTATTTTATATATTTAGATGCAATGTAGGCGGGACAGGCGCACCATGATTATGAGCCAATGCTCATGACTTCCCAAAACTTTCTTTGCTGGGATTCCAAATACGATATTATGATAAATCACGTACATACTATATACGTATGTATACGTTTCGTAGCGTAATTAAATTTCCTCGTACGAGATGAATGAATCAATGACACTGGTTTCCAACTTTTTTTATACTAAACTGAGTTATTCCCCCTAGAGCCTTTTCTGTCTGTTGCGTGCACCACACACCACACACCACACAATCACAGTAGGTACCACCGCAGCATAAGCAGCCAACACCATTGACTATTTGTATTTGTTTACATATTTTTAACTAGCTGTTCCCCGCGGTTTCACCCGCGTTAGAGCCGTGGCCTGGGCGCGAAAGCGTAAAAAACAACAAACTCACTTTTACTTTTATAATAGTAAGGATTAATGTGCCCCCATTTATTGATATTTTTTTGTATACAAAATCATACCTCATGCTTTCTAGCTGCACCTTCTCAAACTCGAGCTTGGCGTCCCAGAAAAGCTTCCCAGACAGCGGGTCGGGTCCGGCGCGCCGCAGCAGCTCGTCCAGTTGCGCGCGCGCCGGCTCCGCGCCCGCGCCCACCGCCCACGAGCACCACGCGCTCAAGATTGGAATTGCTGCTCATCGCGACAAATATTAGTAAGCGATGGACATTCGCAATCTTCGATCACAGAAATATGAATGAATTCAGCAAATTATCTCCCACAAGATTCGCGAATCCAAAAACTATGTGATCGATCATTAGTTCGAAGTTATTCGCCAAAGCACTGTTGTTCAGAGTTGACCAAAGAAAAGTTCATTCAGGGTCATATTAATATTGCCGATTTATCTCATCAAAACATGTGAAAGTGAGACTGATGTATTAAATAGTGATCGAGGTTACATTTAATGACTAAATACATCTTCAACAATCTTTAAATTATACAAAAACATGTTATACATATAAAAAGTTATATGGAAGAAAGTTAACTCACTTATTGTAATTTTTTTTTCAAATCATATTGCATGTTAGAAAATGGAAATACATATTATGTGATTCAGACTTTTTTTACATATATTTTTAATTTTTAGGGGGCAAAATAAAATGCAATAACCAAATTAGAAAAAAAAAAATATTGTAAATTTAGATGATGCCATAATTAATCATCATCATCATCAAATGTAACATTTCTAAAGAAAATCAATGTTAAGGATGAGAATGTTCAATTTCTGATTTTTTTATTGAAGATATTTTTGCGTCGCTGATTTTATGTAATACACTGGGTATTTAGTATGTGCTACAAAAATATGATTAAAATTTTTTTTTAAACAAAAATACAGTTTTTCTTTGGATCAAAGATTTGTAGTTACGGAGTTTTAACGACGAACGTCGAGAAATTTTAAACTTAAAACTTACAATAACAATCCAATGTAGCTTGTTCGTACAATTGTGTGATATAGTCCCGAGACTCATCAGAATGTGCCAGTGTTTCCTCAGTTTGCAGCCGCAGCAACCAGTGCTCAGCTTTCAAGAGTGTAAGCTCTTGCAAACGGTCAAATGCTTGCCGCCAGCGATCCAACTCTGACAATGCCCTAATTAGAGAATGACACTTCAATTGCTACTTTTTGCTCCACCAGAATTTAACCCAATGATGACAACAAAAATAATCTACCTATGTATTTTATGGAAGGCATTTTATGTAGGTATACTTTAATGGGAGACAGCATTGTTCAAAGATCAAAACCTCTGATTTGTAAGTGCTCATTCTTTTAGTTCTTTTTTCTTTTTACATTCAGTCTGAATGTATGTCTGTGAGAGTAGCTACAAAGTTGTTTATAGGCACTTACCACAATGCTTGTATCAACTCAATGTGGTCATCATAATTATATGGATCTTCAGAGATCCGCTGCTCTAGATCTGCAACTTTCTGTTCTAGAGCATCGACATCTTCATCATCCTGGTTAATTTGAAAATTTGTATTATAGTTTTTGAAGAATTTTTGCATTATACATCATAGGATTTTTAAGTAATTTAACAATATAACATGGAATTACATAACCAATAAAATCAACACATTACATGTAAATAAGGTGATATAAAACTTTTTTTGAACAACAAACAACAAATTTTGAACAAAAAGTTTATGTGAATGTGTATTTAGACTTCAAAAAAGGAGGTTCTCAGTTTGACACCTGTATGTATGTTATTTGGGAGATGTTACTTTAGGCTACAATAAGGAATAATAGGATACAAGGTACTTATCATCCCAAAAAGTATAATAATATGGTTAATAGTAGTTTATAAAGGAATCTTGAAATTCACACAGGTGTAAATGAGATCCAGCTAATAGTCATAAAACTAGATATTTATTCCTTTATTAAAAAATTCATAAAACAAAAAAATTTATGCAGTAATGAAAAACAATATTATATTTCCATTTCTTTGATCAAAGATATTAATTACAAAAACATATAGGTAAATATTATCTAAACAAAGCATGGACATGGGTTCAACAAAAACCAAATAAACGTTGCTCCTAATAATGTGATATTATGATTATTATAATATATATCATGAATATTAAAATAACAACATAATAATACTAATTAGTAGATCAAAATAAAGTCTTTAGGAAAATTGATATAAACTCTTGACCCTAAGTAGTTGTAATATAATAATTACGTCGGAGTCGTCGGAATCCTGTTCCCCATCATCGTCCTCCTCCACGACCACTTCGATCTCATTCTCTTCTTCGGAATCATTCCGCACCTCATCCTCTACGATTGCCATGGCTCTTCGAGAACTTTTAACCACTAACAACCAAATAATCCGATCAAATTCCTTTCAAAACATTAAAAGTAAAACGCTTTTACTTGGGAGAATGGCGATTGGCGAAAGTTTGTTTTTGTCAAATGTCAACACTCAACTTTCATAGACATTTTTTTTTCGTTTATTTATCCTATATAGGAAAGGCTAAGAGTACAGGGCCCATACTGCCAATACTTTCATTGACAGTTGTCAGAGATAATAAAAGTACTCTGTGAAATACGTTAGTATCTTGACGAGTGAAAGCCGTATCGAAAACACGCGTGTCACGTTTTTCGTTATTTCAGTCACTTTTCAGCATCTATTTTGGACCCTGAGCAGGAAACTGGCTTTGAAGAGAGCCATGTTTTAACTTGGGGAACAATCTAACATTGTCATTGGCGTTTCGCCATAATTGAAGAAGTAGATGAAGAGATTTTTATTACTAAGAGACGTTGTCATTGGCAAATTATAATTATAGACGCCATTATTAAAGAAGAAGAAGAATCTCTAAGTAGTTTGTGTCTGTGAATGACTGTCGTAGGCGTAGCGTAGGTGATTTTTTACTTTTCAATTTCCACAAACTTTTCTCCAAAACCATTTTTATTGTTCGATTTTTGTTGGCTGTATAGAGTCAATGCATACGTCGTCATGGAGACGGTTTTTCTGTTATGTCATCTGTCTGTCTTAAGAAGTTATTGAAAGCGCACTATATATTTTATAATCCGTTTATTTTACTTTAATCCGTGAATACCCGATACGATCTACTGTCCCAACAGGTTATGGGCCCAGGGATCACTAGATTAAAGTAAAGATGTCCACCGAAAGTCGTCTTACCACGATTGAAAAATTAAAAGGAAGGGAAAATTTTTCATCGTGGAAATTTGCGATGAGAGCCTTACTAGAATTAGATGATTTATGGAGTGTCATAGATGTTACGGGAGATGCAACTAAATTCGATTCGGCAAAAGACCGCAAGGCGCTATCTAAAATAATTCTATCGGTGGAAACAATAAACTATCCCCATATTCAAAATGCAAAAACGGCTAAAGAAGCCTGGGCTAGTTTAGAGATGACTTTCGAGGATTCTGGACTGACGAGACGGGTTGGTTTGTTGAGAAAATTAGTGACAGCGCAACTTCAAAATTATGAGACCGTGGAAAAGTACGTTAACGAGATTATACAGACAGCTCAAAAATTAAATGAGATTGGGCTGAAGATTGACAGCGAATGGATTGGCACTTTGATGTTGGCTGGTTTGCCTGAAGAATACAGACCAATGATTATGGGTTTGGAAAGTTCTGGAGTTAAAATATCAGCTGATTCTATAAAGGTAAAGCTATTGCAAGACGTGAAAGATTCAAATGATAAAAATAACGAAGTTGCACTCTATTCACAAAGGAAGAATAACTGTATGCGTTGTTACAATTGCGGAAAGCTAGGCCATATAGCTAAATATTGTCGAACAAAGAGTGCTACAAATGAGCCAGAAGAAAACAAAGACACACTTGCGCAAAAGTCATTCTTCGCTCTATTTAGTCAAACAAGCACTGCAGAAAAAGGCTGGTATTTAGATTCTTGTGCTTCATCACATATTACTAATGAAGAGCACGCTCTAATAAATGTACAAAAAAGCAAACAAGTAATAACAGCGGCTGATAATAAACAGATAGTGGCCAAGGCAATGGGCGATGTAAAACTGTCAGTAAATATTGATGGTAAAACAGATGAAATATTGGTGACAAATACTTTATATATTCCTGAAGTCGCAGCAAATTTGCTATCTGTGAATAAAATTGTAGAAAAAGGCTATAAAGTTATTTTTGAAAAGACTGGTGGATCAGTTATAAACAACGAAGGTGTGACAGTTGCTCGAGCCAAAGAAAGTAATGGTATATACAAAATGGATATTGATGAACCAGGAATGATTTATCTCACTAAAAATCATGATTTGACAGCCAATAATAAAGCTTCACTGTGGCATCGTCGATTAGGACACTTAAATAGAAAAGCAGTAAACATTTTAAAGCATTGGTCAACAGGTATGGATGATTTTAAAAGAGATAATAATCTGTGTCCCATATGTGTCAAGGGTAAGCAAGCTAGAAAACCTTTTAGTTCAAGTTTAACTACGACTAAAACTACCTTAGAGCTAATTCACACGGACGTTTGCGGTCCTATGGAAGAAATTTCTATTGGTGGTTCTAGATACATTTTTCTTTTAGCAGATGATTATAGCAGGAAAGTATTTGTTTATTTCATGAAAAATAAAAACGAGGTTTCAGATATTTTTTTACAGTTTAAAGCCTTGGTAGAAAATGAAACCGGCAACAAAATTAAAACTGTGCGTTCCGATAATGGAGGAGAATACACTGGTGGAGTGTTCGAGAGAATTTTAAGAGATAATGGGATCAGACATGAGAAGACTGTACCCTATACACCTCAGCAGAATGGTGTAGCGGAACGTTTGAATAGAACTATAGTAGAGAAAGCTAGATGCATGATATATGATGCTGATCTACCCAAGGAATATTGGGCAGAAGCAACGAATACTGCAGCTTATTTACACAATATCTCCCCTACAAAAAGTGTTAAGGGTAAAACACCTGAAGAGTTGTGGAGCGGGAAAGTACCAGATTTGTCGTTATTAAAGGTTTTCGGCTGCAAAGCTTTGGTGCACATTCCCGGCAAAAAAAGAAAAAAATGGGACCCAAAAGCCAAAGAACTTTTGTTCATAGGGTATCCTGAGGGTATAAAAGGGTGGAAATTTATTAACCCTTGCAGCAAAGAAATCACAATCAGCCGAGATGCTGTATTCTTTGAAGATAAAAACAATTGTAAAAATGTAATAGATGAAAGGAAGCCTGACGAAATTTTAGAGAGCAGTTACATTGATTTTAAAGAAAAAAATGTACCAGATGAAACTAAAATCGACACTAATAATGATGTATGTAAGACTGCTGAAGTAATTGAAGTTGATGTAGGAACTGATGTAAGTGATGATGATTCGCCAATTATAACCACACAAGCACCTGAAGACAATTGTAACGATGATGTTACTGTGAACGATGATGTTGCTGTGAGACGCACAAAAAGGACTCCTAAACCTAAGAAGTTTGATGACTATATTACATATTTTTCTGAGAAACTTAATGTTGAACCTCAAACACCTGAAGAAGCCCTGTCATGTATAGACTCAGAAAAATGGAAAGCAGCCATAGATGATGAACACCAGTCATTGATAAGGAACAAAACTTACGTGGAGGTAAAGGAGGTGCCAGCAGTTAAGAAACTACTAAAAACAAAATTGGTTTTGCCCTATCAACGACAGAATCTGAGTACATGGCACTATCATTCACAGCACAAGAAGCGCTATGGCTAAGATACCTTATGAGTGAGATAGAAGGAAATATTGAGGCACCGACAACAATATTTTGCGATAACATGGGCAGTATAGCGCTAACTCAAAATAAGGTTATAAGCAATAAAAGCAAACACATTGATGTACGTTATCACTTTATAAGAGAGCTCGTTGAGACACATGTAGTGGACATAAAGTTTTTGCCAACAACGGACCAGTTAGCAGATTTGTTTACGAAGCCACTCGAACGTAACAAATTCCAAAGTTTTGCCGCATACCTCGGATTAGAGTTTTAAATGTTATAGTTAAAATTTGTTTTTTGATAATTTATTACTCATTGTATATTTTTTTGTATGCATTGAAGGGGAGGTGTTGGCTGTATAGAGTCAATGCATACGTCGTCATGGAGACGGTTTTTCTGTTATGTCATCTGTCTGTCTTAAGAAGTTATTGAAAGCGCACTATATATTTTATAATCCGTTTATTTTACTTTAATCCGTGAATACCCGATACGATCTACTGTCCCAACAATTTTGTTCTAATTTTACAACGTCAAGCATAATATAAAATAACGAAAAAACTCCCAAGAGTAGGATTAATAGCGAATTGAAGAAGGAAAAACTGCCGATTTTTTTATACTTTTCTATTTTCGCTCACTTGGGCAATTTTAGTGATTACCTTCTCTCTGGGCAATTTCTCACCATACAAACTTTTCCCATTTATTGTTCGATTTTTTTCTAATTTTACAACAGTCAAGCATAATATAAAGTAACGAAAAAATATTATAAAAAGTTTATAAAAATGCTTTTTTATCTATTCTTAATATTAAAAAGAGCAAAAGTTTGAGAGTTTGTGACGTTTTAGGGGGTAATCTCTGGATCTACTGAACCGATTTTGAAAATTCTTTCACTTAGGAAATAACGGTGATCCTGAGTGTCATAGGGTACTTTTTATTCCGGAATTCCCGCGGGGACTCCGAATTTTCAGCTTGTAAAACCACGGGGGAACAGCTATCTCTAGATCTACTGAACCGATTTTAAAAATTATTTCACTTATAGGAGGCTACAGTGATTTTGAGTTTAAAGGTACTTTGCCTGTACCTTTAAACGTACCTGTTTAAAGGTACCTGCCATGTAAGGAAAAAAAAAAATAAGTACCTACCTACTTAATTTATAATGTCTGTCGTGGGTCGTCGTAATACTCGCACAAAAGTAAAAAAAAATTACAAATTAGAATAAAATCGTTTTATTATAAAAATATGATTACATGGTATTTAAACTCATTATAACTATTATACTCCAATAATAATCCTTAATCCTACGTATCGCGAAATCGTCAAAATTCTAAAGATCTGAAGCTAATAAAATGTATTTCGTTGTTAGAACTCTCTACTGTTTAACGAACTTTGGCACCGAATAAAAAATCCATCAACCTGGATTAAGAACTGCATGGATCGATTCAAACTATATTTTCACGATAATTCGCGAGATTAAGATCTTACTCACTCTTACATTTATATCGTAAATGGCGACAATATGCACTGAAGACATTTTGATAGTTCCATTATGCTACTGCTCTACCTGCGTTAGCGTTAACGTTGATGTTAATGTCCAACTACGCGTTAATTAAGGCATTAAAATACGTGTTGGCTACATTAGTGTGCAACGTGCCGTTAAGCGTTAATTTCTAGTGAAATAACGCGTTAACACAAAATGGCGGTCGAAGCTTTAAACAGCTGTTTTTTTGCAATGGCGGTAGAAGCAGCTGTAATTTTAGACCAATCCAATGTCGTATTTTTATTGTTCCCGCCAAATCAAAGTAAATACGGTCTTGCTCCGCGCGTGCGCCACGCAGAATTAGGCGTTAATGTAGCCAACACCGCTTAGTGCGCTAAATAACGCGCTAAAACCCTTTGATGTGTCCAAAAAACCGACACCCGAGCTAATCCGTTAACGCGTTAAAATGTTGGCCATATCTACGTAATGCCTTATTTAGCGCACTAATTAACGCGTTAACACGCAGGTGGAGCAGTAGCATAAATGCTAAAGCGGTTCTCCTACAGTGGCATAGTTCATGTCAGAACGAATTTCAACATCGCACTGAATCATATAGAGCCGCTTACGAGCAAGACTCGCAACACGCACCCAAGCCCACGCGGTTGTAGCATACTCGTGCGCGGCGGCAGTTCGAGCCCATTATGACCTTAACGCGTCGCGGATAATGCGCCGCAAAAATTGCTATTCCCTCGTGCTCATATTTTGGCGTTTGGAGCGTTTGAGACCGCGTGAAACCGCGGGGGTCAGCTAGTATTGAATAAGGGCCCAGCAATGCGAGGGGGAGGGCTGAAGGGCGTCTGAAAGTAAATTTTAACGTCGATTTAACGTCGTTGCCAAGTCGATAATATTCGAATGGCCAAGTTGCATGAATACAAGTCGCGCGTCGCTCTGACTAGCGTCACCGCATGAGAACCGCTTTATCGCACTAAACTTATTATTATGATTCATTACTATACAAAATAAATGCACCATTATTGAGGAAAAATGCGTAATTTTTCCAGAATCGAGATTATATTTTATTAATAAATAATATTTATAATATATTTTTTTTCTAGGACATTACGATTTTCTAGCTTCTTTTCTAATTTTTATAATACAATTGAAGGACTATTTTCTTTCATGCTTCTTTGTAATAATAAATTAATAACAGAATAAACGAAGTCGGTGAACGAAGAAGCACATAGAACTCGCACTTCACGTTAAAAAATGACCCTATGACAAAGATTTAAAAATGTGGGTGGATAAAATTGAATTTTGGGAAGCTAAAGTATCACTAAAATTTTACAGCCATTCATTAATTACAGTCAACAAGATTAACAAGACTATTGCGATTGTTAGTATATAAACTGAAAAATATTGAGGCATACTTACTATCATTTATATATAAAAACCCAAGATACACAAAATCCTTGCAAATAGCACGTAAATGGGTGACATCAGCGTGAAGCTTCAAGAACACAAAGGCTGAACAGAAAAACACAGATTCGATCCTGTCAAGAGGACATTAAAGTTGTTTTTTAAACACAACGTTTCCCGTTAGGCGCTCAAATTTTTGTCTCCCTTTTAGTGAGGAAGTTTTGTTTTGTATCTTGAATAATAATTAGTAAATATATCAATGGACACTAGTGTAGAAAAACCGCAAAATCATGTACTTCAGCACGTTGTAAGTTAAATATCGTATATATTTTTTTCAAATCTAAACCTCATCAGCCTTCTTGTTTTCGTTTCATTCAATACACTGACATTCAATAATACACTGATATGATCACAATAATTCTAGATTAAGATTAATAATACCTACGTGTAAATAATACAAAATAATAGGGATATTAAAATATATATAATAATAATAATAATAATAATAATAATAAAGCCTTTATTTCGGATGTTTACAGAATTTTAACTAGTATCTAACTTAACTCTAAATCATCGACGGTCGTATCCGTTTGCCCTAAATTGGCATAGGCCTCTTCCAACTTCTTCCAATTTTCCCTTCCTCTTGCCATTCTGGACCACAGATTACCAGCAACGGCTTTTAAGTCGTCTTCCCACCTCTTATACTGTCCTCCTCGCTTTCGCTTCCTGTTTAGAGGATACCAGTTCATCACTTTTTTGCTCCATTTTTCAGCTCCTCTTAGCGTATGCCCTGTCCATCTCCATTTGTTCTTCCGTATAATGTAGGTGACATTATCTACTTTGGTTGCTTTTCTGATTGTTGTGTTTCTTATTTTGTCTGATTTCTTTATGTTTAGCATACTTCTCTCCATTGACCTTTGGCACACTTCTAGCTTTCGGTTGTGCTCTTTGGTAAGCGCCCAAGTTGGACAACCATAAGTTAGTATCGGAAGGATACAGGTATTAAAGAGCCTTCTTTTGATGGTCATACTCATTTCTTTATTTTTCATGATTTCTTTAAATTTCCAGTACGTCTTCCAAGCATTCCCTATCCTTGTTCCTATTTCTTTTGACGTTTGGTCAGTCGTTGAAATAACTTGTCCAAGGTATGTGTATTCCTGAACGTACTCGATCGAGTTTCCATTTATTATGATCGGTTCAACTTTTCTGTTCGTCATGACCTTAGTTTTTTGTGTGTTCATTAAGAGTCCTACCTTGCTGCTTTCTTTATCTAAATCTTGTAGCATTCTGGTGAGTTCAGCTGGAGTATTGGAAATAACTATCAGATCGTCCGCAAATCTCAAATGGTTTAATTTTTCACCATTTATGTTCAAACCATAATTTTCCCATTGAAATTGTTGGAATATTTCTTCCAAAACTGTATTAAAATATATATAAATTGCTAAATCAGTCATTGGTTACACAAAGACTCGTAACTTAAATTACGTCTAATACAATAATGAAAAACTATAAACACAACTGCAAATTTTAGAAAAGATTTAAATATTACAAGAAACCTACTCTATATGATTTATATTATGAAGTACTTTTAAAATCTCTGCAACGACTGCAGCCGAACATACTTCCGAGTATTCTTGACGGCCAGTAGATAATACATTTTATGTAATATATTATATATATTATAAACAAATCGCGCATTATGTGCTTGTATAAAATGCAATGTTGCGTTGTCCGATGCAATGTTGCGTTGTCCGACAGAAATTTACAGTGATTGTGCTTGCTTTACGTTTTTTTATTATTTACTATTTACTAAAACATAATATGCAAAACAATTAATATCAAAAATATTATAACATACGTACATTGTGAATGACTGTATACCTAAAAAGTAAGAATGTATATTTGGAATCAATTATTATAAATTTACACACGTTCTCGCATCAGTGTTTTGTCTCGTGACCTTATCTTCTTCTAATTCTTCTTCAATTGTGGCAATCTATCGCGATTTACCGCATTTAATTTTGCCAATGTATGTATTTTTTAGCAATTAAAGTAATTATGACGAAACACCAATGAAAATGTTAGAGTGTTCCCCACGTAAAAACACGGTTTTCTCTCGAAAACTAGCTTATTTCTTGGAAAACAAAATGGATGCTGAACGCTGATGGAAATGGCCGTCCACCCGCTACGACCTCTACCGGTCAACAACCCTCGTGACCTCCAAATAATGTGACAGTTGTCACACTTGTCGATCGCGGTTTCGATTCGTCATTTCAAAACTACATTCTCTCTCAATTTATTGGAGAGAGCCTGACTGAACTAAGTTTTTAGTTTCGAATTCTTATGATATTTGGATTTTGAACAAAATATGAATACGGTCTCGAAACAGATAAATGTGGAAACGCTCTTAAGGGCTATGCACCATTAGTGCTCGGCCCGACTGGCGGTGCGGCGCGGGCTGCGGCGCGGGTGCGGGAGCGCGCCTGTCCGCAGTCGAGGCGCGGGCGCGGCTTCGTTCCGAGTGTCCAGTGTTTATCAAAATATAAAATGGACGAAGAATTATTTTTACTAAAAAATTCTTACATTAAATCGCAAATACTACAAGTTAAAAATGGAATTAATAGAATTATATATTTAACCAGGGAAATTGAAGGTAAATTTCACACACTGTATGAAAAATTGCGAGAGCAACCACATTAAAGATTTTTTCTTAGCAAGTACAAGAATTTTAATGGATTTTAATGGATTGACTACATCTTAGAAAATATAGAAAATTGACAAATAAAACACTTTAAAATGTCTAGTTGTAATTGAGATGCCATCACAACATTGCACGCACGCTTAGCTCAGACTAGTTTGAGAAGGCTGTTCCCGCGCGGGTCGCCGCTCGCCGCCCGCGCTCTCACTGCGGCCACTTCTATGAAAAGGCTCAAACGAAGTTCTTATGTTTGAGTACGCCGCGCCGCGCCCGCGCATGCAGTCTGGCCGAGCACTGACAGTTTAGACAACCCGTTGAATTAGTTTGTTGGATGCCCTATATAAGGCACCAACACAATGACTTTTTACGGCGCGATATGTACAGCCTCTCATCAAACCGATTGAACAGATGGAGTGTAAAATTTAACGTGTGATGCCACTTCTTAGATTTTGTAACGTTGTAGTCTCAGTTCAATTAATTAACGTTGAAAATTGGACACAAGGTTTTGCTTTGTTCCGGCTGTTCAGAAATTGATGTGACGTATATTATATTCAGGTCCAATCAGCGTTTACGCCGTCACACGCATCTGGAACGATGCCGTGGTGTCCAACTGGAGGAAATATGAAAATAAACCCATTAAAATCATCTTAGAGATAATACCCATACTCCATACAAATGAAGTGATTGAAATATTTTCCCACAAGTAAGGACGACCGGCTTGGCGTACACGTGTTGTGCGTGTGTGCGTATCGTAAGGCGTAAGGTTGAGACCGAGCTGACAGTAACTGTCAGCTGTCAGTGAACTATACTGAACTTTACTAGGAATTCCGGCGGAGTGTCGCTTCTTTATATCATCTCTATTCTTTGCCCATACTACCCCCCCCCCCCCCCCCCCGTAACCACCAGTACTGTTTGTGTGGTGTTCAATAATGCGTAATGGTTAACACCAACAGACAAATGCATTGCACAAACGAGTCTATGTTTTCTGTTTTCCCTATTAACTTGTCTCCGTGGACAGAGTATAGTGGCATCAACATTACCTGAGCGCCGCGCGCACTATGCGGTAGTGTTGGCGGCGGCTTGCAGCTGCATCTGGCGCTGCATCTGCTCCAACATTTCTTGCATACGACGTAACTCCGCTTCCTGGAACAAAGTCACCATTGTCCAATGGTCGATAGCACAGCATAGCTTATGATCTCGTAGTAACGCCGACCACGAGCCTAAGGTTGCTGTATGTAAACAATATGTAGGTAAAATAGTAATATTAACTCTACGAGAGCACGACGCAAAAACCCAATGGTATTCAACGGTGAAACGACTTGTACAATGGGTGATTATAGTTTCGTTTCGATTCGTACATGTAGAGACAAGTATAAACTACGCACGCGTGAACTGGATTAGATATAAATATTAATTTCTCAACCTCACTTAATGACAAAAGTAGTACCTTCTCCCTGAGAACCCGCTCGCGCTCCGCCGGATCCTCGCTTGAGCCGTTGGACACGCCGTTGGAGTCCGCCTCGCTGAGACCACTCTCCGTAGACCTGACACGACACACTCATCATTCAATAGCTGGATGCTTAGGTTCGCTAGAGTTGGTGAAGATTTTGTCAGTAAATTTTCTTTCATGTCATTTTTAAAATTTTACATGACTGATAGTTTGACAACTTCAGGAACGTTTCGTTTCAAGTCCGATTAAGCACCGGTTTATTAAAATCTATGAGAGTTAGCTTCCGGTTTTCAAACGTTCTGCGTAAAATGAAACAAGTTTAAGAAAACAGCAACACCGTATTCGAACGATTCAAAAATGTTACAAAATGAGATTCAGTGAATTTCATTTTGCATGAGAATTGATTTCGCTAAAGATATATTCGAACGAATCAAAAATAAGCTTACGAAATACGATTGGACAATTTGCGAATTGGACGTAATGCTATACTGGCTGCGCTGCTATACCAGTGAGTGAGTTGTATGTGGCGTGCGGTACGTACGTGTGCCGCTTGGGCAGCTGGCCGCTGCGCGCGAGCCGCTCCGAGCGGTAGTTCTCGTAGTGCACCTCCTGCGTCACCTCCTGCAGGTCCTGCATGTGCGTGCTGCGGACACGTCATCGCCCACACGCACACGATCCAAATTTTACATATATAACGTGTTAATGAATAGGGATGTGGACTACTTTTGAAAATCAAAATTCTAATTAGCCCGTCAGTTAGAAAATAATAAAACAATACACGTATTTTTTGCTTTTTTAAATAAATTAAAATATACAGAGATAAAGCGCATTAAAGTTTAGGATGAGGAGGTCGTGACGTCACTAACTGCAAAACCGCCATACAAACTGTCAGAATAGTGACGTCACGCGAAATTTCAACTCAATATATCGCCGTTATTTTTTGATTACGTAAAAAAAGAAAAAAATACGTGTCCAATATTATTTAATAATCTACAAGACGGACTAAAAAATAAAAATTAGTCCACATAAACTGAAAACCTGACACACTCCATTTAAAAAAATAAACAATAATATGATTAAAATATAGTTTATGACCAAAAAATTTTTACTTTAAAAGTCATTCAACATTAGTTTGGAGGTGACCTATCTACGAAATTCCGAGCGCTACGCCCGCGCCTACCGGTTCGAATTTTTTGCTGCGGGCGGCGTACGCGACAAATATTGTATTATAAATAATTTAGACATGGGCTACTAAAAATGAAAAAATATAACCTATATTAAAACATAGTGCGATCGATTCGCTAGTTGATTCTGAGCAAACTACTTTCTAGTTTTCAGTTAATTCATTAACACGTTGTATATAACATAATACGTATGAATACTAGCCAAAGTACTCGACTGTACCCATAACAACGTGTAAACAAAGTTTCATGATGATCGGTTGAGCCGTCAAGGCGTGTAAGCGTAACAAACAAACACGTCAGATGTTTGTCCGGGATAAACTCCGAAACTACGGAACCGATTTCAATGAATCAAGATAGGATACTTTTATCCCGGAATACCCGCGAGAACTTCGAAATTAGCGCGGGGAACAGCCATAGTATTTTGACCGGACTTTCACTGGCTGATGTTATAAAGAGTAACATAAGTTGCTCTTATAAGAGTTCTCACAGAAACTCCGAAACTCGGCGGGTATGAATAATTTGCGATTTTATAATTTTATCAAATCCTGAGCGTAGTGACTAGTGAGAAAAAAATATCTTTTCTCTCGTGTGACACATTCGCTCAATAAGTTAGCAAAATTGACTTTCTCTGGTTTAAACAAAAATGGTGCGGTAGCGAGGTAGCCGAGTGACAACATTTATAATAGTAGCTGCGTCCGTGGTTTCACCCACGTGATATTCTAAATTCTCGCAGGGAACTTCTTAAAAACCCTGTCCAGACCACTACGAACAGGTACAACAAACACCAAAATGATTCAATTTGGTTGAGCCATCTCCGATTTGCGAAACTATTAATTATTATTGAATTTTTTTTTATATATATATTTCACACCTAGCTTATGGCGCGTAATGTAACGCGGCGTGATATGGTCATAGCATAGCGGCTCAGGGTCCAGCTGAGCGGGGTAGGCACTAGGCAGGCACTCACATGAGCATAGTGCGCAGCTTGATGAAGTCGCAGTGCTCGGGGTTCTCGACCTCGACCACGCCCCACGGGTACAGCCGGCCGCGCACGCGCCGCCCGCGCACCTCCAGCTGCTGGCCCGCGCCGCACACCGCGAACGGCACCGCCGCCTTCAGCTGGCGCACCTACAACAAACGATACCAACTCATCACTACTACCAAAGAATAGATATTATATGTATAAAACAACCGGCACTCCGCCTCCCACCAATTTCATGCCTCCTCATACCCCGCGAAAATGACCTTGGTAAAGACCGAGGAGAGTTTGACACAATATGTAGAATCTACACGTGACAATTATTCACTGACAGCTGTCAGCTCGGTGTGAACACACGCCCAACATGTGTATGTACAAGCTGGGCGTTTTTACTTGTGGGAAAGTACTTGAATCAGTTCATTTGTATGGAGTGTCACCGGGCTGCTACTATACGTAGAGAAACAATAAGTGCCCTCCTTCCCGCCAACTTCGTGCCTCCCCACTTCCCGCCGCAACATAGCGGTAACGGTAAGCCTAGAGATGAAAGCGATGTAGGCTGTTACTGCTGTGTGCGTGTCACTCTCAAATCGAATTTTTAACTTAAACTTCATCGTTCGCCAGGCCCCGTCGAATTAAAGTTGGTAATGGTAACAAGGGTAATAACAATTAATGTTATATGAAGAAGTTTGCTGTTTGTGAAATAGACATTCCTTATACCATTGTTAACTTCTAACGGCCGCACACAGAGTCGACTTTAATTATTACTTAGTTAAGTATAGATTTTTAAAACAAAACTGCAGCAATCAGAGACGTTCAGTAAATTAATGTTAATTGGCATTTAATGAGAGGTAACTTAATTAGTTAAATGCCAATTAAAATTAATTTATTAAACTTGTCTGATTGGGGTAGTTTTGTTTTAAAAATCTATACTTAACTAAGTAATCATTAAAGTCCATCCTGATAATTATCTTTTTCTATTCTAATTTTAAAACTGAACAAAATATAAAACTCACCTGTTCTTTGTAGTCCTCATCTTCATCACTGTCGCAGTCCGGCAGCGGGTAGATCTTGATGCCCTCTTTTTCTATTTCCTCCATCACCTAAAAAACAATATTATTGTTGTGGGTCGAATCAAAACCAAGCAACCATAGGGGGACTACAGGTTTCCCGACCAGACCGGACGTGATTAGTGATAACACTCACCCTAGTCTTGAGCCGCTGCACCTCCTTCTTGGTGAGGCAGTCAGCTTTAGCGATGACCGGCACAATGTTCACTTTGTTGTGCAATTGCTTCATGAACTCGATATCAAGCGGCTTCAGACTGAGGACAGAATCATATCACATCATCAATCATACAATCAACGATCACATCACAGATGTTTTACATTGTACCTATTTTCATCTCATTCATAACTACTTACTGTCGATGAAAGAGAACAAGAACTATTGTAGGAAGAGACGAAAAACTGTTTTAGTTAACTCTCTATGTAGCGTTTCATGTATACTTAATTTACCTATCGGTGATCATTACCCGTGTCCGAAGGGCGATATGAAGTAGAAGCAGCAGTGTATGCGGTTGTCGACGATGTTGCGGCGGTTGAGGCCGCTCTCGTCGCGTAGGAACCTCTCGAACTGCTCATCTATGTACTGTATTATTGACTGTGCACAAAACAAAGTCAGGGTATTATATCTAGCCTGGGTTAATAATAGGATCAACGAAGCACCTATCCGATAAATGATAGCGTCAAACGATAAAACTAAAATATTAGACGATTGAATTGAGGTACAGGGTTCGATTCCCTGTGGGGATGAACTTTGTGTGATGAACCTTTTGCTTTCAAAAGTAGCAGTCGTTTTAAATCGAGGACGTTTTGCTCTCAAAGCACTTTATATTGCAGTCAAATTTAGCTTCCAAAACCTTCTGATCCGTAAAGAACATAAGGTTTCACTTTCCAGTCTGGGCGTGTTTATATTACTAAATATATGTATATAACACACTTGCTTGGTTCCCACGACACATTCAAGCTTATCATAGCTTCGTGTGATCAAGTAGATTAGTGTGTGTCGTGAAGTGTTATTGAATGAATGAACGTTAAAAAGAAAGTATGCTCTATTAGATACACTTTATAACGTCAAAGCCAAGTAGCCTACATCGCCCAACAAGCAAGGGAAGTCACGGAATATTCAAATAATGTATGTATACAAGTTAGTATTTTAAAAATGCTAAAGGAAATACAGTGTTCTTTTAAAACTTAGTTCCTCAAGACACTTTAAATGGGAAATGTGGCTGCGTTACGCGGAAGCAACAATTTTCTTATAGATTCCTTCAAACATGAAGTCATTAAACATTTATAAAAATGGGTATGATCAAAATCAGCATTATCCAATGAAATTCGAACCCAGGACGTTTGACGATTACAATTCTAATACAACAAACTCGTTATTACTCGAGCGCAGAGGCGGTCAACAAAACAAACAACCTGTTGATGAGTTCGCATTCCGTCGCTGAGGGAAATACTCGTAACAATAGTGCTGTAGGTACTTGCATTCTTGAAGAAATAAGTGAATTCATTCAGCCTATTGAGTGTTGATCATATTATTGTATACTAGCTATGCCCTGCGGTTGTACCCGCGAGTGTCGGAACTCCCGCATGAATTTTGATAAAAGTAGCCTAAGTTACTACCTATCTATAAACAATATTAGCTATCTGCCAGTGAAAGCCTGTCAGAATCGGTTCATCCGTTTCGAGGTTTACCCGGAATTAACAGAGAGATAGACAAAAATTTTAAGCATTGATTTTTTGTTATAAGTAGGTACCCAGCACCCTATATAGGTATTTTCACATGCATTGAGTAAAAAGCTGTTGACATTACAATTACTGTACAAATAGACACAACAATTTTATTTTATGTATATCTCGTAGATGTATAGAGTATAGATTATGTCATAGCAGTAACCTACGGAATTTCACCATAAAGTAAGTAGTGTATAGTTAAGGGAAGGGTGTTCCGTACCCGGAAGCAGTCGGTGTTGTCGATGGCATCACCGTAGCCGGGTGTGTCGACTACCGTCAGCCGCAACTTGACGCCCCTCTCTTCGATCTCGACCGTGGAAGCATCCAGCTTCACCGTCTGATTTGTCTTCTCTGGAAGATCAAGTTACAATTTTCAATCTTCAATATTTAGGGCATTTTTCCTAAAGATGCTCGTTTATTCCATTCTGTTTATGTGGGGAGACTAACGGCCGCACTCAGAGTCGTTTTAATGATTACTTAATTTTAAGTAAAGATTTCACAAACAACTGCCGCACTCTGCCGAAACGTTCATTAAATTAATGTTAATTGGCATTCAACTTTAGGTAAAACAACTTTGAGTGCGGCCGTAAGTGAAGCAGCCTACTTAAACAAAGTAAGAAAAAATATATGCATAAATTAATTAAATGGAGCTTTTCAAAGTTCCTACTTTTGACTTTACCGCCGAAACGCGGAATGTTGTCACTAGTTCAAAATTACGCCTTATTAATCTGTGATAGAGATGTCACTGTCGTATTGACAGAGTCATGTGACACTGACAGACAGATAATTTCAATATCCAAAAGGCGAAATTAAGGTTGAACTGAGTCGAGTTACTTCCAAAAGTTCCAGTAAAGAATCGAAATACATCTTACCGATGCATTTTAAAGTAAAAAACTTCAAAAAAGGAAAATATGTTTTGACTGTATGCACTTAGTTTCTTTTGCCTTCCCTGAAAGAGGTAAATGCTTTAGTTATTCTTCTGAGGGTAAATGTTTCCTAAAAAATGGATCATTAGTGACGTAAAAGTGACGTTGTATTATGTTAAGCGTGGCTGTGATTGGTGTTTGCAATAAATTTAGTCCGTCAGATAATTAAAAAAAGACACGTATATTTTATTTTATTTTTCAAATTAATGAAGTGGGGGCTTGTAACATCATAATATATTATGCCTGTATAAACTGTACCGGATTGTGACGTCACGCCACATTTCGACTCAATGTATCGCCGCTATTTTTGAATTACCTACGTAATAAAAGAAAAAATACGTGTCCAATATATTTTATTAATGTACAACTATGGACTAAAAAATAAAAAAAATTCAATACCTATTCACTGTACAGACTACAAGCTGTGGTCCACTAACCATAGGCATCGGGTATCACCCGCTCCGGGTAGAGATCGGTGAGGAAAAGCGAGTTGACGAGCGTGGACTTGCCGAGGCCGCTCTCTCCCACCACCATGAGCGTGAACTCGAACCCCTTCTTCACAGACTTGCGGTGCACTTGGTTCGGCAGGTTCGCAAAGCCGACGTACCCGGGCGTTTCCAAATTTGAGAACTGGGGAACAAGGATACCTATTCCAATATTGTGAACGTTAAGACCCTTGCGGGAGTGAAACCACATGCGCCAGTCGCCCACACTAGGTATAAAAAACATAATCTCCTAAAATATTTTATTTATTAAAAAGAAATCGAGGGGAGAATTTTTAAAATAGGATAAATACTACTTTTTATGATAAGTAATTCTGCAGCATTTAAACTTGATATGAATACTGCCAAAACGGTCACTTTCAGAATATTTTTAGCGAGTGGCGCTAGTTTGACGACTGACGACATAATTATAGTACGCCTTAAAAATCCTACTAATATTATAAATGTGAAAGTGTGGATGTTTGTTACTCAATCACCGATCACGCAAAAACGGCTGAACGGATTTGGATGAAATTTGGCATGCATCTCCGACATTAACGCGGGTGAAATCGCGGTGCACAGCTAGTACGTTATAAATAAATAATATCTATTATTAATAAGAAAATTAAAGAGGAACTAAAATGTAATAAAATGCATTTGATTTAAATCGCATAGGTACTGATTTCTTCTCGAACCAAACCGACATACAAATACAATAAGATAAAGTCATCAACCAAATACCTTAACACTTCCAAAGTTCACTGAGCATTTTGATAAACGGCCTGCGGAAGTCATTATGCATTCACACATTCACTTTATGTAGGTACACAGAACAGCCCGATAAACGCAGTAACAATAACTATAAGCAGTAGGTACAGTAGGCACTACTAAAGACAGATGACTAATGAGTCAACAGGTTTGTTTGCTTTCTTGCCTACTACAGTATAGACTTCGTAGTTCGTATGAACGGAGCATTGTGTAGTAAACATTTCTCTATCTATTTTTAACCGACTTCCAAAAAGGAGGAGGTATGAAGTCGGTGACAAGTCAAATATAGAGGGCGAAGATGGGCTAAGTCGACTCCCGCCACCAGCTCTTCGTGAGCAGAACAACCCAAGTGGGAAGACACTAGCGGGCTTGTCACCGAATTCAAACCGATCAGTGGTAGTACAAACCAATAATAATATTACGTGTGTTTTTGTCTTTTGGATTAAATCGGTATTTTGTTATTTTTAGCTTTTTATTTTTAGGTTTTTAATTTTGTGTTTTTGGAAGTCGGTTTTAATTTTTTTGTTAAAATTTTTATCATTTAGCAACGCACCCCGAAGAGTACCTACGTTTTGCCAGCTTTATTAACTTCTCGGTAGATCAGTGTGAGCTGCCTTGCTCTACGTATTCTGCTTGCTTTACCCAACCACGACAGCAAAAAGCACTATTTAACAGTAGCTATTCACCCGCGTTAATTTGGGAGTTCGCACGGAAACTCGGTGAAATCCTTACTTCTATATACCTACTCTCCGTCTCCGTAAATAACCTTCCTGCAAAATTACAGCTTTATCGGTCACGTAAAGTGTTCGTGATGTGAATTATAAAAAAAAAAATTATCATATTTGTGTAAGGAAGGAAGCTTGATGAGTTCTTGCAATTATTTCAAATTAGCTAGAAACTATGCAAATCTTTATTTAGATTTTTTATCTTAAATTAGAAATTCCATTTGTTTTGCTCAAATATCAAACTATTGATCGAAATTTAAGTTTCATGGTACCTACTACAACAAATCAAATAAACTAACCCAAAAAAGAATAGGCTATTTGGAAAAAAAATTGTTTTTAGTCGGTCCTGTAGATTTATAAAAAATATTAGGCCATTTTTTCTTTTTTTACGTAAGCAAAAATAACGAAGATACTTTGAGTCACAAGCAGGTACAGTTGGACATAGATAAGCAATAGTGTGTTAACCCACACTGGACAAATTTTGATTAAATTAAAGTTTTAAAATTATAGCGCCATTTTGTGTCAAATTTTTTATGTTCAATATTTAGTTACATGTAATAAGGTAAACACATAATTAAAAAACGTTTTCTAACTCTCAATAAATCGTTCTGAATGAATAATTTCATTTAGTGGGTTAACATGTTATTGCTTATCTGCGTCCAGTTTTTCCTGCATATGACGTTACGAGCCCCCACTCCTTGAGCTTTATCCAAGTATATTTTCATTAATTTTTTATTTAATAATATAGCGTTTACTATGCTGTGCCCACATGTCTGTGGTAACAGTCTAGCTCTACAACTTTGTATTATTATTTTACTAGCTGTGCCCCGCGGTATCACCCGCGTTAATTTCAGAGTTCCCGCGAGAGTTCCGGGATAAAAAGTACCCTATGTGTTAATCTGATGTATAAGCTATATTATTGAAAAGTTTTTTTTAAATCCATCCAGTAGTTTTTGCGTGAAAGAGTAACAAACATCCATCCATCCATCCATACATGCTTACAAACTTTCGCGTTTATAATATTAGTAGGATTCAATATTCCGGTTGTTACCTGTTTTGTGAGCCCAATAAATAAATAATTTGAAAAAGCAAAATATACATATAAATATATGTCTATTATATTTTTTTCTTTTATTATCTAACGGCCGCACTCACAGTCGTTTTAATGATTACTTAATTTTAAGTAAAGATTTTAAAAACAATTCTGCCCCACTCAGAGACGTTCATTAAATTAATGTTAATTGGCAAATCGTTAAATTTAGTTAAACGCCAACTAACATAAATTTATTGAATGTCTCTGATGCTACTGCTTCACCTGCGTTAACGTTAACGTTGATGTTAATGTCAACTACGCGTTAATTAAGGCATTAAAATACGTGTTGGCTACATTTAGTTTCCAACGTGCCGTTAAGCGTTAATTTCTAGTGAAATAACGAGTTAACACAAAATGGAGGTCGAAGCTTCAAACAGTTGTTTTTTTTTGCAATGGAGGTAGAAGCAGCTGTAATTTTAGACCATTCTACTGTCGTATTTTTATTGTTCCCGCCAAAACAAAGTAAATACGATCTTACTCCGCGCGTGCGCCACGCAGAATGAGAAGGCGTTAATGTAGCCAACACCGCTTAATGCGCTAAATAACGCGCCAAAATCCTTTTATGTGTCCAAAAAACCGACACCCCAGGTATAGCTTAACGTTTAACGTCATTAGTAATGCCGTTAGTAAGTTAACCCGTTAAAATGTTGGCCACATCTACGTAATGCCTTAATTAGCGCACTAATTTACGCGTTAACACGCAGGTATAGCAGTAGCATGAGTGCGACAGACTAAATAGAAAAAAAATAATTAACACATTCAGTGCGTTACGACCACTATTTTGGTGTATTTGATTTTCCGACTGCGCGGCAGCCCTCTGTCCTTGTTTTCGCTCTGTGCGGGGGCGATTTTTCTGTTCCTATTAGATTTTTGCAGGCCCGCAGAATTGAAACGATCGCGAAAAGAACTGTACATATAAACCTTCCTCTTGAAACACTTTATCTTTAAAAACGCCACATCAAAACTCGTTGCGAAGTTTTAAAGATCTAAGCACACATAGGGACAAGCAGACAGACAAACAAACAGCGGGAAGAGACTTCGTTTTATAGTATACTATGTAGACGCTTTTTAACATATTTTCAATAATCACTTTGTTGATTATAAGATTTACAAGTTAAATCGTTTCTGTTAATCAATAATAATATATCGATAAAAATTCGTTTGTTGTTTAATTGATGAATCCCATCTCTAGCATTTTTTCACTTCTACGCTAAACGTCCAATATATGGTCGTAAATCAATGATTTGGAAAAATTCCTATATCTTTCATAATACTCCCCAGAACCCCGTGCTTACCGCAGCTGTGTATAAACAGGGATATCACCTATAGATTTTACGTAAAAAAAATATGGTGTGATGAGTTTCCACGTCTGTGTGGACCCTAAAAGTCAGGTCCTGGTAAGTACGTCAAAATACTGGTCATAACGCACAGCAGGCAAAGAACGTACGAACAGTATTTGTTCGTAACGCACTGGCAGTAAGTTCAGGTTTAGCGCCAACGCACTCAATGTGTTAAATAGGCATTCTGCCCAAAATCATAGAAAAAGAACGACGGAACTACAGAAGCGCTATGCTTGCAGTGGAAGTTAGAACTTCTGCTCTAACTTTCCCAAATCTTCATTTGCTAGCATCCCAAGTATTTTTTTCCACAATACTCCCAAAACTGAATTATGAAAACAGTGACTAAGTAAAAACTTGACCAAATTCGGTTTAATAAGTTTTGTCACTTTGTTCACGATAAATACATTAAACTCAGTTGATGCTCCTTTTCTGTTCTGTTAACTGTCCCCACATAATTATATTGATAGATCGGCTGGAGCAGTGCGATTTCGTGAGAGCAAAATTTATTAGTCCTCTGTAAATTAAGTGGAGATGAAAATTTTAATTAAGTTTATACTTTTTATGGGAAAAATATTCTATGTAATGCTGCAGTTACCAGGAATCAATCTTTAATTAATCGTAAAACAGACCCCTTATAATTTTCCACTCAATTAATCAAAATATAAAATTAACACAATAAAAAGTGCACTAGTAGGTGACTTATGTGTGTCATTTACAAAAACCAAAGAATGAATTCATGGTACCCACTGCAAGCCTAATGTTTAATATTCTAAAGTAGTTCAACATGCACCACCACAACCCACATTCAAATATAACTGTTGTTCGTTCCAGTTGATCAATTATTTATTATTATTGTTGCTATTTGGAATGTAAAGGACATCTAAACCTGTATAAAGCCTAAACCATAGAAAACCATAAACATTACAGGGAAACTACTTTCAGAACAAAAGCATAATGCTAGTTCAAATTAATAACATCTGTTGCTTTAAATCTTAAGAGATTGCTTGTTTACTCAAAAATAAAAAGGGCTTTTGTATCATTAAATGCTTTATGGACTCTAGTAGGTTAATTATAATGTTCACAACTTTCATTAAAGTTCTTTCTTGTACATTAACCTTGACCCAGCCAGCGCCAGTCCTAGCCACCGACGCGCCCGTGTGCGATCTGAACCCAAGCGCCCTCCCCCATATCACGGATGTAATAAAATGCCTGCAAACCCCCCATTAAACACCAAAAAAGGAATGAAACCACCAACCTTATCAGATACGTTAATTTTATTACCGTACCTCACAGGGGAGGGAGAGTTTAGCTAGAAAGGAAGACGACATCACGACATGCAAAGCGCCTCGAGCGTGGAGGGGCATTGGTAACCCAGCCTTTGTCCTATTCTCAGCCGAGTTCGGTCTGTCGCAGACTTCCAGGGGGCGCCACGCGGCGCCCTCTGGAAGTCGGCGCCCGTGTGCACCGCACACCCTGCACTAAAGGCAGGACCGGCCCTGGACCCAGCACCACCACCACCAGCACTACCCACTGTTTTACTATTTTATCTGAAATATAGTTAATATTTAAGACAAGCCGTCAAGTTATTACAATGTTTATAAATTAGTAAATAAATAAATAAAATAAAATAAATAAAATAAAATTTCAGATAGTAGGTAAATATAGTTAATAGTTCATAGAATCGAAATTATCAACTGCCAGTTGTTTTGTTTTATGGCAATTGGCAACTTGCAGTAAAATATTGTTATCATCATTTGTTAAATAACATTATGCATTCAACTCACTTCAAAAATATTATAGTGTGTACAAAGTGGCCACAAAATTAGTTTCATACTATTTTGAGGAGAACCTTAAGCAACTAGATAGAAGTAGGATATTTTTTTGTCTGTATTGGTACTAATAATATTATCTACAAATGCTTAAATTACAACCTAACACCCCATAATATTATATTCAAATTTTACATAGGTGATTTAATAATAATAATGTGGTTCAAAGTGGTTTCACCTGCGGTAATTTCAGAGTTCCCCCGGGAATCACAGTATAAACTCTATACATATAAACCTTCCTCTTGAATCACTCTATCTTAATAGATTTTTCACTAATGTGAAAACCACATGAAAATCCATTCAGTAGTCTTTATTGCGAACAGACAGACAGATGCAGCAAAGGACTTTCGTTTTTCAGGGTGAGAAAATATCCGATATTTATTATAAATATCAAAATATCGGATATTTTTGATACAATATATCCAATATATATCAAAAATGTATGTATATCCATTTTTCATGACATTTTTATTATTATTTTATAGTATTTATATGTATACTATTTGCATATGTATTTAATACACATAGAAAATTATAAAAAAGAACAATAATTAAAAAAATCTAAATATTTAGGGGGTAATCTTTGGATCTACTGAACCGATTTAAAAAATTATTTCACTTATAAGAAGTTACAGTGATCCTGAGTATCATAGAGTAATTTATATTCTGGAATTCCCGCAGGAACTCCAGAGTTTGGGAGGTTGTTACTTATCATAGATAGGAAGCTAAAGTGATCCTGAGTGACATAGGGTACTTTTTATCTCGGAATTCCATTTGTACAGAATTATCGTCAATAATTCTCATAAGATATTATTTATACCGGGCGTCTCTAGCTAGTTTCACTCGATATGTAACTTGTAAGGGCCATAATAGTTGATCATCTAGGTACCTTTATTATAGATTTTAAGTACCATATTCGGAAGGACTGTACATTAAGCACCCTCGATTTTTAATAGTTACAATTTTTTTTTGGATAGAATAGTGTGTTTATAGTGTATTTCTCAAATCCGCAAATTACGGAAATTCATAATTTTCGAGAAAAAAAAATAATAAAAACCTTACTCAATTTACGATAATATTTTGACTATGGCGCTTCGCCGGCCGCTACCGCGGCACGCTCGCTGCGCTCGCTCGGCTCGCGCGACTTCGTCAACAGTGCAAACCTAACCTAACCAACTCAAGTTTAACTAATTTTCATTTTCATTAGCAAATTATAATAATCAAAGATAATAAATAATATAATCACTTTATCCGAATGTAAAACGAAACAATTCTTACAAAGTCAATGGCAAATGGTTGACACATCGCGGAGTTTTGTATGAAATTGTGAAACTTTAGTATTTTTTTTCTCGAAAACGATGAGTTTCCGTAATTAGGGATTTTATGTGAAGTTATATTAAGCAAAGTCCCACACACATAAAAAATATGAAGCTCTAAATCGCGGGTGCTTATTGTACAGTTGAGCCCCATATTCACTAAAGTCTACACTGGGCTTAGCATTCGAGGGAGTTGTCTTTTGAAAACAAGATTATGATCAAATAATTACTCACTACAGCAAATATCACAATTTATCGAAAATTAGATTACCTACAACTTACGTTTTTAGTCGTATCGCTGGACATTTTGTAAACGAGAACGAAACACCAGTTTAAAAGTTAATTAGTAATGTAATGAACAAAGATGACTGCGTTTTATTAATGGACTATGATTTATTTATAATTAAATTCTTAATCGCAAAATAAACCAAATCATAGAGAAAGAGATACAATACGGCAGTCAGAGAGAAGGTGTAATCACTAAGTTTACGGCAGTCAATGCCCAATGGCCACAAACGTAGCCGTATGTCATGGCCACAAATTAAACTAGACTAGACTTTTTTTTTCCCCTACACTGGCAACAATGTCATTAATGACAAATGACAATTGCCATAAAAAAAAGTCTAGTTTTGTGGATTAGTCTAGTTAATTTGTGGTCTAAAATCAAGTATGTTCTCATATTCGTCTGTGTCTAAAATCCTCTGCTAAAATCTACTTGAACATCGATTTAAAATTTTTTCGCTTAATTGGATTAATTTGGAATAAAATGGAACATTTTCAAAAACTTGTTAAAGGTGACTAAAATTTATTCTTCTGTTGTTAACTAGCCAAAATACTTGTATGGTGTCTTGAACTGTGTCTGTGTTCTTGAACAGGTCAATCTCAATAGTTGTAACTACTCAATAACTCATTTAAATCATGAAAAATAAAAAGTAATCAATAGAGGATTGTATCCACTTACATATCAATTACCCCTACGCTATGCCAAGTAGTAGACATTAGTGAAGAGACACAATTTGTGTTCTAATTCTAAACTAACTAACTGTGTTGATTACTTCTTGTTGAAGAAAAAGGCTTGTAAATTCTGTTAAAAATATCTGTATTGTTCTATTAAATCAATATTTGCCTATTGAACTAAAACTAACGTTTAGAGTGAGTGCTAGTGTTTTTTAGTGTGTGTGCCTTATAAACTTTCTCAGTACCTGGTTATGATAAACAAAAACTAGTTTATAAATATTGAATTCTTTTAGTTAGTTAAAGCCAAGTTTTCTGTGGGTAAATCGTTTATTACATATCACTTTTTTAACATCTGTTGACCCAACACCTAAAAAACTGTATAGGGTTTTTTTTTAGTCTTGAATACCTACCTATATTTTTTTAATATTCATAATATTTTGTTCCGTCTATAAATTTGTAGGGGAAAAAAAATTGGAAAAATTGCCTGTGAAATTGGAAATCAATGAAGATCTGAAAACGAAATTTTAATGTTTGTTAATTATGACTAATATAATTAATCTGATATATTTTCCAGACAAGCCTGTTATTGTTATATCAGTAATTGGTGTAGCTGGAGTTTTTTTCCTGGGTCTGGGAATTGGCTTAATGTGTACAAGTGATACAGTTGAAAAGGTAAAATTTTGTTTAATGCAAATATGTTATTTTCTTTTTCTTGTGTTAGCATCTATTCATATCATTTCTCCAGCTCCATCCAGTAATTCTAGTGCTCAGATCACAGCAAGTGATCTGAGTTCTAGTGCTACTCAATAAAAAACCATATCTTCAGTGATATTCCATAAAAAAAAAAACCATCAAAATTTATGACGGCAATGGGCAACCTCTGAGTGGGAAACAGCTATTATAGTCCTCTGTGAGACTGTGAGTTCGATGCCAAGCCAATTTTGAACGATAATCACTACATTCTACTAATATTATAAATGTGAAAGTGTGGATGTTTGGATGTTTGTTACTCAATCACGCAAAAACAGCTGAACGGATTTGGATCAAATTTGGCATGCACGTTGTCAGAAGTACAGAGAAGGACATAGGGTACTTTTTATACCGAAATTTCCGTGTGAACTCTGAAATTACCGCAGGTGAAACCGAGGGGGTCAGCTAGTATTATCATAAAACAAAGTCCTCTGCTGCTTCTGCCCGTCTGCCTGTTTGCTATAATTTAAAAAACTACTAAACAGATTTTCTTACAGTGTTTATGCATATAGTTTATCGTGGGATTCCCGCAGGAACTCCGAAATTACCACAAATTAAAGATAATTTTGTAATGCATAAATTTCCTTCCTTATATTAACGAGGAAAGAATATTGTTACAAAATTATTTGTTGAGTTAGAAAGCTGTATGTTTGGTTTAAATTTTAAAAACTTCAGAATCAATTCTTAAAATTCTTTTACTGAAAAATCAACAACTTTTATCCTGAAAAAAAGATTTCCCGAGTAAATCTTCAAAAACCGCATAAGGAAGCAGATAGCTAGAATTATATAAAATTTGTTAAATCTGAAATATTATTATCAGATAGTATTTATCAGTCTTGTATTTTTTTACAGGTATAGAATAGATTTAATTAAATAAAAAAATTAAAACCAAAACAAAAATGATTACTTAATTTCTTTCTTTTTTTTTAAAGAGAACCGCCTTCAAAAAGTAAACCCATTGAATATGACAAAATAAGTTTTATAAACCCCACCCCTAATATATACATATATGGGTATTTACTTAGGTTTTGAAGTCAGTCGGTGCAATTTTTTTTTAGTTTGGCACCAACTTTAATAACTAAGTAAATGCCCAGATAAAGGGGGTTCATAAAACTTATTTTGTGATTTTCAGTGGGTGTACTTTTTGAAGGCGGTTCTCTTTAAAAAAAAAAAGAAATTAATTAGGCAGATAATCATAATCATTATTGCTTTGGTTTTAACTTTTTATTTAACTTTTTTATTTTATACTTTATTTTGATAGGTTTTCATTTATATAGGTTTTGGGTTAATTAATTTCTAACCTATGGTTAAATAAATAAGTAATACTTAATAATAGATACATGTAAGAAAAAAAAAATAAGTAGGTTAGGTTAATCAGTATTGTGACTCAGTTTTTTTCAGGATTTTGAATAAACTACTAAACCGACTCATGAAAATTTTATACGAAAACCTTCTCCAGAATGTTAAAAATACTTACCTGAAAAGTGAAAACCTCATCAAAATCGGTTC
The DNA here is from genome assembly GCA_907165275.2 of Zygaena filipendulae. Lineage (NCBI taxonomy): Eukaryota > Metazoa > Arthropoda > Insecta > Lepidoptera > Zygaenidae > Zygaena > Zygaena filipendulae. Next base: position 4,248,471 of record OU015668.1, read on the forward strand.
AGCCAATCGACAACGTGTATGTAAATTTCGTGATGATCGGTTGAGCCGTTAGGGCGTAAAAGAGTAAAAAGCAAACAAACTCACTTTCGCATTTATAATATTAGATCTGTGATATTAGTAAGGATTAGTAGGTATGTATGTAGGTAATTGTTATGTATGTATTTATAGGTACCCCATATATCAGTACCGAAATATATTAAAATTAAAAATATATAGGTACGAAAGTAAATATAAATACCTAATTTACTAACTTGCCTGGATGTTATCTTTTTTCCTGCTATTTGCCGTTTCGACCAGTTTAGGCCAGATAAAAACAAGTATTTACCTACCCATAAAGTGCAAAACAACTGTTTTTGTTTGCTAATACAGCTAGTTTTTAACAGGCTCCCAAAAAGGAGGAGGTTTTGCATTCGGCTGTATGTTTTTTGTTTTTTTTTATATGTATGTTCACCAATGACATTCTATGTATTAAAAGGTGTTCACCGATTACCTACTCGAAGACCGATTTGGAAAATCTTTTTTGTTTGATAGGTTATACTCCCATTGCCAAGTCAGGATCTGATGATGGGAACTTAGAGAAATCGAGGGAACTAGTCAAAAATTATAGGCACACCTATAGCGATTTGGGTATTTTTATAGTAAATCGTTCATTTGCTTTCGGAAAGCAAAATTTGAAGAAGTGGAACTGATGATGAAATCCACAGATATAATAATAATAATATAAAATAATAAGCCTTTATTCATTTCTCAGCAATATAGTTACATTTTTTTTTACGTGTGTTTTTTATTACTGGGAATCCCTTCTCGGGTGAAGGCCTCCTCCAATCCCCTCCAAGCTTCGCGGTCTCTTCCCTTCTGTATCCACTCAAGTCCTGCCACCTGGATGATATCGTCAGTCCATCGTTGGATAGGCCGACCAACATTCCTTTTTCCATCTGGCCCTTTCCATTTTGTTGTTTTCGCAGTCCATCTTCCGTCAGTCAGTCGCGCGACGTGTCCTGCCCATTGCCATTTCATTTTTAAGGCGTGTTGCAGTGCATCGGTTACCTTTGTTCTACTTCTAATAGGCTAGTTTCCTAAATTTTCTTTTTTAGTCCGTTTTGTAGATTATTAAAAAATATTGGACACGTATTTTTTTTTTATGTAACCAAAAAATAACGGAGATATATCAAGTCGAAATTTCACATGACGTCACGCCTCGCTACAGTTTGTTCGCACGTTATAGCGAGCTGTGACATCACGAGTCCCCCACCCTAAACTTTAACGCGCTTTATCTATGCATATTTCCATTATTTTAAAAAAGCAAAAAATACGTGTCTTTTATTTTTTTATTATCTAACTGACGGACGAAATACAATTTTGATTTTTTTACCCAGGAAACTAGCCTATTATTTCGCTTCTGACCTTATGTACTTTCTTTATTTTTAAGATGCTTCTTTCCATTCCTCTCTAGCAAATCCTTATTCTATTTCTGATTTTGTTCGTGTATACCCATGCAGGCATGGTTCTTTATGTGCCCAGAATTTCTTCCATGTTGTATTTAGACGTCGTTCTACCTCTTCTTCATTATAAAGCTTATTGAATGAGACTTTTTTTTCCTAAGTAAACATAGCTATTTACATATTCTATCTGTCTATCACTCACTTTGATCGATATTTCGCGACTATTAGTTATTATTTTTGTCTTTAGTTCCAATCCAACTTTAAAGCCTTCCTGGGAGAGTGTAGTTATCATTTGTTGTAGCTGTATGACGCTTTCAGAGAAAATGACGATATCGTCAGCGAATCTTAAATGGATTAAGTATCTATTGCCAATTCTGATACCTTTTCTTGACCAGTTAATTTTTTTTGAATACTGACTCTAACACTGTAATAAATAATTTTGGTGATAATGGGTCTCCCTGCCGGACGCCTCTTTTTATTTGTATTATTTCCCCTTTTTGTTCTAATTTCAATCTACGTCTTGTACTTTTTTCATAAATCTTTTTGATAATTGTAATATATTTCTGGTTGATGTTGCATTCTTTGAGGGCTGTCTAGATAGCATTGTGGCTTATGCAGTCAAATGCCTTGCTGTAGTCTACGAATGCTACATAGAGAGGTCTATTAAACTCATTGGATTTTTCTATAATCTGTATGAATATGGTCTATAGTTGAAAATCCAGAGCGGAAGGCTGCCTGTTCAACAGGTTGTTGAGAATCAATTTCCTTTGTTATTTGACGGAGCAAAAGTGCAGTGAAGAGTTTGTATAATATGCTCGGCAGTAAGCTGATCGGTCTGTAATTGGCTATGTTTTTTGGATCTCCTTTTTTGAATAAGAGCACAATATCGGAACTGCACCATTGTTCTAGCACGGTCTCTGTTTCGAGCACTAAATTAAACAAGTCTCAATTAAACCGGCAAGAACAATGCATCCTCTCTTTAGGGCTTCGTTGCTGATCCCGTCTGGACCAGGGCTCTTTTCTGTTTTTAAATGCTTTACGTGTATAATTACTTCGTTCACGTCTATTTCTTCTACGTTGTTTTCCTTTCCTAGTTCAAGCTCTCATCTTTCTTCATTTTCACAGTAGTCTTCGTTTCTGTCAGTTCTTCCGTAAAGTTCTCTATAGAAGTTTGTTGCACTCTCTAGAATTTCTTTCCTTGATATTGTTGTTTCAGAGTTTTTTTCCAGATTTTGTATCCAATCTTTGTGTATTGTTAGTTGCTTGTAAGCTCTTTTTGTACTTCGATATTTTTTCAGGTTCTTTTCTATTACATTATGTCTGTGTGTCTCATTGTGTCTGTTCTTTCTTGATAGAAATCCACAGATGGTCATCGGAAATAATGGGGATGTCGACTACTTTTGAAAATCAAAATTCTAATTAGTCCGTCAGTTAGAAAATATTTTTTTTTTGCTTTTTCAAATAAATTATAATATACAGAGATAAAGCGCATTAAAGTTTAGGGTAAGGGGGTCGTGACGTCACTAACCGCTAAAACCACCATACAAACTGTCAGAATAGTGACGACACGCGAAATTTCAACTCAATATATCGCCGTTATTTTTTGATTACTTAAAAAAGGAAAAAATGCGTGTCCAATATTTTTTAATAATCTACAAGACGGACTAAAAAATAAAAATTAGTCAACATGCCCATTACCTACTCAATAATAGGTATTTCACGGGTTCCGATTCGTTACGGGTTTCTAAACAATTAATGCTCGTAACAATAGTGTATGTAATGTGGAACTGATGGTGATGTACCAGGAGAACTCCTCAACAATGGGCTTGATAACTAAATTTTAATTTTTAGTCCGTCTTGTAGATTAATAAAAAATATTGAACACGTATTTTCCCTTTTTTACGTAATCAAAAAATAAGGGCAATACATTGACTTGAAATTCCGTGTGACGTCACACCTTGGTACCTATAGGTACTATACTAAGTTATGACGTCGCGACCTCCCACTCAATGCGTTTTATCTAAGTACTATTCCAATAATTCGAAAAAGCAAAATATTGTCTATTATTTTTTACTCTCTAACGGACTGAATAGAATTTTGATTTTTATACCTTGTCATCATGCTCATAACGTCCCTGAATCAGGAAAAGCAATATTTTGTAAAAGGTGATGAGTAGTTGAAATAGGGTACTTGCATGAAATTCATTATAAGAAATTGTGTCAATATTTCAAAAATAGAGCCTTAGAAAAGCGTTATCGTGAAAGATTTACTAAAAAAATTTCAATAGTTTCCAAAATATTCAACTTTTAATTTTGTGAAACGGAACGTTGCAACGAAACACCAATCACAGCCAAGCTTAACACATTACGTCACTTTTATTTTTTTAGGAAACATTTACCTCTTTCAGAGAAGGCAAAAGAAACTAAGTGCATACAGTCAACGCATATTTTCCATTTCTGAAGTTTTTTTACTTTAAAATGTATCGGTAACATGTATTTCGATTCTTTACTGGAACTTTTGGAAGTAAATCGACACAGTTCAACCTTAATTTCGCATTTGGATATTGAAGTTATTTGTCTGTCAATGTCACATGACCCTGTCAATACGACAGTGACATTTCTATCACAGATTAATAAGGCGTAATTTTGAACAAGTGACGTCATTCCGCGTTTCGGCGGTAAGGTTTAAAGTAGGAACTTTGAAATGCTCTATTTCATTAATTTATGCATATATTTTTTTTCTTTTTCTTGCTTTGTTTAAGTAGGCCTTATATCTTTAAAATAGACTGAAAAAAAAAATTCATGCAAGTACCCTATTAGGCTATTGTTACGTAGACAAAATTAAAAAAATTATTAAACCAACTTCAAAAAACACAGAAATGCACTGAACTATAAAAAGCTGAAAATAACAAATTACCGATTTAATCCAAAATAATAATATTGTTAGCACGTGTATTTTTGTATTTTGGATTAAATCGATACCTATTTTATTATTTTTAGCTTTTTATTGTTTAGTGCATTTTTGAAAGTCAGTTTTATTTAATATTTACTTGATTTCTTTCAGGACATCGTAAAAGAGATAACATACACTCGCTGCCACCGTTATAATACTCTAAATGAGACGTGTTATGATTATATGATGAATAAAACAACAGACTTTGAGTGTCTCTGTTTTGATACTTTCAATTTAACCGAAAACTACACGAATCTCAATGTATACTACAAGCTGCCGTCTTATAATCAACAGCAGTACGCAGAATCAAGGTAAATTGCACCTTCGGGTTACTACACAGTACACACATAGTCCCATACCGTCGCTGACGCGGGCGGACCGGCTGCCTCTTCGCGGCGCGCGGACATTATTAACTGACTTTCAAAAAGGCTGTATGTTTGACATACTACTCTTCGACGCCCCCAGGGAATAAACCGGTAATATCAAAATTCAAATTTTATAGGAAAAATAAAAAAATTTAACATTTTTCATTCATAACTTTTCTCAAAAACATCTTACAGGGGATATACAAAAGTTTATGTACCCCATATTTTGTTATTAGTTGTTCGCCCGGGTGTATATATAATTGTTTTCCCTACTGTAAGTTCACACACACTACAGAGATACCTCGGTAGGTATCGGTTTATCACTGAGTCACTACTACCCCCAGATCCGATTTGTCTCTTGTTGGGCTCCGTGCCCAACAAGAGACAAAACGTAGTGATTATTTGCTCAGTGCAAGAGACTGCCGGTCGGTTGATGTTGACGATCTTTATATACCCACACGATATTTCTTTATACATTCTCTCGGGTACCTACATGAGACAATATATTGTATCTACTTAATAGTTACAAATACTACACCTACATTCGATTTACTTAGATGAAACAGAGCCTATAATTATGATACTACAAGCTAAGCTGTAAAAACCGTATGTTATACGTTCAGTAGTTTCGGGGATTAGCGTGAAGAAACACACGTATTATACTTTTTTTTACTAAGGATAGATAAGGAAGGCTCTGTTTGTTCGCAGGGACAACCAACAACTATTGGGGGATCTATCGAAGGAACCGGCGAAAGAATGCGAACCCTACAGATACAATGGTACTGGTACGCCTATAGCGCCGTGTGGTGCTATAGCTGACTCATTGTTCACAGGTGCGTTTCCCAATAGCTGTATGTCGGAAGTTTCTCCAGCAAGCCTCTAATAGCTCCACTACATTATCGCCGATCACGATAGTGTAGAGCGCATACTCGGCTGTACTCGCCGATCATCGTCTATGATCGCCTGGGACCCGTGAATAGGCTAGTTTCCTAAATTTTTTTTTTAGTCCGTTTTGTAGATTATTAAAAAATATTGGACACGTATTTTTTTTTATGTAACCAAAAAATAACGGAGATATATCAAGTCGAAATTTCACATGACGTCACGCCTCGCTACAGTTTGTTCGCACGTTATAGCGAGCTGTGAAGTCACAAGTCCCCCACCCTAAACTTTGATGCGCTTTATCTATGCATATTTCCATTATTTTAAAAAAGCAAAAAATACGTGTCTTTTATTTTTTTATTATCTAACTGACGGACTAAATAGAATTTTGATTTTTTTACCCAGGAAACTAGCCTATTGTTGGTTTTTGGGAACGCATTAAAAGGGAATCGCCTGTGGTTGCGTTGATGGGTGCACATTATCGCCGATCACACAATCACACGATCAACGATCACCGGCGATAATGTAGTGCAGGCATTATACGCGAGCACGATAGTGTAGAAGGCATACTCGGCTGTACTCGCCGATCATCGTCTATGATCGCCTGCGACCCGTGAATTGTTGGTATTTGGGCACGCCACAAAGCAACAAACATTATCGCCGATCACACGATCAACTATAATCGGCGATAACGTAGTGCAAATAAGGTGGCTTGATGATAAAACACTTGTAAATTATCCTGTTTAATGCATGAATGTTAATTTAGAAAACAAAAAAAAATAAAAAAACTTGATAACAATTTGTAGGTACCTACCGTACGTAGCGAAGTTCTTTGTCTTACATATTAAGGTGTCTTTTTTAGGTTAGATAATAGTTGTAAGAGGTTAAGGGCTGAAAATCAGCGATGTCGCCGAGTCCCATTCCCTTTTTGCCACAGCAAATATTACTATATAGTATATTTCATTACAAGTGCGGAAAGTCTGTCATTGCAGAGTTCCGACAAAACTATTTGCAATGGCGGTTCCGCACGTGTACTGAACAACTATTTTTAATACAGTTGCAACTGTGATCAAGAGATGGCGCTAGTCGTATTAATAATGCGAAACCTACGTTTCGCAATGCAAAAAGTGTGTCAAAGTCGTGTCGCCATTTTGACATTTGGGAAAGAGAACGCACGAGTTCGGGAAAGTTAAAGAAAAAGCTCGAGTGTGTAATTAGCCCACATCCCAAACACTATACGTTCCTGCAATACGCCACTTTTTGAGCAACTATTAAAAAAAACTATACCATCTTGTAAAAAAAACTTTGTAACTTGTGTTGGTGTATAAAAATTTATTTTATTTTATTTATTTATTTTGTATAATTTTTAGGTAACCAAAATAAGAACTTTCTCATAATCTTTATAGAGAGCGTAAGCTTAAACGAGGGACATATTAAAGCCCTCGATATGTGATATCCCATGTTATAATATTGTAACTAATAAAAATATAAATAAAACATACTGTTAAATCACACAGAAAACCTAAATAAAAACATGGGTTTAAGAAATGACCTTTACAATTGATTTGTCGACGTGCCAGCAGCAATAGGGTGTTGAATAAGTTTATGATCTGTCAGCGCGTCGACAACTCAGGCGCTCAATTTTTGTAATGTGTGTATAATAGGCGAAACTAACTGACCGCAGTATTGATTGGACTGACTGACTAAGGTTGAGGTTTCCAGGCACATACCTATTCGACTTATTGACATGATTCAGAATATGCCTGTTGATGTAAACGAACATAGTTCTGAGCTCCGAGCTTGTTTACAGATACATTAGAATTACGAGAGAAATCGACTGTACCTTACCTCAAACGAAAACCGGGTTCACCGATAGCCGGTGACAGTGCATCTTACCGCAACCCCCCGGGAAATTTGACTGAAGGTAACGCTAATTTTATTATTACAACCTTAGCACTACGTATATTCGTATAATATGTCGCTGCCAAATTGCTAAATCAGTCACTCAATTAATTGCCAGATTTTCGTATACATACGAAAAAAAAACGCCGCTGTTTTGTAATTGCGTGTGTGCACACTTTCATGTTAGGTTTGGTTTTGGTACACGTACCAGCTAGCTCGACCTAATTTTTGCCCTACATCCAACTTAGTTGAATGCGCTACTCGTACGTGCACACGCCACTTATCCATGTTTATATAAAAACCATATTCGTTATTAAAGATAGTATTCTATGATGACGGCTACATATAGTAGGTACTATGTTTACTTCCACAACCCGTTCCTCCGGTTTCACCCGTGACAGCAAACATAGTCACGAAACTCTATGTAAGAGCAAACAACCTCATAAATGTGGCGCCCAACGTCGGGCTCGAAGGACCATTTAGGTAGTGGCTGTTTACTCCTACATAGAGTATCGTGTCTGTGTTTGTTGACGGGACGGGTTGTGGAAGTAAACAAGTGCTATGTGGCCGTCACCGTAGAATACGATCTTTAATAACGAATATGGTTTTTATATAAACATGGATAAGTGGCGTGTGCACGTACGAGTAGCGCATTTAGTACCGATATCCCCGATATCCGTTGCGCGAGCACACATCACAACGCATTTTATTTTCTTGATAAATATCAAATTGAACCGCTGATTTAGACTTGTTGACTGCAAAATGTATAAAAATATACGTACGTAGTGTAGAGTTTGGATTCGAAAAGATCAGCAAATAATGAAAATGATTTAAATTTTTTAATGATTTCAGCTTTCGCTAATCTTTCTAAGCCATTGAGTTGGTCAGATGATTTATGGAAGAATTTTTTGAATGATTCAGATGATGCTGTTCATAATAGTGCGTTTGAGGTATGTACTAAAGTAAATATACACTTTTTGTACTTTACAAGATTTTTAAAGGAGTTTAAAAACCTTTTTATTAGTATATATGTACCTAATATATCTAAACACCGACATTCGTCGACAACACTTACTTTATACCTATTTATTTATTTATTTATTTATTTATTTATTTATTTATTTATTTATTTATTTAAACGTTATGCACATCATGGTACAAAAGGCGGACTTAATGCCACAGTGGCATTCTCTGCCAGTCAACCTTCAGGTAGTACAGAGAGCTCACTTGGCGGTGCATTTACGATATATATTTAGATATTGACAAAGTCAAACTTATTTACCTAAGCATCACTCGGAGCGTAATTAACAATAGTGGATATTGGTAACTACACTGAGCTGAATGGGATTGTGACAAATAAATATCTACCCACCTCGGCAGTTGCACCTGCAACGGGGCACAGTACATGTACCATGATATAGTGTAAAGTATATAATAATAATAATAATGTTCTAAAAATATATCTATACTTATAATAAAACTGTAGAGAGGTCAATTCTGTACATTGAATATATATTCAAAATTAATATTGGAGGATGAATGGTGATCGATACTGATGCCAAAAATGCAATCAGTAAATTTTTTGTCTGTCTGTCTGTCTGTATGTGCACGCATGGGTCAAAAACTACTGAAGGGATTTTAACCAAACTTGGTACGATTTTAGTCGATACTCCTGGGCAGGTTATAGGCTATATAACATAATAATAATAATAATAATAATAATTTATATCTACTGTAAAAAACCTAAATTTAAGAAAAATAAATGAATAATAATAATAATAAAAATAAAAATAAATATTTGTTTCTTACTTACATCTGAATAGTACAAGGTTGAGGTCTCCTTTTAAGTAGAAAAGTACCTGTATCAGGAGACCTAGCTCTTACATAACAAATATTATAGTAATCGAACCAAGAAACAAAAATAACTAAATAACAAAAATAACTAATAATTAAAAACTAAGAGATGTGTGTGTGTGTGTGTGTGTGTGTGTGTGTGTCGTGTGTGAGCGTGCGTGTGTATGCGGGAGAGAAAGAGGGAGTGTGTGTGTTGAGTGAGCTAGAGTGAATGAGTGCGTCCCTGTGCGAGAGTGAGAGTGAAAGTATTTGAGTGACTGGATGGATGTTTGTGAATATTTATGGGTAAATTTTATATATATGGTATATATTTATGTATATTATATATGTTCATAATATATATTATGCAACAAAACATAATATGTCACACCATACATGAGTACTCTGTTATAGAATAAAAAGCATAAAAGCTTCAATTTCCTCGTAGGTGAGATTCTTAATCCAACAAGTTAAAGATTTTTTACATTCATACCGTAAATATTCAAAATTTTATTTATTTTATTGTATAAATGATTATTAAAGCTGACGACTAGCAAAAGTTGTTTTAATGGAATGTGATGGAGCAACAGCTTTATTTGTTTTGTTCAAACTTGTAGAATCAAACTTTAAATTTTTATGTGTTCTCAAAACAATATGCAAGATGTAAAGCTTTCTTACCGACAAAAGACTACATGTAGAATAAAGCAAGTCAGTATAGAATATCTGTATGGCTTGTTGTACATAACTTTTAGTAAGTATGGCTGTGCTCTTTCAACATCCATATTTTTTGTTTTACAAGCCCCTCCCCAAACTGGAATACAGTAGGCAATGATGGATTGCGCCAAGGCAATATATATTTTATTTATCAATTCTGTCGTAGCTACGTGTCTCAAAACTTTGAATACCCATGTCAACTTCCTAACTCTATTAGCAACCAGATCAAATGAGTGTGCCAAGAAAGATGTTGGTCAATCATAACTCCCAACTGACGAAATTTTATCAATATTGTAAGCGCAAGTATCAGATTTAACGTTGTAACACTTATGTATCTTAATGTAGAACTCGCTGCTCGGCTGTGTATTATTACTGATGGAAAAGCAGACATATTTAGTCTTGGAATTATTTAGTGTGAGGAGATTCTCTTCCAGCCAACCAGCAACCCTAGCCAATCCTTTCTCCGAAACCTCTCGAGCAATCTCCCACGAAGCACCAGAGAAAATCAAAGCCGTATCATCAGCGTAGGAATAGACTTGTCCTTTGCTTAACTTCAGATTACACAAATTATTAATATACAAGAATAATTACACAAATCATTAATATACACTAAGAATAAGGTTGGCCCCAGGACACTACCCTGGGGAACACCATATTATATTATATTTGAGTCTGAATTAATATATTTTCCAATTCCATAACATAACGCTAAGACACATAGGAGCTGAGCAGTGACAATAAAGTTGAAGCAATTCGGATGAAAATGGGCTTGCGAGCTCTTATCCTCGCATATGTTTACTCAATCATGCAAAAACGGCTGAACGGATTTGGATGAAATTTGGCATGCACGTTGTCATGGGTACAGAAAAGGACAGAGTACTTTTTATCCCGGAATTCCCGCGGGCACTCCGAAATTACCGCGGGTGAAACCGCGGGGCACAGCTAGTACATTAATAAATACGCCCAGACAGGAAAGTGGAACCCTGTGTTCACACAAAGTCCACCCCCACTGGGCATCGAACCCGGAACCTCTTGATTAGCGGGTAGGCATAGTTACCAAGTACTTAGAGGCGATGGAATTTAACAATCATTTGATTCTTAACACATTACAATAACGTTGAAGATAGTGAATTGTAATTTCCATTTTATTTCTCAAATAAATATATAATATACTAGCTGTCCCCCGCGATTTCATCCGCGGTAATTTCGGAGTTCCTGCGGGAATTACGGGAAAAAAGTAATCCGTGTCTATGTCCTTCTTTGTACCCCTGACAGTAGTTTACGGTGATTCCCCGCATTAGTGCCGAAGTTCCCGCGGGAATTCCGGGATAAAAACTATCCTATCTTTTATGCTACTGCTCCACCTGCGTGTTAACGCGTAAATTAGTGCGCTAATTTAGATGTGGCCAAAATTTTAACGCGTTAACTTACTAACATTACCACGTTAGACATTAACATCAAAGTTAACGTTAACGCAGGTGGAGCAGTAGCATTATGTTGGACCATATTATAAATGGTTACAAAATTTTATCAAAATCCGTTCAGTAGTTTCGGAGTCCATCGCGGACAAACAACGTGACACGTGATTTATATATATTAAGAAGATTTATTATAAATTTATACAATATAATATATATACAATATAATATATATTGTATTGTATATTTAATAATAGTTTACTTACGTATATTTTTCTAAAAACAGATGCAATTATTACCCTGTTGCCGCGTTGTGCAACAAGCGCGGTAAAATAAATAAAAATTCTTTCTTTGAGTATATGAGTAGATGAACTAGATGAAAATATTATCACTACATAGTATAAAACAAAGTCGCTTCCCGCTGTCTGTCCCTATGTACGCTTAGATCTTTAAAATTACACAACGGATTTTGATGCGTTTTTTTTTAATAGATAGACTGATTCAAGACAAACTGAACGTATAAAACGTTCAGTTTGTCCTGGAAGTCTCGCGGGAACTCCGAAATTTATTTTATTCGTCCTGTACAACTTATTCTGCATATTAATTTCTTTAGTTTTTCCTAAATTATATACTTACCACCAAAAGAGTAAATCTTAGCATTAAACTTTTCTAACTGGGAAAGGCAGTTCAGTTCAGACAGTAGTTGGTGAGTTCTTCAAATCAGTATTAGTAATGAAATTCATTTTCTTCCGTTATTTAGAACGAACTGTTTAGAGGCTGGATGCATACCGAACTGCAACTGAAACCATATGGAGTCTTTCACCCTGTGGACAACAATACTGTCATCCAAAGTGGTGAATATTTTCAGCGCATCGTTTACAGTAAGTAATTCATTGTTTTTAAAAGGTCTATCACTATTGCTTTTCCTTAAACCTCTCCGAATAGAAATAGAAAGAGATAACTGCAGCTTGGACTGATTCAAACCCATGTAAAATAAAATCACAGTCTCGTATTCCCCGTTTTTCTCACTCCTATTTTGATCCAAATAAGGACAACAGACATCAAAAAGAGTAATTAAGTACAAGGTAGGTACAAGTGTCGTGGTTATTTCATTACAAGAATTTCTTCCAGCAGGACAATAAACATAGAAGAATGATTTGCTATTTAATAAATATCTTTTCACACCACATGCTCGACAATGCCGAATTATATGTCATGTAAACCTTACCGAAAGCAAGACATTATATCTCTTGGCTTTAGCCGGGTTATAATGTTCTATTGAATTTCATTATAACCCGCTGGTCAATAATGTGATTTTCACTTTCATAATTCTTATTGCTATGTCCATAACGTCTCATTTCGCTAAACAGAATGTGTTCTCAGCGGGCGCGGCCAACTCGATTTTCGAAGACCGAAGCCGTGGCCCACTAGATTCGCAGTGAGACGAACTTCATTTGTTTGTCAAATCGAGTAGGCCACGCCAGCTGAAAGAAGTGGCTATATAGGATCTACTAAGCCTGGTTTTTTATTGTCTCGCATTATGTGAGAAAAGTAGAGTATACACCACAGGGATAAAACTGTTTTTTTCTTGGGCGCTTGAATCCCTCACTGCACTCAGGACTCAATCTTAATTCCCTCCCTTTGGTCGGGAATTAACTTATAACACCCTCGCTGCGCTCGGGAGTTAAATTTGGAGTCCTTCGTTATGTTCAGGATTCAATGTAGCGCCCGTGACATAAAACAGTGCTTTATCCCCTTGGTGTATAATCTACTATTGTTCCCTTTGTGCCTGATGACGGCGCGGCGGTGTAACTTTGCAATTTTAATAATTTAAGAATGTTCCTAATTCTTATAATAATGAATTTATGGAAATAAGTAAAAGCACCATACTAAGCACCTGATCCAAAACTAAGCAGAACTTGGGGAGGGGGGGGGGGGGGTCATGCACCTGTGACCCCCATCTTCGGATCGCGTCTGACACAATGTTGCATACTAGACACGCGAGACTAAGGTTAAATGGCCACATAGACCAGCCAATAGAAAACCAACTGCACCCTGAGGTGATGGGCCAACCCCCCGGTTCTCACCTGTCTCCCGTTAACTCCAGAGTACCCGCCGCACCGCTACACGGGCGAGCGGCAGTTCATACTCGCTCGGGACGTGGCGCGCCGCGACGCGGGCAAGTACGGCGCGGGCGTGGCGCTGCTGGTGGTGGGGCTGGTGGTGCTCGCGGGCGCGGCCCTGCTCGGTTACATGCAATGGCGCCAGAAGGTGGGTACGTACCCATATCTACACGTTACAACCACACCCGCGACACTCCATACAAGCGAACCGATTTAACTCACTACCACTGCAGGCGGCCGGCTTGTGTGTACACGTGCAGTTTTTTTTTATTTTATTTTATTTATATTTAACATTAGCTTTCCCCCGCGGTTTCACCCGCGGTAATTTCCGAGTTCCCGTGGGAATTTCGGGATTAAAATTATGTCACTACCACTACTGTAGGTTTCCATAAGTGAAAAAAAAATCAAAATCGGTTCAGTAGATCCAGAGATTACAACGTCACAACCTGACAAACTTTTGCTCTTTATGATATTTGTAGGTATAGAAAACATATAAATACATGGCATGTTACCAAACTTTATATTATATTAACAGTTTGTCGGCAGTAGTTCTCATGGACAGTTACACGACTACAGCGATGATAGCTCAGTGGTCGGTGCGTTCGGATCAAACGCCGCAAGGCGTAGGTTCAATCCAATGTGCTTGAGCTGTCGGTGAAGGAAAACATCGTGAGGAAACCATAGCATGGTGGTAGGGCGCTCTCTAGTGCCCGGCTGGCTAGCTACCACCTTCAAGTTGCAAATCTGTCGCCAAGCACCTAACGGTGTGTTCCGGCAGCCCCACTTGAAAGCCAGTTCCCATCTCCATTCCAGGTCGGCAACGCACCTGCAAGCCTTCTGGTGTTGCAGATGTCTATGGGCGGCTGTAATACTAACCATCAGTACCACTTGCCCGTTTGCCCTCTATGACATAAAAAAAAAGAAAAACATAGACGGCCGGCTTGTGTGTACACGTGCAGCGTGTGTGCATTTGTCGTATGGGAGGCAAGAAGTAGGCGATAGTATTCTTTGTGACCAACTGACAACCCTGATTATGTGCATCAAGCACCCCACTACTTTTTAATAAAATATTTCCAAGGACTTCTGTAGTGTGCATAATATAGATTACAAGTGCTGCGGGGTTAGCCAAGTTGACATTCTACAATGGTTGACGCCTAACTAGAATAGAAAACTATGGTCAGCCAATCAAAACTCTAGCTTTACGTGACCACTTGAAAACTAGAGTTTTGATTGGCTGACCAAGTGACATGACGATTCGTTACTTATGTTTTCTATGCGTTAACGATTCTAGAATGTCAACTTGGCTAACCCCACTGGTGAAGTGGAACAGTTGTAGAAAGATTTCGCAGCTGCTTGTTTTTTGGTGGCCCGGGAGTTAAAGTAGTGTGTACGTCTGACGGTTTCCGATACGCATACCATGCTCGTTTTTTTGGGATTGATCAACTAGATCCGTGATTGTAAATAATTGTTGTTATTATTACGTTGAAGGTTTCACCACCAATTCATCCTTACCGTACCTACTCTTTAACGGGGATTAAATTATATAAACTCTTTCGCAGTGCTCGTCTACGTTATAAAATGAAGCTTCGTACCAAGTTTTTAGTTGTAGACCTAGCGGTTTGCGTAAGTTGTCAGTCAAAATGTCAATGAGGAGGTTTCAGAAGATAAATAATTTCACACTAGCTGTTCCCCGCGGTTTCACCCGCGTTAATTTCGGAGATCCCGCGGGAATTCCGGGATAAAAAGTATCCCATGTGTTATTCTAATGTATAAGCTGTGTTATTGTAAAGTTTCATCAAAATACATTTAGTAGTTTTTGCGTGAAAGAGTAACATACAAACCTTCGCGTTTATTATGTATTAGTAAAGATACGATTATTTTTGTTACAGCAGCAGCAATAAAAGAGGAAAGTACACCAGAGACTGAATCAAGATTAACATCACCAAATAACTAGAGAATAGATAAGAAAGTAAGATCAAACCAAAAAAAAAGTCGTGTATATAATCTGCTTTGAAGTATTAATTTAAGAACTAGCTGTGCACGCTGTATGTTGTTACGTGAATTTCTGAAATCCCTCGGGAACGCAAACAACAACAACAACAGGTACATATTATAAAGGAAAGGTGTCACTGTTAGGAAAATATTTTATTTTTCTTACATTCTTAGCAACGGGGATCTTATTCCTATCAGTAAATAAATTTTAAAACCGGTTCAGTAGTTCCTGATATTACTTTGTACAAACAAACAAACTTTATCTCTTTAAGGTGGCGCGCCACGATATTATGCAGCCTCTCAGCCGATAGAGGCCGCGGGCGGCGCCATAAAAGTGTTTTCTCAATTTACAGAGAATCGCAAGCTAAAAGATAGATTTTGATGATAAATGCGACAGGATGAGTGTTTAATACATCTTTCATTTAAAATTTTTATATGGTCTTACGCGCATTATTATCCTTTAACTACAAGAAAATTAGGAATAACCGCCCGAAACGTAGTCACACACACATGCAAATCGATTAGTATTAGCCGAATCTGATTCTGAATTTGACTTATTATGTTTGAGTCTCGTTGGCGCTGTGGTGTAATACGTCTCTTTTTGTAAATAATGAATCGTGAAAATCTCGTGTTCAAATCTAAGATTGCGATTCCACTTTTTGTAACTAATTTTCTCAAATTTGTTTATATATACTTATTTATAGATCTACAAACGATTTATTTTTCGTTCTTTTTTGGAATTTTATTTTAATTCCAAAAAAGAAAATTTAAAGGATATAGAACTAGAATCTACGAAAATGTAAAGATGGATAAAGCTAAATAAAAATATTGGACTTATTTTCAATACAACCTTTCCCTGCAGGTTACACACGTACCTATTTGCGTAAATATTGGGACTGAAAATAATTTTGGGTATAAAAAGAACTCTAGGTCCTAATCTAAATTTCAAGATTTCGGGATTTACTTGGTGATAAAAAAATTGAAATCTTATAATATCTCCGACACTATGACCACAATACCATCATCTTTATATTTCAGCAGTCTATGTGATTTACGTCATCAACTAGGATGTTTTTAATTTTAGAAAAAATCAATCATAGAAAATCCAAAACTAAATAGAATCGCAGTTCAACTCAAAACCTGAATGATTCGTGATAACTTTACAAAAAAAGTACATAATTCCACTAAGACACTGAAATTACAATCCCTACTAAATACTGATAATATTATAAATGCGAAAGTAACACTGTCTATCTGCCTGTCTGTTACGTCAATGGCTCAACGGATCATCACGAAATTTTGCATACACGTTGTCAGGGGTACAGAAAAGGACATAGGGTACTTTATATGCTGGAATTCCCACGGGAACTCCAAAATTAACACCGGTGAAATCTAATGAGATTTTGCATACGTTGTCAGGGGTACAGAGAAGGTACCCTATATGCATAGGGTACTTTGTATCCCGGAATTCCTGCGGGATCTCCGAAATTGCCACGGGTGAAACCGCGGGGAACAGCTAGTACTCATATAAACCGAGATTTGAATCGTAATTCTAAAAGGATTAGAGCCAGACGTTAGTACGCATAGTGGTTATATACTCTTTGGTCTAGCCACTCAACCTATATACCGCTTGGTGTTATTACACGAAAAAAAAACATAAACGCATTCTGCCGTTGTTCCATTTCAAAATTTAAATTTTGTCATCTCGTGATAATAATATTTTATATTTTATTGAGTTTCATCAGTAGGTACGTTGAGTTTGTAAAGTATTTTATATTCTACTAGCTGTGTCCCGCGGTTACACCCGCGTGAAACATTTTTATAAAATTAACAACTGATACTGGAGGATACTGTAGTTTCTTATGAGTGAAGTATTTAAAATAACTGGTTCTTTACTTCTTTATAATAATACTAGCTATTTTTCATAATATACCTAGAAATTAGCGCGGTTTCACCCACGCTAACTTCAGTTTCTGCGGGAATTTCGGGATAAAAACTACCCTGTGTCCTTCTCTGTGCCCCTACTAATAAAGTGTATGCAAAATTTCTAGATAATCGGTTGAGTAATAAACCGTAACAAACAAACAAACAAACTCATATTCGCATTTCAAATAATAAGTTTATCTAGAAGTGTGCATAATGTATATTATGAAAAAGCAGTTTAGATTTGAAATCGTAAACAAAAGCATAAAAAATGACAGATAATAAAAAAAAATATCTATACTTCTAAACTATAATAAAAGAGTAGAATCCGCGATTCTGTACATTGAATATTTTTACCTAAAATGGAGAGGGGTGATAAAAGAAGAGTAACCAAGCACAAAAAAAAGTTTTTGAAATTCTTTTCTGTCTGTCTGTCTGTTTGTTCGCCATAATCTCCAAATCAACTGAACAGATTGTCATGCGGTTTTCACAGGTAGATTAAGCTTAGCCTGTAGCTACATAATATAGGCTTTGTTTCATTCAAATCGGATATCGGGAAAAAAAGTTGTTACACAAAAACTTTTCACGCGGGTGAAACCGCAGGGCACAGTTAGTCATATAATATTGAGACTTCTTCGGAAGTTGTTCTAACCACTGGACCATTATCGTATAGTTCCTCCTGCCGAAAAAAATGTATGCATTCAGCCGTCGCGCGTCATTTGAATATATTGATCTTCTTTTATTTAGTTTCGTCAAAGCGTGCGTTGGGAAGATAGATTTATTATAATATTGTATTATTTGTAAAATATAAATATTTTACTGGCAGTTGATCCTGCCGCGGTTTTGCTCGCGTCAGTTTTTATTTTTATTTTTTTTTTATTACAAAATCAAGGAAATAATAAATAATAATGAGTGAACAGTTACATCATTTGGAAAAATTTACAAAAGTAAAGTCTTTATTATACAGGGTGTAACGTTACGAGGGTATTTTTTTTGTAAAAAGGCATTCAATATTCGATTCTCGTCTCTAATAGTTGACTAAAAAAAAATTTGGAGAAAAAAACTTACTGAAAAAACCACGTGAGTGTCGTGTCGTGCTCCGCTCGTATTGGTCATAGCGTGATGTTATAGCCTATAGCCGTCCTCAATAAATGACTATCTAACACGGAAATAATTTTTCAATTCGATCTAGTAGTTCCTGAGATTAGTACGTTCAACCAAACAAGCAAACAAACTCTTCAGCTTTATCATTAGTACCTATAAATTAACAAATACAAAGTAGGTATATGCATAGGTAATAGTAAAAAATATTATAAGCTTTTGAAAATTACTTCACGTGATCACATAGATATCACGAAAAGATGAAGTTTGACCTACCAACACGATGAGTCTGTAACTTGCAGTTTCGGAGATATGAGCTGTCGAAAATTTGACCATGTGATCACATAGATATCACAAAACATGAAGTTTGAGTACCAACGTGATATGACTGCGTCCTATAGTTTCGGAGTTATCAGCGTTCAAAAATTTTGTCACGTGAACACATAGATACCACGAAAACATGAAGTTTAAACAGCAACATGTTGGGGTTGTCTCATACTAGTTTCGAGGGTATGAGCTTTACAAAAAAAAAATTATTTTTGAAGATATTAAAAATTTGATCACGTGGTCACATAGACACAATAAAAATATGAAGTTGTACCAACATTATATGGCTACGTGTCATTGCTGATTGCATCGAAGATAAAAGTTAAATTACCCTGGGCCGTGGTGAGATACAACCATTCGAAAATATGGTCTCTCTCTTTTACGCATCGAGAAAACAAGAAAGAGATAGCAAGAATTTATGCAACACAAAAATATAAAATACTTGTACGGGCTACCTGTACCTTATAAGGTATACCTACTTGTACGGGACTCAAAACAAAATGTAGTTATGCCTTCGCTTCGGCTACTAAATACCTACCAACTATATCAGTAATATGTATATTCCAAATTCAATTCTAAATTATCCCGGTAGGTAAAATTGTCAAAACTCACGGCTCAACGCCGCGACACCTTTCGATCCCTTTGGAACTCACTACAAACTACTGCATTCGGGGGACTTGTCAGTCTACAGTCAAACCACAGCTGTTTATAGACCGGGCCGCCATTTTCGTACACATATACTGTATACGCTCTCACACAAGTAAGAGATTCGACCAAAATTTAATATTTTTGAAATGCTTATAATTATGTTATTTGTTCACTATTTGCAAAGATTTGAGACTTATGCGGCATCGAAACAAGTAGAAGTATTTTATTAAATAAAGTCTAATAAATAAAAATAGCCGTAGTGCAAGAAAACTCGGTAGGCAATTTGTATGAAAACTAGCCCTAACACTCGCACCTTAAGATATATCTACGCTTCGCTCACATTAATGTACATTTTGTCAATCATTTTTTTCTGGATGAAAGGTACCATAATTATGTTCGTTTTCTGTACGCCTGACAACGCGTGTGCGAAATTTCATAACGACTGAAACTCACACTAGAATTTATAGGTTAGTTTTAAGTAATTATAATATTGTTAAGTGATTATTTTACTGCTTTTTGTTGTTTCTTATTCTATATAAAAAAATATCAGTTTATTCGCATTTTATTTTTTTCACTTCTGAAGTTGATTCACCAGATACGGAAATACTTAGGTACATGTTGTGTCGTGTTGTGGCGCGTTCTTTTGTGGACGACATCTTGTGTGGTGCTTCTCTAACCACGCGACACAACACGACACGAGTCACGACACAATATAATTATTATTATGTACCTAAGACGTATGTTTCCGCCTTCTAAGTGGTTAGTGTTCAAACTTCCAGAAACCGTTAATTAACGTTTTCTCTTTATTATTTAAAATAAATCTTGTGCTTTTCAAGTTTCTAGACCCAGCGGATTTGTGTGTACAAAGTTGAATCAGTAGACGCCACGGGCCGCGTGGTTTGCACGGGTGACGAAAGCCGGCAAGCCCCAAAGCTGTGTGGTCTTGGTCGCTGCCCAAAGTTGAGTGATGTGGGGTTTACACGTGTGAGTTGTGACTAAAGCCGCACGATTTTTGCCGCGCGGCGAAAATCAACCGTCTACATAAAGCCGCAAGCTATGGCGAAGTGGATCTGATGCTGAGGTACCAGAAGAACTCCTCCACGATTAACGTCCCTGCATCGGGAAAAGCAATATGATGAGCAGTTAACATATAACTTAGATAAATTACAAACCGACTCACATATAAGCGAAAAATAAACAAAATTTTGTAATTTTTTTTTTTAAAACGACTTCTAAAAACACTAAATGTGCCTCGGCTCGGGTCGACATTTGTCGGAACTCTTTGCAATGACAGCCTTTCCGCACTTGTAATGAAATATACTATATTTGATGAATCCTTAAAGAAAATTTTAATTAATATCAATCAGGAGAAAAGTTATTGCAAAAATATATGTTGATCCCTAGACACTTTTGATGTGTGTATATGGCCTACTTAAACAAAGCAAAAAAAAAACAAAATTATATGCATAAATTAATTAAATAGAGCGTGTCAAAGTTCCTACTTTAGACCTTACCGCCGAAACGCGGAATGACGTCACTTGTTCAAAATTACGCCTTATTAATTAATCTGTGATAGAAATGTCACTGTCGTATTGACAGGGTCATGTGACACTGACAGACATAACTTCAATTTCCAAAAGCGAAATTAAGGTTGAACTGTGTCGATTTACTTCCAAAAGTTCCAGTAAAGAATCGAAATGCATCTTACCGATGCATTTTAAAGTAAAAAACTTCAGAAAATGGAAAATATGCGTTGACTGTATGCACTTAGTTTCTTTTGCCTTCTCTGAAAGAGGTAAATGTTTCCTAAAAAAATAAAAGTGACGTCATGTGTCAAGATTGGCTGTGAATGGTGTTTCGTTGCAACGTTCCGTTTCACAAAATAAAAGTTAAATATTTTAGAAACTATTGAAATTTTTTTAGTAAATCTTTCACGATAACAATTGACACAATATATTATAATAAATTTAATGTAAGTTCCCTATACTCATAATATTATTATTGTTTTGTGCTACCAGTCCACAACATCTAATTGAAGCCAAATAGGGATTGGATAGACACCGTAAAACCAAAAAAATTCTATATCTATGGGATAGAATCTTCACTCCCGCTACGAGCTTGTCGTGATATGATGAGCAAAACAACCCAAGCGGGCAGACACGCAGGCTTGGAATTCCGGAATTCCCGCGGGAACTCCGGAATTAATGCGGGGAACAGCTAATCACCGTAAACTACTGTCAGGGCCGTCAGGGGTACAAAGAACAACAGTGGTTGCAAATGCCATTATGTTTCTAACTCAGACGTTTCTAAGTCAATCGGACTATCTAACTCTGTAATCCATTGGGTACTTACCTGTATTTACATTTTACAGTGAAATTTCTATAAATCATTATATATAATAGAACTAAGTCGATAAAATGTGCGTGCCAATAAAACTTAAAAAGGAGTCCCGACACGATAAAGGGACTTATGTGGTGTGATAGCCCTTTATCCCCCCTCGAACAAGAAAGTTCCCGTTAATCTAAAGGGCATGTTTTTAAAGATTTAAGGGACTTTTCGACCCTTCAACTTGGAAATTAAGTGCAGTGGCGCCATCTGTTATCGAATATTTGAACTTCGTTCAAGACAACTATGGAGACTATACACTCCAATAGTCATAGTGTATAGTCTCCATAGTTGTGAGCCATTGCAGCATGTGTAGTAGTGGCGCGAATTTAAATGCTTTTAGTGTGCTAAACTACGAAATTATGAAGGAAAAAAGTTACAACATCAATGAACTACTTGAATACATTGCTCACAACAAACCACTTCTCAATGACAATCAAAAAAAGTTTACGACGTTATAATGAGCCGGATAAATAACAATATTGGTGGAATTATTTACTTGGACGCACCAGGAGGCACTGGTAAAACGTTTCTCATAAATCTAATACTGGCGGAAATACGTGCTAAAAAACTCATCGCACTGGCACTAGCATCATCTGGCATTGGAGCCACACTTATGGAAGGAGGACGAACTGCCCATTCTGCCTTACAACTACCATTGAATATAGCCGAACAACAATTCCCGGTATGTAAAATTTCAGGAAAATCTGGACGTGGTCAAATTCTAAAACAAGCTAAAATTATCATCTGGGATGAATGCACCATGGCCCATAAAAAAATTATAGAAGCCATGGACAGAACATTACAAGAATTGCGAAAAAACTCTGAAATAATGGGAGGAGCTCTACTCATACTCTCAGGAGATTTTCGACAAACACTTCCAGTTATTCCCAAGTCAACATCAGCAGACGAGATCAATGCATGCTTGAAAAAATCACATCTCTGGCCACAAGTACAAATACTGCAATTAACAAAAAACATGAGAGTTGAATTATCAAGAGATGAAACAACAGCACAATTTGCTAAAATACTTTTACAAATCGGCGAAGGTACATATCCTACTGACCAAACGACCGGCCTCATTGAACTTAATAGTGATTTCTGTAATATAGCCACTACTGAAGACGAACTAATCGACAAAATTTATCCAAATGTTATTCAGAACTATACTAATGCAGAGTGGTTATTTCAAAGAGCAATTTTGGCCACTAAAAATAATATTGTTGACGATATCAATTTAATTATTCTAAAGAAAATACCTGGTGAAGAGAAAATATATTAATCGATCGACACGATGGTATCCATTGAAGAAAGTGTCAACTTCCCCACTGAATTTCTAAACTCTTTACAAGTACCAGGAATGCCATTACACTGCCTTCGTCTGAAAATTGGAACTCCAATCATACTACTCAGAAATCTCAACTCCCCAAAATTATGTAATGGAACTAGAATTTTATTGACGTCAAAAAGAGCCACATTATGGGCCTAATTTGAATAAATGATTTGAGTATTGAGTATTAATGATCGTAAAACAGCTATCGAATAATATCATTTAATTAATCAATTAGACCGCCATTTGCTTTCTCCTTTTTCTTTAGGTACTGTATCATTGTTATTTTATGTGCAATAAAGGATTTTAAAATAAAATAAAATAAATCATTGAAGCTGAACTTATTTCTGGAAAGACCAAAGGACAGACAGTATTTATACCTAGAATACCTCTGATCTCTTCGGAATTGCCATTTCAATTTAAAAGACTGCAGTTTCCAATAAAATTAGCCTTTAGTTTTACAATTAACAAAGCGCAAGGACAAACTTTAAAATATTGTGGCATTAACCTCAAAGAGTCCTGCTTCTCTCACGGTCAGCTATATGTAGCTTGCTCAAGAGTAGGAAATCCGAAAAATTTATGTATATATACTCCGGACAATACAATGAAAAAGGTTGTTTATAAACAGGTATGGTAAATAATGAGAAAACGTTTTCAATAAACTTTTTTTTTACTTTTTACGTCATAGTTTATTTTTTTATTTCGACTCTACCACGTCATCTCATATCAACTCCCGGGCGAAGCCGGGTTTTTTAGCTAGTAAATAAATAAATAAAGAAGGACAGAGAGTACTTTCTTCCCGAAAAAAGAAATGTCTACGTTTTAAGAGACGGGACTTCCTTACTTGGTTTTGGAATCCATTTGGCGCACCTAGCAATACCAACACAGCAAAAATTTAAATGTCAAAATTCGTCATAACTCATAGGTACCAACATTAACGAGAACGATAGGGATGGCCACATGTAGTTCCTGATTAAATCGATATCGATAAATTATCATTAGGGCATCGTGGGTTTCATATCAGGTGAATTAAATCTACAACGGGGGAAAAAAATTGTCGTAACAATGAAACAATAAATAATTATTTTTATTTATTTATTATTATTCCAATATTTTAGTTTGTCATGATGATGATGTTATTTGGGATAGTAAATAATAATTTACTTCGCAGTTTGTTGAGCCTTGTTTAAAATATCGGTAGAAAATTCTTCCGAAAGCGAAAAACTTTCGTTTATCTTCCGACATTCGTTCCTTATTAATAAGTTGTAACAAAAATGACTAGTGACATGATGTTAAATTATTATGTAGCAAGGCAGTATAGGTATCTTTAATTTCTTTTAAATAGTTTATTTTTCAAATTTAGGTATGTGTCATATATGTTTTTTTAATTTTCTCATTCATCAAGGTACCTATAAGCATGGTTAAATCTTGATTAACGAAATTGTAACTTCACTCAAATATTAATAGATAAGATAGATGTTACATAAACAACTTACCATTTCTTTAGACGACTTTTCTTTGTATTAAAGTCTTTGGACTGGAAATGATCTCCACAGACATATTTTATATCGTGGAGTTTTTCGATTGGAATGTTAGCTAAGTCTTCATTTCCTATATTTCTATCCATTGTCTACATCTGAAATTAAAATATCTTTCAATCATGCAAGTACACTCAGAAACAAGATAGAGTATAATACAGTTCTTTATACAGAAGACAAGGTTCACTTTATTACAATACGATCATAATACTCAATGAAAACTGCAGTAATGAAAAAAGTATACGCAGTAGCAGTTATACAAAAATATTCCAAAGTATTCACTATATCAGCATCATTAATTAAAGTTTATCGACTCACTTTATCGATAGTGAAGATTTACATCACTATGGTTTAAAAACATACAAATATTTTTTCTCATTTCAAAAAGATTGAGTATTAATTTAATCTTGCTGATAGCTGAAGAGAACAAAATACTTCATTACTTTACTCAAGCTATACTTACCGGTCTTCATCTATAGGAAATTTCGTAATAAATTTCCTTTTATTTAAATTTTGTCGACTATATCTTTTTCTACAAATTACACACATACTACACCGTCTAATCGGTGCCATTTTACTATACAATCATAAGAAAATTGTTTTTAATAGTCACGCTGCACTTTTCAAAGCGCAAATCACACAAATTTTTTAATAATCTCACAATTATTTTCCCAAATAACAACATGTGTCGCCATGACAAATAGATGACAGATTGTAAGAATGATACAGAGACAAAAGACTGAGATAGCATGTGAAGCCATCTTTGATGCCATGAAATGAGTGCTAAATGCGAACAAAATTTAATTTGTTCCTAGTTGCGTCGGACACGACCAGGCTGTCGCAACTTCCATATTTCAGGAAAAATGTATGGATTGTGTCCACGTTGAAATGGTTCGATCTTCTCGCCCTATAGTCTATGGTAATGTTAGTCAGTCGCTGTCTTAGCGGTAAAAATTTTGGCGCCTGGTTCAATTGAAAGAAAAATTAATTGTTATTGTGTTATTATTTGTTAATTTAATAGTATTTAAGTGTTTTTTTTAGTTTAGTACGTTTGTTTTGTCTTGTAAGTGAACCATCGAATAAGATGTCTTATAAAACGTGTGAATTTGCGGAGTAAAATCGAAGAATGAAAATGGTGTAAAAAGGACATTTCAAGATTTCCTCTTGATCCAGTCCGTTACGTAAATTTTATTCAATTTATAGTTGTTTTTATTCTTATTCAGTGCTTAAAATAACAAAAATACTGTTTTGAAAATTATTAAGTGATTTCAAACAATATGTGAATTGTGAAGAAAATACCTATACCAATTTTTTTTTACAGATATCGATAAATCCATTATTTTTGTTTTAGGTGCAAGAGTTGGGTTAAGGCTACCGGTAAAAAAGATTTGGCCTATTTACAAATCAAACAACTCCATCAATTAAAATACAGCAGTTGAATGCAGATAAAAATAAAATAGTGCAAATTGAGCTAGAACAAATAAGTCAAAGTCAATAATTATATAAGTATGTATTTTTTATTCGTGCTGTTTTTACCGGGCGACTATGTGATAATTCTGATGATAATAGAAATATTTTTAAACTATGGGCTAAGCTATATGTTTAAGTTTTCTCCCTCAGCTGGACCCTTGAATTACTGCAAGAATCAGTTGCTTACTCAGTAGTCAGGGTGCATGAAATTGCAGCTTGCCGATATTGATTATAAACCTAACGATTTGTTTATGCTACATTCGATTTTATTTTCTTGAATTTAGAGTTTTTTAATTTATTCCAGTTATCGGTTGACAAAAACAAACCTTTGGAAAATAACTGCTGCGCACCCACGCATAGAAAGAAAAACCGTGACCCGTATTAGTCAAGTGGTCTACTTGATCACGTTTCATAAGACGGTGTTTCAATAAATACAAAAAAATACCTTTTTCAAATAAATGTATCTCACTTCCAACCAGCTACTTTCCTTATTTGAGGCAGCTGAAAAAGGCACCAATGATGGCTTAGGTACATTGTTCGATATTAAATATACTTAACCGACAGCAATTAAGCCATCGCAGGTGCTTTTTTCCGTAGCTATAAAATAAAAAAAACTGAAGAACCGTAGTATTCCTGATTTCTTATCGATATCGATATATCGACCATCCGCTATAAATAAGCAGATTAGCACTATTTTTGTGGGAATCCGCCATGATTGCATGGGCGAAAATTTTGACAATTCGCGTCATTCCATTTCACAGTATGGGAGTCCCATATCTTAAAACGTAGTGATTCTTGTTCTGAGTAGTGATTATATTATGATATTTGGGTTCATTCTTCCATGATTCTCCGTCTGCGGAAATTGTGAATTTTTGGAAATTGGAAATGTTTGGTCATTGGTAAAACGTAGTGATTACCTTCTCTCTGGTCATTGGTGTACCTATGTATCTTAAAGATTACGGAAAGGCTTTTAGTGTTTTTAATTTAACACTTGAACCTTTTTAAAGCTTTTTTATAGTAAATATCCTTCAAGGATAGTGTGTCCCTCTTCCTTCAGAATATTGTATGTGAACTTAACAACTATGGCGACGTCCAGTGACACCTCAGATCAGAATGTAAAATCTAGGCGACCTGCTGGTAAGTAGTACCTACATAATCTCAATGTGATTATCATATTTATATTGACAAAAATTTCAGTACTTATAATTCTCTTGTTAGCCATCTCAAATGTCTATTTGTTTATACCTAGATGGACTGTCTACATAACACTCAAAAGCGAAAAATTTAAATTAAAAACATTTAACAAAACTAAGTAACGTATGCCTCTAGAAAAAGTATAATAGTGGATATAGTGGATAATAGTGGATAGTGGAGGTTGGCCATGGCTATTCAGCGCGGGAATGCGGCCAGCCTCATGGGCACCTTTGCACCGGGAACGGTCAGGGGCGGGTTATTTGATATACATCAAATAGGATAGGATTGACAGTTAGTTATATAATACTAATATAATATTAGTAATAACTCAATTTTTATATAATAAATAGTGGATGAAATTATTTTTTTATTAGGCATAGGTATAAATGTATTTCGTACACATTACCTACTCATCCACAGTCCAACTGACACACCCTATGATCAGATAACTGTCCCTATAGAAATGATTTTATGTTGTCTGTATTAACTCTTTTTATCGTGGTGGTCACCATAGTTGACCACCTACATTTTAATGCAGATATCATAACACAGCCATCATATTACAAGAAAAGAGTATTGCTATTGATTAAGCATACTTGGGTGCCAAAAGTGCAACTAAAATAATCTAGCTTTAAAATCACCATTTTGGGAAGTTTTTTTTTTTATTGGAAATGCCAAAAAAAGGTAACCGATCGAGATATTGAAACCTTGTGACAATAATGAAAAAATACCTTCAGATTCTGATAGCTGTGTGGGTGGTGATGGCTGTGATACAGAAGATCAATCTGAAATCGAAGAATGTGCAAATGAAAAGCAAGAGCTTTTGCTAGTTGTCATTTCAGCTAACCACCCTATAAATCACAATATTTAAAAAAATAGGATATAGCATGTTTAAATCCTAGAGACTAGTTTATAATCAAAGTTAAATGTCAATCATTACTAACAAAAATCTGTGCCGGAAAAAGTTAAATCCAAAATTTCTAAAACATGGGTTGATTTTCGCTGTAAAATAAAGTTATTTCATTTAATTTCACCATTGTAGTTAAAGTAATCTAGAACTTTGAATAACTTTCACTTTCACTTTAACTTTCTCAGAAAAAACTAAGTTATTAATTCATTCACAGTTTGTACTATTTTATACATCAATCTCATATAAAAAGTAGTGTCGCGGTCGAGCTAGATTAATAGCGCGCAATGCATACAAAACACGCAATGTAAAGCAAACACATTGGAGTAGCGAATTCGATAGAAGTTCTATTCTAGAAACGTTCGGCCGAGTGGCTAGTAAAACACATCGGACTCGAACATTCTAGAGCCCCGTTCGGTTGGGTATATAAACGGCGCAACCGAACCGGACGGGCAGTTCAGTTTGAGCTTTCGAAGCGATAACTACGAGTGAATCTTGAGCGATACCTGCGACTACCTGCGACCTTGGCGAGACTATTGGACTTCGAGATCAGTCGTTTAGTGTTTCAGTGTTGCGATACCTAGACCTAGGCACCCTAGACCTAGTGTTTTTGTAAAGTTAGTGTTAATCTCCGAATAAAGAACCCTAGCACGTAACAATTTGGTGTCGGAAGTGAAATTTGGAGATGCCACTAACTCCGAGAGAAGACATCGCTGAGGAAGGTGTCAGGACGAGGGCACAACGTACTGCGGGGGCTACGCCTGCAGCCCGCCAGGCCACGCTGACTGGCCATCGGGCTCCACCTACTGGCCCCACCCACCAGGCCCCGCCCACTACCGATGCCACGCCCACCAACCTGACCACGCCCACCAACCTGACCACGCCCACAGACCACGCCCACTTGGCCCCGCCCATCACTGGGGCTCCGCCCACCGGGTCACATGCCACGCCCCTCGGCCCCGCCCACTTGGTCACGCCTACCACTAGCCCCGCCCACCAGACTACGCCCACTGTCGAAGCCCCGCCCACTAGCTCCGCCCACCTGGCCACGCCCACCAGCCACGTCCAGGCTACAACTATGCGAGCAGCGGATGCACCCGCTTTAGATATATGTAGCTTGGTGGAAATGATGGCAAGCATTAATAAGGGAATGCAACAGATGCGTGAAGAGCAAAAGGAGCGCGCCGAAAATCTGAACCTCATACGTAAAGAACAAGA
Source organism: Zygaena filipendulae (assembly GCA_907165275.2). Lineage (NCBI taxonomy): Eukaryota > Metazoa > Arthropoda > Insecta > Lepidoptera > Zygaenidae > Zygaena > Zygaena filipendulae. The sequence goes on from OU015668.1 coordinate 4,278,135, forward strand.
ACGAAATCTGCACGTCATGCGTGAAGAACAACAACGAAATCTACGCGTTATGCATGAAGATCAAATGAAGCGCGCTGAACTACATCTCCAATCAGTTTTGACTGCCGTTGATAAGGTCAGCAATGTGGTGAAGCAACTCCGTGAAGACGTAGATTCAGTAGAAGGGCGTGTCACAGTGTTGGAAACCGGTCTTAATGGACTGAAAAATGTAGTAGAGGAGCGAGTCACGGGATTGGAGACTGGCTTCTCTGGACTACAAAAAGAAGTGTTGCGACTTAAAACTGTAGGAATCACATCAAGTGGAGCCGTCACCATAGTCCAGGGACCAAGAGTGAAGGTGCCACCTTACGACGGAACTACGTCTTGGCCCGCGTACCGGCAGCAGTTCCAGACCGTCGCTACTGCTAATGGGTGGACGGATGAGCAGAGCCTGACAGCTCTCACTGTGGCGCTCAGGGGCTTGGCTTTGTCTGTCTTAGAGGCACTGCCTAGCTCAGGAAGTGGCTTCAAGGAACTGATGGAGGCCCTTGAATCCAGATATGGGGAGCGTCATCTTGAACACGTGTTCCGGGCCCAGTTACGAGATCGAGTCCAGCATCCAGGAGAAGGACTACAACAGTGGGCACTGGAGGTTGAGAAGCTTGTCCGCAAAGCGCACCCGACGGCTGACACCAAGATGGTGGACGCAAACATTTTGCAAGCCTTCGTCGATGGCATCCGGGACATGGAGATAAGGGCTGCAGTGGGGCTTCGTCATCATGCCTCGCTGAAGGATGCCCTGGCACATGCCCTGGAAGTTGAAGCAGTGCGGCGAGATGTGCGTGCGCATAAGCTGCGGGAAGTCACTGAAGAGATTAAGGTAATTAAGGCACCCCTAAAGAAGAATGGATCCTTGTGCTACAAATGCGGTGAACGAGGCCACCTGCAGTTTTCCTGCCCGAAGAAGGATGAGGTGACAGAAAAAATCATCAAGCTGCAGAAACAACTTGATGAACTGACAAAGAGGCAGGAGACTCCGTCCTCTATCGGGAGTCAGGGAAACGAGTAACAGCCAGGACTAAGGGGCGGGTACTGGCTGGCGTGAAAGAAGCCCCAGCAATGGTCATCTCACAGGCGTGCAATGGGAACAGTCTATCGATATGCGGCACGGTTAATGGGAAAGACTGCAAAATGACGATAGACACCGGAGCCTCTAGGACGATAGTTCAGCCGGACATGGTGGAAGGTGCGTTGGGACGCAAGAATGTCGATTGTCGGCTTCTTTCCGCCTCCGGTCAGCCAATACCCATCCTGGGGGAAGTATCAGTCACAATGTATGTGGGAGAAGTACCGTACACTCACAACGTCATCGTGGCTGAAATTATCGACGAGTGCATTTTGGGCCTGGACTTCATGAAGAAACACAACTGCAGAATTGACGTCACTAACAGTGTTTTCAAGTGCGGCAACGAGGAGATATTGATACTTGGAGGTCCCACTGGAAAAGTGACTTGCCTAAACAAAGTTGTCATACCTGGACGAGCAGAAACTCAAGTGGAGGTGAAACTGCCATTGGCTAAAAACAATAAGCCAAGATGTGTGTTGATTGAAGATATACCAAACAAAACATCGGCTCGGAGACTCCTGACAGCAAGAACCCTTGTTAGAGGAACCAATACTGCAGTAATAAGAGTCGTGAATCTGGAGAACCACGAGGTTACCTTAAATAAGGGTGAAGTTATTGGACAATGCGAGGAAGCTGTCTGGGTAAAGCAGTGTCAATCAACGCCGATAGCAGAATCAGATGCGTCCAACACCAAGAATGGGTCTACTATTACCGAACTTCTTGACGGCTGTAAGAACAATCTGACCTATTCGCAGAGCTTCAAAGCTAAGAAGATGCTGCTGCGCTACGCAGATATCTTCTCCTCCCAGGAAGAAGATCTTGGAAGGACGTCGTTAGTTCAACACAGAATCGACACAGGGAATGAAAGACCTATTCGGCAGCGAGCAAGGCGAATTCCGATTGCTAAGGAAAAAGAAGTTCATGACATGGTAGAGAATATGAGAAGAAATAAGATTATAGAACCATCCGCAAGCCCGTGGTGTTCGCCTGTGGTCTTGGTAAAGAAGAAAGATGGTAGCACGCGGTTCTGTGTAGATTATCGACGGTTAAATGATGTCACAAAGAAGGACAGCTATCCACTACCACGTATCGACGATACCTTGGATACCCTGAGTGGTATGCAATGGTTCTCGACCTTGGACCTGAAATCTGGCTATTGGCAGGTGGAAATCCATCCGAAAGACAAAGAGAAAACAGCATTTACTACTGGTAAAGGGTTGTGGCAGTTTAACGTTATGCCTTTCGGATTGTGCAACGCGCCAGCTACCTTTGAGCGTCTCATGGAGTGTGTACTGGCAGGGTTAGTGGGAGACGCCTGCCTAGTCTATCTGGATGACGTCATCATCATGGGTCGAGACTTTGAAGATCACCTGCGGAATTTGGAGCAAGTATTCGGAAAAATACGAGGTGCCAACTTAAAATTGAACCCGAAGAAGTGCCATCTGTTCAGTAATAAAGTCAATTACCTTGGCCACGTAATCACCAGCGAGGGAATCCAGACTGACCCGGAGAAAATTGAAGCAGTACAGAAGTGGCCAACTCCCAGAGATAAGACGGAAGTGCGAGCCTTCCTGGGACTATGCTCGTACTACAGGCGATTTGTTCAAGGATTCTCCGAAATCGCCAAACCATTGCATCGCCTGACTGAAGAGAAACAGCCATTCTGTTGGGATGAGAGCTGCGAAGAATCCTTCCGGAAATTGAGGCAGTGTTTGTGTGAAACACCGATCTTAGGCTACCCTCAGACTTGCGGTCAGTTCATTGTCGACACAGATGCTAGCAACACTGCGATCGGTGGTGTTATGTCTCAAAAACAAGGCGATAAAGAAGTCGTGATTGCTTATTTTAGCAAATCATTGTCGAAACCTGAACGGAACTACTGCGTGACAAGGAGGGAACTCTTGGCAGTGGTAAAGACACTGCAACACTTCAACAAATACCTCATCGGCAGACAGTTTACACTTCGCACTGATCACGCTGCCTTGAAGTGGTTACTTCAGTTCAAGAATCCAGAAGGTCAAGTTGCCAGATGGATCGAACTACTCCAGGAGTTTGACTTCGTCACCGAACACCGTAGTGGGAAGGCCCATGGCAACGCTGACGCCCTCTCAAGAAGGCCATGCCCAGAAGATTGTAAGCATTGTGTCAAACAGGAGTCGAAAGAACTGACTGTTAAGCTTACGAGAACGAGCCCTCCGGGACTGTGGCAAGATGAGGCCATGAGAGAAGCTCAGGAAGATGATGAAGACGTTCGACTCATCGTGGCTTGGAAAAAACGTAGTGCGGACAAACCAAAATGGGTTGAGGTCGCGCCCACTAGCCCTATCACTAAAGCCTATTGGGCCCAATGGGACAGCTTTGTTCTGCAGAATGGAATACTTTACCGAAAATGGGAGAAACCTAACGGCAGAGAGTTCCATCTTCAGTTAGTTGTTCCAAGGACCAGGGTGAAAGATGTTCTTCGTGAAATACATGATGGGGTTTCAGGTGGACATCTTGGCGTGAAGAGAACATTAACAAAAGTAAGGGAAAGGTTCTACTGGCTTCATTGTCGAGAGGATGTGCAGGAATGGTGCCGCAAATGTACCACTTGTGCTGCAGTCAAAGGTCCGTCAACTAGGACCCGCGGAAACCTCCAACTCTATAATGTTGGTGCACCCTGGGAAAGAATTGCTGTTGACGTGGCTGGACCTTTTCCGGTGACCGAGTCAGGGAACAAGTACTTCTTGGTCGTCATGGATTATTTCACCAAGTGGCCGGAAGTGTTCGCCATACCTAATCAGGAAGCCGCGACAGTAGCCTCAAAGTTGGTTGAGGAAGTGATATGTCGATTCGGTGTACCCTTGGAAATCCACTCAGATCAAGGAAGGAACTTCGAATCCCAGCTATTCCAGGAAATGTGCAAAATCTTGGGAATGCACAAGACGAGGACCACGCCATATCACCCTCAGTCCGACGGCATGGTGGAGAGGTTTAACCAGACGCTAGAGAGGAATTTGGCGAAACTGGTTGATAAACACCAGAGGGATTGGGACAAATTCATACCGCTGTTCCTACTCGCCTACAGAACATCTGAGCATGAGAGCACGAAGGCGACCCCAGCGTATGTGAATTTCGGTAGAGAACTACGGCTACCAGTGGATTTACTTACAGGCGGACCTCCAGATGACCCCCAATCGATGCAGGACTACGTCTCCGATCTACGGGAGAAGATGCAGGACGTCTATGCTTTGGTTCGAGAGCATGGTTTGCAGTCAAGCGAGAACATGAAGACGAGATATGACCGGAGGGCGAATACAAGTGGTTTTGAGGAGGGATCACTTGTATGGCTACACAATCCTATCCGTCGAAAGGGAAAATCTCCGAAATTACAGACTCGATGGGAAGGCCCGTACAAGGTTGTTACCCGGATGAATGACGTGACGTATCGGATTCAACGTCAACCAAGGGGAGCTTTCAAAATAGTACACATCGACCGCTTAGCACGTTATCAAGGCAGCAATAATGACGCTCGGGACGAGCATCTCTAAGAAGGGGGCAGTGTCGCGGTCGAGCTAGATTAATAGCGCGCAATGCATACAAAACACGCAATGTAAAGCAAACACATTGGAGTAGCGAATTCGATAGAAGTTCTATTCTAGAAACGTTCGGCCGAGTGGCTAGTAAAACACATCGGACTCGAACATTCTAGAGCCCCGTTCGGTTGGGTATATAAACGGCGCAACCGAACCGGACGGGCAGTTCAGTTTGAGCTTTCGAAGCGATAACTACGAGTGAATCTTGAGCGATACCTGCGACTACCTGCGACCTTGGCGAGACTATTGGACTTCGAGATCAGTCGTTTAGTGTTTCAGTGTTGCGATACCTAGACCTAGGCACCCTAGACCTAGTGTTTTTGTAAAGTTAGTGTTAATCTCCGAATAAAGAACCCTAGCACGTAACAGTAGAATAGAATAGAATAGAATAGTATAAAAAGTCCCATACAAAAGTTCACTTAAAAACTGTCCACAGATGTGGTTACGTAGTTATAGCTGTATAGTTATAGTTGGTTGGTATTACATATATTATTATAGTACTTACTGAAAATATGAAATTCCGTCCTTTTTTAGGCTCCCAGATGTATGATTTTTACAATTTTTAAATGAGCACGAATGCAACTGATTTAAAAGTGCACCCAAATGTTCAAGTGGGTGCTCATTTCATGTATCTACTTTTTATATGAGATCGATGATTTTATATTATAAATATTGATGCACTGAGATAAGCATTAGGCTGAGAAGTGACTAGGCTAGTTTTTATCACAGTACATAAAAATTACTCTTTCCAGTTCCATCTATGCAAATGTGGTTCCCTCAAGAACTCTTTGTTCTGTTCTGAAATAAAAAGTATCCTGATACTTTCTATCTGTAAAATAAATTATAAAATTAGCTCAGTAATTCCAGAGATTACAAACAAACAGTTTAATCTTTAAAATACATATTAGTAGAGATACAAATTTCCATTTAAGACCATTAACTTTCGGCAGTTGTTGTGGGGGAAGAGACAGGGAAAATTTACATCTCAACTTTGCACCTCTCTTGCCTTTTCTACATACATACACTGGTTGATGTTTGCCCTATTAAGCAAAAATCAAATATTTACAGAGTCTGCATTCAAGCAACAGCGTCTCCCAGCTTGGCAACCAATCTTGACAGCTGGAACTGTCCTGCCTACATTCTTTGTTATTGGCATCGCTTTTATACCAGTCGGAATTGGACTCCTTTACTTTTCTGATGAGGTAAAACCATCACTTTATTAATTTTCATGTATGCATATCGATCCCTCCCACACATAAGGGTGTATTGATATTATGACAAGTTTTCAGTACGGGCATTTAAAGATTATATTTATGTGATTACTAAAACAGTTATTCGTTTGAACAGACATGTCATAATAACAAAATAACACATTTTTAACTAATAGATCCAAGATATAAGTTAAAAATGTATTATTTCTTGGGTCATCAAAGATATCAGAGATAGGTAATTGAAACCCAGAAATCATGTGCAGGTGAAACTACTGTTAGTCACAAAGGTTTCAAGATGATGGTGGACTTCATACTTTGATTTATAAAAAAAAGACATTTTTGTATTTTCAAGCATCACTCAAGTAGAAACTGGATAATTATACAGGTGTAACAAAAAACGAGGGACGTATTGAAGGGGGCTATTTGGGGGTGTTCTTGGCATTTAGTTTCTGAGGCCGAGATGTGAGAAGTTTTGTAAAGTTGGGTGAAAAAATTGCATCCACGATTTTAATTAATTATTAAAACAAACAAACAAACTCACTTTCGCATTTACAATAGTAAGGATTTTTTTAATCATTTAAAAGAGGGTAACTTTTATTTTTTTATTATCTGACGGATTTTTTTATAGATTTTTAATTTTCGGCATTATGCCTATTATATCTAAACAAGGCCTTCGCTATACGTCCCTCATTTTATCTTACACTTGGAGATTGATATGGTTCGACTTTTTACTGTTGTTTAAATGATTAAAAATGTTTATGTTTAAAGATAAATGACTTTTTACTTTGCTTCTAATATAATAAGAATTCTTCTTGTGACTTCTAGGTTAAAGAGCATGTGATAGACTATACTTACTGCTTAAAAGATGATGAGAACATAACATGTGCGGAATACATCAAGAATAACGAGATGGCGCCATGCAGTTGCAGTATCCCCTTCAACTTGACAGAAGACTTCAAGAAGGATGTTTTCTTTTATTACGGTCTGAGCAACTACTACCAGAACCACCGGCGATATGTCAAGTCTAGGTACGTGCAGCAATCGTTTAAGTTACCTTCTACTTAAACGATTTCGTTCGTTCGATACTTCCGTCGTTTGCTCTGTAGTCCCCTGTGTGTCGTACAGTGACGATTACTGCCTGATAGGCGATAGGAGAAAGGACGATGAGTGATAACTGCTAGAAACAAGTTCGTACTGTACTACTATACAGTTTATTGTCCACCACAAAACTAAATGTAAAAAGGATGTAGTTTTAACTGAAAACATTTCGCCCCAAGTCAAGGAGACGTTTCTGGGTATTTTATGTTATTTCCGAGGCCCATCAAGTGGCAAATGCTGCTTATAGACTTAACATTCTTTACTGAAATTAATTAACAGGGACGACAACCAGCTGCTCGGTCGTCTTTCGTTGACACCCTCCTCCGACTGCGAACCGTTCCGCGAGGCGGAAGAAGATGGCGTAAGGAAACCAATAGCGCCCTGTGGCGCCATCGCCAACTCTATGTTTAACGGTAACTATATTATATCAGTTTCGTAACTAGGGACTGGCGAGAATCGAATCCCAGCACGGTTCGTTATAATCACTTGACCAAAGTGGTCAACATTATTGTTTACTCTTGAGCCTAGGTGTTTAGTATGCATCATAAGTACAAAAAAGTAGATATATTAGTACTATACTATCAATTTTAATGTCTGTTACCCATAGTAAAAGCTCTGCTTAGTTTGGAATCAGATGCTACTGTAAAAAATATATCAGCCCCCTGAGCCAAGTTGACATCTACGATCGCCAACGCTATAGAAAACTAGGGAACAAATCGTCAGTCACGTGGTCACGAAAATTTGGACCTTGGATTGGATGATTTTTTATCATAAGAGATCATAGATTGGTTAAGAGGATTGATGTCTGGTACACATAGCACAAGCTCTAGTGCACACAAGATCCATCCAACCATTGTCATTATTATTATTGCGCTTGCTGCCTGCAGACAGCCTGACGGTGCGCTCGATGGACATGAGCAAGGAGGTGTCGGTGCTGCGCACCGGCATCGCGTGGACCTCTGACAAGCAGATCAAGTTCCGCAACCCGCAGGGAGCGGGTGACCTCAAGACCTGTGAGTACACTTCACACAGCACGTCGACAATGCATTTCATTGGAAAACCTTCAAAAAATAAATACGTTTGACTTGACTGTATGGACTTAGATTCCCTTACCTTTCCCAAAAGAGGTAAATGAAACAAAAAAAAAAGTACTCTGCCATACAATATTTTGGGTATAAAAAGTGTTAAGAAGGTTTATTTCCCGTTTTAATTTTTTTTAAGCATAGGTACCATAATAAAAGTAAGTTATTAATTATGTATTACGATGGACAGTTTATAGTTTGTACCTTTTGTTACAGTGTTCGCTAATTTCACGAAGCCATTAAATTGGAGAAAGCATGTTTGGGAGCTCGACCCGGAAATTCCCGATAACAATGGGTTTCAGGTGCGTAAAACTGTTTTTTTTTTATTAGCCTCTGTAATTCTGTGCCGACTGCCGAACTATCGCGCACACAAGCATTTTAAATAGGTATTTCAAATTTTATTTTTATTTTTTTGGCAAATCGTTGACGACTACGTCTATATTTTGACTACAAAAATTACATTGAAGTCTATGTTTGCATAATGCACATAAAACATTAGTATTTTGAAATAACTTTTTTGATCCTATTAGTGTCAAAACATCTTGTATTTTTATGATATCCTAAATGTACAGTCACTATTTGAGAGAAAAGTACAACCAACGCTTTTCTACATTACTATACATAGTTTATTAGTTTGTTTGGTTATGACGCTTTCACGCCTTTACAACCCAACCGATCATCATGAAATTTTGCATACATATTCTTAAGGATACCGAGAAAGACATAGGGTAGGTACTTTATGTCCCGGAATTCTCGCGGGAACTCCGAAATCAACGCTGGTGAGACCGCGGAGAACAGCTAGTAGTTAGTACACATACTATTAGCCCTAAGTGTGTGTATCCGTTGTCACAGAACGAGGACCTGATAGTGTGGATGCGCACCGCGGCGCTGCCCACGTTCCGCAAGCTGTACCGGCGCGTCGACCACTCCGAGATGGGGTTCCGCGACGGCCTCGTCAAGGGCCCTTACCAGCTGCACGTGCAATACAGTCAGTGCGACACACACTCGAGGCGCACGAAGCGCTCCAAATAGCGTCACTCTCAAATCTCAATCACCTCAATCTCAAAATAAACTGAAATTGAAACCTTTCATAATTCGACGGTGATAAGCAATAACATGTTAACCCACAAATTAAGTTATTGTTACAGAACGCTTTATTGAGAGTTATAGAACGGGTTTATTGTTGAACATAAATAAATGTTGGCACAAAATAGCGCTATAATTTTAAAACACGATGTACTCAATATTTCTCCAGTGTGGGTGAACACACTATTGCTTATCTTTGTCCAATTATACCTACAAGGTTTTATGAAGGCAAAGGCGAATGTGAATTAGTTGTTTTATTGTTTGTTATGCTTTCACGCCTTAACTTATTAACCGTAACCGATCAGCATGAAAATTTGCATGTAGGTACAAGCAAGATGTCTGGGGTCCAAAAAAGGATATAGGGTACTTCTTATGCCGGATTACCTGCGGCAACTTTGAAGTTAACGCGGGTATTTTATCACACATACCAGCAGCAGCTGGTATGTGTGATAAAATTTTAAATTCGAAGTGTGTATGTTGTACGTAGACTACCCGGTGGTGGACTTCAAGGGCACCAAGTCGTTCGTGATCTCGACCACGTCGCTGCTGGGCGGCAAGAACCCGTTCCTGGGCGTCGCGTACGTGGTGGTCGGCACGCTGTGCCTGCTGCTCGGCATCGTGCTGCTCGTCATACACGTGCGATGCTCCAAGAGGTGAGGCACCACCCCCCCACCCCCCACCCCACCTCCACCGACTACAGGCGACACCACACCACACTATACCACGCTATTATATGTATTCATATATCACCTACATTACAGTTTGCCACATTACACAATACGAGTACTATACCATATTACGCTTTATCACACTACACTACACTACACCACACTACACTACACTACACCACACTACACTACACTTCGCTACACTACTAGTGTGTACCAGTGGCGAAGGGTGAAATTTTGAGAAAGGCAAGCCGGATATCTATTTGGCACCTAATATAAATACGTAATTTCAACTTATTAAACTATCTACTTACCGCAAATACCTAATTTCAACGTACGTCTCCGTAACTGCTTTCACTATCACCACACACAACAACAAAAAATCCAACTATATAATACTAATCACTATAAATTACCAAGAAATAAATTCTAATATGTGACACTAACTAATAAATTCAAATACCTATAAATTTTCAATTTTTTCGTCATAAATTCAAGACAGAATGTCCGCTTCGTTTCGAATTTTTAGGACCAATAAGGATATTTGTTGAGACAGTAATAGATTAACAAAAAAATTAAAACCGACTTCCAAAAACACAAAACTAAAAAACTAAAAATAAAAAGCTAAAAATAACAAAATACCGATTTAATCCAAAAGACAAAAACACACGTGATATTATTATTGGTTTGTGCTACCACTGATCGGTTTGAATTCGGTGACAAGCCCGCTGGTGTCTGCCCACTTGGGTTGTTCTGCTCACGAAGAGCTGGTGGCGGGAGTCGACTTAGCCCATCTTCCCCCTCCATATTTGGCTTGTCACCGACTTCATACCGATCAGTGGTAGCACAAACCAATAATAATATCACGTGTGTTTTTGTCTTTTGGATTAAATCGGTATTTTGTTATTTTTAGCTTTTTATTTTTAGTTTTTTAGTTTTGTGTTTTTGGAAGTCGGTTTTAATTTTTTTGTTAAAATTTTGTTTATTTCTCGCTTTTAAGTGACTTAGTTCGTAATTTCTCTAAGTTACAATAGCTTAATGTCAACTGCTCATCACCTTTTACAAAATATTGCTTTTCCGGAGGCAGGGACGTTAATTGTTGAGGAGTTCTCCTAGTACATCACCATCAGTTCCACTTCACCATATACATTGTGAGGGGCATAAATTGTTTAGAAACCATATTAAAGTTAACGATTCGGAACCCTTGAAATACCCATTATTGAGTAGTTCCGATGACCATCTGTGGTCTTCATCATCAGTTCCTCTTCTTCAAATTTTGCTTTCCGAAAGCAAAGAAACGTTTTACTATAAAAAAATATAAAAATTGCTATAAGTTTTCTCATAATTTTTGAAGAGTTCCCTCGATTACTCCAAGATCCCATCATCAGATCTCGACTTGGTGACAATGGGACCTAATTGGGAGTATCCCCTTTCAAACAAAAAAACAATTTTCGAAATCGCTTCAATCGGAACCCGTGAAATACGTATTATTTTTGAGTTGTTCCGATGACCATCTGTGGTCTTCATCATCAGTTCCACTTCTTCAAATTATGCTTTCCGAAAGCAAATGAACGATTTACTATCAAAAATACCCAAATCGCTATAGGTTTGCCTATAATTTTTGAAGAGTTCCCTCGATTTCTCCAAGATCCCATCATCAGATCCCGACTTGGTGGCAATGGGACCTAATTGGGAGTATACCTTTTCAAACAAAAAAAGAATTTTTCAAATCGGTCCAACCATCTTCGAGTAATCGGTGAACATACATAAAAAAAAAAAAAAAAAAAAAAAAAAAAAAAAAAAAAAAAAACATACATACAATCGAACATAGAACCTCCTCCTTTTTGGAAGTCGGTTAAAAATGCATGCGCGTGAGCGAGATGAAGGTATACTACCTCGATTGCATATAACTCGATTTGCAGCGGCTTACCAAAGTAGCTACTTTAGCCGGCTGCCTGCGACCTTGATGTGACGTCACGGCAGTATTTTGTATGGAAGTTTAACTGCCAAAAAGCCGATCGCGCCACCGGCTTATTTTATAACAATTTGTTGTTGAAGAGCAAATTTTGTTGATAGTTTAGGCGTTTTGTAATGTTTTCTACTCAGTAGAGGTAATTTTTGTTATATTTCAGTAGATTCTATTGAAATACTTACTACAAAAATTACAAATTTGCCATTTCTAAATTACGATAGAGAGTGGTTGTGTTCCCAACTTCTGAAGGGAAGCCGGTGGGAATCGGCTTGTATGGTACCTTCGCCACTGGTGTGTACACTACACCACACTACGATTTACCTCACTACGCTAAACTTTAATATGCCACACTACACAAACTACATAGGACAGCTTTTTTAACAAGGCAGTTTCTGTTTCAAACAAAAAACGTGTTTTTTTAGGTATTATATTTTTATGCATATTATGTTGTACACAATATTATTAGGATGATCTTTGTAAGTGATTTTAAAGCGCTTAACAACGCCTTCGTGATAGGCAGCGTTGGAAGAGCGCATCATGCGCACTTTAAGAGCCATCTTACATTTTCGCGCGAATTTCTAAGATTTTGGACTCCTAAATTACTATGTTAAGTAACACCCAGAAATTATTTAATAACTGCAAAAAATAGGTCTATCTTTGTTGTTGACATTTAATGTAACACATTTACTAAAACTAATTTGGTAAATTTTTAGTGCCTCATCTCCCACAACCATTTTAGTGAAAAATGGCCGCAGACTCAATTTCAAAGTCTGATATCTATTAATAATGCTGATATAATAAGTTTCAAAAAATATAGTAATCATCGGACATATATTTTAGTCGTCATTTAATGTAACAGATTCTTGAATTTCATTACCATTATTGAGTAAAAAAAAGAAATAATTTGGTAAATTTTTAAGATTAAAGTGTAAATTTTATCGTGATTTTTGGTTAAATACACAGTAATAACTAAAATGAAATTATCCCAAAATAAACATTGTTCTTTGGAGAATTGATTTCTACAGTTATTTTGCAAATATTAGCAAATAATTTGTCAATATATTGATCTAAACATCAGTATAAATTACAATGCACAAGCGGATACCAATTAGAATGGCGCGAGCGCCCGTCGAGGCAGGACCTGTGCCATTTTGTTCCGCGTTCCGATTTTCGTACGCTCGTATTGTAAAATTGGTAAAGTGGTGATTATACTGCGACCAAATATTTTTGATCCGCTTCGAGTTTTGTTTCGCGAGGTAAGTTTTGTTTATTATGAAATATGTAGGTATGAATTATTTTAGTTGTTTGTATGATAATAATAATAAAGATATATGTTAATAAATTACTAATAATAATACTATATTTTTTTTATTTTTTAGCTATGGGTACTCGCAAGGATAGTGTATACCGTTGTTTTAAAAAAAGGAACCGTGATAATTTTGCAGCCTTAAAAAAGGCAACAGAGGTAAAGTAAATACAATTACCTACAATTTTTTTCGATTTAGCTGAAGTATATCGCCTGACAATGGAATATCATGATGACATGGAGCTGATCTGATAATGGAGCTGGAAGGTGGCCATAGGAACTCCGTAAAAAAAGATACAATCCCCTTGAGTTAGTGCTCGTTTGATTGGTCTTGACGAGTACTTCATTTGAAAACGCATACGCATTTTTTTTTATCTGTCTTGTAGATTAATAAAAAATATTGAACACTTATTTTTTCTTTTTTTACGTAGTCCAAAAATAACGGCGATACATTGAGTTGAAATTTCGCGTGACGTCACTAACCGGTGCAGTTTGTATAGCGGCTTATAGCGGTTAGTGACGTCACGAGGCCCCACCCTAAAGTTTAATACGCTTTATCTCTGTATATTTTCATTTATTTCATAAAATTAGGTCAGGTAAAAATTTTATTCATAAAATGTTTAATATATCTTTAAAAAAGACTGGAATTTTTTCTTGATCTAGAATTTATCCTACTAATATTATAAATGTGAAAGTTTGGATGTTTGGATGTTTGAATGTTTAGATGTTTGGATGTTTGTTACTCAATCACGCAAAAACGCCTGAACGGATTTGGATGAAATTTGGCATGCACATTGTCAGGGGTACAGAAAAGAACATAGGGTACTTTTTATCCCGGAATTCTCGCGGAAACTCCGAAATTACCGCGGGTGAAACCGCGGGGCACAGCTATTTATCTATAAAAAAAACATCTGAATACTTTTTTCCTAAGAACCACCGTTTCTGAGATAAACGATTCAAAAAGTTGGAAGAGTTGTAATCGTCATAATATGTATAAGTACACCACTAAAGCTGTAATACAAGTAAAAAAAATATTATTCTATCGGTCAGTGTAACTAATACATTAGTTAAAAAAGAAACCCAATTTTTCATTTTACAAAGCCAGTAAAACCTTGAACAACATCTGTCTCGTATAAATTGCTGCGTGGCTAGGGTCGTATACCTACCTGCTTTATCTGAGAATACCTACGATTGCCCACGGCTCAAGATTGCGTTGTCCACCTCGAGTCTCGACGCGCGCTTTACGCTGCTTACGTTGTGTCCGTGTGAGTAACTACGCACACATAAACAATAACGCAGTTTGTACCTAAACTCGCGCGCAATATTTTTGTGAAATGGCTCTTAAATGAGGAACTTTTAGTTTGCTCATTATAATTTGTGATGACGTAAACACGGTGTTTTAAACCCAGATACCCCCCTCCCTTCACCCAATCCTACATCATGAGCGTTGGACCCGCTTCCCACAACGCTGTGCCATCGTAAGTCGACTTAATTAATTTAACTTATTACAGTATTTAGAAACCAAATAGAATCCTTTATGGTAATACATTTTTATCACGTTTACTGTCGAAACAGTCATAGGTACAGTCAACAGCAGAAATAAATTTAAAACTTTGGTCAGCCTTTCAACTTTATTACTATTCCAGAAAGATTCAATGACTGTCAAGTGTTGACATATTTCTACTGCTGACAGTTTAAGGTGGGTAGTCATTAGTCAGCGCCAGTTTCCATACGAATTCCAATAGATAGTTTTTTCGAATTACGACTGCTTTTTAATTATAACTTAACCAGCTGTTCCCCGTGGTTTTACCCGCGTTAATTTCGAAGTTACCGCGGGTGTTCCAAGATAAAAACTACCCTGACAACGTGTATGCATTTCATAATGATCAGTCGAGCCGTTAGGGTGCGAAAGCATAACGCAAACATTCGCATTTATAATTGTAAGGATTAAATAAGAAAGGATGATGGGCAAAAATGTATGGAAGCTGGTGCCCGCTCCAATACAAACATGTTATACGTGATTGAAAAGATATTTTTGTGTATAATAATGATAACTTGGGAACTTGTCCCAAATCTTAATACATATTTAAGGAGTTACGAGTGATTTTTGTGTCATACGTTTTTGCTTCAGCAATCTAGTTAAGTGGTCACTTAAAACATATTGTTGATGTCTTGCATGATAAAAACCTCGTCGATACATCACACAGTTGCGATTTTCTTCCATTTTGGTAGAAAATCAAGTCCATAAAACAAGCCGAAGTCAACGTTTTCAACGGGTAACGGAGTCCAAAAGAAAAGTACGGGTAAATATGAAAAATTAAATAGATAAGTGCAGTGGCGTAACGTAGTCTCGCGTCAATTAGTCTCTTTGATGACTGACTGAAAAAAAAAAAACGCTTTTCACGCGCACTACACCCCCCACCCCGCTCCCGATATATCCCGTGGTACCTCCTTGGTTAGTTGGTATTAGTTAATCAAGTTCTCAGTTGCATCGCCTAAGTTTTAAATATGACACTTATATTATTTACTTGAATAAATGAAACATATTTTTTAATACAGTTGCTCAAAAAGTGGCGTATTGCAGGGACGTTTAGCGTTCGGGATGTGGGCTATTACATACTCGAGCTTTTTGTTTACCTTTCCCGAACTCGTGCGTTCTCTTTGCCAACTGTCAAATGGCGACACGACTTTGACACACTTTTTTGCATTGCGAAACGTAGGTTTCGCATTACTAATACGACTAGCGCCATCTCTTGATCACAGTTGGAACTTAGTTAAGTTTGTTGTGTTTTTGATATTTTATTAAATTTCTTCATTTTTTTCGCAACTGTATTAAAAATAGTTGTTCAGTACACGTGCGGAACCGTCATTGCAACTAGTTCCGACTGTCAACCCTCACCTTCGGCTGCGCCTCGGCTCGGGTAGACATTTGTCGGAACTCTTTGCAATGACAGGCTTTCCGCACTTATAATGAAATATACTATATTTATCCATCTCTCCGAAGATACTAACGTTTAGGTTACGTTGCCATACAATTTTTTCCCCTTTAGGTTAGACCAATTCATTTATATAATAATTGGTTCGAATATCAAAATGCCCATCATCCTTTACGCAAGTCACTGGACTCACCGTGGACATACGTGACAAATGTTACAGTAATGATATCGGCTTTAATCGCCCTAATAACACTAACAGTGTCGGTCGTTATTGTTCGCAGCACGACAGAGATGATCAACGTGAACCCGCGCACGCCCTACTCCTAAACGATCCGAATCGTTGACAACTACACGACGTTATTAAATTAACTTTTACAATAACAACAACCGAAGTGGGAATAATCAGGAATGAGTAGATATATAATAATTTCATGGCGTACACTATGTCTAAATTATAATACTAACGGACTCGCCCCATTTCTCGCTTGAATAATGGTGAAAGTCCAGTCATACTCTTTGGGAAGTTTATTCACACGAGATATAAGAATACAGTGTTGTCATATTTGAAGACCGTGTTGGGGTTAATAGTATAAAGTAATTTGACGCTAGTAAAATAAAACTCTGGATTTCATGCTGTTAAAAGTTTATGTCCACGTCACGGGTGAACTAATGTAGTTCTTGACATTCCGATGCAATTTAGCGCTAGTGATATGCAAAAACAGAAACAAGTTTAAAAAGGGTAAACTCACGAACCCACATCACAGTTAAGTCCTGTAATGACCTAGGACATAGCAGAAAGTAGTATAAGGTCTAACAAGATCACATATTATCGTTAGTTCCTACTTCGGTGACAGTAAATCGATGTTGGTCAACATCTTATTTTTTTTTAAACCAACCATCGTAACGCCACAGGAGGGTTATATTCTTAATATTGTTAATTGTTACTAAAGCATTATTTATTTAATTCGTTTATGTACTTACAGTTCTATTATTATTAAGTATTTGTTGCAAATAAGTCAATATAAAAATGTTGTTGAAAACACAATTTTCGTAGAAGGGAATAATATAATAGTTAAATCAGCTATTATTATATTGTAATTAATATGATACCTATATGAAACTATGATTGATTGTATTATGACGTAAAGCTATTGTTTGATGAGAATTGTGTATAATAAAATAGTAGGTATTAAAAAAATCCAAGAAGGTATAACAATTAAAAATATACCTACAACAACTAATTATTAATTAATATAAATTTTCTCCTAACTGCTTGGACAAACACGTCTCTTACCGCTGCACTCAGAGTCGACTTTAATGATTACTTAGTTAAGTATAGATTTTTAAAACAAAACTGCCGCAATCAGACAAGTTAATAAATTAATGTTAATTGGCATTTAACTAATTAAGTTACATCTTATTAAATGGCAATTAACATTAATTTACTGAACGTTTCTGATTGCGGCAGTTTTGTTTTTAAAATCTATACTTACCGCCGCACTCAGAGTCGACTTTAATGATTACTTAGTTAAGTATAGATTTTTAAAACAAAACTGCCGCAGTCAGACAAGTTTAATAAATTAATGTCAATTGGCATTTAACTAATTAAGTTACATCTCATCAAATGCCAATTAACATTAATTTACTGAACGTCTTTGATTGCGGCAGTCTTGTTTTAAAAATCTATACTTAACTAAGTAATCATTAAAGTCGACTCTGAGTGCGGCCGTTAAACATTTCTCATTTCTTTTTTTGGAGAATTTATGATTTACTAATTATTAAAATATTGAACAATATTGATATGGTTTTTTAACTTATTGTGATAATTGTTTAATAATTTAAAAAAGTAAAGAATTCATATTGATTTGTATTCGTAATTAGAAAGAATAATTAATTAATTACTTGAAATTATTTAATTGCTTTTACTAATGATAAACTAAACCGATATACCTACAATCTAGTAGTCAAGTATAAATAGTGGTTAATTTCACGTTCCTGGTGTCAATGTAAACAAATCTTAGGTATATTTTGCATCTGACTCAGACGAAATAAAAACTCAAGATACTCTTAAGAGACTTAAGAGACTCAAATATACAACCGAGGGATACAACTTAAAAAAATACTAACTTATCTGTTGACTTATCCATTTATCTTTCTAGAACTTAACAATTTTGGGTGATAAGTTTTCACTGCACGGCAACACTCACTAAATGCCCACATGTTTACGAAACCGGCTTCACTTTTTTGTTGACAGCGCTCCGTCTTGACTTTTTATTTCGTCTGAGGCATCTGACCCGGGTTAGAAAAAAAGATCCCGGGTATTAACATTGTTTTATTAAGTATACTCCGACGCATATACCCATTTTATATAAAATTATCAGTTTGTTTAAGGAGCGGCTTGAAATCTTGTTTCTACGACCCGTTTCATCAGACAACTGAACCGTACACGACCAAAAACGACAATTTGTGTTAATTTTATTCTATTCTTTATTCAGTGACATCGAAAAAGTACTCGAGCAGTTTTCCGCGTTATCTGCGGTGACCCTAATTCTGTTTCTAACCTGATGTCATCGTAACTTTTGTAAAAGAGAACACCCGAAATAGGTGTGAACTTGTTGGGTTTAACAGACTCTATATTATTAATCTTTGTAGAAGGTATTATTATTGTTATCAACAAACTGCATGTCGACCATTTTGATTCTGCGAAGTGCCTTTTCCTTAATAGAATAATGTAATGTCTGGTAAGATTTTAATGATAATGAAATTAATAGTGTATTTTGTAAGGTTGCTACTTATAATGTTTTAGTAGGTACGCTTATAAAATTACATTTTTAAATGTCTGTGTTACGGTCATATATGTATTTTAGTATTTCGAAAATGACGTCATCGCTTAAGATCTTTCTTTTCCAATTGGAATACGATTAGTTTTATGATAGGTATTATAATGTAATAAGATAAAAGTTTTAAAACTTAATAGCAACCACAATACTGGTGTGGTATAATTTGAAGTTTAATAGCACAGACTGCGCACCGTCACAAAATCTCATTCTACTCTTATTAGGAATTTCGGAAAAAAAAAGGGATAAACATCAAATAGTTATACTAATTTTAAAAGCATTTAGGTCTAGAGCGAATTAGTTGAAATATAGTGATAACAACAGAGAGAAAGATGTTTTCAACACAACACAAAATAATACAAATAAAAAAGATATAAATAAGGAATAAAAGATTTGTTACCGACTTTGACAAGAACATTTTAATTTAAAAATATTTTTTTCTGATGTTTAAAATATTATACCACCATAATTTTTAATGCACTTAGTACTAAGATACACAATAATTATTAATTACATAATTAAATTATAACTTAATAAAATACGTCTTGTAATCGATTGTTACTTTCAGGAAAATTATGCGTGTTGTAAAAATATATTGTGGTCAGACTCAAATGAATTCTAAGTATTTTATCTGAATAAAAAAATTGTGACAATTGCAGTAACTAACTGCCGAACGGTGAAAGGGATATGAGAATTGATATGAGGATCTCGTCTTATATCGTAGTTTGTTAGGTACCTACATCATACAAGGCTTGACTTTATGTGGAAAGGAATCGTATATTATTTCACATTTACCCCGATCTCTATTCTCATTCAGATGTGTGCACAAGGTAACTTCGAACTCAGTTTCGGTTTATTTGTAATCCTAACAGCTCTTTTCGTTAGTCACTATTCGCATTGACGTGTTGAGGTATGTCAGAAATTGTAAGTCCCATACAGGCAGGCTTCCCCGAGCGGACAGAATTATTGATTAGAATACCAGTACCTACTAAGGTTTATATCTACTTTAAGAAACAGATTAATATAGGTACCTACATAAAATCATATTAAGCAAATTTATATAGGATTAACCTGCAGGTAAACCCTAAAAAGAAACAAATAGTCGACGAAATGAGAACAACCTCCCTTTGTATTTGGTTAAAATGTGCGTAGCGCTGGAAGAGTCTAGTTACCATTGTCTTGTGCGAAATAAATATTTGAATGTTGGAGTATTATATCTTGTTTTTCATTTCAATGCCTCAAGACTTACGGAACCATACCTATCGATTGCGTTAAAAATATTCTTTATTATCAAGTGCAAAAATTTTGTCTTTCATAAATCGTAATCATATTAAACTTATAAAAATGAATTGTTCGTTTGTCTAGCCAAAACTCGAGAATGGCTGGACGATTTAGCTAATTTTTATCTTGATATATTTGTAGAAGTTCTGGGAAGGTTTAAAAAGTAGTAAATTAGGCTACTTTGGAGTTTGGAAATTCACGCGGGTGAAACCGCGGGGCACAACTAGTATCTACACTATTAAGTCGTTTTAACTTCTGATTAGATTGCGAACTGTATCATTGTTATGCAACTTACAAAAGATTTAAATATGTGGTAAAAAAACCTTATCTTTCAATTATAATAGGTATTATTGCTTGGACATTATCAGAACAGCTTAGCAGATCGTATAATGACTAACTGACAACTGATATAGGTACTTTTTTAACATACAAGCTGTTCCTCCGCGGTTTCGCCACTTTTACCCGTGGTAATTACGGAGTTCCCGCGGAAATTCCGATTAGAAGTACCCTATGACACTTAGAAACACTAGCATAAAAGAATTTTCAAAATCAGTTCAGTAAATCCAAAGATTACTATTTATCCCTACAAACTTAACCTCATTATAATACTGTCGTAGTAACTCTAGGTACACCTTAGTCAGAATATGTGGCTTGGCCATTTCGCTCCATTCACATGAGCAAGCCTAAGGTAAAAAAATTATCCACTGTTTTGTTATACAAAGCACAGATAATATAATACTATACTAGTACAAATGTTCTTGCCGTAACGAAACGGCCAAGTCACATTCTGACCAAGGTGTAGAGTTTAAGAAGTTAGACCTTGTAGAGTTAGGGTGTGTAGAGTTATAAGTTTGGCTCTACATGAGATCTGCGGAGCTAGGATGCGCAACATGATAATTGTTTATCGAACGAAAGATAAAATTGTCGACACGACAAATATTTGTGGGCGTCCAAGCAAAAAAGTGCAGTAGTGGGGTATTGAGTTAAGACTAGATTCGGTTAAACATTTTTTACCACTGGTAGACAAAACGATATATTATGTCGACGAGAATCGATAAAATGGCTCGATAAAATTTTATCATGTTGCGCATCCTAGCTCCACTGATAACTTTTTGACAGTGCCCGTCATGGACTCGTCTTGGCATAATTTTACATGAATATGTTTTTGGTGGGATTTCTTTCTTTTTGTAACTCAAAATTGCGGTGTTCTCATACAAACTTCCATCCCCTAGTTTAAGGGGTTGGGGGATTTGAATGAAATAAAGCCTATATAATTTTGCTCCTGGCTAAGCTTGATCTACCTTTGAAAACCGGATGATAATCCGTTCAGTAGATTCGGAGACTATCGTGAACAGATAGACAGACAGAAAAGAATGTTAAAAAACTTTTTTGTGGTTGGTTACTTTTCTTTAATCGCCCCTTCTCTGGTACAGAATCGTGAATTCTACTTTTTCATTATAGTCACTAGTTAGTAAAAATAGATGTTAAACAACTAAAATTAGGTATGCCACGATCATAAACTAAGCAGAGAAAGCTTGAACTATGGGTACCTACTACCTACCTATCAGACAACTGACAAAATACTTATGTCTATTTTGTACACGATTTTTTGCAAATACTGAGGCAAATAAATACTTGTATACATAAGTTGTATAGTATGTATTCATAAGTGACTTGGAAAGAGTACCTAACTCAAAAGTTCATCGACTGTCTCTTGGGAAATTTGACTGTAATTCAAAATATTCCATACAATGTTAAATGATGTTATTTGCGAATTTCAATATATAGGTATTATGTAATTTGAGTTTGGGCAGTTTTTTCTTTATATCAATTTTACCAGATATCATAAATCTAGAAGAACACATTGTTTCTTGGTGATTCGCCTGCTGTGCGTTGACCCTTGTGATTAACTAGATTACCTACCTATTACTTCTGTGGGATTAAGTAACTATTGTAGGTACTTAGATCTGTAAAATATTATCATCACTGATAATAAGAGTAATAATTTCAAAGATTATGCAAAAAAAAATAATAATATCAATTTATTCGTGGAGCGCGAACGCAACTCGCCACCGTTTTAGTTAAGTTACCCTAATAGTTAATAACGCTTGCGTAGTGCAAGATGATTCAAAAAACTGTTATTCTATGCTTTGCGGTGGTTTATGGGGTGACGCTAGTGCAGTCGCAAAGTGATCTATTCGAGCTGAACATCATCCATTTCAATGATTTTCATGCACAGTAAGTAGGATTATTATCACATGTTAACGGCCGCACTCTGTCGTTTTAATGACTCTAACTACTAATAACTGCCGCGCTCAGAGACATTCATTAATTAATGTTAATTGGCATTCAACTAAATTTAACGTAAATAGTTTAATGCCAATTAAGATTAATGAACTTCTCTTCGTGTGGCAGTTTTGCTTTTAAAATCTTTACTTAAAATTAAGTAGTTATACCTAACTACTCATTAAAGTGACAGTGCGGCAGCGGCCGTAAGAATATTATGTACTTATTACTTACTTACCACGGTATGGCGTTGTTAAAATTACTTTTAGCTTCGAGGAGGTGAGTCCTCGGGGCGGAGTGTGCAGCCCTGAAGAAGACTGTATAGGCGGATTCGCGCGGCTGTACACGGCTGTGGCGGAGGCGATGGAAGTGGAGCCCCACTCGCTTCTGTTGAACGGAGGCGACACCTTCCAGGGCACCATCTGGTACAATTTTCTCCGGTGGGATGTCAGCCAGCACTTCATGAACATTTTGCCCCACGATGCTCATGTTAGTGAGCTTAACTCTTACTTTATTATTAGAACACAGTTTAAATAGGTACAAAAATGCCCAATAAGTCAAGATTAGATTGTCCCGGTGAATTGAACCACATTTTCCCATCAGTCCCAGATTTATATCTAGGGCGTGCACCGGGCGGCAGTTTCAGGGGGCGTAAGTAATTTATCTCAAACGTTGGAGATAGGGGCGCCACTATCAAACTGCCTCGGTTCAAAAAATTGGGTATAATTTGAAATTCTCGTCTGAGTTGGAGGGTTGGAGAGTTGGAGGACTATTTGGAGTTAAATCACATTATACTTAGGTTTAAAGACTTTATTTCATAAAAACAATGTTCACGTAAAATGAGATAGGTATATATATATATCGTCCTCCATAATTTATTCGAAAAACGTCCCGGTTACCGGAAAGTTGTATTTAAATCGCATAATTGGTTGTCTGGAAGAGATCGCAACTATGCGATAAGACATAGTTATTTTTTGTGCAATAAAGGATTAAATAAAATAAATAAATCGTAGATTTTTAAAGTGAATTGGAGGCAAATCGTTTTTGACATGACGGTTTTTTATGTGCTCAAGAAGATATTATATGACATTTCGAGCTGATTTCTTCGGTTTCCTCCAAGAGCTCCGAGAAAGTTCTTGCAAGCTCTGCTATAAACAGACCTACCGTGATTTCAAAGTTCAAACCGTACGACGAAGCATTTTAATAGAAAATACATTGATCTAATTAATTTTACTTGAAACTGGCTAAATGCATTAAATTATGCGAAAGTCCATAAAAAAGAAGAAAGAAAAGAAGATACTGGTAATGGGCATGTTGACTAATTTTTATTTTTTAGTCCGTCTTGTAGATTATTAAAAAAAAATTGGACACGTTTTTTGTTGTTTTCAATTTTTCTTTTTTTGCGTAATCAAAAAATAACGGCGATATATTGAGTTGAAATTTCGCGTGACGTCACTATTCTGACAGTTTGTATGGCGGTTTTAGCGGTTAGTGTCGTCACGACCCCCTCACCCTAAACTTTAATGCGTTTTATCCAAAGAGTAAAATAAACTGGTTTTATCTCTGTATATTTTAATTTATTTAAAAAAGCAAAAAACACGTGTCTCTTGTTTTTTTATTTTCTAACTGACGGACACTGACGGACTAATTAGAATTTTGATTTTCAAAAGTAGTCCACATCCCAATTCACCCTATGGACATAGATAAGCAATAGTGTGTACCTACAGTGTAACCCATACTGGAGAAATTTTGAGTAAATCGTATTTTCAAATTACAGCGCCATTTTGTGTCAACATTTTTTTATATTCAACATTTTGTTGGTAAATTTTATTAATTTATAAAGTAGACACATAATCTTTTTCTTTATAAATAAAAATGAATGAATGTTTGTATGTCTGTCCTCTATGCTTTTCGAAACCATTGGTCCGATTGTGATGAAACTTTGGCGGGTAGTTCTGCCTGCGTCCACAAAGGTTCTTGATCCCAAAACTCACACGGATGAAACCGCGGGGCACAGCTAGTTATCTACAAGTTCTATAACTAACGCAGTAACAATATGTTAACATGTTATTGCTTATCGGCGTCCCTATAGCTATAGTCTGTAATTTACGTATGGTCAATCGATCGTCACTCACCACATAACAGTGGTTGAGATTTCTGAACGCATTCTTTGATGATAACCTCTTGTTGTCAAATGTCAATTGCTTCTGTCATTTCATTTCGAGTTCGATTTCGACTGTCGACAATCGACATCTTGAAAAATGGATATTTCTGAATTACGAAATGAATTTTCTCCTCGTTCGTTATGAACAGAAGTGAAGTGAACATGTGAAGTGATTTTAATATTTTTTCAAACTGTTCCTATCACAAACTTTTAAAACTTTATAAGTTGTTTTAAACAATAAAAAATGGAGTACGATTATACGGAGTGAGTATAGTATTGAAACAAAAAATATAATGTACCTATCAACCTCTTATTTCGTCTGAGCTATCAACATACTTTTCTGCATTAACTTTATTATTTCAGTGTTTTGCGCTCTTCTCACCCGTCGAGAACCCAAGTGGAAGCATTGTTGAGGATGTTGGAAAAAAACCCGGCTTTAGTAAAAGGCCACGCCAAGTCCCTTTATGGCAAACAAAAAATGCGTAAAGATTGGGCTCGTATCGCGCTTACATTGAACAGAATCAGTGGAGGATCTACTAAAAACACTCAAAAGTGGATGAAGGTAATTCACCCGCGTGAATTTCGGAATTCCCGCAGGAACTATTTTTTTGTAAAATAAAAGTAGGTAGCCTAAGTTACCTACTCCTTATAATATCGGCTGTCTGCCAGTGAAAGTCATATTAATTAAAATCGGTCCACAAATTTCAGAGATTAGCCGGAACAAACAGACAAACAAAAATTTCAAAAATATGCATTTCATAGTGTTTATTTATCACTAAAGCTTATCAGCTGTTAATTTGGAATTACAAACACACTTGAATTACTATTATTATTTTATAGACGTAGCCCAGTAACTTACCAAAATCAAATATGTAAAAAAAATTGTATAACAGTACTTTTGCTGTTATAATTTTGTTTGTATATTTCCCTATAGTAAGTGTGTCACTGTATCTTTGCTAAGCTAATATCACTAGATCCTGAAAAAAAAAATACTCAGTTTCTTACCATCCATAGATGCTGAATTTGACAAAACAGCATTCATATTTGGACGCAGATAAGCAATAACATGTTAACCCACAAAATAAAGTTATAGATTCAGAACGATTTATTGAGAGTTAGAGAACGTTTTTTAATTATGTGTTTACCTTATTACATTGTTTAAATATGTAACTAAATATTAAACATAAAAAAATTGACACAAAATGGCACTATAATTTTAAAACTTTAATTTAATCAAAATTTCTCCAGTGTGGGTTAACACACTATTGCTTATCTATGTCCATTTCATAGTAGCACATTACTAACTTACTACTCAGGTGCATTAATGTTAGTTAGGCTTTAAAAAAATCCCTTGAAACCAATATGGATTTAGGAAATAGATGTGCTGAGAATGAATACTTGTGTGGTTTGCATAATATTATCTACAGTCATCTGGTATAAACCATGTCTCTGACAAAAAAAATATCTGAGATCCTGACCTGATTTAAGGAATTATACTGATTTGTTAAAAAACAAATTGCAATTCAAAATCTCTTTTAAGAGCAGTGATCTTCACCATTGAGAGAACTAAGAAAGCACTGACTGGAATAATTAAATTTCAAAGAGGCTGAAATGTTTATAACAAAACGCAAGTGTATTTGAGGAATAGCTGAGTGGACTGTATAAATGATTTGCTGCAAAACCAACTTAGATTTCGAATGCTTTATTGCGAATTTTATGATACAAATTTATGACAAAAAAATTGCGTATGTAATGCGTTGAGTGCCGTTAAATTGCAAGTGAAGGTGACATGTGTGGCTCCCTGCCTCCCGCGCGTTTCTTATCTCCGTTTACTTCGCTGCATTAGCATTGCTCATGTTAAATAATTAGGCGCATGTAACTTTGATTCTGAACATGCCCCCCCGCGTTGAAAGGTGTGCCTTTCAACTAGATTACGGATTCTCCCTCGTTCATGATTGGTAGAGGACATAGCTTGTGAACTGCTCTTCGCACAACGCCCTTGTTCGTGCGAATATCTGCCACTCGGGTTACGTTGTCCTTGCCCATGTGTACCTCTTCAACTCTGCCAAGACACCACTTCATTGGAGGCAAGGCGTCTTCTTTTACGAGTACCATGGTGCCCTTTTCGAGGCATCCTTTCGAAGTGCGCCATTTGGTTTTTTGCTGCAATTCGGTGACATATTCTTTATGCCACCGTGTCCAAAAATGCTGCCGTAGTTGCTCAACTCGCTCCCAGCGTTGTAGCCTGAGTGGATTGATGTTCTCAACACTTGGACTAGGCAGTGCTGTCAAAGGTCGTCCAACCAGAAAATGACCTGGAGTGAGGGGAGAAAGGTCGTTGGGATCTGTGGATATGGGTGCAAGTGGTCGAGAATTTAATATTGACTCTATTTGAACTAAAACTGTGTATAATTCTTCAAATGTAAGATTTGAATTGCCTAATATTCTAACTAAATGATGCTTAACTGACTTTACTCCGGCCTCCCACAGACCGCCAAAGTGGGGTGCATACGCAGGGATGAATTTAAAATCAATGCCATCGTTAGCCATGGTTTCTACTAAAATTGCGGAATTTCGCTTTATAAATTGAGTTATTTCGTTCATGGCACCTACAAATTGCGTACCATTATCGGAAAACATGCAGGAGGGTTTCGAACGCCGTGCGATAAATCTACGTAAAGCTGCTATATATGCGTCTTTCGTCAAATCTGAGACTAATTCGAGGTGGACTGCTTTGGTGGTGAAGCACACAAAGATCGCAATGTAAACCTTGACTAATCTACATCCACGACCCCGTCTGTCAGCAGATAAAAGTGGCCCAGCATAGTCCACACCAGTGGTTTGAAAAGGGTACCCAGGATCGAGACGCTGCTGAGGAAGTTGACCCATGATGGGGCTGATCGTTTGAGCTCGCATCCTAGAACACCTAACGCATCGATGTACAATAGATCTGGCCATGTTCCGTCCGCCTAGCGGCCAAAACCGTTGCCTAATAGACGATAATAGTAATTGTGGTGCGGCATGGAATAATCTTAAATGTTCGTCGAGGAAAATAAGATTTGCGATTGGGTGCTTGCATGAAATTAAAATGGGGTGCTTCATATCGAATCCGAAGTTTGAATTTTGCAATCTACCACCTACCCTAATTAAACCTGAATCGATAAATGGAGACAACCGCGTCAACCTATTCTTTTCGGGCAATTTTTTACCATTTAAAAGCAATTGATATTCTTCAAATGATTGCATTTGTGCGATTCTTAGTAATGCTTTGAATGCCTTATCCATTTCATTTGCAGAGAGTGAGCCTAGTAATCTGGCTTTAGAATTACTTGGTTTGCTATTGTGGATGAACCGTAAAACATATGTGAACGTTCGTTTCAATTTTGACAGTTTGGAGAAACGACTGAATTCTATGGGTGTCTCTATAGATGTTAGGTGTGCAATCAGTTCCGGCAGTGGTTCACAATCTCGATTTGAATTGAGTTTTGGCCAATCTTTTTCATCTTTTTGCAGGAATGGCGGTCCCGTCCACCACAACTTCAACTCATTGATTTCAGACATGTTAACGCCTCGAGTTAATAAATCTGCTGGATTTTGATTAGTGGGTACATGTCGCCACTCATGATTCTGTGTGAGTTCTTGTGTCTCCGATACCCGATTTTTCACAAAGGGTTTCAGCTTGTTTGGATTAGTGTGCAGCCAACCCATGACTATGGTCGAGTCTGTCCAAAAAACGCATCGATGGATAGGCAGTCTGAAAGCGTCTATGACCTTTTTTGCCAATTTTGCTGCAGTTAGAGCACCACAGAGCTCCAAACGTGGGATGGTGACTGATTTTATGGGCGCTACCTTGCTTTTTGCGCATAACAAATGTGTCTGCGTTTCTTCGCTACTTGTCCATGACTTGACGTACACACAAGCACCGTATGCATCCTGTGAGGAGTCGCAGAACACGTGAAGTTCGATGCTAGTTGGCTCATTGCAAGTAACGCACCTAGGAATATGCAATGAATCTAAATATGACAAATCACACATAAATCGAGTCCAAGCCTGTACAATTTTGCCTGGTAAATTGTCATCCCATGACACTTTGAGTAGCCAAAGCTTCTGTAGAAGAATCTTAGCCTGAATCACGAAGACACTAAGAAGACCAAGTGGATCAAATATCTGACCGATCGCGGATAGAATGGACCGTTTGGTTGGATTGTTTTGAACGCTTGGTCTCTGAGAGAAATATAAATGATCTGTTGGCGATGTCCAACCAAGACCCAGTGTGTTTGCCGAGGTTTGCTGTCCTAGATTGAGACTAGTACCTGAATCTAGTTCCGATGCAGAGAAGTCCTTGATATTTGATCTGATTTTGCGTAAATTGAAACATCCCGATGAAAGTTCGTTGCATACACTGTCTCGAACGGCTCGCAATGCAGCTTGTGACTGCTGACCTGTCACTAAATCGTCAACATAAAAATCCTCGCTGATGATCTGTGCAATTTGAGGATCCTTACATTCTAGCGCGAGCTGCTGTAAACAACGAATGGCTAGAAAGGGTGCAGATGCAGTGCCATATGTCACGGTGTTGAGTTCGAATACTGCTAGCTCGTCAGAAGGATCTTCCCTCCACAGGATTCGTTGAAGATGTCTATGAGTTTTATGAACTTGCACCTGTCTATACATCTTCTCAATATCACCGCTCATAACGTATGTGTAATGTCGAAAACGAATTAAGATCGAGAAGAGATCGCTCTGTATAGTTGGACCTACCATTTGTAGATCGTTACATGATACTCCTGTCGTTGTGGGTGCGCTGGCATTGAAAACTACCCTTAGTTTTGTAGTTGTGCTGCTTTCACGCAACACTCCGTGATGTGGCAAGAAATATGAAATATCAGACGTGTATGGGTGTGCAATAACTGACATGTGTCCTAAATCCCGATATTCTTTCATGAATTCTGTATACATTTGTTTTAATTTGGGTTCTCGCTGTAATCTCCTCTCCAAGGACAAAAAACACTGACGAGCCCTATCGTGAGAATTGCCTAAATGTGTTTCAGGTGATTTCAGTGGTATTGCAACTGAAAACCTACCGTCAGCCATGCGTTTGTAATTCTGTACAAAGTTCTCCTCGCATAATCGCTCCTCCTTTGAATGAATAGGTTTATTGATATTTGGTGTTTCTTCGAGGGACCAAAACTTCGACAATTGATCCTGAACATCTGCATTCTCGTTGTGGCTAACATTACATGCAACGATGTTACTATTTGTCTTGCTGTGTGTGTGTTTGAGACCACTAGTGGGTCCTGAAATAATGTATCCTAATTTGGTGAGTTGCAGGATGGGACAGTTGGCTCCTAGGCGGATTTGACCCTGATCTAGTAACTCCCAAAAAATGTCTGCGCCTAACAATATATCTATGTTTGACGGATTGTAATATTGTGGATCTGCTAGCTGCACCTGTGTGTTAATCTGTAAAGGATTGATTGGTACGCTCTCTTTACAAAAACTTGCAATACTGTTTAAAACCAAAAATGAGATTTCTGCTTTAAATTCATTGATTCTTGATTCTATAAATGTTTGACAACGCTTTGTGACTTGTGATACTGAATTATTAATACCGATTACCGATGTGAATACTTCCGTGTGTTTTAATTCCAATTTGTGTAATAATGCTTCCGTCATGAACGATGCCTGGCTCCCTGAGTCGAGCACAGCTCTAGCTTCATGACGCCTATTGAATTTGTCTCGTATGTATATGACCGCTGTAGAAAGTAGGACTCGCTCTGCCATTTGGGCTGAGAGCGCTGTGCTGCTACCATCAATTGTTGCTATATCGTGTGAGTTTATCCGTGTTTCTTCGTGTAATAATGTGTTATGATTACCTGAGCATTTTGTGCACTTGCCTGATCTACAGACACGAGCTCTGTGACCAAATCGCAGACAATTCAAACACAGCTTCAATTTTTGAACAGTGTCTTTTCTTTGATTTATAGGTTGTCCTAAAAATGTGTCGCAATTATAAATCCGGTGTTCTTTAGAGCATAAGGGACAAGAATTATACTGTCCATGTCCAGAATTTACAGCCGCAGTAGTTAGCCCCTTAACGTTCTCCGTGTGATAAACCCTATGCCTTTCAGTCTTGTTGTTCATATTAATCGATTCAAGTAAATCAGCCCTACCCTTTAAAAAAGACATGAAATCCTCGAGTGCAATTTTATTGAGACTACATTTCTTCTCCTCCCACTCTCTCGAAGTCTTCGGATCAAGCTTAGAATTAATAAGGTATATGATAAGTGTGTCCCATGACTTTGTGGGTTCGCCAAGAATTTCTAGGGACCTGAGATTTTTTGAAAATGTATCGATGATGCTTCTAATTAATTGAGCGGATTCTCTTTTTATTGGATCCATGAGAAAAAGAGACTGAACATGATTTTGAATCAATAGCTTTTCGTTGTTGTACCTATCGCAAAGCAGCTCCCACGCAACTGTATAATTGTTAGATGAGAACTCCAACGATCTTATCACCTGAGCTGCGCTGCCGTCTAAAGAGGCCCTTAAATAGTGAAATTTTTGAATTTCAGATATGGTTCGATTTTCGTGAATTAATGACACAAAGGTGTCGCGAAACTCGAGCCAGTCTGTATACCGACCGCTAAACTTAGGGACCTGGATGGTAGGTAATTTGACTCCACGCCCACTGCTTACCCTTCTGTGCTTCACCACCGTACCAGTTTCCGCCCTACCTGACGCCTGTGAATGGGAAGAAGAGGCGTCATCATCATCATTTACGATGGTCCTATTGCAGTCAAAAACCTCCTGCGCCTGAGCTACGATGGCATAATATTGATTTTCAAATTCACGCCTTTCCTTGTATTGTTCTGGCATATCATCGTCGTCATCAACGGCAGTCTCGATACAGCTTTGAATTTCATCAAACTGTGAAAACAACAATTCCGCTTTTGTTATACGAAGTTTTAATTCGGTAGTCTGAACGGAGCTTAAAACAGTTTTTAAACTGTTGACGTAATTAACAAACATGGTGAGGCGACCCTTAATTGATCCCCGTTTTTTGATTAATTCCTTTAAATCGGCCATTTGAAAACAGTAAACAATATGTGAGGTCGGTGCAAATATCAGTTACGCAGTTAGTGTGCAATCGTCTTAAGTTAACCCACTAATTGATAGAATAACTGTATGAATGAAATACCTACTTCAATTTAGACAAAATTATAATATTTAAGTTCAATAAAAATAAACGGTAACGTTTGTAGAAACGTAACGTAAGTAAATCGTAAGTATAAAACTGTAAGTGCGTTTTTAATCCCGTAACCCCAAAACAATTTATCTGTAATTATTATTTATAGCCAATATTTTGTGATGGCTGTATGACCTATGTTTTCTTTCACAATCGATTTATTGACGCTAATTCGTTATGTTAATTAGAGTGATAATTTAAGTAAAGATTCTAACAATTTAAGTATTACGTCTACGTTAATTTTAATAGGAATATAAAATGAAATAAGCTAATAATTAATAAATCTGACGTGCGGGTGGCTAATAAATGGTGACGAGAAATCAACGGAATCTCGATTCCACGCGCTGCACACGATCGATCTGTGTGATAAGTACCTACCTACTTAAACGAAACAAAGACTTTAAAAACTACAATTTAAATAAAATTTCGTGGAATGAACTAACTTATAGGAAAATAATTTTTGCAATTAGTTTAAAATAATTTTACAACAACAACACTTAATTTTTATTTTATATATTTTATTAATCACTTGCATGGAAATAATGAAGGACAAGAAAAGGGCATAACCGGAACGAACTCACTCTGAACAACAGGCTTCGTCTGTGCTGTGGCCAACTCCTTTATAATAATTTGATGATGATTTTTATTATAATCCTTTTGCTAATGTATGTCCTGTGCGTTTAAATTCGTTTCCAAAATCCACTGTTTTTGACTTCGGCTCGAAGGTCCAATGTATTTGAGGAATAGCTGAGTGGACTGTATAAATGATTTGCTGCAAAACCAACTTAGATTTCGAATGCTTTATTGCGAATTTTATGATACAAATTTATGACAAAAAAATTGCGTATGTAATGCGTTGAGTGCCGTTAAATTGCAAGTGAAGGTGACATGTGTGGCTCCCTGCCTCCCGCGCGTTTCTTATCTCCGTTTACTTCGCTGCATTAGCATTGCTCATGTTAAATAATTAGGCGCATGTAACTTTGATTCTGAACAGCAAGTGTTAATAAAGTGGACAATTTAGTAGGTATTATCACTTTTTTAACATAATTCTTTTTTTTCGTTGCAGTATTGGGCAGATAAAAAATGCTTTGTTAAAAAGAAGTTATTGAAGCTGTCACAATCAGATAGAATCGGAAGTGCTGCGGATGAATATGAAGACAACTACCAACTCTCTCCTATTGAAGCAAGAATTGTGAAGCTAATAAGCGGAGAACAGTTAGGTAGAGGCAAGCATGTGGAAATAAAAGTCTTCTGTGTGAGTTTCTTAATTACTGCCCCCCTAGCCAAGTTGACAATCTACAATCGTTAACACATAAAGGTAAAGAACGGAGTTGTTATTTCACGTGGTCACGCTAAACTGGACTTATAATAGGACCATTTTACGTGACTACGTGACATGACGTGACATCGTTTCAAAACTTTCTATTCGTTAACGATTGTAGATTGTCAACTTGGCTAGGGGGCTGCAGTGATGTTTGCTTCCTAATCCGCCTCTGTAGTTTTATATATGTAGGCATAGGTACCAAGACTAGGTTTTTATAGGTACCTAGATTTAGAGCATACTATTCGTATATTTTGACCTAGGACCTATATACCAAGTTTCTCAAATTTGGGTCTCTGCCGGGTAACTTCTGACTCCGAGTGTTGTGTGCAATCCTGCTCACGTAAAACACTGCTCCTGCATCATTAAAAATTTCTCCATATCCACCAAATATCGATTTGAGACTAGTATCGAATATCTTTACTGATGCGGGAGCGGTGCAAATTGGGCCTCTGATCCCAAACAAAGCACAGCTGTACTGTGGATATCAGACAATGATATATTTTTTTCTATAAATACATACTTATTAAATACTAAACGCCCAGTCTCAATATAATTTTCTAATATAAAACTTCAGGGTATTTTTCAATGGCTTCAGAGATCAAATCAGTTACCTTCGACTGGCAAGAGTTTAGTAGTAGTAGCTGTAATAATAAAAAAAAAATCATATACACAGGCTGATCTTTCTTCTTAATTCTAGAAAAATGAAACATTAACTTTATCTCATATCAATTAACAGAAAGAGTCCAATCTTGATGATACAGAGCCTACATTCAGGTTGGATACCACTAAACCAGTTACGCTTCAAGTAAGTTTATCTTGTCGGTATGGTGTTTTAAATTTATTTTAAAGGCTAAATAACTTTTTAAACTTGTTTTTGTGTTGTTTTTAGTCTACACAATCAACAGACAATATTGGAGAGTTGGAATTAGCAGAAAATATAGAATCACAAAATATGGTAAGTGTTCATAAATAGTAGTCATAACTCAACATAGTACAGATTCCACTTTAAAATTGTTATGCTTTTTGACTTAGAAACTTTGACGACTTCTTTGATGATTTTTTGATCGTGGCAACATTCACATTCAAACTTTTATTACGCAACGGCATGCGTTCTTAACTTGATTTAAAGTAATCTCACGGCTGCACTCAGAGTTTTTTCAATGATTACTTAATTTTAATTAAAGATTAAAAAAAAAACCGGCCGCACTCAGAATATATGTTCAATAAATTAATGTTAATTGGCATTTACTTATAATTAAGTAATTATTAAAACGACTGAGTGCGGCCTTTAGACGGCGTTCAACTTATCATCTAGTTAACTTTTATGCAAGTCGCAAAAAAGAAATAATGAACGGGATACTAAGCAGGCTGATCTTTTGGGGTAGGTATACGATGCTCAAAAACTATAAAATAATTATCAATCAGCAAAATTAAAACAATACGTATGTTGGGACCTACGTGAGTAGAATGAAGAAAATTATTCAAGTGATCATAAGTACGGTATGAAAGTGAACTTTGATCAAAGTTGTAACATATTATCTATGTCAGTCAAAATAATCTATGATTATATTGTAATCTGTGTCCGGGCGATGACAGCCATCGGAGAAAATGTGATTTTGATGAATAAACCAAGCAAGTAATGGTTACCACAAATTAATTAGACTTATGATGGTTACCCTGTTTCATTTAATAATATCCATTATAATACATGGCGCAGTCTTAAATAATAATCATGGCAACAGGATATAATTTACCTGGAAAGTTATCATTAAATGGAAATTTAAGTGAAAATTTTAAAAAATTTAATCAGTCCTTCACTATATATTTGGAAGCTGCGGGACTGGCAGAAGCGACTGAGGGAAGAAAAATAGCTATATTTCTAAATCTAATCGGTGAAGATGCATTAAACGTCTATAATACATTAAAAACAGAGGATTTAAAAACATTAAAAGCAGTGCAAGAAATTTTAGAAAAGTTCTGTAACCCAAAGAAAAATGTGCTCCACTCCAGATATATATTTTACAATCGGAGTCAAAAACCTGGAGAATGCTTTGATAATTTCTTGACTGATATAAAGCGAATGTGTAATGATTGTGAATTTCTTAAAGGCAAGGACGAGGCACTCCGAGACAGGTTAGTGTTTGGATCAAGCGATCTTGATTGTCAGAAAAAGATGATCAAAAAAGGAGATCCAACACTGGAAGAAGTCATTGAGGCATTCAGAGTAGCTGAGTTAACCAACTCACATTTAAAAGAGATTCAGACAAATGAGGTGGATGCATTAACCGTAAACAAAGATCAAATGAATAAGAAGAGCTGTTCACACTGTGGTACTACTCATCCGTACGGTCAGTGCCCTGCATGGTCCAAGACCTGTGTAAAATGTAAAAAGAAGAATCATTTTGCCCGTATGTGCCGTACTAATAAAAGCACTAATGAAGTAACAATTGCGCAGGATTCAGATTATTATATAGAAACTGTGACCTGTAAGTTATCAGTGGACTCATTAGCATGGTACCAAGAAGTGACTCTACCTGGGCAAAATAAAGTAAGTTTCAAATTAGATCCAGGAGCTGATGTCAATATCTTGCCAGTGCATTTATATGAAAAAATTAACTCAACACATCCAATAGTATTAACAGATACATGTGCCAAACTTGAGAGTTGGAATGGTTTTAAGACAGCAATCAAAGGATTAGCTACTATGAACATTCAAGTAAATAACAAATTATACACTGAGACATTTTGTGTAGCAGGTAATGAAAATTCTATGCCGATATTGTCTCGTGACGCATGTGTGCGTTTGAATCTAGTGAAACGTATAGCATCAGTTGTCAGAAATAATAAACTTAACAAAGAAGACTTAATAAAAGAAAATAGTGATCTATTCACTGGTATTGGTAAGTTTAGCAAGCAATATGACATTAAATTGAAAAAGGATACTATTCCCACTTCAAAACCCCCGTACAGAGTACCCCTTAAGCTAAGGCCAAAACTGGAAGAAGAATTGATTAGACTGGAGGGTTTAGGCATTATAAGCAAAGTTAATGAGCCTTCTGAGTGGGTTAACAGATTAGTAATAATTGAAAAACCTGACAAAAGTATTAGACTATGCCTTGACCCAAAAGATCTAAACAATTCAATTGTTAAAGATTATTGTTACATACCTACTGTAGAAGATTTGTCTACTAAGTTAAAGAAATCGAAGTACTTTTCTGTATTAGACCTTAAAGATTCATTTTGGCATATTGTCTTGTCAGAAAAGAGCTCTAAATATTGTACTTTCGCAACTATGTTTGGTACCTATAAATTTAATCGATTACCCTTTGGTATATCTATTGCCTCAGAAGTATTTCAAAAAATGTTATCTGAAATATTTGGTTCCATTGATGGAGTTGTAAATTACATTGATGACGTACTTTGTTATGCTGAAACGGAAGAGCAGATGAATACAATTTTATCCCAGGTATTTGAAAAGGCTAGAGAACATAACATTAGATTTAATAAAAATAAGTTTCAATACATGTTAAATCAAGTAAAATACCTGGGACAGATTTTTGAAAATGGTACTGTGCATCCAGATAAAGATTCAATAAAAGCAATAACAGAGTATGATATTCCAAAAAATAAGAATGATTTACAAAGACTACTTGGTCTTATAAACTATTTGCGTTCCTACATTCCCAATCTAGCGACCATAACTAGTCCTTTGAGAGATTTATTAAAGAAAGACACTCTATTTGATTGGCAAAAAATACATACAGACTCTTTTGAAAAAATCAAAACAATTTTATCTACTTACCCTGTTCTACATACTTTTGACCCCAATAAAGACATAACTATACAGACTGATTCAAGTAAAACTGGAATAGGATGTGTGCTTTTACAAGAGAACAAGCCGATCTATTATGCTTCAAAATCTTTAACAGAGACTGAAATAAATTATGGCCAGATAGAAAAGGAATTTTTAGCGGTGCTGTTTTCTTGCAAAAAATTTCACACATTCATATATGGAAAAGAAATTGTCATACAGACGGATCACTTACCTCTAATTTCAATTATGAAGAAATCTTTATGTGACATTCCATCAACTAGACTACAAAGAATAAAGTTAAAACTAAGCATATACAATATTACTCTAAAACATGTACCGGGCACTCAAATGCATATTGCTGATGCATTAAGCAGAGCTTGTTCCACTGCTAATGTGCATCAAGATTGCGACAGTGATCTCAATGAAATAGTGCACACAGTAAATGTATCTGATGACATACTGAGACAAATTAAGCAAGAATTATGTAAAGATCCTATAGCAACAAACTTAATTAAATTTCATAAAAATGGATGGCCAAATTCACACTCGAAGATCCCAGCAGAGTTAAAATATTTATATAATTTAAAGACATTGATTTCTCTTGAAGATGATTTAATTTTTATTAACAATAGACTGTATATTCCTGACTCATTACAAGATTTGA
Organism: Zygaena filipendulae; assembly: GCA_907165275.2. NCBI lineage: Eukaryota > Metazoa > Arthropoda > Insecta > Lepidoptera > Zygaenidae > Zygaena > Zygaena filipendulae. The sequence continues at coordinate 4,315,793 of OU015668.1, forward strand.
TGCTAAAAAAACTTCATGAATGTCATTTCGGAATTACCAAATCAAAAGCAAGAGCTAAAACGTTATTCTACTGGAATAACATGAATTCTGACATTGAAAGATATATTACAAATTGTAAAGTTTGTAAAAAATATTCAAATAATAATATTAAAGAGCCGATGATCATTAGAGTGCAACCAGAACTCCCATTTCAATATGTGTCAATAGACATACTGCAATATGGCAATAATGATTATCTAACTCTAGTAGACCATTATTCAAAATGGATCGAGTTGCATAAATTAACAAGTAAAACAGCTGATGCTACAATTACCATCCTCAAGACCATATTTTCTACACATGGTATTCCAGAAATAATATATTCAGATAATATGCCATTTAACTCATTGGCGTTTTTAGAATTTAGTAAAGAATGGCAATTTAAGCCTATTTATTCAAGTCCTCATTACCATCAAAGTAATGGTGCTGCTGAAAGAGCAGTGGGAATTTGCAAAAATTTCTTAAAAAAGTCAAATGAAACAAAAACAGAAATAGAAAATTTTTTATTAGAATATAGAAATACCCCAGTTGTTGGTCTCAACTTATCTCCAGCTCAATTGTTGTTCAATAGATTATGTCGCACAAAACTTCCAGTAAAAAATACATTGTTGAAACCAAAATTAAATCCTGAAATTAAAAATATATTAACAGAGAATGCATTAAAGAACAAACTATATTATGACCAATACACAAGACCCAGGACTGACATATTTAAGGAAGGACAGAAGGTAGTATTCAAAGAAAATGAGCATAGCAATATATGGAAACCAGCCACCATAATCAAAATAAATGAAAATCCCCGATCAATAACTGTCAAAGATAACATGGGAAATCTTAAAACCCGAAATACATGGTTTATCAAAACAGATCAGGGCCAGGATCCAGTAAATGGCAGTATGAATACACAATCATTGTGGTCTCAAGTGGCCACACCTGAACAATTATCAGTCCAACCAACATCTGTCATGAATCCTAACACTCCCACTCCTCCAGTTCAGTTGAGAAGGTCTAACAGAGATGTTAGACCTCCTTCACATCTAATGGATTATGTAACAGACTTAAATAATTGATTATAATATATTTGATTATTGACATAATTATTATTAAAAATATTTATAGTGTGTTAGTTTAAACATTTTGTATTAGGTACCTATTTGTATTTTGTATTACCTACTTAGAAGAATTTAAAGAGGGAGATGTAACATATTATCTATGTCAGTCAAAATAATCTATGATTATATTGTAATCTGTGTCCGGGCGATGACAGCCATCGGAGAAAATGTGATTTTGATGAATAAACCAAGCAAGTAATGGTTACCACAAATTAATTAGACTTATGATGGTTACCCTGTTTCATTTAATAATATCCATTATAATACAAAAGTAACTTTGTCAAGGCGTTTTTTCTCTTTGTCTCAAAGCGGCATAAGATTTTTTTTTTATAAGTATTTTAATATAGGCACCTACTTAGTAAAAAAATACTAAGATTCTAATAGTGTGGTTTATTTACAGGATACATCAGCAGTAGACACTTTGTTTTTGGTAAGCTGAGCGAAAAAGAAAAATCAGTATGTTTTAATAAAATTTTGATAACTTCATCGTTTTTTTTTCAGGAAGCAGTAAAACAAGAGCCCTCGAGGGTTGGGACTCGTAGCCCTGTTGCAGACAGGGTTTCTCCTCCACCATCTCCGCTTTCGGAATCAGACAGTCCCTCTCCTTCCCCAGAGCCACCTCCACGACGACGTGAACATGGCCGTAGAAAACCATATACAGTACCAAAATGTATGTGTCACGGCATCCTTGTGCGCACTTGAGCGACCCGTATATAAAACGTATAAATGTAAATCGAGAAAAGGATGGCCGTGCCCATTTATTTTGTTTGCTCGACTTGGCGTTGGCACTATTGTGCCCAATTCTAATAAATCATATTATTATCGTTCCGGTGTCGTCACCAGATGGCGTCAAATTCATTTTGATCTTTAATATCATAATTTTGTAAAGATAGTTGTTACTGGATCACGAATAAACGACTAAACAGCTTTGAATATTTTCTCAGTTAACACATAGCGTAAAGTCGCAGGACATCTATTATAGTACGGACCGCCAAGAGGGGATTTGTGGATTAGCTAAAGCGCGTCAGATGAACATAAGGGGGGTACCTTGCACCATGTTGAGTACCTCCACCAAATATAGGCCCTCTACACTGGTGGGTGCGTCTAGAATAACCGATCAGATTAGTAAAAAAAAATCGATAACTCGAAATACTCGAGCGCGTCAGATTAAGATATGGTGGGTTAATTACATAGTGAGAAGTATGTATATGAATAATCTGACCATTTGAACGTGACGTAAGGGAGTTAGAGGATCACAAACTTGCAAAAAAAAAACGCAACTTCGACATTCTCGAGCGCAGTTGATTTATTTTTTATTTTAAAGTAAATAACTCAAGGATAGCGGGAAAAATATAATCTGCCGATTTTCATAAGCCGAAGAAACAAAAATCGTCTTCGAATCGAACGAGCAGCTGCAGTGAAACATGTACCTATTCATATCTCTGTCTTTCTTTCCCTTTTACTTTTTCTCTATCTCTCACTCTCTCGCACCGTCCTCACACTACTTTCCGTCGCTATAACGTCATCACAGTATATCACGGCGCTAAACGTGTCAAATTATAACTTTTTTTGGTCGGTTAAAATACATATTAAAATAAGTTAAGGTAAGTATTACATCAAACTATAGGTTCACCTATAACCTTACACTTTAATGTATATATTATATAATAAAGCTCATCACAAAACAATGCGTTCATGTTATTATATGTAAAACGCTCTGGCTTGTTTGTGCTTTAAAGTTAGTTTTGTGAATAATATTTTGTGAGCTTTTACATATTTCATAGAAATATAAAGTGTGTTTTTTGTGAACAAGAAATAGCTCATAAAGTTATTAAACTTACGTCAGAAAGAAAAAAAAATCTTAAAAATAAATCATAATTTTTGTTTCTAGCAGTCAGATTAATAATATCCCTCAAAATTATTGTCAGATTTTAAGCCAACATAACTTGGAGTGCAAGCTGAACCTTCTGTAAAATAATCTGACAAGCTCGAGTATTTCAAAATTGAGATTTTTTTTTGCATTTTCAAAAATTCGCTACTACCTTGCGTCACCTCCAAATTGGCAGATTTTCGAAGGGGAGCATTTTTAGGGCTCACTTAACATCCCCTTTGAATATCTGACGCGCTGGAGTAAATGTTTTTTTATTTTCATTTTCTCCACTTCCGGATGGCCACCCCCACCACGCAAATCGGCAGATGAATATATTTTCGATATCAGAGACACCTTGGAGTATCTAAACTACAATATCTGACGCGCTCGAGTATTTCCATTTTAATATTTTTTTTTACGTCTTTGAAGGCCTGTAGAAGCTAAACCCACCGGTGAATGAAAAAATATCATATGACCTTATTTTGTTTATATCTCCTAATCTTCAAAACCCAATAGGTCCCAACGACGCTCGAGTCACTCCCGAATTAGCATCGGTATCTCCCGTACTATTAGCAAAATATGCATGTGCGAGGCGGGATTCAGCCAAGTGCGCGTTTATCCTAACGTGTATTCTTAGATATATTCTCTCTTCTTATCTTTAGATGCTGACAAATTAATGTTTTTTTTTAAGCTACGAGACGTCAAAGGCGAAGGAGTGCGTCGTCATCGTCCGAAATAACACACCAAAATACACCGTTGACAAGTCTAACTGAAAAATTACTACGTATAGAAGAACAAAAGCTAAAACTTGATCAGAAACTCATCAAGACGTTAGAAAAAGTTTTGGAGAGCAACGCCGAAAGAGAACGTTTACTCGCGCAGGGAGCTATTGCTTTAGGCGAGGGATTGAAAGCTATGGCTGAAGTATTAAAATCGAGAGACGGGTATAATGGCCTTGGTTAGTATATGCGTAACGCACCAAAGTTACGTAGGTCATTCAGAAGTCTCTAGAGAAATGTCAAATATTCCACTTCCATAACGCCGCGCCGAGAGTTTTTCGAATTTTTACAGAATAACCAGCCATCTATCTCGTGGTGAACGAACGTGTTAATGGTGAAATGAAAATGGAATAGTTATGGTATCTCATAAATCATAACAATGTGCTAGCTTTGCCCCGCGGTTTCACCTTCGTGAGTTTCGGAATTCCCGATCCAGTAACATGTGTTAAAAGTAGCCTTAGGTACCTACTTCTTATAACGTCAGCTGATAGTAGTACCGTCAAAATTTATTCAAACGTTTCGCAGATTAGCCAAAACAAACGGACAAACAGCCAGAGAAAAATTGTAGTTTTTGGCTATGAGTTGACACTTTAATTTCATATATATTATGGATTGATGTTAATAGTTTATTTACTGGTTTTTTTTCTTGGACTTGCGGTTGCTTCACTTTGTAAATAACACACCCCAATAAAGTGTTTTCCTCGCGCGCCCCAAAAACGTTGCACTTTAAACAAATACACAGACAGACAAAATACTAATTTGAGAGTTTTTTGATCACCTAGACTTCCTAGATCGTTTATTATTGTGTTGGGTAAGGAATGGTGTTGCGCGTATTGAATCAGCTGGTCAGTCTAAGAACGCCATGTCAAAATTATGTTGTTAAAAATCCAATTATTTGCCTTTGTAACGAATGACTTGTGTTACTTTAGAATAAATAAATGATTCGACTTATTTACAAAATTACTGTTTTATTCCTTCGCAATCCACCTGAAAATAAAACCAAGTTTATGGTCGTGTTTTACACCCGATTTTACGTCGGAATACGTCGTCGTCTTTGTCATACCCACAGTTTTATTTTTACTTCACTATCACTTCACTGATATTTATAAACCACATTATGCGATAGCTCAATAACAAAGGACAGGTATATCTTTTTTCCAAATTCGAGGTTCGATTCCCGGTAGCAAAAATGTTTTAAAAACAAATCGGGCATACAGTTTTATTTTTCATCAAATTCGGCACCGGAGAGTCCTTTGAGCATTTTTCGCTATTCCTCGTAGTTTCTAAGCCCACTTGAAAAAATCACATGTATAGAAGACTGTTCAAGCGGTTTCACCTGCGCTAATTTTGGAGTTTCCGTGGGAATTTTAAAAAAGTGGGTAGCCTATGTCACTCAAGACTTCAGCTTCTTCTGTGTGAAAGAATTATTGAAATCGGTCCAGTAGTTTTTGAGTTTATTCGATACAAACATGCAGATCTTCCCCCCTTATAATATCAGTGTAGATAAATCCCATCAAAAACAAACTTGTAAAAAAGTCCAAGTCTCGCAACTCAGTTCTTCTACAGTAAAAAGTTGTGAGATCAATGTAATACCAAGTCGGTTAATTTATTCAGTGCCTACTTAAGGGTCCTTGTCTAAAGTTATCATGTTATAAGCTAATCTAATAACATTTTATAGTGACCATATCAAATTTAAAAACCTTTTATGTTTTAAATAGATTGATTGGCTTGGCGATCACGTGAAAACACAATATATCTCACATGTAATACATAATTATGGTTCTAAATAATCTAATTTAATTATAATATGTATTAATTGTGAGATACATTGTGTTTTCACGTGATCGCCAAGCCAATCAATCTATTTAAAACATAAAAGGTTTTTAAATTTGATATGGTCACTATAAAATGTTATTAGATTAGCTTATAACATGATAACTTTAGACAAGGACCCTTAAGTAGGCACTGAATAAATTAACCGACTTGGTATTACATTGATCTCACAACTTTTTACTGTAGAAGAACTGAGTTGCGAGACTTGGACTTTTTTACAAGTTTGTTTTTGATGGGATCTCATTTCTTTTTGTAAATGGTCTTCCTCCTTTGAGCAATTTAGTCTACTTTAATAACTTGAAAGAATTTGGTACAACTTTATAATATATATAAACACATGCCCCATTCTTGCTTTTTCATTCCGTTGACCATTGTACCTTTGAACATAATTATGTCTAGGTAACTATGTATCTACACTTTATATCTAGGTAGGTAACTATAGCTACACTTATTATTATTATTTATTAATATCTGGGCAACGGCTTAAATAGCTGTTCCCCGCGGTTTAACCCACGTTAATTTCGGAGATCCCGCGGGTATTCTGAGATAAAAGTACTACCCTATGACCTTTCCTGTACCCTTGACAACGTGTAGTATGCAATAATTAATTCACCCGCGTTGATATCAGAGTTCGCGCGGGAATTCCAGAAATGAATCCTAGCTAGATCAATTTATGGCCCCCGAAATCCCCTGTATACAAAATTTCATGAAAATCGTTGCAGCATTCAGATTAGGGTAATTTTATCTCGGAATTCCCGAAGGATCTCCGAAATTAACGCTGGTGAAATCTCATGAAATTTTGCATGCACGTTGTCAGGGGTAAAGAAAACCTAGGGATATAGGGTACTAACTACTTTGCATCTCTGAATTCCCGCGGGATCTCCGAAATTAACGCGGGTGAAACCGCGGGGAACAGCTAGTCTCATATATTTATATGGGATTACAAAGTTATTTGTGCAGTTGGTACATATAACTGCATATATAACTTTGTAATTCCATACATTTATATGGGATTACAAAGTTATTTATGCAGTTAGTGTATCTAGAAAACTGGACCGAAATTGCTAAATATTTTAATTTTTCCTTGATTTATACAATAAACACTAATTGTATTCTAAATTTCAAACTTCTATGTCTGCTAGAAGTGCCTTAGAATTTTGATGATCGGTTAGTGAGTGAGTGAGTGAGTGAGTGAGTGAGTGAGTGACCTACAAAATTAAGAAACTTTGACTAGTTATAATTCTTAAACTACTGGTTCAAATCGAATGAAATTTAAATTATACCGTCTTTATACAATACCTGCTTGTTTACTAAAAATTCAGGCTTCTAGTTTTATTCACAACGAAGTTATAGGGGGTCGAAAATGGCCTGAATTGCTTCGAGAAAAGGATAGTACGGCCGTGCCGCTTTTGTTGCTCGACTTGGCGGGGGCACTGCCGTGCCCCCAGATACGAGTAGGAAAATTATGCCAGAAATATTTTAAGATATTTGGGACCAGAATCGAGCAATGAATAAGTCCCACAGGTTACACCTAATAAACACTATAAACCTACGCTTCAGGTACTAGGTAATCATGAGTTCGACCACGGTGTGGAAGGCCTGCTCCCGTACCTAGAACGTCTGAAAGCTCCTATGCTAGGCGCCAACGTCAATACAACCTTTGAACCGTCTTTGACGCCTTATATCAAGAATCACGTCATAATTGAAAGACATGGACGCATGATCGGTATCATCGGAGTACTTTTACAAGTGGTAAGGAAAAATCACAATAATATTATTTACATCTTATATTCGGTAAGTAGGTCCTTATTACCCCCAAATGGGGCTTGTAGGTGACCAATTAGCGCTCTAGGGTAATAATGTAACTAGAAAAGCCCTAGGGCGGTAAGTAATTAAAAAAAAACTTCACTCTTTCAAAAAGTTCGCGTACCACCATAATGGCAATAGACATCATGCATTCAGCTCAATGACAAAAGAGGTTGCTTCGCTATTCAGCCTTATCTTCGTATTCTTCGTATGAGTATAATAGTCATCAATTTTAAATATCGAACGGCGAAGCTCAATTTCGTTCTTGAAAAAAAAAATGATGAAAAAAGGCGGGAATAGAAAACTTTTACATTATTGTTTATTCTTGTAATGCCGGTTTTTTTCTACTTACCTCACTATCGAGATGTAAAGCAGAGTAGTTAGCTCGGGTGTAAGCATCAATTGCACCCTCGAACTATATCTCGGGCTGCAATTGATGCCTTGCAGCCCTTGGCTACTAATCTACTATTATCCTATATTAAACGGCGACGAAGACATCTATGGAAACCGCTCTTGCAGGTTTGAGGGAGTTTGTAAGAAAATACTAAGAAGATAAAACAACACTTCAAAGAAATTAGGTTGAGTTTTCACCTAAGTACCTACCTATAGGTATAATTTACAGTGGGTCGCTTTCCAGCGCGAAATGAGAGTTCCATCTTTTTTTGATCAGTAATTTAATTTGGATTTCATTTATATAGGTAGTACCTACCTAAGTAAAAATAAAATTCTCATCGTGTCGATCCCTCTTAGCTATAAAATGCACTCTGCAGTCTGCACACTACAACTTCATTCAATGAAGCCTACAAGCCTCTTTTGAGCAGAGATGCCATCTAAAGTTTTTCTTGTACCTACATATTATGTATACCTGTATGAAACCACTTACTACCTGCAGTAGGCACCCCGCGGTTTAACCCGCGTGAGTTTCGGAATTCCGGCAGGAACTATTTTTTTTTTTAATTACTGCTTATAACATTAGCAGCTATCTGCCAGTGAAGTACCGTTAAAATCGGTCCAGCCATTCCAGAGTTTAGTCTCAACAAACACAAATAAACAGACAAATAAAAAATGTAAAAACCGTATACATCTACCTGATTCTGAGCAAACTACTTCCTAGCTTTCAGTTAATTCATTAACAGGTTGTATAGATTAGTCATTAAAACATTGCATTGAATAGTTCTCAGCGCCAATCGGCAATGTAATAATGGAGGATGAGGTAGAGGCCATCAACCGCGAAGCGGCCATCCTGACAGCGGAGGGTGTCGACATCATCATAGTACTGTCACACGTCGGCCTCAGCAGCGACATGTAAGTGTTATAGCATACACTACAGTTGATTTCGAAAGGCCACTCCTAAGCTAAACAGGTTAAATTGCGTGCAATCTTTTTTGTTTTAATTATGCTATATACGCCTACATGGATGATGACCGCACAATGCACAGCTGATATTCATAAAATACAAATGTAGATCGTAGCTCTAAGACGGCGAGGGCTCATCCTTCATCCTTGGAAAATCGATTCAGTGGGTATACCTACGCAAAAGAAAATGGTATGGTCAGCTAAATATAAAGAAATAGAATACAAATTCAGTTACCGCCGCACTCAGAGTAATCATTAAAGTCGACTCTGAGTGCGGCGGATAGACAGCTAAGATACTACTACTTACCTAACTTTTATTAAAATATGCTTCATTCGAGTATTAGAAAGTTTGTTCCCGGCGAATATTTTTAATGAAGTTGCTTCTTTTTTCAGTGCCATGGCCAGTCGTATATCGTCAGACGTGGACATAATAGTGGGCGCGCACTCGCACACGTTGCTGTACAATGGAGAAACTCCCAGCGGGGACACCCCCGTAAGCGAGTACCCAACCGTCGTCACGCAGAGCAACGGACACAGGGTGAGATCCCACACACCATCATACTCCGGCCAGATACACGTCATACAGGCACAGAGCTGGACAGACTTCACTCGTCAGGCAGACAGACTTGGAATATACTATTGCTATTCCAATATTACAACAGTTTCTTCATTACGACAAAGAATCATGCCTTCCTGAGAGGCTTTGGTGAATCTGTATCGACCTGCTTTTAATACGTCTCTGGTCTTTCTTAATCGGGAAGCCGGTGAGCGCTTTGACTTGGTAAAACCAGACCCCAGAATGCCCTCTCGATGTGAGAGCATGAGCAACCTAGGTTCTAAATGCAAAAAAATGCTAGTTACTGCAAAGTTGTCTCCGTCGCTCTGTGTAGATCCCCATCGTGCAAGCTTCGTGCTACACGCGCTACCTGGGCAACATAAAATTCTTCATCGACGACAACGGCCGCGTCCAGTCCTGGGAGGGGCTACCAATCTACTTGGGCACTTCCATCGTGCAAGGTTGGTCTATATTATATATAATTTCATAACATTATAATATATATTATGTCCAATATTTTGCAAAAGTTTGTCTTCTCTTAAATAAGTGTGAACACAGATAATCAACGGTTTTTATATAATAACTAGCTGTCCCCCGCGATTTTATCCGCGGTAATTTCGGAGTTCCCGAACTCTACATAACTATATTATATTTTAAATACCCTCGCTACGCTCGGGGATTAACCCTTAAGTCCATCGTTACGCTCAGGGTTCAATATGCCGCCGGTGACGTAAGACAGTGCTTTACTCCCTCGGTGCATAATCTACTATTTTTAACACTAAAATACTAAATTTTGGTCCCATACATATGTGGTCCTCGTATAGACCCAGTTATGATGGCGGAGTTGGAGCCTTGGCGCGTGCAGGTGGACGCGGTAGGTAAGGAGGTGCTAGCGCGCTCGCTGGTGACCCTCAACCGCAGCTGGTGCTGGCGCGGCGAGTGCAACCTGGGCGGCTGGGCCTGCGACATGCTGCTCGAAGAGGTATTTATTTATTTATTTTCATTTGAATATGGTAGTATACATAATATGGTACCTATACGTACTCTCACCAATAGGTATATGTACATATTTGGTACACCACAAATGCACCAAATATTAATCTCAAGGTATATTTATATTTTATAGCATCATGATGATCAAGGACAGTGACTGACCGACTGATATCAATCAGTCTATATTATGGTAGGTAGGTACATTAAAATTGATGATTCTTTTTGTTTCACTAGATGCCAACTGTACGTGCCAGATGGGCTGTCGGGCAAGTGGACTGTATGACGATTACTCTGTCCACCTGACTCGTACGTAGCTATTACTGGGTACGGAGACACAGGAATCAGAACGGCGAATGCCAGTGATAACGCTCTTTTACTATCTAATCAGAGCGGCACTATACCCGTGACCACTAGCGTATGCAACGAGCTTAACTAGAAAATACTATATCGCGAACTGATTCTAATTAAACTTGTCTAAGCTATATGACGCATTGTCTTTCTAATATTTGGCGAACTGTAAGGTTCCTATTTCAATGTCTAATATTTATAACTTTTTTCTAGTGCGCGTTTTGCTAGTGTTCGCAGGAAATAAATGCAGTTTCTGTTCATTTAATTTTCACAATCTCAATTAATGTAAGCTTACCCATTGGTCACAGTCAATGGCTATCAAAAATGACGAGTCGAGGACATCAAGCTCACTGCTATTCGTGGCTCCTATTGGCCAACGGTTTTTGCTCGCTATACTCAGCGGGCGGATGCGATTCAGTGGCCGTAAAAGCTTCTAGAAACTTTACCTTTTATTGCCAAAGTGATGGCCGCTTTTATGGGCTTGGCAATAAGGTTCAATATACAAGTTTTAGTCTATTTTAAAATTATAGGTGCACCTCTAAACCTATATAATCTTTCTATACTTAGGTTGCTATACATTATTACTTATACCTAGCTTATACTATGAAGACGTCGGCTGTCTCGGGCACGTCGGTCGTCCTGCACATCCTCCCGCCGTGCAGCGCTCGCGTTCAGTAGAGGGCGCTGCAGAAACTCGCTGGGAAGGCGACCGGATCCGTAGGCAGGATCACCAGCTTCTTCGTGGGGCGTCGTAGTACGCCTCCTCTTGTCTTCACGTCGGCAGCCCTGACGATCCCGTCGGCCCCTGGGTAGACAGCGATGACGACGCCGCGCGGCCACGTATTCCGTGGTAGCGAGCCGTCGGCGATGAGCACGACGTCGTTCAACTTGATGGGGAGCCCGCGTCCGTGGGGCTCCCGCCGGTTTTGGAGCTCCGGCAGGTACTCCTTGACCCATCTGGCCCAGAATAGGTCGGCCAGGCGCTGCGAGGCCCGCCAGCTATTCCGGCCAGTCAGGTCGCGGTCGGTGAGCGAGCCGGGCACCGGATGGCGCGCCGACCCGAGCAGCAGGAAGTGGTTCGGCGTGATGGCTTCGGCGTCAGCCGGGTCCACCGACACGTGGGTCAGTGGCCGGCTGTTTACAGTGAACTCAGCTTCGGCGAGGAGCGTCACGAGCACCTCTTCGTGAGGCTGGCGCTCGTGAAGCGTCGTGGAGAGCGCGGTCTTCACGGACCGCACCATACGCTCCCAGGCCCCGCCCATGAATGGGGCCCCAGGAGGGATGAAGCGCCACGCGATCATCTTCTTGCTTGCTTCATGTTCGGTTGCTGTGTCCATGGCCCGCCTGAGCTCGCGCTCGGCGCCATGGAGGTTGGTCCCGTTGTCAGACCAAATTTCGGTGGGACAGCCCCGCCGCGCGATCATGCGGCGCAGGGCCATCACCGCAGAGTCGGTGGAGAGGGACGCGGCCAGCTCGAGGTGAACGGCGCGCGTCGTCAAACATGTGAACAGTGCAACATATCTTTTTTGGGTACCCCGCCCAACGGTCACGGTCAGGGGGCCAAAGTAATCAACACCGGTAAAGCTGAACGGCCTCACGTGGTGCGCGAGGCGGCCTCGGGGATGATCACCCGTAGGCGGCGTCGGCGGCTTGTTGCGCCGAATTCGGCACGGCTTGCAGGCCTTGAGGGCCGTGCGGACGGTGGTGCGTAATTTGAGCACCCAATATCTTTGCTTTACCTCATTTACGATCATCTCGACTCCGCTGTGGTGCAGTTGCCTGTGAGTCCACTCGATGTATAGGCGGGCGAGATGGTGTGCTCCGTCCAGCACTGGCGGCGCCCGAGTGACTTCGGGGACGCCTTCGATCGCGTCAATGCGAGTCTTGAGTTGGATAGTGCCATCGACCAATGACACAGCGAGTGCGTATAAGCGACTATTGGTAGGTATGGGCTTACCTGTTTCGAGGCACTCGATATCCATCGGGAACGAGCTGCGTTGGCTCGCTCTCACCAGCAGCTTCTCGGCGGCACGCAGATGCTCCGCTGACAAACTCTTGTATTGTCTCGTGGCTGCGGGCTGCTGGATCCTTGGCGCGGCTTTGCGCTTCGAGGCGGCTGGTTTCTTGTTCCAGGCGCCGTCCTTTTCTTTGTTCTTTGACGTCCGCTTGTAATGGACGTCCTCGGTTCGGCGGCGGCAGAGGTCAATGAACTGCAAGACTCTGCCGGTCGCTCGGAGTAGCCTCTCCCATTTAGAGAATCGTTTGAAATCGGGCACGCATTCTCTCGTATCAGGGCGAGCAGCGTTCGTAAGGTTATTGACTTTTTCCTCACCTGTAACGACAGCGGCGTTTGGCGGGTCGATCGGCCACGTCGATGGTTCGTCGTACAGGAACTCCGGCCCTCGATACCAGCGGTGCTCGGAGTTGAAGTCATTCGGCACGTCCCGCGTGGCGTCGTCTGCGACGTTCATCCGGGTGGGCACCCAGCGCCATTCTGGAAGTCTACTGTTATCTTCGATCGCCGCGATTCGGTGGGCGACGAAGGGTTTAAAAGCGCGGGCCCCAGTTCTCAGCCACGCGAGAACGGTCTTGCTATCGGTCCAGAAAGTTTGTGATTCTGGCTTCCGTTGATGCTCCTTGATAACAGCTGCCGCCATGCGGCTGCCCATGACCGCGGCCTGTAGCTCAAGCCGCGGTATTGAAGTTGTCTTCACTGGTGCCACCCGAGCCTTAGCGAGTACTAATGTGACATTTACCTCGCCCTCCGGGGTGACGGTGCGCCAGTATACGGCGGCTGCGTAGGCAACTTCACTGGCGTCTGTGAAGGTGTGCAGCTGGAGCGATGTGGCGTCGCTGTAGCGTAGGTAGCACCTCGGCACTGTGACGGCGCTCAGGTTCCGCAGATGCGCCATCCACAGCGTCCATTGTTCGGCGAGGTCTGGACTCAGCTTCGCGTCCCAGCCTGTGCCGCGGCGCCACACCTCCTGTAAAATTTGTTTGGCTCGCACCGTTACAGGCGATGCGAGCCCCAATGGGTCATAAAGAGACATTACAATACGGAGCGCTTCTCTTTTTGTTGGTGCAGCACTCTGCATTATCCTCGCTGGTATGCGTGCCAGGTCGAGGTTGAAGGCTAGTTGATCTTGGTGGGGCTTCCACACTAGACCCAAAACCTTTTCTATTTGGCTGCCATCGCTCAGATTGACGGCCGGTCGCTGCGCTGCTTCGGGGTCAATGGCCCCGAGTACGTCGACTGAGTTCGATGCCCATTTGCGCAGGTCAAAGTGGCCGCGTCGGTGGATATCTCGCACCTGGCTGGACACTTCAACGGCTTCGGCCGTAGTCTCGAAACTGTCTAGGTAGTCGTCCATGTAGTGATTATTGACAACGGCAGTTGTCGCCCGTGGCATAGTATTTTGGTATCTTACCGCGTTTCTGTTCTTAACGTAGATGGCCGTTGACGGCGAGCAGGTGGCGCCGAAGATGAGTGACGTCATCCGGTATTCTGTCGGCGGCTCGCCGTCGCGGCGACTACCTCTCCACAGGTATCGGAGCGCGTCGCGGTCTGACGGGCGTATCTTCACTTGCATGAACATCTCCGCTATATCTGCGGTGACAGCAACGGCATGCTGCCGGAAGCGCATCATGACTCCCGGTAGCGACTGTAGCAGATCAGGACCTGTGAGCAAATGATCATTGAGGGAGACTCCCTTCGTCTTGGCAGCGGCGTCGTGAACTATTCTAAGTTTCTCCGGTTTTAACGGGTTCACGACGGCAAAGTGTGGTAAGTACCACGTTCGATTCGGCGTAGACGATGCCGGTGCGGGTTCAGCGTAACCCTTCTCTATGAGAGCAGTCATTTGTTCCTCATACCTTACTTTCAGCGATGGCGATCGGTCGAGCTTCCTCTCGATGCCGTGGAGCCGACTCAGGGCGTTCTCCCTGTTGCCTGGCATCGCAGGCTCGTCCTGCTTCCACAGCAGCGCAGTCTCGTACCGGCCGTCCTTCTCCGTCGTGCACTCGTCGAGGATGCGCAGCGCACGTGCCTCCGGGTCATTGACCGGACGCTTCGGGGTCACTGTAAGGGACTCAAGAGCAAAATAATGTTTTAGTTGCTCGTCCATGCGGTCATCTGTGGTCAGGTGGTATACATGGTGAACTCTCTGTCCTAGTGTTCGGCTGTGTGCACCATGGAGTACCCATCCGAGGGGTGTGAGGGAGGCGACTGGCTGGTGTCGCTGACCCTTCCTGACCTCCGACGCCAGCAGGAGGTGCCAATTGTCTTGGCCGATTAATATTCTAGGTTGAATGTCATCATACCTTATTTCATCCTTTATGTCCTCCAGGTGTAAGCAGTCGGCTAAGTCGCTCTCGGTGACTGCTTGTGGGGACAGGCGCAGCGCGTCTATGGTTCGCGCCATGATCTCGGCGTCGCCTCTGCTCCCTTTCAGCTGCAGGGCGACGTGTTGCGACGACGGTGTGGCTAGCCTCGTTCCGGCGATCGCCTCTATGAACAGAGGCTCGACCGGCCCGGTCGCGCCAGTCTGGCGCGCGAGATCTGCATCTACTAAAGTTATAGTGGACCCGTCGTCGAGTAGGGCGTGAGTGTTTACCACTCCCGCCGGTCCGGACACACACACAGGAATTATTTTTAAATACGTCTGGAATTTAGTGGGAGCGCACGCGGTTGTAACTGTTTCTGTTTCCTGCGTCGGTGCTTTTTTCGCACGCGACGTCGAGTGCAACAGCGGGTGGTGCGAGAGTGGGCATCCATCGCGGTCACACTTTTTAGTTTTACAACTATGCATTCGTTTTCGTACACGTAAGCATCTAAAACATAATCTACGCTCTTTTGCTAGGTCCCAGCGGGCATCACAAGATAAATCATTAAATTTCTTACATACCTCTGTGGTGTGTCCGACGGCATTGCAAACTGGGCACTTTGATTTCGCACTATCACTATTTTCGGTGGCTGCGAACGTTCGGTTCGGCCGGCGCTGGGGCGGGCGGTTGGCCGGCTCCAGCGGCGACACTTGTTCGGGTTGCGCGTAGGGCGCGCACATTTCGGCTTCCAAACCAAGGAATCGAGCCAGGGTCACGAGGTCTGGTTCCTGGTCTCGGTGTGGCCTGGCATATTCATACCATCTATATCTGATACTAGGGCACAGTTTATCTATCGTTACCTTAACTATATCCGGATTGTTTAGGTACTGCTGTCTGTTGAGCGCCTGTAGCGTTGCCACGGAGTTGGTGACTCGACTCGCGAAGATGCACAGGTCGCGCGGCGAGTCGGTCGGGCGCGGCAGGGCGCGCAGGCGGTCCAGCTCGGTGCTGGCGATGCAGTCCGGACGACCAAAGCGAGACTCCAGCGTCCGCATGATCTCATCTGGATTTGAGTTGGAGATGAGGAGGCTTTCGACGGCCTCTTTCGCCTTCCCGCGGAGGCTGCGGCGAAGGCGGGCGACGTTCTCGGTTGCGGTGTACGTAGAGCTGGAGTCCTTGTAGGCTGCGTTGAACAGCAGCCACTCTTGATGTGAACCACTGTAGTTCGGTAGTTCGGCGAATGCGCGTGAGCGCGCATGTCCCCCTCTGGCTGCGAGGGCGATGGCCTCGGCCAGCTGAGACATATTCACGTTTGTCTCGGCTAGCGGGGTGGCGCCCGAGGGCGCCCAAACAGGCGGCGGCGCCCAGGCGGGCGGCAGCGGCGCGGCAGGCGGCGGCGCCCAGGCGGGCGGCAGCGGCGCGGCAGGCGGGGGTGCCCAGGCGGGCGGCGAGTGCCCAGCGGGCGGCGAATGCCCTGCGGGCGGCGATTGCCCAGCGGGCGGAGGTTGCCCAGCGGGCGGCGATTGCCCAGCGGGCGGCGATTCGGCGGGCGGCTGCAGCGGCGGTGGCGGCGGCCCGGCGAGTGTTGGCGCTGCGATCGACGGCAGTTGCGGTTGCAGCGGCGCTGCGGGCACAGAGGTGGGCGGCGGCGGCACGGAGAGCGGTTGTTCGATCGGCTCATCTGAAAAATCAAAAAGATGTGCCCGGCTGTCTGTTAGCCACGCACCCACTCTTTTATTAGTTTCTGCCACGGATATGGCATCGACGTGGCTCTCGATGGATTCCAACTCTTCCTCGGCCTCTAAAACGGCGAGACGAGCGGCGGCGAGCTTCAGGCGGAGGCGCGCTTCTTGACGAGCCTTGCTCTCCTTCTTTACCGTCCTGCTGCCGCTGCGACGGGTACAGGCGTCGCTAGCGGACAACATAGACTCGGCGGGGACGGTAGGCAGCTGTGGGCGCTGTGGCGCCTGGGTTCGCTCAGCTGTGTGAGCGGTGGCGGTCGTCGCGGCGACCGACGGCGTCTCGGCGGCGGACGGCGTCGGTGCGACTGACCCGGTGGGGGCAACGGACGGCGACGCGGCGGTGGCCGGCGTCTGTTGCAAGCGGCAACGCGAGTGTTGCGGCACTATATGCTCGGACGTCGAGCGAGCTATGGCAGTAGTCGCGGCGGCCGACGTCGTCACGGCGGCGGACGGCGTCGGTGCAACAGGCTGCATCGAATCAGCTGACGGTGGCACGGCGGCGGCCAGCATCAGCTGTGAGCGCTGTGGCGCATCGGTGCGCTCGACGGCATGGCGAGCGGTGACAGTCGCGGCGGTCGACGTTATCGCGGCGGTGGACGGCGTCGGCGCCTCTATAAGACTCACGGTTACGGGCGTGGACGTTCCGGCGTCTATATCTTCGGACGGTGAGGCGGGCGGCTGGCGATGCGTCACCGGCCGGGCCTGAGAACGGCCACTCGTAGAGCGAGTCACCGGCATTGTGATTCGCTGTTCTCCGTGATCGCGGCTCGAATGGATCAGAATGTACGTGCCAGATGGGCTGTCGAGTCAGGTGGACAGAGTAATCGTCATACAGTCCACTTGCCCGACAGCCCATCTGGCACGTACACCAACTATCTCTAAAAAATCGTGTATTTAAAATTATTTAAAATGGGGTATTTAAAAAAAGCAATAATTAATCGAAAATTGCCAAACATTTACGTTTCACTGTGTTTAAATTTGACTGGATGGAGTTGGCGCCTAGATCCATTTAATAAATAATCTAAAAAAAATAGTTTTGTGATCTATACTCAAACGCAGGGTAGATATGCATTTACGTCTCAGCAACATAACGCATTATTCCATTTGTTATGTTTTATCACTATTCTTTTCTTCTAACTTAGAACTTTGTTATACTTTAGTAGGTAGTAAGACAAGCATTTTGGCGACAGAAGCGGTAAGTATTCGGTATTGGATATGAGTAGCGTATTGAGACAAACCGTACGTATCCGACAGGTGATGCCGTTCGCCAGCGGCGAGTCATGGAACTACGCTGAAGTGTGTCTTATCAACGCGGGTGGCCTGCGGGTTCAAATCGACCCGGGCAGTGAGTATATCCTCCTGAACGACACACCACGTATCACTACATAGTATAAAACAAAGTCGGTTCCCGTTGTCTGTCCGTCCCTTTGTATGCTAGATCTTTAAAACTACGCAACGATTTCCATGCGGTTTTCACCAATAGATAGAGTGATTCATGAGGAAGTTTTATAGGTATCTATATTTTATCCTGGGATCCCCGCGGGAACTCCGAAATTACCGCGGGTGAAACCGCGGAGGACAGCTAGTTTTATTATAAATTAGCTTAGTTATTTTTGATTTGGTAGATACTAGTGAAATTTCCTAATTTGATTTCATTTAAGTTTAAAAAAGATACCAAATGGGTGAATTATAAATCACCTTTCGTTCAAAGCCATCCATCCATGCATCTGCCATCTTTTTATAGCGACAACGCGAATATTCGGCGTCTTATCTTTCTTACATTCTTTATAAAAGAGAACAGCCGAGGGCGAGGCATGAGTGGTGATTCGCTTTTATATAGCGTAGTTACTTGCCTAAAATATAATAGATAAATATATATGGTTCAATAATAACTTTTAAGTTAAAAAAAATCCAAACCTGTAGGTTGAAGGTCCTTTTCTGGATGTGTTAAGTAAGGATAACAAAGGATTAAACTAGGTAAGTACTTAACGGACTAAACACTACACTAGCTTTTGCAACGTTTCAGACGTGACGACGGAGGGTCTGCTGATGGCGATGCCGTTCGAGAACCTGGTGCAGGTGTACGACCTGCGCGGCGAGCACCTGCTCGAGGCGCTGGAGTTCGCGGTGGGCGTCTCCCAGAGCGACCCGGACAGCTTCTACAGCG
Organism: Zygaena filipendulae; assembly: GCA_907165275.2. NCBI lineage: Eukaryota > Metazoa > Arthropoda > Insecta > Lepidoptera > Zygaenidae > Zygaena > Zygaena filipendulae. The sequence continues at coordinate 4,334,717 of OU015668.1, forward strand.
GGCGCATGCTGCAGGTCGCAGGTGACGAGTTGAATAGGGCCCTATACCACACTCTCTTTACCAGTCTCACCGTAATTATGATTTGACTTTTGATTGGAAATCGAGAGAGAAACGTAAATATTTTGGTTCCTACACAGCTGTTTTATCCAAAGATATTAAAGTGTTATCTATGCCACAGATGATAATAATATAACACTATACTAGTCCATACTAATATTATAGAGGTAAAGTTTGGGAGTTTGTGATTTGTAACGTTGTAGGGGGTAATCTACCGAACCGATTTCGAAAGTTGTTTCACTTATAGGAAACTACGGTAGTCCTGAGAGATAGATAGATATGTACCTACATCAAACTAAAAAAAGTGTTTATAAATTTTCTTAAATTGAACTTAAAAGGTATACAAAAGGCGGCCTTATTGCTTAAAGCGATCTCTCCCAGGCAACGTATATGGTACTTTTTATTCCGGAATCCGAAACTTCGAAATTAGCGCGGGTGAAACCGCGGGGGACTGCTAGTCAACTATATTTTAGTTTAATATGTGATGTCGATATAGTCCCCTAAGTTACTGTATCTGTAGAAAACATCGAGACTGTCAACATTTTTTTTTTATGTTTATTCGCAATGTGAATGTGTACCTACATCTTTGGTTGCTTATACGTTCAAGCATCCATGTGATACTATTTGTTACGCCCCGCGCCCCATGCAGGCCTGCGCGTGGTGTACAACGCGAGCGCGCCGATCGGGTCGCGCGTGGTGAGCGCGGCGGTGCGCTGCGGCCGGTGCGACGTGCCGCGCTACGAGCCGCTCGACGAGCAGCGCGTCTACAAGGTGCTCTCGCAGAACTACATCGGCGACGGTGGCGGCGGTTACACGGTGCGTATGCGCAGCGTGATCCTATTGTTTTTTTTTTGTTTTCTGCAGTACTTGAGGAATTCGTCAATAGTGTTGGCACTATTTCACCTTGCAAGAGACCGTGGAAAGAGAGAGCGTTTTATTTTTTTAATACTAAATATCTGAAAAGAACAAAGATAAAAAGTTCTGTATGAGATAGTGCCACGAAATTTCTAAAACGGGTCATGCATGCCTGAGAAAGTCTTACTGATGGCTCTCAGGCAAAAAGCTTTTCCGTAGAGCCATTGATATCTTAATCTAATATATATAAATCACGTGTCACGTTGTTTGTCCGCGATGGACTCCGAAACTACTGAACGGATTTTGATAAAATTTTGTTACTATTTATATTATGGTCCAACTTAAAAGATAGGATAGTTTTTGTCTCGCAATTCCCGCGGGAACTCCGGCACTAATGCGGGAACAGCTAATCACCGTAAACTCCGAAATTACCGCGGATGAAATCGCGGGGGACAGCTAGTATATTATATAAATCACGTGTCACGTTATTTGTCCGCGATGGACTCCGAAACTACTGAACGGATTTTGATAAAATTTTGTAACCATTTATAATATGGTCCAACTTTGGAATTCCGGGATAAAAACTATCCTATTTTTGATAGGATAGTTTTTATCCCGGAATTCCCGCGGGAACTCCGAAATTACCGCGGATGAAATCGCGGGGGACAGCTAGTATTAATATATCAATGCGTAGAGCATAAGTTTTTTGTTGGCGTTTAAGAACCAACCAACCCAAGGACTTAATAATCACTTTTTGCTTAATAACGATTTGTAAACTTCATTGTTTATTCGGCAGATGTTGTCAGAAAATAGGGAGAACCTGGAGAACCTGGAGCTGGACTACGTGATGCTGCAGCGCGCTATGCGCCGACAGACCGTCATCGCGCCCTCGCTCGACGGCAGGATACAGATTGTCTATTAGTTTTACTACTCTTCTCTCTATGACTTTTAACAAAGGGCATCATATGGCATTTAGCCAGTGCAGCGGTGTCAGATTGTAATAAGCTAATTTTTTTTAAATGTAATTTAGATTATGATTAAATACATTGCATCTTTGTTGGAGCTCGTTAAAAGGGTGACCAATTCACTGTACGGAAAAGCTGCATCTAATGAACACCGAAAAAAAAAACAACTAAATGAACAACAATGAAAAATGAAGGAAAGAAAAAGCTAATAAAACGTCCAAATTATTTATTTGTTCATTGAGGCATATTATGTTGAATAAATATTTACAAAGAAAATAAATAGTCCAATTTATTTTATAAATTCATTTATATGTATATAATATATTCTCATATGTACATAGTTATTTAAGTACTCTAGTACAAAAAATTATACTAAATCGTTTTTAGTCATCTTTTTTAATTTATTACCTACAGTGTATAAAATTTCAATAAAATTCGCTTTTATAATTGAGCAAACAACACTCCGTCAGCATAAAACATGAAATTTTAATGTGCTAAAAGCAACCCACACTCGACACACGCAAAAAAGACTAACATCGTAGTTATAGTTCACACAAAAATGTCCCGTCAAGCGTTATCATAAATGTAATTAAGAAGTCTTATTGCAGTGGTACGAGAGGTGTACGAGATAGTATTATTACAGATGAATACTTTAGAAAATGATTCGGTATGAATAAAAATAGGAACTGTTTACTTGCTAATTTAAAATCACAAGTTGCGTTTAGTCAAGCCTTTAACTTTCGCACATAATACCGTTATGTATATTGTTAAGGCCCCATAAAATACACAGCGTGACTGTACAGTACAGTAAGCCCTGTCAATTTTGGAATGCTACAAAGCTGGGATACACAGCCGCGGTGGTGTATTCGTGTATTCCTCGTAAAACTCGCAGAACAACAATGCACCCATTGTGGTAACTATGAAATATTACAATGTGCAGATGTGTGAAACGGAAAAAGGTCAAAATTGGGGGGGGGGGGGGGATATTAAACCCATTGTCTAATCAGTTACTGCGAGCACTGCGAGAGCTGTACTAACGCAAATGCACTGCACTGCACTACGCAAGCTGTGCTGCAGTGCACTGGCGCTGCGCGAGCTGCACCGCACCGCACTAGCACTGCGCGAGCTGCACCGCACCACACTAGCAATGCTCGAGCTGCACCGCACCGCACTAGTACTGCGCGAGCTGTACCGCACCGCACTAGCACTGCGCCAGATGCGCCGCACCGCACTAGCACTGCGCCAGCTGCACCCTCGGCACGGTGATGAGGGGCAGGCCGCGCTTGAAGGCGTCCACGTCGGTGACGAAGGCGGCGTCGTCTTCGGCCGAGTCGCCGGCGGACGAGCTCGCGTCCAGGTACGCCAGCCGGTAGTCCTTCGGCGGGGGGCTGGCGGGGGCAGGCGCGGCGCCGCTGTCGTTGGACGGCTTGTGGCCCATTATCTGCAACGTGACGCTCATTGTATACATCGACATGTACGTGATGTACGTAATGAATAAATGAAAACACTTCATTGGACACCACAATCATTAGAAAAGACTAAAAACTGATTAACAAAAAAGATATTTTGAAGTGGCTTCAAGGTGCGGCTTTATTAGTCTTGCATCTCACAACGTTCTCTTATCACATTATTATTCCCAGTCGAATCTTTCACAGTCACACTTAGGCAATAATATCAAACAAATGTCACGTTACAATTCGATCTCTTCCAGGCTACCAGATGGAGTATAGAAATTTTATGACAGTAAAACAATAGAGTAGGTGCAATAGAGTACAAAATTACACATTGGCACCAAAAAATTAGAAGAAGAAGAAGAAAATACATTTATTTCAGCACAACATACAAAAAAAAGAAACAAACATCAAGTACCTAATCTAAAGAGACATGGATAATATCTCTTGCATGCTCTGCCGAAAGGGCCACCAACTCAGCATTACCTAGGTGCGGGAACACTTAGCGCTGGTTTTCAGTTGGCAGCCCGCTGTCACGCACGGACGGGGGTAACAAAAGAAGAGGCAAAAATAATGATACTTTTACATATAAATACAAATACACCAACTAAACATAAAAATATAAAAGAATTACATAAAACGACCCTGGATTTGAATTTACTGGACCGTAACAGTACAATATGTATTTCAATTAAAGAAAACGGTAAACCTAACCTTCGTATATTTTTGTCTTTCTGCGCACTGGAATACGCCTAGTTTTATGACGGCTCAGTAATGTGGATGACTGGAGGAATGCTCACCTGGACGGACAGTTTTCTGAACTGCGACCGATTCCCCGTAGAGAAATGGTTCTCCACCCAACTCCTAACGTCGGACAATCTCAGCTTCTCGATGGCGTCAGCCTGCGCCGCACAAAATATAACAATTGAACATTTATTTAATTATCTGCCCTAGTTATAATGTCATCTCGAAAGTGAACAAAGTTTGTTGCTCACCTCTATATACAGTCTTTGGAATAAATACTCTCTGCTCACGATTTCTCGCCAGTTTCTCTCGACCTGTCGAAACGCAAGTCAATAAGCCAGGCGAAGATAATAACAAGATAGCACGCTAATTTAAGTTATAAACTGGATAAGCAGATTGAACGTCTTAGCCTTCTACGTCGTCGTCTTTAATGCAATAGATAAAATATAATATATTAAAGTTCCAGAGCTATCAAGTGATAATAAGCTACTTTCCGTCTCAAGCGATAAGCTAAAAGTACTTGGGTCTGAAGTAGATATCTTAAACTGTAAGGTTTTCCAATCTCAGAAAAACTGTTTGCATGTCTGCGTTTTAAGTGTGTGGTGTGGGTGCAATGAATGGGTTAGAAAACTATTTAATTTTTAGTCGTATTTGTAGGTAGATAAAAAGTATTGGACATGTATTTTTCCGTTTTTTACGAAATCAAAAAATAACGGCAATGCATTGAGTTCGAATTCCGTGCAACGTCACGCCTAGGAAGACTTTATTTAGTTATGACGTCACGAGCTGCCACTCCTAAACTTTAACGCGTTTTATCAAGTATTTTTTCAATAATTTGGAAAAGCAAAAAATACGTGTCTATTATTTTTTTACTACCCATCTTGCTGACGGACTAAATGTAGTTTTGATTTCTACACCCCGTCATCATGTCCATTGGTAGAGAGTGCGTGCGTTTCCCTGTGTGAGTGGCGGTCGCGTGCGCGTGCGCGCCCCCCCCCCTGCCGCGCTCCCGCTCCCCGCCTCACCTCCTCCTTGAGCTCGTAGTCGGTGGTATGCTTGAGCTGCACGAGCGAGCGCTTGGTGGCGAGCAGCGCGCGCTCCGTGAGGCGGCGCGTGTCGCGGGAGAACTTCTTGAGGAACGCCTCCACGCGCCCGTCCACGTGCCACACGCTGCAGCACACCACAGCACACGACGCGACCATTGCATTTCACACGGTATAATATTAACAACAACAATAGTGGTATATCTTAACTACGAAATGTGTTATTGGATGTCGAGAGAGAGAGAGAGAGAAAGATTGAGAAATAAATATATGCTAATGTTAAGGTCAAAATCGTGTCAAAAATTCGGATTTTGAAATAGAATTTGGACATTGTCGTCCATCAATATGTCACGGTCAACTTCGACTTAAAAATACCGATTTTGGAAAACAAATTACATCACATATCCAAAATAAGTAATAAACTCTTTCGAATCTGGTTGCGACAATCAAAGTTTTTTTTTTTACTATGAACAGGTAAACTGCCGACTTGATGTTAATTGAGTGTGGTCGAACATTTTAGACACACCTAGCCTGGAATGGGAACTGGGTTTCAAGTGAGTTTGCCGGAACACCATTAGGTGTTTGGCGACTTGAAGGTGGTAGCTTCCAGCTGGCAGGCACAAGAGAGTGCTTTACTACCATGCTATGCTTTCCTCACAATGTTTTCCTTTACTGACTTCTCTTACTGAACATATTTTTTTCTAAACAAGTACATAATATATTTCAATCAGTTATCGTTATATAGGTAGACGTGCGTCTAGTGACCGCTGCGGGAGCAAATATAAACTCCACGCGGCGTGCGTGTTGTGGTGTTGTCGTGCGGCCCGGCCCACCTGAACTTGTCCGCCTGCGTGTTGACGGTGACGGAGAAGCCGAGCACGCCGAACGTGTACCGCATCATGTTGAACACGCTGTAGCCGAGCTGCTCCTTGGTGCGCAGCGCGTCGAACACCGGCTCCTCCATCAACATCTGCACGTGCACGTACAACGTACTGAACGCCATGGAAGGAGTTTTCGGGCGGGAATCGAACACGGTGGTTGCGTTATTTACATTCGTGTCGATAAGAAATTGTTCAAATTTATGATATTTTACATGGCTCGATCGACTTCCTTTTGTATGAAATATCTTAGATGTTCTTTTTTGTATAACGGAAAAAGCAAAGAATAGAGATTAATTATATAAAGAAGCGACACTCTCCGCCTCCCACCAATTTTATGCCTCCTCATACCCGCGAAAGTTTCTTGGAAATTTCGGGGAAAGTTTGCAACATGTACAATCTACATGTGACAATTATTCACTCACAACTGACAGTTCCTGTCAGTTCGCTGTCAATCTTAGATACGCACACACGTACAACACGTGTACATACAAGCCGGCCGTCTTTATTTGTGGGAGAGTACTTGAATCAATTGATTTGTATGGAGTGTCATAGGGCTAGTAAAAGTTTTTTTTGATTCCCCTTTTCCTTTGCATTGTCGCCGATGCGCCGGCAAATCATAGGTCAAGGTCATTCACCCGCCGCCGGTCGTTTAAGCCCGCCATTTTTACTAAGGTATTGTTCAAGGCGTGATGACGTAGGCGCTAGACGGTGCACACTGACCATGAGCACTTCGATGGCGGCGGTGTCGGCGGGCGTGGTGCGCTCGCCCTGGTAGTAGTTGGTGACGATGCTGTTGGTCGACAGCGGGTTGAGGCTGCGCACGCGCACCTTGCGCTCGCCCAGCGGCAGCTGGTGCACCACGAGCTGCGCACGCACACACAAACGGTTATTTGAATTTATCATAATCTATACATATAATAAAAATATAGATTTGGCGTTTCTGTACATCGGACATAATAATACAGGGAGCGGGGGATCAATAGATAAATAAATAGAGTCAATCATTTTTGGAACATTTGTTTGTCGATTTGTTTTAAGGCGTATTATGAATTTGAACGAAACTTGGTGTACAGGTAACGTCTTTACTCAGCATTAGGAACACAACAACAAACTCGGCGCGACTCGCTCACCTCCGGCAGCTCGTCGTCGGCGAGCCCCTCCCACTGCAGCTCGCTCAGCACGTTCTCCGACACGCGGATGGCCTCGTGCCACGCCATGTTGCCCTGCACCAACACCTGGAAACACACATCATCATCTATCTCATATAATCGCATTTAATATTGTAAAATTACTTTTGTCCTCAACTCTTTATACATTTTATATTTTCTAATTTTGAATTCCGTGAATGGCTGTTGTATGCCATTTTATATATTTAATTTTGTTACATTAGCCGTAAGGTTTTCCTTCAAAATAAAATAAAATAAATAATACATATTATAAAACAAAGTCCTCCGCCGCGTCTGTCTGTCTGTTCGCGATAAACTTAAAAACTACTGAACGGATTTTCATGCGGTTTTCACCAATAAATAGAGGAAGGTTTATAGGTATAGTCGGGAACTCCGAAATTAACGCGGGCGGAACCGCGAGGGAGAGTTAGTTTTATATCCTACTAATATTATAAACGCGAAAGTTTGTAAATATGTATGGATGGATGGATGGATGTTTGTTACTCTTTCACGCAAAAACTACTGGATGGATTTAAATGAAACTTTACAATAATATAGATTATAAATCAGATTAACACATAGAGTAATTTTTTATCCCGGAACTCCCGCGGGAACTTTGAAATTAACGCGGGTGAAACCGCGGGGCACAACTAGTAATATCTATAATAAAGTATATATATGCCGCAGCAGTGATAGTCACACCGACCTGCATGTACATCTTGGCGAGCAGCCGCTGGCTGAACTGCTGCAGCTCCTCGAGCGTCACGCTGTGCACCACGGCCGCCTTGTGGCGCGGCGAGATGTACGGCTCCAGCAGCACCTCCATGCGCACGTCCCTGGCACGCACAAACTGTTATAAATATACATTATATCTGTTCCCTGCGGTTTCGCCTCTCCACAGTTCGCGATAGCCGTTCTTAGCTGACGTCTCCTACCTATAAACTATCCACTCGACAAATTTCAACGTCTTAGGCAAAGGAAATTTCGTGTTTAGTCAATGAGTCAGTGATCTTTCGCTTTTAAATATATACAGTTATAGAAGATAAAGGTAAAACCGTAGGGATATGTAAGTACGACGGGAGAGCAAAGTTCAAAAGCTAAGTTAGAGTCTTCAGCGAATCTTTGCCTTTATGAGGAAATGCAAGATGTAAAAAAAAAGTTGTACACCGATTTACAGCGTTCCGAATTCGAAACATTATTTTTATGGAGTGATCGAAATTGGTCACTGACGCATTGTGCAAAATCGCTCACTGAAATAGCAAAATTAACTTACGTTCGTTTTTTTTAAGCAACTTTCACCACTGGCATTAACAGATAGACGATAATTAAATGTCGCATTTATAGAAAGAAAAATGTAAGACTATGACGACTCTTGACCCGAGTCCTGAGCAGCGCTGGTTCTAAACAACACTTTTTTTTTTTTATGTCATAGGGGGCAAACGGGCAAGTGGTACAACTGATCGTAAGTGATTACCGCCGCCCATGGACATCTGCAACACCAGAAGGCATGCAGGTGCGTTGCCGACCTGGAATGGGGATGGGAACTGACTTTCAAGTGGGGCTGCCGGAACACACCGTTAGGTGCTTGGCGACAGATTTGCAACTTGAAGGTGGTAGCTAGCCAGCCGGGCACTAGAGAGCGCCCTACCACCATGCTATGGTTTCCTCACGATGTTTTCCTTCACCGACAGCTCAAGCTCATTGTTAGGATTTGAACCTACGCCTTGCGGCGTTTAATCCGCACATTTACATTTCATGATAAGCTGATAACAAGAGTGCGTTCTTTGAGCTAGATAGGTAAAGAAAGCTCGGCGGTGGCACCCACTTGGCGAGCTTGTTGGGCTTGATGAGCACGTTGTGGTAGGTGCGCGCGCGCACCTCGCGCACCGCCTCGAACAGGCTGGCCGGCAGCTCGCGCGTCGAGTTGCGCATCCCGCGCGTGATCAGCTCCACCAGCAACTGCCCGCGCACGACACACTCGTTATTAGCAGTTACGAACAACTAGCTGTGCCCTGCGGTTTCGCCCGCGGTAATTTCGGAGATCCCGCAAGAATTCTGGGATAAAAAGTATCGTACGTCATTCTCTATAAGAGAAGGGCGTAGGATACTTATATACCTGACGACGTGTATGCAAAATTTAATGGTGCCGGTCCAGCCGTTCACGCGTGATGCCTGACCGAGGGAAATAGGGATTCATTTTTATACATTAAACATAATTTACATATTCAGTACGAGGAATGTATTGAAGTGCGAATGTGAGTTTGTTTGTTTGTTACGCTTCCAGGGCTTATCTACGCAACCGATCATTATGAAATGTGTACACGTTGTCAGGCGTACAGAGACAGACATAGGAACTTCCGCGGGAACTCCAAATACACCACCGTACACCGTAAATAAAAGCGTGAGTTTACGCGGGTGGATGATCTCTATGTACGTTTGATCAGTCGGTGCGTCAGCGACAATACAAAGGAAAGGGACGTAATATGTTTCTTACGGCCGCACTCAGAGTCAATTTTAATGATTACTTAGTTAAGTATAGATTTTTAAAACAAAACTGCCGCAATCAGAGACGTTCAGTAAATTAATTTTAATTGGCACTTAATGAGATGTAACTTTTTTAGTTACATGCCAATTAACATTAATTTATTAAACTTGTCTGATTGCGGCAGTTTTGTTTTAAAAATCTATACTTAACTAAGTAATCATTAAAGTCGACTCTGAGTGCGGCGGTTAGACTTTGTGTCGGCAAGTTGCGCGGTCAATTTTCATATATTTTTTTATGTCAAAAATGAAGGTTTCTTTTTTCGACAAAGATTAATATTTTTCCAATACTGAATACTTCCTTCGATACCGCCCTCGCCTCGATTACCCCTACAGAATCAAATGCACCAGACTCACGTGTAAGTTCTGATTGTACCCGGAGACTTTGAGCGTCAGCCCTTTGTCACCGACGTATATGGAGTGCGAGAGGTCCGCCATGTTCGCCGGGTACACATCTTCCTGTGGACAATTGTTTATTTAGGTATGCTTACGAATGAAATAATCACTATCGCAAAAAAACCGACTTGTCGTATCATAACCTTTGTATGAGCTCTCACAGGGATCGAACTAGTGCTACTCGCTAGAAAAGAAAATTTATCTTCCAAGACATTTGATACATGGGAGAATATGTACAATTACACACAATAGGGTTAATAGTTAATACTGTCTTTCGATGATAATTCTGCATTATTACTATTGCAACATCATTGCCGATGACTTCTTTGAATTGTAAAGTACTGCTTTCCTGTTTGTGTTTTGTTTCTGTCTTCTTAATTCTATTAATTTGTTTCTAATAAAAAAGCTGCGTTACTCTAAATTTCAACTTATATAATATTTAATCATCTCCGTCTACCTCTGTAACTGTTCTTAATAGTAATATGTAGAAGCTGATAATTGGCCTTTAGTTTATCTATTCTTTGTAATCTACTTTTGTATATCTAGCTGTAAGCTTTCCAAATAGTGAAATAAATAAATAAATCATTGTTTTATTATTTGAAAACGTTCGAAAGTTGATACTTTCGAAGAAAGGACTCTTTTATTTAAACTCCATCCGTCATTAGTATTGGAATACATACACAAGCAAAATAAAGTTTATATCATTACACATTCCCATTCTCCCGTACTTTTGACTAAGATAGTCTGTCAATGGCGTCTCTTTTTGATTAAACACTCTAATGTGTATTATACAGATTGCGTAGGTACTCACTTTAAGCCCCTGCTGCAACACGTCCGTCCAAAGGTCCAGGAGGCACGATCTGCGGACAGTGGCCGGTACATGCTTTCAATATTGCTAAACCAGAATCCTTGCTATTATAAATGCGCGAGTTTGTTTGCTCGTTTGTTTGTTTGTTACGCTTTCACGCCTTGATGGCTCCACCGATCATCATGAAATTTTGCATACACGTTGTCAGAGGTACAGTAGAGTACAGCTAGTAAATAAAATATAGCCCATTGTACTCTCATTTTAAAGTCCCACAGCCTACTCAACAATCAAATTAAGTTGGTTAGAACTTCGCGCTTTGCAGTGCTTTGTCGACAAAAGTCGAAAGTTAGGCTATGTATTTTCGTGTACATAAGCGAGTGTGTGTGTGTGTGTGTGTGCGTGTTTATTGATATGTGTTTGATGCAATAAGGCGGCGAGCTCACTCCCTGGGCGACTTGAGGCTGAGCGGCGTGATGAAGTAGAAGTAGAGCAGCGCGGTGGGGAAGCGGAACTTGAAGTCGGGCTTGTACCACACCTCCATGTGGCGGCTCTTGCGCAGCAAGTTCGGCTGGTCCAGTCTGCGGAGTGCGGAGTACTTAACGCGTTGCGGTCATACGGGGTCCAGCAGACCCCACGCAGATAAACAAAAATTTAATGACTTAAATCTGGTGCTAAACTTTCCAACAGTTTTCTTTTTTTTTTAAGATATAAAAATAGTTAAAAACAAAATTCTTGCAAAAAAAAGAGAGGTCCAGGGGTCCAGAAAAGGAAATAGGGCGCTTTGTATCCCGTAACGTATGAAACTACAGGGAACAGCTAAAGAAAACCTCTAGGGGAGTGAAAACTACAATACAATATACTTTATTGCATCGATGATTTTTTACAATATTTATAAAAGACATACCGCCGCACTCAGAGTCGACTTTAATGATTACTTAGTTAAGTATAGATTTTTAAAACAAAACTGCCGCAAGCTGACAAGTTTAATAAATTAATGTTAATTGGCATTCAACTCAATAAGTTACATCTCATTAAATGCCAATTAACATTAATTTACTGAACGTCTCTGATTGCGGCAGTTTTGTTTTAAAAATCTATACTTAACTAAGTAATCATTAAGGTCGACTCTAAAGTGCGGCGGATAGACATATAGACATAGACAATATTTATTCAGAAAAAGACAACACAGCACGTAAAACATTTGGTACATCTTAACTACTATAAATTTATAATTACAAATGACTATAAAAACGTACCAATATACATATAGAATGTGCTGTGGTGTGATGCTGAAAAGGACACTGTCTCAGCATAATGCCGAGGTGGAAGACCTCAGCGCCGTTTTTCAGCAGTGCCCTAGCTCGTCTAATCATTGAAATTTAAAACGCCGGTATGTGTGGACTGAGGTGCGTGCCTAAACTTATTTTACCTTGAAACTTAGGTTGGGAAAAAAAAAAATTACATGGCAAAAAGGCGGTCTTTTTGTAATAGGAGCAATTTCTTCAAGGCAACCTCGTAATTACCTGAAGTCATTAATGGTGGCGATGAGGTCGTCCTTCCGGAGCACTTTGGTGACTCTGTCGGCGGCGGCGACCTTGTTGTGCATGTCCTTGGCGGTGGTGTTGGCGAGGTCGAGGCCGAGCGCGGCGGCCGCCTCGAGGTAGGGCGGCGCGGGCGGGCGCAGCGCGAACTGCGTCGTGATGTACACGTTCGGCTCCGGCAGGTGGAAGCTGGCGTACGGCTCCGCGGCCGCCCAGCGCTGCAGCCACGCGGCCGGTATCGCTGTCGGCGATGTGTTGGACGTATACAATACATATACAACGTGTTAATGAATTAACTGAAAACTAGAAAGCAGTTTGCTCAGAATCAACTAGCGAATCGATCGATCGATCGTTTATTTTTCATTTTTACTAGCCCATGTTCTCTATTAAAATATCAGCTCTAAATTATTTATAATACAATATTTGGCGCGTACGCCGCCCGCAGCAAAAAAATTCGAACCAGTAGGCGCGGGCGTAGCGCTTGGGATTTCGTAAATAGGTCACCTCCAAACTAATGTTGAATAACTTTTAAAGTATACATTTTTTAGACATAAAATATATTTTCATGTTATTGTTTATTTTTTTAAATGAGGTCTATCAGGTTTTCAGTTAATTCATTAACACGTTGTATAGATCGTTTCACTCACGAAGACGCGCCCCACCTTTCATGCTCATCATCAATCATGTTTCCGCTAGTATGTGAATGTTATCGGTAAACACTTATTATTACCTATGAGAGCACTCGCATTAAAATAAATTAACTAATCAGGAGAAAACTTTACACAAGAGAAACTCCCCGCACCCCGCGCTTCCTTCAATCGGAAAATGGTGGGGCGCGTCTTCGTGAATGAAACTAAGTTTATAAGACACTAGCTGCCCCACGCGGTTTCACCCGCGATAATATCGGAGTTCCCGCGGGAATTCCGGATTACAATATAGCCTATGTTACTCAGGAATAATGTACCTTTCTAATGGTGAAATAATTTTTGAAATTGGTCCAGTAGTTTTTGAGTTAAATCGTAACAAATAAACAAAAAATCAAATCCTTCCTCTTTATAATGTTAGTACCTATAGATTTCTACCTATGTATGTACTGACTCATCACGATATCCCTGGAATCATAAGGCTTAGAGACTTGAAATTTGATAGGAATATTCCTTTCGCTGATTGGAGGTCAGGTAAGAACGGATTTTATTAAGTTCCCACGGGAACTCCGAAACTCACGCGGGTGAATCGGCGGGGCACAGCTTGTATAATATTATAAATGCGAATTTATCACCATAAAAGTTTGCATGGACGCTGTCAGTTAGGGGGTAGAAAAGAACATAGGGTAACTTTCATTCGGAAAAATTACTCTTCCCGAGGGATAGAAAAATGACAAAAAAAAAATCAGCAAAAGCTTTTTAAATCATAATATTTATTCATTACAGCAACGAAAAATCAAACTAATGTAATAATGACAAAAAGGGGTTTGAAGATTTTACTATGGAGCGTGGCAAATACCTAAGGCACTATCCGCCAATTTATTTTTTTTGCCAAATCGTGGCCAGCTATATAAATCAATAGCTGCCATCAATAGCAACTAAAAATGTAATGACACCAACCCTCGTAAAGTGTAAGGTCTCCGTGACCGTCAAAGTTGATCACGTGATGGAGTGATGAATTGTAGATAATAGATGTGCCACAAATTTTCAAACCCCTTTGCCAAATTTTTTTAGTAGTGGGGTCTCATCTCACCCTCGCGCTTGTACTCGGTGCCGAACCACAGCTCCTTGGCGTCGTAGCGCACGGGCGCGGCGTGCTTGTCCGACAGCACCATGATGTTGACGGTGTCCGCGCGCATGCACTCCAGCACCTCGCTGATGCCCTGCGAGGCGACACCACACAACCACAGTGTAACATACTAGCTGTTCCCCGCGGTTTCACCCAAGATAATTTCGGAATTCCCGCGGAGATTAAAGCTTACTATATAGCCATGTCACTCAGGGATAATAAAGCATTCTAGTGGTAAAAGAATTGTCAAAATCGGCTCAGTAGATCCAGATCCCCCCAGAACCTGACAAACTCACAATCTTTACCTCTTTATAATATTAGTATAGACTAGCTGTGCCCCGCAGTTACACACTCGTTAATTGCAGAAATACTGCGAGAATTTGGGGATACAAAATAGTTAAAGTTACTCTTTATAACATCAGCTATCTGCCAGTGAAAGTCCCGTTAAAATTGGTCCAGCCGTTTCAGAGATTTGTCGAACAAAAAAGAGACAGACAGACCGACAGACGGACAGAGAAAAATTTATAAAATTGATTTTCTGATGTAAGTACCGTATATACTTTCGCATGCATTATGGAAACTTTGGCTTTTTTATATACAGATTAGTTTTATACAGTAAACGAGGAGAACATGGAAACCTATATCCAAAGAAACTATCCGCGTAATTTTGCCCCAGAAAACTTTATAAAACACCAAACATACCTACTATATTTCTAAAGGAATAAGGTCGTGTTTTGATTGTGTGTATGTATCAAGGCGTGAGGTCTCACCTTGGGGTCGTACTTGTAGTAGAGGTGGTCGCCGGTGATGTAGTGCTCGGGCGGGTAGAAGTGCATGTTCTCCGCCAGCGTCTCCACGTACTCCGCCGGCTGCGTCTCCTGCTCGAAGCGGAAACTCGTCTCCTCTATTGCCTGTGGAAACACGAGAGACGAGCATAACGTTAAAACTGACGTACTCAATACTCCTTCCATTTTAAAAAGCGAACCCGCTGTTACACTAGCATGAATTACAATATTCCCTCGGGAACTGTTGACATAGCGACAAATCATCGTCGTCCCAGCTATAAAAAAATGCGTGAGTCACAACACTCAACGAATAACGGGTTAGAACTTAAGTTTCTAGGCCTCGTACCAACAAGCGCGCACCTATGATGCCGTGACGGATTTCTTTCACGCTAGAAATCCTAGCCCCAATCCGTACCGGCAATAAGGAACTTCGTTCTAAAAATATGTGTTGGCTTTATATACGTCTAATCGGCAGATGTCACACGATCACTAACAGATGAACCAATGTACAAAAGTACATAAAGTTATTTTATTTTACTATTTATTGATTTATTAGGTTCTCCAACAATGAGTGCAAAATTAATAACAATGAAATTATGCCATCATCATCATCATCGGGTAGTTCTGTCTTCTCAACGGGAATAGAAGAATAAAGTGAATAATATTATGATACCTACCTAACTTTTAATATTATTGTATAAAATGATTACCTTGATTTCGTTAAATATCCTCTCGGAAGGTCCGAGTTTTCTCAACATGTTTATGTATGAAAATATCGCCTCCAACACCTGTTCAAAAACAAAGTGCACAAAGTTAAAAGTGATTCGCCGTCAGTGGACACCAGCGACATCTCTCTTTCGACCAACCAAACGCCAGTGACGTCAGTGGTTTTGAAAATCTGGCCACTTGACAATAGTCTGCGAATTCAAATCTGTAGTTGAGAACTTGTTTCAAAAACAAATTTTTATCGCTGATTTCGAGCGGGAGGGGGGGGGGGGGGTGACCGTGACCGTGAAATAATGATTTTGAATGTGGGCAGGTGTAGTATAACTGTATGAAGTAATACGATATTGTGTGTCACCTCGTCGACGTGGTCGAGCCCCTCCTTGGTGAGCGTGACCTGCGTGGAGAACAGGCTGTACATGGACGTGTAGTCGATGCCGCTCTCCGAGTTGCCTGTGTAGATGCCGAGCGCCCACACTCTGGCAACATTATTTATACATTTCCTTATTCCCCGTACAACTATTAATAGAAAAAAAAATTCCTTATTCTGTATTCGAACAATTTTACGATTATATAAATCAACTAGCTGTCCCGCGCAGTTTCACCCGCGATAATTTCGGAGTTCCCGCGGAATTGTTCCATACAAACTTTGCAACCCTTTTTCACCCCCTTAGGGGGTTAATTTTCAAAAATCAGAACGAGAGAGAGAACAAAAGAAAAATTAAAAGAGATAACAAGAAAAGTAGGTATCTGAGCATTTCTACATTTGAATACCAAGGCAAAAAACGAACTTCTTCCTGAGATAGGAGAGCAGGCTGCCCTTGCCCTCGTGGCCGAGCAAGTACGACACGTATTGATGCGGCTTCGACTCGTACTCCGCGATCAGCGAGCGCATGCACCACGTTAAGTGGATCTGAAGAAAAAAAATTAAATAAATAGCATGGACCAATAAAAAAGTAACACACAAACTACTGTGAATTGTGATGTATGATAAAATACGTCATACATAAAATGTTAATATTATTTGGGTCAGTGTATTTAATTCAGTTTGCATAGAGCCGTGCTCCTTACACGGTGCGTTTAATATTTTAACAACAAATATCATTGACACTATCCCTAATACGTCTAAATACCTATTCATGAAGTGAAACTTCTTTAGGCACAACAGAAAAAAATGTTTAGTAGAATTAACCTTCAGAGGTTTCTGAGAGATACAGTATGTACAGACAAATCCCTAGAATAACATACTGTCACAAAAACCTTTTTTGTTATTGTAAATATTTTGCTTCCTATGCTCTTAATTACTCGTTTTAAAAGTTATAGAGCATAAAATACTGTTCTAACTTGATTTTATACAATGTCTATACAATTAACCGTCCATGGGAACGCGAAGAGCGGAGAGCATTTAGCCTGAAGTCTATGCTGGAGTACTTCCTTCCTCCATGATGAATTTTCACTTTAGAGGTTGTATGCCGCTATATGTACTTTGACGACTCGATTAGCGCAGAGGTCACCATGCCTACCCGCTAATCAAGGGGTTCCGGGTTCGATTCCCGGTGGGGGTGAACTTTGTGTGATTAACACAGGGTTCCATTTTCCAGTCTGGGTGTGTTTATATATCTATAGTATAATATATAAGTAATTCTATGTAATATATAACACGTTTGCTTGGTTTCCACGACACAAGCTAATAATAGCTTACTGTGGAATCAAGTAGATCTGTGTTGTGATGTGGATTATTATTATTATGTACGCAGTAGGTACCTACCTCGGTGATGTCGCTGACCGGCTTGACGTAGTAGAGGCTCCGGAACTCCGGCGTGACGCTGTCCGGGCGGAACGCGTGCGGCGCGAAGTCGTCGCCGGGCAGCCGGTTGGTGGGCACGCGCCCGAACGTGCCCACCACGTACTGCTCCAACGTGGGCAGGTCCATGCGCGCCTGCGCATCGACAAACCTCGCTATCATAAATGCGATTGAAAGCTTATATTTGTTTGTTTGATAGTTACGCTTTTCACGCCTTAACCACTCAACCGATCATCATGAAATTTTGCAAACACGTTGTCAGGGATACAGAAAAGGACTTAGGGCACAGTCTGGCTGCTGCGCAAGTCGAAAGTCCAGCGCAAGTCAAGCCGCTACTGCTCCGAGCGCTAAAAATTTAAATAAGTTTTATTTTAATGTGAAATATTGTCCAACTTTAAAAAAGCTATGGATAGCTATAAAAAAATGTATGTCCTGCTTTTAGGGTAAAATTCCGACAAAATTAAGCGCCGAGGCTGGTTTTTGTGTTTTTGGGCCTGGCAGCCCTATATTCCAGAGGGGATTTCAATAGTCAAGCGCGGGGGTGTAACCCGTTGAATAGCTCGTTTATGTGTAGTATGTCTATGTGTAGTGTATTTGTGGGTGGCGTGTTTATCTGTAGCGTGTTTATGTGTAGACTAGCTATCCCCCGCAGTTTCACCCGCGGAAATTTCGGAGTTCTCGCGGGAATTCCAGGTTAAATGATAGATATGAACCTTCCTCATGAATCACTCTATCTATTGGTGAAAACCGCATCAAAATCCGTTGCGCAGTTTTAAGGATCTAAGCATACATAGGGACAGAGAAGGTCGTGGGAAGCGACTTTGTTTTATAGAATGTAGTGATGGGCACGCGGCTGGCGGCGCGGCGGAAGGTGGCGGCGCACGTCACCTGCACGGCGACGGTCATGCGGTGCGCGCTGTAGTGGCGGCGGCGGAACTCGTGCGCGGCGCGGTGCAGCCGCTCGTCGTCGCTGACGCGGTCGCGCAGGCTGCGCAGGTCGCCCCACGTGAACGTGCGCGCCGGGTGCCCCTCGGGGAACAGGCTCGCCAGCAGCTGGTCCTTGCGGTTCGAGTCCGACGGCTTCGCGATCGCGAACTCTGCACGCGCGCACGCAAACAACACCATAATAACTATAGGTACGTGCATTCAGGCCGTTCGATCATTACATAAGCAGATTATTTGCAATTCAGCAGCGACGATAGCTCAGTGGTTGGTTAGTGCGTGCGTTCGGATCAAACACCGCAAGGCGCAGGTTCAAACCCTAACAACGAGCTTGAGCTGCCGGCGAAGGAAAACATCGCGAGGAAACCATAGCATGGTAGTAGGGCACATTCCAGCTAGTGCGCGACTGGCGAGCCACCTGCAAGTTGAAAATCTGTCGCCAACATTTTCCGACAACTTAAGTCCAATTCCTCACCCGATTATGCAACCAATTGTATATTATGTATTTATGTAGATGAAACCCTATCAGAACATACGTTTATATATCAAATCCCATTAGCGAGTTGACATAATAACAGATTCATTAGGCGAGTATAACGGCTCGTACATACAGCACATGTTTACCGGTGATTAGCACGTAAGTATACGTAATAACATAAACCGTGACTGTACCTGTACGTAATAATGTAGGTAATAACCGCATAATGACCGCTCAGTCACGAGAGTTACAACAGGCGTAGAACGACAGTGACAACAAGAAAATGAAGCCATTGTAAGTCAGGCTAAAAAGACTTCGTATAATATGTACGAGTTCCCGTTCATGCGTGCGTGTCACCGAAGGTAATTTCACGCCGTTCCACGGAAACATAAATGACCGGTTACTTTTATTTATGTTTTTAAATTTCTATTTTGGTTTTATTAAGAGCTGTCAATATTTACTGTTATCCTAAATCTCTTGCTCTCGGAACTGCTTCTTGGTAGTAGCCCTAGTTTCCTTATCAATTCACAGCTTTCCCGCGCAGAAACTATCACTCTATACGTTTGATATCTATTGTGTATGTAACTCTGTGCGCTCATTGTCAGTATACGTATATTAAACACGGGGTTTTACTGAACAAAACGCGGCAGTTACATAAACTACAGTGGATTGTTATGTAACGCAGTCGACTGAATCGGAAATAATACTCTACTTTATGTTTATACCTAAAAAAAAGTCTAGGAAATCATTATAAAGAATGTTAACTTTTACATTTTTATAGGTATTCTTTTATGGTATAATGATTATGTTTTATATCTAAAGGCCATAAAGGAAAGGAAAAAATGTTTGTGACTGCAACGTTTTTCTGTCTGGCGAATACCATGGACCAATTATATAGTTTAATTGGTCCATGCCAATACTTATTCGCCAATAAAATTATTAGGTATAAATTAAGAGAAGATTGTTAAATTTTACGCACGCACACACACGGCTGAACAAATTTGTATGAAATTTTGCACACAGATAAACAGTGTTAATTTATTCATATTCCGTATATACTACACAGGAAACTTTTCTTCCGGAATTCCCCGAAAATGGCGCAGGGTTGCCTCTAGAAATAACGCCGCCTTTCGCTCTAAGTATCTTTTCTTGAAATGAAATGAAAAACACTTTATTGAACACCACAAAACAGTACAATAAAAAAAAAAACAATTTAAAAACAGAAAATATAGTATTAAAGTAAGTGGCTCCAAATGTCGGCCTTATCACTATAAAGCGATCTCTTCCAGGCTTTCTTCTGATTTTTTACGTTTAAATGTTACTTTCGGGGCAATAAAGTATGTATATTTAAATTTGACAAGATCGTTGCATTGCAGGATCGATTAAAACTACGGCACAGTAGAATTTGTTCGAGCTTATCGCCAGTTCTAAAATATTCGTGAGTGAGCCTCTCACCGGACTCGATGGCCTCTCGCTCGCGCTGCATGGCCTCCTTCTTCATCAGCGGGCTGACGAAGAACTGGCTGAACATGTCCATGGCGTGCGGGAGGTGCTTCTCCGGGATCTCGAAGTAGAAGGTCGTCAACTCGCAATCCGTCGACGCGTTATCCGAACCGCCTTTTTTCTATTTACAAAAAAACCTTGTATATTAATTATTCTATAATTTGGTGGTTTTCAATGAAAAAAAAAATTAAAAAAAATTACGGTTTAGGTACTTAATTATGAATTTTACCGATATCTATATAATATGTTGTATGCATTTGATGTTTGTAACATTCTTATAGTTATCTAATATAATATCCTTGAATTGACGGAAGTTTTCACCTATCAAATTCAATATTTCGTAGAAAATTACGATAGAACTTTAAATATCGAATGATCTCTGTAGTAAATGGAATGGAAACTTTTTCCAAAGACCAGTACTTACTGCCAGCTGGTCTTTAGAAACTTTAGTTGTGATAAGGAGTTGAGTGGAGTTGGTACCTTGATGAATGCGTCGAACTCGTTCTCTTTGGGGTACTTGTCGCTGCCCATGAACACCATGTGCTCCACGAAGTGCGCCAGCCCCTGTATGTCGGGCGGGTCGCTGTAGCTGCCCGCGCCCACGCTGAGCGCGCACGCCGCCTGCAACAACGCTCATAGCGCTTATTGTCGCCAACCGGTGAAGGAAATACTTAGCATAATACATATAATACCATTTTTTTTCTTCCACAGTAATGTGTATCCAAAAATTGAAAGACTTGTTAAACTTAAATTCGCATTCATAATTTTAGTAAGTACGTCTTAGATTTTAGATACTACACGTTACCAGGGATACAGAATACGACATAATTATATAGGAGTACAGGCAGATATCTTTCTCGGAATTCCAGCGGAAACTTCGTTTCTGAGTTTGGATGTAAGGGATAATGGAACTACAGAACTATTCCGACAAGCAGGACTTGCCGCGTGCTGTTAGTGGCCGTTTGTTGTCATTAGTAAAATATATCTACAGAGCACGCCTTTGAACTCACATTTGAATGTCCTTTCTTGTTGAATGGTGTCGTATACGGTATAAGTAAACTATGAGTCTAATTATTTGTTTTAAATCGACACTGATCCTCAATATTCCAATAAAAAATTAAGCAAAAATATCAAAAACTGCACCCGAAAAAGAGTACAACTAATTTTTTCCCTGGGAGCTTAAGAAGTAGGTACCAATACCTTCTATGGCAGTGTTATTTTAACAATCTTACTTTTTATTACATACTTAATTTCATTTACTCAAAATATAAAAGCTATTTATCACCAGTCACCACCAATGGTATATTTATAACTGTTCAAATGTGTGCTTATAACGTTGACGAAATTTATTCAGGTGTTAAATCGACGTTGTGTGTATAATAGATATATCCAATTCCATTATAAACTGGACGTTACGAAATTAAAGTATAATCTAAAAGCACATTATTATTATAAGTAAATGAGAAGTAGATACGTTTTGATAAATATTTCACTATAATTTATCATTAATCCTACACAATTTAAGAACGAATTAACTTTGAATATAACGTCATATTATTTAGGACATTGCTTTCTAAACATACATTTTATACATACAGCAAACCTTAATTATGTATTCCAAAATCTAAGGTCAACTAACTCGATGTTCGAAGCTACCTACTACATAATAAACGTATTACAAAATTAAAATTTAAGCCTTATGTGTTGTGAGCTAAAGTTCTAATATTCGCAAACAAGGCGAAGATAAACATACAGGGTCACAAATTATATACGCTTGTGAATATTGGATAGTTGAAGCATTTCCATACCGTGTCAAGTGAAAGCTGCACTAGTAAGAGCTTGCATCGCTTTCTAGACAATTTCTCGCATGTTTTCTTCACGAATCTAAGTACATTGCGTTTGTAGCGGACACCCTGTAGGAAGCATGCACGGTTTACCATACAGCCCACTAGCACTTGTCGGGTGTCGGGCCTGATAAAATGTCGGGTGCACTATAGCTAGTTTCTCACTAGCTGTTCCCCACAGTTTCATCCGCGTGAGTTTCGGAATTGCCGCAGGAACTCCTAACTTCTCACCGTTTAAACCTTCCCTGTACTTTCACGAATCTTTCAAGATCAAAATTAGCCAAATCGGTCCAGCTATTCTCGAGTTTTAGCGAGACTAACGAACAGCAATTCATTTTTAACTGACTTCCAAAAAGGAGGAGGTTATGCATTCGGCTGTATATGTATGTTCACCGATTACTCAAATACTGTCGGAACGATTTGGAAAATTCTTTTTTTGTTTGAAAGAGTATACTCCCAATTAGGTCCCATTGCTACCAAGTCGGGATCTGATGATGGGATCTTGGAGAAATCGAGGGAACTCTTCCGAAATCATAGGCACACCTATAGCGATTTGTGTATTTTTGTAGTGAATCGTTTATTTGCTTTAGGAAAGCAAAATCTGAAGAAGTGGAACTGATGATGAAGACCACAGATGGTCACCGGAACTACTATTTCACGGGTTTCGATTGGACCGATTTGGAAAATTGTTTTTTGTTTGAAAGGGTAATATACTCCCAAATTAGTTCCATTGTCACCAAGTCGAGATCTGATGATGGGATCTTGGAGAAATCGAGGGAACTCTTCAAAAATTACAGGCACACCTAAAGCGATTTTTGGATTTTTTATAGTAATCGTTCATTTGCTTTCGGAAAGCAAAATCTGAAGTGGAACTGATGATGAAGACTACAGATGTTCATCGGAAATTCGGAACTACTCAATAATAGGTATTTCACGGGTTCCGATTCGTTAACTTAATTATGGTTTCTTAACAATTTATGCTCGTTACAATGTATTTGGTGAAGTGGAACTGATGGTGATGTTATACCAGGAGAACTCCTCAACAATTAATGTCCCTGCATCGGGAAAAGCAATATTTTGTAAAAGGTGATGAGCAGTTGACATTAGGCTGTTGTAACTTAGATAAATTATGAACTAACTCACTTAAAAGCGAGAAATAAACAAAATTTTAACAAAAGTTACCAACGGCTGTTAGATCCCTAGATTTAGGTAGGTCATCTATAGTCAATGCGCAATATAAATGTCAGTTGGATCAGATCGTTAGAGTAAAGTTGGAGTTTTTTTATACAACAAAGACATTATGAATGGATGACCATGACCGTTTAGCTATCCGATGTTTTAGAAATTGGCCCATTTTCTTGTTGGTCAAGAACAAGTGTGTTGTAAGCAGTGGATGTGAAACCCTGTCCTTTATTAGCAAATTAGTTTCTTTCCTTGGCAAGTCGAATAATATGTTCATTGTCCATTTTGCGAACTAGTAGGTTTCTAAACTCTTATTGTGCCCTATTTTGTCTTTCCCTACGAAAACGATGTACTTAATAAAATCGAGAGAAAACACAGCCTCAGGTTGAACCGTGACCTCTAAACTACGCAAGTTTTGCAGAGTTCCCAAACGCGTAGGATGAACTGATAACATCTTCAGCTATAATTAGTGGTATGATAATATCCGCATATCAATGCAGAAGTTTCGTTGCATCCAAAGATTGCTTGATTTTTATAGTCACTTATTTGTAGGTAGTCCTTAAAAAAATCTAGTTCCAGCGCGAAATTGGACTGCAAGCGACACCCCTAGGTAGCACTGTGCTTACTTGGTAGTGTGGTCACCTGCGATGGTACCTATCCAATATGTCAGTTCACTAGTATTAGTCACTCAGCGTGTTTCTCGGCTCTTAGCAATAAGCGAAGCTCTTTGTAGTGTGACTTTAGCCTAAGAAATGTTCTAAAAAACCATAACAAATACAATTTTTTTCTTGTTCTCTTCTTTTTGTAAACTTTCGCATGTATTTAGCCAACTAGTTTCAAGCAAAATAAATGTATATCTATCAGTATCACAATACGGTTCGAAATTGCAAACCTTTGGAGCCGTTTGGAGTCTTTCTTCTCTTAGAGGGCACCGAAGAAATCGGTTAGAAACATGATTCATCTTCTTGCGAACATAAAAAGGGTCGTGGTTGTACCAAACGTACTGCGAGAAGCAAAACGTCCCGTTTCTACAGTCTCAAAGAATGCGTCCCGAGAAGATGTACGGGATACCAATTTATTATTGTAGGTATTGTTTTATGCCAAGGCAAAACTTTCGGAGAAGAAAACACTAGTTTTATTTTACTAGAGTACATAACCTAGAGTGTATATAGAGTACTAGAGTGTATAACCGCGCATGTCATGTGAAACGGACACCAATGTTTTTTGTCAGCTCTATTCGCACGTATATTAATTATTAGGTACTTTGCGTGACACTTTGATTTTTTTTGTGCGTGCGCGGGAAATGATTTGAACTGGTAATAAACAAGAAAATAATCACAACACATTCAGCACAGACACACCATCTAGTATTCAGTAAATCATTTTAAAATTGAAAACTAATCTGATTTGTAGTTGTTTTTCTCGTCTTTCTACAATTTGCCAGCTGGATCTCTTTTTAAGGCACTGAGGTTGACAATCCTAGTTGTGTAAAAAAGATAATTAATAACTGTGGTGGGGTTTTTTTTATACCATCATAATTTTGATATGGATACTAATAGGTACCTACTTAAAATTTAGAATTTTAATTGTTACTTCTCCACTACTGGTGGAAAGGTATTCATCAATATTATGGAATGTAATTTTTATTTTATAAATATAATGAAACCGTTCCTGCCTAGAGGAGAATATATAGCTACTAGATGTGCCCCGAAGTTTCACTCGTGCAAGTTTCAGAATTCCCGCAAAAACTCCAAGTAACATTAACTAATTAGCAGTGAAAGTTCCGTCAAAATTGATCCAACGGTTTCAGAGATTCACCCGTGTGAGTTTCGGAATTCCCGCAGGAACTCCAAAATTCTTTAATTTTTCTATAAACGCAACAGAAGAATTAGAGAAAATGGTCCAGCCGTTCACGCGTGATGCCGTGACCAAGGGAAATAGGGATTAATCTTTATATAATTACTAGCTGTCCCCCGCGATTTCATCCGCGGTAATTTCGGAGTTTCCGCGGGAATTCCGGGATAAAAACTATTCTATCTTTTAAGTTGGACCATATTATGAATGGTTGCAAAATTTTATCAAAATCCGTTCAGTAGTTTCAGAGTCCATCGCGGACAAACAACGTGACACGTGATTTATATATATTAGACGAGAATTTTATATATTAGATAAAGATTTAAATAAACATACCTTGCAAGGAGTCTTATTATCACTAGCAGAACACACAATAACGATTTAAGAGTTTCTAATTTTTTACTTTCTGTATGCTTATACTATGTTTGACACCCAAAAGCTACAAAATTCCATGGTTTGGGTGTCAACAGTTGTAGTCCAACTTAAAAAGGGCTTTGTTTCATCACAGTTTATAGCAAGGTTGGAAAAAATCATGATTTTTTGAAAAAGTTGAATAAAGCAGGATTTTTAAAAAAATCCTAAACAATCACGATTTTTTTGATTTTTTTAAATTTTACTATCTAACTAGCTGCCCCGCGGTTTCACCCGCGTTAATTTTGGAAACCCCGCGGGAATTCCGGTATAAACACTTAAACAGTACCCTATATGTTATTCCAACGTATAAGCTATATTATAATTGTATAGTTTCATTAAAATCCATTTAGTACTTTTTGTGTGAAAGAGTTACAAACATAATAATATAAAGAGTTAAAAACATACATACAAAGAGTTTTTCACCTTTGGAATTTGGTATTTTCCAGGGAATGAAAATCAAAATTCTAATTTGTCAGAAAATAAAAAAATAATAGACACGTATTTTTTGCTTTTGCAAATTAATAAGAATAAACATAGATAAAGCGCATTAAAGTTTAGGGGTTGGACTCGTGACATCAATATTCAGTATAAACCCCATATGAACAGCACCGGGTTGTGATGTCACACGAAATTACAACTCAATGTATCGTTGTCAAATTGTTCAGAGCAAATTAAGAAACCAACCAGGAATTGAAAAGAATGGAAAATTAGTTTTTTTTATTTAATATTTTTTTTTTTTATGTTTTAGTGGATGTCAGAACTCACCAGTTTTTCTTCATCAAATTCCACACGTCTTTTGGTTCCATGCTGATCACTAGTTGCTGACTGTGCAGACCGCCCACTGTCACTCTCGGTCTCTGTAGTGTCATCACTGCCACTTGTCTCCTCCTCACTTGAACTCTCATCCTTGACTATTGGACGACTGGGGTCCGATATGAGCAGTGCAGTCAGGCCATTCTCTAATCTTATTGTTCTACATTCAAATATTTATCAATAGTAAAAGTAGGGTAAAAATATTGTTGACCATTAGTTTTAAACAGCGAAATTCCATCAAGATTTAAATAAATCATTGAAGTTTATGTAGCATTTAAACTTTAAACTTACTTGTATATTTTTTTATCTGAGGCAGACTTGATAGGTTCAGCTAAAACCTCAACTTTCTCCTTTCTTGAGAACATATTTATTGACTGCTTTAACCGGTTGACTGCTTTCACTTCAGGTTTAAATCTAGGAGTTCTGTGAAAACCACTTCTTTTGGACATGTCAAATATCGTACGTTTTAGCAAGCCACCATATGATTTTTGAATAAAAATGGGCAGAAATTTTGTCATTTATTGGATTTTTTTAGATCAGGGTTGCCAAATGAAAAAAATGTTTTATTCAAAACGAAGGAAATAAAACAAACCCTACTGCCCGATTTCGGTAAAATAACCAAGTCGGATAGAAAAAAAGTAGTGATTCTTTATAAGATGATGAAAAAAAATATACAAATATTTTATAAGATAATTAAAAAACAAATAAAACTAATTTTCATGTGTCAATTGTCACTTTTCAGTGTCACCAAAGTGTCACTGTCGGAAAAGGCGACACCCGAGATTGTTCTCATTACTTTTTACTTACTTCAATAAACAGATCTTGGCGGTTCGGTCATAAAAAATAGTTAAAAGTGGATTTTGTTGTGTTATAAGGTGCTGTATTGGACAATAATTTTTACAGTGACGGTGTGGCGAATTGGAACGCACCCGCCCGGACCGTAAAAAAAAAACCAACTCGAGTTTCTGGTTCTACTACCACGATAGGAGAGTTGATACGCGATTCTGTAGTCGATACCTAGTATTGTGCAAACTGCAAAAAGTTACTTTAATATAATTTCTAAGACTTCTGGAGAATATAGAGTTTATCAAGAACGTCAATGATTTTTTGAATATCTCACGACATCCCGCAACCCTTCCAAACACGGGAGAGGAACAGCGAGGCACCACGGCCGACGCTGCAGACCGCTCCTTTCCCAAAACGGTTTTTTATGTGCTCAATAAGATGTAATATGACATTTCGAACTGATTTCTTAGGTTTACATCCAAGGGCTCCGAGAAAGTTATTTCAAGCTATAGTAGCTATACCTAACCTTATAGCAATTTAAAACCGTAACACGAAGCATTTTAATAGAAAATACATTGATCTAATAAATTTTACTTGAAACTGGCTAAATGCATTATACGCAAAAGTCCATAAAAAAACAAAGAAAGAAAGGAGCGAGCGGTGTGATTATTTGCTCAGTTATCCGGAGTTAATTTGTTGATCCGGTGTCGCGCATTCGGCATTCCAGTGCTGAACAGACAGACTGTACATTTCGATTTCGGTGTCGTACAATAACGTGTTGTGCATTCCTGGTTCCCGTCACCAACCGTCACTGTCAACTGTCAAGTGTCAACAAAATTCGTTTCAAATTCCGTTTTCTGTTTGAACTTTGAAACTTAATTTAAACTTTTGGGTTTTGTACTTGTTTATTAGCTTTGTGTTTTTTGTGATTTCGTTAGGATTTGTGATCTCATCGTTCTTTTTAATATGGATCAGTCTAGTAGTGATATTTCTATGTCGCCTTCGCAAATCTTGGAACGGTTGCAAGTGTTGCGTCAATTTCAACTATTACAGCGCGGGAAATTGCATAAACACAGCATACAGTTTCAGGAGTCCAATGAAAACTCTTCAAATCTCACCGAAATGGTTAGCCACTTCACTAACAGTCCTAGCTACAGCACTTTTCGTGGCTTACTACATAATTCCTCCAATAATGTGTATGACTCTTCTCCTCGTACTAATGATAATTATTCATCACAAACAGTCAATGAACAGGACCTTATAGAAGGCGTATCAGTACTTAATTTATCACAAGAATCTGAATTTGTAGTAAATTCACCAACATCAACAAAAAGCACTACTTCAGTACTGACTAAACAATACCAGATTATAAACAATTCTTTGAATAGAAGCTCTGATGCATCAGGTGCAAGCAAAAAACATATATCACTTGATGAAATGCCAATAATACATCCTAAAGAAGACTTTGAAACTCTAATACAAGAAAAACTTAAAAGTGAAGAAATACAACTCAAAAATACACATTCTGATAAAGTTATTCCTGACAAAAACAAGAATAAATCATTTCTGAGAAAAGGTGAAGGAATGGCTAGATTTGGTCTTCAAAAAAATGCTTTAGTCATTCAAAACACAAAATCTTTGCCTTGGGTAAGAAAGAAAATTACAAATATTTCCAACTGTTCTTCTGTTAAGGTTCTCAAAAATATTGCAAAAGCAGAAGAGACTGTGATTCCAGAAAATATATGTCAACCCACAACTAAAGTGGTAAATAAAAAAATACCCCATATCCAAAAAGAAACAGCTCAATCAGATATTCTAATAGAAAATCTTTTAAATAGCAAACCGGTAATTAAAGATAACCCACCAAACAAAATATTACAATTGCCAAAAGGGAAAGATCCATTGATGGTTAGTAAAGAAAAAACTTGGGCATCAGTTCTAACAAAAGAGCAAAATGATTTCCTCAAGCAATTAAAACAAAGTGATTATTATAAAAACTTTGCATCCCCCACAAAAAGTACCATTTCAGATGTGAGTTACAATGAAGACTCACGTTTAAGACAAGAACAAGAAACTGCTGAACAAAACATGTTTGAGTTGCTTGAAGGTAAAGTTTCACATGAAAGTTTCAATATAGAAAACTCATTCTTCAATCGTTTTCTAAGACGAAATGAAGTAGAATGCTCTGGTGAAAGCACACCTCTTATAATGCAGAAATGTTTAACAAAAAATCCTGATTTGATGCATATATTTCCCGAACTAGCAAAAAAAAACAGTGGTGATTTGCAAAGTGACATAGTAACATGTGATAATGAATGCACGGATTGTTGTAGTGACACTTGCTCATCTGTATCCACTTGTTGTAACTGTAAAACCTATGAAGAAGCAGAAAAAACTAATGTAATAGATATTAAAAGTGAGAAAAATGATAAAAAGAACACTGGCCATAAAGAAAATTCTGGTAAACAGGTAACAACATCAAAGGATAAAAAAGAATTCACTCAAATTGACACTGAGCCTGATGAGAATGCCACAATGAAAACCAACATGGCAGAAATGAATGCAAAATTAGTAGCCACTAGTGAGCTTCTTAAAGACAGGCTTAGAGAACTGGAAGACGAAATAGAGACTTTTAGAAAAGAAAATGCAAATTTGACCAAATTACGTGAAGAAATAGATCTAGAGAGAAAAAAGTTTTTTGAAGAAAAAAAAGCTTTTGAACAAAAGTTTAATGAAGAAAAAATTTTATCTGAATATTATTTAGCCGAAGAAAAAGACAAACTCGCAAAGCAAAAACAAATGTATGAAAGATATGTTAGGGAAATGAGAGGCAGATTAAGTAAGAGAGATAAGGATGAAGTAGTAAATTTAAAAAAAGAAATAAGTGATCTTAAAGATGAAATTAGACTTAAGGATGCAAAATCAACATCTACAATAGCTAGACTTCGGAACCAATTGAAAATTGTAGAAAAAGAAAAAAAAGATGCTCAAAATGAAATAGAAAAATTAAAAAAAGAAAACCGACGTATCCAGCATAGTAATGATGTCACAAGAAGAATGACCAACATTAAGTATCTAGAACAAATTAATAAAAAGTTATCAAACATGACTTCTAAAGATACTCCAGTGAAAGTTAACTGTGATAAAGATGCTAAATATAGAACCTTCGAAATTGAAAGAGACAGCAGAAGAAGAAAAGTCAACTCTGTTGCTCAAAACTTAAGACCAAGAGCTAAAAGTGTGCCTAATTTAAATGCGACCTCCAGATATGCAAAATATTTCAGTCAAAAAGATTCTGTTAGTGATTTCGATAAATATAAGAAATTAGATGATTTGGGCCCAAATACCTATCATTTGGATGATGAATATATTGAAAATATACTTGATTCAAAAAATGGTTCTTTTGGTTCTGACGACATTGAAGTGATACAGGATGTGATAGGTAATGAGAAAGATAACTTTTTAGAGAAAATATACACTGAACGTTTTCAGAATGTATCACCAAAAAATGATACAAACCGTTCAAACAATTCTAACAGAAGTCGAGGTTCAGAAAGAAATAGTATTCATGATAATACTGACGAGTTTTTTTTTCGTCAGTTGAAATCAGATTCAAATAGAAATTCTAAATCACCTATCCAAACATCTTTGACAATATCTCAATCATCCACAGTGCCAAATTCTGTTCGACGTGAATCTCCTAATACAGTTTTAAGTCAGAGGTCTTCCAGTAGCTACAATTTGGGCACTATGTACAATAGTAACTCTCAATATTCTGAAGAATCAAATCAATCTGGCAGACCAAATAATCCATATAATACATCCAAATCACCAGTCTCAATTCTGAGTAACCACATCTCCAATATTACAAAGTCTGCTTTTATAAACAACGAGAACTATAATGAAAAACTTATTGTTACTCCGGAACCACCACTAAGCAAAGCCAATGTTAGAAAGACCAACATGAATCCAACAGAAATATGCAAACCGGATGGTTCAAAAGAACTTTTATTTCCTAATGGCAACAAAAAAGTTATTTCATCAGATGGCCAGTATTCAAAGTTTGTATACTACAATGGTGATGTTAAAGAAAACTTTTACAATGAGGGTAGAATAAAATATTATTATGCTGAAACAAAAACATATCACACCACCCATGCTGATGGATTGGAAGTTGTTGAGTTTCCTGAGTAAGTAAAAAATTGATGTCTCTTTACTTACTTTCATTATAATTTAGTGTACTTATACTATTCACAAGAATTGTTCACTTAAAATAATTAATATCATAACCAGAAAACTTCATTCTTTTATAGCGGCCAAGTGGAAAAGCGATACAAAGACGGTTCTTCCGAAATTCGGCTTCCCAATGGCAGTATAAGATATTTTGACCCAAAAAATGTGCACATCCGCGAAGAATGGCGCTTTCCAGATGGCGCAACACTCACCGTCGCTGCGAACGGTGAACAGAGAATCGTTTTCACTAATGGTCAAGTTGAAGTTCATGCTAAGGACCATAAGGTAAGGAAAAACCTTAGCCTAAGTGAATCTATGGTTTTGTTAGATTTGATATTTGACGACATTCAATACCTTGTTTCAGCGTCGCGAATTTCCCGACGGCACAGTAAAATTGGTCTACAATGATGGTACTTCAGAAACCAGATATTCATCTGGACGAGTAAGAATCAAAGACAAACATGGAAACCTGATTATGGACTCAGCACCTTCGTGATAAATCCTTGTTTCCCTGTGAATTGATAGCAGGCTGTCAAAAGAAAGTAAAAGCTTTTTTAGAACCTTCATGATAAATCATTGTTTTCGCGTGGTTCAAGGGAAGAAAGTGAAAACTGAGATTTTGGCAAAAATTTATAGTTTCTGTTCTCATCTCTTAAAATATTGTCTGTAATCAGAGAACTTCAACCTATAAAAAACTTATAAGACAAAACCAAACTTAAAATCAGACTTGGCTGAGTTTTGACTACAATACCTACATCTAGAGTTCAATGTGCCTACTAAACGCATTCGAGATACTTGGGTACCTATCAGTGGCGAAGGGTGAAATATTGAGAGGGGGAAGCCGGAAATCTACTTTAAGTTCAACTTATTAAACTATTAACTGTTAACGCGGTTTCACCTGCGATAAGTTCGGAGTTCCCACGGGAATTCCGGTATAAAAAGTCCTTGCCTGTATCCCTGACAACGTTCTCAATTACGGTAGAGAGAGATGTTGGGTCTGAAGGGAAGCTGGTGGAAATCGGCTTCTATGGTACCATCGCCACTGGTACCTATAGTTAACGTTTCTAAGTTTAAAGTTTATAAGAGATTTTAGTGAGCATACATACGTAAGTATATTAATAAGCTTTTCGCTCTTCTATCTTCCATCTATGCGCATTTTATATATTCTAAGTATAATATTATAAATAAATTTTACTCTTGTGTTTGTTTTAGCACGCATGATGCGATAACCGCCAGACATTTGAATGAAACTTAATATTATGCTTATAGTAGGTCTTACTGGTCAATCAACCATCAACATAATATAATTTTTTAAGTACCTATCCTAATTTATTTATTTATTTAATTAACAAAATAATAATAAATCAAAGTTCAAATTATTGCTCATTTCTTCAGTGTCTGTCAGAATTTCAGGTAAGGAGAACCATCATACACGGAACAAGCCGAAAGTGTCCAGCTGTAAGCAGCGAATTACAACTCAATAACTCACTATAATAGCGCTAGCATAGCTAGAGAATGATATGAATTTAGCAGTTTCAAGCGGAGTGAAGTATGATGAGTTGAAAAATTTAATATCTTCCTTGTTATCCTACTATAATAACTTTTGGCTATCCTACTATAATAACTTTTGGCGCTATCTTTAAAATTCATCTTTTGTTGCCGTAACGCCACAACTATTTGATGCTTTTCATACACAAAGATGGTTCTCCTTGTCTCTACACTCCATAATGTATACATATATATATATGAATACTAGCTGTTCCCCGCGGTTTCACCTGCGGTAATTTCGGAGTTCCCGCGGGAAGTCCGGGACAAAAAGTATTTTCTGTACCCTGACAACGTATATGCAAAATTTCATGATGATCGGCTGAGCCTTTAAGGCGTGAAAGCGTAACAAACAAACAAACTCACTTTCGCATTTATAATATTAGTAAGGATAGATACAAGGTTCAAGAGTTTTTAATTATTTTTTTCTCATCTTCCGAGTGACGAACTAGCAAGCGTTAGTGATCTTGCCAACTAGCTACCTACCTACTTTATTGGTGTAACAAATGTGCCAATTGTATTTAAAAGAATGGATTTATGTAAGTTTTTATGTTAAAATATTTTATAAACATATTTTTTTAAGTGTAGATATATTTTAATAAAATTGTTATATTTTCGTATTAAGTTGATCTGTTTGTTTAACCGAGGAACCCTAGTCCCCAATTGATTTATCATATTATTATACTTTCTGCTTGCTCAGGCGTGACTTTACGCACTTTTTTTTTCGTTTATTTAACGGCAATACAAATACGGATACAAGTCCATATATAGTGTAAAAAATTGTTACATTTTTTTATAGTTTTATACATAAGTATTTAGTGCAGTTGTGCAGATTTGAAAACGAAGTTTGTTGATTATGACATTATGACCGGGACTAGGTAAATAGGCATGTATTTACGTACGTAGTAGCATAGGGACGACCGCACGCCGAGGCCGACATCACGACATTTTTGTTATAATATTGTGTACCTTATTGTACCGTATTTTTGTGCTTTTAGGTAAGTT
Source organism: Zygaena filipendulae (assembly GCA_907165275.2). Classification (NCBI taxonomy): domain Eukaryota; kingdom Metazoa; phylum Arthropoda; class Insecta; order Lepidoptera; family Zygaenidae; genus Zygaena; species Zygaena filipendulae. Next base: position 4,368,849 of record OU015668.1, read on the forward strand.
GTTTATACCTTAAGTTCATAATGCAAAGTTATCTATCTGTGTAAGTTCCTTTTTTATCTCCAATTGGAGTTCCTTCAGTAAAACATTTTTTATAATCAGTTTCAAAAGCTTACCAACACCCTAGTCCCTACATCCCCCTCCTCTGTCTGATTTTCAATAAAAATGTTATATTATTAGGTTAGCTCTAATCTGATGAAAAATCGCCTGGTAAAATATATGAAAATAACAAAAACACATTTTACTTATCTATTTTAAACTAATTCTAAACTATGTCAAGACATTAACTAGCAGAAATTTGATATCTAGTTTGCACATTTGTTTTTGGTAACCCTTGTAACTGAAAGTTTATTGGTTTCATGTAGTCTTCAGTGCCGAATATGGTTTTTAATGCTTCTCTTGCTGCCATTTCTTTTGCGATGCTCACTGATTCTCCAAATCCTATGGAAATATAAGATTCAATAAAAGTAAAAATGAATAAATAATAATAAAATCCACTTCACAACACACAGATCTACTTGATCCCACACTAAGCTAAGCTTGTGTCGTGGATACAAAAAAAAAATATATATGGATCATCTTTTTCAATGATTAATTAGATTCTAAATACACTACTATTACACTATTTTATTGAACATGAAAATCCATAATTAAGAAGACAAAAATATAACTCATTCCTTATATTTTCAGGGCCTGCTATTAAAATATGTACCAAAATAATAAATAAATATATTATTGAAAGTTTTAAAATTAAAATTACCAGAAGAAATCATCCTTTTATTAATATAAAGGCCTACTCTATAGCACGCAAGCAGGGTGTTTTTGCCCACTTCGCCAATCAGACGCGGTTCTGGGGCAGCACCTTCTTTGCTTAGGAGTTCAGTGAGCATGCCCAATGGATCCTCAATATACCAGAATTCGTTAACATCTTGACCTAAAAGAAATAGTTACTTAAAGGCTTTGCTCCAACTTATATGAGTAAGCAAATGACATGCAATGTTATTTCTATGATGTCATATAAATCTGAAATCATCAATGAACCATGTGCCTATATACCTTGCAACTGTATGATGACAAAATCTCTAACAAAATATGCAGCTCTCTCAACACCAGATGATTGTGATAAAGCTCCAATTATAGCTTTCAATGTCTGTACCAGAATGTGATTATCCACTGGGTATTCCTGGAATATAAGTATCATTAATCAAATTATTTTATTATGAGTTAAAGGGCATATATTTAGTCTAAAGTCTAGAGTAAAAAAGATACAAACACAGACATATAAAATATATTTATGGACCTTTTTAATATTATTGGCTTACAGTTGATATCTTGTAATTTATTGTTTATATACATACAGCTGCTAATATAATATCCTTAGTGCCAAGATTTAAGGACACATGTGAGAGTGTAGATTCACTCATCAGGAAATTCCGGACTCCATTTACACCCTCCATTGGAAATTTAGGCAAAACTGCTTCTAAATACAATTGTATGTATTCATTCATGAATTTTTCACCTGAAAATAATACAAGGATGTTTTGGTTTGGACCATAGCCATGCCAGACTACACAACCAAAAAAAAAGTTGCCTCTGGCGTATTTAGATTAGTTGAACATTACCTATTTCCTTACAATTAAGAGAACACGGTCTTTGTTGAAATAGCAAGTTTCTAAATAAAGGCTTTATAGAGGGACAAAATAACAGTATTCCAAACCTTGTTCAGCAAGCTCTCGGTTGTCCTTCATTTTTATATCTAAATCCATTTCCTTTTGATTCATTTCCTCCTTAATCACATAAGATCTATCAGTGAACGCTTGCAGCAGTAAATCCGAGTTAAAATCTTCATTAAGTCGTTTCCCAAATGCGAAGAGTTCAGCTTCTAGGTTCCATTCTAAAAATGTATTTCTTGGATGTGTAACCTTACCTCCGAGTTTCTTTTCACGACGTTTTAGTTCTTTTAATGTAGGAGCCACATATCGATGGATTTTTTTCACTGAAACAAATCAAAACACCTTATGTTATATTTTAATTAATAATTATAATCATACGAACTAAGAACATTAAATTACCTTGGATCTTTATGGAAATATTTGGAGTTGTCTTTATAAAAAGTGGCACACAGCGTCTTAATAATGCCATTTCTTATCAAACTAAAAATTCCAGCCCAAATGAAATAAATTCTTTTCTAATTTCTAAATAAACAATTTCCAATTTTTTACTTTCGACTTTCGAGATTTGTCATTTGAGGTTATGTCAATTGTCATTTTTTTTATTTACCCTAATGGGGAAGGCAAAGGAAGCTAAGTCTATACAGTCAATTCAGTGGTATTTTTATTTTGAAGTTATTTACTTACATCGAAATTCATTGGTGAAATGCATTTCGATGCTTTACCGGAACTTTTGGCAGCAAATCTTCACAGTTGAACTTTAATAAGACGCTCTGTGGGAAGTTGTATGGTAAAATGAAAACCTCCCGATGAACGCCCTATTTCATCTTATTTCACTGTTTCCGCACACTGTTCATCATTAATGGATCACTATTATGCAAAATTCACAATACTCATACAATATTAATCACGATAAACTAATAGTACGGGAGATACCGATGCTAATTCGGGATTTACTCGAGCGTCGTTGGGACCTATTGGGTTTTGAAGATTAGGAGATATAAACAAAATAAGGTTATATGATGTTTTTTCATTCACCGGTGGGTTTAGCTTCTACAGGCTTTCAAAAATGTAAAAAAAATAGTAAAATGGAAATACTCGAGCGCGTCAGATATTGTAGTTTAGATACTCCAAGGTATCTCTGATATAGAAAATATATTCATCTGCTGATTTGCGTGGTGGGGGTGGCCATCCGAAAGGGGAGAAAATGAAAAAAAATCCAGCGCATCAGATATTCAAAGGGGGTGTTAAGTGAACCCTAAAAATGCTCCCCTTCGAAAATCTGCCGATTTGGAGGTGACGTAAGGTAGTAGCGAATTTTTGAAAATGCAAAAAAAAATCTCAATTTTGAAATACTCGAGCGTGTCAGATTATTTTACAGAAGGTTCAGCTTGCAGTCCAAGTTATGTTGGCTTAAAATCTGACGTGACGTGTGACGTAGTCCATACAGCCAATTCAGTTGTTTCATTCTTCTGGTGTGCGTTCCGTGGATTTGGGCGCAGTTGTTCGGTTAAAATTTCACTCGTTTGAGTTGCAACCAAGCCACAGAACGATCGAGTTGTTTTTATAACCTCAAAATATTTGAATTTCAGGCGCCATTTGTTTTCTCTCAACTCACATTGCAAATAAGACTGCTTTACATCCAATTATAAACTTTTTGTGACTACAACACCTCCCCTTTGTTCGTAAGAACTCCGATTAATTTATTTTTCAACGAATCCGGTTTTTGGCGCAAACTTTGACACTTCTTAAACAATACATAGCTGTCAGAGTGAAAATTAACCTGCTTCGGAGATGGTTGTTTGGTTGCTGCACTCCGAGCCACGGAACGGGTGAAACTACGCTCTGACAGTTGTCAGAGTAAAATTTCACCAAGCCACAGAACGGGTTCAGAGCGCGCTCGAGCGCGTTCGAGTGCATTCGTGCGAAGCCACGGAACGCACACCTGAAGTTATTTACATCGAAATGCATTAGTGAGATGCCTTTCGATGCTTTACCGAGACCTGGAAGCAGAATGCTCTGTAGGAAGTTACTCGTTTAAAGTAAAACGATAACCTCCCATTCTGGACAGTGCTCTACCGAGAACTCTTTCCCAATTTTCAATAGGTACCTAGGTACATCTCTAAGTAGTTTGTGCTAGGTACCTAAGTTTCTCGATTGAAGACTCAAGTACCTACCTATTTATGTTTATTGTTAGTTTTAGAAAGCAAAGATCCTCGACGTTCAGTCTTTCCAATAGAGTCAGGGCCATAACTCATAAGGTGTCATTATTATTATTTTTGTTTTATTTCCCTGAGTGCGTATTGGACATGTAGTAGTCATAAGATAGGTACATTTTTGTTCGTTTAAAGTATTTAACTTTAAGTACTTTTTAAACCATGAATGGGGAGTTTTCCAAGAGGTATTTATTTTTTGCTTCTTTATTAAATAATAGATGGCGTACGCAAAATTTTGACCATACTGTCAAGCGACTTGCTAGCAGCAGTGGCATTATGAGCTGTCACTGTCAGTCACCTTTAGAAAAATTCACTAACCTTAGTAAAAACATTGTTAAAAATATTATTAGGTATAAACTATGCACAGTTCGTGTGCCGTTTATACAGAGGTGTCCATTTATTTCCCAACTAAGAGTCTTATTTCCAAAAAAACTGCCTAACTAGGACCAAATTATCTTTTTTAGTGTTATCAGCAGATAAAGCCAAGTATTTCATTTTACAATCTTCAATGTGAGTATTAAGCACGATATTTTTTTGTGCAGCTAACTAAATATCACGAATAAGTATGGATACTAGTAAAAACCATCAAAATTTTGTAAAATAAACTAAAACTTAATAAAAATTACACCATCACCGTTTATTTTAGGTTTCTAAATACCCCATTTTACGCATCCCTGAATTTGACAGAGTGGTCAACTATAAAACGTAGTGATTACCTTCTCTCTGGTCAACTACGCTCGTTACGCCATCTAGCTAAGGCTAATCGGATCTAATCGGAAAACTCCCCATTGACGTAAATTTTCATCATGCTCAGCCTTCTTTTCCGCACACACTGACGTCATCTAGATACGAATAACTATAGGCAGAGAGAAGGTAATCACTACGTGACTATAGGTAATTACCTACCTCAGAAGAATAAGTCAGAGAGAAGGTAATCACTACGTTTTAAGAGACGGGACTTCCTTACTTAGTTTTGGAATTCATTTAGCAGACCCAGCAATACCAACACAGCGAAAATTTAAATGTCAAAATACTTCATAACTCATGGGTACCAACACTAACGAGAACAATAGGGATGGCCACATGTAGTTCCTGATTAAATCGATATCGACAAATTATCATTAGAGCATCGTGGGCTTCATACCAGGTGAATTAAATCTACAACGGGGGAAAACATTTGTCGTAAAATTGAAACAATAAATTATTATTTTTATTTATTTATTATTATTCCAATATTTTAGTTTGTCATGATGATGATGTTATTAGATAGATATTTATTTTCTCTTTAAAAATTACATTTACATTTTATGTCAAAATTAAATAACCTATTTGGGAAAGTAAATGATTTACTTCGCAGTGCCTCCTTGTTGAGCCTTGTTTAAATTATCGGTAGAAATATCCTCCGAAAGTGAAAAACTTTCGTTTATCTTCCGACATTCGTTCCTTACATCTCCACAGACATATTTTATATCGTGAAGTTTTTCAATTGGATGTAAGCTAAGTCATCATTTCCAATATTTTTTACCCATTGTCGACATCTGAAATTAAAATATCTATCAATCATGCAAGTACACTTAGAAACAAGATAGAGTATAATATAGTTCTTTATACAGAAGACGAGGTTCACTTTATTACAATACGAACATAATACTTAATGAAAACTGCAGTAAGTAATGAAAAAAGTATACGCAGCAGCAGCTATACAAAAATATTCCAAAATATTCACTATAACAGCATCATTCATTAAAGTTTATCGACTCACTTTATCGATAGTGAAGATTTACTTCACTATGGTTTACAAACATGCAAATATTTTTCTCATTTCAAAAAGATAGTGTATTATTTTAGTCTTGCTGATAGCTGAAGAGAACAAAATACTTTATTACTTTACTCAAGCTGTACTTACCGGTCTTCATCTATAGGAAATTTCGTGATAAATTTCCTTTTTATTTAAATTTTGTCGACTCTATCTTTTTCTACAAATTACATACGTACTACACCGTCTAATCGAGTCCCTGTATTGTACAACACCGGAAAAGGCGACACCGGAATGCACGACACGAGATTTTACGACACCGGAATGTACAGCACCGGAATTGGCGACACCGGATTTCATGGCCTAGCCGACTTCGTGCTCCGTTTAGTAGTATTCAATACAATGCAGGTAGTAGGTAGTTAGTAGTTACTGTTAATAAAACTACGGTTAGCGGTAACAGACTAACTTTTTTATTATAAACGTCATACATGACATTGACATGGATACAGCAGAGGGCGCTAGTAGTATGTACTGATAATACCTACCTGAGTACCTACATATATTTTATATTGATATTGTTACCAAAAACAACACCTCCACTTAACAAAATCAATAGGTAATTCAAAAAATTAGTTAATTAATTAACAGGTGAAATGCCAAGTTTTTTCATAAAATAATAGTGTTTAACAGAACCCAAACTTTTTGTAAGAATGTCTGCAGGCATTTCAGCTGTTTCCAAATAGACAATTTTAACAAAATCATTTGCTACAGCTTCTCTCACAAAATGAAATCTTATATCTATATGCTTAGATCTTCGATGGAAAATAGGATTCAAAGCTAGTTTCTGAGCACTTTGACAATCATTAAACAAAACAATAGTATCAGACTTTCCATAGACTTCAAATAATAATTTCTTCAAATAAATTGCCTCTTTACTGGCCTCAGACATAGAAACATACTCAGCTTCAGTGCTGGATAAAGCAACATTTCTTTGTTTTCTACACTCAAATGAAATAACAGTTTTTGACAACTTAAAACAGAACCCTGAATATGATTTTCTATCAGTAATGTCTGAACCCCAGTCCGCATCTACAAAACCTTCAATAGAAGAATTATCCTTGCAAAAAACAAGACCATAATTTTTAGTTTTCTTTAAGTATTTCAAAACTCTTTTTAAGTGGCTCCAGTGAGTTTCATTATATGAGTTATTAAACTGGCTAAGATAGTTTACACTGTATGCAATGTCTGGTCTGGTGAGAACCGCTAAGTACATTAATCCACCAATCAGCTGTTGATACGGGTACTCACCACATACATTTGGAGATTTTTCTAATTTTAAATTTGCCTCCATAGGAGTATCTGCAGTCTTACAATGTGACATATTAAATCTCTTTAACAAACTATCAACATATTCTTCCTGATCAACAGTTATTACATTTTTGCTTATATTTACTCTTAGACCTAAACATTTTCTCACTTGACCTAGGTTTTTAATTTTAAATTTACTACTCAATTCTTGAACTAGCTGTTCAGTGCTTCTATTACAATTTGAGAACACAAAAAAATCATCGACAAATAATGCAATAATTATTTTAACACCATCTTTAAATTTAATAAACAAGCAAGGTTCATACTCAGACTTTTTATAACCTAAGCTAATTAAGTAATCATTGACTCTTTGGTACCATGCCCTTGAAGATTGCTTCAAACCATATATGGCTCGTTTTAACTTTAGTACTTTATTATCATTATCATCACACTCAAAAGTCACAGGTTTTTCCATATAAACAGTTTCACTCAAAAACCCATTTAAAAAGGCTGTTGTTACATCAAGATGACTAATTGCTAATTCTAACTTTGCTGCTAATGCGAATAGCAACCTTAATGTGGAATACCTAAGCACAGGGGAGAAAGTTTCATGAAAGTCAATCCCAGCTTTCTGCGAGAAACCTTTCGCCACTAATCTGGCACGATAACGCACACTATTTTCACTGTCATATTTTTTCTTGAATACCCATCTGCACTGAATCACTGAACTGTCTTGAGGATGATCAACAAGCTCCCAGGCATTGTTATCTTCAAATGATTTTAATTCTTCTTTCATACTTGCTCGCCAGAATTTACTTTCTGCTCCGTTTAAAGCTTCCTCAAGTGTGATCGCTCTATCACTGCTGTCTTCACACTCTGTAACACATAGGTTATTGTAACCATACCTCTCTGGCTGCTTCCTGGCACGTTTGGGTCTTTGAGCTACGTTTAAATCAACAAGAGTACTTACTGAGGAAACATCCGTTTCTGGGATATAGGTCTCGTCCCCTTCAGTGTCAACTTCAGATAAAGAACTATCATTCTCTTCATCATCAGAATGAGTTTGCTCTGACTGAGCTGCCTCCACTGGATGTTTGCATTCCAACGGTATTTGTACCATATTTTGGTTCAAAGACTCCATGACAATAATATCTCTGCTGGTTGTGACAATATTGGTTATAGGATCATACACTCTATATCCTTTAGTGTTTTCTGCATAACCAACAAAAATCAGCTTATTTGCCTTCTTGTCCCATTTTAAACGTTTCTCTTTGGCCACATGAACCATTACTACACTTCCAAATATACGTAAATGGCCTAGGTTTGGTTTCATGCCAGTCCAAACTTCGTAAGGAGTTTTATCGTTCAGCCCGGTCACAACAGATCTATTTCTTAAATACACTGATGTATTGACGGCCTCCGCCCAGAATTTTTTTTCCAATCCAGCATCAAAGATCAAACATCTGGCTTTTTCAACGATGGATCTGTTCATTCTCTCACAGAATCCATTTTGTTCGGGTGTATAAGCATTAGTTCTCTGGTGAACTATACCTTGCTTTTTCAAATATCCGTCAAAATCTCGATTACAGAACTCACCTCCATTATCTGTTCGAAAAACCTTGATCTTTTTTTCTTTTTGTTTTTCAACCATACACTGAAATTCTTGGAAGTACTTGAACACTTCATTCTTAGCTTTCATGAAATATACAAATGCCATCTTGCTGTAGTCATCCACGAACAAAACATAGTACTTTGATCCTCCAATCGACTGATTTTCCATAGGACCTCCAACATCTGCATGAATAATCTCCAGCACATTTTCTGTTTTTGATGAACTTTGCTGAAATGACAGCCTGGCTTGTTTGCCTTCACAACAAACAGTGCATGTAGATTTGCCTATGTTTGCCGCCTCTGGATATGAGATTCCTTCTACAGCTCCATCTTTCATTTTATTCAAGCTACTACTGTTTATGTGTCCCAATCTCCTGTGCCAAATCTCGCATGATGTCATTGCAGGTGCTGCAAATATCTGTTCTGATTGTAATGTTTGTAACTTATACACACCATCAACTAAATCTGCTATGCCAACGAGTTCTTTCTGTTGATTATAAATATAGCAAACGTTTCCTTTGAAAATCACATTGTTGCCATTCTTAATCAACTGACTCACAGAAAGCAAGTTAGTGGTTAAATCTGGTATACACAATACATCTGTAACTGCGACGTCATATTCTACATTGTTCACAACTGTAACGATGTTTACGTCGCCAGAACACATCACTGGAATTTTAGTCTTATTCGCGATAATAATTTCTTTCGTTTCTGGCTGCTGCGATATATTCGTGAGATAAACTTTGTTGCCGGTCATGTGTTTACTCGCTCCACTGTCAATATACCAACTGCTCTGATTAAAATTTCCACTCAGAAAAAAAGCACTAAAAGCATTGGTCTGTTTACGTTTGGTATTTTCCGATTTCGGGCACTGATTTTTATAATGGCCTATTTGTTTGCATTTATAGCACTTTATCACTTTTTCTGACTTTGACATTGAAGTATCTGCTTGTCTAAAATGGCCGCCTTTAGGGTTGCCATTCTTTAGTCTATGCGTTCCTTTCACTATAAATGCACTTTCGGAACCGGATGTAGTACCAACACTCACGACATCTACACACATGTCCATCAACTTTGTTTTTATGATATCTGCACTAACCTCAATTCCTGAGTGCTCAATAGCCATTATCATAGGTCCATATTTTTCGGGTAAACCCGCCAACATCAATGCTCCAATCCACTCATCGGTTATTCTGAATCCTGTTCCTTGAAGTCGCTGACTCGTTTCTACAATTTGAGTAACATACTGTGCCATTGACTCACAGTTTTCAAGCCGAATATTGATTAGATTTTTCAACAGACTGATCTTCCTAGTGTAACCGGAATCATCATACATATGTTTGAGGGTAGAACATAAATCATATGTTGTAACTGCCTGCTTGATGTGAACATATATCGATGGATCAATAGTTAATATCAACTTTGCCTTGGCTTTAGCATCATTCTCAATATCGCTTACAGACGCCGCTGCCGGTAACTGTTTCTTGATCTTATCCGCCATGCCTTCCAACACTAACACATTTTGCGCCGCAAAACACCAATCATCATAGTTTTCGCGCCCTTTTAGCTTTGGAACATTGGCTATATAGTTTGTCGACATTATTATCGCAAAATAATAGAAAAACACTGACTTTAAACTGTAATATGGCGAAATATGGTTCTGGGCCCATAACCTGTTAATAAAACTACGGTTAGCGGTAACAGACTAACTTTTTTATTATAAACGTCATACATGACATTGACATGGATACAGCAGAGGGCGCTAGTAGTATGTACTGATAATACCTACCTGAGTACCTACATATATTTTATATTGATATTGTTACCAAAAACAACAGTTACTGTCTCAAAATCTGATGGAAATTCAAATAACCCAAGTGTAATATTTAGTAACGTAATTATTATTTTTCACTTTAATAAATTGTTACAACTTGTTATATTCTTTTTTTTTGCATAATATATCGAAACTTCGTGGTCACACCTAAGAATTAATCAAATAAATGTCACCTTATTTTGTCTTTAGCGCATCGCCGGCCGCTACCGCGGCACGCTCGCTACGCTCGCTCGGCTCGCGAGACCTGGTCATCAGTAAGAACCTAACCTAATAAAGAATGTCGGGTATACTACTTTGAAATCTTTTTATGATGTGGCCCCGATAGTAATGTTCTCATTACTTTTTACTTATTTCAATAAATAGCTTATACTGACATCATCGCCACACTAGTACCTACTATAGGATAGGTGTAGGAAAGGTGACGTAAATCAGGCGAAGCTAACCGCTCGCCAGTCGTTTCCCGTTCGCCAGTTAATACAGTTTTGGTTCCTTTCTTTTCGTAACTTTTATAATCTGTACAATATGTATAGGGCACATAGCTCGTGGAAATAATAATTATAAGGTGTAAACTAAGGGACCAGATTTAGTGTATTGTACTCTAAGTCTATACAGTAAAATATATAGAGTGGTCCATTGTTTGATTATCCTGCCTATAGACTGTAACATAATAACGTAAATAAATGGGCATAAACACTAACATAAAACCTAATAATCATCACCAAAAAATCTAACATAAAATATATGTGCCGTATTTGACAATAACTTGACCCAGTACTTAGGTAAGTAACGTAAACAAGCACAAAGAAAGGAGGCGTGATTTCATCGACCAATAGGAGCGGTGTCACCAATTCCGGTGCTGTACATTCCGGTATCGTACAATCCAGTGTCGCGCATTCCAGTGCTGTACATTCCAGTGTCGTACATTATCGTGTTGTGAATTCCTGGTTCCCCGTCTAATCGGTGCTATTTCACTACCCAATCACAAGAAAATAGTTTTTAATAGTCACACTGCACTTTTCAAAGCGTAAATCACACAATTATTTTCCCAAATAACAACATGCGTCGCCATGACAAACAGATGACAGATTGTAATACGGGATTTACACTCGCGTACGAGCGACGAGGCGAACCACGCGGCGAGCCCCGAGCGACTGTTTACATTCGCGCAAAGAAAATAATACTCTCTGACGCATTCGCGCTTTGTCGCTCGCCGCGTGGTTCGCCTCGTCGCTCGTGCCGCTCGCGTCCCCCGGAGCGGCTTTTTTGTCACGAGTCAAAGGGACGAAAAAGGAGCAAGAGGCGCGGGGCGAGTGTGAACAGACGCTAGGGGCTCGCCGCGTTCCTCGCCTCGTCACTCGCACCGCTCGCTTCCGGAGCGGTTTTTTGGTCACGAGTCAAAGGACCTCGCGTCAAAGCGAGCGTGGTGTTTACACTCGCGTTCTCGCTTTATTCGGGTTTCAACTTTGGGCCGCGATGGTTGTGTGCTTTTAAACTGCATAATTGGAATGGTTGTAACCTGCAACAAGAAACGTTTTGGTTTCTAGAATTATTTTAAAAGAAACCGATAATTTGGGATCCCAAACATAGATTCCACAAAAATAACCAAAAAGTAAACGTTATATGGACTAGATTTTATTAAGAAACTAGCTGTGCCCCGCGGTTTCTCCCGCGTGAAAAGTTTTTATGTAACAACTTTTTTTTCTTGACATCCGATTTGAATGAAACAAAGCCTATATGTAGATCCAGGCTAAGCTTAATCTACCTGCGAAAACCGCATGACAATCCGTTCAGTAGATTCAGAGATTATCGCGAACTGACAGACAGACAGACAGAAAAGATTTTTTAAAACCCCTTTTTTATGGTTGGTTAGGTACTCTTCGTTTATCGTCCCCTGTCAATTTTTGTTAAAAATATTCAATGTACAGAATCGCGGATTCTACTCTTTTATTATATTAGCACTAGCTGTACCCCGCAGTTTCACCCGCGCGAAAAGTTTTTATACAACAACTTCTTTTCCCGACATCCGATTTCAATGAAACAAAGCTTATGTAGCTCCAGGTTAAGCTTAATCCTAAACCACATGACAATCCGTTCAGTAGATTCGGAGATTATCGTGAACAGACAGAAAGACAGAAAAGATTTTTAAAAACCCTTTTTTTGTGCTTGGTTACTCTTCCCCCCCCCCGTCCGTCCGCTCCGTTCCGTCCCCTGTCAGTTTTTGATAAAAACTGTCAGGAAGCGATAAAAGAAGAGTAACCAACCACAAAAAAAGAGTTTTTTAAAATCTTTTGTCTGTCTATCTGTTCGCGATAATCTCTGAATCTACTGAACGGATTTTCATGCGGTTTTCACAGGTAGATTAAGCTTAGCCTGGAGCTACATATAGGTTTTGTTTCATTGAAATCGGATGTCGGGAAAAAAAGTTGTGTAAAAAAGCTTTCACGCGGGTGAAACCGCGGGGCACAGCTAGTAGATAATTTACGCTTATATTACGTTTATCTTTGTCTTTTGGATTAAATCGGTATTTTTTTTTATTTTTTTTTTATTTTATTTTTTTTTTTTTTGTTATGGCGTCGCGCGGTTTGCGCATTTTGCCAGTTTCAAGGTAGGGAAACGATGATAAACATGAAAAGGATGCGGATTCGGAATTTTGGATAGGGAGACTGTGGGTTATTTTTGTTTACATAGGTAATCATAAATATTATTATTATAAATACAGAATAGATTATATCTTAATGTCGTTGGAAATTAGGAAAGATACGATACATTTAAATATTAATAAATCATTTGAAGAGAGAAGGGAAATAATAGATGTAGGAAAAGGAACATCGAGGGAAAGGAGATCATTAAGGAATACGGACCGGTCGTAAAGTGGGCATGAAAAGAAAATGTGGTTTAGATCGCCTATGTCCATCGCACACTCACAATATTCATCGCTAACGATACCAAATTTTTTTATTTTAGCTTTTTAGTTTTTACATAATAACTAGCTGTCCCTCGCGATTTCATCCGCGGTAATTTCGGAGTTCCCGCGGAGGTTGAGGGAAAAAAGTACTCTATGTCATTCTTTGTACCCCGACAGTAGTTTACGGTGATTAGCTGCTCCCCGCATTAGTGCCGGAGTTCCCGCGGGAATTCCGGGATAAAAACTATCCTATCTTTTAAGTTGGACCATATTATTATAAATATCAATAAGCTGGCCAAAATATAAAAATACAGTAATTAATGTAAGTAAAACCTTTATATTTCCAAGAAGTGTAAATACTAGTATAATATTATATAATTCTTCATGCATCGCATTCATTGTTTCCGACTATGGTTTACGATTAGTAAGCAATCCGCGCACTGAACTGAGGAAACCTTTTTTTATTTTGCTGTTGACGGGATAAATTGTGTGATTGCTGAAGAAGGATGCCGATGTGTCGTAGAGAGACGACGAGATCTCCATTGCCTGTTAAAAAATCAAAAAACTTACAATATTTCAAACTGAATTTAGTTAAGATTAGCCTAACGAGACCAAATCTCTAGATTCCGAAAAGTTCGAGATACCTCCTCAACAAGTCTGTTCATCGATTGTATGTAAATAGTAGGTTTAACTAATTAGATTTGTTAGTTTCTACACTTGCCTGCCACGGCAAGAGTTGGACCACGGAGCATTTGACCCGACCAATATCTAGGTAGGTCCGCGTTTCGCAACACAAGTATCTAAGGCTAAAGATGACTTCCGATATAATAAATGTTTTGTACGTTTAAGTAGTAATGCGAACATGAACATGAAAAAAAAGACCGTGGAAAGAGGTCTGTCCCTAGCTTATATTAAAGGCAGATGTAGTTATTAAGGCGGCTCTACAGTCGCCCGCGAACCGCGGTCGTGTATCACGGCCGTGATTCACGCGTGAACACGCCGCGAAAAACATAGCTCTCTACACTCGCAACTATGCATTTACGTTCACGCATTTGATTGAAATGGACGCGGAAATTACTGTTCACTTGACACACCACGAGTATGGATGTGTTCGCGTTCGCGCTCGGCACTTCACAAACCCTTTGACGCAGACCAAAAAACCGCCACCGGATGGGGAACGCGAAAGCATCCACACTCGCGGTTCGCGGCCTTCGCAGGCTTCGCGGCGCGAGTGTAGAGCCGCCTTTAGTTTAACTAACGCAGAGTGAAGTGTTTATGTGATATGAGTCCAGGCTCCCAACGCTATCAACACTTCGCGGTTTAGCGGCTGGTCGTTTGTCAATCTTCCCCTCCAAACCTTTGGTCGACCTCATGACCAGACAAGACATAAGTCTCCTCAGAAACGGCTTCTTAGACCTCTCGTTTTGTGCTTGCTTTAAGTCGGAAAACTCATTCACTTCAGAACATAACGAGAAGGCGGAAGTGCCCAAATTTGGTGTTCGACGTTTATTTTGCCCTGAAATCATGCAAGACGTTCACTACGGGAACGCATGAAAGCAAACTATACCTACTATGATAAAAGAGTAGAATCCGCGATTCTGTACATTGACGGGACGATAAAAGAAGAGTAACTAACCACAAAAAGTTTTTAAAATTCTTTGCTGTCAGTCTGTCTGTTCGCGACAATCTCCGATTCTACGAACGGATTGTCATGCAGTTTTCACGGGTAGATTAGAGCTACATAATTATGTCGGGAAAACAGTGGTAATAGGTATAAAAACGTTTCACGGGGGTGAAACCGCCGGGCACAGCTATAGTATTAAGTAATTAGTTTGTTGCTATAGTTACTTTTAAAAATAGTATGCATTGAATTTGGGCCTCCTATTACAAGTTCCTTTTCTTTCTGTGTAGTATTTAATCTGTGATCGCCAATGGTAGCCGACGAGACAATTACTTGTTTGTAAGCTACGCTCGCATAATGAACTTCTACCGACGAAATTGTTTGTCTAGACGGCAAACTTACATTTTTAACGTTACCGTCTTTTGTTAAGTAGTACTGGGTACCATTCTTAATCTGTTGCCTGACATTCACTTCTGATATC
Organism: Zygaena filipendulae; assembly: GCA_907165275.2. Taxonomy (NCBI): domain Eukaryota; kingdom Metazoa; phylum Arthropoda; class Insecta; order Lepidoptera; family Zygaenidae; genus Zygaena; species Zygaena filipendulae. The sequence goes on from OU015668.1 coordinate 4,384,248, forward strand.
TGTTTTTTACATATTTTGTCCGATTTTTCGTTAATTTTATTACTATTCGGATTTAAATCCTCATTGCACAATATTATTTGTTTATCTGTTTCTACGATCTGACTTTTATCGATATAATCATTGACTTTTGTTTCTTTTGTCATTGGAGATACCAGATCATCTAATATTGCCTTATTATCGCAATTTCGAGATACATTTTCACAACATAGTGCAGTTTCTTGAATTTCTTTACATTTTAGTTCTATGATTTCGGTTTGTGTTTCTCTATTGTAATGCAAAGCTAAACCCTGTTTAGTTTGTTTCCGCACTTCGCCAACCGAAACTACACTACATCGTTTACAACAGCGTTTCTTGGATAACTTTGTTTGCAAAGTTTTCTTCATTTTATCGTATTGTTTCCTCGTCAGTATTATTGGTTTATGCCTGTCGCGCTGCGATTGTAACAACGACCTGATGCTGTGTCTATTTCTCTTCATTTGCGGTTGTTCTATATTATTCGTCTGTGTAAAAGTAGATTTTTTCGTAATAGTTTTACTGATCACGTCCACACTAATCTTTTTAAGTTTATGTATTCTTTTAACATTTGCTCTGTATGTATTAATTTTTGTCCGGAATGTTTCGCTAAAAAGTTAAAGATTTTATATTATATGAGTTTTAATTCCGAAATTAGAACGTAGGTATGTCTAGATAACGTGTTGGTAGATAAAATTTACGCAACTAATTATAATAAATGAGTCACTTTCTATGTTAAAAGGATAATTATAAAAAAAATAATAAAAATAATAAAAACCATTCACTGTCCGTGAAACGAGAAGAATAACAACAGGCTTCATTGGAAAAATCCTAAAACAAAACAAAAATTGACAAACAAGTACAATAGCAATGTTTTTATCAATACTCTTTTTAATCAAATTGTAATTCGTAATAAAACAACTAACTTGTGCGTTTCCTGTAGCCTTAGTAACTCCAAGCAGTTCTCTTATTTCTTTATCTCTCTCAAAAGGATCAGAAACAAAACATTTGTCTCCTTGGTAGTGTTTTACCGGGGCTAAATTAGAGTTGGAACAAATTTAGGTAAGTTGACAATAAAATCGTACTTAAAACACTCGAATCTGGGAATCACAGTCTTACCGTAGAAATTGGCATTATTATTTTTGTTGTAACTGCTATCGTTTGTGTAACTAGTATGCACGTTCTTATTACTGCTGGAAGATTTTTTGTCCCGTCTAAATAAGAATTCCAAATCCAAATGTATTAATAATTTAAATATATTTTTGTAACATTATTAATACGTATTTAAATATTCACCTATGCGAAATTTCCAGACTATCACGAACATTCAAAGATGTAAGTTTTTCTAACGTTGATTTGTCTGTTTGCTAAAAAAGAAAAATAAGTGTGTAATATGTGTAAAAGGATAAGTATATATATTGTCAACAGCGTTATTAACCTACTCGTAAGTGGTTTAGTTTTATTACTTACAGCGTCCAAGATTGTTTGTGAAAATGATCTATTTCTAGATCGTTTTTCTTCTGCATCTGGCATTAGAAGAAAATTTTCCATCGAAGGAGAGCTTTCTTCGTCTTGGGTACGGAAATTTTGATCTTGTTTAATGGTTTTGCGTACTTTTAACTCTGTTGATAAAGTGCCTTGCCGGTGTTGTATGTCGTAGTACTCATTTTCACCGTTAATATTTACAGAAATGTTAGAGATATCACGCTTATTATGTTTTGCACCGTTAGATATCATATTTCTTGGATTATATCGCGCCATTGAATTGTTCATGAAATCATTTATCAGAATTTGTCGAGCCAAAACTTGGTCAGTATTAGTACCCTTGGTTTCAATAGTTTTCGTAGGTTTTGTGGTAATAGCGTCGAGCCGTTTACCAATGTTGAGTCTGGCTTCAGTAACGATTTTAGTATTTTTGGAAATAGCTTCTTTGTTTTTTGATAACGGTGATTTATTTCTCTGTGGTATTGATTTAATTAAAGTAGTGACATTGCGGTTGCCGATATGGTCTTTTTTATTGTTTGGATTTTTACTAGTTTCAACTTGTTTTTCATAGCTTTTATTGTACTTGGAGGCAATTTTCACCGGTGGCGAATGAGCACGACTAGGTGGTTTGTTACTGCCCTTTTTAAAATTGTCTGTTCTTGAATTACTAAGAGTAATGCGCTGTTGTTGCACAACATCTGTATTAAAAATGTTCCTCGGTGGCGAAATATTATACCGCTTGTGGGCATTAGTAAAGTTTTTTCCATTTCTATATTTTTCATCTTCCTGCTTTGGGTATACCGATATTACAACAACTAGACTCTGAGAATCTTTAACGTTTTTCTGATCGTCACCCATCATAGGCTCATCAACAACATCAGTTATATCAGTAGGGTCATTAATAAGACTACAGTTGCATTGAATTATTTGATCACTACGAAGGGTGTGTGACGTAAAGTCAACTTGCGTGGCTTGAGATTCCTTCCTAGAATAATTTGGAAATAATTTGGATTTGCGATAGGTTCTTATTATTTAATTATTAAAAAATTAATACATTTTTGAATGCCAACCTGTTATTTGTATTGACGCAATTACTTATGCAACCAGGCATTATATACTTACAAGAAACCCTGTAAAGAAAATCGAGTATAGTTTTTTAATGTTTAAACGTGGTGTAAATTCATTAAATTAACGTCAAATTTACTTCTGTCTATCTTCGTGGGAATCAGCGCGGATAGTAGGCGTTATTGAGTTTGTTACGTCAGTAAAGTTTGTTGGAACTGGAAAACAAGAAAGCATATTATTATTATACATTAATTAACGTGTTAAACTTAAAAAAAAATATATATTTATAACTCACCTGGTTCGTCATTAACGGTAGCAGAACATTTTAGCACATATTTATCGTCTTCAGTCAGTCCAAGTCGTCCAGTTATTCTCACACGACTTCTATGACTTTTGATATCATTGTTATTATTTTGCGTTGCATCCGGCTCCATGCACGTACAATTGTGTAGGCCCTCGTACTTTTCATCGATAGTTTTCGATTTTCTTTCTTGACTTTTATAATTGTTTTTATCTTTCTTTTTCTTTTTCTCCATATTCAACGAATTGATAAAGTGTCGGATGCTGGATACTCGTTGTATTGATATTTCTTTGTTGTTGACGATGTGCAGTTTCTCAGCTGGAAATTTCGTACTGCCGGTAGTTTTTAGCTCGTAGGTCTTCTCCTTTTTTCTTCCGACTACTACCAGGTAGACGTTTTTTGTTCTGAAGCAGTTCTCGTGGCTAGATTCAGTGTTCTGGATGTTCTTTGTGAAGGTTTTCTGGGTTCTTGTCTGTGTGTACACGCTTTTCGGTATTACAGTCACTTTTATCAAAGGTTTGCTTTCGGTTTTATCTTGTCTACTAAACTCATTTTGTAATACGAAATTGTCGTTTTGTAGCAAACTGGCGTAGCTTAGAAACGAATATTCTTCAACGATCTGTATAGAAACATGTGAGTGTTTTAGAACTTAGTGTGTAACAAGAATTGTAATTCGTGTAATTTATGTAATTCGATTATGTTTTAATCTCCGGAGGAAGGTCCTTCCTTAGCTGAGGTTTACCTATTCCCCATAAATTGCACACCAACGAAACAGCGTCATAAGACCATAACTATATCCATAAAAACTTTGAACACTCATTTCACCCCCTAGAGGTACCTATAACTTTGGGAGACCCTTCCAAAAATGTTTGCCTTTGCTATAATTATAAGGAACCCTTGTGCCAAATTTGAAGGTTCTAGACTTAGCGGTTTGGGTTGTGCACTGACATCAGTCAGTCGTCTGTCAGTTTTGTTTTTATTGGTAACAGGTAACAGGGTAGGCTAAGTGACGGTGTCGTCGAATATTATAAACACACCTAGCTGAAATGGGAACTGGCTTTCTAGTGAGACTGCCGGAGCCCGGAATATACCTACCTATAGGAAGTCACTTGCTTCGCGACAGATTTTCAATTAGAAAGTGGATAAGTAGCCAGCCGGTCACAGAAGTGTCCTATCACCATGTTATGGTTTCCCCACGATGTTTTTCGTCACCGATAGCACAAGCTCATTATTGGGATTTGAACCTACGTCTTGCGATATGCGATCGGAACGCACCATCCACTAAGCTATCATCACGTATATTATAATTAATCATATGAGTGCTCTATAATCAGCTGCAAATATTTACAGGGTTGAAAGTATACACTATTATAAACATGTTCATTAAAAAAAGATAAAAAGAATAAAAAAATTCACACAAAAGAAATCAATCTAAAAGAACCAGTTTTTTTGCTGGAATCAAAGATGGCGGTTCGGTCATTTATTTTCATGTCAAAAAAAAATGGTTAAAAATTTTGCTGTTATAAGGTTCTGTAGGTATTGGACAATAATTTTCGCAGTGACGGTTTTTTATGTGCTCAAGAATCAAGATATATGACATTTCGAGCTAATTTCTTCGGTTTCCTACAAGAGCTCCGAGAGAGTTCTTGCAAGCTATAGTTCCTACCCTGGCCTCAGACGAAATATTTATTTCGTCTGAGACCATGGCTTGCAATTTAAAACCGTACAACGAAGTATTTCAACAGAAAATATATTGATCTAATTAATTTTACTTGAAACTGGCTAAATGCATTATAATTTTTTTATGTCATAGGAGGCAAACGGGCAAGTGGTTCACCGTACACCTGATGGTAAGTGATTACCGACACCCATGGACATTGCAACATCAGAAGGCATGCAATGCAAGTGCGTTGTCGACCTGGAATGGGGATGGGAACTGGCTTTCAAGTGGGGCTGCCGGAACACACCGTTAGGTGCATTATATGCGAAAGACCATAAAAAAGAAGAAAGAAAGAAAGAAAGAAAACAACCTGTGAAGATACTCGCCGCTCAATGTGTGCGTGGCACGTGCCTTAATTGTACATACGTATTAGTGAGTGTATTAATGTGTAGGTAGCATGATGTGAACGTAGACTGTTGTTAGGCGTTAGCTTTTTGTAAGGGTGATGTTTCTTCAATTAAGTAATTTATTTTCTTTATATTCTGAAAAACTAACAAACTTGTAATATTATTTTTTCACTTAGGTATCTTGTTTGTTATACGTATAGGTACCTACTTTCAGCGCTGTAAATATTTGCAGCACATTTTGGAGAATGAATGCGGGCGTCGATGGTCAAGTCTGTAACTAGCCGAAGAGTCCAGAGGTCGATTGCGATAAAAACTAAAACTGTGAACTTATATTCAGTTTTTTTTAAGTAATTTCCTCAATCGGCAATCGAACCCGTTGATTTGGGAAAGAGTTAGGTACATCAAAATTTTGAACATCACGTCATGTCTGATATAATAACGTATAGGAAACTTACATCTCTTTCCCTGGTTTTCTTTAAAATTAACGACGTAGATGATTCAATGTCAGACAGCTTTGGAAGTACAAGATCTTCTGCGTAGGTCTTGTGATCCGTTTTATTTTCTCTCTCCTCGGTACATCCTCGGGTATTCGAGCTACTATTTTTTATCTTTATGTAACTTTTTGTATTCAAGGGTCTTAAATTGTGCAATGTTTCTAAAAAAAAAGCAAAACAATAAAAAGAAACGCACCAAATTAACAAATTATTGTAACTTGTATTTTAGACCCACCATTTAGAGAATCAACTGTGTAATAATCCATTTGTATAATTTCGATTATATATAGTAAAAATAAAATATATTCCTACTGCGATATAATAATCAGCTCATACTAAATTCAATAGTACCTAATATCATTGGTAATAAAGGAACATTTTGACGTTAAGCGTCATGCAAAGAGTGTAATATTATAACCACTGATGAGTGATATGGAATTGATTTAACATAGGTACAAAGTGGTTGTATACTCTTTGCATACAATCACGCAGCGTAGTGATTATTATTAAGAAACATTGTCATTGGACAATTATAATTATAGACGCCATTATTAAAGAAGAGGAAGACCTTCTCTCTGCACGCAGTCAGTATCTGAGTCAGTGAGTTATCATTTTTTTCTAAAAATTATTAACGGTTTTGTGTTTTAGAAAAATTAACAGAATGCAGAGACGATAGAGAGATACTAACGGCAAAATCTAAATTTGTAAAGTCAATTTTCCCCTAATTATAATAGATTTTATAATGAAAAGTAGGTGAACTTGCCAAAAGTTTAATGCAAAATTTTACCTACAAGAATATTAAACGCAGGCTTCTTATATCATGTGTATGCCCGAAGACCGACTTATAACACAAATGATAATACCAGTATCGAAGGAGACGTATTTTAATACGAAGTGGACACCGAGCGAAGCACCCTTATGTGCCTACGACATGTTATACCACCCGCCAGATTACAACCCCAAAGTAGCAAGGTCGGATCGCCAGGAAGAAAAGATCATTAGAAGAAATATTTGGGAACAAGTAAATATTATGTCAGGTTGGGAATAGGCGGGGCACATTGCTCGTGGAGCTAATGACTGTTAAGGTAGAAAAGCTTTCGATCACGTACGCCCACGTGGTGTGAACTAGCTGATGAAGATCGCGGGGCATGAGGGTAGAGTAGATTATTGTAGGTAAGATAGGGGAGGTCATCGGTCATGACCCAACAATTTACCTACGTAACTCACTACTCTGACGGCTGTGGGCTGATATAATGAAAATGTATCAGTACCTACCTATTTCAGCGCAATATCTCTCTGAACTTAAACGTAGACTTTATTGCTATTCCCTTATCCTACCCAAGTGGATTCTTACAAAATAGGCTGTCCGTGAGGGTCGGATACCCGAGGTACATCAAGCCAAATGCTTCGCTTACCCAAGTGTTCATAGAAAACATTTCTAATAGTAACTGTTCTTATATTGCATAGATAGCTCTTTGAATAAAATTGATATAGCTTTGAATTTCAACGGTGAACGATCTTCCCAGTACGGAGACCCTTCACTGTTTGTGGTCTGAAACCCACTTAAGGTTTTTTTTATTTAATTAGATTTGAAATCTACATTTGAAGCCAGAAATAGTGACACTACGTTTTTGCAAGGGCTCCCAAGTTAGCGTTTGGCCAATTTTCTTCCACATTAATCAACAGGAGTTCCACAAAGGTATCGCTTCGACGGCACACTTCCAACTGAGTAGGCCAAAGTGGAAACCATTCGACCTGCCGACTAAAGAACATGTTAGGATTCAAGGTGACTCCTAGATATATGACTAATTTATCATCTAATCTGTTTGTTTGTTTGTTCGTATTATGCGCTGCCGTACCGTTCATATGATTGCAATAACACTTTCTCAACTAATTTCTTGCACTTACTCGAAGGGTATAGGTATTGTAAATTAGGAATTCCAGCTGAAGTAGGTACCTACCGAATTTCGAGCTGGGCAGGAGGGGAACAGATATATGTATTTCATGTATTCGGAATCTTTGGAACTATATCTACTGAACCGATTTTACAAAATATTTCAGTAATATTAAGAAACAACTCTAACCCTGAGTGTTTACGATACTTTTATCTCGGAATTCCCGCGGGAATACCTACTTAAATTTATGCCAGTGAACATGACTTATTTAGTATCTCTGGAACGACTGAACCGTATTTATCTAGTCCTACTAATATTATAAATGTGAAAGTGTGGATGTTTGGATATTTGGATGTTTGTTACTCAATCACGCAAAAACGCATGCATGCACGTTGTCAGGGGTACAGAGAAGGACATAGGGTAAATTTTTATCCCGAAATTCCCGCGGGAACTCCGAAATTACCGCGGAGCACAGCTAGTAGGTATATAATTTAGTTCATGAAATCGGATTGAAATTTCTTCTGATATAGTTCCTGCGGGAATTCCGAAAATCACCACTAAAAATTGACAAATCAAATTACTTATCTGCATTTTCCGAACTTGAGGGCATTTACCTAGTTTCCATTCTTTAGTTTTTTCTATTCAGTGCGGGCACGGCACGCTATTACGATGAAGAACTAAAGAATAGAGACTATAGGTTTGTTTACACGTCTATGTCCATTCGACCGATCATGATTCATGCTGTTACGTTAGACGTTGTCACGTGTAGCATGGACCAATAAAATCGTTTAATTGGTCCATGCGTATAGGTACAAATAAGGGCATAGCGTCGGGGATAGTGTGAAACCGTGAATCTACTAAAACACGTAGGCACTACATTTCAGAAGGTTAAAAGTTAAAACTTTATATAGGTATATACGTACCTACTTATTTTTTAATTTTAACAGATCTTGAGCTCGTTTTTATGTAGAGAGCTGTAGGTACCTAATAATTTATCTGTTCTGTGTATTGTCAACAATTGATCTAATATGTTAATCTCCGAAATTAAGGCTGTTGAAAGCGTGAGGAAAAGTTAGAACTGATTTTCTTTTTGTAAATACATACTCTAAGTACATAGGTACCTAATAGGTTGGTAGGTAATTTTGTAGGTACCGAAGTATACGCTCGATCATTTTAAATTCTATTTGCAAATTAAATTAACGCGACACTGGCAACAATGTCATTAATTGACAATTGCCATTAAATAAAAATAGAAATAAAAAAAATAAAAATTATTTCATTTCATTTCTTATGTACTTATTGTAGGTAAGTAGGTGCCTCTAAACACACAAACGAGTAAATACAAACAGTAGTTATATTAGTATTTCTGGTAAAGACGATGTTTTATACACAAATGTTTACCCTGATGCAAGGATAGAACCCGCGAATACATGAAATGTACTTGTTACCTCTTTTAAGTTTTTGGATTTGAATCACGCGGGTGCTTTATATCAGGAATGTTGCGGATACCGATTTTTTCACATCCGCGGATATGAATGCGGATGCGGATTTTTGAAGGCTCACATCCGCGGATGCGGATGTTTAAGATCTTATATAAATATAGTACCTATAGAATGAAGAATTAAAACAACGATAAAGTAATTATGAAGATTCTTACTACCTAATGAAAATTAGTAGGTATTTAAAAATATTCCTCCTATTTTATTTAACTATCTACTAATTTCCATTCGGCGCCCCCGCCCAATTCTTCGCCCAAAATCTTTCTTATCGCAACTTGTATTACATTCGCATCTGCATGAACATCCGCAACATTGCGGATGCGGATGCAGATGTCCAAAACTATGCGTAAGCTCCGCATTTGCGGATGCTGATTTTCGCAACATCCCTCCTTTGTATCAAGAGCGGTCTCCACGGTTCTCTTTCTTCACTAGATTGTTCACTAGTAACTAATTAGGTCTATTTCATTCCAGTCAAAAACGAGAACCCTCACATGCGTATCTACAACGTCCTCGAATGGGCCGTGCTCCTCAGCGATGGAAAACCAAGTTTGTGCGACTAAATGCGCTCGGGCCGCCAGCCGCCAGCGCTAATTATTTTGTAACCAGTTTTCAACAACATCGTGATAATTACAGGATATTTTATTGTCTCGCCACAAAATTAGATGTTTTATGAATAAAATAATTATATGCAACATAGTTGACGCAAGACTATAAATAAAATTGACAGGAACATATTATTATTATGGTATATTATAAACTATAAAGTGTTGACAAAATAAAAGCACCACAAAGTGTCTGAGTAATTTATTTGCAAAATGGCATTTATTTATTATAAATATTTTACATGATTTATTTTCTGTTAAAGATACTAGAATTGTAGTTACGGTTAGATCATAACTGTTAGCACTAAAACTCTAGCTAATTCATAAAAAAAAAAACACAATTAAAATCATTTTCATCCATCATTATAAACTTAAATTATAAACTTCTTTACTTCATTCTCAAACAATTTTATAAAAAACCATTTCTATAATTTCTACCACAAAAATAATACTAGTTATTAGAGTTTATATTTTCTCATAAGTATGAGATGGTCCAAAATAATGGAATTACGAAATTTTAAAAATGCACACTTAAAATGTTAACAATCATTTGCGTGTTCTATTTTTGAAGACTGATTTTGAGATACATAATATTTTATCGTCCGTTTACAAATAGTTGGCAGTCTGTGTTTAATATCGAGAACAGAAATGCCGACGTCGCGAGGTGGGTGATCGCACTTCGAAAATCGTCACCGTTCCATCACACAAATACAAAACAGCGGCATTATAATGTCTGCTGCATTTGGCCGGCCTTTTGTTAAGGGACGAATTATACAATGTCTGTGACACATACAGTTTTATAATAAGAATACATGATGCATTAAATATAATGTAATTGAAGCTGATTTATTTAATTATAAAATTATATTACAGTAGCTAGTAGGTAAACCAAAAGAAAGCTGGTTACAATCAAAAGTAAATTCCAATGAAAGCAAAATACATTTTCATTTTAATAATAATTGAACAAAGGACCAACTTTTAAATGTATTAACCAAAAAATAAGAAAATCATTTTTTTTAGATAGGGAAGTTTTACATATAATTGTATAGAAAACTTCCCGAATTTGTTTTTAGTAAAAACAATTTTTTTTATGGATGACTGACCAGCTTTATTTTCATACCTTATTGCTCATCTTTATCCTTGGCGCCGTGCTTCAGTATGCGTGTAAACTCGACATAATCAAACAGGCCGTCTCGGATCGGTGCCTCGCGGAGCATCTCGTCGACGTCGTCGTCAGTGAATCTGTCACCCATTGTAGTGAGCAGTTCACGCAACCGCTCCTCGGCAATCACGCCATTGTTCTCTTCGTCGAAACATCTATATGTGCATAGGAAATAGATAACAGATGAATGTCAGAAAATTACACCTACCTCAAGGTATGTTGGCATTTTGGGATGGACTGTCACCCTAACCATTTTTAATGGTTTATATTATTACTTATAGCTATCTGCCTCCCTTTAGGCATTCAATGATAAACATATTGTTGGGGTGTCAGAAGGTTATAGTTGTGCTATCTCTAATTGCAGAATGAAAATACTTCGGTATTCTGACTTGTACACGTCTAATCAATGTGAATATATAACTAGCCTGCTACTAGAGTACCGTCGCGTCCCGGTGGCCAGAATGCACTGGTGCACCTGACGGCGTATACTGCACATGATCACGCCAGTTATGTGACATGTCATGTGACACCCACAATATTAACAGAAGAATGTATAAAGAATATAGCTGTTCACACTGAGACTTCTCCCACATGAATTTAGTTATTCTTACAAGAACTCTGTGCCAAGATAAAATATCACAATATGGAGATACTGTAACTCCAAACTTACAAACGTAAAAACTACAAATCAAAATCTTTGTTTTCTGTTTGTTTAGTTTGTCAAAGTCACTATCTATTTGTCTGTTAAGTGCATTTAAACTCTGCAACAAAATTTGATGTGGTGCTAGCTGAGACCATCATTTATACAGTTTCTATGTATAATAAGAATTTGTAAAGGAATTTCAAAACTGAAGGGAAAAAAGTTGTTAGTAAGATGACTTTTATTTCTTAGTATTGCATAAAGCTTAGTAAAACAAAATAATAAATATGTATATAAACAATTCTAAGAACATCTGAAGATGGGTAAAGAGGTGTAATGAGCTATGACATATTATAACTTTAATTTAATCAGCATAGAATCCAATTACTCACCCAAATGCATTCTTGATGACCTCTTCTGGATCAGTACCCTGGAGTCTTTCTCCAAATAATGTCAGGAACATTGTGAAGTTAATAGGGCCAGGTGCCTCATTCATCATGGCTTCTAAGTAATCTTCAGCTGGGTTCTTACCTGTGATTTAATATCAATCCAATTCTGTACACAATTTGTTACTTATACTAAGTTTAAATATATATATAGGTGTAGATAGGTATAAAGTATCATATAATTATCAAATATATCAAATATTATAAGTATTATAATTGCATAATACGTATATAATTATATCATATGTACTCTCCGACAATTTCGCAGGTGGAACGCTGGGGCTCCACTGAAAATCAGCGCTGGGACCACTACGGTCACAGCAAATGCTGAGTGGAGTCCCTTTTAGCAAGGCACTGCACCACATAGTTTTATTTATCTTTAAATTATCAAATAGTTGTTGCATGGTGTATGTGTTTACTTTGCTAAATAAAGTGTATCTTATCTTATCTTATCTTATACTGACTTATTTAAGTTATTTCTAAATCACCAACAACACATCACACCAGAAATTGATACACGAAGAATCCAAACTATTATTTTTTTTTTTACAATATCCACTATGTAAACTCACCAAGGGATGCTAGCATGTCATGCAGGTCATCTTTATCCACAAATCCATCTCTGTTCTGATCAATCATGTTGAATGCTTCCTTGAACTCTGCAATCTGAGCCTGGTCAAACATGGCAAAAACATTGGAGGTGGCGCGCTGGGCGCGTTTCTTGTTGGTGCCGCGGCGACCAGCTGTCTTGCGAGACGACATTTCAGTGATCTGTAGAAAAATAGACTAAGGTTGTACCTAAAAAAAATTGTGCTTCAGACTATCAACTATCTGACTCTTACGATAACTAAAAAATGAAGGTAATCTTTGCAGAACAACACCCAAAGAGTTTATAAATAAAGATAATGAGTAACACCTATGTTCGTCAATTAATCGTCACTTGAGTAAATGGCAGCCGTTAATGAGGTGACTCATGAGGCATTTCAACATTCACGACAAAACTTAAGTAGGGCACGGCTGCACGGCACATACCGCACATCACATACCTACTGTGCACGAGAAGGCCGAGTACCTATATAAGTACCTACCAACGTAAATTTCTTCCTTTTACGGTCAAAAAAATACTAGTAACAGATGCTGTGGTTTCGAAATAGAATTCTGTTGTAAGAGATTGAAATACATGAGACTTACGTATTAGTGAGAGTGTAAACTAAATAAAACTTACTGAATGTAACCGAATTACTCCGAAATCAGAATAGATAGCCAAGCGCTTATTTGTAAAATATAAAACTAGTCTAAATTCTAATCTAATCACTCATAGATGACCACAAATTAACTAGACTTACGTCTAAAGACAGATGACAGACGAATAAGCAGAAGCAGAATTATAAAAGTACTCTGTGCAATAGGGATAAAAAATGATAATCGATTATTTTAATAATCGATTATTTTAATAATCGATTATTATTTTATCGATTTAATCGATTATTAATCGATTATTAAAATAATCGATTATTAAAAAATCTATTATTAATCGATTATTAAAATAATCGATCAATAATCGATTTTTTTTTATAATCGTTCAATCCAATGATTGAACGATTATAAAAACTTACCGATATTAAAACGATACGAACGATATTAAAAACCAATGGGAAGTCCGAAATTAACGTGAGTGAAACTGCATTGAATTTGCATACTATACTTTATAAGGGTTACAGAAAACAATTTTGGGTGTTTTTATCCCAGGATTCCCGCGGGATCTCCGAAATTAACGCGGGTGAAACTACAAGGAACAGCTAGTACCTAAAATAATAAATTATTTTAGTTAAAAACTGTCTTATCTCTATCGCGACGTCTCGCGAAATGTGAATATTGTACATGGCAACATTCTATCCAGCGTTGTCTGTGATTGTCTGTGGTAAGTTGACATTCTAATGGTAAGTTCACACGCGTGCGTTCAACTCTACATTCAACGTGCACATTCACATTCACGAGCGTGTAAACGGTACGCCCGAGCCCGTGAACGCGCCTGTGAACGTGAATGCCGCGAATCGGGCAAGTGTCGGTTTTTTGGCAAAGTTCAAAGGATGAATGTGCGGGCGCCCGGTGACTGTTTACACGCGCGCGGGCAGTCAGTCTGTCCCGCGCTTTCGCGACGAGTGGATCTTCATTCAACGTTGCTAAGAAAGTCGCTACGATCGGATATTACAATCGTTCATAATTTTGTTCCTTTTTCCAATAAAAATAAGTTAAGCCAAAGGATATGACAGCAACAACACCGAGATCCTCGCTGCTCGCCATTCTGGCACTGACTGACACGACGGCGTGCGTGTAAACAGCTTGAATGTCCGCCGGCCCGGGACGGGCTGCATGCCGCGCAGCCCGCCAGGCAGCCCGCCGGGCTGCACGGCGCGCGTGTGAACGTAGCATAAGAGCGATGCCACACGGGCGTTGCAGCTGCGCTGCGTCGTCGCGCCGCGATGATTTCAACGCAGTGAATGCCACATGAGCGCTGCGTCGACGCTGCGTCAACGTATTCAATATGCTAATAAATACTGCGCTGCCGCTCCGTCATTTCAACGCAGCTCCCTTCCCCACCTCGTCTCTCACCTCTCCTTGTACGTTGCGCTTGCGTTGCGTCGCCTTCCGTCATTTCAACGCATCGTGTGGCATGTCGTTCAGATTTGTATGTAGAACAACGGAGCGTCACCGCTCAGTCGACGCAGCGCTAACGCAACGCACAGACAACGCCCGTGTGGCATCGCTCTAAAACTCTCTAAATTCTTTCACAAAGTTGGCGGCATAGTATCACGGTAGTATCTTTAAGTAGTTTGTGAGCTATGTCAGTAGATACGTCTTACTTTTAAGTATATGTATATAATTTCTGTCTTGTTCCATTTTACATAGTTCATCCCATTTCACTATTTTTATAAAAACGAACGCCCAAAATTTTCGCTCGATCATTTTAAATTCTATTTGCAAATTTTATTAACGCGACACTGGCAACAATGTCATTAATGACAATTACCAATAAAAAAAAAACGATTGTGCCCTTCCCTATTCTTCTGAGGCGTTCTGAGGCCCTTCCTCATGCCCTTCACTACTTCCTACGATCGCGATAGTATCATATGGATAGTATCCAGAGAGAAGGTAATCACTACATGTGTCTAGTTAATTTGTGGTAGTATCTCTAAGTAGTTTGTGCCTTCTTTAGACATGTCTAGTTAATTTGTGGTTTGTGCTTCCTAGTGAATATTTTTACCAAAAAAAAAACATCTAGTAATCGTGCAAAATGACTACAGTAGATATTATGTTTATACACGTTTATTCAGGTTTTTGCTGAAAAGAATTCTTGTTTATTATTCCAATAAATATTATCAAATTAGGTATGTTTTTTTAGTTTTACCGATGGCGAATGAAGGAGCCCACGACAAAATTTTGATTTCAGTTTTCGTAGACGTCATTGTTACTCTGGATAACTAGGTATTCCTACATATATTACAGGTATTAATGCATAGCAGACTTCGCGCCCGTGTGTCGGGTGCTGCCCGTACGTTAAGCACCTCAGCGCAGCTGTGCTCAAATGCCTCAAACCATTACGACGCGCTTGGTATCACGCCGAAAGCCACACAAACAGACATCAAATCTGCATACTACAAACTATCCAAAATATACCATCCTGATAAGTCCAACGTAAGTAATAAGATACCTAATAAATATGAATTCAACTTACATTTATCTTTTCATGGCTTCATGCATTGGACAATTATGTAATCTTTTTAAAAAAAAATGTAACTTGTCTTAATATTTCCAGGATGAGAAGTCAGCAAAAAAATTTAGATCCATTAGCGAAGCATATGAAGTTCTAGGAAATATCAAATTAAAGAAAATGTATGACAAAGGTAAATAGTTCATCTTATGTGGTAGCTAACTAATATTATAACCCTCTTTTCTGGTTTGCTTAAGACTGGCTAAGATAAGTAGGTAACACCATTTGTAGCTCTATACAGGTGCGAATTCTGGTTTGAAACTACATGCCATATAGCTTTTTCTCTTTCCTATCTGTGAAAATTATGTAGAGAGCATCCAGCATATTTCTCATTTGAAAGGACTTTACTTCTGTGTTCGGCTGTATGTATGTTTTTGCAGACTATTATTCTTATAGTTTCTCTATCCCTTTTCTTTAACTTCCTTCCTAGAGACTTGAAAGTAAGCTATTGTGATTTCACTTCCCAAAACTAGTAACCCTTCTACTTTTTTCCATGTTCAAAGCATATTATGTATCTATTATTATCTTTTACTATGTAACTGATGAACTATATGGATTTTATACCCAGTCATATTGTACCTCTGTAGTCTGTGCTCAAAAAACAGTCGACTACTTTAATCATGTGTGGTGCGCGATGAATTCGGATTTGGAAAAAAAATTGGGCAAATTTCCAAAATAGGGTACTTGCATGAAATTTATAATAAGAAATTGTGTCAATATTTCAAAAACAGAGCCTTAGAAAAGCGTTATCGTGAAAGATTTGCTAAAAAAATTTCAATAGTTTCCAAAATATTCAACTTTTAATTTTGTGAAACGGAACGTTGCAACGAAACACCAATCACAGCCAAGCTTAACACATGACGTCACTTTTATTTTTTTAGGAAACATTTACCTCTTTCAGAGAGGGCAAAGGAAACTAAGTGCATACAGTCAACGCATATTTTCCATTTTCTAAAGTTTTTTACTTTAAAATGCATCGGTAAGATGCATTTCGATTCTTTACTGGAACTTTTGGAAGTAAAATCGACACAGTTCAACCTTAATTTCGCTTTTGGATATTGAAGTTATCTGTCTGTCAGTGTCACATGACTCTGTCAATACGACAGTGACATTTCTATCACAGATTAATAAGGCGTAATTTTGAACAAGTGACGTCATTCCGCGTTTCGGCGGTAAGATCTAAAGTATGAACTTTGAAACGTTCTATTTAATTAATTTATGCAAATATTTTTTTTCTTTTTCTTGCTTTGTTTAAGTGGGCCATATATCTTTAAAATAGAATGAAAAAAAAAATTCATGCAAGTACCCTATTGATCAAATTTTCCTTCTGTCCACTGTAAATTTTAAAATCATTTCCATTGTTAAAAACCTTGATCTCTTTTTCAATAACCTACCTATTTTTTCGTAATCTCGTCATATGGACGAAAAGTATTCACTTCTGTGAGTTTTCTGCATTCTCTTCCAAATTTTCTCCTCATTTTTACTTAAATCTCCCTAATCCAAAGAGCGGAAACTTCTCTTTCTTGACTATGCCAATGTGTACTGTATAAATCTGACGGAAGAGTAATGCAATAAGTTGGAGCGACTCCAAAATGTGAATGTGTGTGCCTAACATGTTCGCCTTAGACACATATTTTTTGTACCAATATTTATATATATTTCTATCTTTAAATTTCTACGGGATCCCAGGTCACCAACTTATTTCTAAGAAAGTTTCAGACTTCTTTATGTCGGTTGTGAAACTACATGGGGTAGTTAGTTCGTTCTTTGTTTCTCTAATCACAAAACACATTTTCATCACATCACATGTGCACCTCCGATGGTACTTCTTCCTCAGTTTAATAAAAATTTGCTAGTAACCATAACACTTCCTATATTATTTTCCTATCACTTTATAGATACAAATCTACCAATTGCCTTTTTCAAATTTTAATTTAAAGTTGTAAATTCAGGTTAGATTCGCTTGAACATACCTTTTATTTGGAATTTTCCATTTTTTACTTTCAACTTTTGCAGCTTCTATGTAGATATTTTATGCATTAAAGTACAAGTTAAAAATAATGATGCATGAAAAAAACTTTTATTTTACAGAGATTCGTACTCAAAAGCTGTTATACCTAAGGTTAATCGTTTTCGAAAACCATTTTCTTTAACTATGAAAAATCGCAAAACACAATATTAGATCAATCCAGATACCTCTCAACATGGGACACTTAAATTTTACTGTTGGACTTTTTCGTTCATCCTGTTTATTCTTAAAATTTCGTGGGCCAACCAAATTGCCCCCCTCAACCAAATCCTAGATCCGCGACTGGCTCTATAGAGCGACATGATTGGTGATGCAATCAAGCTCTTTAAATAAAAATTAAAAATAATCTCTTTTGGATTTTCTATAGTAGGGTAAAAACAAACATGCTCCACAGTAAATCAAATTGAAAACACTAATATAACTTTATAGGATTACTTGTGGGCCGTGAAAATACTTCTAGAATGGACTACAAGCCTGACCCAGAACCAACAGACCCAACACTTAAATTCTACAAATCTCGACAGAATCGCAATATTACACCTACCATAGACGGCAAAACACCAATTTATAACTTTGATGCCTGGTAAATATTTATTTTTACTCATTTATTTGTAAGTCCCTGTCTCCAGTGAAAAATGGAAAATATTAATTAGTAGTATTTACATTTACTGCTGGGAAAATCAGGACTTTATCAAGACTTTTTGTGATAAATGTAGTGTCTTTTTATAAAAATTGATTTGTTTTGTGTTACTTTGTAGGTCTAAAAATCACTATGGTGATGTATTCCAAAAATCTCAATATGAAAAAAAATTCATCAAAAAAAAGGTTCAAAAACAGATGGATATGAAAGACACAGAGCGACAAGAGAGAATAATATTTTTAATGTTCATCCTTGGTGGTCTGTTTGCTGCTATGGTTATTAATGGCACTGCAAACTATGATTTTGATACAACGGGGCAACAGAAAATAGAGCAAAATGAAAAAATAGATTCAAATTAACAATTACTTAAATTGTTCTTATGTATTTTTTTACACAAAATAATAATAAATTATCAATTAAATTATAAGTAGTAAAATTTTAATGTTGCAATAAACGTTATATAAATAACTGCTGTAAATAGTGTAAATAACATAATTTTATCTAGATACATTGTGATATTACCAAATAAATGAATATGGAAGATACACAAAATTTTTGGATACAGGGATTGCCTGAGCACTGGCACAATAATTTATATTATCCGATCCTCTTAGGTCATTTATACACACACCTAACGAAAATGCAGTATATAATCAATGACCCACCAAATCGTCAAAAAACATTTTGAAAAACAAAGTATACAATGATTGGACATAAAAAGCATATAGCTTCTTTTTATTTATTTATTTATTGCAGTTTGTGATCACAGGTATGTTGGTGTTATTACAAAGTATATCATCCTACTTTTTTAACACTAAAATACTAAATATTTGAGTGTTAAGAAGTACCTGCTTTTTGAAAAGTAGTTTTAGTGTAAATATTTTGGTCAGATGTTGAGATCCGACCATAATATGCTTTTCATGTCCAGAATGGTTTTCATGTTTATAAAAAAAGCTCTATGCGTATTTAGCAAAAATAATATAATATATAACCAATGTGAGTATAAGATAAGGGATTATATTTGGTTTAATCAGCGTGTCCTCATTGTGATCAGCATGTCCTCGGTGATTATATTATTTTCTTTGTCCTCATTCTTTGAGCAGTAAGCGCACCGCATCGACGCACCACGATGCCGCCTCTTTCGACTCCTTGCTGTGAGTTATATCTAAGGCTTATCAAGACGGATATTAAGAAAAACAATGAAAAAGAATTCAATACATCCAATTATTGAAAAAACATTTATTCACAATTTTAATTACGTTGTTATACCTACCTAAAGTTACATAATAGAAAAAACTTAATCTAATGAAATTAAACATAATTATGCATTAAAAATTATTTTACATATTGGTAGGTACTAGTTATTATGAAAATAAAACTATAGAGAAACATAATAATTTTGTTACCTAGGCGATTTGTGTGCCAAAATTGAATAATTACTTACCTATTACATTATTCTAATTATAACAAATCACAGTGCTATTTATTTTGGTCTCGTACCCACTTGCCGCTCATAGCCTAAACTCGCCCCTTAAAAATTAAACTGGTCCTTTTCGCCCCCTTTTCAAAAGTAGGCAGGTGTGTCAAAGTACACTGTAGTCATGAAACCTAAGAATTTTGAACAGTTTCAGTAAAGACATAATAAGTAAGTATATCAATATAATATTATGACAATAGCTGTGCCCCGCGGTTTCACCCGCGCGAAAGGTTTTTATACAACAACTTCTTTTCCCGACATCCGATTTCAATGAAACAAAGCCTATATGTAGCTCGAGGCTAAGCTAAATCTACCTGTGAAAACCGCATGACAATCCGTTCAGTAGATTCGGAGATTATCGCGAACAAACAGACAGAAAAGATTTTTAAAAACCCTTTTTTTGTAGTTTGTTACTCTTCGTTTATCATCCCCTGTCAGTTATTGTTAAAAATGTTCAATGTACAGAATCGCGAATTCTACTCTTTTATTATAGTACTCAGACGAAATATATATTTATTTCGTCTGAGTTATAGTATAGATATTTTTTAGGTAAATTCAGTCAAAATATCTTATGACTAGCTGTTACCCGCGGTTTCACCAGCGGTAATATCGGAGTTCCAGCGGGAATTCCGGGTTACAATAAAGCCTATGTTACTCAGGGATAATGTAGTATTGTAAATTGTAATGTTGTCCGTGCGAGACAACGGGCTGCCAACTGAAAACCAGCGCTAGGTATTCCTCCGCACCTAGGTAATGCTGAGTTGGTGGCCCTTTCGGCAGAGCATGCAAGAGATATTATGTCTTCTTTAGATTAGGCACTGTTTATGTTTGTCTCTTTTTCTTGTGTGTTATGCTGAAATAAATGTATTTTCTTTCTAATGGTGAAAGAATTTTTTGAAATCGATCCAGTAGTACCTACAAAAAATCTAATCTTTCACCTTTATAATATTAGTTCAGACTAGCTATTCCCCGCGGTTTCACCCGCGTTAATGTCGGAGTTACCGCGGGAATTCCGGGATAAAAAGTAGCCTAAGTTTCTCCTTATAACATTAGCTATCTGCGAGTGAAATTCCCGTCAAAATCGGTCCAGCCGTCTCAGAGATTAGCTGGAACAAAGAGAAAATGTTTTTTTTTTCATGTGCCTAAGTATCATTATTATTAATCATAATATACTTTCGTATGCATTTAGTGAAAAGCTGCTAATTTATTATAATACCTACATTTAGACAAAGTTAAATGTGGTTTGTTGTTTTTATTCTGTCTGACAAGGTACGTAATTACAAGGGCCAAAAAGGTGCTTCATAAATTATTGAAAATAATTATTAATCTCGCCCCGTAGCAAGTAAGGGGCGACTGGCGAGTTGTAGGTAAAAACCTACCATAAAAAAGGGCGAGTTGAGACTTTGAGACAGTAAAGGCGAGAATAGCGGCGAACGGGACCGAGACATTTGTTTTTGTTGTTGCCGAATTATTTTATATAAATATATTTCATATTTATCTATAGTCATAACTGTCGCTAAAATTTATTTCATCTCATGCTATAAATCACATGTACTCTTTACCTATACTCTTATACAGCACCAATACCAATACAAGCGGACTTCAGTAAGTTCGAAAGACGAATTCACCAAAAAGTGTTTAATTCATCATTATTAAAATTAAAAATATATAAACCTTTTCTACAAGAAAATAAAGATTATAATTGATCGAATAGCGAAGTGGCTGGATAATGGTGCAACTAGAGTAGATCACTGGCCACACTATAGGTGCCTAGCTTAGAGATAGATAAATTAGGAGCTATGCTTGTGTACAAGATGCACAGTGGTCACATGATACCTACAAGGTTGGGTACTAGCTTAATGACACATAGTCCACTTTCGCGCTGTCTGTTGATGAGAACAACATATATGTCACACTCTCCAAACTAAATAAATAACTGTTGTTTGAAAACTCAATGTTTAGTAAAATTCAAAATCAAAGGTGTTGGATACCTGATATAAACCTTAGAATTTACAAAGAGCTTCGCTTACCGCTAAGAGCCAAGCTAGTTGCTGATCATAGTGAACTCTTTTTTAGTTTTTTGGTGATCACAATTCACAATGCTCTTTTGTTGCGATTAGTTTCCTATAAAATCTTATAAATATGTAACAGACACCTAATGGGACCTATTTGGAGTATTTGATATTTAAAGGATCAATGGATACAGGCACCTATCAGTTGCTTCAACTGCCTGCCTGAATTATAAATAAATAAATAAAAAACATTGTGAAGTGTAGCTACAATTAAAATAATAGAAAATCTTTCTAAAACAGAGCTTACTGATAATATACATCGTAATAATTGGGAAAAAGACTGGCGTCATTTATGCAATGGATTAGGACAACCGACAATGAGATCCCGAAGACTATACAGCTTAAAAGAGGCGTGTGAATCTTCCCTCCTAATATTATAAATGCGAAAGTAACATTGTCTGTTACGCTTTCACGCCTTAACCGATCATCATAAAATTTTGCACACACGTTGTCAGGGATACAGAGATAGACATTGGACATAGCGTACTTTTTATCCCTAATGTTCCGCGGGAACTCCCAAGTTATCGCGGGTGAAACCGCGGGGAACAGCTATAGTATTTAACATTATAAGCAGCCTTTACGATCTCAGCGAAATAGGGTACTTGCATGAAATTTATAATAAGAAATTGTCTCAATATTTCAAAAATAGAGCCTTAGAAAAGCGTTATCGTGAAAGATTTACTAAAAAAATTTCAATAGTTTCCAAAATATTCAACTTTTAATTTTGTGAAACGGATCGTTACAACGAAACACCAATCACAGTCAAGCTTGACATATGACGTCATTTTTATTTTTTTTAGGAAACATTTACCTCTTTCAGAGAAGGCAAAAGAAACTAAGTGCATACAGTCAACGCATATTTTCCATTTTCTGAAGTTTTTTACTTTAAAATTCATCGGTAAGATGCATTTCGATTCTTGACTGGAACTTTTGGAAGTAAATCGACACAGTTCAACCTTAATTTCGCTTTTGGATATTGAAGTAATCTGTCTGTCAGTGTCACATGACCCTGTCAATACGACAGTGACATTTCTATCACAGATTAGTAAGGCATAATTTTGAACAAGTGACGTCATGCCGCGTTATGGCGGTAAGGTCTAAAGTAGTAACTTTGAAGGCTCTACTTTATTAATTTATGCATTTTTTTTTTCGTTTTCTTGTTTTGTTTAAGTAGGCCATATATCTTTAAAATAGACTGAAAAAAAAATTCATGCAAGTACCCTATTGTGTTCTACCCGCAATACGGTATTCCGAGATAAAAGTACCTACTACCTTATATTTTTTTCTGTACCTACCATTGTATTATTGACAACGTGTAGTGTGCGAAAAATGTAGTTTCACCCGCATTAATTTCGGAGTTCCCGTAGGAATTCCGGGATAAAGTACCCTACGTCCAGAAGGACTTTTTATCCCGGAACCCCTGTAACTGTACCCCTGAAAACGTGTATGCAAAATTTCATAATGATCGGTTGAGCCATTAAGGCGTTGATATACCATTAAGGCGTGAAAACCTAACAAACAAACTCACTTTCGCATTTATAATAGTAAGGATTGTTGTTGTTTTCAAATTATCTTTGTAATTTTAATGTTAACCTACTATGTGGTTTTTATATGTCTTTGTGACTTGAAATAAATGGTATTATTAGGTATTGTAAACAATAATCCATGAGTCATAACAATACATTGCAACTATGTACCGGCAAACAAAAGTGATGCAAACTTCTTATTTCTAAATCGTGGAATACATAAAATTCTAAATTTTCGGTTTGATAACCTCTCCAAATTCTTTTCTATCTCTCTTAAAGAAATTAATAAACAAAATTTTAACAAAAAAATTAAAACCGACTTCCAAAAACACAAAACTAAAAAACTAAAAATAAAAAGCTAAAAATAACAAAATACCGATTTAATCCAAAAGACAAAAACACACGTAATATTATTATTGGTTTGTGCTACCACTGATCGGTTTGAATTCGGTGACAAGCCCACTGGCGTCTGCCCACTTGGGTTGTTCTGCTCACGAAGAGCTGGTGGTGGGAGTCGACTTAGCCCATCTTCCCCCTCCATATTTGGCTTGTCACCGACTTCATACCGATCAGTGGTAGCACAAACCAATAATAATATTACGTGTGTTTTTGTCTTTTGGATTAAATCGGTATTTTGTTATTTTTAGCTTTTTATTTTTAGTTTTTTAGTTTTGTGTTTTTGGAAGTCGGTTTTAATTTTTTTGTTAAAATTTTGTTTATTTCTCACTTTTAAGTGACTTAGTTCGTAATTTCTCTAAGTTACAATAGCCTAATGTCAACTGCTCATCACCCTTTACAAAATATTGCTTTTCCCGATGCAGGGACGTTAATTTTTGAGGAGTTCTGCTGGTACACCATCATCAGTTCCACTTCACCATATACATTATGACGAACATAAATTGTTTAGAAACCACATTAAAGTTAATGAATCGGAATCTGTGAAATACCTATTATTTAGTAGTTTCGATGACCATCTGCGGTCTTCATCATCAGTTCCACTTCTTCAAATTTTACTTTCCAAAAGCAAATAAACGATTTACTATCAAAAATACCCAAATCGCCATGGGTGTGCCTATAAATTTTGAAGAGTTCCCTCGATTTCTCCAAGATCCCACCATCAGATCCTGACTTGGTGACAATGTGACCAATTCGGAAGTATCTTCTTTCAAACAAAAAAACAATTTTCCAAATCGCTCTAACTAGGACCCCTGAAATACGTATTATTGTTGAGTAGTTCCGATGACCATCTGTGGTCTTCATCATCAGGTCCACTTCTTCAGATTTAGCTTTTCGAAAGCAAATGAACGATTTACTATAAAAAATACCCAAATCGCTATAGGTGTGCCTATAATTTTTGAAGAGTTCCCTCGATTTCTCCAAGATCCCATCATCAGATCCCGACTTGGTGGCAATGGGACCTAATTGGGAGTATACCCTTTCAAACAAAAAAAGAATTTTTCAAATCGGTCCAACCGTCTTCGAGTAATCGGTGAACATACATAAAAAAAAAAAAAAAAAAAAAAAAAAAAAAAAAAAAAACATACATACAATCGAACATAGAACCTCCTCCTTTTTGGAAGTCGGTTAAAAAGTAATTATAAGGCTACATAATATATTAAGCAATTTATTATTGATACGTATTATCTTTAATATATATAAATCACGTGTCACGTTGTTTGTCCGCGATGGACTCCGAAACTACTGAACGGATTCTGATAAAATTTTGTAACCATTCATAAAATGATCCAACTTAAAAGATAGGGATAGTTTTTAACTCCAGAACTCAGGGGTACAAAGAAGGACGTAGAGTACTTTTTCCCGAAATTCCCGCGAGAACTCCGAGTTTACCGCGGATGAAATCGCGGGGGACAGCTAGTTTATTATATTAATTGATACTTTTAGCTTTCAGATATTGGTATTTTGAGTTCTAAATGTTTTGCTGACAAGGGGTAAGCAAAGCGCTTACCCCTCCCCCCATGCTTACGTAAACATTGGTACAATTGATTGATTCATGAGCAGCTGCAGCACTTAGAAGTCTAGAAATAAGGTCATTATTGTAGAAATTCCCGTAAATGCATTTCGTTTTAAAGCATAGACAATATAAGGGTTGCCATATGTGTAAAAATGTAAATAATTACTGCTGAATGACGTAATCACCATTTAGATCCACCCACCCCTCATGTCATCAAAAATAGGCAAAGCTAAGTCCTCTCCGCCCCCCTATAGTGCTTACGTAATACTTGAACGGCCCCTGTGGTGCGGTTCAGGGTTATTTTAATTGATTTGGTGTTAACAACCTTTACTATTTATTTTTAAATAATTTCAAATCTAACCTAAATAATATAAAATAATGAATTAGGTTCAATTTAAACCTGTCAATCAAGAATACATAATATTAACATATTCAAAAATGACTACCATACATTCCGGGCATGGGCATATTCAGTGGACCTAATGGGTATGGCACATTTGGTGTAGTTTGTGATGGGCCATGACTTGGATATGGTAAGTACGGTTTAGAAAATCCATTGCCATATGAACTTTGGCTGCTACTCTTTAGCAGTTCGTCCATTTTTTCAGCTTTGAACTTCCTGAGATGCATCTTCATGCGAGCAGGCTTAAAGTCCTCAAGGAACTTGTCTACATCTGTCTTACCAGAGAGAAAGTCTTGAGAGATGCTTTCAGATTGCTCTTCAAGTTCAGCGGCAGCAGTTTGTAACAGTGCAAGTGTTGTGTCAGGTGATATAAGAGCCGATTTGGTTTCTGAAATTAAAAAAAAAACATCTTTCAACTGAGTTGCCAGTAGTAACAGCAATACTTACTATCCTTACTAATATTATAAATTCGAAATAATACCATTATTAATTAATAAATAATACAATACCTATTTGGCGCATACGCCACTCGTAAAAAAACTTTAAAGTAGGGATTATTTTCCATTTTTGTCAAAAAACACGAGAATTTGATAGAATTTTGTGTCAATAATAAAGGAATTCGACTAGGTAATTTTAAATATTTTTGTCGATTAGAAGTTGATTCAATTAGTATGCTGATATTTTAGTAATTGCATTATAATACTATAAAAGAGATATTTGTCTTATGGTTTAGATAAAAGTCTTTGTTCAGAAAACGTTGTTTTTGATTACATACCAGTAATATTGTACTCGAATATTAATTGCTTAATTTTAAAATCGATGAATAGGGATGTGGACTACTTTTGAAAATCAAAATTCTAATTAGTCCGTCAGTTAGAAAATAAAAAAAACAATAGACACGTATTTTTTGCTTTTTCAAATAAATTAAAATATACAGAGATAAAGCGCATTAAAGTTTAATGGTAAGTTCACACGCGTGCGTTCAACTCTACATTCAACGTGCACATTCACATTCACGAGCGTGTAAACGGTACGCCCGAGCCCGTGAACGCGCCTGTGAACGTGAATGCCGCGAATCGGGCAAGTGTCGGTTTTTTGGCAAAGTTCAAAGGATGAATGTGCGGGCGCCCGGTGACTGTTTACACGCGCGCGGGCAGTCAGTCTGTCCCGCGCTTTCGCGACGAGTGGATCTTCATTCAACGTTGCTAAGAAAGTCGCTACGATCGGATATTACAATCGTTCATAATTTTGTTCCTTTTTCCAATAAAAATAAGTTAAGCCAAAGGATATGGCAGCAACAACACCGAGATCCTCGCTGCTCGCCATTCTGGCACTGACTGACACGACGGCGTGCGTGTAAACAGCTTGAATGTCCGCCGGCCCGGGACGGGCTGCATGCCGCGCAGCCCGCCAGGCAGCCCGCCGGGCTGCACGGCGCGCGTGTGAACGTAGCATTACACGCGCGCGGGCAGTCAGTCTGTCCCGCGCTTTCGCGACGAGTGGATCTTCATTCAACGTTGCTAAGAAAGTCGCTACGATCGGATATTACAATCGTTCATAATTTTGTTCCTTTTTCCAATAAAAATAAGTTAAGCCAAAGGATATGGCAGCAACAACACCGAGATCCTCGCTGCTCGCCATTCTGGCACTGACTGACACGACGGCGTGCGTGTAAACAGCTTGAATGTCCGCCGGCCCGGGACGGGCTGCATGCCGCGCAGCCCGCCAGGCAGCCCGCCGGGCTGCACGGCGCGCGTGTGAACGTAGCATAAGGTGAGGGGGTCGTGACGTCACTAACCGCTAAAACCGCCATACAAACTGTCAGAATAGTGACATCACGCGAAATTTCAACTCAATATATCGCCGTTATTTTTTGATTACGTAAAAAAAGAAAAAATACGTGTCCAATATTTTTCAATAATCTATAAGACGGACTAAAAAATAAAAATTAGTCAACATGCCCATTATGTGCTATATTAAAATTAGGACATTTTTTTCTTTAGTAGTAATTATTCGAAAAATTCGAAATATTCGAATAATTCGAATATTGGCTTTGGAACTATTCGAAATATTCGAATAGGAAAAATGGACGAATATTAGAAGCCCTAGTCATAAGCATAACAAAATATTGGGTTCATTGTGAACAACAAGTTGGTTAAAATTACATTAAAATGAAAGGTGTACTAGTTACTACCGATAGCTCGATGTAATACTTGCCTGGTACTTATTTTAATATACAACGTGTTAATGAATTAACTGAAAACTAGAAAGTAGTTTGCTCAGAATCAACTAGCGAATCATTCGCACTATGTTTTAATAGAGGTTATATTTTTTCATTTTTATTAGCCCATGTCTAAATTATCTATAATACAATATTTGACGCGTACGCGGCCCGCAGCAATAAAATTCGAACCGGTAGGCGCGGGCGTAGCGCTTGGAATTTCCTAGACAGGTCACCTTCAAACTTATGTTGAATAACTTTTAAACTGTAAATTTTTTCGACATAAAATATATTTTAATCATATTATTGTTTATTTTTTTAAAGGGGGTGTATCAGGTTTTCAGTTAATTCATTAACACGTTGTATACATTTTATCCGACTTCAAACAAGGAGGTTATCAATTTGACACGTTTAGTGCCGTGATATGCTGTGATGACGTTATGGCGACGGAAAGTAGTGTGAGGACGGTGCGAGAGAGTGACAGATAGAGAAAAACTTAAAGGGAAAGAAGAGCAGAGTGAGGAATACATGTTACACTGCAGCGCTGCTCGTTCTAAACTTTATAGACGATTTTTGTTTCTTCGGCTTGTGGAAATTGGCAGACTTTTTTTCCCGCTATCCTTGAACTATTTACTTCAAAATATTAAAAAAAATCAACCATGGTCGAGAATGTCGAGATGACGGGTTTTTTTTTGCAAGTTTGTGACCCTCTAACTCCCTTACGTCACGTTCAAATCGTCAGATTACTCATATACACACTTTTCAGCATGTAATAAACCCACCATATCTCAATCTGACATGCTCAAGTATTACTAGCTATTGATTTTTTTTTACTATTTTGATCGATTATCCTAGACGCGCCCCTCTGTGTATAGGGCCTATATTTGGTGGAGGTACTCAACATGGTGCAAGGTACTCCTCTTATGTTAATCTGATGCGCTTTAGTAAATCCACAAATCCCCTCTTGGGCTCCCGTACTGTACTTGGCAATACACAATCGTCACAATCCCTCCACTTGCAAATTAAACCCACTGTAACAGTACCATATTACCTATGCAATATTAATAAGTTATGAAGGGTTGAAGTTTGAAAATCGTTTTCTGTAAAATCGGTTATTGAGATGTCACATTGTCATTGCAAGTGGACGATATAATTATTTCTCAGTAGGTTGTGTAATTTTTGTTTCATTAACACAAATAATTTCTAAGGAAATTCCAACATTCACAGAAAACAAAGATGCAACATCTTTGCTAGTGATCATCATCAAAACCCAAAGGAAACTACTGATGCCAGCTAGAAACATGATTAATATAAACAGTTATTTTCTTTTGCAATATAGATTTAAAAAAAATGGTGCAGAAGATGTTGTGGGGGGTCAGCTATAAATTATACAAATCTGCAAGTTAATAGTACAAAATATTGATCACCAACATTTTTTCCTACTCTTTATCTTCAAACTAGGACAGATTCCTCTCTGTTATTAGGTACTTACTGTACTCCTCAAGCAGTTCTTGTATCCGGGTGCACAGTTGTTCGCCTAGTTCAGATTTTTGTTGGACCTGTGCTTTCAAATCTGCCAACTCTGGTTCCTTACTTAAATTGTATTCAGCAAGTGAGCGGTTGCTGGCTATTAACATGGCTTTTTCAGCTTCAAGGTCTTTCACCTAGCAATAGGAATTGAAATTATCTTTAGAGAGGGACATTTTTCCTTGCAACATGCTGAAATTTAGAGAGGTGGCTTATGTGTGTATAGGAACAAATGATACCAATTAGTTTTTTAAATACCATCACTTTAGTGAGTGGCTGTTAAGGTGTTATAATTAATAATAATAAAATTGTTTATTGCCATCAAAAAGGTGTACAAAAAAATTATAATTATGTGTAAATAAATAACTAAATATCTAAATCCAGTCCAGTAAATAGATAAATCCAGTCTTTGGCTGTATCATAGTTGGCCGAACTATTGAATATTATAACCACCTACCTACTTTGTCAAAGTTCAGTTCAGTTCTAGTATAGGTGCAGAAAAATTAACAATAAAAAGGCTTGTACCTATGTCTACATTTAGAGAATTACTTTGAAATAATTACCTGTTTCATATCTTTCAGAACAGTATCGAACTTCGCATCATCATTTAACATTTCCTTTAATTCGTCTGAATTCAGATGTGCCAGCAAGCCATGGCTCGAAAAGTCCATTTGGTTCATTGTTTGGGCTTCTGAATATAATTCCGCTTGAAAATTGAATCCTATGAATGAACCTCAGGAATGAAACCCAACCACTAGGTACGTTAGTGTGGTTTTATTTCTAATTCTATTGTGAATTTGACATATAATTTTATTGACTAGTGTATTGTGACACAAACTAGACTTTTTATTCTCACAAACTACGGAGATACTCAGAGAGAAGGTAATCACTACGTTTTATTTACCGAATACCGATTACCGATAGTAATTAGTACGTAGACGGAGAATGAACATTCATTCTCCAATCTCACAAACTAGAGATACTTCCAATCTCCATCTACGAATTAGTAGCACAAACCACAAATTAACTAGACATATGCCTAAAGACAAACTGCAAACTACTTTATTAGTAGTGGCAACAATAACAAGGCTAACAGTAGCATATCGGTTGCACTGCCGTTTAAAAAATAAAAAAATAAAAAACTAACACCTTCTAATCTAATAATAACTAATAACTATAACTTACTTAAGACTTGGCTGTATGGCTCAATAGCCCTCGCCTGTCCCAGAAGGGGCGTACATAAAAAACAACAACAACAACTAATAACTATAACTAATATAACTACTTGGTTTTTTGGTTAGAAGAAAATTGTTCTACCTGTCTCTTATTCGTCTGTGCACCTACCTTGGTTTGTGGTCTGTGGTGCGGATTTCGAAAATAAAATTGTAAATAAATATGAAGAGCTCTTTGTGTAGATAATAGTTATCAATAAAATTAGATATACAAATGGAAAAGTTTAGGACCTTTATAATATTCTAAAATAACTCAACATTCTAGTCAGTAAAGATGCTATTTGACGAACATTTTAATTTAGATTATTTCTATGAATTGTATTTGAAATTGCTGGCTGAGAGCTGGTTATATGTTAAGAATTTCGTTTTGTACTTTGGTCTTTGGATATTGGGATATTTGTTGGTGTGTTGTGTTGTGTATCGTCGGTACGCAAGGCGACTTCCTACTCGCACTCGTGGAGCTTTACGAGCTAAACGTGTTCTCGTCGTAATAGCGCACCCGGATGACGAGTGCATGTTCTTCGGGCCCACTATATACAGGCTCTGTGAACAGGGCGCCGATGTACACATACTCTGTTTATCCAATGGTAACCATTTACTATACATAAATGTTAGCCTAACATTGTCAAATATATTCTCATTTTAAATCCTTAAAAAGCCTGGCATGCAATGACTTTCATGCGCTAATAATGGTATAAGCATAAAATAGCAACTTTTGTTGCAAATCAGCAATCATTCTAGGTTGTATTGTACACAACCTTGTGTACAAAATTATATTGCGCTGACTTATACCTATATACTGCTTGTGAATATAAAAATGTATGCAAGGTAGATTGGACATATAGTATGACACTTTGATAAGAATGATTTTATAGATAGTGTTCCCCGCAGTTTCACCCACGTTAATTTCAGAGATTCCGTGGAAATTCCAGGATAAAAGTACCCTATATCCTTTTCTGTACCCCTGACAACGTGTAATATGCAAAATTTAGTGCAGTTTCACCCACGTTTTTTAGAGTGCCCCTGGGCATTCTGGGATAAAAAAAAACATACAGCTGAACGTCCTCCTTTTTGGAAGTTGGTTAAAAAGTACCCTATGTCCTTCTCTGTACCCCTGACAATGTGTATGCCAAAATTCATCCGAATCCGTTCAGCCGTGTTTGCATGATTGAGTAACAAACATCCACACACACTTTCACATTTATAATATTAGTAGGATTATGGAACGCGTTGCCCAACCACCCATTTCTATGTATTTTTGTTCACATCATTGGTTACCTAGAAGAGATTCAAACTATGCAATAAGACCGCAATTTCCAATTTCCTTTTCTTTAGGTATTGTAATGTTGTTATCTTATGGGCAAAAAAGAATTAAATAAATAAATAAGGGATAGTTACCCTTTTGCTGATACTTAGGTTGAAAGAAGGAAAAACTAATCATTTCAGAGCAGTAAATAATTCCCTTTGACCCCTCATAACCAGTTCTACAAAACCAGTTTCATGAAAAGAACTATTTATCAATTAATTGTTCCCTGCGGTTTCACCCACAGATATTTCGGAGATCCTGCAAGAATTCTGGCACACAAAGTACCCTATATCCTTTTTTGTACCCCTAACAATGTGTAATATATGCAAAATTTCATGAAGTATCACCAATTTTTGAGTTCCTGCAGGAATCCTGGGATAAAAAGTACCCACTATCCCTCTGATACTCTGAATATGTGTGTACAAAATTTCATCATGATCACTTGAGCCATGAAAGTGTAACAGACAGACAGACAGAGTTACTTTATTTTGTATTCATAATATTAGTAGGGATGACATTTCTTACCTATATTCTCTAAGCAAAAATTAATATGACTATTGGTGAAGTTGGTACATTATATTGGAACCATGTTTTTTATAGGTAACTTTGAAGGAAAAGGAAGTCATCGTCATAAAGAACTGTGGTGTGCATGCAATGAGTTAGGAATACAAGACCAAAATATATGCTTGGTCACAGACACAAGGCTACTTGATGATCCAAAGGCACAATGGCCAGCACCGGTGGTAGCAAAGCTGTTGCAACACCAAATAGAGATGCTAGATGTAGATACATTGGTGACATTTGATAGAGGTGGTGTATCTTCACACCCAAACCATTCTGCTGTGTTCTATGCTGTTGCCTATATGTTTGTTGAGAATCTTATGCCTAAAAGTAAGTTTTTTTAATTTATTTATTAGCCTGTATTGCTTAAAACTATTTTGATTATGGTAACAAGTTACCTCCCTCTTTTATTTTCTGTGTGCCAAATAGCAAAGGCTTTGCTATCAAGTTTCTTTAATGTGTACCTACATCAAATATTTGTACAATAATTGCAACACTTCGTCTCCATACATTTAGTGGGTCTATTATAAAACTGGTGAGTCAAATCATATCAGTATAAAACTGGTGAGTAAAAGTAGGTCTCAGAGAGACTCAGAAAAAATTTAGCTTTCTTGACTGTTTCTTGTTGATCAGCGAAGCCTAGGCTTACAACTCTTAAATATATTATTTAAGACGAATTTATTTCGTCTGAGATTGAATTGAATTGAATAACAAATAATAATAATAAAACTGTAACAATGTCGAGACTTAGAACAATAAATGTATATTTTAATTTCAGGGTGTACAGTTTACACTTTAGACTCAGTTAATATATTAAGGAAATATTGGGGTTTCTTAGACCTACCACTGAGCTTTGTGCTGTCTTCCAAGAGGTATGACATTTAATACCAATAAAAGGTTTATAACTTTTTTTAATTGTTTGAGAGTGACTAATCGTAAGATGGTGAATTGTTCTAGATACTTCCTGCGCTGGACGGAAAGCCGGCGTGTGGTGCGGGCCATGAAGTGCCACAAGTCGCAGATGGTTTGGTTTAGATATTTGTACGTCATGTTCTCCCGTTATATGATTGTAAACACACTCAGGAGAGTCGGCCTTGCTGATATTGAGCTAGAACTTGAAGTCGATGATTGAAATATTACTTAATTTCCAATTCGCCATGAGCATAAAGCTTAGCACAAATAATTTCAACCGAATAATGGGATCAGAAATAAGGAAATCTGTACATGGAACAAAGCAACTGACATTAGTTCAAAGAATCGCAAAGCAGTGAGTGATGCAAATTGCACGCGGAGCTGAAGTTGTTATAAAAAAAGCTTTCGAGTGGCGACCACGTTCGATAGACGCAGTGTTGGTAGAACTCCCACAAGATGGATGAGCTGTTTAAGGGTAGGAAAGACTCCTCTTTGCTTCGCTAGGGAGAGGCCAATGTGTCAGCAGCACTGGGAGGCGAAGAGTGCCGCAGTTCGCTTCTTTACGTCGTAATATTCTGTATTCTTTGCAGTATGATTCAATAGGCGCGTCTACACCGAGCGAGCAGCCTCGGCCGAGGCACGTCTCGCGCGGCGACGCCCCGCTGCGCGGCCGGTGTGGACGTGCCTCGCACTGTCAAGTGTGACAGTCATTGAATCATACTGCGACACTCTTCGCCTCCCACCAATTTCATGGCTCCTCATACCATGCGAAAGTTTCAGTGAAAAATTGTCACATGTAGAATTTACATGACGTGACAATTTTTTTTACTGACACCTGGCAAACATATTTCTGCAGCTGACTGTACTCTTATAGGAAACTAGTATTCCTGAGTTACATATTAGGGGTACTTTTTATCCCGGAATTCCCACGGGAACACATCAAAATTAACGCGAGTGTTACCGTGGGGCTTGACTAGTCAATAATAAAAGATTAACTAACTCATAGGCCATGTTGCTTATTCTAAACCAAAGTGTTCAATACTGTTTTGGGTGTTGCGACAACATACCGTGAAATCAGCTTGTTGACAGATTTGATGTAGTTATTTAATCATTGAAATACCTTTGCATTCTTTTTATTTATTTATTTATTCAAAAATTGGAGTGTTTGCTACGCATTTTCAGTATGAATTTATTCAGCTCGTGCCCTCCTACTTCACGTATTCCGTGCGCATGTAGATGTTTCTTTAAAAATTTTCAAACATTCCATTCCTAAGGTATTCTATACCTTTAACATAGTCTGAATCAATCCTTACACCGCCATCCCCGTAATATCTGCGAAAAACGTGTTCCTGGCGCCAGATACGTAATATTTCGTTAAAAACCACTGCACTTTTATTTACACATTTCAGAAAACGTGTACTTGCACACACACTGTCCTTGTAGTTTTATATTTATTAGATTTACGGCCGCACTCAGAGTCGTTTTAATGATTACTTACTAATGTAACCTAATTAATGTTAATTGGCATGTTCTTTTAAAATCTTTACCTAAAATTAAGTAATCTTTGAAACGCCATTAAGTGCGGCCGTTAATGATAGATTTGAAGCATTCTCAACACTAAAAGCAATCATGCCTAAAAAGTGTGGCGCTGGAGATAGGTTAAGGCTACAAAAACATGGCGGTGAAAGTGTTAATGTAACTGCATTCTGCAGCCTCTGAAATATTTAATAGGCCGCATTTGGATTGCGTGGCTAGTTGACTTAATTTTAGTTTTTAGTCCGTCATGTAAATTCATAAGAAATATCGGATACGTTTTTTTTTAATTTTTTTCGTAGGTACCTAATTAAAAAGTTACGGCGATACATAGAGTCCAAAAGCGTGACGTCAGCTCTCCGAAACTTTGTATTTTTTCATTAATTTGAAAAAGTCAGATAATAATACTGTATACAGGCTGTGGTTTTGGTCAACAACCCCCGTCACAGAGGTGGTTGTATACTGATATAAAAAAAAAATGTATATAAAAATACCTTAATTTTTCAAGGAAAATCCGAAAAAAATATTTTGTTCATACTAGCGCGCGAGCCTACGATTTACGTACACTATAGGTCATTGACCGTTGCGCGCGGCGCGCATCAAACGGTCTACGTACGTCGTACATAGTACCTACATACACCCCGCCTCGGTGGGAACGCGGGCGAATGCGGCGGGGCGTCGGGGGCCGGGGGGGGCGCGGCGATGTGCTGTTGCCCGCCGGCGCTGGCGCCAGCCACTAGCTAGCAGCCCAAAAAGTACTCTGTGCAGTAGCCAGTCTGCCACCAACAGTCCAGATATTAAAAAAGATATTTTCAGATATTAAAGTTGCTATTGCGCGTGCGTTGTTTCTGCGCTAAAATGGCTCGGTCGTTCGCAGGATTTACCAATAGTGAAATTTACGATTCATCAAGTATTTACTTTCGTAATGGCGAAGATGAAGCGAATAGTGTGGCCGAGTGTAGTGCGACGTTTCCAACTCGTCCAAGTGTAACTCGTTACACCATAAGGACTGTTGTTTTTAATCTCAGGGAATGGGGAACATTCGGTACACCTCGTCACACAACAGGTAGAGGTCAATCTGGGCTCCCTGTTAACTAATCGGACGGGCGGAATAGAATTTTGATGTTCATGGCTCATGCCCCAGTAACATGCCTGTTATGCTTATTGCTTATGTCTGTGTGGATAAGTTAGTGATTGTTCAAAGAGTATAATACAGTGAAACCTGGTTAAGTGAGACATCAAGGGACATGCAATGTCGTTTCACTTATAGAGGTATTCCACTTACCCAGTGTCTCAGATATACAGGTATAAATAAATATCTGTCTCATTTACAGAGGGTTCCATTAATAGAGGTGAGAATACAGGTTATTTCAGTTATACAGGTGCGATCATTAAATAAAATAACGTGTTATGTATGTAAATGAGTTCGGCACAAACTTCTTCGCGTGTCTTCCCACTTTCATAAACGGATATTAACTTCAATTTTTCACGTAATGATAACGATTGTAGCTTTCGTTTTGACATTTTTCAAATAAACATCTGTATGATAGTAAAGCGAAACTAAAACTGAAGGTAATTGAAGCTCAAAATTTACTTACGTACTTGGAATTACGTGTGGAATTTGTGGGTAGAATAAGAATGAGTAAACAAACAATGTTATCTATGGTGATAAATCGAAAGAACAAATCCCAGATATAGAGGTTTACCTCGTCCCACTAACAGAGGTAATTCAGTGCTGCCAAAGTGTTGGGACCTCAGCATGAGTTCCAGTTATGGAGGTTTCTCACTTATCCAGGTCCCACTTAACCAAGTTTCACTGTATAACCACTGTTGATGTATTATTAATAAGGCGCGATACCTAGATATTTGTGAAAGGTACAAAGACATAATATTAATAAGTTCAAATACTCTGTAAAAATTTCAGTTTGATGAGTGGTTCCGAACCCATTGAAAAACTGTCATTTCAAAGCATTCTTATCCCTCTCTTACTTTATGCGCAAGAAAGAGATGGCAATGCTTTTTTAGTTTAAAGAATTAAAGGCTTCGCCGCTCTACTTCTGCATTGTTATTCATACCATCATGATATCTACTATCTTTAAACGAGCAATTATTGTATAATAATCTGAATCTCGGAAACGGCTCTAACGATTTTGATGAAATTTAGTATGCAGGGGGTTTTAGGGGCGATTAATCGATCTAGCTAGGTTTCATTTTTAGAAAACGTCGTTTTATCCGTGTTTTCAGGCAATGAAAAATGAGATGATGACGCTACACATAACGAGCGAAGCTCGGTGACCCAGATATTTCTCTCTTATACCAAAATGATAAGAATCTACTTTGGTATGATAGTTTCCTTAGCACTTCAAATAGAGATGGTCTAGTTCTTATTGCACCCTAAGGTTTAGGCTGATTTTAGAGTCACACTGACAGCTCAGCGCGTAGCTCGTCAGCAAATGCAGTCAGCGCGGATCGTTTTAGTTTCCTGCTGATCGTCCACATCACGACTCGCCGTAACTGTATTCGCTGACGACGTCCGCTCGGCTCGACACTATAAAACGCTCACTGAAGAGTGAAGACAGAGGCGCGCGGGAGGCGGTCGGCGCCAGCCGCCGACGCGCGGCGCGTACGGTCGCGCGCGGCTCAGCGCTGACGGAAGACAAATACGCGTTTTTCTATAGAAGCTCATACATTTCAACTGTCAGCGCCAATGGTCTGCGCGCGGTCAGCGTGACTCTAAAATCAGCCTTAAGGCGAAGTCTATTCATATGGTTGTATTATTTATTTAACTGAGATTGTAGTCGTTTTTTGAAGAAAAATAAATTATTAATTATAAAATATCTAAAAAAGTGTTTTTGCTCTAGATATATGTTATAGCCTATAATAGGTGTTCCGAAATAAAATCCATGTTTGATATTTATCAAAAATTTCCGCTCATATTATAACGCACGGTCTACTCCCGAGTATAGATGGGCAATCCACCCGGTACTTTTTGTTAAATTATCAGCATTAGTAAGGATACCTAGTAAATAAAACAAAGCCTGATTTCAACAAAACTATTCCTTTGTGTCTTTATTGCCAATTATAATAAAAACTCAGTATCAAATCCTATAATAATCAAAGCCAGTAGTATAGATAAGCAATAGGATTAGGAATCTTAAAACATGTTAGGCACTAAAGTAATCAAATCTCTGTACTAGAGTTACGCTTGAACAGTGTATTTTATGAGAACAATACAATAATCACAATTATCATTACAAACATTAAATAGAGCCAAGACTGTGACTTAACTTTCGATGTTATGATGTCTTCTCTCCAGGAGTCACCAGAACAACTGACTCGATCCTTTGTTGCTGCCATTATATAAACATGTTCTCCCGCGCGTTTTTCCCGCTATCTCAAATAACATTTTATTTACTCTATAGTCTATGAATTCACAATATTGCCAGCTATTAAATAGGAATTGGCCATGGAAATACAATTTTAATCACTTTAATAAACATCGGTATAATTATTTAAATTAAGAATCACAATACATAGCATAATAATCATAATAATATTTTAAGATATTAGTACAGAATACCTAAATCACTATTCACATTTGGGACCCGATAAAAGACCGTAAAAGGCTGGCTTTTATCGGGTTTAAACCCAAGCACCGGGTTGATTGCCCACCTATACTCCCGAGTGGTTATATTGTCAAGAAATACCTACTCCATAGAGATTAATTCCTAAAAGGCGTGCTGACTGCTGACGCTTGGCATGCGCTTCAGAGATGTGTTGCATTTACGCAGTAAGTTGATCAAATATGAATCAGCCAATCAATATTTTTGTATAAAAAATCATGAAATATAACAAATATGTCTAATTATGAATCAACTTTGTTTTTTCTTTGGCATACCTATCGTAACAGCAGCAACTGCATTCTCGAAAAGTAAGTAAATACTAAATACTATAGAGAAAGGAATACTTATAACTCAGATTCTTAGCCTCAGCCTCAGCCTTTTTATTTCGTCTGAGTTCTTAGCAATACCGCGGTCTTGCGAAATTTATTATGGAGAGTGGAGACGAGGCGAAAGTGACGTGTAGGTTTCTGCCTACCGCTCCGGGGGACAAGCACAGGGTATGTAGGTACGCATGATCTCGGGTTGTTGTGTCTAACTACAATCGAAACAGTTGATACAGTATAATTACTTTTATTTCTGTTGGCCTCGAAATATTCATATTATGTAGTAGTTTACAATATAATTTATTGTTTATGCTATAATAATACATATTTAGTATATACTTAAATATAATAATAATAATCAATGCCAGAAATCGTCGAAACTCTTTTTTTAGCTAGCTAAACATTTAAAAATTGACAATTTTAGCTAAGTATAAGTATCTCATAAACTGTTGAACTTTCAATACCACATACCTATTTATCTACAGACATGAACTATTTAAAATTTATTAAGTACATAGTCATTATTATTGAACTAACGAAACTCCACAATAGATACATAATAGGTACTCACCTACCTATACCATAAGTAGGTACACAGAAGGTAATTCCTAAGACAATAATTTTTAAATATACACATCCGGACACCATAATTGAGCCACTTTGAATTTTTGCCTAAAAAGGTGTCACTGCACGCTGATATCACCTTCATTAGGAGCCAGTACGAAGCCCTGATAAGAAGCCTATCATTTATGGGATGAGCTCAAAAGGCTCACAAATCACAATCGTGTCTCGAAAACCTTGCTAAGATTCTTAGTAGCATTCATTATTTCCATGCCAAACCGTATGACGGCCTCCATAAATGCACTACTTACGATCAGTTTTTTTTATAAACCTCATTTTTCTTCAAAAACCCAATTAATTTTTTTATTAAGAAAAAAAACGTATACGCATCGATTTGATCCTCACTCTTGTTCTGCAGGCACACTTAATTCTTTAGAATAATGGTAGGTATACTAAAAGGATAGTAGATATATCAGAATCATAACTTTCTGACCTAAAAATACAAGGCGGCCTGATTTTGGTGTCCGAGTCAGAACAATATGTTCTATGTGCTGTGTAATATTAATCATCATTAATAAAAATGATTTCGTGATGTATAAAGAGGATAATCAATCTACGTAAGTATATTTTAATTTATAAGACGGGAACATCATTGTAATTTTGAACATATACATATTTTTGTGCTTTAGGGACAACAAACGAATAAAATAGAAATGCAATAAACAGGCATCGAAATCCGGCCACTGCACCGTTATGATGTGGATCATTTTCAGTTTTCATTTTCCATTCCGTTCATTTTCCATACAAAAAAAAAAACGCTCGATAACGACGAGCGAAAAAATTCGTGCTCCAGGGAACTGGACATAATGGAAATGACTGCTAAAAACATATCGATACGGATCCTTAGCTCTAAGCGACGCTACAAGCGGGCCACAACACCAATCTCTATTAATAAAACACTACTCGTCAATTTATCACACTGTATTTGATGTAATACTACAACACAAGTAAAAAATCTTAATTTAATAAAAATAAAACGTAGATAATTTTATTTCCGCTCAGAGCATAATACAGACAGTTTCTAAACGACCTTATTTATCACTTGCGAATTGGAATTATTATTATGTCACCGAGAACTCTGAACAGATTAGAAAATCATAATTAAAATAATATAGTAATTGTACAATGGTTAAAAAGGAGGAACTACAGTTAATACAAACTAATAAATATTTCATTTTCTATGAGACAAGCAAACACAAGATGTATTTTAATCGTACCGTTTTTTACAAGTACATTAAAACCAGTTAAATTGGACTCATATGCATTATGCACGGTGCTGCATATAATACGAGATATTGTCAGAGAGCTAATCAATAACAAAAAAAACATTAAGTAGCAAATTAAACATTTACCATCAGTATACTATGGAATGTCACACAAATAAAATACTGATTTGTTAAACAACAAAAACTTAATGATTATTTATTATTTAACTATCATGCTTTGACTAACTGGGGGTGTTGCAGATCCAAACCAGAAAACTAATTAAAAAGAACTAATGTACCCTTACAAATGTATATCCTATTAACATTTAACACCCAACCCAATGCAATAATTCAATAGCAGTTACCTACTATCGTTAGTGTCCGAGCAAATATCACCGAGCAACGTTAACCCCCCCCCCCCCCCCCCCAAGTTAATATATCACGAAACTACGCTTGTTTTAACTCACGAAGTCGGGCGAGCCATGATTGTAGATACAAATATAATAATTAATAACATTTCACAAATTCAATGGATCATTTCATTTCAATGGATCCGATACGAAGCTATGGAGCTTTACCCTGATTTACTACAACCAACAACATTCCTTTGCTCATGACACAATCCCAAACTCTCTAGATGACAGAAATACACAAATTAATATTCTGTATATCAAATCGCACGTAGATACGTATTTTTTTGAAGTGAAATAGTTAATTTTATTTTGCCTTTAACTGTTGTAGTGATATTTCAAATAAATGAAGATATTACATTTAACTTTATCAGGAAGTAGATAATACTATATTATATTGAATATATATTTATTTATAAATAACATCCAGATATAATGCGATAGACATAATTGTTCTAAAAATATTTTTAATATCTGAATACATTCAAACACATACATACATACTTTAACAGGTCAGTATCTCGGGAACCTAACACTTTACAACGGTTAGTGTCATAATATAATTTTTTTTTGTATTGATGTCAGCTATCAATATATAAGTTTCATGGCTGGCATTTTGAAAAAAAAAAATCAAATGGCGGACAGTAGGTATGCCACGCTCCATAGTAAAATCATCAAACCCCGCACTTCTAGCGTTGAACTTTGAGTTCTCTGTACAGTTAATATATTATAGGTCACATTTGAGATACGTATGAAAATGACATGTATAGTTAAAGTGTACGTAGGTAAAGAAAGGTATAGTTGACATAATATGTGTCTAGGGCAAAGTGTGAGTTCCATGTTCTCTTCGTTTACTGATTAGTGCACAAAAATTAAACATGCAAAATTGCGACCAGCCCGGCTCTGTGAGTTAGAAACACCGTGTATACCTTCCCTTTTTTTTTTTTTTTACAGCATAAAATGCCTATTATAATATCGTTGTAATATTATTGAAAGATAATATTACATATTCTTTTTGTATATAAATAGGTACATTTTATAATATACTTAATAGTGAGACACATTTTAATGGTACAGAGATAACCTGATATTATTGATATACATTTTATTAAACTTGTTAGGTCCGGTTTATAAAATGGGACCGTCAGATAAATCGCCAAATCTCATTACTTATAATAATTAGTTATTTAAAAGATTTGCCCACTGAATTCATCAAAGTTTTCATAACGACAACACTACCTGTTAACCATTGACTACATCGACTTAGTTAGTTATTCAATTAAATATTATATTATTTATTAATATAATTATTTATCTAATGGTAAACTACGCCCTCGCTTCCAACTGAGACCAAATTTTTATACATAAAAAAAAATTAAAAATGTATTTATTTATTAATTAACAATTTGATGCAACAATTACAAATTTTTAAAAAAGCATAATAAAGCAAGATAGGTAACATTTAAAATACTTATTAAAAAAATAAATTAGTATTACATTAAGTAGGTATACAATACGTTTGGCCATTTAGTTATAATTAAAAAAGGGGTTGTAAAAAGCAAAAGAACAGCGTTGTTGACTGCCAGCAGTCACGCGGTCAGTGGCAATGGCGTTGGATGCTCGGGCGATGTGAACGCAGAACACCGTCGAGCGCGAAGCACGCGACTTATAGGTCAACTTTCTATGCGAGAGTTCCGAGAACGAAAATGCAAGGTGTCGACGTAACACAGGGTGTTGGTTAAACGAGAGCATATTTAGGATGGGACTTACTGGGTATCCCATTTCATAATACATATTTTATCTAGAAAGCACAACGTTAATTTTTGACGTAATTGTCCTATAAAAAAAAACGTTATTCATGAAAACTATCCGCGCAAGAAACCGACATGCCTAAGGCTCCCTTGTATTGTCGCCGATGCGCCGATAAATAATAAAATATAATACTTAGAGGTCATTCGCGCTCGTTTTTAACCGACTTCATTGCAAGTTGTTTTGTGTGAATGTGACACATCAGTGTAATTTGTTACCAGTCACGTGTAGCATAAATCACCGTAGGTTTAAATATGTCCCTCGTTTAACATAACATAGTGTATATAAGACTCCAGGCACAACAGCACTCGA
Organism: Zygaena filipendulae; assembly: GCA_907165275.2. Lineage (NCBI taxonomy): Eukaryota > Metazoa > Arthropoda > Insecta > Lepidoptera > Zygaenidae > Zygaena > Zygaena filipendulae. The sequence goes on from OU015668.1 coordinate 4,427,402, forward strand.
CGTACTATCGCGCTTCCAGTCGATCCAGTCACCGCCGGTGTGTGCCTAGCGCTCTATACGGAACGTACAACAATTTTCTAACAGTGGATGACAAGTTTCGATAGTGAGAGGACTCTCTATTGTGTTAGATGTCAACGTATTGGGTCATTCCCAGCTGCCCCCACTACACCATTGGCATATGGGAAATGTTGAAAGTGTCCCATTTGTCACCGGTGACGGGGACAAGTGGGGATGACCCAGCGTGTGTCTGTGAGCTTACATGTCTAGCGGGTCGCGGCCGGGGCTGCGCGGGCGCACCTACTCGTTCTCGGCGCGCATGCCGCGCACCTCGCCCTCGCGGCGGAGCCTCTCCAACTCCTCTTTGGTGCGGTCCTCGATGGCGCGGATGTCGGCCATTGTCATGCCGTACCAATCGTCCATCGAGCAGAATACTTGTCTGGAATTTTTATACAGTACAATTTATTATACAATGCACCTATACCCATAAGGTTAACCTTTTACGTTAACCTAATCGTTTAAACGAGGGACGTGTGTTCAGTATTCGAATTTCATCTCAAATATATAAGGAAGTCGATTAAAAAAAAAAACAATATTTTTGACGTTAATATTAATAAAAAAGGTATCCATCAAAATTGAGAAGGCAAGGTGGCGAAGCCCCTTTGTAATGCCACTGAAGCGCCGACACATCACATGTTACTTGAGTAAACCTACATTCTTGGTTATGGTTGTCTTCGTGAACTATCGGTGATTTTTTTATTTTATATTTTTAACCGACTTCCCAAAAAGGAGGAGGTTCTCAATTCGACGCGTATGTTTTTTTTTATTAGTAACATGCAAGCATGAGTTATCGAGGGCTTGAATATGCATCTTGTTTTGTATATTAATTATTTTAAGACATCACAATGCAACAGAACCCACCTATAAAACACATTTATGTATATATTTTTAAAGTTTCTTTGTTTCGTCCGAATAAATTTTTTTATATAATTTATGTATTTATTTATAAAGAACAACAGCAAAAAATACGGGTCAAACGAATTTATATTTATTTTAATTGTTTAAACAAAATACATTTATATAATTTTAATAATAACCAAAGTAATAAAAACAATGTACCTATGGAAGATGGTGAACAACCGCCGTTCAGATTTCTGGATAACATTTTCTACTTTACTCTGTAACAAATAAAAAAATTTAAAGTCGTCGAATCCACTCCTACATGGGCAGTACAATATGGAGTCATCCAACGAAACCAAAATCCATGTTGCAGGTTGTAACAGCAGTCACAGAGCTGGACGAAGTTTTTTAGGCGAACCAAAAGCGTCAATTTATTATTACTGGGCCCTTATTCACTATGACCATAACTCGCCGCGCTAAGACGCCGCAAAAAGTGTCTTTCCCCTGGTAATCAAAGAAGTTTTACTGCAAAAAAAATACATTTACGTTTCTTATGGCATAAAGAATAATGATTTCTAATATCTTGGCACCTAGAACGTTTGGAAATGCGTTTTTGGGACGCGCGGGAATGCGTTTTTTTTTTGTGGGCAAGGAATGTTGTTGGTCATAGCGAGGGCCCTGTTTAGATAAGAGTGAAACTGGCATTACATCCGCCTTTTGTCTTGCGAGAATTCCGGGATAAAAAGTGCCCTTAGTCTTGTTCTATGACAACGTGTATGCAAAAGTCCATGATGATACGTTGAGTTGTGAGAGCGTAACAAACAAACTCACTTCCGTATTTAAATATAGATAGGTAATCAACCCGGTGCTTGGGTTTAGACCAGATAAAAGTCAGCCTTTTAATCCCAAGCACCGGGTTGATTGCCTTCCAATAATAGTAAGGGATTAATTAGGATATAGGTGGTTAGGTTAGGTACCTGCAGGCCGAACCACTTGAACTCGGCGGTGACGAGCTTGTAGCAGGTCATGACCGGGTTGACGTCCTTCTTCCAGGCGGGCCCCACGAGCGGGCCGCGGCCGGTCTTCGCCGACTTGAACTTGGTCGGGTCCGTCTCCGGCTTGTAGTCGCTGGACGGCAGCGGGTCGTTCGCGATGTCGATGCTGACCACCTCGCGCAGCTTCAGCTTCTCCGCAGACAGCTCGTGCACCTGCAGCAGCCCGGTGTAATCTTTTTGAACTCCTCTTCTGTTACTATCACTAGTATATTTATTACTCTGAGCTATACATGAAACAAACGGCCCCGCACTCAAAGTAATTTTAATGATTAATTTTAAGTAAAGATTTTATGAGTACGGCAGTTTTGTTTTTAAAATCTTTATATTATAAAGTAATCATTAAAACGACTCAGTGCAGCCGAAAGTCCTTTTCCGCGGTCTGTCTGTTCGCCATAAACTCAAAAACTACTGAACTGATTTTCATGCGGTTTCCAACAATAGATAGTGATTCAAGAATTTATACGTATATTTTATCCTCAAATTCCTGCGGGAACTCCGAAATTACAGCGAGTGAAACCGCAGGGGACAGATAGTATAATAAAAAAAATCTACACACATTACATAGTAGGTGCCCCTAATTGCATCGATTTTTAGGTTTATAATGAAGTTTGTTAAATACGCGTGCTTTGTTACTTTATATTGAATTACAACACTGCCTGGATTTTAACATATTCGATACAGATTTTTCTCGCAAATTTGTTGAAGAATATCGTAATATAAAACATGAGACTTGGTCATTCTCAGCACTAATATCACCTCGCTTTTGGTTTTGGGCAGCAATCTAGCTTCGAATCTGATGATCAGCTTAGCTGACTTGATAGTAATGTGCTAATTACATACATATTATTTTAATTCAATTATGTTTTCTGTGAAATATTACTATGTATATTTTTCAGACTAAAACTGGCTACAAGTAATGCTAATAATTTATTTTTATTATTTACTCATTCACATTAATTTAATGTTTATGTGTGCAGTAGATACCTAGGTAAGTACCTAACACGTTTGAGGAAGTTATTTATATTCATACTTTATGTACCTATCTGAAGCACACGCAAGACTCATCAATTAAACTACGCTAAGTACTGTGACGTGACGCCTGGCAATTATTATAGTATAGTATTATATTATCTGTGATTATGCTTTATAAGTTTACCTACTAGCTATGCCCCGCGGTTTCGCCGGCGTCTAGGCTATTTCACTGTTGTTGAAATGTTGATATCCAATAATTACACTCGAAAATATCATGCATAAGCATAACATAAGCGACAAAATCAATAGATTTGATTAAAAAATAAAAAGTTATAAACTGTTTAATTTTGACTATGTCTGTTTCTTTCAAAAAAAGTAGCCTATTGCCTACTCTGTAAAAAAAAATGTATGCCTTATGATGATTGGTTGAGTAGTTGAGCGTGAAAGCCTAACAAACAAACTCACATTCGCATTTAGAATATTCAGGAGACACTAGTATGTCCGCATTTTTTTTGTTTCGACCCACCTGCTTAAAACCGTCATTTATTTATTAAGTTATCATGCAAAAGACTTGTTGTAAGTCGTTATGATAATCCCACCAAAAACATATTCATGTAAAATGATGCCAAGACGAGTCCATATGACGGGCACTGTCCAAAAGTTATCAGATCTCATGTAGAGCCAAGCTTACACAGCTTATTCTACACACCCTAACTCTTCGAGGCCTAACTTCTCAAACTCTACACCTTAGTCAGAAGATGTGGCTTGGCCATTTCGCTCCATTCACATGAGCTTAAGGTGAAAAATTTATCCACTGTTAATTACTTTTCTGTTATACAAAGGTTCTTGCAGTAACGAAACGGCCAAGCCACATATTCTGACTAAGGTGTAGAGTTTGAGAAGTTAGGCCTGTAGGCCTTGAGTTAGGATGTGTAGAGTTATGAGCTTGGCTCTACATGAGATCTGATAAGTTTTAAGTGCCCGTCTATGGACTCGTCTTGGCATCGTTTTACATGAATATGTTTTTGTTGGGATTTCATTTCTTTTTGTGTATTCTCATACAAACTTTCATCCCCTAGTTTAAGGGGTTGGGGGATAAAAGTTACAAGTTAATAATTTTTTTGTTGTTTGTGTACTAATACTAGCTTACATGCCAAATTTGAGCTTTCTAGGACATTAGGAAATACCCTAAGAATTTTGATAATCATCAGTAAGTCAGTGACGAAACCAGGGTTTTTTTAGATATCAATAAAATCTAAAGTATAAGAGCTATGCAATTAAAACTTTATACGATTGATAAGTCTGCTATAGACAATATATCCAGAGAATTTCGTTTATCTGGTATAATCCAAACCCAAGTTATAAGGGTTCAAAAAAACGACGAAGAGCTTCGACAAAAGATAGGTAGTGCTCCCGCTTCACTTGCTCGTCTTGGCGGGGGCACTACCGTGCCTCCAGATAATTATTATTTAAACACTTATTATGCTCCGGGCTTGCGGAATATCCAGAGATATTTACTTTTCTTGGGAAGAGTTTTGTAAAACATAATTTTAAAATAGTCAAATTGAAAAATAAATAGTGACAGGCGATTCCGCTCGCTATGCAATTCGAAATCATATGAAATCCGGAGTGACTTCACTAGGAATGAACGTTCAGAGAAATGGACATAACGACCATGAATAGGACCTAACTCTCCTGAAGGAAATTATGAAACTTCCTAATATCCATACTTTATTTCTTCCTTCAACCGATTGGGATAAAATAACATTAATATAATATATTGTTATAGATTGCGTTTGCATGATGTGCTAAACATGCAGACACCCAAAAAAAATTGTTATAGTGTTGTCTTGCTTGTGACTTGGTTGGCTATGGATGGCCTTCTGTAGTATTATTTTATTTCAAATATTATTTATGTACGACGCGCGCGCTTTAGTTTAATTGCATGTAGGTATAGATTAGGTATCATAATATCATTTATCAGTTTTACGGCTTAGTTTATTATTTTTTATATCATATTTCATAGGATAATAGATATTATTACGATAATAAATTATTACAGGCATATTATGAGGTTTATATAGCTTCACTAGCTGTCCCATAGCAGTTTTACCCTCATCCATGCGAACTTTCGCTCCCTCTCTTCTTCCATAGGGTTATTAACTTAAGAGGTATTAATTAAATTAAGGAAGGGTCGCAAAATTCTCTCTTAGTGAGTCGCCATGGGCAACTAGTGTAATTTCTTCATGTTTCTAGCTTTGGTTGTTTCGGCTGCGCACTGACCGTCGATGAATTAATTAAGCTTTTTTAATAATAAATTGATACGTACATATTATAATTATAGTATATGTAATATATTAACTTTAGTAAAGAAAAAACGCAAGCAGAATTCTAGCTGATGCTTGAGGTCTCAACCGCGTGAATTTCAGGTTTCCATTGAGCATTATCTTGTACCGAATTAAAATAGATGGTATGCATGATGCACCATCTACCTATATTGAAAGTGAGAATAAAATTTCCATGACAAATTTGAGTGTAGGTAGGTACTGTGTAATATGTTATTAATAATAATAATAATAATCCACTTCACAACACACAGATCTACTTGATCCCACACTAAGCTATAAGCTTGTGTCGTGGAGACCAAGCAAACGTGGTATATACTACACATATTATTACATATATATTATACTATAGATATATATAAACACACCCAGACTGGAAAATGGAACCCTGTGTTCATCACACAAAGTCCACCCCCACCAGGAATCGAACCCGGAACTTCTTGATTAGCGGGCAGGCATAGTGACCATTACGCCAATCGGGTCGTCTAAATTATCTCGTCTAAATGTCTATATTTTAAAAGGAACTATTATGACGAAAAGAGGTTCCATTGATGCCGCCTGGCAAGAGATCCGTCCATCCATTGCCGATTAGTACAAAAAAGAAACACACTTTTGCATTCGTAGTACGTATTTTGTAAGGGTATCGTGTTACCTGTTATCACACGATATTAACATGGACCTCGTGCTATCTAAAGATCGGAGGCAAGGTTGTTTGGAATTATAGAATAGCAGCAGGTAATATTGTTTACCTCTGATAACAACACCGTCCAACGCATATTTTGTATGCCTCATTATAATTACAAGCATCGCTTTGCATGTTATGAAAAATAGTTTTAACTGTACAGGTATCTTTGTTCTATCTGAAGGATGTTTTAGTTATGCATATTCAATGTTGTTTTTTTACTCACATTGTACTGATCGCCCCTGTCAGGCACATGCAGTGACTCTATGCAGATGACGAAATTTTCTTTCATGTAGCCAGGGTTCTGCAATAAAATTTATTGATGGACATTAAGTGATTAAAATATGTTTAGTAGGTATATGTATGTATAAGCTGCTGCGTCTTCTATCAAATGTTTTCAGTAAAAATATATATACATATATACGCGTCGACTTGAGATCCTCCTCCGTTTTTTTGTTGGTTTAAAAAGATGCTTCCCTTTTTAACATTGCTATTAGTTATACACTAGCAAATTCGAGCCGCCTTTTACAAAAAACTTTTTTGAAGATTTCTAAAACTGAAAGTATATTGCCTAAGACTTTCTTGCGGAAAAAAGAAGCAAGTGAAAAACGTTAGTGCGGCTTAGGCATTTAACGCGTCACAGATCAATGCGTGAACAAGCACATAAGACACAGCTAACAACAGAGTTAAGACATCGTATTTTGAAACAGTGTTTCTCAATGGGTTTGGGTTATCAAAAAATTGTAAGCAAAAGTTATCCAGAGTCTTCCCTTCAACCCTTCCCGCTAGGTACCTTTCTGGATATCTGGCTAGCGTCCACCAGCGTCGTAGTGTTGACTTTATAGAAAGTTTCAATCTTTCTCACTTAAATTACTAACCGTAAGGACAGTCCGACAGTAAGGGTAAGCATTCCACGCCTCTTCGTGGACTTCGAGGGAGCCTTTTGGCGCCAATAACCTGATGAACGCCGGAACCTTGGATGCCAAGTGATAAATCTTGTACGTGTACTGCCCCGAAGAATATTTTCCGCCTGATAAATAAAAAATCATTTTAACACAACACAGAATGCACATTGGTTCGATGAAATAACTCAACAAACCGGATCGAAGTGTCAATGTCAATGTGACCTCGTGACCTGGCTATCCTAGCAACGACTACGTTACGTTTGTAAATTATAATCTAAGATAAACGAGGTAACATAGATGACACTTATTATTGAATTTAAACGAATTACTATACGAATTCGCAATGAAACTAATTAAAGACTGGAAAGTCTTCGAGGCTTGTAAGAAGGTTTGAAAATTTGTTGAGCCTTGACACTTGTGTTGAAGATTCAGATAAATTAGGAAGCTAACACTAGTAATATTTGACTATACCTACTATTTTTTTCTAATATAATGATGGTCTATTAAGCATTACTTATTACAGTACACTTTACGTATCAAAATACACATGACTGACTGATTCATCATTGGCTAGAGTTTAGTTAGACTAATCTCTGGACCTACAAATTTGAATGCACAAGGAGTTTTGAAAATTCAACCCCTACGGGGGGGGGTTATTTGTACGAAAGTGCCTAGTGTTAATTTTGAAGTGAGACTCTTGGGCTCTGCTTTTATTTATTTATTTATTTAAAAGTTACACCAACATATTTTGAAATAAAGAGTTACAGTTTGAGGGATACTGGTGTATTAGGGCAAAAAAATTGCAATGCAAGTGAAACTGCAGGGCTGATGAGACTATAAAATGCTTGCTAATCAATATTGGGGATCAATAAATTTATTTTTCTCCTACATTACGTTAAACATAAAAACAACATAAAAACGTTTTTTTTTTATAATGTCGTATATAATTTAATTTTACGATATTGTAGTGTTTTTATCTACTCTCTATCCTATGTATGAGTAATGTATAGTATCAATTATTAAATTTTTCGTATTGTTATGTATGTATGTAGTATGTATGTTATCTTCACTCTTCACTGCATCGTGGGACTGGCGCTGACTGAAAACCAGCGCTGAGGATTCCCATCCTCAGCATATTATGTTGAGTCAGCTGCCATTTGCAGCAGTAAAAATACATCGGCACCAATACTATTTGGGTTCATAACTTAATTGTTTGTAAAAAAAATTATTTGTTAATAATTTTTTGTCAACTTTCTGTGAATGTGTGTTACAATGGCAATAATACTTTCATTCAAATCACTTTATCAGTTGAGTTTGTTTAAGTGTACAGCTCATTGTATTAAGCATGCAAATTGCAAACGATAGCAAACCCGCCACGCCGCTATCGGATTTTATGCGGAATTGCGAACGTGTTATGAGGTGACGTATAAAGTAGTTCGAGTCGCGGTTGGAGTGATCACAGCTGCAAAACTATTTTGACGTCAAACGTATACGTTATGACGTCATAATGGAAGCCGGTTTATTTGTCCTGCTCATAACGCTTTACATAGGATATGAATTAAAAAAAAAAACAGAAAAAGTAAAAATCTATTTAAAAAAAGATAAAATAAATTTTATGCGGGCATGAGTTTTATTTAAGAATAGTATTGGCATCGCCTTCATACACATTTCATTTTCATTTATGAACTCAGCTTGTGCTATTTTTTAAGGTTTTATTTTTTTTCTATGTGGAAGATTTACAGATATTTATTGAGAAGTTTTATTTTAATCTCAGAATGGTTTGAAAATCCGATTCATACACAAGGAAGTGATAGCCGAACAAATCAAATTGAATCATTTTTCAATTCATCATTAATTCATTCCAAAATAAAACTTTTTTGTTTATAGTTTTAGGAAAATAATGCCAGGGGGAATATTCAAACGTACTAAAATTAGTAGTTATACGAGCACATATTATTATCTACATTCAAAAAGTGGATGTTTCTAAAATAAAATTTTTCTAACAAAAATATTAAAACCGACTTCCAAAAACATAAAACTAAAAAACCTAAAAATAACAAAATACCGATTTAATCCAACTTAAATTTGAATTCGGTGCCAAGCCCGCTTACGTCTGCCCACTTGGGTCGTTCAGCTCACAACGAGCTCGTTGCGGGAGTGGACTTAGCCCATCTAACTATTCCATATTTGGCTTGTCACCGACTTCATATCGAAAAGTGGTAGCACAAACCAATAATAGTATAACGTGTATTTTTGTCTGTTGGATTAAATCGGTATTTTGTTATTTTTGGCTTTTTTGTTTTGTGTTTTTGGAAGTCGGTTTTAATTTTTTTGTTAAAAATTTGTTATTTCTTGCTTTTTAGTGAGTCGGTTCGTAATTTGTCTAAGTTACAATAGCTTAATGTCAACTGCTCATAACCTTTTACAAAAAATAGATTTTCCTGATGCAGGGACGTTAATTTTTGAGGAGTTCTTCTGGTATATCACCATCAGTTCCACTTCACCATATACATTTTACATATACATTGACATTAAAGTTAACGAATCGGGACCTGTGAAATACCTATTATTTAGTAGTTCCAATGACCATCTGTGGTCTTCATCATCAGTTCCACTTCTTAAAATTTTACTTTCCAAAAGCAAATAAACGATTTACTATAAAAAATACCCAAATCGCCATAGGTGTGCCCATAAATTTTGAAGAGTTCCCTCGATTTCTCCAAGATCTCATAATCAGATCCTGACTTGGTGACAATGTGACCAATTCAAAAGTATCCCCTTTCAAACAAAAAAAAACAATTTTCCAAATCGCTCCAACTGAAACCTGTGAAATACGTATTATTGTTGAGTAGTTCCGATGACAGATATCTGTGGTCTTCATCATCAGTTTCACTTCTTCAAATTTTGCTTTTCGAAAGCAAATGAACGATTTACTAAAAAATACCCAAATCGCTATAGGTGTGCCTATAATTTTTGAAGAGCTCCCACGATTTCTCCAAGATCCCATCATCAGATCCCGACCTGATGGCAATGGGATCTAATTGGGAGTATACCCTTTCAAACAAAAAAAGAATTTTCGAAATCAGTCCAACCGTCTTCGAGTAATCGGTGAACATACTTAAAAAAAACATACATGCAATCGAATGCATAACCTCCTCCTTTTTGGAAGTCGGTTAAGAAATCCAAACTTTATTAAGTGTTGTGTATGTGACTTTATTTAGATAACATCGATTCACATTGACTTTAATTTTATTAGGCAAAAAAAATTGTCGATACTTTCTCATACAGTTTACTCGGATTCATTTCAAACACAAAAAGTGTTAGGTAGGTATTTTTTTTTAATTGAATAACTCTTTGTACTGGCAAGTTCATAAATCGACAACGTTTTACATAACAGCAACCACTTCGTTGTAGCTAACACAAAAACTTTCAAATCTAGGTCACGCAGTGGTACGGTACGTATGAAACTGAAAATTCTATTCGTAGACTGATTCACTACGACCGACCGACAATATTCCTTGCACACAACCCGCGTGTCTGTAACACAATCCCAAAAGTTTTTATTTTATTTAAGCAAATATATAGTATTTTTTCGTTTAACAATTTATAATGTTGTCTTACTTATATTTTTTGTAGTACGTCATCGATCGTATTGCGATTCGTTCTTTTACTCTTTGAAACAATAGGCTTGTTTCCGTAGGGCTATTATGTAACTTTTGTTTCTATCATTTTTCGTATGCAATCAAAAATATGGTGGTTTTGCGACTACAATATGCAAGTTTTGACACCTACAATATCTAAACATACTTCAAAGTTGAAGTTGCCTAAACATGATGAATGAAACTGAAATATGATAGCAACAAAGTTACATAATTTACATAATTGCCCTGCCGGGGTATGAAAATCAAAATTCTATTTACGCGTCTTGTAGATTATTTATAAAAAAATAATAAAACCGTATTTTTTGCTTTTTAAATTATTGAAAAAATACTATGATAAAACGCATTAAAGTTTAGGAGTGGGGGCTTTTGACGTCATATCGTACTATAAAGTTGTAGCACGGCGTGACGTCACGCGACTTATTTTTTGATTAGGTAAAAAAATATAAAAATACGTGTCCAATATTTTTTATTAACTACAAGACGGACTAACAATTACAATTTGGTTAACAAGCCCATTTTACATAATAACAGCATGTTTTAAGCGCTTTGGACCTTAGCTCGTAGGTAAACTCACCGAAGGCCAAATATCGCGAGGTAGTTATGAAATCATAGTTCCTAATTAACAGATCGACTGTAGGTATACGTATTTCCTTTGGTAACTATGAGCCTGGTCGATTATACGCAGGTTACAGATTTTATTGCTATGAACTATGGACTATGGACTTATATTACATATTTTCCATCGACTGATAGTTTATTTGGTCTTTTTAAAAATTTCGAAATCCAAATATTTCGAGTGCGCACGCTCGCATCATATTAGACTAGATGTCCCGCGCGATTTCATGCGCGGTGATTTCGGAGTTCCCGCGGAAATTCTGGGATAAAAACTATCCTATCTTTTAAGTTGAACCATATTATAAATGGTTACAAAATTTTATCAAAATCTGTTCAGTAGTTTCGGAGTCCATCGCGGACAAACAACGTGACACGTGATTTATATATATTAAGACTAGCTGTCCCCCGCGATTTCATCCGCGGTAATTTCGGAGTTCCCGCAGAGGTTGCGGGAGAAAATTACTCTATGTCCTTCAGTTCCCGAGGGGAATTCCGGGATAAAAACTATCCTATCTTTTAAGTTGGACCATTTTATGAATGGTTACAAAATTTTATCAAAATCCGTTCAGTAGTTTCGGAGTCCATCGCGGACAAACAACGTGACACGTGATTTATATATATTAGATAAGATAAGATATTATATTAAGATGGTATAATTAAAAGACCAAACAAACTATCGGTCGAACCAAAGTTTGGAGCTCATGGTACTTATACTTAAATTATTTTCCGATTTTCTGATATATGTATAATAACGCTACAAATCACAACTCCAAGTTGGACTTTTTCTTGTATAAACACTTTAAAACCGCTGTTCTCATCTTTATAAATAAAAATGAATGTTTGTATGTTTGGCCTTTATGCGTATCTAAACCCAATTGGTCCGATTGTGATTAAACTTTGGCGGGTTGTTCTGCCTACGTCTCCAAAGGTTCCTAATGTGAAGAGATTCTGCGGGAATTCCGAAACTCACGCGGGTGAAACCACGGGGCACAGCTAGTAATTTATAATTATGTAGTGTGTGGTCGGCAAGTCATATAATATAATTGATCCGACAAGAGGAATCGTCGTCAGGCAATTTGTACATCCGCGCCTCGTCAGTATGTCACTCACGCCTTTGGCGAGCCCTCAGACTGGTTAGGTCAAATTAGAGATCAAAAACAAATGGCACAGATTTCTGATGAGCGAGCACTCTCCACAACGACTTTCCCGTCTTCGAAATTATGTAATACTAGCTGTCCCCCAAGATTCCATCCGCGGTAATTTCGGAGTTCCCGCGGGAATTCTGGGAAAAAGTACTCTATGTCCTTCTTTGTGCCCCTGACAAATAGTTTACGGTGATTATTTGTTCCCCGCATTAATTCCAGAGTTCCCGCGGGAATTCGGGAATAAAAACTATCTTTTAAGTAGGGCCAAGTTACAAGATGAACAGTAGTGACCAAAGAACAATGGCAAAATTTCTATAGGAGCTGGACTTGACTTTTATTTTTCATGTCCTAAAATAAACTATAGTTAGATTGATTTGTTTTTATGTTGTAAATACCATCCCGTTTAAAAATCATATCTAAATAGCCACAATTTTTTAAAATAACATCGTAAAATCCACAATACATTTGAGGTTAGAATCAACAACTACCTTTTACCCGACCGAAAAGTGTAGTTAGCATAGAAATAATGTAGTCACAAGTGGTAGTGATCAGTCCGTAAAAATGCCTAGGTCAATACGACAAAGGAAATTCAAAATAGAACAGCAAGTCAAGCGATTAAAATGCGTGATTGCCGGGTGTCATGTCAATTGCCAATCAAATCAAAATGACAATCACTGGCGCGGTTCGATGACCACAGATTTAGTAATTTGTCAAAGACAAATGACGTTCCGATGTACGCAATTGAACAAAATGCTTATACTTACTATGAACCTACATAATTTTTTTTTATGACAAGAATGCACACACAGTTGTTGATTTAATGCCTACATAACTATCTAGTAAAACTATTCAGAAAAACGTGAATAATTATAGTCTTTGAATACTAAGTCACGTCATACGCGAAATGAATCGTCAATAGATGCGTTCTGAAACCACATACATGATGTCGTAGAAGTTACAAAAACACAAATAAATTGATATCTTTTTTTTGTGGCTACTTATAGAGATATTTTTTGTGTTTTCTTAAATCTTAAAAAATAAGGATTTTTTTCATATATATATCATATATGGACACCATTGTTTCGTATCGAGTCCGATTTGGCCATCCTTCTTTCATCATGATCGATTCAGGAGTTTAGGAGTCCATCGCGGACAAACAACGTGACGCGTAGTTAAAAAAAAAATATGCCGACCATTTCGTAACGAACGAATTGCATGTGACATATACACGAGTTGTTAGATAACAAAACTTTGGGTCTGAAAACACATTTATACACCTAATCTATAGATATAAAATGCTTTGTCCTGAACTTCGATGTCCTGAATGATCGATGGTTCAACTCACAGCCTAAACCGCTGATCTTAGAGACCTGAAACTTGGAGAGTGTGTTATTTGTATGACGTAGGCATCCGATAAGAAAGGATTTTTGAAAATTCAACCCCTAAGGGGATGAAAAGGGGTAGCAAAATTTGTATGGAACAATTCCGCGGGAACTTCGAAATTATCGCGGGTGAAACCGCGCGGGACAGCTATTATAATGTACAAATCCTATACATACGTTGTAAGTATGTGCTAAATCTTACACTTAGTAAATATGAATATTACACGTATAATAAAAATAACGGTTTTTTTTCTTTTCATATTTTCGAACTGCGAGCATGTCAATAAACAAAATTAAAAGATCTCATCATATCTACTTGACCTACCTGTTTAACAATAAGGGGGAGGATTTTATGAGGAGAAGACTTCAGCTAATATAGGAGTTTCATCCCGGAGTTGCCGACGAAATCAAAACATAACAAAATTGACGCGGGCACAGACAATATAATACTAGAACGCGGGTGAAAAAATGGAGGACAGCTAGCTCTATATAAAACAGTACCCTGACTGAGTATAGAACTGCCCAAATCACTGGGATTAGAAACTTCAAATTGCAGAAGACTATTTTGTAAATTCAACTCTGCAAGGGTTGAAAAGGTAGTGAAAGTTGAAACCAATTATTGTATTAATTAAAGAATATTCATTCAAATTTAAATTCGTTAATGTATCGTTTATCTTTTATCAAATATCTGTACACTAGCATTTTATTTTTCGATTAAAAAAGATAATACGTCGTTCTTATGAAGGTCAGAGTACAGACATCCATCGCACCTGAACAAATACACGAAGTACTGTACAGCCAAGTGTAGCTGCAATTATGACGTTTCCTGACTGTCATACATAATATTGCAATTTAAAATGCTCAATCGAATAAGATAGATACATTAACATAGATATATTATCTTCTCTTTAAAAATTACGTTTACATTTTATGTCAAAATTTAATAAATTCACTGAAGAGATTGTCAATATGATAAAAATTGCATGTTCTGGTCATATTATCAGAGCCCTGATTTCAGAATATTGATTTGTGATTAGTTATTTTGCCGCCTACCTATAGCGTCTGAGACTGTGTTACAGGCACTCACGTTAGGTACAAGGAATGTTGTTGGTCGTAGTGAATCGTAGTCCTGGTGACAAGTCCTAGTAACAACTCGAAAGGAGCGAATTTCGAAAGAATTATAAATAGCATTTTTTTGTAAAATATGTTTTAAATAGGTATTACTTTACTTACCAGTATAAAGTTGAGTGTAATCAAATTTTGAGTAGTATCTACTTATCTATTGATAAATTATTCTGATAAAGTAATTAACGATTCCGAATAAGTAATTAGAAACTGACAAATCCTAGTTTTTTCAGCAGAGTAAAAAATAGGGGGTTAACATTTTTTTGAACGTTAGCGCAATGAACAAATTTTTATAATTGTTTTTTTTTTTTGTTTTCCTCCATAGCAATCATAGGATCGGTAGTCGCTACCTAGGTCAAATTGGATATGATATAATAATAAAAATTTTAAGTAGGATTTTTTTGCTACAAAGGTTCTTAAAGGTTAGGCACACACTAGAATCTAATTTTTCACTATTATGAGTAGCTGCTAGTACCTTTTGATCTTTAGCGGTTGAATTTAACCGTGTAGTTTCGGTTGGGCGTTGACGAGTCAGTAACTAAATAAATATAATAAACGTTAATAAAAATTATGTAATATAAAAAAGCCGAATTTGTCAAGTTTTCCGAAAGCAATTTTCTAAATTAAAGTAAAAGATAGTGACGCACAGTTTCGTGTTCCAATTTGAATTAAAAAAAAACCGATTATGTCGCGCGACAATATTCAATCTCTAGTCTCTAGTAGCCATAACTACGTATAGATGCACATTATATTACATTAATAATATAACGCTTACATAATATAACATCCCGCGCGGGCGTAGTCGCGGGAAATTGCTAGTTAAACATGATATTAGTTATGACCATGATCTGCGATTTCATGACTTTTAATATTTTTAGTTAGGGTCAGGGTTTAGTTAAATGACAAACCAACTAGATAACTAGATTGCGCCTAAGGCCCGCCGCTGATTGTGACTTTTTGTCGACGCGACTTTCTGTCACTTAGTCAAGTGCAATGAAAACTATACTGAGTGCGCTCATTATGGTAACGTGATAATACGATGACTCAGTATAGTTTTCATTGCACTTGACTAAATGACAGAAAGTCACGTTGACAAAAAGTCACAATCAGCGGCGGGCCTAACCTCTTGGCCACAGCCAAGAGCAGCGACGCTGTCGTCGTCGTCGTCGCTGTTTTCGCCGCTCACCGCTTGGCGCACCGCTATTCGCGCCGCAGTCGTCGCCGCTCTTGGCTGTGGCCAGAGGGTTAGAGTTCAATCACCAGAAACCGTGCAATACGTCATGTTTCTTTAATAAAGGCACAGCCCAAACACGAGCTTTCATGACTTCAAACTTTCATGTTAGAATTTCCAAAACATATTACTACACATGGTGCAAAATTTTAAGTTCCTATACGTATACCAAGCCTTTGCAGTTCGTATAGGACAGGTCTAAGCGTTCATCAATCAGTCAGTGGGACATGTAAATGTGCATAGATGATAATGAAGGATATTGGACTTGTATATTTGCTGTCTAAACACTACAATTGAACCGTAAAACGCACAAAGATACCGGATTCAGTGCACGGCGAACAGGTCGCACAATTCGGATCGTCCGCATTCGCTACAGCATTTGCTTCCAATTCACTTTTGCCAACTATAATTAAGAAAAAAAAAACTTTTAAAATGGAATGATCGATTGTCTCGACTATTTATTCATTTATTTAAAAAAGGAACTGTAGCAATCTGATTGCGTTCCGCTCTGGTTGTTAAAAATCGTTAGTATGTTGGTTTCAAATCAATGCAATGGACGACATTTATTATAGTAAAGTCTTTTTTATTTCTTATTATATTTATTAAATGAGGTGGAGAATTTAATGTAGCTGGCATTAATGGCATGATAAATGCGTGTAGGTAGATATTCAACGAGGTTCTTGTATGTAAATAACAAAAAAATTAAAACCGACTTCCAAAAACACAAAACTAAAAAGCTACCACTGATCGGTTTGTGCAACCACTGATCGGTTTGAATTCGGTGACAAGCCCGCTTGTTTCTGCCCACTTGGGTTGCTCTGCTCACGACGAGCTCGTGGCGGGAGTGGACTTAGCCCATCTACACATCTACTTCATATTTTGTTTGTCACCGACTTCAAACGGATCAATGGTAGCACAAACCAATAATAATATTACGTGTATTTTTGTCTTTTGGATTAAATCGGTATTTTGTTATTTTTAGTTTTTTAGTTTTGTGTTTTTGGAAGTCGGTTTTACTTTTTCGTTTTAATTTTGTTTATTTCTCGCTTTTAGTGGGTTGGTTTGTAATTTATCTAAGTTACAATAGCCCAATGTCAACTGCTCATCACCTTTTACAATATATTGCTTTTCCCGATGCAGGGACGTTAATTGTTGAGGAGTTCTCCTGGTACATCGCCATCAGTTCCACTTCACCATATACATTGTGACGAGCATAAATTGTTTAGAAACCACATTAAAGTTAACGCGCAGAACCTGTGAAATACCTATTGTTGAGTAGTTCCGATGACCATCTGTGGTCTTCATGATCAGTTCACTTCAAATTTTGCTTTCCGAAAGCAAATGAACGATTTACTAAAAAAAATACCCAAATCGCTATAGGTGTGCCTATATTTTTGAAGAGTTTCCTCGATTTCTCCAAGATCCCATCATCAGATCCTGATTTCATGACAATGGGACCCAACGGGAAGCTCCAGATTTCGAATAAAAAAAGAATCATCAAAATCAGTTCACCCAGTCGAAAGTTATAAGGTAACAAACATTTGGGAAGTTGGTTAAAAATGAACAAAAATCCGTACTTCGAAGATATGAAGAGAATTTTGCCCCATTCTATAGTTTCAATCAGTACAATGTTGTCTGTGCTTTTTATTAAAACTAAATACCGCAATATTAGTAAATTAGTTGCTAATCTTGACTAGAGCGAACACGAGTATGTTTGTTACCCTTTCATGTCTTAAATACACGGTGAAATTTTCGTCTTAAAATTTACTATGGAAGCATTAATTTTCTTCTCTTTTTCTTTAATGCACTATTGAAAATTTTACTATGGAAATGACAGGCATTGTCATAGCAAAATTCTCAATAGTGTTAGTAAAGACGGGCTCTAAAATGCGTCCACAGTAAATTGCGATACGAAAATTTCACTGTGTACTAAATCGATCATCAAGAAATTTCACATACCGGTGGCACTGGCAGTTAGTTAGTTTAGAGGTCAAATAGAGTACCTATACCTATAATATGATCTCGTATCCGTATGATTCTAGGATGAAATCTTTAATAATTAGGTACCTAGGTAATAACTAGGTAGTAATATTAAAAAATATATTAAAAAAACTTGGCAGAGTTGGAAAAATTATCATCCTAAAGAAAATGACAAAACAAACTTTAGAATATTTATCCGTCGCTTCGCATCGCGTTGGCGTGACGGGAAACTGTAACAGTTTTACACTAAGCAGTCAGAAGAACCGATGTCAAGGCCCATTGCTGAGTTAAATAAAAACACAATGATCGAAGCGACACGACAGTCCAACAGGATTTTTTTGTCATTATAAAAATAATGAAATAGGCCAAAACTAACTTCTTAACGCCTTTACTTTCAAAAGAGAATTTCTTCCTCTATGATGGAAAAAAATACGAAATTATTTTTATCCGAGATAGCGAATCTTGATTGGAAAAAGTTTTAGGACTTTTATACGTAATATTTGATACAGCTTATCTGGAGTTAGCAACTAACACAAATTATAGCGTATTTCTAATACTTTCTTTGATATTGGCTAATAATTGATTTACAACTATGTCTAGATAAAAAGCTAAAACTATAGATAGAAGAGCAACTTGCACCAGAATAGTTAAATTTGAATCAGAAGTTTAAATCGGAATCTAGCCTTAAGTTTAAGATTAGTTTAGTTAAATTTAAACTCTAATTATGCTTAATTTGCATTTGCGTTGTGTAACAAATTAATAAAACTTTAACCTTAATCGACGTTAGTTTTTTGTTGACTTGCAAAAGTAGATGGGCAATGAACCCGGTGTTTGGGTAAACCCGATATAAGCCAGCCTTTTACGGTCTTTTATCGGGTTTAAACTCAAAAACGGCAGGATTTTATCGGGTTTAATCTCAAGCACCGGGTTGATTGTCCTTCTATTCTTGCAAGTGTCCTTAAAGGGCTATAGGATCAGGCTATAGAAGTATCCTATCGCTACATCTAAAGAAAATATTGCTGTCATTTCGTTCCAAAAACTATTCAGGAGAGCAAACTGTTTCATTTTGCATCATACAGCTGTTTTACTCGTTAATCAGTTTTATTCAATACACGAATTAAAATATTATGTCAATTCATGTATAGCCGAACCAAAACCATGCGGCATGTTGAAACAATGCGGCTTGCGATCCTACCTAAGAAGAATAAGGATCCTACTATCGAATGACATAAGGAACATGGCATTTAGTTCAAAAATTGAACCGATCATCACGAGATTCCACATAATATCGTTTGATAACAATGTCGAGCATAAAATGGTTTTGTGGACGAGTTATAAACTCTGCTTTTCACTTCGATTGCGAGGAAATAAAACAGTAGTATAACCTAACATTTCTTTAATTAGAATTCAAAGTAAAATTAGTACAGTTTTGAATACTGAAGGAAATTGTTTTTCCCGGCATATTAACGGTATTTAATATTTATATCTTAAAAAACACATAAGGCAAATAAATTATAGTAAATATTATAAAATAACAAATTCTATCTATGAACTTTTAATATAGATACATTTATATGAGTGGATACGTGAATACACTTGTGCACAAAATTCGATCAGGGCATGAGAAGTGAAAAAAAGATTTAAATCGTGTGTAGGCAACGCGTTCAGTAAGCTATCAGTAGCACAAGTTTCTGTTATATTGAGGAATTTGTATGTACAATATATCAATTTAAAACGCCTTCACTGTTACAAACGTAACTATAATAATTGATTTACTTAATTGCAAGGCAGTGAGCACTCACCGAGTAGCGGGTAGTCTTTGAACGGTTCATTTTTTACGACTTCTATGCCTTCGCCGCCGCCGGTCTCATTTTTTGACACCTCGGCAACGCAGAACAGTTGGGCCACTTGGTACTGTTGGAAGAGCAATAGGTATTATTATTGTTAGCATTGTCATAACACGGTAAACGGACAAGCATCAAATTCGCACTATACGTTACAAAACGCCCCAACGTAAATTGTGACCAACCCCTTAGCCAGGTTGTCAATCCAGTTTCGCATGACGATT
The DNA here is from genome assembly GCA_907165275.2 of Zygaena filipendulae. NCBI lineage: Eukaryota > Metazoa > Arthropoda > Insecta > Lepidoptera > Zygaenidae > Zygaena > Zygaena filipendulae. The sequence continues at coordinate 4,447,466 of OU015668.1, forward strand.
CCTTTCCTTAGTCTTCTATGCGATTAAAGGTCAACTAAGCTAAGGGTGTACCCGGATAAGTTTAGTAATTACATCGAACTCAAAGATTTATAATTTCAATAGGGAATACTTATGCATTTTTCTTATTATACTAGCTGTCGCCCGCGGTTTGAACTTTCAACCGTGGTAATTTCGAAGTTCCCGCGGTAATTCCAGGATAAACTATAGATATAAACCTTCTCTAAGAAGTACTTTATTGGTGAAGAAATCTGTTCAGTAGTTTTCATGTTTATCGTGAACAGACATCGGAAGCGACTTCATTATACTATGTAAAGAAAATTCGATTATTACGTCACTATAATGGTAAAAGTATTTAACACCAATATGTCTCGATAGAAAAAACTTTTCTGCAAAACAAGCTTTTATTGAAATGCGCTAAAAAGAATAAACCATAAATTGTCATTCAAACTAAACGTGTATACAAAATTTCAGTTCAATCGGTTGAAGATATCTGCTTCAAAATTGAGTTGCAAGATTCCACGCGCGTACCTACCTAACAAACATAGTTATATACATATAAAATGCCAGCTGTGCCCGCGGTTTCACCCGCATGAAACGTTTTTGTATGACAACTGTTTTTCCCAACATCCGATTTAAATTAAAAAAAGCCTATATGTAGCTCCAGACTAAGCTTAATCTACCTGTGAAAACCGCATGAAAATCCTCTCAGTAGATGCGGAGATTATCGCGAACGGACAGACAGACAGACAGACAGAAAAGAATTTTAAAAACGTTTTTTTGGGCTTGGTTATTCTTCTTTTCAATTTTAGCTAAAAATATCCAATGTACAGAGTCGCGGATTCTACTCTTTTATTATAGTATAGAAGATAGATAGATACATATATTGCAAGTTTACGTCATATCTGCTTTGACCAATGGCGTCGCGTTTCAAATATTTGAAATTCCCTCGCCAATATCGCACTTTTAAAAATTAAATTCTTGCTTAAAAATAAATTTTAATCAACAATATTGATGAAGGCACAATTCTGACATAATAAAGTTACTAAAAAAATTATTTGACTCTTATTTGAATCACATGCGTATTGTGAGCTCATTTCGTATGTGCAATGTTGTAGTTTACCTTAAATTATTATGGAATAAACTTATTATTATTAATGAAAACTCGACCTCATTTCTATGAAGATGAACCGCGTTGTTTTGTACATATTTTAAGTTTTTGGATCAAAATGACGGTATTTTTCATCAAGAGCGGTTTCTATGGTTTCCTTTGTTCATTGTGTTGATACATGTATACTCTTTGCTTAGTTGGCTAAAAAAACAATAAGTCAGCTGGTCGAGCTGTTTTGAGGCCGAAAATTATGTAGTGAGCTTTGAATTTAGATGACTTATCAACTTGAAACCTTGAAACAGCATAGTAGACACTCATGTTACACGTAACACTTGAATGAAAATCATTACTGTTTCTTTTCTATGGTGTTCATTAAACAGTTTTATCTATTTACAGTATAGATTACGAATCAGCAGTTATACTACATAGTAACATAACTAAGCTAAAGTACAGTCAGCATTAAAAGTAGCTATTAAATAGCTGAACTGATCATTGCAAAAGTGAGTTTGTTTGTTTGTGGACGGGAATTCCCACAGGACTCTGAAATTATTGCAGGTGAAACTGCAGGAAACAGTTAGTCATCTATGAAACAAGTTTTGAAAATGTTTCGAGCATCCAGAGTATTAATAGCAGCATAGTAGTAAACTAAAAGTTGTTGTCAAACATGAGGTGATTGTGAAGATTTGTTTGTTATGATCTTGTTACATACTAAACAAGTGCAAATGTTATTGGTTTTTTTTTGGGAGTGTAGAATTATTTGAATACATTGTAAGTTGTAAGCTCCTCTAAAGGTATATCTGCCGTTGACAGTACATTACATAATTATATTATGTGCACTGATATCAAGAACAAACACTCAACAGTTGCAGGTTGTAAGTTGTTAGTTAAAAAAATATCTAACAAAAATCATGATAAATATTATCTAATTGACCTTAGGCTATTTGAGGTGCATGAATCTTTAAATATAATATTAAATTTTATGTCAGGGATATAAGATTTCATAATTAAAATAAATAAGCAGTAATTTAATATGGCTAATTGTACTAATTATGTATATTTCTTTTTCTGTTCAATAGCTTTTAAGTAGGTATTAAATTACCTTACAACATAATTGAATATTTTATTTGAATAATTATATTCAAATCAAATATTCAGTTATTCTTATTTTTTAGTATTCCTGTACTAGTAGATACTTCCTTATCAGTTCTTATTACAATATTTGGACTATTTTGGATTTTCTTAGTTATATTATTAGTAGCGTTTCCTGAAGTTTCACCCTAGCTAATTTCGGAGTTCCCGCGGGAGTTCCGGGACAAAAGTACCCTATGTAGTCTTCTATAGGTACTCCTGACAATGTGTATGAAAAATTTCTTGAAAATTCACCCACGTAAATTTCAGAGTTATCATGGGAATTCTGGGATAAAACATGACCTATATCCTTTTCTGTACCCCTAACAATATGAATGCAAAATTTCATGATAATTTGATGAGCCATTAAGGTGTGGAAGCATAACAATGAAACAAACAAACATTCGCATTTGTAATAAGGACTATTTTCAAAATTAATTCGATATATTATAATATATCCTTTGCATATTAATTGTCACATACAAACAAATAGAAAAATATCAGTATGAAACCTTTCTTTCTTACCTGTTTAATGTCTGTTAATATTTGTATTTCGTATTCTAACAGTTATGGAATAGCGAAAGAATTTTTGGTATTGAAACTAATGGTTAAAGCTAGACCTCTATATAATTATTATTATTATTATTAATATTATGTAATATAGCTGTACTGCAATTTCACTCACATGAGTTCCAGAATACATGCAGAAACTAATATGGGCTGAACATTCATTTTATATTCGGAATTCAGCATGTTCAGCAGGTTTAAAATACAATACAATATACTTTATTGCACCAAATGATTTTTACAATATTAAATATAATATAAATTAATTTACTCATCATTCATATTCAGCTTTGTTCGAAAATTACAATATTAAAAAAAAATGCTTTTTTATTATAATACATTCACATATATTAAGTTAAAAGCTATTATTTTGACATTACAAACTGAATTTCAATTTTGTTTCATGTTTAGAGTTAGACAATTTTATTTATTCTTACCTCTTCAACAGTCAAGGGAAGTGTAACACGGCTGGAAAAAAAATATCAACATAAATGGTGCATTTCTTCAGTCTATGAGAATAGAATATCTTTTTAAGTTTAAGGAAACATACTGTAAATTACAGAACAATGGTTATGTTTACTATTTCTGCACACAGCTGTTGATTAGTCTGTCAACCAATTGCAGGAAAGATTTGAAAAATCTTTTGTATTTATTTATACACAGCTGATTCCTTCACGATTCTACTTGCACGAATTTCGGTATTTCTGTGGAAATTACAAAATGAATAGTATACCCTCACTCAGGGATACTATAGTTTTCTATAAGTGAAAAAAAAATTGTTCAGTAGTTTTTGAGTTTATCTATTACAAAAAATCAAATCTTCTCAAATAAGTATATTTTTAATTTTTTGTTGCTAAATGGCCATCTGTCAGCAAAACCTTGACCTGAAGTTCTGTCAGTGTCACTGCCCAGCTATGAGATCAACACCTTAGTTTATTGTATTACTCATTACAAAGCTACAAAATCAGCAGTGAATCAAGGCTAGTTTATATCTGCTGATAGTGCAGAATTCCAAAAGTACTCTATCAAGTCTTTCGAGCAGTTCAACAAAAAATCGATTTGTGGCCGAAACCGGACCCATAACCTTTAATTACTTACTATTCTTTGATAATCATGTTGAATTTTATTTTACTTCACTTAAATGCACATCAGAACATCCACTTTCACTGCTTCCACTTAGAACGAACAGTAAAGACTTGAGCAAAGCTTGAATAGAATTTTATATCTATGACCAATGCGAGCCAAATGACAAGGCGCATGCTTAGTGACGCAACCGTAGACGGAGAAACGGATATTACATCATTGTTAAGGATGCGTTCAAGGAATAGGGTACTTGCATGAAATTTATAATAAATTGTGCCAATATTTCAAAAATAGAGCATTATCGTGAAAGATTTACTAGATTTTTTTTTATTTATTTATATTTATTCTTTATTGCACAGTAAGTACAAATGGCGAACTTAATGCCTTGCGGCATTCTCTACCAGTTAACCATTGGGTAGACAGAAAGATATAGAAGATGGGGTGTGCAAACAAAATAATATAATTATAGTATACTTGATACTAGATACTAATAATTAAAAACTAAAACATAAAGACGCAATTTACTTACAATAAATACTATAACACATGCATATCCTACACATACCGATACAATAAAATACATACATAGTTACACACACATATGTATATATATATATACATATATATGTGTGTGTAACTATATATATATATATATGTATATGTATATATATATATACGGATACGGATACGTGAGTGTCGTGGAAGACTTGGTTAGAAAGAAGTTTTTCTAAAATAAACTTGAGTCCGTTATGTTCATTACGCGTAAAAAAGACAAAAATACAAAAAAACTCATTAAAAAAAAATACATTTGCTTAGTTTTTCCGTAGAGCCGCCGTATGACGCCGTGAGGGAAAATGAATTTTTACTCCCATCCGTATTCTGTACCGTGTTTTTAGAACTTCATGCTAAAAACCAAAAGAACCAAAGGACCAAGATGGTGCCGATGCATGTACCTATCGTTAGGTCGCAGAACTACACATTTTACGTACCATAAAACGCGGTTTTAGGTCCTCATAAAAATCCTTTTTTTTCTTAGAAGTGTTAAAAGTCAGTAATGTAGTTATTGTTTACGGTTAGCTGTACTTTTAACTATTTAAAAGGAACCCAGTCAAGTAGTTATACAGTCATTAATATGTCATTCAACAAGAAAAATTATCGTTTGAAAATAGTTATTTGAAAATTGCAGATTCAAGGTGAATTGAATTAATTGCATATCAAAAGTAACTCAGTGTTTATTTTTAACGTCTGGTTCTTTGAATAATAATATTTATTATTGGTTAAATCACTATAGTGAAAGTTGTTAAACTTGACGCCATTGATCACGTGATTAAAGCAGAGAGCACCTAACTAAAATTCGAGTGCTCAATATACAAAAATGGCAACGATTTATGACGTCATAATATTTCTCTAGGATACTGCGACCTTTATATTTTCTGTGCTGCGACAGTATACTCTTAGTACATACCGGAATGAATTTCTCCTGACTAAGAGCACTGAACAGTACTCGCAGTGTATGTCGGAACATACTCTACCACACACTGAGAGCACTGTAAGGTATGACGTCACTGCAGTATACTACGAAATCGTTCATATAACCGCCCGGGCAAAGGGGGCATCCCCGACGCCCGCAGCCGTAGCACTCTCCCACAAAATGGGGGGTCTACGAAGAGAAAATCGAAAAAAAATAAACTGTTAGCTATACTGAGCAATATTGGTTACTGTTTAGGATGGGACGCAGTCCAGTATACTATCATACATGCGGTCGATGTCGTCATGTCACGCTTTCAAACAAACACACAGGCTGATTACGTGATAAAACTCACTCACTGAGAGCACCTTACAGTAAAAAAATGGCAACGATTATGACGTTATACCACCTACTGCGGATTTTGCGGGTGCAGCAGTATACTGAAAGTTATTTGGAATTTTCAGGGCACTGGGACAACTGGGCCAGTGCTATCAGCACATTTCGGAACATATCCTATGAGTGTAGAGCTCAGAAGTTCTTCTTCTTCTTCTTTAATAATGGCGTCTGTAATTATAATTTGCCAATGACAATGTTTCTTAATAATAAAAATCTCTTCATCTACTTCTTCAATTATGGCGAAACGCCAATGACAATGTTAGATTGTTCCCTAAGTTAAAACATGGCTCTCTTGAAAGCCAGTTTTCTGCTCAGGGTCCAAAATAGATGCTGAAAAGTGACTGAAATAACGAAGACAACGTGACACGCTTGTTTTCGTCACGGCTTCCACTCGTCAACAACGTGTTAACCGAGCTCTTCTTCTTCTTCTTTTTTATTAAATGGCAACTTTTAAGTAATTGTGCCAATGACAATGTGTGACTTGATAGACAAAGCAACGCGATTGAAGTTAATGTTCTTCTTCTTTAATAATGGCGTCTATTTGCCAATGACAATGTTTCTTATTATTACAAATCTCTTCATCTACTTCTTCAATTATGGCGAAACGCCAATGACAATGTTAGATTGTTCACCAAGTTAGCTCTCTTGAAAGCCAGTTTCCTGCTCAGGGTCCAAAATAGATGCTGAAAAGTGACTGAAATAACGAAGACAACGTGACACGCTTGTTTTCGATACGGCTTTGTGTGCGTTCCGTGGATTTGGGTGCGTTGTTCGGTTAAAATTTCACTCGTTTGAGTTGCAACCGAGCCACAGAACGATCGAGTTGTTTTTATAACCTCAAAATATTTGAAATTTCAGGCGCCATTTGTTTTCTCTCAACTCACATTGCGAATAAGACTGTTTTACATCCAATTATAAACTTTTTATGACTACGACACCTCCCCTTTGATCGTAAGAACTCCGATTGATTTCTTTTTTGACGAATCCGGTTTTTGGCGCAAACTTTGACACTTCTTAAACAATACATAGCTGTCAGAGTGAAAATTAACCTGCTTCGGAGATGGTTGTTTGGTTGCTGCACTCTGAGCCACGGAACGGGTGAAACTACGCTCTGACAGTTGTTAGAGTAAAATTTCACCAAGCCACAGAACGGGTTCAGAGCGCGCTCGAGCGCGTTCGAGTGCATTCGTGCGAAGCCACGGAACGCACACTTTCACTCGTCAACAACCGAAGTTAATGTTCTGGTGTGCGTTCCGTGGATTTGGGCGCAGTTGTTCGGTTAAAATTTCACTCGTTTGAGTTGCAACCAAGCCACAAAACGATCGAGTTGTTTTTATAACCTCAAAATATTTGAAATTTCAGGCGCCATTTGTTTTCTCTCAACTCACATTGCAAATAAGACTGTTTTACATCCAATTATAAACTTTTTGTGACTACGACACCTCCCCTTTGTTCGTAAGAACTCCGATTAATTTCTTTTTCAACGAATCCGGTTTTTGGCGCAAACTTTGACACTTCTTAAACATAACTGTCAGAGTGAAAATTAACCTGCTTCGGAGATGGTTGTTTGGTTGCTGCACTCTGAGCCACGGAACGGGTGAAACTACGCTCTGACAGTTGTCAGAGTAAAATTTCACCAAGCCACAGAACGGGTTCAGAGCGCGCTCGAGCGCGTTCGAGTGCATTCGTGCGAAGCCACGGAACGCACACCGTGTGCGTTCCGTGGATTTGGGCGCAGTTGTTCAGTTAAAATTTCACTCGTTTGAGTTGCAACCAAGCCACAGAACGATCGAGTTGTTTTTATAACCTCAAAATATTTGAAATTTCAGGCGCCATTTGTTTTCTCTCAACTCACATTGCAAATAAGACTGTTTTACATCCAATTATAAACTTTTTGTGACTACGACATCTCCCCTTTGTTCGTAAGAACTCCGATTAATTTCTTTTTCAACGAATCCGGTTTTTGGCGCAAACTTTGACACTTCTTAAACAATACATAGCTGTCAGAGTGAAAATTAACCTGCTTCGGAGATGGTTGTTTGGTTGCTGCATTCCGAGCCACGGAACGGGTGAAACTACGCTCTGACAGTTGTCAGAGTAAAATTTCACCAAGCCACAGAACGGGTTCAGAGCGCGCTCGAGCGCGTTCGAGTGCATTCGTGCGAAGCCACGGAACGCACACCGGGGCTCGGACAGCGGACTAATGTCAGCAACACATGACACATGTAACTGTCAAGTGTCAATATTCACAATGTCAATTGTCAAATCTAATATTTTTGGTTGGAAAATTGTTTAATGTTAAATAATTTTTTCTCAGAATGAACTTAATAAGATTCCTGTTTTAATGTAAATTGATTGCCGCTTTTAGGTTTTTGTTTAGCGTAGGCATAAATTTTACAAATAATAGATATTTTGTAGCCGTCCAAAATCAAAATGAGTTTGGTTGGGAAAAAATGTGAATCGATAACAATACCTGAACCGAATAAAGACGACGTAATGCTGAGTGAAATTACTCCTGACGAAGTATTGAGGTTGGATCGAATTACCGACACATATTTATGTAGCCCTGAGGCTAACGTATATGATATAGATTTTACGCGGTTTAAAATTCGTGATTTGGAGACTGGGACAGTGTTGTTTGAGATCGCCAAGCCGCCGACAGATTTCGGTGTTGATAACGATGGTACGGAGGATGTGGCGGACGAACCATTGGATCCTAATGCTGGCAGATTTGTTCGATATCAGTTTACGCCTCAGTTCCTCAAACTGAAAACAGTCGGAGCAACGTAAGTATAGATAAATAATATATACCTAGTTCTAAGTTTATGTAGACCTATGCATTTGGCTAAACCATGGCATGAATTATTTAGAACTTTTTTTAGTATAGCCTTATAGAGGGAGCACAATAGATAGTTAATATAAAATTAATGTATTATTAAAAAAATATCAACTGCCACTGAAGCTTTGGAATGACTTACATTATACATAGCTAAAAAGGGGTTCTCTACAAAATGAAATGCACCCCTGGTTGCATTGAGGCACTTAGTTATAGATAATTGGATTTGCTTGTACTTTGAGTCTGAGATGTCAGATATAATTTATTATGTACTTCAACTTGTATGGAAAATTTTACTAAATAAACCACTAATTGGAATAAATAGTATAAATAGTTCTGATTGGATCTAGAATTAAAAGCTCTAAACTATGACATATTATCTACAAAAAAATAAATAATGTGACCCGAGTTTTATGTTTTATAAGCTCCCTGCAGTGGCGAAGGGTGAAATATTGAGAGAGGGAAGCCGGAAATCTACTTTAATTTCAACTTATTAAACTATTAACTGTTCCCCGCGGTTTCACCTGCGATAAGTTCCGGAGTTCCCACGGGAATTCCGGTATAACAAGTCCTTCCCTGTATCCCTGACAACGTTCTCAATTACGGAGAGAGATGTTGCGTCTGAAGGGAAGCCGGTGGGAATCGGCTTCTATGGTACCTTCGCCACTGGCTCCCTGCCTACTTTATATTATGTAGTTGTGAATTTATTTAATTTGGCTTTATTTATTGATAAGTACAGTTAAATTTACATGTGTAATCAAATGTTATTAAATGAGTGTATCATTATTTTGCAGTGTTGAGTTTACAGTGGGAGCCCGGCCTGTCAACCACTTCAGGATGATTGAGAAGCATTTCTTTAGAGACACATTGTTGAAAACTTTTGACTTTGAGTTTGGTTTCTGTATACCATTCTCTCGCAACACTTGTGAACACATTTATGAATTTCCTACTTTACCACCTGATCTTGGTAAGAATATTAACTATTACCTCTTGTATCAAATACACATTATGTGGCAATGCTATCTCTATCTAACTTAAAACTATAAAGTTAACCTTAAATTTTGGACAAATCAATTCTTACTATTTTCCACTTAGTTGTAATCATGTAACAGTCCTTTGTAACTTGGGGGATAATGGTATCTTTATATCAGTAAAATAATTTTCAGTATCAGTTCAGTAGTAACCCGAATTTAACTTCATAATATTATACTAGCTGTTGTGCTATTGACTTGTTTGCATGGTCCTAGATTTTCTCATGGACCTGGAATATTTCCCAATGTAACTTATTATACAAAGTAACACAAACTACATTTTTGTCTATTCATAACTTTTTTCTAGTTGAAGAAATGATAGCAGCACCATTTGAGACCTGCTCTGACAGTTTCTACTTTGTGGACAATCATCTTGTGATGCATAACAAAGCAGACTATGCATACAATGGTGGTATTAACAATTAACAACATTTCGATTTATAGGATAATTTTTATTATTGACACATTTATTTTAATACTAAATTGGCACATAGTTTTGGAACACAAATTTAAAAATTAGGTGTTTTTGGGTCACGATTTGATGTGAATATTCACATTAGCAATCAGTGAGCTCGAGGCACTATAAATAAACTAGGTAGGTACCTATTTTATGTGTGTAAAATGAAGTGTAAATAGATGGGTGAAATTATACTCCAGGGAATGGATGTTTCTCTTACGTACCTATAATGAAACTCCAATTTTGCCCAAAATTAATATACTAAAGCACATAATAAAACTGAATATTTCTGTGTGTTTTTAATAAATAAATTGCTGGCTGGGAATGGAGAGCAGATAGAGATGACCTAAAAATTATAATTTCACCTTTCTGCTACACTTTATAGTAACTACATAATATTAAGTATTGCATTTAAGACAGTCTAATTTATAATGGTAGTCAATATTTTTACCTTTTCATTTAATTAGTTTTATGTAATTATTGTGATTGTTATAAATTATACTCAATTGTATCACCGGTGTGAAATGGAAAAAACTGCAATTTAAGTACAACATATTCCAATTGTCATTGCTGGGTACACATTTTGATACTGCCCTCACCTGGGAATGACCCAGCTTTTGATATGTGTTCTATTGTTTTAATAATTGAAAAATACATTCCAAATTTATTTATTCCAGTTAAAAGTGAGCCCAAAAGTCTTAAACAAATGATAGATTAGAAAGGGTCGGATCCTCGGTAAGGACGTACTTTGTGTGATGCACGCAGGTTTCCACTTTCCAGTCTTATACCTATTATTAAATATATTTATTGTGAAAATTGCATTAGTTTCTATGATTCAAGCATTTAGTGTGATCTCAGATCTTTGTGTTGTGGAAATATATGACATTGTTTTCGAGCTGGTTGCCATGCGACGATTGTGATAGGCGGTAGGTACATACAGAGAGAAGGTAATCACTACGTTTGGTACATAGGTACACGATTCATGTTTGTGAGAATTCGCAAATCGCAATATTATGTGCACTCGGTCCAAGTACCGAACCTTCGAACTATTTATTTGATTTCTAAACCGTTCCATGGAAACGAACGCCTTATCTAGAATATTATAAACACATAATGTTATTTGTTACAAATTTTGCAAGGCTATCTTGTATTTAGTAAGTAAAGTCGATACACCTCGACTGTGCTGTTATCAGAAAAATAGAAAAATCGCTATAAAAATGAAAACTTTCAAAATTATGAGTTGACTAATTAGCCGATCGTTCACACAAAAACATGCGATTACCTACCAAAAGCATGGTGCCCAATCCCAACCAGGGAAGAATGGAAAAACGGTATACGGAAACCAGATATGGGTAACCTCATCTGGTATATCTACAGATGGCTCAAAAATGAGCACGGGCACAGGAAAGATTTGCAACAACAGTCTTTCAAGCAGAAACCTACGCCATAATAAGCTGTGTTAAAGAAAACATCAAAAACGCAATAAAAGAAAAATTCATCTACATACTCACAGATAGCCAAGCTGCTCTAAGAGCTGTAACATAATGTAGAGTGGAGTCACGGTCTTGGTACTTGAATGCGTCCATGCTCTGAACAAATTGGGCGCCAACAACCAGGTCAGATTAATCTGGGTTCTAGGTCATGTAGGTATACAAGGCAATGAACTTGCAGATGAACTGGCAAGGAAAGGATCAGATAAAACCTTCATTGGACCAGAGCCTTTGTTGGGATCTCTGTCAACACGGTGTAAAAGGCAATACGCGAAAACGCCCGGAAAAGACACTCACAGGAGTGGTCATCGACTACGGGCCTCAGGCATTCCAAACGCTTTATCGACGACAAAACCGATGAGAAACTATCGCACGCAGTATACTTCTCTTAAGTCGCAATCAGGCCCGCCCCACTGGTGTGCTTACAGGTCACTTCGGGACAAAAGAACACCTCACGAAAATGAAACTCGCGAGCAACTCATCCTGCAGAAAGTGCGGCGTAGAGGTGGAAACAATGGCACATGTTATGTGCGAGTGCGATGCCTTGGCTCGCAAACCTATGGACCTTCTGGGGACGGCCTGCCCAGAACCAGAGGACTTTAGGCTCTTACCCCTCCACTGCACACTAGCCTTCGCCGCCGAGGTTTTCAGGGAGTAGAGGGAGGAGCACAGGATGGGGATGGTACAAAAGATCCCAACGGTCGAAGTACCGAGGCTTTACTTGCCCACCCCATTGTCTAAGATAAGATAAGATGATGCCCATTACCAAAAGTCACGTCCCCGACCGCAAACTAAACGTTACGATGGCGGTCCTTTATTGTGTTGGTTAGTGATTCAAAAAATATTGTATTCTGAACAAAATATTCAGTTTCAGTCTATACCTACTAAAAATAACGGTGCATCTATACCTGTGCCCCTAGCCAAGTTGACAATCTACAATCGTTAACGCAAACAAAACAAGGCCCTTATTCACTATGACCAACAACATTCCTTGCCCATAACGCGCGCCCCAAAAAAACGCATTTCCAAACGTTCTAGATGCTAAGATATTAGAAATTATTCTTTATGCTATGAAAAACGTTGTAAATGTATTTTTTTGCAGTAAAACTTCTTTGATTACGAGGAAAAGACAATTTTTGCGTCGTCTTATCTTAGCGCGGCGTGTTATGGTCATAGTGAAAAAGAGCACTTTAAACTGGACTTTTGATTGGACGATTTTTGCGTGACAACGAGACATTACGATTCGTTGATCAGTTTTCTATGGGCCACGCAACGCCATAATACAAATATTCGTGGTTGTAGATATCTCTTTCTTATATTCTTTGTAAGAAAATTAGTACGTCCGCGTTATTGCGATGAATATGGCCGATGGATTGTTATAATCTCAAATATAGGAGGTCTGACATAGATTTTTGAGTATTTAAAATACTTTAAATACTTCGACACGAAGTAATATAAAAAAGGTCAAAATAATGCGTTTGGTTCATTTGGTAATGGGGTTTCGTAATTATGTGTATCTAGAAATTTAACGCTATTTAAGTTTATACACGTTATTTTGTTTGTAAATTTTTATAACTGAATCAATGAGAGTACCTTGTATTGGACACAAAAGCACATTTGCTTTGTTCACCAATTTGATTAATTATTCACTAAGTTTTGATAAATTTTTAGTGCACATGTAGGTACCTACACTACAATGTGAAACTACACGTGTGCTTTAAAAATTAATGTAGGATAGAATTTCTAGTCTTTGTTTATCAAATACTTACCTAATAATATTTGTATTTTTTTCATATCGTCATTTTACGCATCTATATACATAATATTATATTGATTGACGGCCCGATTGGCGCAGTGACCTATCACCATGCCTACCCGCTAATCAACAGGTTCCGGGTTCGATTCCCGGTTGGGGTAGACTTTGTGCAATGAACACAGGGTTCCATTTTCCGGCGTATATATTGTATATATATCTATAGTATAATATATGTGTAATAATATGTAGTATATACCATGTTTGCTTGGTTTCCACGACACAAGTATTATAACTTAGTGTGGGATCAAGTAGATCTGTGTGTTGTGAAGTGGATTATTATTATTATTGTATATTTTATGCAGGTAATATAGATTAATTAGTGATATTATAATTTAATTATAATCAAAATGGAGAGAAACAAAACCGATCAACTGCTCGTTTATGATATTTGTAAAATTAGTAATGTAACAAGTACAGGGAATGAGAATTGAATAACGTAAATCGTAATAAAGAATACGTTTTTCGAACGAACAACTTTTGAAGTGAAAAATTCGTTCGGAGTTCGAAAAATAAAATCAGTGAGCTGGTTTAAAGTAATAACCTCCTGGAATGATTGCATTTTAAAAACAATATTTTAACAATAATATTGTGTTAATTTCTTTATAGTAAACATAATTATGTAATGTAAGACGGTCAATAGGTGCGTCAAACACTGCAGAATGCCAGAATATGGCATTTTGACTTTACGGGAAACTGTCGCTGTCCCCCCGCATCGACGAAATCTATTGATTTTATCGAGCGGAGGTAATATAAATATCCTGTGTCCTATTAAGATAGAATCTCAAAAGATTTTAACAAAAATCCTAAAACCGACTTCTAAAAACACAAAAATGCACTATACTAAAAACCTAAAAATGACAAAATATCGATTTAATTAAAAACACAAAAATTCACGTAGGTAGATAACTAATAATTATTTTTGGTTTGTGCTACCACTAGTGAATACAGGGGGTCGATTTTTGAATCGCTCGAATTACTTTCACGCACGGAATCGCGAATTCACGTGCGAATCCTCATACATTTTAAGCATTCGCGCGTGAATCTTGCAATTCCGTGGCTCAACAGATATCACGTAATTTTTTTCCCGCTAGAAACAGCGTAAAATTGCAAGAAAACTGGGTCAAATAAATTTTTTAAAACCCCACGCAAGAACACATTTTAAGATTAAAAGTATTCATTTTAAAAATTTCACCTTAAATTGGGGAATGGGGGGTCGAGCAAAATCTCCCGACATCCCACCAGAGGGAGGGGGGAGGGAAAAATCGCCAAAATCACCTCACATTAATGGATGCCTCCTTACCTATTAGTTTCATTGAAGCAGCTGGTGCAAGCACAAAAATGAACGAGTAATAAATACCCACTTACTTATACAACGTGTTAATGAATTAACTGAAAACTAGAAAGTAGTTTGCTCAGAATCAACTAGCGAATCGATCGTACTATGTTTTAATATAGATTATATTTTTTCATTTTTACTAGCCCATGTCTAAATTATTTATAATACAATATTTGGCGCGTATCAACGCCGCCCGCAGCAAAAAATTCGAACCAGTAGGCGCGGGCGTAGCGCTTGGAATTACGTAGATATGTCACCTCCAAACTAATGTTGAATAACTTTTAAAGTATAAATTTTTTCGACATAAAATATATTTTAATCATATTGTTGCATATTTTTTTAAATGGGACACCCCATTTTCATGTTTCAGTTAATTCATTAACACGTTGTAGTTTTGAAAGTAAATCAAAAGTGTTATTACTGTGTAGTTATGGCTCTCAATTGACTGAGTGTCGGCAGAAATAGAGGATACATGTAATTACGATTATTGCTATTATGAAGTCGAGAATCGCCTTGCCCAATAATGTTCTCATAATATTATGATCTAATTTTAAACCGTCCAATCTAAATTATAAAATTTAAATGTAACGAGCTAACAATTATGTGTTCACTATAAATATTACGTTCTTTTTGTATAAGTAATAATAATTAATTTATTGTGAATTGTATGCAAAAACTACACTGTGTGTTAGAAAATGCTTTAAATATACTCGTAAGATAACAACTGACGAGTTTTCTTAATACTTTGGACCTCACAGTACAGGATATAGGTACCTACTGATAGAAGGGACATCCACTTAGTTTAGTATGTAAACAGGTGAAAACCAGTGTCGCCGGGTGATTTTCGCACATCAAAACTATTCATCACGCACTAAAACACAAACCTAATGAAATGTATTAAACGCTTTTACGTTACGTTTTTACTTTCAAAATTCAGTTTTGGGAATATTGTGGAAAATATACTTGGGATACTAGCAAAACAAAGCAAAACAAGTTTTGGGCAAGTTAGAGCATTTGCAACCGTGGCGCACCTGCTCCGCCCACATATTGGTCATCTCTAGTTATGTAGGGGCGTCCATTAATCATGTAATGTTTTTTAGCAACCTTTTAACCCCCTCCCCCTCTAGTGATAATATGTGGTGAGGTTTTTTTAGTACAAAGTATATTAACATTTTCTAAATATCTTTAAATACCTACAGGTATAATCTGATTAAATTTTTAAGTTTGGTTTAGAAATCGTGCGAAAAATAAATACACGTGATATCTCATTATATCCCCGTCTTCCTCCTTGTAATATTTCGTAATTTTTCTCGGAACCCCTCCCGCGCGATTCAAGCCTCACGTGATTTGGACGCCCCCTTTTCTCTGTGTTGGATATTATAAACACAGCTCCATCTGACCTTATTCTGACTAACTACCATTAATATCGTCGTTCACATTCATCTTGAGCTAGAGATGGAATTTGGTCGGGAGGTATATCGGGCATTTACTCAAAATGTCCGTAAATGCCAGATCAAAACTCATCTTTAATATTGACTCTATTGTGCTTTCGACCTTACGTACGGTACCTATATAATTTTATTTCGAAATAAAGCTGTTTTATTATAAGCACGAGTTTGCAATAGATTTGGTGGCGCGTGGGATTTACAGCAAGGCCCTTATTCACTATGACCATACCAAGTCCCTCGTGCTCAAAATTTCTGATAATTACAAACCCAACAATAAAGAATTATTTATATCGGCCGAGAGCCATTCTCGAGTTTAAGCGAGACAAACGAACAGGAACAGCAATTTGCTGCATTAATTCCTGCAGGAATTCTGAAACTCATGCAGGTGAAACCGCGAGGCACAGCTAGTATAGAATAATATTTACAGTCAAAGCTCAGACCAAAGCTAAGGTATTATAATTATTATAAAGTATCGGCCCCATGTGCGTTCGACCACATCGCACTTTTTGCTATGGATTAGGTATAATGGTTTTTCTTAATAATAATTAAAAACACACATTAAATTTCAAAATTTTATTTTAATGTTCGATTTTAGGTATATAATTATATATTGCCTTATACATATAATGCCCCTTTAGGTATAGGCACTGCGTCTTTTGTATCCAGGTAGTTTCCGAAACTACTATCTCTAATATGGCAATTTGTTCTGGTAAAAGTTATTGATAGCAGCTACAGTACCGAACTATAGCGACATCAAAAACAAAAAGATCAGTAGCCATTCTCTAATAATATGTAGTTAGGATACGTAATTCGCAATGTGAAGACTACGGTTACTCCAAGGCTACGGTTTCTTGGGGTCCTATCTCTATAATTATCTTCATTATTTTAATCTTACATATTCGTCCATTGAAATTTCGACCTTGCACACTGTATAAAGAAGTCCAAATTACAATGGATAAAATTTACATGTTGGTAGGTACTATGCCGTTATAATTATATTGTATGTAGCCTTATGTAGCTACAGATCGTGATGGTGGTCTATTCAAACTATGCAATGGTGTAAAACCGCTCTCTAGGTAATTACGTTTATTGTTTTTAAATGGAATATCTTAAATATGTAGATCTGATTTTCCCAGTTGCACCAATTTGACCTCTGTAAGGGCCTTGATACAAAATCGCTTTGCTATGATGGTGGGCAGCAATTCTAGGTCTTATAGTAATTACAATGATTATATAATAAACAATATTATGTACAAAGTACGTACTTTGTAGTTAATTGATTGAAAGTTAATCAATAAGGGCTTGTCAACCAAATCTTAATTTTTAGTCCGTCTTGTAAAAAAAATAACTTAATAATATTGGAAACGTAGGTATTGTTTTCATTTTTATTTTACATCAAAAATTAATAACGCCATGGTTTATAGCACACGTTATGACGTCAAAAGCCGCCACTCGCGTTTTATCTTAATATTTTTTCAATAATATGAAAAAGCATTAAATACGGGTCTATTACATTGATATCAATGGTCTATTATTTTTTATTAATCTACAAGACGGACTAAATACAATTTTGATTTTCATATCCCGGAAACAAGCCTTTGGCACAATCAACAATGTACAAGTAGCTTATATGAGTAATTTTACATGCTTAGTTAAAATCATTCTATATCTGTATAACCATATTTTACAGCAGTGTTTATATTCTTTATAATTAATAAAACCCGCTGGCTGTAAACAAAGACATTTCTGTTAATAAATGTCAATGAATTCTGCACGGTGATAAGTAAAAAAATTTCGAATTGAGTATTGTGCAGAATTATGGCGGGTTAGTAGTTTACCACTGCTATTGGGATACATTTTATCGATCAATATAAAATCGATACGTATAATATAATAACCTACCTTTGGTACCCACACTTTTTTCATGGCAAACCGAGTTCTGGCAAGCACAAAATACAATAACATATTATTGTGGATTTAGTATGCAAAGCTCCGTCACGTTATATATTTTTTAATACAGTTGCTCAAAAAGTGGCGTATTGCAGGGACGTTTAGCGTTCGGGATGTGGGCTATTACATACTCGAGCTTTTTGTTTACCTTTTCCGAACTCGTGCGTTCTCTTTGCCAACTGTCAAAAATGGCGACACGACTTTGACACACTTTTTGCATTGCGAAACGTAGGTTTCGCATTACTAATACGACTAGCGCCATCTCTTGATCACAGTTGGAACTTAGTTGAGTTTGTTGTGTTTTTGATATTTTATGAAATTGCTTAATTTTTTCGTAACTGTATTAAAAATAGTTGTTCAGTACACGTGCGGAACCGTCATTGCAACTAGTTCCGACTGTCAACCCTCACCTTCGGCTGCGCCTCGGCTCGGGTAGACATTTGTCGGAACTCTTTGCAATGACAGGCTTTCCGCACTTATAATGAAATATACTATTATCTACACTAATGTTGTAACATTCTACTTATGTTTCCAATACTTGACTTATAATTACTACTGTTATAGCGCAGACAACAAAACACTCAATTTAAGCAATTTCACATGATGGTATAATATCCACATCGATATCGTAAAATCTCATTATAACATCAATAAAACGCGACCAACTTGATTGCAGGGCCAATCAGGTTGGTCGCGTTTTATTGATGCGCGCAGCTGCGCTCTCATTGGTTAGATTTTAATGGCGGCAAAATCACTGTGACAATACACGTACGCGTGAATTTAATTTAATGCTTTTACTCTTGTTGTTTGATTAATTGCATTAGTGAAGATAAAGTAGTTTATGCAACTGTCATATAATGAAGGGTATTAAAACACGAGTGTGAGGTTATGAAACGAGCGCATCGAGTTTCATAATAGTAACGAGTATATGCAGATCTAGGGGGTATAAAGTATAAATACCAATATTTGACGGATGAGCAATCAATTCATTCTCAAAATAAAATAAAATGTTTGACGGATGAGCAATCAACCCAAGTATCGGGTTTTAAACTTGACGACAACCTGGGCGTTTACGGGCTTTTCCAGGGTTCAAACCCAAGCACCGGGCATAAGCCGGGTTCACGTTCCGATCCCGGTTCACAATTTTGCTAGCGCTGGCACTGTGCGGAGTAAACATAATATTACGATAGACTAACGTTAAATCTAGACTGTTTTACGATCGAAGGATATTGAAACGATCGATTTTATTCATCAAGACAATGATTATTAAAGTTTATTTTGCCCTGGCATCATTTAAATGTATGTACTTAGTATGTTCTCCGACCATAACCGTCTCTATTAGTAGTTTCACAGATATTATTAAACATCAAACGCGGATATACCTACATCAGTTAATTTTACAGAAATTGGTCAAAATGACTAAATTTTAATTTTTAGTTCGTTCGGAGTTCGGACACGTATTTTCCCTTTTTTTACGTAATCCAAAAATAACGGCGATGTAATGAGTTGAAATTCTGAGTGACGTCACACCTAGGTACACTTTATACTTAAGACGTCGCGACCTTCACTCCTACACTTTAATGCGTTTTATCTAAGTTTCTCTCAATAACTCCAAAAAGCAAATAATACGTGTCAATTATTTTTTTACCATCTAACTGACGGACTAAATAGATTTTTTATTTTTTATTTTGTATACCTTGTCATCACGCCCATTGTGAACCCGGGGTGAGGGGATGGGTATTGGGTATGCAGAAGCAATCCATGAGCTTATCTACAAGCTCAAGAACAAGGGAAAATTCTTGAGCACATTTTTGATGTCATTATAACTCCTAGAAATCCAACGCAGACATGAATCAATGGTTGATGACAGTGAATAAGGTAGATTTTAGTATTGTTTTTGGGTACAATTTTTGACGCACATCAAGTGTTGGTGAGCACGAGACATTAAATTTGTTGTTTGCATTGAATTTGGTACCTAAAGGCGATACTAATACGGTTCTTTATGTGTTGATATCAAAAAAGTAAGTATTCGAGTATTCCGTATATGCAGAGTAAAATCAGTTGCATGCGCCTCTCCCGCGCCCCCTGCCGCGCCACTGACCGCGCTGATTCCCACCGAATGCTGCCCTCTTGACGTCATCCTTTTTCTTTATAAAAAATTTGTACATCAAGTTGCCGTCGTTGACGAAATTTTTCGCGTAACATAGCGGCATAGTGGCGCAGTTCCCCTCGCTGAATATCTCGTCGAATGTCGAGACAGTGGAGAGGCAAGTGTCAGTGTAAGCGAACTTCCTGCGCGGCTCGCGTTTGTTGTACACTTGGAACTCGTAAGACCACTTCTCAGCGCTGTGCTTGGTGCCGATCATCTTGACGGCCATATAAATTAGCTTGTTGTCCGCGGACGTTTTGATGCAAACCAAGAAGTTGTAAACGCCGACGCTCACCAAGTTTATGAAGCTCTGGTTGTAGCTGCATATGTTGTTTAGGGTCATCTCTTTATCAACGTCCGCCTGACGGTTATTGCTGTGCACCGCGTCGCAGTGCTGCGCTATTTGGGACACCTTACCTGTAACACAGATAATATAATATCAATCAATCAAATATTCTTTATTGTCACCAAAAATATAAATATAAAAAATACATGGTGGGAAATACAGGCAACAAAGGGCAGCCTTATTGCTTAAAAGCAATTTCTTCCAGGCAACCTGTACCTATATTAGTAACATAATATAGGTACCTACTTAACTAGAAAGATAAAAAAAAGTGAGTGAAATTAAAAATATAAGTAGCTTACTATAATGGTGGGTGGTGCGGTGCTGTGTGGTTGCAGTACATTTTATATACATACACAATATAAACATATACAAAGCAATAATAATAAGAGACAAACAAATTAATAAGTAGTCGATATAATATACCTACCACATAAAATAAATATAAAAAATAATAATAATAAAAAGAAATAAATAAAATAGGAAAATATTGAAAATATTCGAATAGTAATATTGGATACAACCATATTATATAATATAAACATAAGTAACCGCTGAACACACACAAAGTAAATATCAGAAGAATGAATAGCAAATAGATAATTAATACATGATGATTAAATACATAATTACATTAGAAGATACAGGTAAATAAATAATTAATAAATAGAAAAAGAGTACAAGTTTACAGTTTTTGTTAAAATTTTGTTTTGTAACTCAGACTTCGACGCGAGTTCAAGGACGTGCGCACACACCCTGCAAGTGTGCGAACAGAACGAGCGCCTGTGGCAGTAGGGAATTTAATCGGTTCGCTTGTACACAGTTATGTTGTATAATGGGTAGGTATTACTAACGAACTACTTACCTGTCCAATGACACCAGTGATATATGTGAGCAAACGGGCAAACTATTTCACTGAACAGACATTCTCTCATATGAAACTCCATATCGGCCATCTTGAAGGTCAAGCTGCATCCTTCGTCTGAATTAGGGCACGGCACCTTCATCTATTAAAACATATATTTTTTTAGAATATTCCATCCATCGTACGTCATTATTATCGCGGAAGGTATGTAAATTAGAAATTGTTGAAAGATGGAAAAGAAGGACATACCTCACCGATCATACTTTCGAGGGTTCTGTTCCTTATATCTGTAATGCGCTGTCTGCAATCGGCCTTGTAACAGATCGCATTCCTGCTCCGGCAAGCTGCGCAGGCGCTGTGGCCGTTGCTGCACTGGTATATGACCATCCCGAATCGAACGTTACAAATAGGACAGCACAGTTTTGCGTCCAAGTCATTGCTTTGGTTAGGTCGTCTCAGTCTGAAATATAAAGATTTTTACCAGCGTTACTATAAATTTCCTTTTTCTAAGAAATTCCAAAATCTCGAGACAAGAAATGAAATATTTGACGTTTTTATTAAAACTTATTTTGGCCGTCCACTGCGCAAAAGAAACTAATTCTAAATCTCCAAAACTGTTATTTTGAAAGCCGTCTACTATTATTATATTTCAACAAACAATTGACTTAACACGAGAGTAGAGAAACGCAGCAATAGTTTTTGTGATATTACAATAATTCATCAATTTAATCAATCGTTTAAAACAAAAATAATACCAATAGTTTCAAGTTTACCTATCCCATTCTTTTTATTCGGGG
Source organism: Zygaena filipendulae (assembly GCA_907165275.2). Lineage (NCBI taxonomy): Eukaryota > Metazoa > Arthropoda > Insecta > Lepidoptera > Zygaenidae > Zygaena > Zygaena filipendulae. The sequence goes on from OU015668.1 coordinate 4,469,734, forward strand.
CGTTTATAATGCGCGGCTGCGTTACTTTTCTGCCAATGTAGAGTTATAAACAGTGTTAAAACTATAGTTAACATTGAATAGTGAGGTTTGCTCCTCGAGCTATAAACACATGTTTTTCTCGCGACAACCAGCTGCTTGCTCAGCGTACACAAAATGGTGGTTGGCGGTAGTCACAACCGCGCGCGTTTGTCACAGTTTCTACCCGCCAACCACTCAGGTTTACCTTGATCTAGATCTTGCGTGAGTACCAGGGGCAGGATCCGGCGGAGCTGATGGAGCCACCCTGCAAGATTTATAAAGAAAGTGTCACTGCTTCGCAGTGGAATTAAACAAAGTTTAGAATGAAAGATTTCAAAATATTTTTTTTTCACGGAAAAACATTTTGTCTTTCTCTTGGGAAAATTCGATTATATAGATATTTTGACCGAATTCAAATGATGTTATTCTAATGTAACATTGCCGCCCGTCCGTTACTCAGATTTGCCTTACTTTGGACCGTCCGGGCATAGTTTTGCATACAGTCCGGATATTAATTTCTCAATCTTAAAAAAAAGAGGTTAGTATATATGTATATTATACCAGTACTTTCAAAAAGTTATCAGATCTTATGTAGAGCCAAGCTTCTAACTCTACACGCCCTAACTCTACAAGGTCTAACTTCACAAACTCTACACCTTAGCCAAAATATGTGGCTTGGCCATTTCGCTACATTCACACGGGCCTAAGGTGAAATTTTTTTCCATAGTTCATTACTTTTCTGTTATATAATAAATAATTCTTTGTAGTAACGAAACGGCCAAGCCACATATTTTGGCTAAGGTGTAGAGTTTGTGAAGTTAGACCTTGTAGAGTTAGGGCGTGTAGAGTTAGAAGCTTGGCTCTACATAAGATCTGATAACTTTTTGAAAGTACTGGTATATGGTCTCGTCTTGGCAACATTTTACATGAAAATGTTTTTGTTGGGATTTCATTTCTTTTTGTAAGTTAAAATTGCGGAAGTCTCATACAAACTTCCATCCCCTAATTCAAGGGGTTGGGGGATAAAAGTTACAAGTTTTATAATTTTTTGTTGTTTGTGTACTAATACTAGCTTACATAACAAATTTCAGCTTTCTAGGACATTCGCAAATACCCTAAGAATTTTGATGATCATCAGTGAGTTAGTGACGAAATTAGCGTTTTTTAGATATAAATAAAATCTGAAGTATAAAAGCTAATGTAATTAAAACTTAATATGTTCAATAAGTCCGCTATTGACAATATATCCCGAAAATTTTGTTGATCTAGCATAATCCAAACCCAAGTTACATAGGGCGCACTGTAAGTTTCCGGAACTGGCCACTTACATAAACAATATTTAAAAATGTATTGCAACATTTGAAAATAGAACTCTTTGGCTGTAGAATGCAGTTTGTTTCATCTGACTGTCTTTTGTTTTTACCTTGTGGCGCCATTTAAAAAATTGTGTGTCTGCATCAACATGGATTTAACTCGGGAAAATTTTCGTAGTATGATTTTCTACGATTTTAAGTGTAATTTGACAGCTCAACAGAGCATCGCTCGGCTTGAAACAGCTTTTGGCAATGAAGCACCATGCAAGACAACTGTTTATAGCTGGTTTGCAGAATTCAAGCGTGGTCGTATCAATCTCAGTGACGAATCTCGCGATGGTCGGCCGTCCACCGCTGTGACCAACAAAAACATCGATGCTGTGCGCCGTATGATTGAAACAGACAGGCATGTGACCTACCATGAAATTCGCGCATCCTTAGAAATAGGCATGAGTCAAATACAATTAATCCTACACAAACATTTGGGTGTGAGAAAGCTGTGCTCGCGGTGGATCCCACACAACTTGACCGAGGCTCAAAAAACGGACCGCGTCACTTGGTGCAGTGCCATGCTTACCAGATTCAACGAAGGTGCGTCAAATTTTGTGTGGGACATAGTAACAGGTGACGAAACATGGATTTATTGCTACGATCCCAAAACAAAGCAGCAATCGAGCGTATGGGTCTTTCAAGATGAGCCGAAACCAACCAAAGTGGCGCGCGTGAAAAGTGCATCTAAGCGGATGATTGCTTCTGTTTTTAATAAAACTGGACACGTGGCTACTGTTGCTTTAGAGAATCGTCGTACAGTGAATAGTGACTGGTACACGACCATTTGTTTGCCGGAAGTTATTGACGAACTCCGTAAAAATAACCGTAAACGCCGTATCATCCTGCACCACGACAATGCTAGTTCTCACACGGCCAGACAGACAAACGACTTTTTGAAGGCGAAAAATGTAGAACTCATGAGTCATCCTGCATACAGTCCCGACCTGGCACCTTGTGACTTTTTTCTGTTCCCAAAAATTAAGAACCAATTACGCGGTCAACGATTTTCATCACCAGAAGAGGCTGTCGAGGAGTATGAAAAACACGTTTCAGAGGTCACCACAGAGGAGTGGCACAAAAGTTTTCAAAACTGGTTTCATCGAATGAAAAAGTGCATAGACGCCAAGGGAGATTATTTTGAAAAACAATAAATTAATTTTGTACCTTTAATAGTATTTTTTCATATTCATTCCGGAAACTTATAGTGCGCCCCACGTATGAGGGTTCAAAAAAACGACGAAGCGCTTCGAGAAAAGGTAGGTAGTGCCCGTGCGCTTCGCGTGGCTCGTCTTGGCGGGGGCACTACCGTGCCCCCAGATATATTATACGTTAGTAAATAACCAATATTATTTTTTTATTAGGTTTATTCGTGAGACAAAAGTTAAAAGGGATATTTAAAGTCAAAAGTTCGGCGTTGATGGTACAAAATGGCAACTCTAGAATATAATTTAGAATTGTTTTATAAAGATAATGAGGCCGTATCGTAGTCTTTTTTATGAAATAATTTCGTAAAAAAAAATCACCTTACTAGCTCCAAAATCAAACTTTATCGTTTAAAACTGGTAAAGTCATTTATTTTTTGCTCACATAATAAATACTTGAAAACAGAAATAGTACATTGTTATCCTAGGGGTGAAAGTAACTTATTTAGTCCCGAGACGGGAATAGATCGAGGGACTAAATAAGTCTTTCTCCCGAGGATAACACTGTGCTTTTCATTACGAATGAAAGGAAAGTCAAAATAAAAATAGGAATTAGCTAAAGAAAAAATGAATGATTTTATTTTACATAAATCATCCATTAGGTGTGCTACTGGCCAGTATGCCCCCTATGACATAAAAAAACTTGAATTTTTGCCGTATCCAGCTGTCAGTTGAAAGCGATTCTCCCTAGGGCTGAAAAGTGTTACTTTCAACCCGCTTTTCAGGCAACTTCAGACCTACTTTCCGAGTATGAGTAATGAAATAGTACATTGTTATCCTAGGGGTGAAAGTCTTTCTCCCGAGGGTAACACTGTGCTTTTCATTACGAATGCAAGGAAAGTCAAAATAAAAATAGGAATTAGCTAAAGAAAAAATGAGTGAAGATCGGATAGTCGCTTGACACTTTCCCACCTATTTCTTTTTCTTTGGCCGGCTAGCTATTCAGCCAGTATTTTTTATTTACATTGTGGCGACCTAAAAAAATATTTTCTTTAATTATTAAGTATTAATTAAAGAAAATAAAAAAATATAAATAGGAGTTAGCTTAAGAAAAAGTGAGTGGATTTTATTTTAATTAATACCTACTTAAACTTTACGTTATTTCAATTTTACATCGCGCTAGCTGTATAGAAAGTTGAAACATGGTTCAATAGAAATGTGAAAATAGACCTAGTTTTTTTTAATAATTTGACAGTTGTCAGTTGAAAGCGATTCTCCCTAGGGCTGAAAAGGGTTACTTTCAACCCGCTTCTCAGGCAACTTCAGACCTACTTTCCGAGTATGAGTAATGAAATAGTACATTGTTATCCAAGGGGTGAAAGTAACTCATTTAGTGCCGAGACGGGGTTTGGCGCCCGAGCGTAGCGAGGGCGCCAATAGTTCGAGGCACTAAATAAGTTACTTTCTCCCGAGGGTAACACTGTGCTTTTCATTACGAATGCAAGGAAAGTCAAAATAAAAATAGGAATTAGCTAAAGAAAAAATGAGTGAAGATCGGATAGTCGCTTGACACTTTCCCACCTATTTCTTTTTCTTTGGCCGGCTAGCTATTCAGCCAGTATTTTTTATTTACATTGTTGCGACCTAAAAAAAATATTTTCTTTAATTATTAAGTATTAATTAAAGAAAATAAAAAAATATAAATAGGAATTAGCTTATGAAAAAGTGAGTGAATTTTATTTTAATTAATACCTACTTAAACTTTACGTTATTTCAATTTTACATCGCGCTGGCTGTTTAGAAAGTTGAAACATGGTTCAATAGAAATGTGAAAATAGACCTAGTTTTTTTTTAATAATTTGACAGTTGTCAGTTGAAAGCAATTCTCTCTAGGGCTGAAAAGGGCTACTTTCAACCCGCTTCTCAGGCAACTTCAGACCTACTTTCCGAGCATGAGTAATGAAAAATATATTTTGCACACTCCATGGAAATAAGTGCTTTTTATGTTTTGAATTTTGAACGCCGGCATTCTAGTACATCTTGCATTATTTCTTATTTTTCTTGCTAGTGAATTGAAATATTGTATGTCACACGAGAGCAAAGTATTTGTTTCGACTTTGAATACCTCACTACACCGCGCCCTGCTGATAAAATCGTTTGCTTGCTCTCGCGACAAAAACGAACTTACCGCCGCACTCAGAGTCGACTTTAATGATTACTTAGTTAAGTATAGATTTTTAAAACAAAATTGCCGCAATCAGACAAGTGTAATAAATGAATATTAATTGGCATTTAACTAATTAAGTTACATCTCATTAAATGCCAATTAACATTAATTCAGGGAACGTCGCTGATTGCGGCAGTTTTGTTTTAAAAATCTATACTTAATTAAGTAATCATTAAAGTCAACTCTGAGTGTGGCCGTTAGTTGAATAATCAGAAGAATAACTGAATACTTAAATTTTAACTATTTTTGTACAACCTAATAATTCCGGCTCTTTAGTTGACTCATTGTCTTTTTACATTTATGCGTAGATACGTTAATGCACTTGTGCACAAAATTCAGACAAAACAAGCACTTTCAGAGCATGAGAAATGAAAAAATATTACTACAATACATACTTTTTAACCGACTTCAAAAAAGGTGGAGATTTTCAATTCGACTGTATGTTTTTTTGTATGTCAATGTTTGATATACAACTAGTGACCTACTTCGGTTTTTCCTGTGGAATATTAATTTAATATAAGGCCAATCACTTTTAATAAATACCTATTATTTGCAGTGCAAAAAGTTCATAAAGTTTTCATAGTTCTAAATTAATAATAGTAAATTGTAAAGTTCCCGTTACGAGAGAGTGTGAACTATGGAGCCCTAAAAATCTACATGCCACACATCATCTAAAGTTGAGTAAGACAATAGGCTAGTTTCCTAAATTTTTTTTTAGTCCGTTTTGTAGATTATTAAAAAATATTGGACACGTATTTTTTTTTATGTAACCGAAAAATAACGGAGATATATCATGTCGAAATTTCACATGACGTCACGCCTCGCTACAGTTTGTTCGCACGTTATAGCGAACTGTGACGTCACGAGTCCCCCACCCTAAACTTTAATGCGCTTTATCTATGCATATTTGCATTATTTTAAAAAAGCAAAAAATACGTGTCTTTAATTTTTTTATTATCTAACTGACGGACTAAATAGAATTTTGATAATTTTTACCCAGGAAACACAGCCCGCTGGATGAGATTGGAGCGGGCTGAGTTGACTAAAGCACCATCATTCCTGGTGGTTTCGGATTTCCTTAAGTGTCCCAGTTACGAAACACTCTGTATAGGATGTACGTACATACCTATTAGCGGCATTCTTATTGACAAAAACGAATCCATCGTTTGTTGAATTACGCGCCTCCGTTGTTGGCGACTGAAACTGATTTGTGGTGAGGTTCGGATATAAAGAATTCGTATTTGATTCTCTCACTCTATTCTGCAAATCGCCATGTGTAAAATTGTAAGGCGTACGGTTTCTTTCCAAACTGCAAAGATAATTTTTATTATTAGGTATTATTATTTTATTTACTTATTTGTCCACAAATATACAATTTAACTTATATCTGTCTTAATATACAGGGTGTCCCAGAAATAGTGAATCAAACTGCTATGGGAGGCAGCTTGACTAATGTCCTATCCATAAAAAATATATATAAAAAAAAAAAAAACGCACATGACCATAAAAAAAAGAATATCCAAAAAAACGGGAAAATCATCAAATTATCGCGTTTTGGGATAATTTGTAATTTTATTCTGCCAATATTAATTGTTAGAGGTTGCTTCGACTGATTGTTAACATTGACAAAAAAATGTCTGCACTTCAAGCACAGACCACTTAATTTAATTGTTTTTTCTGAATCGAAAAATTTTCTTGCTATTTTAACCAGCTGTAGTATAAAAAAAATGTATGGGACTTGTGCGGCAACTACTTCAAAAAGTAGCCTATTTAATGACGATTTTAAAATGGTACGAATTCGTGAATTTACTTTACAAAATTGGGAGATATTAATTTTCTTGTGTGCTAGGGTGAAATTTGTGCTATTTCAAAATCACAGGTTTTTAAACATAATTATTTGCCATGTTAATAATAATGTCTCATAAGGCTCAAAATAAGTGTAAAAATAAGAGCAAAAAGCTAAGGTTTCAGTGTAAGATAAACTTAAGAAAACAAACAATAACAATAATTTAAATCAACTTTAATTGTGGTTTAAATCAACTTTAATTAACAATTACAATTTAAAAATAATAATAATTACACGATACACGATATCGATAGATCGATACACGATTTAAATAACTTCGCTCGATAGAAAAAATATCCAAACATAGCCAATTTTTGACACTTTGAATTCATTTTATGACGAAAATTATATAGAACATGATTTTGAAACTTACACAATATATTTTATCGTAAACCAAGTAATCCATTTCGGAAAAAAAATAAACGATAAAATTGCATTAATTTAATGTTTTACATAACTAATTGTTATCACGGGCCGGCGCGCTTCTGTGCTCCAGCTCCCCACTGCGCCCCGCAGTCGACTCCGACACACTGTCAAGGAAGGACGTCTGCCGAATTTTGCGCGAGTGCTGCGCGGCGGCACCGTTTACGTATCTAATAATTACGTAGTACGGAAGCCCATAGAGGATTTGTGGATTTTCTAAAGCGCGTCAGATGAACATAACTTTGCACCATTGAGTACCTCCACCAAATATAGGTCCTCTACACTGGTGGGTGCGTAGGATAACCGATCAGATTAGTAAAAAAAATCGATAACTCGGAATACTCGAGCGCGTCAGATTAAGATGGTGGGTTAAATACATGTTGAAAAGTGTGTATATGAATAATCTGACGATTTGAACCAGTGTTGGCATTAATCGGTTAATTTTTTAATCAATTAGTTAATTTGATTAATTTTAATCAGATTAGATTAATCACGATTAGAATTAATCACGATTAAAAAAGACCCAGACCCATCGTGTTGGTACTCAAACTTCTTGTTTTCGTGTTGTCTATGTGATCACGTGGTTAAATTTTCAAAAGCTTGTATCTCGGAAACTACGAGTCCCAGACCCATCGTGTTGGCACTCAAACTTCTTGTTTTCGTGTTTTCTATGTGATCATGTGATCAAATTTTTAAAAGCACATATCTCGGACACTATGAGTCCCAGACCATCGTGTTGGTACTCAAACTTCTTGTTTTCGTGTTGTCTATGTGATCACGTGGTCGAATTTTCAAAGGCTTATATCTCGGAAACTACGAGTCCCAGACTCACCGTGTTGGTACTCAAACTTCTCGTTTTCGTGTTGTCTATGCGATCAAATGGTCAAATTTTTAAAGGCTTATATCTCGGAAACTACGAGTCCCAGACCCATCGTGTTGGTACTCAAACTTCTTGTTTTCGTGTTGTCTATGTAATCACACGGTGATATAAGCTTTTGAAATTGTGACCACGTGATCACGTGAACCACGTGAAGTTTGAGTACCAACACGATAGGTCTGGGACTAGTAGTTCCCGAGATATAATAAAAAAAAACCACCACCTCGTCATTCTCGAGCGCAGTTGATTTATTTTTTATTTTGAAGTAAATCATTCAAGGATAGCGGGAAAAATGTAATCTGCCGATTCCCATAAGCCGAAGAAACAAAAATCGTCTATAAAGTTGAGAACTATTCTTCACTCTGCCTTTTTTTTCCTTTTTCTCTATCTCTCTCTCGCACCGTCCTCACACTACTTTCCGTCGCTACGACGTCATCACAGCATATCACGGCACTAAACGTGTCAAATTGATAACTTTTTTAAGTCGGTAAAAAAGCATACTAAAATAATTGAAGGTAAGTATTATATATCATCGAATTATAGGTTAAACGATATCCTTTCACTTAAATGTAATTTTTAACCGACTTCAAAAAAGTTGCGGTAAAGGTAGGTGTATTACTCCGCTCGCACCTTTCTCTCCCTTTCACTTTTTGTGTATCTCTCACTGTCTTACACCATTCCCACGCTGCTGTCCGTCGCCATGAAATATGAAGTGGGTTTTTTGTGAACAAGAAATAGTTCAAAAAGTTATTAAACTTACGTCAGAAATTAAAAAAAAAAATCTTAAAAATAAATCATAATTTTTGTTGTTAGCAGTCAGATTAATAATATCCCTCAAAATTATGGTCAGATTTTAAACTAACATAAAATGGAATGCAAGCTGAACCTTCTGTCAAATAATCTAACACGCTCGAGTATTAAAAAATGGATTTTTTTTGCATTTTCAAAAATTCGCTACTACATAGCAGCATAGCATTTTTAGGGTTCACTTAATATCCCCTTTGAATATTTGACGCGCTGGAGTAAATGTTTTTTTTTTTTTTTCATTTCCTTCCCTTCCGGATAGCCACCCCCACCACGCAAATTGGCAGATGAATGTACCTTAGATATCAGAGACACATTGGAGTATCTAAACTACAATATCTGACGCGCTCGAGTATTTCCATGTAACTGTTTGTTTTTACATTTTTGAAAGCCTGTAGAAGCTAAACCCAGTGAATGAAAAAACATCATATAATCTTATTTTGTTTCTACCTCCTAATCTTCAAAACCCAATAGATCCCAACGACGCTCGAGTGAATCCCCATTTAGCATTAGTATCTCCCGTAATATTAGCAACAGTTCGCGTCGGCGGCAACGGACGGTTGCGGGCACCCCACAGTGGGCGAGGCTACCCATCCACCGTTTCCTCTGCTTCACCCTCTCAAATACCTACAATTCGTGAAGGGATAGGCCCTTAACTGGTTATAGACTGGAACATTCACCCTACCTTGAGCATGACTGAGCAGAGTTACGGTTTTGATCCTGAGCCTGTGACAGCTCTCTCAATCGGGCTTCATATAATTGTTGTTGTAACTCCAATATTCTTTGTGATTCGCTTTGCGTAACCACAGTTGAGGGGTTCCTAAAAGTTAAGTTAATAACATTTTTATCATAATACTAGCTGTTCCCTGCGGTTTTTCACTAAAATATTTTTTTGGTAAATTTAGTAATTCCTAAGAAAGAAAGAAAGAAAAGAAGAAAGAAAATAAATCTATTTGTCAACCAACACATAATATACAACTGCGACAATACAAAAATGTTGACAAAATGGTCCCGGCTCAGCATAATACTATCTACTACTAAGATACCAAATGCCTACATGTACACTAGCATGAGTTTTCGTTTTCCCATGGAAATTCCGAGCTAAAATCTTACCTCTCCCTCAATGTAGAACAAATTAAATTAAATTATACACCATTTTATGCAAAATTCAATTGAAATTGGTTTAGTAGTCAAGAGATTAGTACAGACAAAAATTGTTACATGGGATTTTCTATAAGAAATGAAAATAAGAATAAAATAAATAATAATGTCCTCCAATGTACCAGTTTCTTAGATATGGTAGTAACAAGATGTGGTAGATAAATATGTACTTTTATATGCATAGTAAAAGTACAATGAGCAATAATGCATACAAATTAGTGGAAAAATTCCAGTGGAAAAATCTCCAGTTTCACCAGCATTGAACTTTGAGATTTCATCAGGAATTATTTTTACCTTGATACAAAAGTATGTGTAATTCAGAATAGATCCTGTGTGTCAAATTTCATCTAACTTCATTCAAGCATGAGTAATTTAATAAACAAACAAGTATAAATTAATCAGGGTTCATAGTAATACCTAGATCTTCTATCTCGGTGGTTTGGTTGTCTCTCAGTTTCATGAGACAGTTCTGATCCCATTTTGAACTTTTTAAAACGTTTGCTTATCAATCTTCAGTCTTCACTTGGTTTTTGGGCTGCAAACTAAGGTAATATATACAGGAGATTGATACTATAAGAGTGCTGATAAATAAATTAAAAAAGTTTAGATACCTACCTACTTATAAATAGAGAAAAATATGATGGCTAGGTAAAATTCCTCGCCAAACGGCAGTAACCAAAGAGTATATTATAACCACTACGTGGCAGTAACCGCCACAAATAGAAAATACATTGATCTAATTAATTTTACTTAAAACTGGCTTAAAGCATTCTAAGCGAAAGTCCAAAGAAGAAAGACCTAATCGATCTATATCAGAGCACTGCCAAATTACTAACCACAAATCACGACTCACAAGTTACAACTTTACAAGTGAACTTTACAACTTTAAATATCTAGGTAATTTCTTTGTTGCAAATTAAAAGTTAACTAGACTAATCACTCAGCTGTTATCACTTATGACAAGTACAAAAGGCAGAGCCAGTGGCAGAGGCTGAGAGGCCTAATCACGACCTAATGAGATGAGCCTCAGAATTCATTTCAGATTAACTAATAACTAAACTTATGAGCTATCAGCTAGGGCAGTGATACAAATTACAAAATATACAATCATACATACTGAATACTCAGGGTTGACACAGGTTCTTTGTCAAATTCCACGCTTACGACGCGCGACGGACGACCATTAAAGTATATACCTACTACCAGTGGTGATTACCTTCTCTCTGCCTACTACGTATTACGTACCTAGTAGGTAGGCACACTGAGCAAATAATCAGTACGTAGGTACTACCAGATTTTACAAGATTCCACACAAATTCTTATAATATATTCACAATATTTTTAATGTTAACCCTAGCTTTTTCCAACAATGTCTTGTGTTTTGATCATCGAAATAATAAGATGGTTTTGATAATTTATTTCCCCGAAATCCATGCAAAGACTATAACAACTAGACACTAGTTAGTAGTTAGTTTGTGACACAAACTATTTAGAGATACTACCGTATCAGACGGACATCTCCCCTACATTCGTTTTGGTCCTTATACAACTGACAGTAGCAATTTAGAACACGACAGTTCGTTTTTTTTTAAATTATAAAACTAGAAAAATAGTAAACGGAGGAAACATAGTCACACAGCCAAAACAAATTCCCGGACCTTTTTTTTAATTATAAAACTAGAAAAATAGTAGGCGAAGGAAACATAGTCACACAGCCCATACAAATTCCTGGACCTAGCCCTTTTCTAGATTATAAAATTATTGGTTTTTGTCTAAGAAATAAAATACATATATTTTTATTTATTGAAACATTTATTTTTTAATTTCTGTATTCAGTAGATTTTTATATTCTGTAAACAGTAGCTTGGATTTGGCCAAAAGCCTTCCCAATTTTTCAATGAGCCTCCTGCTGTGCAGTTCTTTTAGGTGTTCGGGTCACTTTACCTAAACAAAAAAAGCTCATTATAATTTTTATTAAAATTTAATTCTTGCTATCGTGCTTTAAACAAAATACTAATAGCAAATGCATCTTTATTAGTTGCACTCAAAGTTGATGAAGAAACAATTATGTCTAAAAATACATACATGAAAAAACTGATTTCTTATTAATAAGTTAGCTGTCTATGCATATTTAAGACATATAGGTAGTCATTATATAACTAGCTGTTCCTCGCAGTTTTACCCACGGAAATTTTAGAGTACCCGTGGGAATTCCGGGATGAAAAGTACCCTATGTCCTTCTCTACACCTGACAACATGTTTCATACATTTCGTGATGATCGGTTCAGCCGTTAAGGCGTGAAAGCGTTACAAACAAACAATCAAACTCACTTTTGCATTTATAATAGGAAGGATTTACTACCTGTTTCCCCGGTTGCACCGGCGGTAATTTCGAAGATCTCTTTAGCCTTGACGTGTATGCAAAATTTCGTGGTGATTGGTAGAGTCGTTAACGTGTGAAAGCATAACAAAGTATTTTTTACGACACTTTCAAAAATATTGTTATATTTCAACCAATATACACAAAACACTGACAAATTATATGCCTAATCTTTCTCATCACTCTATCTATTGGTAACAGCCGTATAAAGTCTGTTCGGTAGTTTTTGAATTTATCGCGAACAGACAGACAGACACGGTGGAGGACTTTATTTAGAATATCCTTACTAATATTATACATACGAGAGTTTGTATGGATGGATGTTTGTTACTCTTTCACGCAAAAACTACTGGATCCATTTAAATGAAACTTTACAATATATAGTTTATACATTAGACCGTGGGGACTCTGAAATTAACGCGAGTGAAATCACGAGGCACAACTAGTTATTTATATAGCTGTTACAACACTAAAACGTTCTCAGAACGAGAGAAGAGATATAAACGGAATACTAAAAACAAATTACCAGGTGGGTCATATGGAATTTCACTTTTGGATGTTAAACCCCATCTTGATCCAATCTGTAAACAGAAAATTGTAAAAAAAAATCAATGGGCATACCTACCGTTTATGAATGGATAATGGGTATTGCTATAAATATGAACTTAATTTATCCAGCTGATCTGTAAATTACAAAACTTATGTAACAATACATTTTTTATTGATTAATAAAAGTCTAAATACTTTCTTAATAGTATATTGAACTAAACAGTAATTTAAAATATAATTTAGCAACTAATTACCAGCAGTGGCTTTGATGGCTTGCTAGGTATGGTCATGACAGGTATTACAGGTGTGATCATCAAGCTTATCTGAAATGTAATAGAAAAATATAAGCTATAAATATGCTATAAATATGTAAGTAGGTACTAATAAAATCATATTTTTGTACCTTAAAGCATAATATCATCTACTCCACAATCTGAGACAAAAATTGGACCCTGAAATACTAGGTACTGTACTAACTAGACTGAACAGGATCTACCCAGATTTAAGTAAATTACTGTACAATAGCTGTTCCCCACGGTTTCATCCAGATTCCGTTTAGGTATGTGTATAAACTTTTCCAAAAACTTGACAGTAAGTAGGTACAAGATAGTGAAAACTGCATTCAAATCTGTTCTATTTTTTGTTCAGAAGAACTATGCAGGTACAAAGAGATGCAGATAGCAACTATTTTTATACAAACTAAGAACTAACCTAACCTAACCTTTGTCGTCCAATGAACTGAATGAAATGCCATCTTCCAATTCCAATTTGTGGTTTTATGGCTCCACCTATTTGACGGTGAATGCCATCTTCAATTTCCTTTGCAGAAAAGAGGGTTGGATAGGCAGTTCGCCAGATTTAGTTAAGCAAAACTTGTCAACGGTTAAAATCCTTTTCCCCTTAAACGTTTGAGCCACATTTCTCTGATGTTCGTTAGATCGTCACTTAACACTAGATAGTCCTTTTCGTAAATTAAAAACGTCTTTTTCTTGTGAAAACTTGTGATAAATTTTAAATCCAAAATTAAATCTTTTCATGATTTTTTTTTCAGTGTTACCAACTCTCGAAAACATTTACCCCTAAAGATAACATTTAGCCCTAAAGGTTAAGTCAAATTTCCCTTAATCTCCCAAAATAAAATCATATTATTAAGTTTATAAAAAATACATAGCGTCAAGTTTTTGCCTTAGTTTCGAAATTATCAGGGCGAAAATATTGGTTTTCATAAAAAAAAAATTGATCAAAAGCAAAAATGTCTAGATTTTTTTTAAGAAACATTCAAAATTTCTATACAATTAATAATTTATACTTAAAAATTGCGGCATTAATATATTATAGTACGATTAACAAATTTTCCCCTAAATTTTTATTTGTTTAAATTTACTCCTTTGGAGAAGGCACAGGAATCTGAGTCCATACAGCCAATTCAGTTGTACTTTTCTTCTTCTGAAGTTATTGGCGGGATGCATTTTGATGCTTTACCGGAACTTTTGGTAGCAACTCTTCACAGTTGAGCCTTAATAGCAACTTAGGACGCTCTGTGGGAAGTTGTATTAGTAAAACGACAACCTCCCGATGAACGCAACATTTTATGTTATCTTACTGTTTCCGCACACTGTTTATCACTAATGGATGACTATTATATAAAATCCACCACATTCACACAATATTAGTTGCCATAAACTAATTTGTAAAACAAAGAAATAAAATTGAGACCCATTTCTGTTAATCCCGCCAAAAGTCCTCCACTAAATATTTATTAATATATAATAGGTAGGTAGAGATCATCTAAGCTAAAATGACGCGCCCCTCCATCGGGTCTACGCACACGCACAGCCGTTAAAATATGGATACGACACATATAAATCTGGTTTGTCTATTCATCACAAGTGTGCAATACTGTCGCCGCACTCACACTCAAAGAGTATATAACCACTAAATAGATATTATCAGTATAATTATGATCCCGCATATCTAAAACTGCTATTGAAGTAGTGGGCTGCGTTATTTTAGTTTAGATAAGCTCTACATAGATATTCCAAGCCATGGGTATGTTCCGTAAACACTAAGAGCACTGTAAGGTATGACGTCACTGCAGTATACTGCGAAGCTGTTCTTATAAAGTTAGCTATACTGAGCAATAATGATCGGTTTACTTTAAAATGGAACGCAGTCTAGTATACTGTCATCCATCAAACATTTTTTGCTGCCATGTTACGACTGGTACTTACTACTGGTAGACAAAATAATTTACATCGACGAGAATCGATAAAAATTGGCTAGATGAAATTTTATCGTGTTGCGCATCTGAGCTCTGCATGTCATTTTCACGTCACGCTTTAAAACCCACAGGTTGACCATGTGGTCAAACCACTGAGAGCACCTTACCAGTACAAAAATGGCGACGATTATGACGTCATACCGCCTACTGCGGGCACTGCGGCAGTATGCTGAAAGTTATTCAGGGCACTGGGAGCACTGGGCCTGTGGTATCAGTCCATTTTGGAACATATCCTATAAACGGTAGAAACGGGTTAACCACAAACTACATAGAGTTCAAAGATTTATATTCTCTTTGGATATTGGGTTGACACTTGACAATGGTGTTTGAGGGGAGACACACGGGTTCGGGCGGGGAGGTAAACTTCATGCAACATTTTGCTCTACGGACCAAAATTTTTCCTTGAAGATTACTGGGCGTGGTTTGTGAGTTTGGATTAAGTGAACGATTAGTCTTTGGTCTATCGCTGGCTGAGTTATCTCATAAAATTTTTAGGAATTGTGGTATTTTTTCTAATTAAAACTCCTCACATTCAGGTAAACGTTAATTAGCTGGCAGCACTAACTTAGTTGGGAATTACTGGTCACAGACATCTTGTTTTGAACTCTTTTCTTCGGTAAATGCAAAGACAACTAAATCCATACTGCCAAATCAGATTAAATAAACCTTTCTTTTTCATTCTTCCTCTTCGATTACGCATCATGGCGATAGATCGCATTTAATTTTGCCAATGAGAATGTTTTAGTAATTACAAAAACTTTTACTACTTCTATAATTATGACGAAACGCCAATCACAATGTTAGATTTTCCCCCAAGATAAAACATTTAAAAACTAGTTTATTTCTTAGGGTACTTGCATGAAATTTATAATACGAAATTGTGTCAACATTTCAAAAATAGAGCCTTAGAAAAGCATTATCGTGAAAGATTTAAGTACAAAAAAAATTATTAATAGTTTCCAAAATATTCAACTTTTAATTTTGTGTTTTAATGTTGCCACGCGTAAATACGGTAGTACTCTAAGTAGTTTGTGCGCGTAACATAATATTACGTCACTTTAATTTTTTTAGGAAACGTTAACCTTTTTCGGGGAAGGCAAAAGAAATTAAGTGCATACCTACAGTCAACACATATTTTATTTTTTCTGAAGTTTTTTACTTTAATATGCATCGGTAAGATGCATTTCGATTCTTTTCTGGAACTTTTGGAAGTAACTCTACACAGTTCAATCTTAATTCCGCTTTTGGATACTGTCTGTCACTGTCAAATGACCCTGTCAATACGACAGTGACATCTCTATCACAGATTAATTAGGCGTCATTTTTAATTAGTGACGTTATTCCGCGTTTCGGCGGTAAAGTCAAAAGTAGGAACTTTGAAACGCTCTATTTAATTAATTTATGCACAGTGGCCTGCCTAGAGTCTGAGAGTAACGCAAGCCTAAATGAGTAAAAAAAGGCTATCTATTATATTTATCACTACTGATGCGGCTGCTTTAATTTAAATTTCATTTTTACAAAAATCTTGCAGATAAAATGAATATTTTCAATTTTCAAAAGTTGATTTGTAATGCCTTATTTAGCGCACTAATTTACGCGTTATCATGCAGGTGGAGCAGTAGCATTAATAATAATAATATAAACCTAAATTTAAGAACAATAAATGAATAATAATAATAATAATAATATTCAGAAGGCGGTCTTACTTGACAATGCCCGTATTGTCCGTCGGTTTCTCAATCTACCGACCTAATAACCCTCAGCGTTTGTTTTGGCCGCGCTGAGGAGTCATCCTAAGCCGTCTTTTCCCTCGCGAAAAGACGGTCAGTAGTGAGCTGCAAAAATAATAATAATAATAATAATCATTTATTTGCATAAAACATAGTTTGTTATGGTGGTACATTGTAAAAGTAAAATTGTCCTAATGTTTTGTCTTTGGGTGACGCAAAATATCAATTTTTCAGTCAATTTTAAATTAGGAAATTAAATAATTATTAGATTCGTTACAAAATATATTACAAAACAATAAGAAATAGAATGTCATTTTATAATCAATGTCAATTATTAAATTATGGCTGTCAAAATATTTTGTAAGAGAGAATCAATATTAAGATGTCAATTTGAACTTTTGTTCAAGTACTCTTGCACGCTATAAAAACTATAAAAACTCTCGCCATTATTAAAGAAGAAGAAGAAGAAGTCCTATCTGTCTTTAGACATATGTCTAGTTACTATCGACTCGAGTACTGGATCCATCCCTAGTATCGACAAACTTTATCGAAATGCACATCACTATTATTTTTTATCTGTGGGTCGACAAAGCCCTGTGATTGGTGGATCTCTACGACTCCTCAAATCACTGTCAGATTCCTATCTGTCTTTAGACATAAGTCTAGTTAATTTGTGGTATTAGTATTAGTATCTCTAAGCATAAGTAGTTTGTGATTGAAATTAGTGAAATAGTTAGAACTTGGAAGAAACTTCTTGGGAATATTGTTAAAAAATGCCACATTTTAGGATAGAAACTAATGTGGCGAGGGGTAAAATACCTCAAGACTTTGTGACAAAAGCGGTTCCTGTATTGGCTAAAGTGCTGGGAAAACCTGAACAGGTGCCCTTTTATAAAATAATTAATACTAAGATACTAATAATAATAATAATTAAGACTTCATAATTGGTCACAGTTCATAATCCACGTAGCTTCAGTCATAGAATCAAGTTTCTCAGCCTTTGGTTTGCTTCTTTGCTGCTTGAATCAGAATAGGCTGATGATGACATTCTATTTTGGGACAAAGATCCATACCTACTAATTATTATGTTTAGATATAGTGTAACATTTTGAGCACTACAATATTATGGCAAAAAAAGAAGCCTGAAGCTTAAAAACTTATGAATAGGAAGCAATCTAAATTAAACCTTAAATGTGTCAGATTCAAATTCGTTGTTTATGTATGTATCAATTACGAACTTTTTATCAATATATTTTTGTGATATCATGAACCCAACAAACATTGACAATTAATAACACAGTGGAGTAATTTGTAAAAAAGGATTTTCAGCTACTACTAAATGTTCAGTATGTTCTGTTTGTTAAATCATTTGTGAAATACTTAACAGTAGCTTAACATGTCTGTAGATCAAGTAGCTTCCGTATATTTTAGCTTCCGTTTATCTCCAGACAGCGAAATTTACCTACTGATTTTCTGTAGATAAAACTCAACTGCAAAAACCTTGTTTGTTGGGTGAGTATATTTAATAGTCTGGAACAATAATTTATTGGTTAACTATTACCATATTTAGTATTTATTTATTTGCCTTAGCAATATAATTAGTAAAAAAATATTTACAATCCAGATTATTTGATTAGAAAACCTATAAAAATATTTTTGTAGTGTTTACCTTCTTCATTTAACAACCTGAAAATTTTATGTTATACCTATTTTGTTATGTTTTTCAGTATTGTGTAGTTTCTGTGATTCCGGATGTGCCTATGAGTTTCGGAGGCACCACAGAGCCATGTGCCATCGCAAACCTTATGTCAATTGGCGCCCTAGGTGTGGAGCAAAACAAGAAATACTCCAAAGTCTTGTTTGATCTAGTTGAGCAGGAGCTAGGAGTGCCTCAAAATAGGTAATCACTGAATCAGAAATAAAGTTTTTCCTCATTAGATGCTCGTCAATCAATCACCATTTGGATTGGTTTTCTACACAAAATCTATTAATATTCTAATCTAAGCCAATATTTTGAAGGCACCATCCTAAATTGCTTGAAATACAAATAATCAGGAACTCGGAATTCAATTGATTCGTATAATCTCAATCAAATTGTTTACAACCCTTGTTTTGTAACATATTTTTGTATTTATTTATTTGCATTTTTATAAAATATGTTATTCAAACTGGATACTTACACTCCACTGATGCTGTTTCCCTCATTGGATTGAAAAATGAAGAAGAAAAAACAGTGACACTGTTCAAAATTAGTATACTAAAGTAGATTTAAAAATTATATTTCTTGAAAATTTATAATATTTGAACATATGAATTATGAATTATCAATAAGTTTTCAGTAATATTACTAATTAATAATAATAGCATATCCTCTGCTCCGTTCTCCGTGCTGTTTTTCCGTAAAACATAACAAATTAAATTACTGGGATAATTATAAAATAAGTATGGATGAATTATTTGCCTCATAATTACATGGCCTCAGTTTCATCATTGAATTTTTGATTTTAACTGTTCACTAGTTTTGAAAAAATTTTTTACTTCTTAGTTCTGATGTGAATGGAGTTTATACCTTTTGGAGTCAAAACTGATCACAAATAGTATACGGCAGCTGTACTAGTAGTAAATGCTTCGAATTCCGTTCATTAGTATTGAATTTCTGATTTTGATCATCTAGTTTTGCTGTTGACTGTACCCTAAATTGAAAACTGTTTCGATGTATTTCTTTAAATATCACCATACATATTTTTTGTGAAATATCAAGACTCGTTATATTTACGCTTAGTACGCGACTTTACTCGCGCGGCTAGACTCCAGTGCCTTTTCTTGGTTGACTAATTAAAGCCGCCTTTAATCTTTCTCTTGTTGCCCCTCTGCAGGGGCTGTGCCGGGGCTGAGCCCCCTACACTGGTCGATCCCACGCTCTCTGTCAATAACGGACAGGAGATTGGGTGGAGTCCTACCAATTCATTGGATCGCCAGGGCGAGAGTCTACGCCGCTAGTGGTAGCGGCATCTAGGCTTCGCCCTTACTTCGAAAGCGGGTTCACGGGTCGCTAGCGACGTTTGCCTCGGGTGGGCGACCGTGAAGAGGTCGAGGTCCAACGTATCGGCACGCTCGAACATTCCGAGTGGACACGCTCTCTGGACTCTGGATGAAGTCGTCCAGCGGCTCGACTCCCAGATCCCTCCGGACGATGTTACGCAAGTAACGTGGTGCTCTGATGGTACGCAGTGCCAGTGACTGCTGCGGATGTAGTATTTTGCGCAGCGTGGCACACGGCAATGTGTAACACGCCGGGGCGGCGTACTTAAGTCAGGATCTTGCATGCGTTTTGTAGATCCCGAACTTCACCCTCAGAGGGAGCTGGGGGGGAGCACGCCGCGCAGTTGTATCCGCGCCGCTCGCGCGCTCGCGAGTACGTTCGACGTGTGGATTCATAGTGAGGCGGCTATCCAAGGTCATCACTATGAAGTACTGACCGACAGAGTCTCCATTTGGAGATCGTTATAATTAAAGCGGCGTGTGTACGGATCGGATTATTTATACCTAAACCTAATAGTTCGCTACATACTAAGTGCATAGGTCCTTTTAGCAGAGGAAACTTCTGGGAACCCTATAAACAAAAAAAAGTTACACGTAAACACACGGTATAAACTTCCGCTTAATCAACGCTGCACGAACATAACTATCGTTTCGCACTGATAAGGTAGTGTTACCGACCCGCTCGTAGTTGATATTACAATTTTATACTGGGGCATTGTTATTGTGAGCTAGCTGCGATAAGTAAACAAAGGATTATTAAATTTATAACACCATACAAGTACTTGATAACAGAATAGCTCACTATTCGGGCATGACTCCCTTGCAGTTAAAATAATTCTGAAACCCTTGATATAATTAACCGTTTCGTTGCGGATGGTAGGTACCTACTTACGACAGACGTGTCATCATTATTTTAAACAACAATACTTATATTATTATTATTATTAATTGTAAACAACGTATGTAGGTATATAAGCATTAAGCATAGTACAACAAGTAACTAGAGTTGATAAATGAAAACAGTGCCCTCTAGTGACGCCCAAATTAAAAGAAGCTTTACAGTATAAAGCGTAGAAACTAAGCATTAAATTAATTCTATGCACAAAAATAATAAAAACAAAAGACGTGAGGGAATAAAAATACTATTGATCTATACCTATCTATTATATCGTGTCACGGTATCTTCCCTCACGGTTAGCATGGAAAGAGTGCCCGGTCCCGAACATCCGTATAAAAGCTTCGCTTCAAAAAACACACGGCAGACGTGTCATTAATTCGTATAGCGCTTGGCACGACTGCTGTGTCACGTATTTGTTCGCCACCAAAGGGCCTATAGATATATAGATAAAAGTTTGAAGAAATTGAGTCCCGCAAAGAATCGGTTAGTTTTAAATCATACAATCCTTAAAAATAGAAGCCTAGCCTAATCTAATCGTATCGTTTTACCTACCTTATGATTAAAAACATTTTAGGTACACATTTTACTAAGTAAAAATTGATATTGCCATCTGAGGTTGCCATCGGCAACTGACACTAGGTACTAGGTACACTAGGTACCTAGCTGCTTGATAATTATAATCAATATTCCTACTATTAGTACCTCAGAAGAATAAGTACCTACCTACCTCCCATATTTTGATCATTTGGGTTTTAACAATGATATTAGGTACTAGCTGGTGCCCGCGGTTTCACCCGCGTGAATTTTCGACCCTTGCAATGACAGTAGGTAATGACGTTAGATTTTCTCACTCTTTTAAAACGTAGTGGTTATTTATGTACTCTTTAGTCTCAGAGAAAATATAATCACATCATCTGTCTCTTCAAACTATAAAACTGTCACTTCGCGAAAAACCTATTCAAAAGAAAAAAAATGCATAGGTATCTCTAAAAAGGTTTTATCATGTTCGTCAGGCAACATATATCGAAGCTTTCGACCATTGCATTGCACAAATCTTTAACTTGACGTATTTGGGTTATTTGACAGTATTTTCCTATCTGATCCGTTATGTGCAAAGATGATAATGACTACAAAACAGAAACGCCGCTTCTTTCTTTATTTTTATAATATTACTAGCTGTGCCCCGTGGTTACACCCGCGGTAATTTCAGAGTTCCCGCGGGAATTTTAGTATAAAAAGTACCCTATGTCCTTCTCTGTACCCCTGACAACGTGTATGCCAAATTTTATCAAATCCGTTCAGCCGTTTTGGCGTGATTGAGTAACAAACATCCACACTTTCACATTTATAATATTAGTAGGATGACCAGCATTTTTTTTAATATCTCGAGTCCCAGATGGAATTTCGAAAAAATCGAAACATCTCAGTTAGACAAAAAAAAACGCATTCAATTGGGTGCAGCAGTTTTTGCGTAACACAAATACAAACATACAGACAGACAGACAGGCAAAAATTCTAAGAACGGTATTTTTGGCTTCTATATCACTCAGAGTCGCCTAAATTTATTTTTTCTTATTTATCTCCCATGTACAGACATCGACCTTTTACAATTTTATTATATGTATAGATAATATATTATGTAATAACTCTTTTACAGGATGTACATAACATTTCAAGACGAGCCTACTGGAAATGTTGGATTTAAGGGAACCACATTCCACGCTATCTTCGGATAAACCGTAAAAACCACTATCAGCATCTCGCCTCGCATATTGTGCAACGTGCGGGGTCCTATTAATTATACTATTGTATTATTTCTCTGGGTTTTTATGCTCATTTTGTTTTCATTTGTATCTTTTAACTTAGTACCTACCCAAATTATAATATCATTGTATTTTTAGTACCTACCCATTTTACTAACATTTTACTTGGTTTCTAAAGAGACCTTTGTTTGATTCTTTCCGATCAAAACTAGCGTGCAGTGCTAATAAAGAACACATAGTTTTTCATTGCAAATTAGTACCTAGTGTATAAATTCCACCAATTAGGTACTATATTCAAGTAAAAAAGCTCTTTATTTTATTCTAGACGTAAGAAGTGCTTTCGCATTCGTATTTGAAAACTTCGAATATTGATGACCCAAATATTCGAATAGGAACTGGGGCGAATAATACGAATACTGGAATACCCTAACTTATACTGTGAACTAACCTGTTAATTCAGCAGATATTCTGAGTTTCACTGTAATTAAATATTATTTAACATACCTACTAACACTGCCTGCTTAGTTAACTACATTTAATTTTTTATGATAAACATAGGTATATAGTAGGTACATAATATGAAGAGTTTTTAGATGGTATTGACGCATAGTCATACAATGCTAACAATATCTATACATATAAAATGCTTTGTCTTGAGTGACTGGTGGATCAACGCACAGCCTAAACCGCTGATCGTAGAGCCCTGAAACTTGGAGGGTGTGTTCTTTGTATGACGTTGGCATCCGATAAGAAATGATGTTTAAAAATTCAATCCCTAAGGGGATGTAAAGGGGTAGCAACTAGCAAGTTTGTATGCAAAAAATGCGCGGAAACTTCGAAATTATCGCGGGTGAAACCGCGGTGGACAGCTAGTTCCACGGCATAATAATTATGTTTGTGTTTTATGTTGGTACCAAATAAACTTCTATTTTATTCTAAACAAGATTAAATAGGATGTTCGGGAGATTGTCGTTTTAGTATTCCACTTCCCACAGAGCGTGCGCGATTCAGGTTTAACTCTGAAGAGTTGCTGCCAAAAGGTCCGATCAGAGAGAAGGTTATCACTACGGGTTCGATAAATCATCGGAATGTAAATCAAAGATCATATAATCACTACGAATGAAAACATTGGTAGAAGAAGAAGAATTTGAAAAACAAAGAAATAACACTGATGTCCAATCTGCTAGAAATCCCGCCAAAAGTCCTCAGAAAAATACCACTGAATTGACTGTATGGACTTAGCTTCCTTTGCCTTCCCCATTGGGGTAAATAAAAAAAAAAGAGAAAACCTAGAATCGTCCCGTAAAATCGCGTAAAATAAGGACTTTTGGCGGGATTTTTAGCAGAAAGGACGTCAGTTTTATTTCTTTGTTTTGCAAATTAGTTTATCGTGATTAATATTGTGTGAATGTGGTGGACTTTGCATAATAGTGATCCATTAGTGATGAACAGTCTGCGGAAACAGTGAAATGAGATGAAATAGGGCGTTCATCGGGAGGTTTTCGTTTTACTATACAACTTCCCACGGAGCGTCCTATTATAATTCAACTGCTAAGATTTGCTACCAAAAATTCCGGTAAAGCATCGAAATGCATCTCACCAATGTATTTCGATGTAATTAACTTCAGAAGAAGAAATATACCACTGAATTGGCTATATGGACTAAGTTTCCTTCTGCCTTCCCCGAAAGGGGTAAACTTCACCAAAAAAAAAAAATCGCGTAAAATAAAAAGATTCGTCATAAAACCAAAAATGAAAGTGGCAAATAATACTCAGTGTTGAGTCCAAAAAGAAGAGAAAAAAAAAATTGATAAAAACTTTAGCTAGCAGAGTATGTTCTCTAATTCTCTAATTCGTCTGTGGTAGTTTGTGTTAACTAGACATATGGTCTGTGGCTAGCAGCACGTAGTGATTACCTTCTCTCTGGCTAGCAGTAGAAAAAATAGCACTGCGGTCTCGTCAGAGAGTGTATTATTTTCTTTGCACTGGTGCTTTGAAGGTTTAAGTAACTTAGTGAATTTATTCTGAGATTTTTACTCATTGTTTACTGCAAAAGTTTTTCAACTAGGTCGTTACCAAAATGGATGCAGATAGGACTGTGGAGGACACTCCAGCGTCCCAAAGACTCACAAATGACGACTTCAGAAAGCTGCTCATGACTCCAAGAGCTACTCCTGCTGGTGGGGCCCACCCGACTGGTTCGGTGCGAGAGGCAATGGCAAACGCAGGGTAAAGAATATTTCAAATTACTTGATTCTTCTACAACGAACAGATCCACCAGTGCCAGTGGATGCTTCTTCTCTGTGTTCTTTTGTGCACAGCGCCACTATTTTGTGTTTATTTGAACGCTTCTTCACCCATTTTTATCAATATAAATGTTAGCTAGAATCTCTTAAAATTCCCCATATAGGTAGGTACTTGGTCACTTTTGCTGGCATAAAAATGGGATCTACACCCACAATGATTTTCAAATTGCAATTTAAGTGAAGACTGGTTACAAAATTAATCAATCAAAATGTCATGCAGCTTTTTATCAATATTTATTTATTCTTTCTTGCACAAAAAGGTATGAATGGCGAACTTATTGCCTTGCGGCATTCTCTGATAGTTAACCATGCAATGTATGCCCAATCTCCAATATGTACTAAAACTACAAACTGATCATCAGCATTGAGCTATTTAAAAAGTAGGTTTCTTTGCTAATAACACATTTATGTTTAGATCCATGCCTCCACCTGCCGAAAACAAAAGTGAGCTTCGTAGGAAAAAGAAGTCTTATTATGCAGCTCTCAAAAAGCAGGAGGATAATAAACTTGCTGAACTGGCAGAGAAATATCGAGACAGGGCACGGGAGAGACGAGATGGCACCAATGATATTGGATCCTCTGATCCGACTAGTAACACCAGCAGTGCTTACAGGTTTGTTATATTGCCAATATTATAGCAAGCCATTAATTAGAACTACACAAATAATAATAAATTACTGAAATACTACCAATCACTACAAACCCTCTGCAATAAAGTGTTGCTATTGTTACCAGTATGGTTTACCATCAAATTAAAATATTTGGTTACACACACAGCCTAAACATACACATACAAAGTTGCTTAGCTGGTGATTCCAAAATAGATTATAACTATTTTTCCATTAAAAATACATAGTTGTTATAGTTAGAAAACTTCTACATTTATTAAAAATAGATTCATAAAAATAGAGCATAGGAAAAATATGCCTATCTTGTTACTTTATTTTCTACTTATATTTATTTATTTATTTATTTATTGTTTTGTTGTCAGGCAACATGGGCCTTATAAACTAACATACATAATATACAAATATAAAAAAAAACATTGCTTGTCTATTTTTGACTTACTTATGTTCCTACCTAATTAGTTTAAAAAATTTTACTCATTAAAAATGTAATTTTTCAGGGCAGTAGCACCAGATTTGAAGTCTGGCATGGATGCTAAAGAGAGAAGAAGACAGCTTATTCAGGTTTGTATGATGTTTCAATGTTGGCACTATAAATCTTCAGTTTTTTTATACTGTATTAATAAAACTGATATTTTCTTTCAGGAATCAAAATATCTTGGTGGTGATATGGAGCATACTCATTTGGTCAAAGGGTTAGATTATGCATTGTTACAAAAGGTGTGTACTCTTTGATTAATATAATGTTAGATTAATTATGTAATAATCCTACTGATATTATAAATGTGAAAGTGTGGATGTTTGGATGTTTGAATGTTTGTTACTCAATCACGCAAAAACGGCTGAACGGATTTGGATGAAATTTGGCATGCACGTTGTCAGGGGTACAGAGAAGGACATAGGGTACCTTTTTTCCCGGAATTCCCGCGGGATCTCTGAAATTATCGTGGGTGAATCCGCGGGGCACAGCTAGTATACAATATTTTTTAATGGTAAAACAACTTGTCTGGTTTAGTATGAGGTTGTGGGTATGATTACCTACACACAACAGTGTTCGTGTTGATGTTGTCTAGTAAATACATAACATGAGTTTTTCTTTCTTTTGAGATTGATTCTAGACAACTGCATTCTGATTTTGTGTTATTATTATTAACTTTGACGCTTGTCATATTTTAAATGAATTATTTTCTGGGTTTTTTCTCACCCAAGGTAATTTATTAAAAGTAATTTATGCTGCTCTCCATTAATAGATTCTTACAACAGCATTATAAAATATAAATATTATGTAACTTTAAAATATTATATGGCATAATGGCCGTAAAAATAGGTCAGTTGTTAGTGACAGGTTTGAAGGTTCAGTGTAAACAATCTATGTGATAAAAACTTGTATAAAATTTATCACCACACTAGTATAATATTATATTATCTGTGTCACCACTTTCTTTCTTTGTGGAAATTAACAAAAGACTTTAAACATCCTCAAAAAGCCATACCACCACTGCGACTCTCAAACAGTACTTGGGCCAAAAGTGACAAGGAAAAAGCCGAATCTTTTGCCGATCACCTCGAAGGTGTCTTCAAACCAAATACGCCTGCTCCTGAAAATGAAGATGATGAAAACTCCTTAGATGAATTTTTGTCTAGCGATCAGCAATTGTCCTTGCCTCCTAAGCCAGTCACCGTCCAGGAGCTCCGTGGACTAATCAAAAATATGCATAATAAAAAAGCACCGGGATATGATCTGATAACTGCCGAGGTACTGAAGCAACTCCCCAGAAGAGGCATAGTGTTTTTCGTGGTGCTCTTTAACGCAATGATTCGACTGCAGTATTTCCCGGTGATGTGGAAGGTATCCCAAATAATATTAATACACAAAAATGGTAAACCGCCTAACGAGGTGTCCTCCTACAGACCAATAAGCCTTCTTCCGGTAATATCTAAGCTTTTTGAAAAAGTTATTTTGCAGCGTATGAAACCAATTTTAGATGAAAATCAAATAATACCCGATCATCAGTTTGGCTTTAGATCACATCATTCCACAGTTGAACAAGTGCACAGAGTTGTACGGAAGATAAGACAGACTCTTGAAAGGAGGGAATACTGTTCAGCTGTGTTCCTGGATATCCAACAGGCCTTTGACCGCGTATGGCATAAAGGACTCCTGTTTAAATTAAAGAAGCTATTGCCTAATTTACTCTATATGCTCTTAAAATCTTACCTTGAAGATCGAATCTTTCAAGTGAAACACAGCAACGAGCTCTCTACATTTCGGGAATGCAGAGCGGGTGTGCCTCAGGGATCTGTACTGGGTCCAGTATTGTACACGATCTTTACAGGAGACTTACCCCTTTCTGAATCAATATTGACTGCCACATATGCAGATGACACGGCGTGCTTGACGAGCAGTCCTGATCCTGGAATCGCTTCTGCGACTCTTCAAAGCCATCTTAATAAGCTCAGTGTCTGGTTGGATAAATGGCGAATACAGACAAGTTCTTTGAAATCCGTCCACATCACATTTGCACTAAAAAATGGAGACTGTCCTTCAGTTAAATTAAGGGGTGTAACCTTGCCACATAAGGATCGTGTTAAATATCTCGGCTGTCACTTAGATAGAAGGCTAAACTGGAAAGCTCACATAAACGCCAAACGAGAAGAGCTGAAACTGCGCTACCAAAGTATGTACTGGCTCATTGGACGCTCATCTAAGCTGTCACTGAATAATAAACTCCTCATTTACAAATCAGTATTGAAGCCCATCTGGACCTACGGTATACAACTGTGGGGTTCTGCTAGTACATCCAACATAGAAATATTGCAGCGCTTCCAAAACAAAATATTGCGCAATATTTGTAACGCCCCCTGGTTTACTAGGACCAGTGAAATACACGAATATCTCGAAATGTCTACTATTAGAGAAGAAATTGAATGTCACCTCAACAGCTACAAGCGACGACTCTCTCAACATAAAAATTTTCTGGCTCAACAACTGCTGGACACATCGGGTGATGTGATACGTTTAAAAAGACCCAACCTGCTAAGATTTTAGTTTGTCTGGGGATAGTCTTGAAGGATGTCTGTTGTCATTGGACAGGGACTCCACATGTCACTTGCTTTGTAACACATCTGATAAAGGCTTGATGGCTGATGGCAGATATATAAATTCCAAAAAAAAAAAAAAAACCACTTTCTTTTAATATTTGAATTACATTAATTTTGCGTATTTCACTGAGCATCAATGCTGTTTTAAAGGTACGTTCAGAAATCACTTCAAGAGAGCAAGAACAAGAGGAGGAGATGGAAAGATTGGTATCCGAGCCTGTAGAGGTGGTCAGTGTGAAAAAAGAAAATGCTGCTGTAAGTATTATGAGAGATTGATGCATGTATAATTTTTAAGAAATTTTGTGATGCCAAATTAAGCCATGTCTAATGTCTATATCTAATTGGTGTAGAAATGTATATGTATCGGGATAAAAGTATCCTATCCTATACCACTAGGCATATTGTGACTTCCTATTGGTGAAAGAATTTTTAGAAATTTACAAACTTTAGGTTATTTTTAATATTACTGTAGACAAGTCTTGTCACTATCCTAGACCAACTAATGTTTCTTAAATCCCCTTGACTGAAGGGAATGCTTATGCAAAATTTCATTTGGGCTGACATGTGCTGATCAGGAAGTTGTCAGTTTATAACTTTAAACAATATTTAAAAAAAAAAATGTATGATGATTTGTAGGTATGATTACTTTCCCTTAAGTTGCTATCTTCTGTGATTTCTTTTTTTATAACTTCTATAATCCTTTGATCTTTAAACTTAGCATAAAAATTATAGGGCTTTCCTTAGTTTCTAGTTCCTTTCTTGCAAATGTTTACTATTTTACTTCTTATGTAATTCAAAAGTAATAAGAAAGAAGAGTTGATTATGTTGTTAAATGAAATGAAATGAAATAAACTTTATTTGTTACGACAACCGTAATCTTTTTATAATGTTTTTATGCAGGAGGAAGAAGTTCAATTCAAAACTCAAATGGCAAAAAACATCTATAATATGATCATGGAACAGAAGTAAGTAAATATTTCATCAACATCTAAATAAATAAAATTAAAGTGTCTGTTTGCAATAGGCTACTTGTTTTTTTTAGTCTGTCCTGTAGATTAATAAAAAATATTTGCACACGTATTTTTTCTTTTTTTAACGTAAACGAAAAATAACGGAGATGTCTTATGGCATAAAGAATAATAATATCTTGGCATCTAGAACGTTTGGAAATGCGTCATTAGGACGCGCGTTATGGACAAGGAATGTTTTTTATCTACATACCGGACTAAGAAAAAAATTAGTCAACTAGCCCATTCCCGCGAGAACGCCGAAATTATTCCGGGTACAGCAGCTAGTAGTACTCCATACGCTTAACTACCACGTCTCGTCGCGTACCCGCAAGGAACAAGAAGGTGTGCCGCAACGAGATGTTCGCGCCCAACCGCATGGCGTACGTGGTGGAGCTGGACGAGGAGGGCACCATCGACAGCGACATCCCGACCACGCTGACGCGCAGCAAGGCGGACGTGCCGCAGCCCGACGAGCGCTCCACCGCCGCCAGCGCCAACGACCTGGTGCTGGACAAGCTCGCGCAGATATTCTCGTATCTCAGGCACGGCAGGCACAGGAAACTGAAGAAGACTAAGGTACATAATATACAAGATGGGCAATCAACCCGGTGCTTGGGCTTAAAACTAGGGTCGCCCCCCGTACTATATTATATAGTATCGTACTATATTTCAGTCAATTGTACTATAATATATTATAGAAAAATAATAAAAATAATAATAATATAGTACGAAAAATACTATATTTTTAAATCTAATTCAACTGTGACTGGTCTGGAACGCACCCGCAGTGCAGCACGGGGAATTTCAGAACGAAACGCATACCTACGCTACGCGGCAGCAAAACGTCAATTGTCAAACTAGCAATAATTTGTAGATGAATGCTGCCCGATACATATCTAATGATTAAAAGTAAATATGTACTATATTTCCAGAAGTACTATATTTTTGCATCTTTTTCCGGAAAAATACTATATTTTTTCCAAAAAAAGGTGGTAACCCTAGTTTAAACCAGCCTTTTACGGTCTTTTGACCGACTTCAAAAACAAGGAGTATTTTAAAGTTCTCAGTCATTTTTTTTGTGAAATATGACCACAACTATATTGCGATTAGACTTTATTCACATCAATGCTCTACCTCTATTGTCTATTGTAGGACAGTAAAGCTGCAGAGAAGGGGGGGCGCAACGACGACTCGATATACGGCGAGATCGGAGACTACGTGGCGGGCGAGCGGCGCGCCGAGCGGCGCGACGAGCGGCGTGACGAGCGAGACCGCGACCGGCCGCGCGCCGGCTACTTCGACAAGCCGCTCGAGCCGCCCAAGGAGGAAGGTGCGATCCGGGTCCAATGACCATAATTATGTAAAAATCCAAATCCACCGCCTTTCCCCTTTCAATTGTGATTTTCCTTTGCGACCTACGGTCGTCTGGAAGGCATCATTTTGAACAATAAGACCATTTATTTTATGGTGTTTAATAAAAAGTTTATCTATCTATTTCGCTGTGAGCTGTTCAGCTCGTTTCTGAGCTTAATTTTTCAATTCTCAAGTAAGGGCTTAATTATGTGTCACAAGTATTGTATTATGACGTTCGTAACTGAACGTGAAATAAAACAAAAGAAAACCTTTTTGTATACATCGCTGAAGGCACCCCAGACGTGTAATTAATTGGTATGACGCTTGGCACGACGGTCAGCAAGTCAAGTCTCGAAATATTTGTCTCAAACTGAACTCCCAAAGATGTAACAAAATTAAGAATATAAAATGTGTGTCAGGTGTCCCGGTTGCGGGCGCCGCGTTGGGCGCGGGCGGCGGGGCGGCGGGGGCGGCGGGGGCGCGGCGCGGGCCGCCCGCCAGCACGGAAGAGCGGGACGCGCGCTCGGCGGCGCTGCTGTCGCGGCTGGCGGCCGAGCCCGAGGGCTACGCCGAGTGCTACCCCGGCCTGCGCGAGATGGACGACGCCATCGACGACTCCGACGACGAGGTCGACTACACCAAGATGGACGCCGGCAACAAGAAGGGGCCCATCGGTGAGTGTCGATCACTCGCCTGTTACATTTCATATATTCCATGCCAATATTACAAGCAGCCGGTTGGTCCGGACACGTGTAGTGTGTGCGTGTTGTAGGGCTCACTTCGGGGCTCGGCAAGCGATAAAGTTTGAGACCGAGATTTAAGAGTATGTTCCGGTATTACTGATAGCACTGTTAAGTATGACGTCAATTTAGTAAACTGTGAAGCCGTTCCTATAAAGTTCGCGGTTGCTGTTTAAAACGGAACCCAGTCCAGTTACTGTCATCCATGTTATTGTCATGTCATGCTGTCGATCACTCATTGACCTATCATTGGTCCGAGGTGTATCACGTGATCGAACCATTGAGAGCACCTTACCTCGAAAACACCAGTGCTCACAGGACAAAAATGGCGACGATTATCACATCATACTGCTTACTGCGGATACCGCGGCGGCGGCACTATACTGAAAGTTATAACGGAACGAATTTCTCGTCTCTGCGAGCATTGGGCCGGTGCTATCCGTAATAACGGAACATACCGTATGTTGATACTGTCCAAAATTTATTTTTTATGGTAGAAATTGGCCAAAACCTTTAGGCGGGTTTACCACTCACCAGCAATAAAACTTTACTTGATGACCACTCTGCCAAGAAACACAGCAGTATTGTTCTACACCGGTCGGGGGGAGGTTGGATATTGGCATCGTCGCTTTACGTAGTCGGCAGTAATAGCCTATTTCCAAATAAGCCAGTGCTTGTACTATGAATACTGGCCAACAGCTGCTGATACAACACTATTTTGTATGTCTTTACTGTAAAACAGGTCGCTGGGACTTCGACACGCAGGAGGAGTACTCGGCGTACATGAGCAGCAAGGAGGCGCTGCCCAAAGCGGCGTTCCAGTACGGTGTGAAGACGCAAGACGGCCGCAAGACGAGGAAGACCAAGGACAAGAGCGACAAGGCTGAGATCGAGCGGGAGTGGCAACAGGTGGGTGATACACGCGTGTCATGTATATAGGGGTCAGAGCTGTATAGCATGGTGATAGGACACTTTCTAGTGCCCAACTGACTAACTACCTGCCTAAGGAATCATTCATCAATAATGAGATGTTTTTAGGCAACTCTTTCAACCCCCCTTCCCTCCCTGGTATATATTTTCTGTATAGGTATAATCTGATTAAATTTGGGCAATAGTGAGTCAATTCCACGCGTCGCTGTTTGGTTTTCGGTGTGTTACTAGATACTACGATAATAGACTAATATGTAGTTGTACAAAACAACGATTTACTATACATTATTATACAATTTGTTTTTTACAGATTCAGAGCAAAATACAGAAACGCAAAGCTACAGCGACGGGAGACGAGCCCAACTATAAAACACCTAAATATTAAGTGCATTCTTTGTGATTTTATGAAAGACTAGCTGTTCCATCTATGTCTGGTTTCATCTTACTCTGTTCACCATAAACATAAAAAAATGTGCACCTACGTGTTTAAGTAGAGCCTAAATACCGATTTTCGGGTCTCCAACTACCATGCTAAACTTGCACCTCTCTTTTTATCTCCTGAGGCGTTAAACTCGCAAAATAGTTTCATTTTCCTGGTTTGAAGCTATTTTAAATTGATTTGATTTGAAACTCCTATTTTTTCGACTTTGATAATTTCGGACAAACGGACAGATATACAAAAAGATAATTAATATTAATGTTTTGATGTCAGATCCGGGTATAGGATCGAACTTACCAAAGACCCTATCAAAACAGCAAAAAATTATATAAATCACAAACATAATTACATACTTCAATTTTATTGATAATAATTTATTATGAATTGATCTTTCAAATGTTTGCCAGAGACGCGAATCAATGGTTTATGTAAATACTAACTACTTTTAAGAATATTCGTACATATATTAGGTGTATGTTGCTTTGTAAATCCCAAAATAAAAACGAAAGAAAATGTTTGTCGTGTTTTATTGTTATAGGTTGGGCATGTTGACTAATTTTTATTTTTTAGTCCGTCTTTTAGATTATTAAAAAATATAGATATTCTTTTTTTACGTAATCACAAAATAACGGCGATATATTGAGTTGAAATTTCGCGTGACGTCACTATTCTGACAGTTTGTATGGCGGTTTTGGCGGTTAGTGACGTCACGACCCCCTCACCCTAAACTTTAATGCGCTTTATCTCTGTATATTTTAACTTATTTGAAAAAGCAAAAAATACGTGTCCATTGTTTTTTTATTTTCTAACTGACGGACTAATTACAATTTTGATTTCCAAAAGTAGTCCACATCCCCATTATACGTGACTGGTTATTAGTGAACTAAACTGAAACACATGTCGATATACAAAATATCATGAAAGCAAATAACTTTCTCAAATAGATTATTTAAATCAATTATTAGATATACGTATATACGTATGTGTCACGAGATCCAATAAACTAAACTAGCAATTTATGAGAAGAAAAAAAAATGCGCAAATAACACAATGATATTTTATGTATTAAAGGTGGAATAACAATAATTATAATTAACGAAGACGAAGAAGGATTACTAGTTTTTGTTCGATAAAATTCTCGTGCCTACCTAACAAGTATTGGTACTATGTACCTGATCATCCAATTGTTTTTTTTTTACAGTTAACTTGTATCCGTATGTTTAACCGAATACGATTCATTTTTCATTCATCACAACTGCGGAACTGTTTAAAAAAACTAAACTAATATTTTTTGCACGGCAAGACGTAAACATTGCAAAACATGAAAACAAAATGATCTCACAGCGTAAGTATTTTTTATACCTATGGCCTTAGTTATTCAGTATGTGTGTCAGCATTTTATGCGGTCAGCAACCGATTATAATTTTAATTTCATACACAAGTACGTATTGATGTCAGCTGAGTAAGTACTTTAAAACAAGTTAACATTATCGGGTGACGAAACATCGCATCGTATAGGGATTGCGATAAGAAAAACGAATGTGTCGAGTGTCACCCGAGAGAAAGGTTTCTTCTATCGGCCGATCGACCTTCAGATTTCGCTGCAACAAGACAAAAATGTGGCATTCCATCACGTCCGTTATGTGGTGGTGGTGGTGACGCGTCGGCAGAGAGAAATGCGGCCGAATTCGCAATGAACCATTGACACAATGCCGGTTCAAGTTTCAACGCCGCCGCGCTGGCCGCGGGCCCCTACGGCCTACCGCACGAACCCACGCGAGCCCTCCTGTCGCGTCGCGGAGGCTTCTCCGCAGGTGCGTGTGCGCCGCGCAGGTATACTCGCCGCGCCACCCCCGCCCCGCCGCGCCGCGCCCCGGCCCGCCCCGCCGCGCGCACTCCGCACACCAGCCATTTTGAATTCCGCTCACTCATAGTCAGAGCCCGCGCCTGTCTCGCGGCCGATGCACGTAGGCGCGTACGCCGAGTGAACAAACAAAAACGTGTCAATTTAACAGTGTTTAAAGTGATATAAGTGTCATGTTGTGATAGTGTTCAGTGCTGAAATGGAGTCGACGCCGATTTGTCGGTGCCGCGTGCTGTACCTCGGCTCCGCGGTGCCGCAGCAGAGCAAAGACGGCCTGCAAGGTATCCAGGAACCTTTGCGCGAGTTGTACCCGGAAAAGGGAGCGACCTCCGGCGGTATAGACTCGTGGTTATCTGTGTGGTCGAACGGCATTCTGTTGGAGAACATCGACGAGAGCGGCTCGAGGGTGGCGAGGTTTTTCCCTATATCCAGCTTGCACTACTGCGCGGCCGTGCGGCGGGTCACCGTCGAGGGCGCGCCGCGGTTCTTACCCTTGGACTCGCCTTTTGCGCGAGCTCCGGCGCCGAGACGTCCTCCATTATTCGCGGCGGTTCTGCGCCGCACGCAAGGAATAAAGGTGTTGGAATGTCACGCCTTCATTTGCCGTCGCGAGGCGGCGGCCAACGCGCTAGTCCGATGTTGTTTTCACGCGTACGCCGACAGTTCGTACGCAAAGCGACTGGAAGCGGAGCGCTCGCCGTCTCAACTGCCTCCGGAGCCGGAGGAGGAGTTGGAAGTGTTCGACGGGGACGAGAATCACAAAGTATGGGTTGGCGAGATCGAGAATGACGACGCGAGCGATGACATCCCGCACCCGACGCGGGCGCCGCGGCCCAGGCAGATCACGAGGCCCGCATCCGTGCCGCCACCGCCGCCCCCGCCAGAAGAGCCGAAGAAGAAGTTAACTGCGAAGAAATCGAAGAAGAAATCGTCGGCTTCGACGGAGGAGATGTACGCAACGATGCCGGGGCCGGCGCCGATGATGAATGGTCGCTCTCTGGGGCGCGCACCGCCCGCGTGGGCCGCTCACGCAGCTCACGCGCACCCCGGTCACCCTGGGCATCCCATGATGCTCTTGGCGCACCCGGCGGCCACGCTGCCGCACGCTCGCGCCGCCACCATGGCGCATCGGGGCCGCGTTCCCAACGGTATGGCCCCGGGGCCCTTTCCACCCGTCCCGCCGCCCGGAAGAGGCCGTCTGCAGTACGCTACGGTAGACCCACGACGCTCCAAGCCACAGTCACAGGCGTCGGCGATGAAATCCGCACAAAGCATGACCGGCCTGGAAGCGGTGGAGGACACTGGCGGTATTTACAGGAAGAAAGGGCACTTAAATGAGCGCGCGTTCTCGTACAGCATCAGACAGGAACACAGAAGTCGATCGCATGGATCCTTAGCCAATTTGAAATTCGCTGCACCACCGGAGGTAAGTTCGTAGAAATTTCTCAGATTCTTTGTATAGTTTCTAAGAATCGTCACGTCTTTGTAAATCGCAATCTTCATGTCGGTTTAGTTCAATTATCATCATTATGATCGTCTTCGAGGCGCGGCATGCTTACACAATAACTTAGTAACTTAGCTACTGATAAAAGTAAGATTCAGTTTAAAATTACGTAAACTTGGGGCATAAGCGGACGTGTTCCCTTAAATACAGATAGGTAGCTATAGCCTATAGGTCACTAAACGCAACAACACATTAATTTAATGTAAATTATGTAATCTTGGTTGATAACATTAAAAAAGATTGTAAATCTAAAATGGAATGATTGAAGCTGGCCATCGCTGGTCAATAAGTAATAATAATATTATAATCATCGCTCCACGTCTGCGCGTCGATTGCGGATTGCGGTTACGTCGCAAGAGGAACCCGTCAGTGAGCCCGTCAGCACTAAAACCAGTTAGAAATGTTGTACATACC
This sequence comes from Zygaena filipendulae, assembly GCA_907165275.2. Lineage (NCBI taxonomy): Eukaryota > Metazoa > Arthropoda > Insecta > Lepidoptera > Zygaenidae > Zygaena > Zygaena filipendulae. The sequence continues at coordinate 4,506,527 of OU015668.1, forward strand.
GACGGTTACTAAATAAGTTTGTATTGGACTCGGAAAAAAAGTGGTCCTAACCTTATTGTTAGACGCCTACCTACGTTTTGTATGGGTTATTTGCAAATATATCTAGAGAAAAGTAGGTACGAGTAAAAAACTGATTTCAGATTACACATAGTAAAGTACATTTTCACGATTATAATGACATCATAAGAATTGTAGTCAATATTATTAGTATGAGCGAGGGTGAACGTGACCATAAAAACGAATGCTGAGCGATTCTGATGTGCTATAAAAATATAATGTACCTACACTACTATTTGTTATTTGCACGTTATATGCGCGTATGGGAATGAGACTTTTATGTTTCAAACTAGCTTTTGGCCGCTACTTCGTCCGCGTGATAGTCGAAATCATATGTCGAAGACATGATTGGGTCTAGAAATTTCTTGACCTGAAATTTCTTCCACGAAAACACGTTGTTCCATACAAACTTTACAACCCCTTTTCACCCTATTAGGGGTTAATTTTCAAAAAATATTTCTTAGAATTCTTAGTGTACCTACCTACACCTAAATCATATCTTCTATATATACTTACTAGCTGTTCTCCGCGATTTCATCCGCGGTAATTTCGGAGTTCCCGCGGAGGTTGCGGGAAAAAAGTACTCTATGTCCTTCAGTTCCCGAGGGAATTCCGGGATAAATACTATCCTATCTTTTAAGTTCGACCATATTATAAATGGTTGCAAAATTTTATCAAAATCCGTTCAGTGGTTTCGGAGTCCATCGCGGACAAACAACGTGACACGTGATATATATTAGATAATAAAAATGTAGAGGTCAATTCTGTACATTGAATATACATTTAAAAATTCATATTGGAGTATGAATGGTGATCGATACTGATGCCAAAAATGCAATCAGTAAATTTTTTGTCTGTCTGTCTGTATGTCTGTCTGTCTGTCTGCTGTCTGTCTGTATGTGCACGCATGGGTCAAAAACTACTGAAGGGATTTTAACCAAATTTGGTACGATTGTAGTCCATACTCCTGGGCAGGTTATAGGCCATAACATAACGCTAAGACACATAGGAGCTGAGCAGTGACGATAAATTTGAAACAAGTCGGATGAAAATGCGCTTTCGAGCTCTTATCCTCGCATACGCCTTAACGGATCAACCGATCATTATAAAATTTTGCATATACGTTGCCAGTGGTACAGAGAAAGACATAGCGTACTTTTATCCCGGAATTCCCGCGGGAACTCCGAAATTTAAGCTGGTGAAACTACATGAAATTTTGCATACCACACGTTGTCAGAGGTACATAAAAAGAAATGTAAGGTACTTTCATCCGGGAATGAAATGAAATGAAATTAACGCGGGTGAAACCGCGGGGCACAGCTAGTAAGGAATATCTGTGCAAAATTATAAAAATTATTATTTTGGATTCGACTGTAGTTTTAGACCTCTAATATTATATTTTTGCCTGTAATATTTTTAAACCGACTTCCAAAAAAGGAGTAGGTTCTTAATTCGACTGTATGTTGTTTTTCTGTATGTTTGTTACACGATTATTTGACGACGGCTGGACAGATTTGAAAAAAATATTTTTTGTTTGAATGGATATAAGTACTCCCGAGATAGTCCCATTGTTATCAAGTCAGGATCTGATCATATGATCTTGGAGAAATCGAGGGAACTCTTCAAATTATATATTATTTCATGGTTTGCGATTCTATTAGATAAATTATTATCACCCTATTGGCGGGAGAAGACTGTTGCTGACTGTTTATACGAGGCCAATAACAAGTCAGCGCTGGCTGCCAGTCTTATTGGCAGCCAGTGATGGCTTCGTGTAAACTAGACTTTAGAATAAAATCGTGGCATGTTTAATAAACTTAACACGACTGACTTAATTCGTGTGCAAACAATACGTAGGTAGGTACATTATTAGGTAGGTATTTAGGTAGGTATGTTCTTTTTGGTCTGAATCGTAAAAAAATTTGATTTATTCAATATTTCATTTGAAATTCGGAAGGCCGAAGGCCGATTGGTCGCACCAGTAGGTACGAAACGAAAAACCTTTTAGATAAGATTATATATTTTGGCTATTATGAAAAGCTAATGAATTTAACCCTAGAAATATTTTTTTTAAGTCGCTAGGAATTGAAAACCGCCTACTTTCAATGTCTGATCCTAAATACATTTACCTTCGCCAATTTATTCGGTTTTATCGTGGATAATAATTTGTAAAGTAATCTGAAAGTTTTACATATTATTTTAAAGAAAAGAAGAGTTACAACAATATTTCTGTTTGTCTGTCTGTACGTGAATCATGCAAAAAAGTACTGAACGGGGTTGAACGGGACTTTCCCAGTTGCATTCCTGAGCCCGGCCGCACATTATCGCGTCTGAATCTCCGATTAGGTTAGCAGACAACCGAAAGCTATTCTATTGTATGTAATAGACGTTCGCTGCCCTGATTTGTTGACCTGTGTTTTGTGCGGGGGTGCGTCTAATGTAACACAGGCTTTGTTTTATCGTAATCGTTTCACGGACACAGCAGACATAAGACAATGTAAAACAAAGTGTTACCTACTTATGCAATGGTCACACGGGCGGAATCGCGGGTTACCTTCATAATATAGCAGCTGTCATTTCATATGTGCCGCGAGCAGCAGTAAAAGTTGTTTCGATTTGCAAAAAACACGTCCAAAATAGCTCCCAAAGAGTATATGACCTAGTGGTCATATACTCTTTGGGATACGTTTCCCTGATATCTGTGTTAGATAGTTCAAGATATTATGATTTTGTATGAAAAGAGAATAAGTACGAGTAAAATTCAATGCATTAAAAAATCGTGGTAGACGTGACGTCTGGACGCAGTTGGCATCAAAAATAAAGGTCATTTGTAATTTAATTTGTTTTATTCTAGTTCAATTTATAGATTTTGATATTTTCTTCGAAGCAGTTTAAGCACGTTCTAAATATCTCAAGGTTTTTCCTTTTAATAAGTTAGTTTACAGAATACCCAATATAATTTCTGAAGTTGATGCTTTTTAGTTAAACGGTAATCAATAATTACCAACTAATTAAAATATTTTTTGTATAGTTTGTTTTTGGGTTTCCTTCCTGTTTCGATCAGCGATAATAATAGAGTAAATTTATATTTAAGTGTAAATTTAAATAGTATTCTATTCTTAAGTACATTATCAGTTGTAGGCCATAGTACAAACTCTATTTGGTTTTGTGTATTATTAGATATAAATGAATATTTTAATATTTTATTATGAATATTCTATTTTGAACTTCAAGTCAAAAAACAGCGTTGGCGCTGCAATAATACCTACCATACAACGGAATTTTAAGTAGACCAAAACAACTACATACTTTACACACTTAGTGAGCTCATCGCAATGTTTACGTAAGTGTTCAGTGAAATAATACAGGTATTGCGTGTTGGTAAATAAATAACTAAGAAATCCACTGAACCCAATAAATAATGCAACGTGATTAAACAATTTCACTGCCAGTGGCCAGTGTTTAACGGCGCGTTGAAGTCTAATACTCCTAGGAATGATGAATATAATTATTGAGTTTATTTTTTATTTTTTACTCTATAATTTCGTTAAAGTAATTCGTAACATTTTACGTCATTCTTAATTAATGACAGCTAAATGAAATGTGGATAAAAATTAACACAGCTTGATTTCTAAACATGAACGATTGATGTCATTTAGTAATGTGACGCGGTCACGTTATAGTGTTATTTAACGCTAACAACCGAAACGATTGAGTTTTCACTATATGTAAGGTAAGGGTAATTTACTAGATATGCACTACCTATCTATCTACATGACGTAGCTGTCGACCTGCTGTAAATGATAGCTAATGATTGCCCATTATTCGTACGACTGGAAACAATTAACTGATATCTAGTTAGTCGTTTGATGTGAAGAGTAGTTAATAATTAATTCTTTTATTCTTTTATCATCTAGTTGTATTGGTACTTCATACATGCCATTTTTGTAATCAGATTTTTGAATATAAGTCTTATGTCGATTTTATAGCAAGTAACACCTGGTAAAGTTGTATATATTATGATAAAAGACTAGCTGTTCCCCGCGGCTTCGTCCGCGTTAATTTCGGAGTTCCCGCGGAATTCCGCGATAAAAAGTGCTCTATGTATCAATTAGTGAAATAAGTGCATTAGAATTTGTATTTCAGCGACTCTAAACTCATGATTAAGGTTACAGATCCCATGTAACAGTTATACTGCACTAGTTTACTTGAACTGTGATTTAGCACGCGTGCGAACCGCGAGTCTCGACTGAACCATTGTCGTTGGAACCACTATAACGTCAACTTTTTGCTATTCAAATGTGATTTCTATGGTTTGATCTTAAGGTCAGGAAAGTAGTGAGGGTGTATACGTTGCTTTGCTTGCAGTCCCACGCTGTGCGGTCGCCCGTTGTCGGCGGTCAATACACTTAAGTGGGTGAAACGAGTAGGTATACAGACAAAACAGTTGCGGTTATTGTCCGAGCCAGATGTCCTGAAATGAGTATCTTTATGTCGCAGGCAAATGTTATAGTTCATCCGTTTACAAACGGCCATCTTGCAAGGAACCCGACGCGACGTTCTACGTTTACCCCTTTTGGGGAAGGCAGAAGGAAACTTAGTCCATATAGTCAATTCAGTGGTATATTTCTTCTGAAGTTATTTACATCGACAGGTTAGGTAAGGTGTGAACTGTGACGGAAACATGGTCGCGTGGTAGCGATTTTCAATTTTATTTGTACAAGTATAATATAATACAAATAAAATATAAAAATAATAATGATATTGTAGAACTGTAAAAAATTACTAAAATTTTGCAACCAAAATTGATTTTCATTAAATGCCAACCGAACTTGTACAAAGTGTTATGAGACAATCGTAGAAGTTATTAAACATTAATATTTTATACTATACCTACTAAAACCTTTCCATAACATGCATTAGCGAATAAAAGAACCATAATATAAAAATCGGTTTTGTCGCTTAAAAAAGATTACTCGAGGTAACAAAGATCAAATACAGAAGATAATAATAATATTCAATCAAGTCAATGCTAATAATCGAAGAAAATAGGTGAAAAGGTGGAAAAAATATTATATATACCCACATTATTAGGTATATTTACGTCCTATGACTGGGTATTACATATTGGATTTCTAAATTCTAGTACACTGAATAGTTGCGAGTGATTGAAAAAAGTGGGTTTTTTGGTAGATACGCTATTGCGATTTGCAATTGATAGGTAATCTACTACAACTAAACATAAAATATCAGCGAATCTATAGATCACTTTTAAAGATATCATCAGCACAATATTGTTTTCGTAACACGCACTTTCATTCTTAGCACTTTCTCCAAAATATACGTATCTACAATAGATAGGTAGGTACATAAAAACAATATTTTCATTCTTGAAGATCTGCTTATGGTTTGGAGATGTGAATTAATAAATAATAATTTGTTCCTAAATTAAGTCTTAAAAGCAATGACGTTTCAAAAAGAAAATCTTTTATCCGCATTTAACCCGCGTTTATTTCGAAGATCCCGCGGGATACCCTATATCTTTTTTGTAACCCTGACAAACTTGTATGCAAAATTTCATGATGATCGGTTAAGCCGTTAAGGCGTGAAAGCGTAACAAACAACCACACTTTCGCATTAATAATATAATACGGAGTAACGTTTGTAATGTTGATTGTACCTTGGCATATCGTAGGTACATGTTTAAAATATAAATGCAAATGGACACCTACTACTGATCTTGAAACATATTTTTGCTCGATGAGGAATATAAAACATTTTTGTTTTCAACCATAACATGTTAAACAGCTTTGTGTCGTACTTGGTATAGGTATCTTGGTAATTAGATACGTATAAGAGAGTCAACAATGCACACTTATCGAGTGAAGTGTTTAGACACAGTGTGAGCGCACCAAGGACGAGATCATTGTATACGTGTGCTTTTTATGTACCTACAACTTTTCAGTGTTACCTAAGTGTATGCTTTATGAAACAGCAAAAATATTATTTACTACGTAGCTGCTCCTCGCGGTTATTTATATTATACCCGCGACAATTTTGGAGTTCCCGCGGGGATTATAGGGTAAAAAGTACCGTAGGTATGTCTGTCTGTACCCCTGACAACGTATATGTAAAATTTCATGGTGATCGGTTGAGCCGTTAAGGCTTGAAAGCGGAACAAACAAACAAACAAACAGAAAGGAAGTATAGTGTTTTATTTAGGTTAAACTAACTAAACTAAACGTCAACGCCTCCGAACAAAGATCCGGTAACTGCAAAAATCTAAATACAGGATAAAGGTTTGATGATTTTATTGAATAGGTATCTTTTTAGCAAATCGGATACATCGTCAGTCGATACATCAAATGAAAGCTATAATATTTTAAATGTAGGTAACTATGATATTATATTATTGTGACGCATTAACTATGAACTTTAAATTGTAGATTTTTTTAACAGGCTTCAAGATAAATAATTCTTGTAGGTATTCTTTAAACAATTTGTTTTTAATTATTGTGACCGCGTATCGAATTATGTTAACTATGGCTATCGATGTGCATTAAAGGCAAATTAGTTCCACTTCCATGGATAAAACCGGTTGTCGGGTGACATCATCGTTTTGGGAATTTGGTTATAGGGTCATAAGAAGCACCTTTGCTTAGTTTTTAAACATCGAGGTCATAAAAATATTTTGTAACGATCTCAATAAGCTTTGTTTATAATATACCTAGTGAATGATCAATAAATTTAAAGTTTTAAACGCGTTTAAAACTTCAAATTTATTTATCATTCACGATTACAGAGTGACTTCCAACAGTAACAGTGGTATCAATACTGAGTGCTGATGAACAGAGTTAGACCATAAATTCATTGTGGTATTATATACGTATTTAAAAAGAAAGATTTTAAAGTTTTAAGGTAGTGGTAAAAAGCGGAATTATTTTAACGTTTGAGTCAAATGGTAGTTCATTCAGCATTCTAAAATATTTTGATTCTTCATCCATCATCATAAGTATCAGCTAATAAAACAATGAGAGCTATATGATTGTTTACGATCGCGTCGCGTCGTCACAACATTATTGCAATTCCAGGGTCCTTAATAAAGTAGTACGTAACTAGGGTGAGTCTGTACCTATATATTGGAGATATTTAATAAAAATCTTGGCGTCCTAATCCCTAGTAGAATCCAACACAACGATTTATAGAATAGTGAACGGGAAATATATAGTCGCTTTTCTTATTTTACATATGATTAGTTATAACTATAGATAGGCAATGAACTCGGTTTAAGCCCGGTGATTGGGTTTAAACCCGATAAAATCCCGTAATTTCCCGGGTTATAATTGAGTTTAAACCCAAACACCGGGTTAATTTCCCATCTATAGTTATAACTCAAAAGCTTCACCGCGATCAGAAATAGGGGTTATCAAGATAGTTTGAAATTTTAAAATTTGAATAACATTATTCAGATTTTAGCGAGGAAGTGTTTGCGATGGCACATAATATCTCGTCAAATGATTAAAAAATATATAAATGATTGATGAATCCATAAAGAAATTCATTGCCTTCCCGTTAAGTACGATTATTATCAACAACCTATCACCCAGTGACCTTTACGGCGGACCAAGCGTGAATCTTTGCATAACCTTTTTCGCAAGTTAACCTATTCGAAAATTTTGAAATATAAGTACAATATGCCCAATAACAAGTTACAAGTACCTACTCATCGTAAGGTGGTTTAATATACAAGGTGTCCAGTAAATCGACGTCGAGCCAGAACCAGGTGATAGGCTAAGTCATAACTTAATAAAAAAACGTAAAGAAATAATCTTTAAAATTTATAAAAAATATAAAAACTTACACCCTGCGACGGTTCTTTAACTTCTGTTGCTACAAACCTTAACTTTTTTTCAATTTTATTCTTATTGTGTAATCCTGAATAATAGTGTTTCTGAAAACTACTGCTTAAAATTTAAGTTTTTGTCAGTTTTTCACAATTATTGCTTTAGTCAGTTTTTAATGACTGTTTTTTTTTTAAATAGGCATAACAAAGATTTTTATATTTTTCTAACTATTTTTTTAACAGCTGTTGTCATCTGGTTGTGGCTTGACGTCGATTTACGGGACACTGTATATTTAAAGTTCTTAATATAGGCATCGATATTATTATCCTATTACTAATATTATAAATGCGAAAGTGAGTTTGTTTGTTGGTTTGTTTGTTTGTTACGCTTTCACGCCTTGACGGCCCAACCATGAAATTTTGCATGCACTTTGTCAGAGGTACAGAGAAGGACATAGGGTACTTTTTATTCCGGAGTTCCCGCGGGAACTCCGAAACTACCGCGGATGAAACCGCTGGGAACAGCTAGTTACCAACTATATAAATATAAAGTTCTAAAGAACAAAAGTGCGTGTCGTATACTTTTCGTATATTAGTACCATCACCTACCTGCCAATTAGCAACGAGGACCTAACGGAATGCGTTGTCAATGGTCTCAGGCCTCAGCCAATCAATATAGCGGACCGTTACCGTTCGGCAAAGCTATACAATTACGCACGATAATACGTAATAGGTTTTTAAAAAGCCAGAGGCAGTATTTTTTTTATGCCCATCTATCTTCTAATATATAAAATTCTCGAGTCACAATGTTCGTTCCCATACTCCTCCGAAACGGCTTGACCGATTCTCATGAAATTTTATATGCATATTCAGTAGGTCTGGGAATCGGCTACTATCTATTTTTTATCCCGGAATTCCCGCGGGAACTGCGGAATTAATGCGGGGTACAGCTAATCACCGTAAACTACTGTAAGGGGTACAAAGAAGGACGTAGAGTACCTACCTACTTTTTTCCCGCAACCTCCGCGGGAACTCCGAAATTACCGCGGATGAAATCGCGGGGGACAGCTATATCTATATAAGATATTACACGGAGGAAAGGTTTGTTTGTTTGTAAGGACCTTTGGAACTATTGAATTGGAACCACATAATCAGAAGCCTTAAAGGCACTTTAATTGAAATTTAATTTATAAGACCTAGCAAGTACCGCTATCATTGAACTATCTACTCTGTAATTATCATAATATACTTTGGTTAAACGAGTTTTTAGTTTCTATTTGGTAAAAGTTAAAATGTCAATATTAACCTTCTTGTTATATGAAACCTTGGTTAAAATTTAAAAGCTTGGAAGTAATTTATATTACTGGTTATTAGAAAACGTTTGAAAATTAAATATTTATTTTATGTATCTAAACTTTATTTCAAAAGTTAATTATTTATTTATTTTAACGCTTTACCAACTCTTAGATAATCATTTATGATTTCTTACTTTAAAAAAGTGTTTGTTTTTTGTTAATAGCAAAGCAAAAGCACTTTTTTACAATAACAAGGTCCTCATGAGAATAAAACAAACTAGTCCGAGTCTGAAGGAGGGCGTCAGTACACGGTGGAATTTTCGTATTGAAATTTCCTGCCCTGACAAGCCTGTCATTTCCATTCCATAGTAAAATTCTCAATAGTGCATTAAAGACGCGCTCTAAAATGTTTCCATAGTAAATTTCAATAAGACAATTTTACTATATAATAATAAAATATATCGAGTAAATTAAACTTTATTGCACAATACACATTTTTATTGAACACGTCATGTACGATTTTGGGAGGGTCACTATGTGACATGATGATAAGTTCTATAATGAAAACGAGCATAGATTGTTATACTCTGTGGTAAAATTGTTTTTGTTATTGTTTTGTTTAAGTGGTGTTCAATAAAGAGTTTATTATTATTATTGTCAACTTGACTAAGGGGCTGATCGGCTAAACTAACAACTTCGCGAGCCGCGGTGAGTCATGGCGTAAGCTGAACACCGCTATAGAACTAAACGCAAGTTATTATTATTTACTATTATAGAAGGGTCACTGGCCATGGCACCGAGTCGCGTAACACTAGACTGACCTACAAGATTATACACGGAGAATAACATTTAGGAATTTCCTCCTTTGAAATCAACAATTAAATGAATACACTACAAGTGTTAATGGCAAATATATAATAGTGTTAATGGTAATAATGCAATGTACTAATAAACTAATGTGTAGGTAATGTGTTAATATCAGCCCAAAAAAAAAGAAATACGTATAATATGATGCTCCTGCGGGCACACCGAAATTAACAAGTAGTAATTCTATAACCATATACATATAGATACATGGCTATAGGATTAGTATTAAACTTCCACGTCGCATATGAATGAGAATTAACGCAATGCAAATTCAAGAATAAAATACAGTTTAACGGTTATTTTTGAATATATCAACACTTGGACACACTGTCGCCAGCTTGTCACCCAATAGGAGTGTCGTAACGGATACAGCGCTGCTAACTCCGTCCATAACTGGCGAAATGTTTTCTACGCTCGAACAGTCTCGCTGTCACTTTTACAGTAACGGTTTATATTATTATGTGAAAAAGGCTAGCTGTACCTACCCTCGGCGGTATAACCCGCGTCATTATGGGAATTCCATCGGGAACTCCTTGTTCGGATATAAATACAGCTGTCTCAGGGAAATTGTAGCTTTATATCAGTGAAAGAATTTTAAGAATCGGTTAAGTAGTTTCCAGACATAGAAACTTACAAATTGTATCTATCTTTATTATATAGTGTAGAAATGTAGACAGATAAATTGAATAAACTTCAATGAAATTCCAAACAATAAAAGATCGATTTACCTGTTTCTAAAAAGTGCAAATTGCTCTAGGTACCTTTTCAATGCACTATCTAGTTATATAAATGGATCCCTATTTACCTAAATACCCATGAACTTAATGAGAAATAATAATAATTAGTTAGTTAGATTTTAAAACTTTTCGTAGAAAAATAATCATTATAAAATTATATTAGTGCGACAGTAAGTAAATGCAGTGATTATAAAATATACAAGCAATAAATTTGGCGGTCAGCCCGAGCCTCGAATGCCTCGAATGATGTTGGTACCGAATCGCCTCGCATATAACCTTATAGAAATCTCAATAAAATGTGTATAACTCACGTATATAATGGTATATTTACACTTTTAAAAGTGAAAGCAAATAAATATATTGGTACCTAAATCCTCCATAAAGTCGCTAAAGTACAGTGTTAGACGGATGAATGTGAAAAATATTTATTTTACCGCATTCTTTATGTAAACGGGGCTCGATCTTAATTCCTACTTGATAATACAGTCTGCATTAGTGAATTACAACATCACGTGTAATCTAGTGTGCGATTAAACGCGGTTATTGTGAATCCGAGTGGACGTATAATAACTATGGTTGAATCAAAGCGTTTTGAATTTAATATCTGCGCCATAAGATTTAAATTAGAACTTAGTAAAAGTGAGGGAAGCCTCTCTACAGTGCTGTGCGAGCTACGGTGCAGAAGTTGTAAAACTTAGTTTTGCTCTTGTGTTTATGGCAGTTGCATCATATACCTATTACTATAAGACTTACAGTACATGGCACAGCAATTTTCTATACAAAATGGTGTTTGTATGCTTAAACAAAATATTTAGGAATGTTGTTACATTATCGTTCATTTTAGTGCATTTTATTCATAAAAGTAGTTTTATAGTAGGTGAATCCCATCAAGTAATTTCCGCCCGCTTTGTTGTAATCTTCTATCTTCATGGTGAACTGCATTCTTATTTTAGATAGACGATTGGAAATTTTTATAAAACGGAGAGGACTTTAACTTTTGAGGCAAGTGTTTATTAGAATAATACACAGTACATAACTGTCTAGGCCGGAAATCGAGTAATTATTGGCCGAGTATCTACTATTAGTATAAAGAGACGTCAGCCGAATAAATTAAATCGATAAATATTTTTTTTTTACTAAACCTATAGAGCAGTAACCCAAATAAAATAAAGTCATAAAGGTGGCTGCAATGGCGACCTTACCATTAGAAGTAATATTAGGTATATAGAAGTAAGTAAAATACTAATACATAATATTCCAGATCCCGGGGACTTGCTCTATGAATTTCATGATTGAGGTTTCTACGGATAAAAGTTCATAAAACGCAAGATATAGACTAGAGAGATTTTTAAGGGGAATCAATGGCTCGTCGGTTATGTAACGTCAATTGTTTCTAAGTGTTGGTGAAAAATTGTCAACTCGGTCGTTCGTTTCATAAAAATAAATAGAGTTCGCGAAGAGCTTTGAAACTGCATTTAAAAAGTCTAATAAAAAAGAAGTTTATTGTAACTTGCAGATGACGCTGGCTAAATGCATTACTTCCGAAAGTCCATAATAAAGAAAAGAAGAACGTTAAGAAATCATATCTTAACGTTTAAAAACTGGATTAGCCCTTGACCGGACTTGCCGTGGGGTAACTAGCCCTCTTTGTTTGCGAATCACGATTACCGGTCTGCATCATAAACTGCCGGAAACTTTAACAGATATAAAACTTCATTTTTCTAAACAATAAGATCCAAATACCTTTTTTGGTCAATGGAACTAATTGAAGAAGTATTTTCAAACTTATTCGAGAACAGCTAAAATCATTGAGTAGTATTTATGTAAATGTCGCAAGCCTATTGGAATGCGGGTTTGAACGAGCTCACAGCATTCTTAATACATCCTCTTAACTCAATATAACACTAAGACAATCCAATTTGACCTTTAATCTTAAAGTATTAAGAATCATTCCGATATCTATTCAAATCTAGAATATTTAAGTAACGAGTTGCAAAAGAAATCACTGACCTACGTTACTTAGTGACAAATGACAATGCTATTTGTAATTGCTAAATTGAAACTCGGTTAACGCGACTCAAAATTAATTATGGTAATAATTGTTGGTACACTACATCGTGCAGCACGAAAGTAGGTAAGTACTTATTAAACTCAAGTGGTCTGTGAAAAAATAGTCGTCCTATTTGATCCATTCATCTGTCTATATATTATCCATATACCTATTCACAATCTAATGCATCCCTACCCTTAGTACCTTCATAATTGGGTATTCTCCAAGGTATGAATATCAAAATTCTAATTAGTCCGTCAGTTAGAAAATAAAAAAATAATAGACACGTATTTTTTGCTTTTTCAATTTAATGAAAATGAACATAGATAAAGCGCATTAAAGTTTTGGGGTGGGGGGCTCGTGACGTCAATATTCATTATAAGCGCCATACAAACCACACAGAATTGTGACGTCACGCGAAATTTCAACTCAATGTATCTCTGTTATTTTTTGAGTAAGTAAAAAAAGAAAAAATACGTGTCCAATATTTGTTACTAATCTACACGACGGACTAAAAAAAAAATTTTTTGTCAAGTAGCCAATTGTATTTGCACTAGCTGTGCCCCGCGGTTTCACCCGCGGTAATTTCGAAGTTCCCGCGGGAATTCCGAAATAAAAAGTACCCTATGTTCTTTTCTGTACCCGTGACATCGTGCATGTCAAATTTCATTCAAATCCGTTCTGCCGTTTTTGCGTGATTGAGTAACAAACATCCAAATATCCTCACCTTCACATTTATAATATTAGTAGGATTACACAGCCTTCAATGATGATTGGTTAAAAAATCGGTTTATGAAGTTATTTTTAAATCATTCATTACTTTGCATTTTATTATAGCATGTAAGTAAATTATAATTATAGTGAAAGCGGTTTTAAACAGTCGGCATTGATATTAAATTAACAGGCGTTTTCGACACCGACCGCATATTAATTCAATATGGGTAGGTATTACCAGGTATTCAATAAATGTGTATCCATCATGAGCTGTAGGAGAAGTTTTGATGTGTTTGGTGTGACATTTTTGGAATAAAAAAATAAATCAACAAATTTCAACCTTTATGAATCTCTCAGTGTCTGCGTATGTTGTCTGCCTATTGAATGTCAATCGGTCAACGATCTTAGTTTTGGCGGGAGAAACTCGACGAGCAACTTTTTTGTGTATTTTACTTTCTCGCCGTTCGAGAATTTTGGGTCTTGCAAAGAGCGTTCAATGAATTGATATTAGCTTACTTTCTGTATTTAGTACTTACTGAGTTTGCATCAAATACATAGATACTAATTCACACAAAATTTGTGAAACGCTTTACCTAAAATGATGTGTTGTCTCTGTCATAATAATCATTGATATTTTATGTGTATAGAAATTGATGAAGCACCATTTAAGTCACAAAGTCTGACTAATATGGTATAAGATACCTATGTACAATTAAAAAAATAGCTTATTCTTTTGAACTAGTTTGATATACCGCTAATTTATATTAGGTCACATAATTCACATACGATACTAACGGTATTTAAAATAACATTTGGTACACTAAAATGTACGTTGGACCTTTTTCTAGTGCGAAGTGCGAGTTCCATGTTCTATCATTGGGTACAGTCTGATGCATCATGCAGTCAGCTGTTCCGAGTGAAAGCCAGCAACCTTCATTGAACCACGGCGTTGTATTCTGTCGTGAACGTGAATGGATAGGCGGCTCGCGAATTGCTCGACTGACCTACAAATTAATTTCAGAGCGTGTCAAAATGTTGTGTCGATATATTTTTGGAGCTTGTCGCTTCTAAACCAAAACTATATCCTAATAGGAATGAATTTGTTATTTTTTCATAAACATTTTATAATAATCCCAATAGGGATCAGGTAGAGCCAACGCTATGATAAAATAAAATGCGAACGCGTCGCATCAAAACTAATCTACTCCAAAAATAATTATAGTAAATTGCTCCCGAATCAAGATATATGTTTCTGTTCGTAACATTCCTTTTTTTCATCGTGATTCCAAAACGCCTTTACAATACAATAGGTACCTACTATCCCACTTGAAAAATGTCACACACACCGTCCCACAACGCCACCTAAGCAAAGCTTGTATACCCACTACGTGAGTAGGTACCCAGACAACTTTTATAATACTTATATACCTACTTTTATGTTATAAATAGACTTATGATACACAAAATCTAGACGCAAGGTAAACAGAAATGTTGGTTAATTTTACCTTCTCTGACATGGGGATCGAACTTGCGCTACTTGACAAGGCAGTAGGTAGGTTGGCTAATCAACAGGGTTGCCAAACATATTAAGTTTGTCGAAAAGGAGTAGCCGAAAGGGTATTAAATTGTTCATGCATGATAACGACTTGCCCCCTTTTTTAGGTGTAACTCGTAAGAGAAATACAATTTTAAAGATTAAAAAATGATACATGTGGTACAGAACGATGACTGCTCACCGACTCGACTTTATAGTGGTGTAAAATGGAATCATTGCACTAAAACTCATGTCGAAAACGTCACAAATTAAATGCTATTTACAGAATAAAATTTTAATTTGTGTCATTTAGATAAATAGATCAGAATTATCTTTGAAAGTGAGCGAAACAATAAGACGGTTACGCTTAATTTTTTTAAATTCTCACGTTCAATTCACGATTGTATTTGAATGACGTACTTGACCTACTTAATTAATTTCTAATCTTCTAAATATAGTTTGATAATGGCTTTGGTACAAGTATGAATTCATAGTTTAGTATGCATAAGCATAATTAACTGGGTTTAGATGGATTCGATCGTTACTTAATTCTGTTATCTACAGTAACTTATTAAAAGTTTCAACATCAGAATATTTTAGTTTCGTTTTTTAGTAAATTATTTCAATGAAATATTCCACAATTGGGCGTGAAATGATTGCTACTTCCTTGGAAATTTATTTTTATTGATATAAAATTGGTATGAAGCTTTGCGAAGAATGAAAATCCTCCAATAAGGTCAAGTTACAACTCAAAGTGTGGAGTGATATCAAAAATTATGAGTAGATAATTTATTTTATTCTTTGATACGATTTTTTTTTTCTTACATTGCATCCATACTGTTTATATTTTAAAGATGACATCGATACGAGCATCGTCTACATGTAAAATATATTATGCGCAAACACTCAGTATGCATTGCAGAATAGATATCGTTTGCATAGCTGCTCTTTGTAGAAAGCACTCAACACATGTGTTTATATTGTATTACGTGTCAATATGTGTAATTTCAATAACCACGACCTAAAACTATGTAGGATTGAGGTGACAATGGATGATAAATTAAATAAAAAAGGCTGTATGTATGCACACGTAAGAAATAAGAAATTAACGTAAAAATTTCTTGAAGTGAATAAATAAATAACATTTTTGGTTTAGGTACATGAGTCCATATCGTTGTTTCCATCAGGTGGTTTTTAACAAAAGAAAAACATTTAAAAAATGGCAAAAGCGATATTAAAAGTGTAGTCAATGCCAATGTAGATAGTTGTGTTATTTACGGCAGCTTTTTAATTAAAAAAAACACCTACACTTCATAGGGAGATTTGAAATGGAGGCACCAGATGTAGCGCCCCAGGCACGTCACTTCCGTTGCCTCCTCTCATTTTATTCTTACTACATTATACTTAAGTATATTAAACCTACTATACAATATAAAAAAAATTGTAGAATTTTATACTGATTTAATCGCCTTACAAAAGAAACGATTGTACTTTAAATGATAAAATCAGAGTTCACCACACAAAGTTCTTATTATACTGAGTAGTGTCACATCCTGACGCTCTGTGACGAAAGCAGATTTCGGGATGGCACATATTGTGAATTGTGTCGAATAGAAAATTGAGTCCATACTCCATAGGTCGGCATTAGTTTTGTTTTGAATGATTTTCTCAATGACACCACGAGCGTATGATATGTCATCATTTATTCACAACATTATTGTGAAAGGTTCATAAAGTTTAAAACAAGACTTTGTTATCTAAATGAAATGAGTCGCTGCTATTATACAGGGTTACAGGTTAAGTCGACCTAGATCCTTTAAGAGGTTTTAGTTTCCATCATTTTTGATTGATTTGACTATGAAACATGTACCTCAAACTTAACCGCTTTCAAGATATTGGAATTTAAAGTTTTTTTTTAATTGCTGATTTTTTGTCTATTGGCCTATTTTTTTAGCGTGTTTTTCCTCTAAATTAATTTTGTTTGCCATTTTTGTGTAGTAGATAACTTGCTATTATTCTCAACACTAAAATATTAGTTGACTAAACCGAAATAAATTCGTAAAAAGTATTTTTTTCTTTCCAAAATATAAAAAACAATCTATGACAGTTATGTTGCAGATGTGCTTAAAAATATCTACCTACGTTTTATTAGCTATCCAACAAGGTATAACAAGCTAGGGTATTATTAGAAATCTTAGAAAAAAAAATTGATGAGGCTCCCAGGTAGTAAAAAATAATGGTACTTATGCATCTTTAATCAAAACAAAATAAATATGAAAATAAAATAAAATAATGATTTTTACTAAATAGTAATAAATATCAGTCAGAAAGGATGTAAATTATACAACCTCTTAAAGGATCTAGGTCGACTTAACCTGTTATCCTGTATATCTATTTAAGATATTATGATACTTAAATAAAATAGAATATTTTTTATTCCGCAACAAACAACAACAACAACAACAACATATACATACACACGCAGTTTACAAAAAACCATTACCAATTAAATTCATTACAAACAAGTTATTAAATTAAAAATACATATAGATATGTCCTTCGTTGCTGAGGAGAGCTCATTATTTATCTAATGTTTTTGATATCCTAAATGATGGATTCTAATAATTTTGGTGCTTATGATTTCTCCAATTTCTTGTGTTTAGTGTTTATCATAGGAAAATTATGTATTTATTAAATGGAATAGAATACTTTTTAACCTATCTTAAACTATAATATTTTTACTACAAGTAGATGATCCCTTTTGACTTTTTCACTGGATGTCCACGGCATAGGTATTCGATATTATTCTTTAAATTTAATCGAAATTTAATCAACGGCTCAACAGATAAACATGAATTTTATAACATAAAGTTTAATAAAGTCTTTCAGATGTTTTTTTTTGCTTATTTATTTAAACATAGAAAATCTTAAAAAGCCACAAATACCTACCCTCGGAAAGCACTCCAGCGACGCTCGTGACTCGTGGAGCATATTCGGGCCACAATACAAATAGAGAGTCCAAATCTTCATTGGGCATTGTAATTATATTTTGAACTTTAGTTTCTTTATCCTTTTATTACGAACCTAAAAAAATGTAAGAATTCACACGACCATCGTCAAAGTATTTCACTAATCTATTTGGCATTTAGTTGACCCCGCGTGGGTCGTGGGGTTAAGTGAAAGAAATATACTCGTAATATGATTTAATATTATAGCGTACGAAACCTCGCGTCGCTGACTGGTTGTGTGATAAATTTTGGCTTTATCTATATAATAAAAATGAATCGTCAAATATGTTGGTAAGCGCATAACTTACAAACGACTGCACCAAATTGGAAAATTGTTTTTTTTTTGAGTTCGTTATTGTCAGGACAAGGTTTATACAAAAGAATTTTGGAATTCCTGCGGGAATTCCGAAACTCACGCGGGTGAATCTCCGAAACGGTTGGACCGATATTGACGGGATTCACTGCTAATTAGCTGTTGTTATAAGGAGTAAATTAGACTGCATTGAAGTTCCTGCGGGAATCCCGGAACTCACGCGGGTGAAACCGCGGGGCACAGCTAGTATTTTTATAAAGTATGAAAAATTTCAGCTTCTTGTCAAAAAGGCGTAACTTAATAATACCTACATACAAGTATGGCTACATGTAAAATTTTAGTTGGAAAATTCATTTAATTACATATTGCAGTTACGTATAACTATTTTTATGCGGTTGCTTTTGTTACACGGAAACCGATGCAACGCGAACGCAGCGTTACGCAACACGCCATAACTCTGCAGTAAATGCAGTAATGTCGCGCTCTCGGTAGAAAACGGTTTTAATATTTCCTTATATATTTTGTTAGCCTTTGTAAATTATCGAAGGCAATTTTAATAAGCAAAATTATTTCCTTTTCCAGGTATACTCAATACGCCATATTTTATTGCTTCCATAATAAGGTTTTAAAAAACTAGTAAAGGTGTTATAATCAATGATATTATAAATCCCTTTAGCCGTTGATCTACCGACATCTAGTGACAATGATCGATCTTATTATATCTATTTATTTATTAATAATTTATCAATGTACATAAGGACAATACAAAGATTGCAAAAATATATATGAGATTAATTACTATAAGTTAGCGTCTAGAGTTACAACGCAACTAAGACCCGGTTTCCACCAAAGCGGAGAGGCGAGGAGACGAGAGATGTGTTTTGAGTAACAAATCAGATTCCGTTATTTCCGTTCGTTCGTGTTTCGACGGAGTCGTCGAGTTTCTTTCGAGGAAATAACGAAATTTGATTGGTTTATACAAAACACATCGCCTCTCGTCTCCTCTGCTCTTCGCTTTGGTGGATACCGCGCCTTAGTTGCGTCGTAACTCTAGACGCTTGGTGGAAATAACCTGCCAGCTTCGCAACACATCTCCTCTCCTCTCCGTTTTGGTGGAAACCGGACCTACCGACACCGAAAATAAATATGATCGCTAGTTACCTAGTTATCTACGAGAGTCGAGTACCTACCTATTATCATATAATTACGACTCATTGCCTTTACTTTCCAGGTGGAGACCGGTCGTGAGGAGCTGAAGAAAGAGCGAGAAATCATGCAGCTGGTCGCCGGGCTACAGCTGGGGCCAGACGAGGTGGAGCGACGAGAGATCCCCGCGCATATGATGCGTCAGAGGCATGCTCCAAGGTAAACAACTTTTATTTCATCATATTATTGGATTTGATTGGTTAGGATTCATAAGCAAATTTAAGTTCACGATATTATATAGGGTTTAATAATGCCACTCTCCCCCCTTGCGGAGGGAGTGAATGATCATCGAGGTCTGGTCACCGGTGACTACCACCGCCTGTCTCACGCTCAGGCCGCTCAGAGCACTGCGCCACGCTTCCTCATCGTGACTATTGGAGACTCACATAATGTGAAGGTCTAGTAGCGAAGAACTTACTATAGAAATGATCCTATGAAGTAACTGACGTAAGGTCTTATCTCTGGTTAATCGGCCCACACCCTGTACAAGTTGGCCGTAGCCAAACATGAGCGAGATGTAAAATAAAAGCAGCGCCATCTATCACCCCTCATCATAGACTATTGGTGCTCGTGAGTGGTGATTCATCAGTCTTAACTCCTATACTAGGTAGTAGGTAGGTATTAGTACTACTATTGTAATAATATGTTTTAATTAGTGCTGATATTGATGACGATTCTGTTAGCATTTATGATTTACCTGTTATTAACGTCTGCTCTCGGTACTAAACGATTTTATTAGCCAAATATGGTGTAGGTAGATGGGCTGAGTCCACTTTCGCCACCAGCTCGTCGTGAGTTGAACCCAAGTGGGCAGACACAAGCGGGCTTGGCACCGAGTTCAAAGTTTCAAACCGAACAGTGGTAGCACAAACCAATAATAGTATTACGTGTATTTTTTTCTTTTGGATGAAATCGGTATTATGGACGTAGTAGTTTTAAATAATTCACTTTAGTGTTTCATTGTTTTAGAGTAAACGTCAAGATTAGGTACCTCCTTAAATACGGTGATTATCATAACAAGATTATCGCATCACAAACACAGCGAAATATAAGCTGTAGATACAGGCCAGCCTGCAAGACCGTCTATCGGAATGCCAGCAATGTAATAGGTCTTAAGGCACAGAACTATACTTACAGCATTCACTATTAAACTTGCGTGTTACTTTTTTTATCTCTCCTAAATACTTCTTCGGGATCCCCGATTTTTTTTTTATTTATTGTATAGTTTTTCTCTTATTCGTTTTTATTCCCCTTGTAATCTTTTACTCCCTCATTATTCATAAGAGCGAATAAATGAAGATAATATCTATGCGTTAAGGTTTCTAAAAGTGAGGCTATGTTGAAAAAGATTTAGAAATTAAAAAGATAATACAAAATTCAAATACGAAATTATTTTTTACGTTCACAATGTAAACTTATTAACTAAATAAATAGCTCGAGCCTCCTTTTAGGCACAACTAGCTGTTCCCCACAGTTTCACCCGCGGAAATTTCGGAGATCCCGCAGAAATTCCGGGATACAAAGTACCCTATGTCCTTTTCTGTACCCCTCACAATGTGTATGCAAAATCATGAGATATCACCGACGTTAATTTCGGAGTTCTTGTGGGAATTTCGCGATGAAAAGTATTCTATATCCATCTCCTGATTCTAAGCTACCTCCCCACCAATGTTCAGCCAAATTGGTTTAGCCGTTCTTGAGTTTTATATAGTGTAACTAACACGACTTTGTATACTATAGATTATCTCTGCCTGTGCCAGATCAGACTCCGCTCCTCATAAATAAAATAAAATTTTACAAAATATACACATTCCGTAAGTACAGTTGAGTGAGTTTTTACTAAATGGGCATAACTGTAAAGCTGTGAGAAATTTTGTGTAATAAATAAATAAATGACAGTTGAAACACGATTACCTACAATAAATTTTCTCTATAAAAAGAAAACCCGAAATAGCATATTCTGTTTTTGTCGTAGTTGTAACTTATAAATAGTAATTTACAAAAATTAAGGGTCGATTTGATAAAAAGGGATCGATATTTACTAAAAGCTAGAATTTTTCTTAGGTAAATAGTTACTAGTTTACTCACATTGGTTTTGAGTTTTTTTCGTTTTGGTTTGTGCGCTTGCAAAAAGGTATCAATTTTCTTATAATACACTCGAGAGCAATGAATCCGGGTCACTTAAACAATGTTAAAAATCTCGGAAACTAAAAATGATAGGTTAATGCAATAAATTGTATTTAATAGACAATGTAATACTCCTTAAATGAAAGTAAAAAAAATATGAGTCACCATACATTTTATTAACACAAAATTACATAAAGAAAAAAACTGCTGATCTCTCCTTAAAACAAAAATAGGAAACATGAAATTTTTGAACTTTATTACGATTTTCTTGAATTTTAATACTTCGTATTGCCTCCTCGTGCTTCCATTACTGCGTTTACGCGGATTGGCATGCTGTACACCAAGTTCCTTATACGATTTTGGGGAATATTCTCCCATTCCTCTGTGAGAGCAATTTTGAGCTCACGAAGCGTGATTGGGGGAGGGTTTCGTTGTTTTACGCATCTGCCTAGCTCGTCCCAAGCATGCTCGATCGGGTTGATATCCGGGCTGCACGCTGGCCACTCCATACGAGTAATGTTCATCTCTTGAAGGTAGTCATTCACAATCCTACCTGTATGAGGTCGGGCATTGTCATGCATAAATATAGCATCCTCACCTAAATTGACCATAAATGGACCAACGTGATCATTGAGGATTTCTTCCACATATCTTACGCTAGTTAAAGAGCCGTTTTCTATGATCACCAGCTCTGTGCGACTTTCAGAAGAAATTCCGGCCCACACAAGTACAGACCCACCACCGTAGGCTACTTTTTCTTCGATGCATGCTTGCTTGAATCTTTCCCCTGGTCTTCGATACACTCTGTGTCTTCCATCGTGCTTGTAGAGCATAAATTTTGATTCGTCGGAGAACATAACTTTTGACCAATCTTCAATACTCCAATTTACGTGGCTCTGGGCATATCTTAGTCATGAAATACGATGCGCACGCTCCAGTTTAGGGCCGTTTGCAGGTCTAAGGGGTTTTAAGTTAGATTCAGCAAGCCGACGTCTTACTGTCCATGCACTTGGGTTACTTCCTCCGAGGCGTCGAAACTGATTTGTGAGTTCAGTTCCTGTGAGAAAGCGATTTCGAAGCATGGTGTTCACCAAGTATCGGTCTTCTCGTGCTGTGGTACACCTGGTTCTGCCCGTTCCTGGTCTGCGTAGGTTAGAACCAGTTTCTTCGTAACGTCGGAGAACTCTTTGTACTGTTGACAGCGACACACCGACAGTCCTGGCTGTATCGCGCTGACTCCGGCCGGTTTCCAGCATTGTAAGTATTCTGGTGCATTCTTCAGGCGTAAGCGACATAATTTCAGCTTGAATAATGAATATAGAGCACTATCAACATGGTTTATGTACCCACATAAATGACAGATTACAAACAAAAGCAAAACCAAATGCTGTAATTTCGTAGTTCCATCTTCGAAAGTGGCCCTTTTTCAAGTTTGATTTTTTTATGATATAACTTTACAATAATTAAGAAGTTTTAATACCCTCATTTAAGGAGTATTACATTGTCTATTAAATACGATTTATTGCATTAACCTAGCATTTTTAGTTTCCGAGATTTTTAGGATTCTTTAAGTGACCCGGATTCATTGCTCTCGAGTGTAATAATAATCATAAGACGCTTCTACCAAAGAATAGAGCCTCTTACTGGTAGTTAGTAGGTACTGACTTTTCGAAATTGTCAGCGTCTATAAAAAATATTAAATAAGTAGTATAAATGGAATGTAATTCCATTTACTTGCTTAAAATGTCCTACAAATTTCTTAGTATTTTGGGAATTTTTGATGTTATACCACGTACCAATCACCTATTTTATCCTTAGCAAACGTTATTGCAGGGGCCTTACTCTTGAAAATGATTTGAAGCTGATTTCGATTTTGATTTGACTTCGATTTTATTTCACCTCGATGTCATATTTAGTAGGTACATACTTTTGAGATCGAAATCAAATCGTACCTATTTGAAACCGTGTTAATTAATGTCTAAAGATGACGTCCGACAAGTCAATAACACGACTCCTATATTGAAATCGAGAAATTTGACAGATAAATCCCAAAGCTTCAAAAGTAGCAAAATTTGATTCCGTATCCGAATATTGTATATCTTTGGGCTTCAGTCCCTTTTTTATGGGTTATGAATTTGCGATTATGACATTATAATGATGATGATTAAAATACATATTTTTCATGGTTTTAGATAACACAACGCCTCGTCGAATGCGGTGCCATCTCTCAGTGGGAACTAAAGCTGGAGCCCGACTGATTCAGCGTGCGACTTCAATTAAAGCCAACACGCAGTTTTTGATTACCACGATCCGAATTCAACAACTAAATAATAATCAACCAAATCAAAAATACGCGTTACGTTTTACTTTTTTCACACGAAATAAAGTTCATATCGTTTTATATGATGTGCACTCAAATGTTGCTTCTAAAGCCGATGCTCGATAGCCATGAAATATATTTAAGAGTAATATTATTAATGTAACGGCCTGAAATTGTAACGATAGCACAGTTTCGCCTACATTTTGTGCACGTCATTGGTACCTAAATGGAAGTAATTGTAATTGCCAGATCGAATGTTCATGATTTTTGTTCATGTACAATGGTTATTATCTTTCTAAAGACTAACTCCACTTTCCATATTATTCTAGACTTATATAATGTGTTAGTTGGTGTTTATGTATAGAGTTGTTATGTACCTATCGTGACTATGATCATAATCAAATCCAGCCACCATTTGAATATGCTAATAATATTTAAAAACGAATAAATCCATAGATATTATTAACCATAGCATTCAATTTGTATGTGATCAAGGCAAATTTAGAAAGTTAACGATTAAATTATATCATATGAGAACCGATTACATGCCTATCTCCCGCGATTTAACGGAGACTACTAATGTATAATATCACTAATCAATATGTATCTAGGAATTCTATAAACTCTGTGCCGATGAGAAAGAAATTAAAAAAAAAATATTTCAATGGAACTGCAACTCGTGGAACCTGTTAGTGGACAGCGACAAGTAGAATTTGTGTGATTAATGTCCTGTAATTATCGAATGTCGAGTATATTAATAAGTGTCCGAGTCATTTGTGGGAGTGTCGAGGGGTCCGTGTACGGTTTGCGAATTGGACATTTTAAACCCTCAGGACCATTTGCGAATTGGACCATTTGCGCCTAAACGGTGCGTCCAGTCTTCGTTGAATTGTTTCGTTTCAATGGTGTTAAATACTTAATGAAAGGAAAAAGAAAACATTCTGATTACCTCATTTTTACAACATATTTTTATTTGAATAAATAGGGCGATCTATGAAGCTTGAGTGAAGTACATTGTAATAGTAGTAGTCGTACATTGTAAAAAGTAAAGAAGTTTAATTTTAAACATTCTGGTTTAATTATTGTCTTCCAACTGTAAATTTTAATACTATCATTATTAAAAATATGGAATAAAATATAAAAAATATAGTAATATGTATATACTTACAAAAATATAACAGTTAAATTTGTGAGGTTTTAACTCGGATCAAAGCATAAACTATTTTATCGGAAAATCTGTGACCATACTTGAGCTTTCCCACTTTGGTTCCTAAATGATAAACCGTAACTAACGGCCGCACTCAGAGTCGACTTTAATGATGACTTAGTTAAGTATAGATTTTTGAAACAAAACTGCCGCAATCAGAGACGTTCAGTAAATTAATGTTAATTGGCATTTAATGAGATGTAACTTAATTAGTTAAATGCCAATTAACATTAATTTATTAAACTTTATGTTCAAATTGTAAAATTAATGTTCATTGGCATCCACCTAAATTTAACTTATCTAATTATAAATGACAATTAACATTAATTTAATGAACATCTCTGAGTGCGGCAGTTTTGTTTTAAAAATCCATACTTAACTAAGTAATCATTAAAGTCGACTCTGAGTGCGGCGGTAAATATATTATGCGTGTACTTGCAATATACCGCCATGGAGTTTAGTATACTTACATAGATTAAGTAGGTAGATACGCGTATACATGTTAACATATATTAAAAAAGCGAGCTAAAACTGCAAGTGTGGTCTTATGCAAAGCACTATCGGACGCACTCAGAGTCGTTTTAATGATTACTTAATTTTAAGTAAAGATTTTAAAAACAAAACTACCGCACTCAGAGATGTTCATTAAATTAATGTTAATTGTCATTTATAATTAGATAAGTTAAATTTAGGTGGATGCCAATGAACATTAATTTTACGAACGTCTCTGAGTGCGGCAGTTTTGTTGTTAAAATTTATACTTAAGTAGATAAATTAATCATTAAAACAACTCTGAGTGCGCAGGACGTATTCCATTAGCATGGTTCGATTTTTAAATTTCGCTTGTTCGATATTTAAATAATGGTGCAGACCACCCATTTCTCTTTTCGAATGCTGCAGATTGTAAAAAAAAAAAAACAAAATACAGGCATTTGGTGTTTTAGATTTTTTCATTTTTAATATTAACCTAACGATCGATGTGGCTATTCAAAAGTTTGCAATAATTTTCGTTTAAGAAAATTATTACAAAATAGAACGCCAGCAAGTATAGGTATACATAGAAGGAAATGTTTGTACAAAAATAATACCACGTGTGAAGACGATTTCTATTTTAGAAATAAGAGAAAAACATTAGGTAGAGATGTGTAGCTATTAAAGTTCTGAATAAATTCAGCATTTTGTAAACAAGAATTTTAAAATTTAAAGACAACCTGCATAAGTATTTAATGCTCATACATAATAATAATAATTAGTCTTAGACTTTAGACAAGTACCTTATAATATTATGTAGGTATTAGAAAAGTAAAAAGAAACATTTACTAAAATATTACGCATTGTATCATTGAGTCATTGAAATTTGTAAATACTTAGAAAGTTTTTTTCGATTTCTTTAGATAGTAAATATAAATATAATAAAATAAATAATTATAAATATTGATTAATATGGTTGGCATGGTAAAATATTTAGGCTACAGGTGCCATTAATTTTGTTATTTGTGTTTATAGTAATATTTTCTACATTATCTATTGTATTTAAATTATGTATTTATCTATTTAGTACACGAAAAAATAATTGCATTAATTCTTGAACTGCAGTGGGAGGAGCCGAATAGCAATGATGATTTCCATTTTTGGCATCGCGTCCCATAAAGTCAGATGAGTTGAGTGGACTTCTTAATTTAGGTAGGTATATCACAATAAGACGGCCGCACTACTAGCCGGCCGAAGACGCTCGCCGCTGCCACTACTGCGCCGTCGAGGCGAAGGTGTGGGCTGGGACCCCGCATGTCAAATACCTCGGATGCCGGATCGACCGTAGACTGAGGATGCACGTGCACGCGGAGCATGCTATCCGGACCGCACATGCCGCAAGGGCCCAGCTGCGGCCGATTCGGGTGTCGAAGATGCCACTTCAGGTCAGACTGCGGGTGTACAAGACCTACTCCGCCCACGCCTCACATACGCGGCCCCAGCGTGGTATGCGCTGTGCGCGGCGACGACGAGAAAGAGGATCCAGACGCAGCAGAATATCGTGCTGCGTGCGATCGTGGGAGCGGGTCGCTACGTCCGGAACGACGTGATCCACCGCGATCTGGACATGCCGACAGTGGAGGAATTCGTCCGGAGGTTGGCGCGGTGCATGTTCGACCGCGCCGCCCACAGCCACCACCTCCACCTCCGATACCTGGCCCCGACGCGCGACGGATCGCCGTCCGGACGTCCACTGCCGCGCGAGCTCCTGCGGTCGCCGACACCGCCGACTGCGGCCCGACGAGACGACGCAGACGAAGAGACGCCGCACAGCGCCTACAACGGCGCTAAAAAGAACCGGGAGGTAGTAGTAGGAACAGCCCGGGCAATGGGGGCATCCCCGACGTCTGCAGCCGCAGCACTCCCCCGCATTGTGGGGGGTGTGGATGAGACTCATCCATACAATCACACATATAAACACTTAAACTATGACATTTTTATCAGTAATGTAACTATTTAATGTGAAATAAATTATATTCTATTCTATGCTAAGTGCACACACAATTCCGGTTACAATTAAAACATAAAATCGATTGGTGTGCATGCAGCAACATCGCGAAATTGCCTACCTAACTTTAGTGACACGCACACAAGAGTCTGGGTACGGTGCACAATGTACTCCGCCTTTTTAGCCTGATATAAAATGGCTTCAGTCTGCGTTCACTGTCGTTATATGTATACGCCTATTAATGTTATACTATCACATAAACTGCTTTACTTTAACAAAGTTCGTCTTCGTGATGTACACTTTTGAGTTGCTTGTTTTGTTATTTGCTTGTTCTCAGACCAAATAAAAACTGAAGCCGGAACGTCTCGAACAACGAAGTGAAGCCGGTTGCGTATGCATGTGGTAATTAAGAAAGTGTATTGATTTGCAGATAGTGATTTGCAAAGTTTACTTAGGATTTATGGTGTCTTTTTCTTGTAAGTGTGTGCGTGTTTCTGTGTACGTGCACGGCGATGGTGTCTTTTACCTGGCTTCACTTGTTTGTTCTACGCGTTCCGTCTTTAGTTTTTATTTGGTCTGAGTGCTTGTTTTGTTTTTATAATTGATCCAAGGCCACCACAGATTACTTACTGTCCATCTTACTTTCCCAATCACCTATCACTATCCCAAGTTATCTCACTTTGAGCGACGCTGTGCGACGTGTGATGTCTTTATATGCTTACAACCAAATAAGCCTCAATAAAAATACATATCTATTGATTTAAATAATCAATACTCATTGGACAACATAATCTGTCTTGCGTCTCTTTATTTCTTCCACTGAAGTCCAAGACAGTGCTAAAAATAATCGTTTCCTAATTAGTAAAGTTAAAAACAACTTAAGTTTACCTCTTATTTAAACTGTTGTGTATATCTAGAACACTTGAACATATTCAACGAGTAGAAACAACGATGTAATCTAATGTTTAAATAATTTTAAATGTAATAAAATAAATGTATTTAGTCGATAATAATGTCCTTAATTTATCTTAAAAATTACTGTAATTAGTAAATACCTCAGTTTATTTCAGTTATAAGAGTTGTCAGGTTTGCTGTGTGTATATTTTGCACATATTATACCTACCTAGTACCTACTATACAACTAGGTACCTACTCGACTACTTTCAAAACCGACACTTGACCACTCGAAACTATAGTACCTACCTAATTGTTTTTAACCGACTTCCAAAAAGGAGTAGGTTCTATGTTCGATTGTATGTATGTTTTTTTGATGTATGTTCCCCAAATGTTCACCGATTACTCGAAGACGGTTGGACCGATTTGAAAAATTTTTTTGTTGTTTTAAAGGGTATACTCCCAATTAAGTTAGGTTTAGGGAAAATGGTTTTTTTGTTTGGAAGGGTATAACTTCCAGGTTTGTTCCTTTATCACCAAGTCGAGATCTGATGATAGGATCTTGGAGAAATCGAGGGAACTCTTCAAAAATTATAGGCAGACCTATAGCGTTTTTGTATTTTTTATAGTAAATCATTTATTTGCTTTTGGAAAGCAAAATTTTAAGAAGCGAAACTGATGATGGAGACCACAGATGGTTATCGGAACTACTCAATAATAGGTATTTCACGAGTTCCGATTCGTTAACTTTAATATGGTTCCTAAACAATTTATGCTCGTCACAACTTACAACGTATATGGCAAAGTGGAACTGATAGTGATGTACCAGGAGAACTCCTTAAAAATTAACGTCCCTGCATCGGGAAAAGCAATATTTTGTAAAAGGTGATGAGCAGTTGACATTAGGCTATTGTAACTTAGATAAATTACAAACCCGTCTCACTTAAAAGCAAGAAATAAACAAATTTTTAATAAAAAAATTAAAACCGACTAAAAAAAAAAACACAAAACTAAAAAGCTCAAAATAACAAAATATTGGTTTAATTCAACAGAAAAAAATACACGTAATACCTACTATTATTGGTTTGTGCTACCACTTTTCGATATGAATTCAGTGACAAACCAAGTATGGATAGTGAAGTATGGAGTAGGTAGACAGATGGGCTGGGTCGACTCCCGCCACGAGCTCGTCGTGAACTGAACAACCCGAGTGGGCAGACGTAAGCGGGCTTGGCACCGAATTCAAATTGAAAAGTGGTAGCACAAACCAATAATAGTAGGTATTACGTGTATTTTTGTCTGTTGGATTAAATCAATCTTTTGTTATTTTTAGCTTTTTAGTTTTGTTTTTTGGAAGTCGGTTTTTAATATAAACTTGTCCTATAATGTAGGACAAGTTACCACCATTTAGTAATATAAGAACAAGTAATATTTTACTCCTAACAGTTTTTGAGTAATCTTTGATAGACGCAATTCCCCCGGTTGACTATATATTATGTGTGCCCCGTGGTTTCACCCACGTGAGTTTCGGGATTCCTGCAGGAAATCTGATAAAAGTAGCTTAAGTTACTCCTTACTTTTGTTTTTGCCGCTGCCGCCGCCGCCACCGCCGCCGTAGAGACTGTGGCGCCGCCCTTAGAACATCAGCTTATTGCCAGTAAAAGTCCCCTCAAGGCAGCCGTTGAAAGCCGTTTTGGTGCTTAGCTGGTTCGCACGTTAATCTGCAAGAATTTCGGGATAAAAAGTACCTATCCTACATCTCGACCTGGCCCAAGCAAGACACATGTACAAAATTCCATTGAAATCAGTTCACTATTTTTGGAGTTTATCCCGGACAAATATCGTGACACGAGAAGTTGTTCCCCACGACACAGATAATATAATACTATTACGATTTCAACCGCGGTAATTTCGGAGTTCCCGCGGGAATTCCGGATAGCCTACAATATAGCCTATGTATAAATATTATCCCTGAGTATATAAGGATAATTTCAGTTTTTGAATTAAATCTTAAAAAACAAACAAAAAATCAAATCTTTCCACTTTATAATCAGCCGAACCCAGCTCAGACGCCATCTTTTGGCTATCTTAATAATATCTTCCACTATGAGTTTCTTGCGAGTCAGTACCTTGTTAACATAAAGCATAGATGTCGCCGAAGGTACCACAGTGACAGTATCCATACAAGTTTTAAATGCTGTAGCGGTAAATTTGTTTCTTTGAAGCCTTTTTTCACGTATACACATATGATTACTACCTACCTGTTGGAATTTTTTCCACCCCTCTTCAGAACACAGATGGGAATGGAGATGCTTCCGAACCATCTTAAATATAGGTAAGTTCAGTAGGTTAGAGAATGCTACCCAATAGCAAAATCGTTCGTTTGAAATTCATTTCTTTGAAATTAATACTTAACTACCTATACAATCTACTTAAAAATGTACCTAGTACCTACACCGAAACTTTTTGTTTAAGAAACAGAAAAATAGATAGCCTGAAATGGGAACGCCATAAAAACTGATAGGTAGGAGTATAATACCTACCTTAGGTCCACAGAACAGAAAATAACAGATAGAAGGGACGTCAACTTCGTTTAGTAGGTATGAAAACAGATAAAAACCAGTGTCGCCGGGTGATTTTCGCACACAAAACTGTTCATCAAGCACAAAAACATTCAAAATGTATTAAACGCTTTATTTGTTTTGCTTCTGTTTTAAAAATTCACAGTTTTGCACAAGTTAGAGCAGTTGTTAGATATAACTGCCATTGCAAGGAACTTTGCTTTGCAACTAGAGCGGATTTCGGGATTCCCTCAAAAACTTTGTTGCATCGACCACCGTTGCCCTGGGAAGGCAAGTTACATTGAAATTAGTCAAGTAGTTTGTACGTGATGCACTTTAAATAAACCGAAAAGCAGATAAACAGACTTTCCCAACTTCTATCAAACCAGCCTAAGTCTAGTCATTTCATTAAAATAAATAATTGACCCGTTAAAGTTTAAAAGATAACGATAAACTACGAGGAAACCGCGTGCTATAGATTTATCACGAAATTTATCGAGCCGTTGTAATTAGAGAATTTATTAAAAAAATAAATTCGTTTAAAATAAGCATTGTACATAAAGTTATAAAGTTATCACATAAAGTTATCGTAATACCTATTATTTATCTTAAGTGAAAGTTACTTGGTTACTTTTAGCACCAAACTTTTTTAAAAGTCTTTCAGAAAGAAAGAAAAAAAAAAAAAATACCAACTCAAACAGTTAAAACTTGAACATTGTTCTCAGGTGCCACGAGATCTTGGATGTTGCATTATCATAATTATGTGATGGTGCATTACAATGTTCCGTGTGTTCGAACCGTACAGTTGACCACCGTCCGGCGCGCTCACAACACGCATCCCAAGCGACACACATCCGAACCGAACACACCTACTGCTTCGTTTCGCACTGGCACGCGACAAGCGATTATAAAATAAAAAGTGCCAATTAGAAGAAGAAAAAATTGTCTATGTACGTTTCGCGCGCGATCTAAATTTCGAACCCAAGAATTTAAGAGTGATGTGTAGTTTTTTGTGTTGAATTCTTTTATCGCTTTAAATTTCACATTTTAATTTTGACAGTTTTTAATTGAATTATGTTTGTCGACCATACGAGCAGAGAATAGTACTGCGACATAAACCCATAAATAGGAAGGATTTTTGACCTACATCACCAAGCGGGTTGGACTAAAATATTATGGTAGGTAAGTCTTGTTAAATATTTTTTAATAAGTGATATGTTTCATCTTAAGTTCAGTACTTGCAATAAAATTACAGGTCCAACTCTGAATTGCAAAGTAGGTATATTATGTTTGTATATGCCTACTTACTTAAAAAACAATGCAAACAATAAGTGCGAGATTTGCGCAATTTTACATAGGAAGGTGCTTATTCAAATTATCACTTAGTGTTAACACATACCGTTATCAATATTTAAATTTAATAAGGACATTAGGAATAATAATGACAATTACAGTAGGTAATTAAATAAGCAAACAACACAAGAGATGCTGGAAAGGTAGACCCGATACCGCGCATAAAATAATAGATTGGTATCTATACTTAATCAAATCACAGCGAAATAGTCAACGATGCCAATTATTCGAATTAGTCATGTTTTTTAGCATAGTTGTTGGATTAAGATTAGGTAACTGACGAGTGATGAAACGTAAATACCTAACATTTTAAAACTTTCTATAAGAATAATTCTAATGCATCTCAATAAGCTCAATAAACACGAAAGTTTTATCGCTTTATTTGGTCAATGATCGTAAACTCAGAAAAATTTGGGGTTCCGCAAGGCTACTACCTACCTATACGTACCTACCTACTAAAGAAAGAATGCGAAAATTTGCAAAACGCGACAACTATTTATTTATTTTAAAGCAATCTGAACTAATAGGTAATAAAAACAACTGAATGTCGATTATTATTGATCATGATTACGATTGTTATAGGTACGATGATTATAATGTAACGGAATCCTTGGGTACGAGTTCTATACAAACCTGACCACCTTCTATATACAGGATGGAAATTTGAGATGGTTCAGTAAAGGCACACGCGAATATGGTCTTAGGCTACCTACTCTTAGGGAACCATCCCTTATTTTTTGAGTTATTGCTATCGGCATTTACAGATGTTGAAAAAAATTTACAGTCAGCGAGAAATCAGCGATTTTTCAAAATAATTTTTATTAGCTTAATTAATCATTGTCTACCCCTAATCTAACCTAATCTACCCTCTAAAACTGAACCGATTCTAAAAATTATTTCTATGATAGGAAGATAACTCTGATAATTAATAATTTACTTTATTTAAGTAGGTATTTGTAACAAAATAAAGAGTTTTTCATTTTCTTTTCTTATTTTCTATTCATAGGATAATTTTTTGGTGTTCCCGAGGGAGTCTCGGAGATCACGTGGGTGAAACCGCGGCGTACAGTTAGTATTTTATCAAATGTCCACTCCGCTGCACAACCAGGCTCCACCGGTGGATCCATAGATAACTGATTGCAAAATGTTCTCTAATTTACGTAATAGAGCTGTAACGGGGTCTTCTGTCCACCGTGATGGAGGCCAACACAGTTATACAATATTTGTCTGTCTGTCGGCCCATCTGCCTACTATTGAAACTAATGCGGAAATTAAGTGCGGCTTAGACGGAATTTTTTGTCTTAGCAAGTATGCAGTTATATCTTGGATCAATTTATGTGATAGTTTTTATCCTGATACCACATAGGGTTCTTAAAGGAAAAGTTATAGGTATCCCTATGCGACCTCAGACGAAATAAAACTGAGTATGCGACTTATATAGTTATTATGTATCTATATACATATATTATGTATATTATGTTTTACATAAAAATATATCTATACTTGACAAGTTCAGGGCTTGCTCCATGGCTTCGTTCGAACTCTGGAAGTTTATTCATTGTTTAACAAGCTATGACGTGTGTGCAAGCACCTTCGTAAGACAATATTTGTATAGTACCCGTGCTGGTTGTTCCGGTTTTTACCCCTTAAAGAAACGCTTTTATTCGAATACAAACTTATTGACTAGTGTTTTAAGAAAAATTGTTATCTACTAACACTATATGGATCCGATGGATGGTCCGAAATAAAAGTTATTATTATTATATATTATTATTGAAGTAGGACCTATAGAACTATAATTTTAAAAAAATATTTATATTAAATGCGTTCTAATACCTACCGTTTATCTGACAACGATGAACCTTTGGTGAATAGGGGAGTGCGCCCTCGAATAAATCTGAAAAAAAGGAAAAATAAAAGAAAGTAGGTATTTCAATTTGCGAGTGCAATTTGCAATACAAACCAATTCTAACACACGCAAACCAAAGTGAGTAAAGTGTACTGTTAACTTAATCTCACCTGGAGATTATAATACAAATTCCGAATGGAAAACTCGAAATTCACGAGCGTGAAACCGCGGGCATCGAATAGTCAACAAAAAAAGTTAGAACTAAAGAACTAAAAATAAAAACAGAATACCTATGCGTTTTGATTTTTCTCGCCTGAAATAAATGCGTTTTAATGGGTCGAATGAGATAAGCCGTCTCGTACTGTCTCATATTATATTTTGTTAGTATTTTTAAATGACAAAGAATGTTACATATTAATCGTTTTAAGGCATGAGCTCAAAAGAATATATTACAATACATAATCATTATGTTCTAGCATGAAAGACACTTTGGTAGTTGGTAGTATCGAGCAGCTATCATTATAGGCTATACATCAGTCACGTCTCACGAGGTAATCTGAGTCAGAAAGCACTGTTAGTAAGTAGATATGCACCTAACCTCTGTCGTCAAGAACTATATTAACCACGTCGTTGTGGGTCCTTTTTAAAGGTATTTTAAAGGTAAAGTATAACATAAATTGGATTATGAAATTCGTAGTAGGTTAATAGTGATTTGATGTAATTTTTCCTTCTGTGTATAACCATGTGCAGGTAGTTTTATTTCGATCGCTTAACGTCGGTTATACGCAATTAATTTAATTGTAATTAGCTTTCTTTTTTAAAGCTGCGCAGCGATGCCTACAGACGGTCGTACAATCATCCAAATGTAGAGAGCAGAGAGCATTGAGAATTATTATGGCTTTATTAACTTTTTATTTTGAAATAACAAACAAGCCAACTAAGAAGTCTCTAGATAACGCGATAGTTAATTATATAGCTCCAAATTATTTTTTCACTGACTTAGGTATGTTACGTATACTATAAGTTAAGACAAATAATAAACAACAAATTAAAAATAAGGCTGACTTGTCTAGTGTCATATTATAGCTATTTAGTTGTGATTTGAAAATCGATGAAACGAAAAAAATACACTAAAAACAGACACCCACATACATTTAGGAGCAAGGACGGCAACTGCAAAAATCTTATTTAGTTCCGTCTTATAGATTTTTTGTGTGATGTGCATAAATACTACAGACAGGTTGGAATTATGTTTTTTTTACCTAATATTACCTAATGTTATGCTTGTAAGTAACCTGTAAATAACATTTTGTTATATGTAAAAAGGAAAGGGACGTTGAATGACATAGTGATCTGTTTGAGCGAGCACACTCAATTTTCGTTAACAATTAATTATATTTTTATGTCAAATATTAACAACAATCTCCTTCAATAAGCCCCTTGTTTAACCCTACATCTGTATATCCGCGTTGCGATGGCTGACTGTTAGTTTTAATATAAGTAATTTATGTATGTTGGGAAGCAGAAGTGGTGCGGTTTTGTATTGCGTGAGCACAATCTGCTTTCGATTGCTTTTTGAAGTTCGTGTTCGTTGTATGAAAAAAAACCGGATAAAATTATGTTAATGATATTTTATGGATTGATTATCATGCTTTTATGTCATTTCAAGCTGATTATGTCAACGCAATTATCACAAAATACCCATAATATTCGGTTTAGATAGGCATTAGAGAGTATTTTATATACGAATGCCTTAAATTACTTAACGAAATAAAGAAAGTATAGAGTAATAGAAAACACTCTAGTTAGACCGATCTAGACTATCTGCGACGGGATCTTATATATTTTAAAAAAAGATTACGTATTTTGAGCAAAAATAATTATTATGAGTTTTCATATCTTTCAGAATGTATCTACATACCTTTATATTTTTAAGTAGATATTCCTATGCGTAGTGTTTTCGTGTTAAATAAATTATATCTGCGGGGCTAAGATGCGCAACACGATAAAATTTTATCGAGACATTTTATCGACTCGTCGAGAAACGATACAATATGTCGACGAGAATCGATAAAATGGCTCGATAAAATTTTATCGTGTTGCGCATCTTAGTCCCGCTGGAAATGAAAAGCATATGGTCAGATCTCAACATCCGACCAAAATACTTTTTAACACTAAAATACTAAAATATTTAAGTAGTGGTAATATTTAGGTAGTTTTTCATATAACGTAGGACCACCTACGTTATATTAAAAATTACCCTCAGCTGCTAGCTGTATAGACATTAAAAATTAAAACTCGGACAAAACATTTGCACGCCAACGGAAAAAACTTTTTATTGGATAAATCATTATACTCTGTAAAATACTCATTCATGACACATTTTTATTTATTCAAATTGCATATTTTGGTCTAATTTTTACACTTGACATTTTTTACTATCGCTATTATCTGCAGCTTTAGGTACTGTTTTATGATAGAATTTGGAAAATAATTATTATTGACAATCTCTTTTTTGAATTTATTTATATTTTAACATAAAATTTAAATGTAAATTTTTAAAGAGAGAATAAAGATTTATCTGTCTATCTATCTTTCTATCTATTTTTCTATCTATCTTTCTATCTATCTATTTTAGCGTAAAAGCGTAACAAACATTTTTTCGCATTTGTAATAAAATTATAATAAAAAGGCTTTTGATGAATAAAATCATCAATGATCACCGACAATAGCGGTTAGCGGTTGACTTGGATTCAATTTCGTCGTACTTTTAACTTTAAGCTAATTATAATAGACTAGCTGACCCGCGTGGTTTCACCCGCGGTATTTTCGGAATTCCCGCGGGGATTCCAGGATAAAATATAGTTATAAACCTTCCTCATGAATCACTCTATCTATTGGTGAAAACCGCATCAAAATCCGTTGCGTAGTTTTAAAGATTTAAGCATATTTAGGGACAGAGAAAGCGACTTTGTTTTATACTATGTAGTGAAGCTGTAAACTGTATGTGTAGTGAGTTAGGAGGTACCAACTACCTATGTTAAAAAATCTTGCAAATGTTGTGCGAATAGCGCCCTACTTTGTAACGAAGTCATGCAGTCGCGCTTAGAGCGGTATGGCCACGGTACAGTGGAGTGGTTCGAAAACTCAGCATCAGAAATATGTAATCACTTTTGACAGTCGTTGAATCTTATTACAATATCAATGAAGTTCAACGACTGACATAAGTTTTAACATATTTTGAATGCTCACTGTACGTGATATTGTGAGCGCGAGCGTACGGCAAGTAAAGCTAAACAATCAACTGTAACTTAGCCGCAGCCGCTTCTAATTATTTAGTTCTTAATTTTAGTTATTACGTATTTATACGTAACCAACATACTTTTTTATAATGTGACGAAAGATTCAAAGAATTGCTGTTTTATTCGCTTTTTTATATCAGACACATTTATCTAACATGTAGACGTGTTTTATACTTAGTATTTAATATTTTGTAATATATTATTCTTTATTCGTTTTATGAAATAGAATTTTTTCGAAAGTGAAATATGATATTATAGGGTGAAACGGTTGTAAAAACTACATAATAATAATAAAAAGCACTTAATCCTGAACCGTTTGCTTTCTTGATTTCTTAGTATTAGGATATGTGTATAGGATATGTGCCTCTTGCATAATATGCCTCCTCTAACATCTTCCACTGCTTTGTATCTCTAGCGACTCTTCCCCAGTTTGGACTTGCTGTTAGACTTATCTCATCTTCCCATCTTTTAACTTGATTCCTCTTTTTCTTTAGCTATCTCTAGGATACGATTGTTACGTCTACGACGTCACGTCTGTTACGATTTGACATTTTTAGGGTTCCGTAGACAAAAGGCAAAAAACGGAACCCTTATGGATTCGTCCTGTCTGTCTGTCTGTCTGTCTTTCTGTCTGTCTGTCCGTCCGTCCGTCCATCCGCCCGTATGTCACAGACACTTTTTTCGGAAACTATAAGAACTATACTGTTGAAACTTGGTAAGTAGATGTATTCTGTGAGCCGCAAAAATAGAAAAAATAGAAAAAAGAATTAAAAATTTTGGGGGTTCCCCATACTTAGAACTGAAACTCAAAAAAAAGTTTTTATCCATATTAAACCGAGTTCTTTATGTGTGTGAAAAGAGGCAAAAATACTAAATACCTCATTTAAAAAAAATCGGCAGCTGCTTTGTTTTTCCGTAAAGCCGTAAGACGCCGTGATGGAAAATAAATTTGACTCTTATCCGTACCGTGCGATAAAGAACTGCATTGTAATAAAACTACAAAACGTAAAAAGTGTAATGTTTAATCAATGCTATCTTTTTAGGGCTAGTTTTCTAATTTAAAAATATAGAACCGACGACTATTTTGCAGGCCAAATGAAAAAAAAAAAAACTCGGCATGCAGGCACCGGATGTTGAGCGCGTTGCTTTCATGTTAGGTACTAAAATTTTATTGTGAAAGTGCCAAAAGAAGTTGAGTTACATTAATTTAGTAGATTTATATCACTAAAATCGCAAAAAATACCATAAGTTTAAAAGAGGCTTTGCAGCTTTGACATAGCTTTCCGCGTTTGCCATATGAAAAATAGATAAAGTATGTTTGTTGTTATTACATAATAATATAGTATCTATAAAAATTGTATCGTCAAATTTTGGAAAATATTGACATAAAAAGTATGATTAAAAACGTTTTTAACCATATAAATGGGCTGAGTCGGCTCGAGGATGTAGGTAAAATGTTCAACCCTGATACAATCAAAGAACCATCTCAGATAAATATATTTTGTAAGTGTAATCCTTTGATTTCAGAGAAAAATTATAAGTAGGTACTTAATTGACATCAAAAGTTTATACAATAATACACATACTAGGTACCTCTCTTGTATAAGAAAAAACCTCTCGATCATGATCAGAAATTAGCTATGTACCTACTACATACAGCTATGACCTACTCAAATCTCTCCCATAATTTCTCCCATCAGAACGCGTCATCACATAAGCACTTCCCATTGATGGTCATAATTATCGTCATAATAATGTAGGTTCTGACTACTTTTGTATAGTATTATATTATCTGTGCTTTTGTTTAGTTATCTGTATTCAGAAACAAATTGAAAATGACAACAAAAGCTTAATATAAAAGTAACAGGTTTATAGATTTAAAAGTTTTATCACACTTATCGGCTATGACTTGTAATTTTTTTTTTGATAAATATCTGTCTGACATCAATCAAGTCTTAGGTCAAAAGAAATGAAATATTTTCTAAGCCACCGTACGTCCAGTCCACTATTTACTCGTACCTACTATCGCTCAGTACGACCCAACGCTCGTGGAAGCAGAGAAAGCATGTTGAAAATTTTATACGGTTGTGCTTTGTAGCAATGCTGTGTCATGATTGTGGCGGTTAAATCTTAGGAAGTTATCATTATTGTATGAATGTCGTCTACTCTCCCAATATTCGTCAGCCACAAAATTAATAAGTACCTTAACCTTTGACAACGCGTGTCTAGATAGTGTTGTAAATAATGCATGTTGCAGACGCGCGACAACAAAGACTCTTCAAAAGACCGAATCAGTATTAAAAATATCGCTTCGAGAGAGTACCTACAATACCTTAAAATTTCGCGTACACTAAACACCATAATAATCTTTATCTATGCGATTGTGATATGAAATATCATACATATATTGAACAGAAAACAGTAGAGCGAACATTTTGTTTTCGGCGGGAGCTCGGTCAAGGATGAAACGAGCTGCGTTCCAAAATCAAGTTCACGTTTCATAATGACTAAGCGGAAGTTTTATTGTTGTCGCTTCTTTGTATGTTTTGGCAGCGAAAGCAAGGGTCGGAGGTTGCGACGGTAAAAAATTATCATAATGAAAATGATAGTGTTTGTTGTTTTGTAAGACTAAAGAAACTCTGAAACTATACTTTCCACTGGAATAGAGAGCCCAGAGAGGACAAAATCATAATGACGTAATCATTCCGTCGCAGAAATATTATGATAAATTGAATTTAATCCGGTTTTCCTGTTTTTTCCATCGCGCACTACAATGTATTCTACTGTATGAAAGATGCGGTAAGAAATTCCCTTGTTAAGAATAGAAAACCATAGGCTATAGAAAATAGTATATTTTTCTATCTATGAATACTCCATGGTTATAGATAGATAAAAAGTAGAGATATAGTTTGTGTCCAGATCTGACTACTTTCTAGAGAGTCAGGAAATTAATGCCATAGATCTGCGCTAGAACACTTTATGCTACATAATAACATGTCTGGGTGGAATTACTTCATCTACTTATATCACATATTACTTTACTTGTGTAGTACTTATAGAAAAAAGTTTGTATGATATTGTTCACATACGACGATTAAAAAAAAGAATTTCTAAATATTCGTAGATCATTATAATGCTAAGTTACAACATGTTAATATTTCTTGGCTATTTTTGTTTGTTTACCATTGATATTGTTTACCCGTATTTTTGCACATTTGTGCAGTGTCTAATTTTTTCTGAAGAAATAATAATAATAAACATAATAATAGGTAAAATACCTACGTGTGTTTGTGGTTAACAAATATTTCTTTCTTTCGAACCTTCTACCAGATAAATCGAATTTCTATGGTAGGGGTTTAAAACACACTCTAATGGGGCTTATGGTATAGTAGCCCTCTACCGCATGCATGAAGTTTTTAGTTTACAGCTATGGGGGTTGCTTTTTGAAAACGGGGGTGAAATAAGAGATATCACCGCCAATAGTCTTTATTCGGGAAGGATGACTGCAGAGAATACCTATTTTAGCACGTTTGAGAATGATCCGTAATATTCTGGAATGTTTGTGAATGAGGAATTATGACAATTTTTAATTAAAGCGTATAAAGTATTCTAATGATGGGTGTCAGTGAAGCCGGCGCACTTTTAATACTACGCGAGCGGAGTCGCGTCCTAACAGCTAGTATAGGTAATAAAAAAACATATTAACATTATTTAAAATGTACAACGCAAGTGTAACAAATGTGGCCTTTGTCCAACAGTGGACGTCTGTCGGTTGATATTATGATGATGAAGTATCGGTATAATATTTAGAGCGATTTCGAAAGTGTAGGTAACCATGTACCTATTCGAAAAAATGTGAGTGGGTGCTTTACGGTTTCAAGACAAACCTTTTGTTGAAGAGGCGCTGATTGTAAGGTCATTGTATACCTACATGTTATTCAAGGATTTATTGCATATGTGTATCTAATTAGTTTGCCTTAATGAGTTTTGCAAACTGTAATACGTACGTTAATTATTTTTTTTATCATTGATATTTCTTCATAATCTTTAATGTTGATTTATGTATAATTTGGTGAATGGCAAATTTTTTTTTAGTAAAATTGTTTTCTAAAATGTGTTAAGGTAGTTTCCACATCTGCTCCGTGGTTTCCACATTGAATCCAATCCTCTTCATGAGATTCAACTTTAAATCAAATCAACCAAACTTTACAACATAAACAAATTATATAAATATACGACCTGCATCCTCATAAAAAAAATCCTTACAAACAAAATACATACACAACTCACATTCACAAAGTGCAATTACAAACATTACATAAGAAACACGAATAAGCTAAAAATTTTGAAACATAGAATTGGATATGGACAGAAAAATATTGTCTGAAGGAGCACGGTTATATAACGGCCCATGGTAACTTACAAACTACTTAACGGCCTAACAGCTGCATTAAGGGAATGCAACTCTTTAAATACCTATATTTAAAAGCAAACTTAAAATGTATATTAGTGGTAAGATAACTTAAATGTTGTGATTAGCCAGAAATTATTGATTTAAGTATTCAAATACACTTTAAACTCATTGTAAGTGAACTACATTGTTCTTAATGAGTAATAAATAGCGGTGGGCCTATTAAAAACGATTAACAATTTAAGAGACTCAAAAGTAAACACTCCGAAACATTGCAAAGAAAATTAGGTGAACAATCTTAATCCTTGTATGCCTGAAAATAAGTTTGCTGTACTAAGCAAGAAATCGCTACGTAATTTACCTACTAATAAAAATAATAAAATTGTTACTAAGTATCGAAGATACATTGCAAAATTGGGATATAGAAAAATTCGTCTTGAGTAGTCACTGTGGTCTACATTTTATATAGAAAAAAGAGAAGTTCAGTAAAAATATTGGCGAGAAAGCTTATTGTGCAAGGACCGTATCACTTGTTTTATCCGGAACTCAATAATTTCTGCCTACCACTCTAGGAGTAGGTAGTTTATGTGTGTATTGTTGTACCTAAACAAAGTATAATATAAATGTTTAATGATCGGATTATTATCTCGTTCTTTGTGTGAGATATCTTGACATGAATCTTTGAACGTGA
This sequence comes from Zygaena filipendulae, assembly GCA_907165275.2. Lineage (NCBI taxonomy): Eukaryota > Metazoa > Arthropoda > Insecta > Lepidoptera > Zygaenidae > Zygaena > Zygaena filipendulae. The sequence goes on from OU015668.1 coordinate 4,549,345, forward strand.
AGAGCACGCAGCATTTAACATGGTACATTTTATATGCATATAAGTAGGTAAGTGAATATACTTTAAGTACAGCCGGTAAAATCATTAAGGTAGATCGTCAGGGATAGTTTTCATATGAATTGAAATAGAAATTGTATCGTCATTGCATTGCATTGTTTATTGAAATCATAATTATAAAATGATAATATTTTGTTTTATCTCGAGCATAACTACTGAAATAGAATAATTAAAAATATTCGTGACATTATTATTATTCGTGTTATTCGTATTATTGGAAAAAATAGTATTAGGCAAAGTGAATAAAAAAAAGTCATAGTGTATGAAAATATTATGTAGTAAAATTCGTTTATGGTAACTAACCGCCACGTCGAAACAATATAGTAAATGTGATAATGCCGCAGCGCAAAAAGTATAGGTCCTACGGTTTTTTAATTCTATAATTTGTAGTAAAAGTGAAAACAGAATGAAAATCAATTCAAAAAGTTTCGTTTATAGATGATGAATCTCAAACCGGTTGGACAGAACTTGAAATCGCGTCGATGCCAAATCATCTTACGCAACAGTCACTTAGAATATGTTATTTTCAAGTTTCGTTCGGTTTCAACACTTCTCTATTTCAATGTTGTTTATGTTATTTTTTTTTTAATTAATATACACGGCAATTAGGGAACTTTCGTTTGATATCATAAATGTAGAGATGGAATTGTAGAGACTAATATTAACATATAGCGCCGGATATACAAGTAAGTTTATATACGCCCGCTTCCTGGAGGGCAAAGGAGAGATAATGGACTTTCATTTGGCTGCGATGCTTACACAACTCCTATGCCTCTTCAAACGGGTTGTAGTAAAACTCAGTTCGTCTATAGATACTATCTATACTAATATCATAAAGAGCAAAATTTTGTGAGTTTGTGACGTTGTGAGGGGTATCTCTGAGTCTACTGAACCGATTTTGAAAATTCCTTTACTTATAGGAAGCTACAGTGATCTTGAGTTCCCGCGGGAACTCTGGGTTAAAAAGTACCCTATGTATGGGGGTGTGCAAAGGCGTGGCTGTTCAATGCGCCAACACAACGAGCGTCTTGGGGTCCTTTGTGCCGGGAGTGACCATCGGGTGGGCATTTGATTTGATCGTCTTGTTGTTGATGATGATGTTTGAAACTAGTTATTATATAAGGTGTGCGAAACTATTGGATGATTAAATATATACATATATTATCTGCCAGCTGTATCCCGCAGTTTTACCCGCTTTAGAGATTCTCAAGGAAATGGGATATAATATAATCAATTTTTAATTTTTCAGCATTTAGAATGCCTACCTATATCTGGCAAATAAAAATGTATCGCAGTGTAATTAGAAAAAAAAAGCAGGTACGTAACTACTCTAATAATAATTTCATAATTTAACCTAAATACTTACCTATTTTATACCTATATACGAATAACGACGGATGTGTTGGTGCACGGAAAAACCTAAAAAGGTTTATGTAGCACTGTCAAGTTGTTACAATGTTTGTAAATTAGTAACTAAATAAATAAATTAAAAAAAATAAAAAAATTAAAAAAGGCTATAATATCTCTGTTGGAAAATGCATCCAAATTCATCCGTCCGTATCGGCGCGAAAGAGAAACACACATACACACACACAATTAACATCATAGTAGTATTAAGTATAGATTATTAAATAACAAAAATATCTACCTAGCGGATTGTTACCTATTAGGTAGGTATGTATGAAACCCAATGCTTTTCTTATACATGCAAATTTAAATTATTTAATACGTTTTCATCGTGTTTTTTATTTGATATTGAACATACAATATACCGGTCTAACTAAGAATGTAACATGCATAAGTAACTGCAGTATTATATAAACTCAGTAGTTAGGTATTCACTATATTTAGTGCACTTAGTTAAACATGGAGGACGAGTTAACGGTGTTATTTTAAACTTTCCGTTGATATATTATATAAATATACTAGCTGACCCGCGCGGTTTCACCCGCGGTAATTTCGGAGTTCCCGCGGGAATTCCAGGATAAAATATAGTTATAAACCTTGGTCATGAATCACTCTATCTATTAGTGAAAACCGCATCAAAATCCGTTCAGTAGTTTTAAAGATTTAAGCATACATAGGGATATAGGGACAGAGAAAGCGACTTTGTTTTATATACGTACTATGTAGTGGTATACAACGTGTTAATGAATTAACCAAAAACCTGATACACCTCATTCAAAAAAATAAACAACAATGTGACCAAAATATAACTTATGTCGAAAAAATTAATAGTTTAAAAGTTATTCATCATTAGTTTGGAGGTGACCCGTGACCTATCTACAAAATTTCAAGCGCTTCGCCCGCACTTGCGTGTCAATGATCGATTCGATTTTTTTGCTACGGGCGGCGTACGCGCCAAATATTGTATTATAAATCACTAGCTGACCCGCGCGGTTTCACCTTCGGTAATTTCGGAGTTCCCGCGGGAATTCCAGAATAAAATATAGTTATAAACCTTCCTCATGAATCACTCTATCTATATATATAAACCGCATCAAAATCCGTTGCGTAGTTTTAAAGATTTAAGCATACATAGGGATATAGGGACAGAGAAAGCGACTTTGTTTTATACTATGTAGTGATTTAGACATGGGTTAGTAAAAATGAAAAAATATAACCTATATTAAAACATGGTGCGATCGATACGGAAGTCGTTTCTGAGCAAACTACTTTCTAATTTTCACTTAATTCATTAACACGTTGTATATTAAAAATTATATTTAAAAAAACATTTTTGTTGTATCTTAAGTATATCGTTGTAATCACTAAAAGTGGGTATAGGTCCTACCTGCCTACCTAGAATAAAAGATACCTCTCAAAGCGAATATTGTAATAAATGACGTGAGTCAACTCTTTAACAGTCATATTTGAATTAAATTTTAATGTAGGTAGGTAGGTACTAAAGTTCTCGTCAATCTCAAATTTCCCGCGGGTCACCATTACTATATTAATATTTATTTATTTTACCAAGGGCTGTTTTTTTAAATGAAATATAATTCAATACAATCAGATTGGTTATTAGTCTGATAGTTTTAAGATTAAGTTGTCCTATATCTAAACTTTTACAACTAGACTAGCCCTAAACCCTAATGAGGAATCAAAAATCTGCCATAAAATTTTAATTAATACAAAACTAAATTAATTCGAAAAACTACAAATTAATTAGTTAAGTAACTACTTATAACTTCAAAATTTGTTGCAATAAAAGTTGGTTTTTAATTATTGTTTTCCCAGTAGGTATTCTAAATAGGCCGTTTCAAATTTGCACTGGAAAATTATTATTTAAGAACATTGAACGTTACAATTACATGTTATTTCGAAATAAATATTGTTTTCTAAATAATTAAGGGTTGTAAAGTAACTGCATAAACAACTCGAAAAGAGACTAAAGAACTTCTTAGAAACTTCATTCCCTGCCTATAACATTGGAATTCAGTCATAACATATGTAAGTATACAATTTATTTTCACTCAACCTATCTATACTATGTATTTACGCTCGAAAGTCACATTTCCCAAGTGAAAACTGACCTGAAATATTTAAGAATATTTAAAATTTGATAACGTTATAGCCACTGATGTTAATTTTTTTCTACGTAGTACTCGTATACCAATGGTTATAAGTCACATTAATGTCAAATAATCAACGATTTTACTTTCAAAATTATATTAAAAAAATTTAATTTGTATTATTTTAATCTCTGAATCGCTTTTAATTATTTTTAGGTAAAATATTGATCGTAAAGTACACCGCATAATCTTTGAATGCTAAAAAGCACGCATTACTGTTGTTATTAAACTTGAAAGTTGTGCTCCTTTTCGGCGATACGCTGCCATATTGAAATATACGAAAACGTGCATAAATCGGCTATTTACTGCACCGATCGTGTGCATAATGTTATAGGTTTATTGAACGAGACGACGCACTCGACGCATTATTTATTTATGACACAAGTTCGTGATATTGTGAATTAAATTAACATTTCGAATTTGCAAATTTACAATTACATATTATTAAAAAAACTTTTTGTGGAACTAATTTCACACACCACTTATACGTACTTATATATATTCTTAAAAAAGGGGTTTTCAAAAAGTTTATTCAATTATGCAACAAGTTTTAGTGTTTCAAAATGTCAGATAAATCTAGTTCATATGTAGAGCTAAAAAAATATTTCCTTATATCTATACTGTTCGTAGTATAGCATAATAAAAAGTAATTAATATTTACATAACTTTAATATATGGTAGAACTATATGTAATAATACATATAAATAAATAATATATTGATTAGTTGAAATTAAAACAAGATATCCTAAATGAAAGCTAAAAACTAAAGTGAAGTTCAAAACTCCACAACAACATTGAATTTACGAAAACTGAGCGAACAAGTATTCGAAATGCTGACGGCCGACCCTATATGGATCATTCAACTTGTCACTATTTTTTTATTATTTTTTTAGTTACATGATATGAGTTATCGAGGGTCCTTCGTTCATCCCCACACCTTACAACTATTTCTTATTTCGTTTCTCTTAAACGATGATTTCTGTGAAAACATTGTGTAAATGGCCTAAACAACAAAACAAACGGAAAGGGCATCAACTCTAGTATGAAAACAAATCAACTCCAATGTCGCCGTGTGATTTTCGTATAGAAATGATTCATCACGCACAAACACATTCAGTAACGTAATGAAATATATTAAACGCCATTGGTCAACGCATTTTACAGTCAGCTTTTAAAATTTTTGGAAATATTATGGAAAATATACTGGCAAAGCAAGTTTTAGGAAAGTTAGAACATTTGCTACCATGGCACCTCTAACATTACAGGCTCTCTAACTTAATATATTAATATTTTCTCTGTGGCCTAAACAATGATCTGGAACTTATTATTTTTCTGGGGAAATGGAGAAAGTTATTTTGATTATCTGTACCTACTCATGAATTTGTTAAAATTGCATTATAGGCAATTTGCAATTTGCATTATTGCATTATATTTAATAGTATATTTTGAAATATCTTATCTAATTTGTCGTTTCTTATCGATATCAAATTGAACTAAGTCTGCTCAAAGAATATTGTGCAATTTCATTCTGTAAAAATAGTGATTTTATTTTGGAATTTTGCATAAAATAAACATTAAAACAAGTGATTTACGATGCTCGTCCAGCGAGATCACTTTCACTTGTTTAGTCTTGTGGTAGTTTCGTTGAATATTCGTCATAATAAAAACTCAGTTTTCTCGACATATTACGTTTATACGCAATATATGACACAACTATACATTTAGCCTTCGGAGGTGTGGTCCAATGGAAGTATTAACATATTCACCTACTACGAGCAAAGTAAATCCACATTATTATGTAGGTGAAATGATGATTGTTTCATTCAAATTCTTCCTTTATAGCGGTACCTTATCAGATTTCACTCGGTTCTATTGTAAGACTAGCTGTCCCCCGCGGTTTCACCCATGATAATTTCAGAGTTCCCGCGGGAATTTCGGAATAAAATATACGTATAAACCTTACTCTTGAATCACTCTATCTTTGGTGAAAACCGGATGAAAATCTGTTTTTGAGTTTATTTCAAACAGATAGACAGACAGACGCGGCGGAGGACATTGCTTAATAAAACATATTAGGTATGTAGTTATTAGTTATATTATGACTTTATAGTAATTAAGATGTAACAAAATGCTTTATGTGCTGTGTTGTCTTTTTCTGAATAAATATTAGGTATCTATGTCTATTGTCTATGTCTGTCTACTGTCTAGTGATACAAACTATTTAGGTATAAAAACACAGAACTAAAAAAGCTAAAAATAAAAAGTTAAAAATTACAAAATACCGATTTAATCCAAAAGACAAAAACACACGTAATATTATTATTGGTTTGTGCTACCACTGATCGGTTTGAATTCGGTAACAAGCCTGCTGGTGTCTGCCCACTTGGGTTGTTCTGCTCACCAAGAGCTGGTGGCGGGAGTCGACTTAGCTCATCTACCCTCTCCATATTTGGCTTGTCACCGACTTCAGCGATGTCAGCGAAGTCACGGGTACCAGCGGGCTACAAGTTACAATAAATTATAATAACGAGTGAGGCATCATGAATCGTGAATAGATGCATGGTCACACCCTCTGCTAGTTATTCTTCTGAGGTCACACCTTTTTCTACATTTTTTTCTTTCATATCTGTCTATTTGTTCATGACAGCGCGTAAAAGAAGTATAACATCAATATAAGAAATTATCGCATCAAAATAATATAATATTATATAATAGTAATCATATAGAATGTCTTTGATAATATGTAGGTATATCAAAGTTAAGAAATATTATTAATACTGAAACACATATTACTTGCCTGTGAATTTTCCAAATATTAACCTAGCAAAGAAAGCTATATTGGATTATAACAAAACCTAGTTAATAGAAAAATTAATTTATAAGAAGTTAGACATTTCCCAAGGACTTATCTTTAGCCACTTTTTATTACGACTATACCAATTATTTGCGTATAGATATATAACGATAAATAGCAAGCGAGCGAAATCAGAGCAAAAACCACTAACCAGTGGCAAATCAAACACAGTAAGCAAAACATAAAGATATACTTAGTGTGTTCACTATCATAGCAATCAATCTTCCACTGTGGTCTGGCAGCGGCAGCGGCTTCAATTAATGTGCAATCCGACCTGACTCGATCTGTGTAATTAAGTTATAAATGTTGTAGAAATTCATAAAATTAAGTTCAATCATAATATAATGTTTCGACAACATTATAAGTGACGCTAGTCTTAAAGTAGCTGTCGGCAACTAATTGATTTTTAGTGTCTTCGATGTTGAAATTTGGTTTTCTATCTATGTTAATATGTATTATAAAGAGGAAAGATTTGATTTTGCATTTGTTTGTTTGTTACAATTTATCTCAAAAACTGCTAGATCGATTTCAAAAATTATTTAACCATTAGAAAGCTACATTATTCCTGAGTAACATAGGCTATATTATAATCCGGAATTCCCGCGGGAACTCCGAAATTATCGCGGGTGAAACCGCGCGGGACAGCTATAGTATTTAATAAAATTTTACCTGTGAAATTCCACACTAATATTTTAAAGAGGCAAAATTGTTAAGGTCGTAGGTTTTGATGTAGGGGATAACGTAGAACTACGGAACCAATAAAAAAAAATTCACTTATGGGAAGCTATAGTATCCTTGAATGATAATTATTTGGGATACTCCATCTCGATATAAAGAGTTGCCGAATTTAAAATTGACACGGGTCAAAACTCAAACCATGGAGGTAACAGCTAGATATTATAATATTTTCAAAAGGGTCAATAACTACTATAGATTGCAATCTACCCAGTTTTGAGCGATACTTTTGCTTTGAGCACACATGCAATCTTTCTTGTCAAATCAAATACAAACAAAATATGTATATAGATATAGTAGCTGTTCCCCGCGGTTTTGCCCGCGGTAATTTCGGAGTTCCTGAGGAAATTCTGTAATAAAAAGTGCCATGTCCTTCTCTGTATCCCTGGCAATGTGTATGCAATAGATAAAAATAGTATGTTTTACCACATTGTGCGTAGCGTAATGTTAAAGAGAATGTTAAGAAATTAAAGAGAGCCAAATGATCAAATCAGAATGTGACCCTTGTGCTGGATCTTGTTTCACTATTGAACAACAACCTTCCTTGTCCATAACGCTCGTGCCTGTCATAGTCACAAACTCTATAACCTACCTATTTTGTATGCAAGAGGACTAACTGCCAAGAGGATAACTTCATGTTTATGTTTTTTGCTTTTTTTTTATACGCACAACAGAGCGATGTTTTAACTGGGTTTATAATTTAATATAGGAAGATATAATAACAATATTCATATGGAACTAATAATGAGTATACTAGATCAAGTTTTAATCGTTTTGTAATAATGCTAGATTAACATAATACATAAAAAGTTATTTTCATTGTTAATATTGTTTTTAAAACTAATAAAAAATAACATTTATTTAATATCGATGTGAAATATCTTAATTATGAGCAAATGATCTTTTATAGAAGATCCGAATACAATAATTGTTGTTTAAGTGCTGATAAGACGGTAAATCTTCCACCAATAAAAATCCAAATCACGATTTATTGAAGGTAATTGAAGGCTAAACGAGAACCAAAATCTATCCCAAAGTTTAGGTATTCCAATTTTATCTTAATTTAAACTTTGTACCAATGTATAGAGTATATTGTCCTTAGCCTCTCGATAGTATATTATATGTATACAATTTATCTTAGAACATCTATCTTAGAACAAATCAATTTGAGGATAAATTGTTGAACCTTAAGTGCCTCCTGAAAGAACTTTATTCCAAACAAAACTCTAAGTCAAAATAAGATGCAGAGTGCAGATATACAGACATATGGTGCAGACCCATAATCACTCTATTATGAAACCTTTCAATTAAAGCTCACGAAAAACCATAGTTGTTATTTTAAAGGCGTGTAATTCAAAAGTGTTCAAACGTAATGGTAATACATCAATTCATATGGTATTTGTAAATGTTTGCGTGTTATATTAGAAAGTAATTAATATGCGAAATTCTAGCAATTTACTCTTCGAATATTAATTAAGCACCTATATGGGTATGGGTAGGTTCCCATCAAGAAAGTTTTATAAATTATTATTATAGATACGTCACGGTGATGTGGTCAATGCACTCTTACTTATTCAGGTATACATTACGACATAATGTCGTGTTCTCTTTATTGTGTGTTTTCAGGAAGTATAATAGATAATAATACTTTTACCAGTTTTAGTTTTAATCAAAATCGGTGTCAGGACACCTTTGAAAATTTTTCGCTATTCCTCGTAGTTATAGTAGGTAGATTTGGCCATCCATGCCCATTTGAAAAATTCACCTGTACGCATATACTCGTACACTTGCTTTCGTAAAAGATTTGAAGAATTCCTTTTGTGTTATCGAGGTTCGATTTGTCGAGGAAGGCAATATAACATCATGCTACGACCAAAAAGAACAGAGCATCAATGGAAAATGTTGCAAAAACGAGAAAAAGTATTCCTTTTGAGAGCTTCCAATGCGTAGGTAAGCTGCGTAAACGGTTAGATAAAAGTTACGAAACTCACGCGGGTGAAACCGCGGGCGCCGGGCACAGCTAGTATTGATTATAATAGAATCGTTTGTATACATAAATAATAACGCCTTTCGATAAGTACTTCTAACGAACTAATGTGGTAGATACGCCGTAACTCTGATAGCCTGTTACATTGAATAGTAGGCTCGGATCCCGGTAAAACCAGTACAAGCGCAACACATTAACCCAGATCCAGCTTTTACTGTATCTAGACATATTGCCTGTCGCATGTGCTCTTATTTTGATGTAACGGAACTTAAAGTTGCGTTGCGAGCTTGCTGTGTAGTTAGCTTTGATTCGGCCGACTCGAACAGTAATGCGGTTTTCATAATTTGATTATTATTAGGTATTATTCTTTTTATTTAATCATGTTGATCGTTTTGTTTTTTGTTTGTGGTTGAGTTTTTAGAGGGATTTTTAAAATTTCCTAAATTTGTAAAGACACTGAAAAAATGCAACTTGAGAGAAACTAAAATATTTTTACTTAACACAAACAGTTCACAAATATAGAACTTTATGCACATTGTACAGCTCTATCACCTAAACTGTTCGCAAATCGCAATCATATTTTATATCGAGTTTAACAAATCTGCTACAATAATTAAGAAAACAAATATCTGCAGTGATTATCTAAAATATCGAAACTTTCTGCTCGGCAAGTTAATTATATTTGCTAAAATAAGCGAAATTATGCGAAAAAGATTTTTAAACTGCCACAAATCCGGTAGCGACATGAAAAAGTTGGGTATGCTAATCAACAGTTATCACTCATTAGTAGCAGTTCTAACCTTTTAGAAATCAGTTTGGAAAATGATTTTACGATAATCTTAATTCCGATACAGATAAATATGTATGAATGTGTTTTTTACGTAATATGTAGGTACTTTCCCACTATAAAGGCTTCACCCAATTTAGTGAATTGGAATTCAGTGGCGATACAGCTACGGATTTAATCAAACCCTCGATAAGCCTATAAGATAAATATTGTTAAAAATCTGGATTTACGCGGGAGAATAATTTTATTAGATTTGTCAGCGGCAATACAAAGGAAAGGGGCGTTGAATATTATCCTTTAGAGTTTAGGTTATGAGCTATCAGGGCGTCGGACGAGGTTTTCGTCAAAAAAATTAATGATAATTTTTTTTTGTAATTTTTGAGACTAGAATCGAATACTGAGTGCCCTCCATCAATAAGTCCTTCGTTTAACTTTATGTCTTGTATAAAAGCTTGGGGTAGTCGTTTTGATCCGTATATATAATAAACGATTTACTATGGAAAATACAAAAATCGCTAGGTATATGTACATAATTTTTGAAGAGTTGCCTCAATTTCTCCAAGATCCCATCATCAGATCTCGACTTGGTGACAATGGAATCAATTTAGGAGTATCCCCTTTCAAACGAAAAAACAATTTTCGAAATCGCTTCAATCGGAACCCGTGAAATACGTATTGTTTTTGAGTTGTTCCGATGACCATCTGTGGTCTTCATCATCAGTTCCACTTCTTCAAATTTTGCTTTCCGGAAGCAAATGAACGATTCACTATAAAAAATACCCAAATCGCTATAGGTGTGCCTACAATTTTTGATGAGTTCCCTCGATTTCTCCAAGATCCCATCATCAGATCTCGACTTGGTGGCAATGGAACCTAATTGGGACTAAACCCTTTCAAACAAAAAAAAAATTTCGAAATCGGTTCAACCGTCTTCGAGTAATCGGTGAACATACATTAAAAAAAAACATACATACAATCGAATGCATAACCTCCTCCTTTTTGGAAGTCGGTTAAAAAGGATGTATACCTATACATTACAAGCTGAGATACCTCGGAACTTTAAAATTATACAATTACTCAATTTAAAATTTCATGTGACATACTAATTTTTGCCTGTATAAAAAAAAAAACGAAAAACGGTGGCGTTAGTTTTGAAATTATAAATGTATATGTAAGATCATTAATTATTATAAAGTAATTGACTTCAAAAACTTGTTAAACGCCAATTAAGTAGATGAGTAGAAAGGTACATTTACATGCTGAGCTGGACGAGTGCGGGCAGACATCAGAGGTGCGACGCAAGTGTAGGTGTGAACACAACATTATAATTCTTTTAGATTAATCACATACAAAGTTGAAAAGTATTCAATTAGCTATCCGGTGCCGTTTGGGCGACTGGATATAATAATATAATATATATTTTTTAATTACTTTCATTTTCATACGGAGCGGCGTTAGGTTGGTAGTGTTGCGTAATTTTCTATGCATTTTATTTTGGTTAATATGGTCTAAATTAGTTACGATTCACGAAATTAATTTTGCGTTCAGGTCAATGACATTGGGGCGCGCATTACGAGTATTACAGAGAATATTGTGTTTTCTTTCGTTATTGTAAATTAATGAAGATATAGTTCGTAGCTTTGTAAGTATATCTATTGCAAGGAGACACAATGGGTATCTTTGTTTCGGCTATTGAGACTGTGGCTAACTGCCAACTAGATTAGTTAATTTTTTTTCAAGTCAAGTAATTTTTAAAGTCATTGAATAAAAGTCTTATAATCATTGTTATTTTTTGTCGGTTCTTATTTTCGTATTATTTAGTTTTCTCATTAGGCTCGAAGGCTTAACATTAACTGATCTCTATAATATTGGAGGCATTAATAATTTATGGCAGGTGTTGGAGGGCGATGGATATTTAGGTTAGGTTAGGTTTTTGTGATTTGTCAATGCAAAGCGCGGATCAAGGATTTCGTTAGAGGGACACTTTTTGTGTGAAGACAAAACATACTACATACTAGGTACATGTATTTTGTTGGATTTTTTGAGGCAATAAGCATATTATTATGTACATGGATTTATTTTATAAGGATTGCACTCATTGTTGGAGATCCTAATAAATAAATAGATAAATTTTGTGATTTGATTTATTTATTGGAAAGTAACTATGATCCTTATTTAAATTTAGTTTATCTTCAATTCAGGTAGGTAACAAACGCATTTGAATAATACTCTGTGGACTGACGTCCTTTCTATCACGAACCACCAAGCTGTGATCGATCGATCTGTTTGTGATTTTTCTCTCTTACTATAATCTACGTAATTTGGAATTTCACACAGGTGAAACCGTGAGCAACATCTAGTAGTGTAAAAGGTAATCGTCGGACTCGACGGTGTACAGAACTACAGACTCTGCGATGTGAGACAAGCTTGCGCAGGCTCGCGTCTTGACAGTGAAAGCGTATAAACGTTACGATACGACTGAACAAAATGCGTCCGTTGCAATACCTCAAGAAGTCAGACTAGGACAACACTACCCACGTGTATACGTCTATTCCGTTTCAATACGGTTAACGATCGCGTTGACACATTGCAGTGTCAGCTGAAGTCGAGAAAACTCGTAAATATTCACCTTGTACAGTGAAACACAATGATTGAGTTAATTGGATAACATTATCCGTTAAAATAATTCACACAATGTACTTACTATTTTTAGACGATGGTTCATAGCCTTATTAGCCACGTAAAGAGTTATCGGGGCTTCTGAAATTCATAATGTCAACGTTCTCCCCGCGTTCTTTGCTCAGGTCTTCCCGTTAGTAGGTACCTACCTATATCAGTGAGTATTTTTAATGTAGGTATTTATAAGTATTTTATTAGTTACATTTAAGCAGCTGTAGCTACCTATTTAAAATAACTTTTCGTTTATATATCATCGAGTCATAGGTAGGTGCGTATAACATTTAACACCGTAGGCCGTAGGGTGTCGCGTCGTGTTCTCTTGAATTTCTTATTCTTCAATTTACTCACATGATTAGTAACTTCATTTCATCAATTTACAATAATGACTTTTTATTTCTTATTATACACTTTCTTTTTTGACTTGGTGCTGTAGATAACCCGTTCATAAACTTTCTTAGAATATCTGTTTTTTACTTTAACCTAATTACGTCGTACCTATACGTAATTTTACACAAAACCTACTATTAGTAGGTAACTTGAAGCGATTCTGGAGGGTCTTAAAAAAAATTCCATCTTTCGTAATTAAAATTAGACTTTTACCGCCAAATTCAGAGTCGACTTTAATGATTACTTAGTTAATAAGTATAGATTTTTAAAACAAAACTGCCGCAATCAGCCAAGTTTAACAAATTAATGTTAATTGGCATTTATTGAGAGGTAACTTAATTAGTTAAATGCCAATTAACATTAATTTGTTAAACTTGGCTGATTGCGGCAGTTTTGTTTTAAAAATCTATACTTATTAACTAAGTAATCATTAAAGTCAACTCTGAGTGCAGCGAATACTGATTTTGACAGCCAGAACCACTCTCACTAAAGGTGATGTCAATACTTATACATAACTGATCGACTAAAGCTCAGCTAATACCCTTTTTCCTTAAACGTTATTCGAAAATAAGTTATTGCAATGGTGATCAACCGACTGCAACTGTTAGAACCCTTGGTTAGTCAAAACTTGTTTTGATCTTTATGGCCAGATGCAAATCAGTATATTTTTATATACATGTATACCTATTTTCGCCCATTATTAACAATGTTACATTTGTACTACTATAACCGATCGGCTGAGCCTTGATCTTGCCATAGCATCGCATTAAGGGAAGTAGAGTAAATGTTAACTGTAGTCGACTTTGATGCCGCGCTGACTCTTTTGCCAGTAGAGATGTTACACTCACACTTGAACGAACTAGTAACAGTAACTAGTAAGGTCAGTCAATATGCCCATTGTTACTACAGAAGTTGGACCACGCAGTCATAGAACAATCGTAAGGTAAGCAAGGGGAAAAAAGGGACCCTAACTGACTTTCACAGTTGTGGTTACCTATGTCGAATGTCACGCTCTTATACGGTCAATATTGTTTATATATATTATTTACTTTTGGCAACCTTAAGCTCGTGGTCGGCATTACCAAAAGATCGAACGTGTCGGTCTACTGTATCTCCTCCTTTGCCTTTGTAAAACCTTTGTAAAAGTAAGGATCTATACTCTGTATTAGGTACATAGTTACCTATTCAAAAAATAGCATTTTTGTGGGTACCTTTAATGAAATAACGCCAAGTAAAATACTGCATTACAAAAACTGTAGATTCTAGTTTTATAAGGCTTACAAGGGGCGATTTGTACAATGAAAAATCACTATACGATACGTTCATGTGTCTACATTACCCGGGTATGGTACTGGACTTGAAGTTTGAAAATTTGGTGTTACTCAATAACCAATAATTTACAGTCATATAATATTGTTTGTTACATTGTGAGGAGCTGGTTTTCAGTGTGTGCAAACGAGGCACCATAACCCTATGGTGTCCCAGTGTGCTAGCGGTGTTCAGAACGCACTAACTGGTGCGCACGCCCCGTTATAATACACCTTGTGCCGTGCCTTGTGCTATCTCGTGATTGAATACGAGGCATCGTACGGTCTACTAATGTCAGATTGCAATCGTTCACTGAATTACTTAAACTCTCCGAGGAAGATGTAATAGATTGATATAAAATCTGACATAATAATGTTTGAATCGTTGAATACAAAAATATGACATGATAAATACGTATATAATATCATGTGGTAGATAGTCAATTCCAAGTCCAATAATCATACATAATGTTAGCTGTTAATATTAATTTAAAAGGTCTTGGGGTCAAAATCGATTAATCGTGAGATTCTTTTAACAAATTCGATATAATAGTAGGTAAGTATATTTGGTTTTGTCAAAAGATTAAATAATTTTTGAATATAAAGTGTATGCTAACTTAAAAATATTAAATATTATATTAAACTAACATTACATATATATGTACCTACTTACTTTTATCTTAAAACAAAGATTTCCCTTAGAGGTCCTTAAATTCACGCAGGTGGTAGTTAATACGAATGATTTAGGTTTTGAAATGGGATATGGTGTACATCTTGTTACATCTTGACACAAAGAGTTCCTGGGGGCATTCCGAAATTGAAACCGTAGGGGGGAATAACTAGTACAGTCTGCATTAGAAATTTGTAATCACTTTTGATATTAGTTAAATTTTACTATACCAATATCTAATATATATAAATCACGTGTCACGTTGTTTGTCCACGATGGACTCCGAAACTACTGAACGCATTTTGATAAAATTTTGTAACCATTCATAAAATGGTCCAACTTAAAAGATTATAAAGGATAGTTTTTTTCCCGGAATTCCCGCGGGAACTCCGAAATTAACGCGGATGAAATCGCGGGGACAGCTAGTAATAGTAATAAAGTTCAACGAGTGAGTGAGGTACACTGTTTCAAGAGCTGAGGGTTGTAGCCAGTAGAGTTTCCTAATGCCAAACGAAGTGACGAGACGAAGATTGAAAAACATGAAATGATTTACGTCAGTCGTCACATCATTCTGGAGAGATACGAGTAATATGGAAGGGACCAGAGAACTCTATATTATGCTATGATCTTATTATTTATGTTTCCCACTTTTCGCATAAACGTCATTTATTGCAAACACAATTAATTACTCAATACTCATAAGCAGTGCCAATTAAAAAGTTAAATATAATCAAATAATGCATCCAAAAGAAACCGAAAATTATTGTTTATGAATTGAAATATTAATATTTTAACTTGCAAGAAAAAGACACAAAAAACAAAAACAGATTTAGGCCAAAATTATTTATAGAAAAGAGAATGTTCATTTCTTGTTAGAGAATTTCTGATGACCTAATAGTAGGTACACATGACACAGGTAGGTTTACATGATTTGCTTATCAAATTGGGATTTATACGTATATTTCTATTAGATATTACCTGGATTCAAATAGATCAACTAGTTGTGTAGATTGGTTTTGTACCTATTAGTCCAATAAGTAGAACGCAAGTAATTGCTCCCGAATACCTAAGCGTTTCTCGAGGCGCTCTTTTTAATGATTTGTTGTTTTTTCACTGACCACCTCTACTATTATCGACTACTTGATTATAATATGAAAGAAATACTAGTGCCTGTGTTAAAATTATATTATTAGGGAAGTTATATTTTGCGTAACTCGAATATTAAAATTAGATACCTACCTAGAATAGTAGGTACGTTTTTTTAATAAGATTTGTTTTCAAGAATCTTACTGCGTAGATATAAGGTATTATAGAAGTGGCTTAATGCATTGAAATGGTTCCAATTTCAAAATCAATTGTTGAAATATGAACGTAAAATTTTCAAAGTGAATTAATTCATTCTGATGATTTTTGACGCAAGTCGCCGAAAGTCACTTGACCACTGAGGCAAAATCTTTTTTAATACATGTTGCTCAAAAAGTGACGTATTGCAGGGACGTACCTATGTTCTTAGTTGAGTTTATTGTGTTTTAATTATTTTAATTAATTGCTTCAATATTCGATTTTTATCTCAACCTCTCGGTAACTTTCACACCTAGTAGGTAATTATCCACGTATCTACAAAAATATTCAAAAAGCTCAAGATTTGCGAGCGTAAGTTGCCGAGGCGCTGATGGCTATCAGCCCTGGGTCATTCAACGTCCCTTACCTTTGTATTGCTGCTGACACGTCGTCAAATCAATATATGAATGACCAGCGTGAACCCAAGTTCTTTGCTAAGGTTTTCACCGTGATTTATTAGTGTTTTTTATGTTATCATCATCATCATCATCATAGCGGCCCTTATGTCGTCCAAGAGCGGACGTAGGCCTCCTCCAAACTTCTCCACGTCCGGCGATGTTAGGCCGTCGCCATCTAGTCTCGGCCTCCGTGTCATCTGATATCGTCGACCCACCGTCTAGGCGACCGACCTTGTGGTCTGCCGCTAGCCCTAGGTCTCCACTCCAGCACTTTCCTGGGCCGTTATTCACAAATGACCAATAACATTCCTTGCCCATAAAGCGCTTCTCAAAAACACAATTCCAAACGTGCCAGGTACCCAAGTATTAAAATAAATTAATATTACGTATGCCATTAGGAACGTTGTAAATGTGTTTTTTGAAATGAAACTTCTTTAAGAATGAGGGAAACATCTTAACATGCCGTATTATGGTCATAGTGAATAAGGGCCCTGGTCCACCGAGCCTTGTCCATTACTTCGTTTTTAAGTTACACCATGGACCAATTAACCTATTTTTATTAGTTACATGTAAGCATGAATAATCGATACGTTTCTCGTTTAAAATTACATCCTGTATATTTTAGTGAAAAAAGTAAACTTGGGACACTAAGCTACAGACAAATGAAATAGATGTGCCTACATCATAAATGAATGCCGATCACTCGGTCCACTTTGAAGTAACATATTTCGTGACTAATCGTGTACTTAAGACATGCGTGTATTATCCGTATTGTGCTAGTTAAGAATAACTGACCGGATTTCACGCAGTCGCATCGGAGTAAAAGACTTGGAGCACTTTCACCGTTACACCTGTTTGTAGTTTGTTAGATGTTACACGCGACTGTTAACTGACCAGTGATTGATGATTGAAATTAAAGTTATTGTTAACGCCAACAACAATTAACAACTTGGTCTTGACTTTGGTGTTTTAACAGAATTGATACCTATTAGTGGTAAAATAGGGCTATGTTATATCTAACTACACATTTAAAAAATAAAATAATATTAAATGAGTTCGAATGTGAATTGTAATAGGAGACAAGGAGCTGCCTGACAGAGAAGAGATTATTGAAAATATTTCGACAAGTATTTTTATTGTGATTGATCTGACCTACATTGATTTTGATATTCATCGCATTGGAAATGGCGCTTTACTGTCTTTTACAACAGGTAAAACTATAAATGGCTAATAAATGTTCGAGATTTGTCAATTAAAAGAATAGACGGCCCATTAAAATTATAATAAACTTACAATTTTTGCAATTTAGTATTGTTATAGATATTTTCTTATAAATAAGAAATAAATCTGTATATTATATATAAAGATTAACGATCGATAATTGCATCTGTGTATCAAATAAATATAGATAAAGAAACGAAAAAATCACGGAATAACAAAGCGAATTATGGGCGTTAGTGCGCATACAAGAGAATCACACTAGGTTTCGTGAAACGGTAGGTATATAGGTACTTACTAACATAAATGTTCTGAAAATACTAAGAACTGAAATGGAAAGTAACGTAGCCAACGAACGGTTCGTACATTGGCCATTGTATAGGATTTAGAAAAGGCTAAGCTTGAGCACAAAGTGGTGTGTGGTGAAATGTAAAATGATTGTAATGCCTTTTACGAGAGGTAAATGCCTTGTAGAGGTTAATAGCGTGGTGGAAAAGACTCATGACAAGCCCGTGAGCAACAACGGGCCTTGGGCGATCACTTCGTTCAGTAAAATTGTTTTTAACCTAACTTCAGTTCTAAAGCCTACAACGTGTTTTATATATTTTACCTAGTAGCTGTGCCCCGCGGTTTCACCCGCGTGAGTTTCAGAATTCCCGCAGGAACTATTGTTTCTAAAATAAAAGTGGCCTAAGTTACTCCATATAAGGTACATATAGAATATTAGCTGCTATGCTAGAACTTTTGCATGGATATCTACGTATTATGTGCATACCCACAATCATCTAATATATATAAATCACGTGTCACGTTGTTTGTCCGCGATGGACTCCGAAACTACTGAACGGATTTTGATAAAATTTTGCAACCATTTATAATATGGTCCAACTTAAAAGATAGGATAGTTTTTTATCCCGGAATTCCCTCGGGAACTGAAGGACATAGAGTACTTTTTTTCCGCAACCTCCGCGGGAACTCCGAAATTACCGCGGATGAAATCGCGGGGGACAGCTAGTACGTTTCTAGAAATTGTTTAATGTCAATGTTCATCATTATTTGATCACACTTTAACCGAACTAAATTGTAGGTAGGTAATATGTAACACCTCGTTAAGGAATGGGAATACGATCCATATAAAAAGCACACCAAATGGCGTAATTTGTTTCGACAGCATAACATTATTTACATAAACATTTCAAAGTTGTATAAACTGTATAAAAAAGATAAGATTTGGTGAAGTAACTTTCACTTTTTCTGTTTACTAATTTACATATTTAAATACATAAGTAAATACATATAATACTTAGCATCAAAATCGCTGATCTCAACACTCCGACGTCTCGACGACGTAAACATCTAAGATGACAGTATCACAATATAATGTGTAATCCTATGATATCGATCATGTATCGCTTGTAATTTAATTTATAAAAAAATGTGGATGAATATTAAGATATTATAATTATATTTTTGAAGCGTTTAAATGTCTACATTAATTACTACGTTACAAGTTTTATTATATAAAATTATGTAAGATTTAAGTAATAATTATTAATCTAAACTTAACATAACCTAAAATTAATCTAAAATATATTATTAAAAGGAGTATTACTACGTTTATATGTCGCCAGCAAACATTATTTGTCTGTTTAAAAGGACAGACACTGACGGTGTTTTGTATATGTGGGCACCCCGAGCGCCATATATTATGTAGTTTAGGTGTGAACTGTGACCACAGTCCACAACAGAGTCAAATGTTACCAATGTGGAATAGATCATTCGTGACATTATTGGAGTTCTTTGTCAGAATGAATGAACGTTATCATTGGTTTTTGTTTTTTGGTTGTTGTTGTTGGCGAGTAGACCGGTAGGTACTTTTACTGTCCTCGGCATTATAGAAAATCCAACTGTTTTTACAGGCGAATTATAAATTATATGTATAGTGTGTACCTACAATATGTTGGCAAAATATTATACCTACATACAATCTGCTCCTGTTAAAATTAATTTCCTGTAATTCTTTTTCTTTCTCGACTGCAATGTTACGCAAAGTGGCACATAATTTAATTACATTTTGATACCATAAAACATTCGATTCTTTAATATGACGTATTTACTTTAAGATGTGTATGTAATATTTTCACGTTTGACAGAGTCTAATATGTTTTTCCTATCTTTTCAGGTGCCCGAGATAGAAACCAAATGCGTATCAAAATGTTGACAATTATTGGGCCCAGGGCCCATAAACAAGCGGAGATGTAAGAACCAACAGTCAATCATTATTAAAATCGATGTACTCACAATCACAGACATTTCAATTAATTTAGTGGTTCTCTTTCCAAGTTTTTGTAAGAAAATATTTGAAAATCAAACTGTTTAGGTCATTAAAACTCAGAGATGAGTGCAGAATAAGTAATTTAATCTAATGGAATTTTAATTAATTAATTTATAGGTAAGTGTAATAAAAGTTCACATTGAAATATGGCAGTCAAGATATTGCTTACTCCTGTCTGTCTTTCTCTACTATATTTTTTTTATATTAACAAAGAAATCTTGTAAAGGGTGTTTCCGATTGACATTGACATGATAAAATAATGAGATATCATTCCGATAAATGAAATTATCAATTCAAACGATGTGACGGTGTGCAGCCTCTTAGCAGATAGGGCTCGCAGGCAGCGCAGTAAAAGAGTTTCTCAATATAGATTTTCATGATAGATGCGAGAGGATGAGTGTTTAATACATCTAGACATATAAATAAAATTGAAGTGTCTGTTTGTAATTTCAAATTAACAGCTCTTCACTAAATTCATATGAAGGTATATGCGGTACTTAGGTAGGTACATAAAAAAAAAAAAATTAAAATTTTTCTCTGTCTGTTTTTTTTTCGGCTAATCTCTGAAACGGCTGGACCGATTTTAACGAGATTTTCACTGACTGATAACTGATATTACAAGGAGTAACTTAGGCTACTTTTAGAAAAAAAAAATTAGTTCCCGCGGGAATTCCGAAACTCACGCGGATGACGGACTAATGGATGAAGCAAAAATAAAATGAAATAAAATGGAGCGAATGATTTTTCGCAGATGGTGAGTGTGGACAGCGAGAGCCCTCGTGTGGGCGGTTTCCGGCTGGGCGGGCGCGCGGAGGAGCCGCAGCGGTCGCGCGCGCCGAGCGTCTGCTCCGCGACGCACAAGTACCAGATAGACGCGCTGTTCGACGACACGCGCTCCGTCGCCAGCCAGCCCCGCCGCGACCGCCACGACCGCGCTGGCACCTACGACTCCACGAGGAGAGACAGTAAGGTGAGGTAAATTCACTTTGTCAACCCTTACCATTATAATAGCTGGTCCCCCACGGTATCACTCGAATTTATTTCGGTGTTCCCGTGGGTATTCAGACATGAAAGTACCCTATGTTATTTTCTATACCAGCTCTTGACAACGTAATTGGTTGATTAGTTAGGGCCTGAAAGATAACAGACAGGCAAACAGCTAGATAGAGTTACTTTTGCTATGGATGAATCTTGGAGTTAGACTGAATCTATGAAAATCAAGTACCTAGGTATCAAGAAGCATTCATTCGGCATCCCATCTGTTGAAGGAAATATAACTGTTCATTTCTGTGTTTACAGGTCAGTTTAATTGAAAGCACCAAAGCGACAATATACGAAGATGACGATGGTTACTGCGAGAACGCAATCAAAAAGATCAACAACACCGTCCAGGATCGTATAGAGAGGATGTTCGCTGAAATGGCGGGAGAGTCCAAGCCATCAACTGACAACATCGGTGTTCATATATTTAAAGTGCATTATCTCGGCTCCACATCTCTACGCAGTAAAGTTACTAGTTTATCTGGACTTCAAACACCGTTAAAAGATTTATATTTTGCATATAGAAGGAATTACCGCCATAAAAGCGCGCTGACTGGCCGCCTAGAAATATCCGAGAGTGGTCTGAAGGTCGGATACAAAGGAGACAAAGGTGATTTGGAACAACTAAATCCCTTTCCAACGATAGCCGTTTGGTCGGCCGTGAAGTTTGTTGTGCAACCATCAGAGAAAGACAACAGCGATGTCGGTTACGCGTTCCTACCCCTCATCACGGACCCAGACCACATCGACCGGCAAGCTTTGTTCAAAACTCTCGAGCCACCTGATAAAAAATACATCCTCTCCCACAACGAAAATTCGCATTCACCCCTTTTCGCTGTTGTGATGAGGAAAATCGGAGTCGCTAAGCAACTGGAGTGTCATGGTTTTGTATGTCAGACGTCAGAGGACGCTATCGTGATAGCGGCCACGCTATACAAATCTCTCATGTCACACATGAGCCGGCAGGGCCACAATGATAAGAAAAAGTTGAAAAATCAGAACGGAGTCAGTTGTATGAGCGTAGCGAGTAGTTTCACACCAAATGACGTACCCGTCAGACCGCCGCGCAAGAAACGTAGCACGTCCTCCCTGAGTGGCGATAGTGATAGAGCTGATGGATTTTCGGCCAGCGAAATATTTAGAGAGAAACCTAAGTTAGAAAGAACAAAGAACATATCTCTAGAGAGTTTTATTCCTCCCCCACCTCCATCGATTCCACCCGCCGATTTGAGAAGAGTTACTGTGGAAGAGGTAAAAGCTAAGTTGGATTCCATTAAAAATGACACTAGCAGTAGTGAAACGCGAGCATCGAAGAAATCTTCATCAAAACAGCTATCGAACGGTCCAAAAACTAAATTAAAAACTGTCCAAAATCTACAGAATCTTCAAAGCAGTGAGTCGTCTGTACGAAGCAAGGTTTCAGAAAAAATTGAGCTGTTCAGGGAACTAGAAAGGCGGAAGGATATACAAAGACCTCCGACGTTGCCACCGCCCATACCATCGAAACCGCTTGAATATCACCAAGAAGTTCACAAGGAACCGTTAGGAAGAAGTCACAGTGGTAGAAAATCTCTTAATGAATCAGGAGATATTTTCACAAAAGTGGCAATACCTCGTTCTGGAAGTTTTCTCAATGCTGGTGGACTAACCCGATATAAATCCATTGGCCATAGGTATGTAACATTATTTATATATGGCAGGGTGAGATTTATGCATTAAAAATCTTTTTAGAGTTGTGATTAATTGCCTTTATTAAATGAGATTTTTTAATAAGTATAATATTGAGATTGAGATAACATTCGGTGACGTCAAAGCCACGCTTGTACTTTATCTTTATGGTATCAAATACACTTTTTTCTATTCTATTCTATTCAATTCTTCTTTGGTATATTTTAAAGTGGATCTCTTTACAATATCCTTAAATTGTAAGTAATAGTAACAAGTAGATCTGCTTCGTCTTCATACTTTTTTATGTATTATCGATTACTGAGCTCACTTATAATAGTAGCAAGAATGCGCTTAATGGAGTGTTTCAACGGCATGCATGTCTGCATTGCAATCAAATTGCAATTAAATCATCCATTACATATATAATTCTGGTTAAAATTAATGTAACTACATACATGTTTTTATAATCTTATTAAATCAATATTATATCATATGAACCTAGTTTATTAATCAACATATATAATTTTTACATTTCAGAAATAATGGTAAGAAAGGAGGTGGCTCACCGTTGGGATTCAATGAATTGTTTAACGAATTCAAAGTTCAAGAGAACTTACATTCGATGGATGAAATAATGAATGCCATAGTAGACGCAGAAGGAATGTCCTTCAACGATTTAAAACCGATCTACAAAGAATTTCTATTGAAACTAGCCGTCACGTTAACTAAAGATGAAATATTCCAGCATAGCAAAGCAATAATGAAGAAGCAAAGAAAAAAGATATTAAGAAAAAACAGCATGTTTCAAACCAAAAGGAGAAAAATATTGAAAGGTGCCAATGGCCTCCGGATGGTTTTTCGTTTGCCTTTTGGGAAAAGTTTTCGGAAGAATGATGACGAAAAGGAAAACTCGTTCGATTTCCACGCACTTGGCAATAGCAAAGAACACGTCTCTGAGAGTTCAGTGTCCACGTCCAGTTATGACATAAGGCAGTTCATTCCTAAGGAATCTACGACTGTGTCACCGAAAAGACAAACCATGAGGCAACGGAATTCCAAACGATCAGATAAAGTCGTACATGTATCTAAACGTAGCGGCAAGGTTTCTAGGCCAGGAGAAAGAACTTCGACGTCGGAAGACTCTGACTTTTTGACCCTAAGCAATAGACTCGGATGCCAGAATCGAAATAGTTCCAGCGGGTACGTGTCTTGTTCTGAATGCGAATCCGAAAGCTGCATAGACCGTTGCTATTGCTCATTAAAAGACGATCACAAAACGAAATGTTATTGCGACGTATCCGATATCAAAAAAGAATCGAAATCAAGGTTACTGAGCAAAAGCAGAAGCTGTAAAGATTGTTCGAAGTGAGTATAAAAGATTATTTTTTTTTATTTTATAAATAAAATAGCATACGTAGCAAACGGTTATAATATTTTCTATTTTAAAAACTCGTTGATTAGAACCGAAAAAAAATTTCTCTACTTTCCTCCGTCTCTGTTTTACATTTCACTCTAATAGAAGCGCATCTTCGTTGAAATTATTATGAAGCTTAAATTACATTGGCGCAATGTCCATTGTGTTTGTATGAATTTGATCCTTAATACTGTCGCTTAAGGTACAATATGACTGCTTAGTATTGTTTGTAGAAATGAAAATGTGTGTGTTGACAATCAGAGCGTGGCACGTCCGTAGCTTGCGACGGCTTATGAGTAACTGAATCAAATTATAATTATTTACAGTTGAATATTATGAATTCATAATTTATGAATTCACTAGAAGACTAAGTAGAAGATATTTTTTTTACATTATTTTCATTAACGCATACCAGTCTATGACGAACGATCAGTTAATTAGAAAATATGCGCTTTCTATATTTTTGAAATTACGAGTGATCGACGCCGTAGTCTTATTACACCAGTATAAGGTATGTACCTATTAGCTTTTGTCTGTACAAGCACTGCTTAGTTTGGGACCTGCGGAGCTAGGATGCGCAACATGATATGTTTATCGAACGAAAGATAAAATTGTCGACACGACAAATATTTATGGGCGTCCAAGCAAAAAAGTGCAGTAGTGGGGTATTGAGTTAAGACTAGATTCGGTTAAACATTTTTTAACACTGGTAGACAAAACGATATATTATGTCGACGAGAATCGATAAAATGGCTCGATAAAATTTTATCATGTTGCGCATCCTAGCTCCACAGGTGTGACAATGTCCAAGCATTGTTGCCATTCATTTGCTTTAACAAATTATGTTTTTAGCAAAATTTATAATTATTATTGTTCTCTTTTTTAATTTTTCTCAGTTTAGGCTGGTAACTTGTAGATTTAATACAGGCATTGCCAAGTATCTAATCTATTTAATTAGTACGTATTACGTGGGTATGTTGTTCCGGGTAAAAAGGTTCGTCTTGTTAAAAGGGTCTAACGATCCGACAAGTACTAAGAATGCCTGCTTTTTGTATCTATTGTTAAATACAACCTGTTAATGAATTAACTGAAAACCTGATACAACCCATTTAAAAAAATAAACAATAATATGATTAAAATATATTATCGAAAAAATTCAAACCTTAAAAGTTATTCAACATTAGATTGGAGGTGACCTATCTACGAAATTCCAAGCGCTACGCCCGCGCCTACCGGTTCGATTTTTTTTTTTGCTGCGGGCGGCTTACGCGACAAATATTGTATTATAAATAATTTAGACATGGGCTAATAAAACATAGTGCGATCGATTCGCTAGTTTATTCTGAGCAAACTACTTTCTAGTTTTCAGTTAATTCATGTATAGGTGTTTTCCGGTAGATCTAATTGTTTTAAGCTATGGTGTGCCTGTTTTGGTAGGTATATAACTAAGGATAACAAAGGCTAACAAACCCAAGCACCGGGTTTAAGCCGGATTGATTGCCCATCTTTAGTTGTGACGTGTACATAACGGGTATGATGGCAAAATTTTAATTTTTACTCCGTTTTGTAGATTAATAAAAAAATATTGGACACGTATTTTTCCTTTTTTTACGTAGTCAAAAAATAACGGCATTACATTGAGTTAAAATTCCGTGTGAAGTCACACCTAGGTTACATTTTATACTTAGTTATGACGTCGCGACTTCCCACTCCCAAACTTAAAGAGCCAGCGCACACTATGCGACACGCGACAGCGACAGCTTTACGACAGGCTGCGGCCTACAATTTTCATATTATTTTGTTCAAAACTCAGCACACTTGTAGTCATAGTCGCAGAGTCGCGACGACAAGCTACCCCTAGCTCTGCAGTCGGTGCGCGTTACATTGATACATGCGACAAAACGCAACGACGAGTCGCAGTGTGCGCGCAGGCACTAATGCGTTTTAAGTATTTTATTAATAATTCGAAAATTCGTGTCTATTATTTTGTTACTATCCAACTGACGCGTACCCTGTCATCATGCCCATTATGTGTACGTTGGCAGGGAGCCGTGCGAGGCGGAGTTCAGCTACTGCTCGTGCGACTCGGAGAGCTGCGCGGACAGCAACAAGTGCTACTGCGCGGGCCCGCGCGCCCCGCGCCCGCCGCGCCCGCCCGCGCGCGCCTCGCTCAGCTCGCAGAGCCTCGACCACCTGCGCGGCTCGCACCAGCTCTACTCCGAGCGGCTGCGGCGCGCCTTCGACGACCGCGACGGCTGCAAGCCGAACAAGAAGTACGGCATTTAGTGTGAGGAAAAACTTGTGGAAGTTTCTTCACACTATTTTGTAAATTACTTACTTTGTAAAGATGAATAAAAAAAATAAATAATCAGTAGTAGACATTAATGACGACCGGATTAGCGCAGCTCAGTGGTTACCAATTCACCATGCCTTGCCGCTAACCAAGATTCGGTTCCGATTCGAGGGTAGACTTTGTGTGATTAACATAAGAATGGGCATGATAACTAAATTTTAATTTTTAGTCCGTCTTGTAGATTAATGAAAAATATTGGACAAGTGTTTTTCCTTTTTTTACGTAATAAAAAAAAGACGGCGATACATTGAGTTGAAATTTCGTGTGACATCACGCTTAAGTATGTACACTACTTAGTTATGACGTCACGAGCCCCTAATCGTAAACTTCAACGCGTTTTATCTAAGTCGTTTTTCAATAATTCGAACAAGCAAAAAGTACGTGTCTAAAATTTTTATTTGTTATCTAACTGACGGACTAAATATAATTTTGATTTTTATGCCCATTGGTACCTATTCGTAAAAATAACTGAATGGATACACTGCAAAGAATATTAACCATTAAACGCAAAGAAGCCACATTCTTCCACCAACTTCGTGCCTATAGCGAGCCTAGTGATGTTGCGGTGTAGGCTGTTACTGCTGTGTGTATTGGACAATATCAACTTGAATATTATTATCTCTATGTTCAGACTTCAGTAGAGTGTTCTTCTTCTTCTTTAATGATGGCGTCTATTATTATAATTTGTAAACGGTGGTGTTTGTGCGGAGTGTCACGTGTGTGTGGTATGCGTCAGATCGAGCGCGGCGTCGGTGCGGCGGCGCGAGGAGCGCGGGCGCGCGGCGCGCGGCTCCGACAGCCTCGCGCTCGACTACGAGCTGCTGCTGCCGAACAAGCCGCGGGACGCGCGCGCCAGGAACATGCAGCGCCTCACCGGTGAGCTGGCGCCGGCTGACGAATAGCTGCATCTCTATCTTATCTTATATATCTTTTTATTGCAGTATCCTGTTTACTGTCCGTCCCGTAGCAGGAAAAAAAGATCAAATAACTATCTTAAAGTCGTTGTGAACGTGGATAAATATAAATACTGATTCAATAATAAATAATGATAAATAACGACTACTTGTACTGACCATAATATTTAAGTCCCTTCATTTAGTAGATAATATTAGAAGATTTTGATCAGGAGAGTTTAGACGTAGATACCTATCAGGTATATTATGTAAAACGAAGTAAAGAAAATGCAGAGGATAAATTGACTGAAGGAATTTATGATGGATTATAATGATGCTTTGAAACTATCCTAGCAAGAAGCAAGAACACGTATCTCAGGGATTTTATTTTTTTATGTTCGTTCACATTTGCAACGATTTTAGCTATTTGATCTTTCTTCATCGGAGACATTCCCCTTAGATCTTAATCAAACCATGGACCAATAAAAAATTAAACTACAAATTTGTCCATCCACCACTTTCGTGTTGGTGAACTTTCCAGGATTAATTCCTCAGTGATTCATAACGGCCAATGTCCTACAGTCCGCAGCACGGGAGCTGGCTCCCACGACGCCCTCAGCGTCAAGAAGTCCGCCGAGATGGCGGCCCTGTTCGCGGACGTGCGCCTGTCGCAGCGCACCGACGTGCGCTCGCTGAGCGCGTCGTTCGCGGGCGGCGGCGCGGGCGCGAGTGCGGCGAGGGCGAGCGTGTCGCGGCGCGCGCGCACCGCGCTGCCCCCCGCGCCGTGCCGCCCCGCGCCCGCGCTCGCGCGCATGTTCGACCACCGGCCCCTCTCCAGGAACGCCAGCTTCGAGGACACGCTGGGATATCTGCCTTAACGCTTGGTTCATACCAGCCGGCAACATGGCAACACAGTAACCCAGTCCAACGCTGATTTGATACTGTATAGACACTAGTTTCAAGTCAATCCAGTGCTTAATTGCTACTGCCCCCCCTCCCCCCCTCCCCGTCACCAAGTTGACAATCTATAACCGTTATCGCTTTAGAAAACTAAGAAACCTATCGCCATAGAAAAGTTTAACTTTTGTTTGGACGATTCTTCATAACCACGTGACATGACGATGATTTCCTTAGTTTTCCTCCTTGATTGTCAACTTGTTCCAAGGAGTTGGGTTTATATAGCCACTAGTTTCAAGTCAGTCCAGTGCTAACTGAGCGCCCTCATGGCCAGGTGACAAGCCAGTCCCATTTATTTTTGGGCACAATAGCTTCCCCATCACGCCAACCATATCAGTCCAAAGCGACTGACATTGTTTGAACGCGTTCGGCGAATGTCACAATATTCCTACATTATAAACCACTATAGTGTCAAAAATTGACAGCAAACAGACTTAGGTACTGGCGATCCTGTCTACATTTATGTAGTAACTAGAGCTGAAATTCCGTATCATTTGGTCCAGTCACTGCCACCTACCTAAAAGTATACTATTCTTATTTGTTCCCCTAGCGTCAATTTCTAAATTCCCTCGGGCACTTTTTGCTTCGCGATGAAAATACTCCTAATGTCCTAATCTAAGAACTGAATAATAGTAACGATTCACCAAAACGTTATTCCGTGCAGTTCCAACCGTGTGGTTTACGGGATTCCCTAGAGATCTCCTTGTCGTTGAAAATATCTTGTCTGTCTCTGAAATGGTAAAACTTCTCAAAAAAGATTTGAGAGATAAAATGCTAGAAAATTTAGGAAGACCAAATGTAAAATATATGCAAAAGTAGCACTGAAATAGACAATAGTCGTTCTTGTTTTGATTAAAACTGTTCTCCCTCTGGCTTTTCAATATTATTTTATGGTTTGAGGTTAGTTGAATCTTAGCTGAATATCTACTAACTTTCTCAATTCAGAAACCGCGCCATTTCAAGTTATCTAGCCTTTGTATATTGTGTTGTTTCATCAATAGTTATTGAAGCTTACCGCAGCGCAAATATTCTAATTCTATAGGACAAAATAACCGCAACTGGCAACATTCTACCAGTTTTGAAGCCGAGACCAACTCTCCAGTTCATATCTATATCTACTGTTTAGATTGTTTATTCTGTGGTAGGTACGTGCAGACCTAACTTTGTGTGAGAGAACGAAACGATAAAACTGTATTTGACAAAGAGTACTACTTTGGTAGTTAGGCTAAACTTTTTGGCGCGAAAGAATTTGACATTGACATTTGATATGCTGCACCGGAAGTTACGATGTTTTGTAACACTGTGTAACTTCCTTTCTGCAGAAATTACTGTTTCTCACTTAACGTGCTTTATAGAAATTCAACAAAATTACTACTATACTTGCTATCCTAAGTAGTTCTGCTGAAACCATAGCTTACTTATATTCTATGAAAATTTTGAACTAACATATTTTGTAGTAGCTTTACTACACATATACCACCTTATTAAATAAAATAAGGATTTTCAAAGTATATAAAATCGAAATACTCGATAGTGTAATATAATAACTTAGATTCATAATTTATGTATTTATGTAGTTATTTATTGGTATAAAATAAACGTTACATACATAGGTGCAATAAATAAGTCGAGTCAGTTTAATTGTAGTGTTATCCCTCAATGTATTTATTTCTAATTTTAAGATTAGTTTTATTTATCATGGAACGATGTTTAAAATGTAGGTTACCTTATTTTATAATGAACAGCTGTCCTCTTATTTCACTTTATACACATTTAACCAATAATTATACACGAATAATTGCAAGTATAGGTAATAATTAATTTATCACCGCCATATCTGCCACAATACAAAAATTCAATTTTTTATTTCTTTTTCTTATTGTTCATGGATTTCAAACACCGTTCCGTATGTAGGTAGATGTACCTACTTTAGCTTAACTTAGTACCTATATAAAAAACTGTTCTGTGGATAATTTCAGTAGGTATATTACTTGTTAGTATTATATTTTGTCGGATGATGTTTCGACTTCGTGTGCAATCTCTGGGTGCAATAACTATTTTATTATTATTATTATATATTATATGATAGACTTACCTATTAGAGTTTTTTTTTCTGTCACTACTTTAATAAGATTATCAACTAGCCAAGTGCTGTAAATATGATTAGAAAATGAAATCTGTAATAATTAGATATAAGTTTTTTAATGGTTTCAATAAATGTTTTTTTCAAATTTTCATCCACGTTGAATTTATTTTGAAAATCCCTTCCTGCAACTTGGCTAAGGTGCTGATTTGCAATTTACACAAATATTTTGAAAAGGTAAGTTTAACTTTTAAGTATGGTTGTTGGGAATAACCTCTGTAATTACTGGGGCCGATTCTATAATGAAAGTTCTTTCGCGAATAGAAAACTATACATGACTGACATAGAATTCTTGTTTATACCGGAACAAAGAGTTCCTGCGGGAATACTGAAACACATGCGGGTAAAACCGCACTTAAATATTGAGACGTAATATTTTTAAAACATAGTTCCTTTTTATATTCTATTGATATTCTTTTTATAATTTTCAAATAATTTTTATATTCTGACGTTGTATTTTATTATGCATTTTTTACGGACTTTAATTTCAGATTCGATACAACGAACATCTAAATAATAATTATTATTTTTATTTGAGCTAGCCGAAGGCTATTACTACTTCCGAACCTCACAAACTACAGGTATACCTAAACCATGTTTAGGTATATGTAAGTAAGTTTATAGAATATGTCTCGCAATCACTGTATTTGCCTCTAACGTCATGAAAGAATAAAAAAATATATTAAGTAAATTGTAACTCAGTTGATTATAATATCTGCTTAAGTACCTAGGTAGTTTTTTTTCTGTCAACTAGGACTTCGAAGAAATCGAGTTATAGATATATACGGTGTCAATTTAATAGTCAACTATATTTATTTATATTTTATTTACATTCAGAAGGTACATTATTGTCGTTGTATATTGATAGTTTTTATATATAAATAATATATTTCTCTATCAGACATTACCTACGCAAAGGACGGACTTTTTATTTATTTCACTGGTGTCGGCTAATTTATTACAACACTAATCGTATCAATTATAATACAATACAAAATAATTTTCTAAATTTATAATGCTTTTATTATTTTTTTCAATATCTAATTACAATCAACAAAAAATACTATAATCGACAAAGAATATACATTTCAAATCAAATATTATTATGCATTTATTATGCATTTACGAAAAAGGTAACAAATCATACACGATAACGGAATTTATACAATTATCGTAGAAAAGAAACATGCTATTGTCTAGAGTAATTAATGCCTTTGATAAACAATCAAAAGGTTAACTTCATAATAATATTACAATCATAATGAAGAAAATCGCAGAACGACGCGCAGACAGATTTTTGGTTTGTATTAAAACTTCAGCCTAATAAGCATTTCGTACAAATTTTTTGTATCAATTTTTTGTATCAATTTTTTGTATTATTAATAAAATGTTATGAAGTTTTGTGATATTGAAAATAAAGTAAGATAAACAGAATTGTTTCATTTTTGACGTCAAAGTTTCAGAGTGAAATAATATAGCATGACTCTATACATTATTACTTAGGTACCTAATACTTAGTAAGTACCTTACCTAAGTAAGTAGATATGTGAATTTATGTGGAATACGTTCCGTATTTCCAAATATACTAATAGCAAAATAGGTAAATTGTCAAAATAGAAAAAAAAGACAGTTGGAGACAGTTAAAGAAATAAATATTTAGGTCCAATCTGCAACGATGTGTGGGTAATTTTTAATAAGCCAGGGCTTTAGAACCGACTCCTTAAATGTTTTTTTCGTTCTCAATTATATATATTTAACGAAACAAAAATAATGTTGCTAAAGATGTCATGATGCTATCGGTAGTCAATATTACATTATATTCTGCTGTGAAATACCAGCGCTTAAATCTTAATTAACTCTACATCTCTCAATCTATCTCTACTAAATAATATAAATCTATCTCTCTTTATACATGACAAGAAGAAAGTGATAGAAATGCCTACTTAATTTTAACTCAATTTAGAGAATATATAATAGAAGTTCGACTCCAGTAGTATAATAGTGATTATTTATATTATCCTCTATATTTAATTACACGTACTATGGCGTCGTTCGAATAAACGATATTACCGAAAAAAAATTGTGCACGAGTGAGTCAGCTTATAATTAATATCTATACTTAATAATTGTTATCAATCAACAAATATAACTTTGTAATTTATATTAATATACATAATTATATATTAAACAACAACAAAAACAAGGCACTTTAAACATTTCTAATATTATGGCATTTTTAATACGGCCTCACAGTGCCGAGGCGTCCCCGAGGTATAGGCTCAGCGTAGCTGTGACGGAATTTGGTCGCTTGCCTATCGGCTAGGTCGCGGAAATCTTTGTAATCTCTGTCGTAGTACCGGTCCCCGTTGCCTTCGGCGTACGACTGTCTGTGTTCCTCCAACAAGCGCGAACGGCTGAATGCCCTTTGGCGGTCGTTGTAATCTCGCCGCCTATCCTCTATGACCGGCTCGATGATTTCGTCTTCATCTATGCGGCGGTCCAGTTCCCTGCGCTCCCTGTACCGATCGAACTCCTCTCTGTGTGGCTTGGGCTCGACCCTATCGACAAACTCTTCGCTGCCGTATTCAAAACGCTTCAAATCGTCGCGTTTACGGCCGACACGTGGGAGTCGCTCTATTTGCCTATGGCCCAAATCCCTAGGCTCTAAATCACGCACTCTCTCAGGTTCTTTGTACCGCTCGGCCTCCCTGTGGGACCGCTCTATGATATCTCGGTGAGAACGCTCCGGTTCCCTACGAGAGCTGATATCTTTGTGACGTTCCTGACGCTCGTCTCGCAGTTCTTCCTCGGGGGAAGAAGTGGAGCGACTGTTCCTCTCTAGCATACTTCTCCGCAAAGCCATGTGCTGCTCCAACTCCCTGTTAAACCTTTCCCTTTCGAGATTCATGAATTTCTCCTTCGCGACGTTAAAACGGTCCTTCGGTGACGTGTCCGCTATTTTGAGGCTGCCTTCGGAGCCTCCTCTCTGTAACTTACCGAATCTGCGTTCCTCGACCCTTTCTACGTTTCTGGTAGACGGTTTCGCTTCAGCTACATATCGTCTCCTGTAGTTAGGGGTTTCATCGGCGAACGGCTCAGGCTTGTCCTGTTTAACATTAACGTGTTCTAAAGATTCGTGGCGGTAACGGCGCTCGAAGGACGCCTGGTCGCGGAATGGAGCTAGTTGGTCTCTAAATTGATTACTGAAGTCTTCTTTGTAAGCTTGTGGTCTGTCGTAGCGTCGTGGGGAAAGACCACGGCGGGGAGAGGCGGCTCGGCGCGGAGGAGAGGCGGCCCGGCGCGGGGGAGAGGCGGCCCGGCGCGGGGGAGAGGCGGCCCGGCGCGGGGGAGAGGCGGCCCGGCGCGGGGATACCGCGCGGCGAGGCAGAGAAGCGTCGAAGGCTTCATGCATCAGGTATGCTGTGCTCTCTGCCCAGTCCTCCTCTGAAAACATAATGTTGAACATATAAAAAACAGTTGACATGCATGATGACATGGGGAAAGAACAATGCTTGAATGGTTTGTGAGCAATACAAGCTTATATCAGGATGGGATTTATAAACTCCGAAAGTAAAGATATCCACAAAATATTATCCGCTCTCATATCTTCCTAAGTGTTTTCTGTGCTATTAGCCTACTAAATGGTATGTAATTTATTCATAGCAGATGCCAAGAATTTGGCTAACCCATTGTCACAAAACATCTTTACACTTTTACTTTGCTTTTACCTACTCACTCTACGCATAACGGGACGATTCTCATCTACGAAGTTTATTAGTAGACAAACTCGTTTTTGAATTTGAATTGAACATGGTGAAAAGTGCCTGGGGCACTCGCGCTCTCACGTCCCGCTGTTTTAACCACAGAAGAGAAAATAACAGATAGAAGGGAAATCAACTTAGTTTAGTATGAAACAGATGAAAACCAGGGTGATTTTCGAACACAAAACTATTCATCACGCACTAAAACATTCATTAACGTAAAGAAATGTATTAAACACTTTTTTTGGTTATGTTTTTACTTAGTCACTGCTTTCAAAATTCACAGTTTTGGGAATATTGTGGTAAATATTATACTTGGGATGGCAGCAAAAGAGGTTTTGGGCAAGTTAGAGCATTTGCTCTAACATCCTTTGCGACTGTGGCGCGCCTGCCCCGTCTACATGTCCTCTCTAGTTAATTTATTTGCTCTGTGGTTTTAACATTACCTGCCACCACGTTGGAGAAATTAAAGCGCGCGCTTTTAATTGAATGTGATTTAGGTTTCGCGGCATTAGGTTTGTTCCTATTTGGGTGAGTTTCTTTTTATTGTTCTCGAGATTGATCTAGTTCCCCATGATAAATTTACTCATAACATTTACCTTTTTTACTGACAATAATTTTTTTTTAAAAGTACCTATAATGTCTTAGCTTTATGTTGTAAAGATTGAATTTACCAGTAGGTACAAGTATGACTCGCTGCTTTACTCGTGCTTAATAAAAACGTCACCCGTATGAAGTTTATAGGTATAATAAAACAATTTCACAACAGTACCTACCTGTCTAAAACTATATAGAAATATGTATAACAGTTTATTTGGTTGAAACTCGTTTGGATAAGCGAATTAGAAATTGAAAGCAGAATATGCTAGTTTTACCTACAGGAAGCAATAAAGTGAATCTACTCTCTAGTCTAATGTTATAAAATTTCAAAAGACGTAATGTTTATTTTCTTAACTCGATTTCGCTAAACCGCTGCAATATAATATATTATGTTATAAATAAAATTGTATGTTAGTACTTATTATTATGAATTATACATGTCTCTGGTGCATACATCATAATATACTATCTTTAATTGAGCAATTCTTGTACTTATATATATCTAAAAGTATCTTGATGCACAGTATTTGTTTGATGCTGTGACCTAATAATTATTATCTATCTATATAGGTACCTATATAAAAATGAGTCCCTATTTCCCTTGGTTACGGCATCACACGTGAACGGTCCAATTTCGTTAAGTAATTCTTTTTTTTTAATTTTTTTATTTGTTCTTACATGTTTGCTTAAAAACTAGTGGCAGGTGGCTCCCAGTAAGCTTACGCCCGTGTTGGGAGTCACCGCTCTTCTAAACTTATTTGTATAATTCTTTTTTTGTTGTGTTTGTTACTGTAAGGAGAAGGTTCTTATGAAAGAGTTCCTGCGGAAATTCCGAAACTCACGCAGGTGAAACCGCGATACATAAGCTAGTTAGCTAGCTCGATACGAGATATACATTTACAATATAATATCCAAACTTTCGCATCTACCTACATATACATACAATGCATTTGTATAGGATGATTGTGAGCAATAGGTGCCTACCTATCTTTAAGTTTTCCCAACATTTTCCGTATCAGAAAAAACAATGAACATCGTTCCGCTTTACGGAAAGTGTATGTATGTAAATAGTTAAGTATTGTTTGATAAGGTATCAGGGGAAAAAAAACATTGTATGGAAATAAGATAGGTGATTATTTTATAATTTTAAATTTTTTTGCAGTCTGTCTAAGAGGCGGCTTCAATACGATGTAGTGAAATTGAAACACCAAACTTCATTTAAATTAACATAAAAATCATAGAAAGAAATAAAGTCGAGTTACAATTTAATCCAGGTTTAATTATATCGAGGTGTAATCGCCCAAAGTTTTAAGTAATCATATTCAAATATATTTATTAATTTTCAATTTACACAGTTAAAGAAATTTGGTCAATAATAATAATACTTAAGTTCAATAAATTCCGCAAGCTCAACAGTAGCATAACAAATGGAGAATTTGCAATTATAAAAAACTATTTGCACAAAGGCCACTATATTCAATCAGTAACACCATAATATATACATATTTTGCTTATACGATAAAGGTCTACCTATATCATGAAGGTGAACTTGTGTACCTACATCATTTGGACGCAGATAAGCAATAACATGTTAACCCACAAAATGAAGTTATTGATTCAGAGCGATTTATTGAGAGTTAGAGAACGTTTTTTAATTATGTATTTATCTTATTGCTTTTTTTAAATATGTTACTAAATATTAAACATAAAAAATGTTGACACAAAATGGCGCTATAATTTTAAAACTTTAATTTACTTTAAATTTCTTCAGTGTGGGTTAACACACTATTGCTTATCTATGTCCATTTGAGAGTACCTGTGTACCCACTTCTTATCGTGTTAATCTGTAAGAATACCTTACAGTGGGTATTGGCTATATTTAAAGAGCGTATCTGAAGAACCGATCATGTAATATTTATGTGCCCACTGCCTGTGCCTTCTACATTTCGTACTTGTCTTTTTTTGTGAATTTTTTTCACAATTTGAAGTAAGAATACTTTATGTTAACCGTGTCAGTAGGTAGATACTAATTCAACTCTAAAATCTAATACATATGTATATGAATTTAACCACGTATGATGTACCTAACAATTAATAAACAATCAAGTGATATCAGAGAGTATGTGAGTAGACAAAACAATACAATCTACTAGGAAGTAACTGTTATTAGTAGTTAATTGTTATAACTGATGTTAACGTTGACTGATGTTAACATGATACGGATATGACAAGGAATTTATTAGCCTCTTGTGACTTGTCTCATTAGATCTCAGTTATACATCTACTAAACGCATTGATAGATAAATAGATAATTCTTTATTGCACACCAAACTGAAAAAAAAAGTGTTTACAAATTAAATTTAATTAAATTGATATAATACAGGGTGTCAGAAAACCTCCGACATATCCGAAACTATGATATTCCCGACCGACCGAAATTAAGCCGACATCCTTCGGAAGAGAAAATTGCTGGAAGAAGAACTTCAGAAACGTGTCGGAGCAATCATTAAAAAAATAACCCTGTGTAAAACGTTATATCGCACCCGCAGAATGGTCACCTATAAACCCAGTGTAGTAGATGAACGTTGTGCTATACTACTTACTTGGGACATCTTTTAGACTAATCGTAAATACCAATAATATCGGCTCCATGCGCACGCGGTCTCAGCACTGTACTTACACACCACACTCGTCTCTCGGTCGGTAACGTACTAACTCTGTGCGTCACACACATCTACATTTGAGCCCGTGCGAAGGAGACGACAAGTGCATGCTTATTTCTTACTCGCATATACTACATCCCTTCCTTATTATTTTATTAGTTAATTAATTAATTACTATACTTCGTTACTTCTATACCTTCATTTTTTCCACTCTTATTACTCCTCAGTAATTTCGAGTTCGTCAACACTTCCCTCGCTTCCTCAATACAATTTTCCACTCTTATTACTCCTCGGTAATTTCGAGTTCGTCAACGCTTCCCTCGCTTCCTCAATACAATTACATTTAATAACAATAGTTATCATTTTACCAACTCTTTGGCCTTCATTTTTCCACTCTTAGTAATTATCTTACTCTTAGTAAGTATCTTACTTCTTTGCCTTAATTTTTCCACTCTTAGTAATTATCTTACTCTTAATAAGTATCTTACTTCTTTGCCTTCATTTTTCCCTGTTATCTATTAGTGATCAATAACTCAGAGATCTCCTTCTCAGTTTCCGTAGGTACCTGGATTTATTAGACCCCTCAATCACCCTTCAATTTTTTTTTTTTTTTTTTTTTTTTTTTTCATCATTCTGAATTTCCACATCTCTACTCATCTCTAATTTCGCCGTATATGAACTTTTTGATGTAAACCTTCTCACCCGTTCCTAAATCTATCTTTGGGTTTAATTTTTTCTGTGCATCATGTTTCTTTTTTTTCCTTTTTTTTTTTCTTTTTTTTTTCTTTCTCTCTACATCTTTCTTTCTTTCATGTATTTTCTTCTTCTTCTTCTTTCTTTTATATCTTGGTCTCTATATAAATGCTCTAGAGGCTAGAATATTATATTATCGGAAATGTATCTGTCTCTAAATTTTCGCTATGACTAAATATTTCAGAAGAGATTATTTCCACGTTCTTTTTTTTTTCTATTTGGAACATCTTACGTTATTTAATGATGTTTCTGTTTTGGCAGTCTACTTCTCCGTTCTGTTAAAGTCAGTCAAAGTCAGCCACTAACGTATAGATACAATGATTCAAGCGTGTGTCATTATCACGGCAGAAGACTGCAAATTCTTAATTTTTTTTTTTTTATTTTTTTTTTTTTTTTAGTTTCCGTTATTCTTACAAGGAGTACTAAAACTAAAAATCTGTTTCTTTTCGGCAAACTCTGGCATATCACTTAGTATAACTGCCTTCAACAACTTGAAATCTGCTTCCCCATTATACCTATGGATCATCTAGTAATTCTTCCAAATTGTGCCTTAAAAATTTTTGTAATAGTTCACTTGTGGTAGTCATATTCAGAATCTATTTTATGACATAATTTAGTAATCCCATAAAACTCTGTAGATCAGATACCGTACTCTGTAGATCAGATACCGTTTTAGTTGC
Source organism: Zygaena filipendulae (assembly GCA_907165275.2). NCBI lineage: Eukaryota > Metazoa > Arthropoda > Insecta > Lepidoptera > Zygaenidae > Zygaena > Zygaena filipendulae. The sequence continues at coordinate 4,588,602 of OU015668.1, forward strand.
TGTAGATATTTTTCTTGTATCCTAAAAAGTAGGTAACTATGTAGTATACATAAAGTTATGCTTGTCTTGTTTAGTGAGTTTTTTTTTTTATATCATTTTGTGCTTTCATAAACACATAGAATATTACCTTCTCTGTCTCCTTAACATCATCCCAGGTGTTTTCGGTAACAAGTTGTGTTCATATAGAGAATCAATTAACATATTTGTAACATGTTTATTTGCGTTCCTCGACCCAAACGAGTCACTGTTTAGTCAATTCCTCCCTCACTCCCTCACCCGAGACTTAGTCTTCATTTTCCATATAGAATAGGATAGAATGTACTTTATTGTATACCAGAATAATGCTACAGTGTGTTAACAAAACAAAACTTATAAATAAACCAATTGTTTAGTGTATAAATATGTATATATATATATTTTTTTTTTTAATACTTTCGCCTTTCATCATCGTTCTTCCTATTCAACGTCTGGGCTTTACATTTTAATTTAAACGTCAAACTTTCAAGTACCTATCCACTGAGCAAATAATCACTACGTTTTAAGGAAAGGGCACTTCCATACTAATCGCTGATCCGATCTATGAAAGCATTTTGTGCCAACCATACCAATGCAATGTATGACGCGGCCATAGAAATTTGGTTAAGTATTCCAATGTTGGTAAAAAGTTCGCGCATAAATCCATAGTAACTTTTGGTTCAAGGGAGTGTCGCTGGCCTGTACCTATCTTTTCACGGTTTTTTCAATTTTCTATCTTTTCACGGTTTTTCAATTTTCTATCTTTTCACGGTTTTTCAATTTTTTCACTATTTGACAAATCAATCAAACTTTCACATTTGGAACCCGCTTTGCCATTGTCCAATTTTAACATAATATTGTCTTTCGCTTTCCTTAATTTTTTCAAACACCTTATGTCCTTACTTTTTTTTTTTCTTTTTACTAAACTTTTAATTGTCGGCTAATAAGTCCTACTGCAATTCCTTCAGCTATAATATCATGTAGGGTCATATCCCTGACTTGATAATAAACTTATAGAGATGTATAAATCCATCTGGAGTACATTTTCCATTCTGTCATATTCTGCATCATTCCATTTTATCATCTTCCGCATCATCAAATCGGCATTTTGCAGTTTCTTCCCGCAGTTTTTTTTTTTTTAATTCATCTGTTTTTCAGCAGTTTATCAACCAGATCATCCAGATTAACGCGACCTTGCGGTATATATTAAATTTCCTGAAATTCAATCCCTCTTGATTGTTACAACTGGCCGCTTTAAATTTCATTATTTACTTCTGTAACTTCCAGGTAATATATAGACTTAACTTCCCTTTTCAGTGTATTGACATTAAATCTGCGTCACCTTTCCAGTCAAATTATTCAAGTAAAGTCATTGCCATGAGTTATCTTTCTGTTAACCAAGACAACTCTGATTGTGGCAGGACACGGAACGGACGCCATCCGCTTAGTTATACTTCATTATATCAAATCATTTAAGTACTGACCAGGCATCCTGACCAGGCATCGTCTGCTTAGCCCCACTAGCCTCATTTACATCAATTTCAAGGTACTGAGCAAGCATCATCTGCTCAGCCCCCCCACTGGTCCTCGTCATGTCATCGTCATATTCATCTTTATCAAGCTACTGAGCAGGCATCATCTGCTCAGCCCACTTTGGTTCGCGTTATAATACCATAATATGCAGGTATATTATTAATTTATTTATATATTTGATTTAATATTATTAATACGCTCTAATTTACTAGATTTACATATAAATCTATGAACTTCAAACGAACATTCACTGTAGATATATATTTACAAATTTACATGTGCATCTCGGATACGGCTACAACGATCCGGGTAGAATCTTGTACGACAAGGCATTATTAATATTATTAATACGCTTTAATTTACTAGATTTATATATTATAAATCTATGAACTTCAAACGACCATTAGATTCTTGTATATGTATAATAATCCCGGATACGGCTTCAAAGATCCGGATAGCATATTGTACAAGACAATTTTTTTTTTAAACGTGATTAGGTATAGGTACGCCAAAGCTCAGAGTAATAATATATACTACGGCCAAAGCCTTCCTTTTATAACGACATGATCCATGAAAGACGTGCTCCTGGCGCCAAAACACAATATTCCGCCACTAAGAAATCACTGCACTTCCATTTATCTATTCATTTCTGAAAGTACACAGTCCAGACTAGGTGTAGGTAGGTACTTATAGTACACACAAATATAGATTAGATTTAATGACCGATTTTAAGCATTACCATTCACTAACTTTACTAGAAGAAATCACGCCCATCATCATTCGCCCATATAGGTATAAGAGTATAATTACTCTTTACGTATTATACCTAATAATAATAACAATGACACTAACACGCACCGCCATCCCGGTTCCAAACGTCGGCATCGGTACCACTTTCAACAGACCCGATACGATACCTAGTTTTATATGGTATATATATATATCGTGCTGCTGTTGCACACATACAAATCTACTTTGTTAAAGAAGTAAAAGTGATATCGATATTCGTCAATATACATAGGTATATAAGAATCTCATCATATAAAAGGTTGTATATAAGTATTAAGGAAACATCATTTGGTTTGTTATTGTTGGGTAAGTACCTAGATTCAACAGATACAATCCAGTACGAAAGCCCGTGCCACCTGTCGACGCTAGCACACAAAGTCATTCATCAACGTAATTAAACAAAATGCAGCCAACGCTACGTCTTGGCCCGCTGAAATACCTATAAGTACATGGCTGTAATGTTTAGTACCCAATAGCTCAATGATGGCCACGCATACTATGTTTCCAAATTTAAAGTAGTTAGAGTGGTTAAAGAATAGGTACGTCGCGCGATAGGTACCAACAAAGAAATCTCCGTGACAGCTTAAGTTGACCGTCAGTTAAAGAAACAATTATACCTTTCAAGTTCCAAGAGTGATTCATAGTAAATACCACAAACAAATGAATTTCACAAACCGGCAGCTCGCCATAGCTACCTACTTCGTTTCGATAAAATGTTCTACCAATACATTTCGAACCAAATAATAAATAATTTTATCTGTAAATATTTTTTTTTTTTCATTAATTCATCACATGTCCCCACCCAAAACCTCAGAGATAAGTATAAGTATGTGTTTAGAACTCAATTTGACAAACTTCCAGAAACCAATTCAACGTTCGTATAAACAAAAATACAAAGAAAGTAATCGTCACCGCAGAACAGAAAATAACTGATAGAAGGGTACAAACAACTTTAACCAATCTGCGTAAGGTTGAACTTGCAAAACACTGTTTATAGTTTTTTTCTATAACTAGGTACTCAAGTAGAATTGCCGAGTGCTTGGTAACGGTCGCGGGCCGACCGTGCATCTAGGGTTTTTTCAATAATGGTTAATTTAATGCTATGAATATTGTTAATGAGAAATGAAAACACATCATTGTTTTAAATAATTAGTATTACCTACCTATGTAGGTATACTAGCTCTACTTATCCATTCCTCATTAGCCATTTACCTTTTTTTTTTTTCTTCTCACGTATGGGTACTTAGGTATATTTTATGTAAATAAAAAAACTTACGGATTCAGCCCGTCGTCGCCAAAATGTAGTAGATGAACGTTGTGCTATACTACTTACTTGGGACATCTTTTAGACTAATCGTAAATACCAATAATATCGGCTCCATGCGCACGCGGTCTCAGCACTGTACTTACACACCACACTCGTCTCTCGGTCGGTAACGTACTAACTCTGTGCGTCACACACATCTACATTTGAGCCCGTGCGAAGGAGACGACAAGTGCATGCTTATTTCTTACTCGCATATACTACACCCAGAATTCGCAATTTTGGTTGAAATGTGCAAAAAAACGTATGTGTGTGTGATCGATGTTGTAAGCTATCCTTTTCTTTCTATAAATTAGGGCTCTATTTCACCACGGGATTTTAGAGAAGGCTTTTAAAGTGGGCAATTCATAGCAAAATCAGTAGTTACATGTATTTTGATTTTCTGAGGGTGCGATATAGTATACTAAGTAGTGGTGATAAATAATGTGTGAAACTTTTAATTCAAATAGAGCACGTAAGTAGGTAGGTTATAGTAATATAACCTAAATCTGTTACAACTTGAACAACTTATACTAGCTCAATTGGACATCGAGCTAGATAAATTACCGTTACGGCTAACATCTAACTATTGCTTATTCATTCCGATTAAAGCAGGATCTTCTATTGCTTTCGTTCCGCACACATTATTATATCGAGTGTGATGCTGTGTACCTAATCTACAATATGCCTGCCTACACAAGTTAATTTTTCATTTGACTTTAATTTAAAGGAAACACAGGCCCTTGATTTATTTGTCCAACGTTAAATCATGTACACGGTCACGGTTTGTTACATTATTAAATTCGCTTATCAAACTTCCCATTAAACCTATTGGCAGGTACATTTCAATTTGTCACGTAGTTAATTAGAAATAGGTACCTATGTTGTTTGACTTTTATGGGCGGTTCCTCAGCCACCTGTTGATTGTTACGCCTATTATCATGGCGATTAAATTGTTTTTAACCTCCTCCAGCGTGTCAAGGTTATACCAAAGTCATTAACTGTTGAAAATGCTTTGTATAATGCTGCGCGCAAACGAGTAGTGATTAGTTGCTTGATTTACATACAACCGTTTGTATACACACGTATCGTGGGCCATCAATATGGTTAAAAATTTTTTTCATTGCCAAAAGCAAAAACATTTTAAACATTAGGTACTTAAAAGATATTCAAAAGATATTTTTTTTATTCGTCCTACTCGTTTTTTCATATTAAACAAAGATCATATAATCACTACGTTTTAATATTAAAGACTACCATACGCATTAAAAGAAGTACTTGGAAAAGTATTGTATTTCTATCAGAGTAAGTATTAGAAACGGACATAGGTACCTACAACGATACACGCATGGCGTCAATGTGGAGTGATCTTGGCCAATTAGATTCGACATGGACTTATAAGATATGTAAGGACTTTGGCGGAATGTGGTAACATTTACCTACTTCCGTTTTGATTGTGCTAAAGTAGTCTCAGATGAATAGTTTTTATTTCGTCTGAGAATTAAGACTATAATTTCGAATAATATCTTGACTGTAGATTAGATAAAACAAGAAATCGGGCGATAGGTATGCTCTAGAATCTGATGAAGACGGAAGGCTGATGTGTACGTATTGTCTACGAAGGCAAAGCGCTGATAAATGTTTGTGCAAAAACTCTCATACATAATGTCGACGAACGTACGGAACTAGTGATGTCAACAGCCAACTAAGAAGTGAATGGAACGGCAGGTCACGACTGCGTGAGGTGACGCCATCCAATACTGGCTTTTAATATTGCGTTTAGAAGAAAAAATGCGTGTTATTTATTGTTAGTTAAAAAAAAACGGTCAAAACCGGCCAGTCTTTCCTTTTATGTAGAGGAAAACTACGATTAAGAAATTTTTAAAAGGTTTTTAAGGTGCGGTCTGGGCTAATACACTATAATATTTTTTGTACCGTGTATATCGTCCGAAGAAGGTTTGTGTGGGGTGAGGCGAGGGAGGTACCTATACAAAGAACATTAATTTTCAAAATTGTATTCGTGTTTTATAATACACTAGCTGTGCCCCGCGGTTTCACCCGCGTAAGTTTCGGAATTCCCGCAAGAACTCCCAAATTTCTTTAATGCAAACCTTCCCTGAACTTCCACAAATGTTTCAAGATCAAAATAGCCAAATCGGTTTAGCCATTCTCGAGTTTTAGCGAGACAAACGAACAGCAATTAATTTTTATATGTATATAACTATAAAGATGACTTGACAGTGACACTTGTTTTATTAGAAGTTCCACAAACCTATTCATGCATTTAAATAAAACAATATGATAAAAAGAATTTACCTACTTGCTATTTTAATTACCTACGTATTAACTGATTTTAAGATTAGAAAAGGTTTTTTTTTTATTTCCTCATTATTTTATTTTATGGCCAAAAAACACCATAATTCTTTATTGAGTAGGTATTTATGTGTAGACTTTTTTATGTCAAAATGAAGTCATCGCGTATTCATTTTCGAATAAAAACTCACAAAATAATTTGAATAAGTTCCCCAGGTCCCAGCCCAGAGATAAACGATGCCATCATCATTAGTGGTAAAACTTTACCGGTGCCAGTGTGGTGTTAGCTTACCGCATTTGTTAATAATTTTCGTTAGTTTTACGGTAAATTAAATAACAATTTGAGTCGATTTATAAAGATGAATTGACATAAAATGATATCACTCTTTTGTTTTTTGTTTGCATCTTATCTTTCCGATAGCGAATTCGTGCTTTGGTAACATTTTGGCTATTACCTGCAGCTATTGGTACAGTCTATTAAGTTAGAAAAAAACGATAGTAAATAATTTACCTTCAAAATAATGAATAGCAACGGTTCTTTAGTTGAACATCAATCATCCAACAATATTATAATTTTTGTTTCCAATTAGGAATGTGGTTTTATTAAGGACTATTGGCTGTCCCGCGCGGTTTCACCCGCGATAATTTCAAAGTTCCCGCGGAATTGTTCCATACAAACTTTGCAACCCCTTTTCATCCAATTTAAATTGGAAGAAAAGTTGAATTTTCAAAAATCCGTTCTTATCGGATAGGCGTCATACAAAGAACACACCCTCCAAGTTTCAGGTTTCTACGATCACCGGTTTAGGCTGTGCTATCTGTCAGTCATTCAGGATAAAGCATTTTATATGTATAATAAAGATAGAAACCAAGAACATTCACTAAAAACCAAAATTAGATTCAAAGGGCTTACGCCCATATCTACACGTAGTCAATATGCACGTTTCACAGGTGTAAGGAAGTCAAGTACCAAAATAATTAGATCCTATAAGATCATCCGATACTTCTTATATTCCAAGAAATAATTTATTTTACAAGATCGATCCATGTTGGAGTTTATATAATTAGATACTTGAAAGTTATGAATATAAAAAAAACAATGGGCAATAAATTTAAACTTCCAAAATTTTCCCTCTCACTCCTTATGCGTTTCGTCTTGGGCAGGGAGAAATAGTGACACTGGACTGTGGTATTTTACGAGTACTATAGGCCCAACTTAAAGGTTGCAACTGAAAGTAACCCTTAATAAAATATATAAAATAAAGTGTGGTGAAGACCCGACAGAAGCGAAACTAATACCCAATTACTATTAACTGACTGCTCACACACGCACATATTACATTTTAAAAGAGTGAAGGTGAGGTTGTAGTATAGATGGGAAATAACCGGGTTTAAACTAGGTACTTAGGTATTAATACCAGATAAACAGCCCATACTCACCTATAAACTAGGGTTGCTATCCGTACCATAATATAATATAGTACCGTACTATATTTCAGTCAATTTTATATGTATAATTGTGTATGCATAATTGTATATATTAGGTATAGACTAATAATATAGTACCTACGAAAAATATCATATTTTTATCCCTAATTCAATCCAATTCTATTCATGCAACTTCTGTTTTTACGGAAAGAGATTTTTCCGTCAAGAATGTAAAATGGAAAGAAGAAAAAAACGAATTGTTATTTTAATAGGAATCTCAATTGGTAAGATTCTTATAATTATTTTAAGAGTAATAGATCATCATTGATGGCTACAGCGAAGAGCAATAACAAATATACCTAAGTACATTACATGGAAAAAACCTGTTTATTAAAATAAATATGTACAATTTTTTTCCCTGCATTTTCCAAAAGTTCCATATTTTTTCCAAAAGTTCCTATTGTGACACACGGTAGCAAAATTGTTTATTTTTTGTGATCTTCAATAAAAAGTTTATTATTATATTATTGCATTTCTTTGGAAAAATACTACTTTTTCAAAAAAAAAGGTACCCTAGCTACCATAAACACCTGAAATACAGGGTGCTTAACCCAATCACCGAGTCGAACTCAGTAATTTGCCGATCCCTAGACTGTATGTACACTTTGGCACGCTGGTCAGCCAATGAAGACTGAAGAGCGTTGCGAGTTCGTAACTTCCGTTCGTGAAGTTTTACAAGACAAATATATATATCGTGATCACTCACCGCTGGTACTATGATTATCGTGTTGTTGTCTCGTGTATTCGTTCCTCTCTGGCGACGGTGCTAAGTCGCTTCCGATGCCCGAGCTGCCTCCCGACGACTCGAGTTTGCGGCGCGCGTTTACACCCACTATGCTCTGGTTGAGGCAGCGCCGCGTGTCGATGTTGCTGAGGTTGCCCTTTTGTCGGTGTACGGTGTCATAATCGCGGGGTGGCAGCAGAATTGGGCTCTTGCCTGAAAGATTAAGGCGGGAAGTTTAAAATTTACAGCACGATATATTGCCAACATTAATATTCAGGTTATATTTTTTGAAGAGACATTTCTTTGGCAGAAAATGAAGAATTCGTCACGTTACGCGTTAACTATTGGACCGATTCTGAAAATTCTTTAATTGATAAGATATACAGTATTCCTACTTAGGAACTCACTTGACGAAGGGTATTTTTATACCTACAATAATTCCCACGGGAACTCCAACATTACCGCGAGTGAAACCGCGGGGGATCGACTTGTGTTATATTATTTTGGTAAGTTTTAAAATTAACTGATTTACTTGTTAAAAAGTGAACTGACGTTATAACACAAAAACTTGAAATAATTGCACGTGATACCATAGAAAAAGAGATAACTAATTATTATGTGCTTTAAACTATTGGTAAATTATTAATTAACTTACGATTAAAAAGCTAAAACATTCTTTCATTTTTGTTACTCAATATTATATTGTATTTATCTATGTAAATAAATTTGTAATTTCTCATATAGAAAATGAGAAATTTGACATGCAATGACTTGATATATTATGTGAAATCTTACTATAAGATTTTTAAAATGTCGTATTGAGAATTCCAAGCCGTAAAGATACTTAGTTTCTTTTTTAAGTGTTAACAAAAGTCAACGAGATATTGACGCTTTTATTAATTTAAGGATTATTAGCCTCGTTCAAAAACAAGTTACCATTTTCATCTACTATTTATGGTTTAATTTTTTTTAAATGACATAAATATAGTTTGTATTTATTTAGCTAAAGAAGATAAGGGTTTAAGGCTCAGTATCCTCTTTTCGGTTTATCTTGTTTACTGTTATAATGCTTTATTGATTGACTAAAATGCACGTAACAAATAATAATAATAATTCAAAATTAGTACTGTAAGTAGGTATATAAATAATTATAACAGGTATAAAGATTTTATTATGGTTACCATTTTGCTTTTTTTATTAGCCAATTACAGATATCAAAAACTCTAGTAAACGGTAGGTACATAAATACTTAAGTACATAAAATAATTATGCAAACACAATAAACAGAATAATATGTGTAAGGTATTCTAACTACGAAAAATTTAAGAAAAAAACATCAGACTGACCTATCCCCTTTTTACCTGTTGACAACTTTTGCTTTAGTTCTGCTGCTAAACTGTCGTAAAGATTCGCGACGCATCGCTCCTCGTTGCTCCCAGAGTCCGACTCTCTGGACACTTCACTCCCTAGGGAGGAGTCAGGCGGCTTCTTTATAGAGGGCAGGGCGCCGCGCATCTGCAATTTACGTTCTATGTCCGCAAACTTCTTCTGATTCTCTGGCCTGTCTATGAGGGCTTGTAAATGCGTGTACAGCATCTCAGCCGTGTGGTCCGAGTCGCATCTGTTGATATAAAAGAAATAAAAACTGATTAAGCGCGAGCTTAACTTCCACAATTAGAGTTCCGTGTTGAAATTACAATAGGTGATCGATGGAAAAAAATCCTCACTATTATAACTGCAAAAGTGAGAAAGTGAGTTTTTAGTTTGTTACGCTTTCACGGCTCAACGGCTCAACTGATCATCACGAAATTTTGCATACGCGTTATCAGAAGTACAGAGAAGGACATAAGGTACTTTTTGTCTCAGAATTCCCGCGGGAACTCTAAAATTAACGCGATTGAAACCGCGGGGAAGAGACTATAAAGAACTATCAAAGTACCGAATTGTACCTAATATCAAACTCTTTTCAATAATAATAGTTTTACAATGAGTTTTTAATATGCCCCTAGCTCTAGAATCTGGATCAATTGTTGTATTAAATAAGTGTGCACTGTGCAGTTATTTGCACACCATCACACGCATTGCTTAAAATATACGTTATATGTATACATACGTATGTACTTAAGTCTTGAAATTCGACGCTCATTAATGTATTTGTAATCGCGTTGCGTTCACACAATGTGCATGTGGTTTTGGTATGTATGTCAATGTAACATTACATATTATGTGTTACAGTTCTGTTACATGGTGTGCACTAAATTAGTTATAATAAACATAACCTTGAACCATAAGCAAATGGGTTTCATGCAACAGTTAAGTATTTATTGCTTTGTAAAAATTATAATATATTCAAATAAAATTTAAAGTAATATTACGTCGGGGTTCAGGTAGGGTCTTTGACACAGACATTTCTGTGATTCAACGATGGGGTTGACTTATTGATGTTTTAGGCCTAAAATAAACCTAATATTTTTGCGCACAGAAATCTAGATAGGTAGGTATTTACATATCAAATCTTCTCTATCCAAAATACGATTTAAAATTGAAGATAAATTAAGCTTGATTTAAACAATAACTTGATATTAAAACTTACAAGCACAATATGACCGTATTGTTTAAATTCAAGTTATTGACTAATTAAGAAGTAACTAAGTTATGTTGAATGTTGCATGTTGAAAATAATTCGTACTACCTACATAATATATTCCACACGCGTGATGTGGTGTTTTGTAACTTTAAAACATCGACACTTTTGAAGTTCCGACTTTATAGTCAATCGAGGATACTGTGATGGATCGGATTACATTATGAAAATATTATTAGTATAAAGTTCAAAGATGACGTTATTTGCATGCCAATGTATTGTGTGAGCACTGAGGAGCGTTGCGCATAATATGTCGTGCGGAGCAAATGTCAGAGTTGAACGTTTATTGAGTATTGACACGACCTTGTCTGTCATTTGCATTTAGTTACGTTGTTGCTTATAATAGAGATGATCAAGCACATAATATATTCAAATATTTATCAATTTAACAGAGAAAATTAAAATTTCATTTATAAATAATAAAAAATAAATAATACAGACAGAGAATAACCGAATTGAGGCATCTAAGCCACATAAACTTACACATTTCTTATATAGTGCAATATTATCATTCATTTTATTTTATGTAAGTAGTAAGTTAGGTACCATTTTTATTTGTCATTTTTATCAGTAAGAACTATCTAATACAGTACTATTACTCTATTAGTTAGATATATTTCCAATTAATAAATTAATACAACTAAATCAATTTGTATACCTTAATTAAAAAAAAAAAACATTTTATCGTTACAAAATATCTACGTTTAGAGTTTGGACAGCACTAGTGAACGACGATGTGACGCAAACTCGGAGCACTGCTGACTCGTTTGGGCGTTCTTAGGCGGAGCCGCCCTATACTGGTACTATGCGTGTATTAGCATTTCATGGTATTTAACATAATATGTGGTACATTTATATTATGTAATCGACATACGAGAGATAATGACACTGAGAACTGAATATCTATTAAGCTACCCATGCTCTATTCAATAATATCACAGACCTTTGAACATGTTCCTTAAGTTTATTGTGAAGTAATGTACCAGTTTAACATTCCAACAAATTGTTATTTAAATATTCCAAGTGGTTGTGTTATTTTTTTTTAATGCAAAACGAGGAGTTCCTAAATCTATATCGAAGCTAACTGAATAAATAATAATAAAAGTTGAAAAGGCTCATTAATTGTATCTCAAGTGGATGTAATAAAATTATGTAAGATATAAGTAATAATTACACTCAAAATATTAATGTAGGTTAATCAGCATCATCCGCGACACTGAATAAATAAGATATGTATAGAACTACAGACGACGATATTCATATGTACAAAGTGAGGTCATAGGTAGTCCAGAGGTTGAGTCTCGCAAGCGGGCAAGAGTTCCACCCCGGACTGGTTCCTGTGGGTCTTTTTTCATGAAAATGATCACTGAAAATCAAAAAACGAACTAAAACTACTTATACTTCCCAAGTAGTTCTAATGTAGAGTATGTCAATATTTTTCTTATACCTCAGCGTACCTAATTACTTTTTATAACGTAGCGTAGTCGCAAAGCCGCAAAACGTAGTTTACCTACTTTTCTCATAATACATAATTATTATTGTCTCAAAGACCAAATAGGTATGTAGTTATTGAGATGCAACGCATCGACCGACCGTCCGCGTTTCTCACGTACCTACGCTCCACACAGCACTATAGCAATTCCGCAACTTTCCTACACTTTCCATTGCTTCCGGCGCCGGATGACTCTCTTATATTATGGGGTTTTATGAAAATTGTTTATTCAGGATGTAAGAAAAAACGAAGGATGTATGAAGGAGGGTGTTAAGAATTTGAGTCTCATTTCAATCTACTTATATAAAAAAAACTAATTTTTGGCGTAAAAGATATTTTTCAATAAAATGACGCGAAACGAAAAATACCTAAATACTTCATTGATTGATTTGAATTACCGCGAAATTATATAAATATGTAAAGGTCATACACTCAGGATTTTCCTAAGGGTTGTGATTTAATCAATGATATTAAAATCCTTTTTTAAAAACCTCAGTAGGTATATCTGATACAAAAACCTGCTATGTTTAAATTTAAAATATTTAAATGCGGTAGAATTATGATAAAAAAGTTGTATTCACCATAGTCCTTAATATTCTTCTCTCGCCGATTTTTTTAAATGAAGTAGTATATGATATGATTTAGTTCTACTCCAGTAGATAAGTTGGTACGCCTCTCGACATTGGACCACGTCTGTAGACACAACGTCAAACAAAGAACTTACGCGCACAAGTAACACAAACTTTATATCAATACCTGTATGAGCCGTGCTCTCATACCTTTGGCAAGATCGTCCGTAAGTGGCGTCTCCTTTGGTAAATACTCTACGATTTAAAATAAAACAGTCGTATATACCTACCTACCCGATCAAAGTTGATTATTATTGATAGGCTAGCGACGGAATGCTGGCATTTTAAAGTCAAGGCCCGCTCCGCTGTTTCGGACTGATGTATTATAAAGTTTATATTAAAGTAAGTTCAATGCACAATAGCAAGTGTTTCGCAGTTTCATGAGAACGCACCACGAACTACTAAAGTTTCACACTTTTTGTTGGATAGAAATTAACCCACTTTATTGATATCTGGACGCAGATAAGCAATAACATATTAACCCACAAAATTATGTTATTGGTTCAGAACGATTTATTGAGAGTTAGGGAACATTTTTTAATTGTGTGTTTACCTTATTACATTGCTTAAATATGTAACTAAATATTGAACATAAAAAATGTTGACACAAAATGGCGCTCCTACTTTTAAAACATAATTTACTCAAAATTTCTCCAGTATGGGTTAACACACTATTGCTTATCTATGTCCAACTAGCAGTTCCTCGCAATTTCACCCGCGTTAATTTCGGATATCCCGCGGGAAATCCGGGACGAGCCGTTCATCATTCGTCGGTCGTGAAAGTGCAACAAATAAACAAACTTTCGCATTTATAATAAGTATAAGGATAATCCCTACTAATATTACAAATGCGAAAGAAACTCTGTCTGTCTGTTACGCTTTCACGCCTAACGGCTCCACTGATCATTACTAAATTTTGCATATACGTTGTCACGTTGTACTTTTTATAGCGGAATTCTCGCGGAAATTCCGAAATTAACGCGGGTGAAACTGCATAAATTTTGAAAATTACGCGATGTCCGAGGTATAGAAAAGGATATAGGTTACTTTTATCTCAGAGTTCCCGCGAGATCTCCTAAATTAACGCGGATGAAACCGCGGGGAACAGCTAGTAGGTAATAATCAGGAAGGACCTAGATCCCCAAGGGGGAAATACTTGTGATAGTTGGGTCACTCGTAAAATATGTATACCTACATGTATTTCTAAGTTTTTCGTCATGATTTGTTGTACATTAGAGGAGTTCTGTAGTTGCTGCCACAACTAACAGTATCCATAACTACACAGCCATACTGTGGTTGCATGGTTATAGACATGTAGGTATTGTTACCAGGCTCCGAGCTCCGGTTCAAAACTCATGGTTTCTCTAAGAAATTTCAGAAATTTAATTTTTTTTCCCGGATGCACGTATAACACTCTTATAAGCGCACTCTATTCTTTGATTATAGCACAGATAATAATATAATACTATGCTTATAGCCTACGACGAGTATTGTAAACTTTATTAATCGTACATACCAAACGAACGCATCATAGTTATTCTTGAATTGAAATATTCATATCTTTAGTTTTATCATTTAGATATTTTTTACGTTATTTAGAAAAAAAAAACTAGTGTCACCAGTATTCTTAAGTACGTCTTCTTTAAAAACCTGTTTATATTATTTCAAATTCATGACTCAGATTCCAAGGTTGAATATATAAAATAAGGATGATTTAAAATCAATTAAAAATTATATTGTGTATCTAATGTCAAGGTTCGATTTATTGGTTTACTTATTAATTAAGCTTCGACAGAACTCTATAAGTAGGTAGGTACAACATTTAATTTGAACTCATTATATATTATTAATGAGTCAGTTGTAATTTACAAGAGTTCATGAATAAGTACATAGGTTTTATTATAAATGGCATCTTCACACATAAATAAAATATATATAATTAGGTTGATTGCAAAGTTTTAGAGGTTTTATTGAGTACCAAATATCTTTTCTGCTGTTTAAAAGTATTTAGAAGTACGTTAATATATTTATGTACTTTTAATTAGTAGATATATAGTATCGGACGAAGGTCCTAGCTACCTATACTACTAAATAAACGAGCAGAAAAGTTACCAAAAAAAATTGATAAAAGCGATCCAATTATCCCTTCATGTACCGTGTAAGCTGTCTATTAAAACTTTTTTGGCACCTAAACGGTTTCATTGTTGGCAACAAATAATGACTTTTTCCACAAAAAACCAGCCAGTGACAGGGTCGGGTGAAAGTTTTGCGATTTTTTTCTTATCTTATATTATAACTGTCAGAAAATGCCGCCAAATGACAAAATGCGTGAAAACTTATTAAGAAGTGTTATAAAAAAGTTTATCATTCGGTTTTGATAAATTTTATAGAATGTGGAGAGAGTGGCTAATAAGTTTCTGCGTTGCTAGTAAGGGGGGTCACACGGTTCACCTTTGCGCTAGAATGAGTGAAGAAATTAATACCTATTTTATTATTTACTCATTTCCATTTTTGGTAGAAAGCAGGTTACAAAGAATGGCAAAATAGCTATCTTACATCTCCAAGTAGGCAATATACATAGATATGTATTCTTCTACTACTCTTTGATTGTCAAATACGGTAAGGAATCATAAAAGAAATGTAATAATAATTGTAGCTAATTTTATAAAATAGCTTTTAATAAATAAAATGTTTTGTTAAGTTATAGAAAGAAAAGAAACACCATTTCGGTTAAGACGTGTTATCTACAACAGTATTTATAAGTTACTCTATGATCTACAACTTTATTTATGAATTTTAGGTTGGTTAAGTTGACAACCCTAAAGTTTTAATTGTGGGTTAAGTGTTTCATTTTTTTGTATTTAAAGCGTGATTTACTATAATAATAGCCAACTTGAAATAATTCGATCTTTTCACTTTTAACTCAAAAATACCTAGTTCAACTAGAGCATAAATTTCAATTTCATACAATTTTTAGAACCGCATAGAATTTTAAATTTTTTATTTATTTAACCAAAACAAAAGGAACACGGTGTATTACTAAGGTACTAATAAATTATTAATTATACACCTATCTATATAGACCGTATTATATTAGTTACAATCAAACACAAACAACTGCTGAGATAAAGGTAGACTGGTAGAGAGGCCTTGGGCATTCATTCTACTTTTGTACGATTTGTGCAATAAAATCTTAAAAAAAAAAAACTATTATAAGTTTTACGCTTTTATCGATGCCAGAAGTACCAAGCACAATCTCGTAGCCTCAAGACCGCTTCCTTCACAAAACCTAACCGTTCTTTACCCCGCTTCGAGCTTGCAAGTTGATTCCGGGACTAATTAAACAGGTATACTATACATGGTCAGGTCCTATCATAAACTTGTTGAGGCAGATCTTGTTCAAGTCTAGGTTATTGCCTGTTACTACCGGCTTCCAGACATTTTATGGCTCGCTTTAGGGACAGGATTGAATAAGAATGGGCCTAAAGATATAGTGCATGTAGATAAACTACATATTTAATACGATGTAGTACAAGTTTTCTTTCAGGGGTTTCTTTTGTTTGTAGAAAATATTGAAAACCTTGGATAGTCTTGTCTCAAATAGTTCTAGAGTCAGATGTTTATGGTCGCGACCCGTTCCGAATGCGCCACCAACGTGCAACGTGATATGTCAACTTACAGTAGGGTTGTCACTTGCGACGAAACCTTTATTGTTTTTATTGTACTTTTAGTATTTTTTGTTTCAGTACTAGCTGTTCTGCGATATTTTCAAAGATAGAACAACTCTACAGAAGATAAGAGAAAGAGAAGAACTCTACAATAGAATAAAAGTACACTATATTTCCTACTTCAAGATCTATTTAAATAGCTGTTATCTTTGGTTCGACGACTGCAAATTTCATGATTTCCACGGGAACTCCGTGTTTTGAGATAAAATAGGTATATTTTACTCGGGGAAACTGTAGCGTTCAGTGAAAGACTTTTTGTATATCGGTTCAGTAATTCCATTACAACCCCCCTATTTCAGCGTTTTTCTTTATGATATTAGTGTGTATTACTACTTCTACATTGAAATAATGCTGGTAAGTCTATAAACAGAAAACAATTTGAACCTTACTCTACTAAAAAAAATTTACCTATCTTACAGGTTTTTATTTTTTTCAACTTTTTCATATAATACCTACCATTCGACCAATCTTTAATCTTCGCTCTGCTTCAGTACCTGATAATTTAATACTATACTAGTAGCTTCAGTAAATATTTTCCGTAAGTTTGCTATACCAAGCAATTCATTCAAACACCATTGGGAAATCGATTGCAAGGATGCACCTAGGTTCGCATTATTTCAAGTTGCAACACGCATACAAATACGTTAAATGTCAGGTGAAGATGCTCCTAGCTGTTTTGACCTTATTGTTTTAAAACAGAAGGAGCGTATGTACCTACCCACCTTAGATATTTCACATTAAAATAATGATTGCATGGATTTAATTATCTCACTTGGTCCCAAATTAAGCAGGGCTTTTATTACTAGACAAATGACACTATCTACCTATCTACCTTTAAACGAACAATTCTTAGTTATATATATGTAGGGGGTTTCGGGGGCGACCAATCGATCTAGCTAGGTTTCATTTTTAGAAGAAGTCCTTTTATCCGTGTTTTCACGCAATGAAAAATGAGTGTTTGGTACTGCTTTGTGACTTAACAACAGATGGCGCTGTAATCACAACGAGCGAAGCTCGGTCGCCTAGATATTATAATTAAAATTTGTAAATTCATATTATACCTGTACACTAAACACAAGCTAAACACCAATTCTCACCACCACACGTTGACGTAGCAGTCAGGTTTGCTAACCTCTATAGTATAAACTATGAGGGACAGTATAAATTTTAATCGTCTAACAAAAATGGCAAATCATAACATTGCTGTAGAGTTTATAATGGAATGTAAAATGAAAGTTGGAGCCTTATCGTGAGAACACAAATTCTCGGTCAAGTATCTAGTCAATATTTGTGTAAGCTTCCAAGTGACAGAAGGAGACCTAGCCTTGGTCAAGCGTTGAAGATGCTCCTAGATACGAAGCGCTTGTAAATTAGACGGATGTGTCGCGAATCTAAATATTCGAATATTGTAATCTATCCTATCTTTTCATTGTAGGTACATATTATAGTGAATTCATCGTTATTTTTAGAAGTAGCTTACTTAGAATGAAATAATTATTTACCAAAAAGCATCAACAAGTTTTTTTTTTATTTGGCAACAACACTTGTCTATTCAAATGATTTTTATTATAAATTATCTAGAAAAGAAAACGATCATGAAACTTAAGCAATCTTTTCATATATAAGCTGCATAATTAACATTGAATGGTTTGCAGTTACGATCTATGTTGAAAAATGCGTTTACGAAATCTTCATAGTTTTTGTGTCTTACAATTATTTTTCTCCAATGTCACAGTGGACATTAAAAGTTAGTTTGTGGAAATATCCGATTCCCACAGTAAATATAATCTTATTATAGCCACTGACGAAACTTTTATGGTCAACCTTTTTGAACAGATTATTAATAACTTTTGACTAGGTAGTATTGGTAGTAGTTATTTCGAGAACGGTTACAAGTTATAACTAAACGGGTTACTTTACTCCATTTGTTGGTACAGTTTTGTTAAAAGTTGTATTTTAAGTTGCTAACTTGGATATCTGGTTTGTTTGAAAGTGTATATTTAGGTAGCTTGCTTAACTCTAACATTTCGTTACTGACCGACATCTCTGTCTATTTCTGCTTAATCGGAATTTAAATGATAGGTAAGTACTATCAGAAAATCGATCACTTCACACACACACATACAATCTTAGTGGCACAGAGAAAATAACTTTGCTATAGATGAATGTGTAGGCGAGGCAGGCGCGCCACGGTTGCAAAGGAACTTGCCCAAAACTTCTTTTGCTAGTAGCTCAAGTATATTTTCCACAATATTACCAAAACTGTGAATTTGGAAAACAGTGACTAAGTAAAAACGTAGTATTGTGTGCTAAAATCACTCGGCGACACTGGTTTTCACCTTTGTTCATACTAAACTAACTTGATGTCCCTTCTATCAGTTTATTTTCTGTTCTGTGGTGGGAGGAGAGGGGAAGGGTTGAGGGGGGTTAGAAACCAAACTGACCTGTATGCGTGGACGTGTACAGGGCATCCCGTCAGCGGGTTGTACAGCAGCAGCACGCACGCCACCACGTCGCCCTGCACCACGGCGCTGGTGATACTGCCGTGGGGGATGAAGTGCTTGATCGTCTGCTGTTTCCCCTTGGCGGTCACATTCTGGATGATCTTCAGACCCTTGTGCGAGACCTGCCGAGAGATAAGATGCTGAGTGATAGGTATCCTGACTATATTAATACTAGCTGTTCCCCACGGTTTTACCCGCGGTAATTCCGGGATAAAAAGTACCCTGTGTCCTTCTCTGTACCCCTGATAACGTGCATGAAAGATTTCATAATGATCGGTTGAGCCGTTAAGGCGTGAAACCATTGATTTACTCGTGAAACCATTAAGGCGTAAAACAATCAAACTCACTTTCGTATTTATAATATTAGTATGTATAAAATGAATACAAGTTTGTTTGTGACGGTGTCACGCCTTTACTACTCAACAAGTTGTCAGGGATACAGAAAAGTACAAAGGGTAAAACCGCGGGGAACAGCTAGTATAACTTTAAAAAGTAAATGACAATAACAGACCTGACTACAACGCGTGGCGCCAGGTTTGATCCCCGAATCGGCTAAACATTTATATCATGAACATTTGATTACTTTGAATCTGGGTGTTTAAGATGTATTTTAAACACCTATGTATTTTTTATATACAAAAAAGATTTACAAGTAACCTGTTAGAAGAAGAAGATTTACTGTTTCCCGCGGTTTCATCTGCGTTAATTTCGGATTCCCGCGAGAACTCCCGGATAAAAGTACCCTTTGTCCTTTTCTGTACCACTGACAACGTATGTATTTAACTTTTACCGACACTTCCAACAATTAATTATCGTTATATTTCAACCAATTTACACGAAATCTTGACGATTTATGTACCTAAACCCTCCTCATGAATCGATCTATCTAGTATCTATCTATTGGTGAAAACCATATGAAAATACATTCAGTAGTTTTTTAGTTTATCGCGAACAGACAAACAAACGGGGCGGAGGATAATATAATATGTAGTGATTATATCAGTTGTCCTACATCCACAGTAAAAGCTCTGCTCAGTTTGGGACCAGATGGCGCTGTGTGATAATGTCCAAGTTAATAAACCTATACTCATAGTTTATTGATAGCAAAATTACTATAGTATAATAAACATGATGAATGTTAAAATTATTATAAGTTACAAAACCGTTATAAGTAGGTATACGTACCGAACTACCGACATGAAATGTCAATAGGCTCTCAAGGGACATTGTTATAAAGGCAAAATGAATCACGATCCGTCAATTAAGTAATATAACTATTATAAATATTATCAGGAATGATAGTAATCCAAAAAGGTCACAGTGAAAGCTTCTAACAATACTCTAAATTATCAAACCATGTTGGTTATGCAATGTGGCCATTGAGTGGGTTATGTAACACGGTATCATGTTATCGACCGGCCAACGTGATTGTCGATAATATCTCATCTATGTATATTGTATATGAGACCTTATAATTAGTTTTCACGGTTAAAAAACTTCACCTTTTGCATCCGTTTGCTTTTGGAGTGCTCTTATAAACACCTAGTCATTTTCAGTACCCTGACAATATGTATGCAAAATTTCAGGAATGATTGGTCGAGTAGGCGTGAGAGCGGGAGCGGACTCACTGGTCCTCTGAACTTCGCATCCTGTGCGCACTCGTCTCCTCAAATGTTTGAGGTTGCCACTGATCCCCTGATCTATATTTTATTTTAAAATCTTATTTCCTATTCATTCTACTGATTCAGATGTTGTCTTTCGGCTTCTGTGGTTGTGGTGCATTCGCGCACTAAAGGTAAAAATATTAAAATATAGTATTATTACCAGACTTCGGATTTGCCGGGGCACGAATGAAACTTTGCTAGGGCTTGACCTCACTATCGATAAAAATTCAAATTGTCGTACATGGTGAGTCTATAATAATAAAAAGTCCACATAATAATATGTAGCTCCCATGTATACTTTTATAGAAGCTGATGTAATTGAACTGACGGCATATGAAAGAAGCGATGAGTTTTCAATTGAAATGGGCATGACTATAACGAGTACTAAGGAGATGGTGGTTCATCATTATGCTAATAAATAATTTTATAATTGCATTCTATTAACCATTTTTATATAAAATAATAATTAAAAGGTTTTTGAAAACACTTCGCTTTGCCTAACTTATCGATAATATTAAATAAATCATATAGTATTTATCACATCATTAGATGCCCTTCAAACATTATAATGTAAATATCCTTTTTATTTCATATCACAGATAATTAGTTTAAAAATAACTATTATTGAGAATCAGTCTTCTATAGGAAACAAACGATTCGGTTTTTGTACTTTTAAATTTATGTACCTACCTATAAAGATTATTATTAACAAATTAAATATCGTGCACATCATTCACATTTACAAACAATATACCAAATACCAACATCTTTATCAACATTAATATTCTATTCACGAATGTACTATGTCAACGCTTTTTATTGCAAAAAATATGGCTATTTTTCTATCAGGGAACCAATAGGCACCTGAAAAGGTGCCAAATCTATAACTTTTGGTCCAGGGGACGAGTCGGTACCATAAAAATAAATATTTTTTAAAAATCATTGATTGGTCTCCTACCGGGGGACCCATTACGCACCTATACAGGGGCCGAATCTACAACTTTTATTCCGGGGGACGAATATTAGGGCCAGTGGGTGAGAGCCGACCGAACCGACCCGTGAGAGCATAAAAACCAAACTCAGATTCGTATTTATAATATCGGTTAGAATTGAGTAGGTACATTTAAATCATTAAACGGTGTTTTACTTTTTTTTCAAATCGAAGGCATTTTCTCTTTAAATAAAACTTCTATAGGTATATATTTAGGATTCTTTCCCTTCAGGCTTCAATTACCTTTTTTTTACTGTACCTACACTAATGTACCTAGTAACCTTTTTCTCTAAATGATTACAGAATATAAAGATTATTTTGCTGACCTGCAACGTGACCTTGAACGGATCTAGGTCCCTGGCCCTCTCCTCCAATATCCGGATGGCGGGGACCGCGAACTCCTCGCCCCGCAGCCCGCGCGACTCCTGCGCACCCAAGAACCACACGTAGTACGATGCCTTTTTAATGTCCTTTTTCAATCGTAACGCCATCGTGGGTGGGTTTTTATGTCATCGTTGGTGCACTGTAACAATAGAAATTAATTTCATTTTTTTTTCTTAAATTTTATATGTATAACTTCTCTATCGGATTAAAGATTGAGTCGGATTAAATAATAACAATATTTTAAGTACCTATAGGTATAACTCTAAATTAGACTGCGAAAACCTAATAGTTAAATTCCACCCAGAATTTTTTGCGTAAGGGTAAATCGTTCCCGTGATGCAGCTGATAATTATTATTAAATATTATAATAATTTTCTTTAAAATGTCTTCTACGGAACATGCGCCTTTAGTTTTATTATTTGTTATATATTTTAGTATGTTATACTCTAGTTTTAAATTTTTCCTGGCATTTAATTTTTTTTTTCAATACACGTAGGTAAGTTCAAGCTTCTGTCTAACTAGGCTCTTGAACCTAAACATCTTAGTATTTTTATCACAGTGCTTTTAACATTGTTATTCTAAGCACATTTTCTCTTCGTAATAAAATAGCATGGTTTTGTTTCGTATTCCACAGTCGTTGCGTGCGATTGTTAAAATTACAAGTTCGAGATTGATAGTGTACATGTTATTCCAAAAGTACTTGAGGTAAATTTCCGTTCGTTTTTTGCATACGTCACGCATATAAACTTAGGTCTGTTATGATAAGTAATTTTTTTGTTTTATCATAATAATTAAAAGTATAGGTACAGTTTGTTATGGTACGTAATGGTGCCGGAAAAGCGAATACTTTAGAAACAATAAATCTTTTAAGCAACATATTTCCAAAGTGATATATAACCATTGAAATTGGTAATCTTGGTTTTGACGTCTGTTTTTACGTCCCGACCAATAATTAAAAAAATGTTTAATTGTAAGAATAAAAAATTGCCGGTAAATCCACGGTCAAAAGAACTCGGTAGTCCAGCCCAGCCTAGGTACCTACTTGAGTGATATACCTAATATTGCAAAATAGGGCGGTGGACACACGGGGATTTATTATATTTTTGTTGCGGCAACTAATTCTCACACGCACCTCAATGTATACACCAAATGCGATTTCTTAATTTATTCTCATACCTTGAATTCATTTAAGTCGTTAAAACGCAATTCGCATTAGCGTTAATCTGTGTAGATTGTATATTTAAATGTTAATGATGATGTTAAGCGAGTAACAATTTATACCTACTATACAGTATATACCTAATATATTAAAAAATAAACAAAAAATGGTTAACATTGCAAATCTTTGAAGCATCCACTGAGTAAGTTTGATGTAGGTAAGTAGTTTGTTATTTTTGGTAGAGAATTTTTTTTTAAAATTCCGGTAATGTTACGTTGCTTGCTTTTTGTATAATATATATACTTACCTACCACATTGTATAGGTAGGTGCATACTGAATTACGTTTTACGAATTTATATCATTGCAATACACTTTGTCTAGGCCAATTTAATACATTGGAACCTTAGAAATTAAAATTATTGTATAATAAACATTCACATGTTAAAAAAGTTATGTTAATTTTGTTTTTTTTGTCAATTTTTTGTGAATTGAGTTTGAAGTAATAAATGGATACAGTGTGTCATGAAACAAAAAAATAACAGGTCCGAACAGGTGCATTTATAACAAGATAGGCACAGGGTTAAATCGTCACGTCGCTTGCGCATACCAAGTGATGCAACTTGGTGCCTTGGCTGTTTTACAGAGGAATAACAAAAGAAAAAGCATAAGGAGAACTACATATTACATGGTATAATATTTTGGTCAATATTTTATTATAATATACCTACAATAAAATTACATGTCCTGATTGATTGACTCATTAATAAAAATAAAAACAACAAACAAAAATAACTGGAAATTTTACATAGGGCTTTCTTTCAAATATAATGTATAATGTAAACTGAGAAAGGGTTTTCAGAAAAGTAAATCCACCAAACTCAAAAACATTCGGCTAAGTACCTAATTGCTGAAAAAAAAATTACAGCAGGAACAAAAAAACGGATACCGATTTTCTTAATTTTAATTTCTCTGAGACTAAAGCCTTTTTGATGGTTGTTGCAGCTGAAAAAATATTACAGAAAGAACAAAAGGCCGAAAATCACTTTATACAAACCTTTCTTAGTTTAACGATTTTATTTATCTCAATTTCTCTAAGACAAGTCTTTTTGATGATCGTGAGTGTGTAGCAACGTCCGTTATGCATGAAAAGTGGTAAACAAAAGTGGTTTTTCCGTAGAGCAGCCGAATTGTTGGCAATGCTTAACGACAAGCAACACTACTTCGGTTTTTAGCGCGACTTTGTAACTTCTCTTACAGAGGGCTACAGGATCACTGGATTATACCATATTTGTTTAGGCTGGGGGAAAAACGCTGGCAGTGAAGGTGTGCATTTAGAAGTCTCTTTCATGTTCCAAAATAATTACGTCGAAAAAACAAAAGACTGAGCTAGGACACTCAAGAAATTTTAATAGCGTCATACTTTTTCATTCTAGGCCTCTTAATTAGTCTGTCAGTCTGTTTCAATAAAGCGGAACTAACACATGCCAGTCAGTACCTACCTACTCGCGCGGCATTCATCCCAAAAGGTGTACAGTTAATTCATACTTACACACTACGCTAAACTCTATATTTGTTTTTTGATAAAATTACATCTTACAATCTTTACAAGGCTGGTCTTGACATGGATGGATATGTCTGTGCCATCTTAAAATTTAGGTAATTAGTTGTCAGTGTTGGCGACGTCCATTAATATTAAAGAATCGTTCCACTTTTATTTCCATAAATGAGAGAGCGTACAATATACACAACGTAACTATAAAAGATATAAATATTTAAACTTTCGATAATCCATATTATGCTATGTAAAACTAAAAATATATTATGTAATATTGTAAAAATCACTGAGAAATTACAAAGGCACGTCAGTGCATCGGCGACCGTATAATGGAGGGTTTTAGTTATGATCTTTATCATAAAAAAATAACTCGTATCACCTTACTCTGTTTGACATAATATACTACTATCGTTTTTTTTCAAAGGAATAACTTCGAATATATACATACATATTTTTATAGCGGGTGGTGCTTGTTTGACGAAGTGTCTTAAGTAGAATTATGTAAAGACAAACTGTATTTTGTACAACACTTTAGTCGAAATGATGTAATGTTAAGATCTCGTAAAACCACTATAATATTAGGCACAGAACTCATGCACCTACATATTAAGGTCTACGTATATAGATTTCACTAATCTGTGTAATCGATCATAGAATCAACAGTTGACACATGTTTAATTATGCATTTTTTCCTCCCACAGTTTATTATTGTCATTTCAATTATACCAAATTTATGCTAAACATATGCACACTTCACATGACAATGCAATAGTCATATGTCATTGTATGTTTTCTTGCGCCATCGAACGATTAGGTACTTACCTATACTAAAGTAGGTAGAATTATATGATGTACCTAAACATTCGATGGAATAAATTATGTTTTCCACAGGTATGCCGTTTGTCTTCTAAAATAATAACCATGGGAATTTCCCGTACTTAAAACAGCCAATGAGCGATTAGGTATAACGTATATTAAATCAATAAGTTTTTGTGTAATAAATACATAGCTTGCCCTGTTGCCCCCATAGACATAGTACTTAATACATTAAAATAGTGAATTGAACCAAAGACAAGAAAAAAATTAGAAAAGGAACCGCTATAGTAATCAATACATTTTGCTGTATGAGTCAAAATAAGTATTATATTATACCTATAAATATTTTAGGGAATAAAAATTTGATCCAATTATGAAAATAAACCACACAGCTCTTTTTATATTGCCATACTTATCTTACTTCTGACACCGAATTTACATAATATTCGGGAGTCTAATATTTACAACGCCTTTCAAAGTTTAACATCTTATTTACTAGCTAATAAGGCCCTCCAAGCTATTGTATAATTAATGACAATTGCTAAACCAAGTATTCGATACTTTCACCAAATCGAATCGGATAACAATACGTTCAAAACGCAAGGAACCGTGACGGATAGCAATTTAAGTTTTGATTTATTCGATTACAAGGGCCCGATCCGGTAATTATGTCATATTGTTTAACAAATCGAATCGCCCGTGTCTTTCAAATATATCAATTTATTTTGGCTAACGGACACAAACACAATTAAATATAACTATTGAAATGGTGCTAGTTAATTCAATTTGACTGTACTCATGCTCATTTAGAGGTTGAAATCGCCTAATTATTTTACCGTACAGATTTTCGGAGTGATATTTCTTCAATAATTGAAAAACAATCGAATGACGTTTGTTGAAGGTTGTATTTGCGGTTCATGGTTAATATAGGTAGGTATTCTATATATTTACTCGGGTCTTTAGTCAAAAAATCGCAAATATTCCACAAAAATCACTGTTTAGCAGAATCCATTTTGAATATTGTTCAAGTTTGCAATTTTGCATATAGAGTCGATGGTATTATAATAGGTATGTATATAATAAGAGCAAGAAAAGAATTACTCTATACTGCAAGTGCTAATTTTATTTTTTATTTTTTTTTTCAATTTACTTATTTGTTTTTTATTTAACTTCGTTTCATTAACTGGGATTTTTTTTGTGTTATCAATCAGGATTATTCCTTAAGGAGGATTAAAGAACCTATTAAAGGAATGGACATCAGAGAACTCTTTAAACTCACTAATCCAGACAAAAAGCATAGATACTGAGCAAGTCACAGCGAACAAAAAAATTGTCTCTCTGTTTGTGCGCCTGTGTATGTGTGTTTTAAACTGTATCATTACTGAAGGGCGTGGTTTAATCGTCCGAGCGCAATTTCTTTGTTCTGCTTGACCCCTCGAATCGTATGTCGTAACGGTAATCATTGACGGCACCTAACCGCCATCAGTGTGGGACGTGCATGGTGCATGGTGCATGCATGGTTTGCATGGTGGTAGGGCGCTCTCTAGTGCCCGGCTGGCTAGCTACCACCTTCAAGTTGCAAATCTGTCGCCAAGCACCTAACGGTGTGTTCCGGCAGCCCCACTTGAAAGCCAGTTCCCATCCCCATTCCAGATCGGCACCGCACCTGCATGCCTTCTGGTGTTGCAGATGTCTATGGGCGGCGGTAATTACTTACCATCAAGTGTACCACTTGCCCGTTTGCCCCCTATGACATAAAAAAAAAAAAAAACGTGCGTGCTTACACTGGCGGTTGAGGTTGGTTAAGTACCCCAGTAAAGTTAGTGCGGGAGTAATTATTTTTTATTTTCTGTAAACGACATGTAAAATATTTGACTATAACGGTCAACGCCATGCGTAGGGAACTTTTCATAAAAATAAAGACACAAAAAATACTTTTTAATAATTGACCAAACCTTTTTCGAGATTTAACCTCAGGATATTAAAAAAAACTCTTTGCTTACTTATTTACCACCTACCTAGCATTCCTAGCAATAGGAACATATATCTACTTAGGTTTAAAGTTCCACGATTACGAGTCAGTAGTTTTAGCGTGACTTTGATATTTGTATTTTCAATCAGTAACTTGAATTTATGTTCAATAAAGCATACAAACAAACAATATAATATATTATGAAAAAAAAAACATCTATTTAAAAACTTCACTATCAAAAACTTACGTAATATTTTAATTAAATTAACTCAATACAAAACCATCCTAATCGAGAACGTCTTTTTGCTATTGGAGCGAGAATGGGATAACAATTTAACAATGAAAAAAATAATGAATGCATGAACAAACACATCATAGATTTCGACATTTCCACACTTAATAAACATTAAAAATAGTCAACTGAACCTTGAGAAGTTAGAGAATTTCCAAAGACGTGAGTGTCAAAATCTGACTTGCCAACTTGGTCACTATTTCAAATGCAGCAACAATGAGTAAATTAGTAAATTAGTAAATATACTAAGTAATATTAGTAAGTACTTACTATAAAAAAATACCTTTAATGATGTAAAACAATAAAAGTCGTCATAAGGTTTATTTAAAAACAAAGATATTATTTATCTATATAGGTCTAACAATTACATAAAAGCTGCAGCATGTACGTAAGTAAAATATTTTATTTTTTTAGCTACATAGCTTAAGATGTGTCAGTGAAACAATTTTAATATAGTGCGAGTAGAGTAAAGAGACGGTTCTACATATTATTATAATTTATTAGTATGGGCCATTACAGCATTATTGTAATTTACTATACGTACACTGTTCGACATACAAGACAGTTCGGAGAAAAATTCCGAGAAGGCGGCAGCCTGAGGCTGTCAATAATAAAATTGGTCTTACATACCTATTGACTATCTAAAGTCTGCTACATTTAAAAGACGTGAAAGTGGAAGTAGTCTTTTTAACTTTTTATCTACTTTCATTATTAGTTTAAAATACATTGTTAAACTATCTAAAATATATACCCAAGATATATAGGTAGGTACGAACACAAAATAAGCGAATGGAAAATTGAAATATGTAAGAATGTAGAAGAAAACCCTTCCTGTTATGTACTTATCATTTGTGACTTTTGGATTCGTGTGTAAATTTTTTTTTTTACATTCTTGTAATAAAAATATATTAAATATTATTTGCACAGCAATGTCAGACACGTGCGATATATTTTAATGTAATATAACTGTTATCAATAATTGTCGAGGTGTACCGTACGTGCTTATGTACCTATACTGTACACTGTACAGCAGTAACAACACTAACATGTCGCGTTTTACAGTTATTATGCGGTAATAGCTAGATAGGTAGGTACTACCTTGAATTCATGGCACGCATAGAGTTTAAAAAATATGTAAAAAATGAAAATAATCCTTTGACATCATTATTTATTTATTACACAGCATCATCCGGTCCCAAACTAAGCTATAGCTCTCACTATCTGAGTAGATGTGTAAAAAATATGTATCATGCATTTGTGCAAATAAAGTTTATTCTATTCTATAATCAATCTAACTATGAGTACTAGACAATTGATATAAAGTGACAATACAATATATACGTACTTCTTTTTTTTTCAAATACTTAGGTACTTCAGTAATCGCATAAACGTTTGATATATGTTTGTATCCAAAATATAATCATGATAAAGCTCGATAGGAAAATATCCAAAATAGCCTGTTTTCATCGCAGATTACTTGTTACTTATAACCAGTGATTAACACAAATTCGAGATTTGATTTAACACTAAAGGATGGATATTTGATCAAATATTCTCAATGCTGGATTTCCACTAATGTTAGTTAAATTAAAAGTATAATGAAAATGTTTATTTTCACGTCATTTTATTCATGCGCGTTTTCTTTCGTAGGTATGCTATATTTAATTCACCATGATTTCTTTTTAAAACGACAGATAATTCAACCGGTGTAATTTGAGTTTGGAATAAACCCTAATAAGTTGGTGCCTTGTTATAATATACGACCCGATTGGCGCAGTAGATCACCATGCCTACCCGTTAATCAAGGGGTTCCGGGTTCGATCCCCGGTGGAGGTGGACTGTGTGTGATGAACACAGGTTTCCATTTTCCAGCCTGAGCGTGTATATAATATATCTATAGTAAGTATAATATATTATGTAATAATATGTAGTATATTCCACGTTTGCTTGCTTTCCACGACACAAGCATTACAGCTTAGTGTGGGATCATGAATGAAGTGGATTATTATTTTTATTATATAGTTTAAAATCTATACAAAAAACGGTGACTGTTAAATTTTAGATCATTTTATAACTGTAACTTTTTCTATCTACAACATCGGTTGATGACGTATTATTAATATTAAAAATTAGTCATCGAGTCCTAAATAAAACTAATAAGGCCACGGAATAATCATAAGCATAAATCATAGGATGTTCCGATTGTCGTGTGACATGGATATGCGAGCCTTCCGTCCGTAATCCGTGGAATAATGGCGTATTGTTCCGTTCGTGTGGTCACGCCTTTAGAAGCCTAACCCGGTAGGTATTCAAGTTGGACTGTTCTCAATAACGTGTTATGTTTAAAATATAATTTAAAAAATCTTCTTATATTTTAACTTCTTCATGTTTTTTGTGATTTATGCATGTATAAAAGTTGCCCAAAATTTTATTGCCTCTAGGAATAAAGGCGCTTTTTATAGGGTATCCATTGTTAATTTTTTTTAACCATCGGCCGTCTTTAAAACCATTTATAAGTAAGTAACCAGTTTCGGAGAAAGAATAAATTTTCTTTTTACGTAACCACCCTGTTATGTCACGAAAATTCATGTTACGTACGTATGTAGTTAGAGATTGTTAAGGCAGTAAAATTAACTTTGATTCAATAGACTAATTGATTTTTAATTTGAACGTGTTTAATAGACAGCAAACACGTTATTAGTGCATAAAAACTACTTACAAACCGATTTATAGCTCGCAATCAACAACTCGTCTCGTCGCAATCGGATGCGTGCGTAAATTTTTTCCTTTATTTGATAAACGAAAGTGGAAACTCATAAGATAATTACATTAACAATTAGCATTTTATATGACTTCGAAAACACTTGTCACACACTTTAGCTCGTATCTGTGTACCTAATTAACATACAAGAAACTAGGCAAGCGCAATTGGCCTTTGCATGTAAAGGTAAGGGTTTTGAGAATATAATATTCGTATTTTTAGTTTATTATTGTTCATTTTTATTAATAGCTGTGCCCCGCGGTTTCACCCGCGGTAATTTCGAAGTTCCCGTGGGAATTCGGGGTTAAAAGTACCCTATGTCCTTCTCTGTACTCCTGACAACGTGCATGCCAAATTTCATCCAAATCCGTTCAGCCGTTTCTGCGTGATTGAGTAAACGTATGCGAGTATAAGAGCTCGAAAGTGTATTTACATCCGACTTGCTTCAAATTTATCTTTACTGCTCAGCTCCTATGTGTCTTAGCGTTATGTACAATCGTATCAAGTTTGGTTAAACCCTTCAGTAGTTTTTAACCCATGCGTGCACATACAGACAGACAGACAGACACAAAAAAATTACTGATTGCATTTTTGGCACCAGTATCGATCACCATTCATCCTCCAATATTATTTTGAATATTATATATTCAATGTACAGAATTGACCTCTCTACAGTTTTATTTTAAGTATAGATAGAAGATATAGAAGATAGATAGATTGGTAAGCCAACTATTATTCGCGGGCTTGATCCTCGGATCAGGATAAACATTCATGTGATGATCAAGTTTACGCTAAGCTGTGGAGTGTTTAATATTGTGTCATATTAGCTATTAGCTACTAGCTGTGCCCCGCGGTTTCACCCGAGTGAAAAGTTTTTATGTAGCAACTTTTTTTCCCGACATCCGATTTGAATGAAACAAAGCATATATGTAGCTCCAGGCTAAGCTTAATCTACCTGTGAAAACCGCATGACACTCCGTTCAGTAGATTCGGAGATTATCGCGAACAGACAGACAGACAGACAGACAGAAAAGAATTTTAAAAACTCTTTTTTTGTCGTTGGTTACTCTTCTTTTATCGCTCCCTGTCAATTTTTCTTAAAAATATTCAATGTACAGAATCGCGGATTCTACTCATTTATTATAGTAAGTATATAGACTATATAGAAGATCTGGTACTCGTATAGTGTGAGGTTTTTCTTAGGATTTGCGATGCACTTCCGTTGTCTACTAACTTTCAATTTGACTTTCAACACGCCAAAAGAATTTCAAAAAGTAATGTATACAAAATTTCGTAATTTCACTTAACTACTTGTGCATTTAAGATAATCCATATCTATTTTAAGGCATACATTAAAGTGAGTGCTTTCGACGGCATTGCATATCGTGATTCGTGACATAACGTCCGTCGCGGAAACCGGTGTGACGTCACTTCCCGTAAACACTAACTTGCTTTCATCGCGGCCCGTTGGTCAATGGGCGCAATGTACGCAAGCTTCTTGTTAGCGACCACTAAACAACTGCAAAATTATTGAGCTTCTAAATCTATACTAATTGTGCATCTGTCTGTATATTGCAAAAAACTAAAAAATAGCGGGGAGGATAAAGGACAATTAATAGAATTCATTTAGATCGCTTATGAAAAAAATTGGTCTGTTTACGAGTTTGTTCTTTTATTTGTACGTGCAACACGTAAATTTATTCGACAGACTGCAATGAAACTTGGCATATACTTAGGTTGCTTATGTCCTGACTCAACATTTAGGATACATTTAATCCATATAAAACTAAGAGTTCCCGAGGGATTCCGGAAATTCACGCAGATGGAACCGCGGCGAACAGCTATCCACATTACGTTACGTCGAAATAAACCCATGTAAGTAGGTAAATCTGGATACGAAAGGTGGCGCTGTGGTTGAGTTATTAATCTTTATAGTGCCTTTGGTTCTGCCCACATAACTCTTGAACGACTTGTTCATCGAAATTGAACCGTGAAACTGTGGGACATCATACAGCTAAATAATTGTAAATAGTTGTTAGATAATGAAACAAATTGAAAAATAACTAGTGAAATAGTTACAATTACAGTAATTGACTAAAGGCAAGGTAATAAAGTAGTACAAGCATGCTTATAGAAAATAATCAATAGCAATTGCTTGTTCCTTGGGTATTTCACTCGAGAAAAAAATTGAATGAAGTTGATAAGCTCAGGAGTTATTAATTCGAAAAATCCTTATCTTCACAAGACCAGAAACAAGTAACGTTATCGCCAAGGTGATTGCCCTCAGATAAGCAGTGAGTACCAACATTAGCATACAAACAAAACTGCCAAGTGCCTTACCATTCACTTTTAATATTACCGTTCAGAAACTTTAGAAAGAAGAAAAACTAAGAGTAGGTATACTTTTCAATGGCCAGCAATTTAGTTCACATATTTTTATTTTTACAAATTGTTTAAACTCTTCGTTCGTAACGGTAACTCACCGGATGGCAAACGTACTTTTTTTTGTTTCTAGACGAGACAGGTCAATTTATTACTTACCTGCTAAATTCACTACCCAAGTCCTATATTGTATTTTTGATACATGCAAAATCTACTTTCTTGTGCCTTATACGAGTTGCAAATCTTATTAAAAGCAATAGTTTTTTATTTTAAACAAAAATAGGTTGGTATATTTTGATTTTTGCAAATAAATAATAATTCATCCCCAATTCCAATTTGTGATTTAATGGTTCAAACTATATAATTACGTAATTATAAAAGTTATGCGAGATTATTTCAAGGTTTACAATTTTGTTTGTTTTGTTTAGGAATTTCCTATGAGGCTACAATGGGCGATCTTATCACTATCAAGTGATCTCTACTAGGCTACCCTAGGTTAGAGAAAACAAACTTAGATGGATGGCGTAAGCAAAAACGTAAGAGGAATTAGTTTTGTAAATCATTTCATTTTAATTTTCTTCTATTTCTGATGTAATTCTAACGAAATAGTTTTGCCAATATCAAGTAGGTATATAAATAAAAACAGTGTAAATTTGTACGGTGTGATTTGCTTTCTAAGCCAAAATACGTGGTTCTCTCTCGAAATCCAGTTGCTTGCTCAGGATAAACAAAATGGCTGTCATTTAAAAGCTGGACGCCACGCTCGTGCACTCGCTAAGATTTCCACCTGACAAATATTGGCTAGATATAGCGTATTCATAATCCGCTGGTTTAAGTAGACACTTACTCTTTGTTCATTGCTAGCTTCATTCGTCAGCTATACAACGTAATTATTATTACTATGTTCTACACTTATCTTTACTAGCCGGCAGTAGTTTGCCATCGGCGTTCCTCATTCCTAGGTAAGAGCTCGTCACTCTATTTTGGAGCTAGATAATTAAGTGGTGTTATGTTAGAGATACTTTTGTTATTTAAATGAGTGTTTTCTTGCGCAGGTGAGAAATACCTGTATTATTATAACTGACCAAGACCCATGCTATTATTAGAGTTATATTGTGAAATCACGCACTAACTGCGCACAGACTGAGCGATTCGCAGTAGGTACTGTCGGCACCAAAAATATGCAGGCTTCTTTAGATATTTTTATGGCTATTGTGTCAAGTATTTTCTATTGTTATTGACGTTTAAATAGCATGCAAATGTTCCTTCGAAATATTTTGGAACATATTATGCAATAAGTTTTATTGCGAATCCTTTGGTGCCTAAATAAACTTCAAAAAAACCCACGGGTGCCTTTTTAAAAGTCCTTTTTTTGCTGACAGTACGTTTGGTTTCGACTATGTTTTATTACACCGAGTAGGTAGGTACGTGCAAAGTAATAGTACAATCTGTTGTGTATTCATGTCGGAAAACGCCTGTAAGCGGTCCAAGGTTTGATGCTCGGCATGTGCATAAATAAATCGTAATCATTGGTATTGGAATACACGATTATATTCTTTGAGAACATAATTAATTTTGATTATGCTATTAAGAAATGTAATGATCGGATTGCACCTGTTTATATCAAACCTAGTTGAGTAACATCTAAAATCTCAGTGTGCAATTTTATTGAATCCTTACTAATATTATAAATGCGAAAGTGAGTTTATTTGTTTGTTTGTTACGATTTCACGAAAAAAGGGAAAGACATACGGTACTTTTTAAGCTGGATTTCCCGCGGGAACTCCGAAATTACCGCGGGTGAAACCGTGGGGAACAGCTAGTCCTATCTACTAATCTAACTATCCTACTAATATTAAAGTGAAAGTGTGGATGTTTTTTTTTTATAATCCACTTCACAACACACAGATCTACTTGATGTTTGTTACTCAATCACGCAAAAACGGCTGAACGAATTTGGATGAAATTTGGCATGCACGTTGTTAGGGGTACAGAGAAGGACATAGGGTAATTTTTATCCCGGAATTCCCGCGGGAACTCTGAAATTACCGCGGGTGAAACCGCGGGGCACAGCTAGTAGTATATAAATCAAAGTTGGGGAACAGCAAGTATGAAAATTTGACCATCGCACTAATGATTTTTAAGAAAATTTAAAACCAACTTATGTCATAAAATAAAAACTATAACTACTAAAAAATCAGTTTTGTAATTTTACAACTATTTTCTTTTTTAAATAAATAAATTAAACACCGAACCAAAGATAATTTAAAATGAAAGTGACCAAAGATAATTAATATATACACTACGTAAAGTGACAGCGAACGCGACATGTCAATTATTTAAATTTCATATCATTTCACTATTTGATCTGACCATAGATATTTAGTGGAAAGTAATTGGATATAAAATCTACTATGTATATGCGTCGATAGCGCTGCGCTAGCTGTCTATCATCGTTTAAATTATATTTCAACAATAATTCAGTACACAAATAAGCAAGCATTGTGTAGATACGCCAAAGTAAATATAGGTATATAGTATTGTAATGTTATAAGTATTTAACTGAGACCAGATAGGTTCTATTTCAAATAAAACTGAAGTGTTTGTTTGTAATTCAAAATTAACAGCTTTTCACTAAATGCATATGAAAGGTAAGGTACTTACATAAAAATAAAAAAATAAAAAAAAAATTTCCTCTGTCTGTCTGCATGTTTGTTCCAGCTAATCTCTGAAATGGCTGGACCGATTTTTACAGGACTTTCACAGGCAGATAGCTTATGTTACAAGGAGTAACTTAGGCAACTTTTATTTTTCCCGCGGGAATTCCGAAGCTCACGCGGGTGAAACCGCGGGGCACAGCTAGTAAGTATTAGATATATTATATAAATTAATTATTCGGTGAAAGTGTGAAAGGTAGATATTTACCTAATATAACAATATACAGTATTACATTCGTTTGATTCGATTTTAATGCTCATTATTCTGTTTCACATAATTTAAATGCTTCCTTTCTGTTTTTATAATCGAAGCACGAATATTGTGAATTGGGCGTTGAATTTTAGCTTTATTAACCATGGCACTGTCATGGAACGAGAGTGAGTGCAAGCAGAGTGACGCCATTTTATGTCACACTCAAAAGACTGAATACGTCGTACTATGGAGCTAATTTCGCTCACTTTTAACTATTTAATTTCCCGCCGTTAATTTCGGAGTTCTTGCGGGAATTCCGTATTACCATATACCCAGCCTATGTTACTCAGAGTTAGTGTAGCTTTCTAATGATGAAATAATTTTTGAAATCGGTTCTGTAGTTTTTGAGTTAAATCGTAACAAACAAACAACAAATCAAATATTTCTTTTTTATAATATTAGTAATAGAAATATTAGTGAAACCGTTCCACTATCATTATCATCATAATATCATCAAAAAAC
Organism: Zygaena filipendulae; assembly: GCA_907165275.2. NCBI lineage: Eukaryota > Metazoa > Arthropoda > Insecta > Lepidoptera > Zygaenidae > Zygaena > Zygaena filipendulae. The sequence goes on from OU015668.1 coordinate 4,625,173, forward strand.
CGCCATCTTCGATTCCCGCCAAAAACTTCTTGTAAAAAAAAACTACGTAGGTATAAGATTTGAATTTTGTTGACACCTATGGTTAACACTCTGCTTTTGATGGAACTGGCAAATATGCAGTTTTCATGTTGAGAATAATATAATTATTATAATTAATTTATGTACTTTAGCATTCAGTTTTGCTAATAAAATAATTTCATTATTTCTCACATTCTCATTACAAAATACTTATTACCTACCTACCTACTTTACTCACAAAGCATGCGTTCGTTTACTCGCTAGCTTATATTTAATTTAATTACCACTTTTAAAATTAACATTAATCTTTATTTAACGCACAAAAGGCGTGTAATCGGCGAACAACCTTCTCTAATTCAAGGCCTCAGTACCTACAGTGCACTCACTTCCTGTAGATACCTACGAGTAGCCCTGGAGGCTAGAGGCTAGAACTAGCCTAGACCGGTTTAGGGCCTGCCTAACGGGATGAGATGAACTTGGCATTTGTACTTAATGTTACTCTAATTCTATCAAATTACGATATTTGATATAAATTTGTGTGACTGATTAATCAAATCAATCAGATTAACTAAACTAATCACAGTTTACGTCATTACTTTTAGCACTAGCCAATCACGAAAGGTCATTGACCCGCTCACGAAACACTATTTTTAACAACTATTTTTATCAAGAGATAGTTCGTAGCTACGTTAGGAGTTCCCAAAGGAATTCCAAAATTCATTAAAGTAGGTAGATTCGTGGGGCACGACCAGTATAACATAAAAGCAAAGCTAAGTTGTATGTTCACGATGAAAACCGCAGACATTTTATGGTTGGTTTTTTGCAGCCATTATGTTCAAAGCACGAATTTTGTTGAATATTTGAACCGTTTACTGTGTAGTTACTATACAAGTACATGCATAATGCATATAATATAGCTATGGTCAGTGACTCTTATGTCCAATAGTATAGAGGTCAAAGTACTCCTAAACCTAAACGTCTACGTAGGTATTGGTTGAAGGAAGCGTTTCGACAAATGATGTTGGATGTAAAGTCATTAGTTTGCTAAATTATGATATTATTTAGTCGTTTGTAGAAAAATATCGCAGTTCATCAACAACGTTAAATAATCGCTTTTAAATAGCTAAACGTGTCAGATACTTAATCGGAATCAAACTTTATTTGAAATCTAATAATCATTAAGTATAATACAGGCTGTAGGTATTAGGTAAGGTTAAACGAGAAACGCGGACGTATTGAAGCCCGATTATTTAATGCTTTCATGTAACTAAAACAAAACACTGATTAATCACAGAGAAACCTTAAAAAACGTAGGCTTACGCGGTTGAATGATTTTTTACATTTGATTTGTCAGCGCGTCAGCGGCGATACGAAGGCGTTGAATGACCGTATGAACCGTCAACACGACGGTAATTTGTGTGCATTGAGCACGATTTCATGATTTGTTTTTGAATATTTACGACAAAAAGTAAGGTTTTTTTATTTAGTTAATTGAGACGAAAATCGAATACTGAATACTGTATTTAGGTATATCCTTCAATACGTTTCTCACTTAACCTTACATTCTGTATATTATTATTTATGTTATCTACAACACCAAGAACAATATTTCCTTGACATATTGATGTGTTAATGAATTAAGTAATCTTACATAATAATTACGTATCTTTGATTTTTAATGACGATTACAATTTAAAATCAAAAGGACTAAGCAGATAAAATATTTTTTAAGGAATAAATACCCTCGAAGAGTCCCGAAACATGTCGGGTCGTTCTTAAAGATTATATTATCTACCCGTGAATAAGTCGCTGTAAATATTTAGCGTTAATGTCAAAACATTTGTTCGATAAAAATCCAATGACACATCGGGAAAATATTCCGAAACTAACTATTCTCATATTATCACTCCGCAAAATCCTGACACAGTTATTTGACAGTTTGAATGGGTATGATTGACAGATTTATCAGTTTATCAACAGAAAGAATTTCAGATATTAGATTTGTAAGTTGACGAGAGCATATTTGTTGACTATATCTATTCGATTTAAAAACGTTTATATTATGACAAAAGTACATTATGGCTTGCTGTCTACTGACCACGCAATTGGCTACTTGTCAATTTTTTTTTTAGTCCGTCGTGTAGATTATTAAAAAATATTGGACACGTGTTTTTCTTTTTTTACATAATCAAAAAATAACGGCGATACATTGAGTTGAAATTTCGCGTGACGTCACAAACCGGTGCAGTTTGTATGGGGCTTATAATGAATATTGACGTCACGAGTCCCCTACCCTAAACTTTAATGCGCTTTATCTATGTTTATTTTCATTAATTTGAAAAAGCAAAAAATATGTGTCTATTTTTTTTTTCTAACTGACGGACTAAATAGAATTTTGATTTTCATACCCTGGAGAATACCCAATTAAGGTAGGTACATAATATGTACTTGTTTATTTGATAATTTATTCATAAGCATGGCATGATTTGCCTGTCATTTTCTAAAAAAAATAAACTTCTCTAACTTTCTTAGCGTGATATGGTAAAATGTATACCTTACAATAAAATAAAGTACGTGTTCTTAAAAGTTACAGGTCAGCACAAAATTGGCTGAGCGTTTAAAGGCTAAATATTTGGGTCGCACATGATTTATGTTAGACACGTGATGGGAAAATAATAAATATAATCAGTTAAGGCGTCGCCCGTTATAACAACATAGGTACAAACCGAATGGCACCGTGTTACAGTTAAAGCAACTGCATCTACGGAATGCGATGCCTACGTGGTGTGCAATTTATTTCATTCTCCGTTTATCGTAGTAGTAACATGTTGAAAAAGATAAACGTTTTCCTTATGACTGTCCATTAAACGGTGCACCCAAAAAAGAAACATCCGTTCACCCAAAAAACGGCCAGAAATCATGTCTATTGTATGAGAGCCTTAAATATTTGTTTTATTTTAATTTAATTATTTATTTAAAAAGTGAAAACATAACTAAATAGCGTCTACTTGTTGCCTTTATTAATATCTAGCTAAAACGAGCAATAAAATCACATTTGTTGTATGGGAGCCCCCTTAAATATTTATTTTCTTCTGTTTTTTAGTATTTGTTGTTATAGCGGCAATCTATCATGTGTGAAAATTTCAACTGTCTAACTATCAAGGTTCATGAGATTCGTACGTACAGACGGACGGACGGACGGACAGCGAAGTCTGAGTAATAGGGTGAGGTTTTACCACGGAATTAGTTATATTCTTTCCTCTATGGGTTTTATTACCCTTAGGGTACGGAACTCTAAAAACGACCTATTCTATGGAGTTCCATTTTCAAAATTAGTTATAAGTATATGGTAATAATAACAAACAATACAAAGATATCTATCTATATGGAGTAATGATGACGTCACGAAGCCACGTAGGTAATAACTTTCGGAATATGAAAGATGGGTTAAGAACTCAAGGTCAAACCCTAAATAAACGTGCCTGATAATTTGTAGAGATGATGATGATTACACCTTTGATTATATAAAAACTTTTGATTTATACCTAAGTTTAAAACTATTTTCTGATCAACTATCAACGTAGAAACACATTTCACAAGAAAGTATCGGCGGATGCTAAAAGTATAACCTAAAATTCTCGTATCGATAAAAGTATCCCACTTTTGTCAAAAAAGTTATTAAATGAGGCGCAATTTAGTTTTATTGCATTTCAAATATTTGCTTAATTACAACAGCACAAATTCCGCGTCAACATGAACAGCATTACCGTCAGCATTACCGTCACGGAATATTTAAACGCTAGTCGTTAGTTCGATTGAATTCCTTGTTTTTTAGGTTAAAAACCACAAACATACATAATGTCGCAAGACATTAACGTCAAAAAATCAAACGTGGTAACAAATTAAATTAGCGAAACCACTTACTCAATTGTAACTTCTTAAGAAATTCCCTTACCTATAGATTTTTATCGTAATTCGTTAAAATTATGTAAAGAGATTTGCAATAATTAATTGAAACACGATCTGATTGCATTTGGAATATTGGACAGATAAAATTGTAGAGTTACGTCCATTGAATGCGTCGAAAACGAAACTATTTTGTCGCAAATGTCATCACTGATCGAATGATGGAACCTGTTGGCTCATATTCAAACTTGATTGATGAATATTTAAATTATAGTTTCGTATTCGCCCATTAGTCCACACAACACTAATAAATAAAGGTAGGTAAATATAATTACAGGTTTTCGTAATGAACACAAAATGCCGTTGATCACTGAGCAACATGAGCCCATCAACAGATTGTTCGAGTAATTTGAACGAAGTAGTAAAATAATAGATTTATTTTTAATAGACAAACTATTTGTTATACTATTAAAGTATTATTAACAAACATAAAGCCTTCAGAATCCATTCTTTTGATTTTTGAACCATTGCTGTAAAAGAATAATAATAAAAAATAATCCGCAACATATAGATAGATCTACTTGATCCCATACTAAGGTATATGCTTGTGTAGTGGAAACCAATGAAACGTGGTATATTATACAATATACATGTTATAACGTTATACTTATATCTTTCACAGAGATTAGTTCATGCAAACAAAACTCGTATCGAATTAGGCTTGTTTAAAATTTACGTCACAATGAGCAAACGCATAATCTACAGTTCTATACATATACAGATCATGGTCACTGATAAAACTTTTATTTTGTTTGCACGTGTATGAAAAACTTATTCAGAGATTTATTAGAATACATTTTGGATACACTACACGGCTTATGTTTAGGGATTATGTTATCTGTGGTTTAGGGTCAGTAATATTAGAGACATTTTATTTTACATCAAAAGATTCCAAGAGAAACGTATTATGGCACTGTTTCGTTTCCTTTGGAAACTTAAAAAAAAACTAAGCAAGCAAACTAAAAAACCTGGAATAAAAATATAGTAGGTACTTAGGTGCAATATAATAATAAGGATAAGCCGGTCCCTTAATCAAGTTAATTAATCTATATATTCATTATCGCTAATATAGAAAACTAACCGCCGCACTCAGAGTCGATTTAATGGTTACTTAACGGATTTTAAGTAAGGATTAAAAAAAATTCACTCTCAGAGACAGTTAATCCTCCATTAATCACGTTTAATGAGGATTAACTTTAAGTGGCGGCTGACCCTTACTTAAGACTTAATTGGAGATTTTTGACATTTAAAAGTAAGGTTATGTTTGTTTTTGTTGTTAAAATTTCAAAACCAAAGTTGGATTTTTTAAACTTTTAGGGCGTCGATCACGTCACAGTAATTAGCAAAGCATGTCTGACCTAGAAGATTTTATTGAGTTTACGAATTGCTGGACTTCCAGGTGTCATGTGCTACACATATTAAAATAAGAAGTCCTGGTGGAATATCATAGAAGAGGATTGTTTTCTTTTAATGTTCAGGCAGTAACAGGCCCGAATTTGGATTTTTTAAAGTTGTAGCTCGATGGCCTAGCGGAACTCATGATAGTTTTATTCATTATAGTAGTGCACTAAAATAGCTGTCAGGTGTATTGCAAGGTATACTGCTCGGTGAGTGATTATGTAGTAGGTAAATGATGTGCATTTAACACCATTCTTGTCCTAATTCAAACAGTCAAGAAAAGTACAATAAAAGCCATATCAGTAATCAAAACGAAAAATACTGTTGAGAGTTTTTAGTATTTGGAAAAGGAAGTTTCCATATCTTCAAGTGAGTATGAGTATCAAATTAGACACAGTTGTGGCTGTAATTTGTGTGTGTGCTACATTTCACAATATCTCATTACCATTAGATGAACTCCTGCTTTATACTGACAATAGATCACTATTGCGATTGTGATTCTGATCATATTATATCCGGTACCTAACATAAATGATATACATAAGAAAATCCCAATAGTAATGGTTCTTGTTCAGGCAATCCATAGTTGAGAGATTTTTTAGAGATAACTAGTTAGGTATAGATAACTTTTTATGAATAACTAGCTGTGCCCCACGGTTTTACTCCACATGAGTTTCGGAATCCCCGCAGGAACGATTTTCTTTTAAAATAGTTTTATTCTTCGTTATAACATCAGCTATTTGCCTGAAAGTCCCGTTAAAATCGGTCTAGCTGTTTTAGACAGAACAAACAGACAGACGGTTTCACCCGCGGTAATTTCAGAGTTACCGAAGGGAATTCCGGGATAAAAAGTACCCTATGTCCTTCTCTGTACCTGACCCTGACAACGTGCATGCCAAATTTCATCTAAATCCGTTCAGCCGTTTTTGCGTGATTGAGTAACAAACATCCAAACATCTAAACATCCAAACATCCACACTTTCACATTTATAATATTAGTAGGATTATATTATACTTTCATATGCATTGAGTGAAAAACTGTTAATTTGGAATCACAAACAGACACTTCAATTTTATTTATATGTATAAATTTATAGATTAAAAACCATAAAATAATAAAAAAAGAATTGGTTATACTCAGATTTTGTTTGTTATTTGTTTTTTTAAGGTGTAATAACAATTTTTACTTACAGAGTGGTTGCACCTTGGAATGGGCTACCGAAAGAAGTCTTGGCACCTTACAATTATTATTTGAAAACAGACTGGACAAATATTAGAAACAAAAGATAGAAAAATAGTAATGTATAACTGGATACAGGCACCTATCAGCTGCTTGAACTACCTGCCTGAATTTTAAATAAATAAAATAAAACTAGTTCATTTAAAATAAATAATTTTATTATTGTAATTCTAGTTTTTTTTTAATTCAGCTAGCTCTAGTTTTGCCATCTACAATAGCTTAATTTTTTTCTTCCTCAAACTCAGCAGCTCTCTCAGCAGCTTGTTTTAATGTCTCCAACTAAAAAAATACACTCATTAGAACTACATATTTTAGAATACATATTATAACACACATTAGCTGTGCCCTGCGATTCCACCCGTTTGAGTTTCTGAATTTCCGCAAGAACTCCAAAGTAGCATAATTTACACCTTATAACATCATTTAATTGTCAGAGAAAGTCCCGTTCAAATAGGTTCAACCGTTTCAGAGATTCACCTGTGGAAATCTCAAAGATCCCACAGGAATTCCCAGATAAAAAGTACCCTATGTTTTTCTCTGTACCGGTGAAAATGTGTATGCAAAATTTCATGTTGATCGGTTAAGCCATTAAGGTGTGAAAACGTAACAAATAAACAAACTTTTATAATAAAAGGATTTCAATTACAACTTGGTATTTTGCCCAGCCCTGTTGAGTTGTTATTGAATGTTACCTTTTCTATTATGCTTATTATGCTTCGGTTGAGGTGGTGGATTTGATGGTCCACCTCTAGTTTTTAAAAGATAGCCTTGCTTTTACGGGCCATAGCCTTAAGGTTATCCCATGCTCTTTTTAATGTAGTTACATCACGCTGCAAGTAAAAAAAATATAATTAGTTCTAGTTATATTAACAAAAAGTGTATACAAGCAATAACTAGAATACAAGTATATACAAGTAATACAATACCTTGTATACAAGTGCATTACTATTGAACTCGTCAGTGACTGAAATCCAGGCCATTTTTTCTTTAAAACTGACTTTCCGTCGATCAGTTTTTATTCAATTATCGATGTTTAATTAATGTGCAAATAAAAATTTTTCGTCCGGGGTAAAGTTTGCAACTCATTTGCTTTGTGTTTTATTTTGCTCCTGAAATATAAAGAAAACCATATAAATACATGCCTAACATATTTTTATCTTTTAACAATATGAAACCAATAATAATTACTTAATACTCACCATTTTTTATACAATAATTTCAAATTATTATTATATAACTAAAGACGAATTCTCCTTCTTCTACTTCAAGCGCTCTCCACATTCGCGCGTAGTTCGCGCGCGAAGCCGCGAAACACCCGCGAACTATAAGTGTAGAATCATGGTTCGCGGGTGTTTCGCGGCTTGGCGCGCGGTTCGCGCGCAAATGTGGACAGACCTCTAATAGTGGCGGCTATTCCAATTTGAAAAATTTCGCGGACTGATTTGACGTAGGTAATTGAAAAATGAAAATGGCGGCGTTCAATGTTGTCATATCACAAAAGTCATGGCATTCACGATTTAATTTTATTGAAATCAATTATTATTTCCGATTAAAGTAATAGTAAATTAACGCAATTAATTATTTCTAAAGAAAAATAATAACTTCACCTCATAAAAACTACAAAAACAAAAGTATCATTTCCATGAGTTTATGCATGTGGCAATGTCGCACTTTATCGATACGCATTTCGATAGGGTGCACCGCCCTATGCTTACATATAGTTGTCAATCTACTAATCAACATTAAATTTTTGTCTCTGGGAGCTACGGCGATTTAATTGTCACTAGAGGTTTTAAGTAGCATTAGTTATGGGCCGATTAACGTTATTTTAATGAACGACTCTGAGTGCGGCGGTAAGAAACGTATTATCATGTCACGCACGTGGTCACGAAAAATTGAACTTTGAAAGGTTTTTCTAAAGCGATAACGATTACATTTATGTAGATTGTCAACTTGGTTGAGGGGGCAGGTCATTATAAACCGAAACCAAAAGGTGCCCATTGATCTTTAAAGTACTCATGTAAATGTACCTAATCATAATATTATGTAGTTTCTGTCTGTACCGAATCTCGAAAGTGCAAACAAGACGTTCCGTCCTTGTTGTCTATAAGCACAAATGCCTATCGCATCATGTCATATCTCAATTCAACTTACCAGCAACCCAATGATTTGCATACGCCCGTCCGATAGTCTTTTGTTTAGAATGTTCACTCAAACAGCCGCCGTGGCCTTAAAATGCAGCAACGTGAGAGAAAATGTGTATAGTGGCTTGTTATTTGCCGGTTATAAGGCTCTTTCCGCCGCACTCAGAGTCGTTCATTAAAATAACGTTAATCGGCCCATAACTAATGCTACTTAAAACCTCTAGTGATAATTAAATCGCCGTAGCTCCCAGAGACAAAAATTAATTGTTGATTAGTAGATTGACAACTATATGTAAGCATAGGGCGGTGCACCCTATCGAAATGTGTATCGATAAAGTGCAATATTGCCACATGCCTAAACTCATGGAAATGATACTATTCGTTTTTGTAGTTTTTATGAGGTGAAGTTTTGATTTTTCTTAAGAATTAGCTAAATACGTTAATTTACTATTACTTTAACTCGAAATAATAATTGATTTCAATAAAATAAAATCGTGAATGCCATGACTTTTATGATATGACAACATTGAATGCCGCCATTTTCATTTTTCAATTATCTACGTCAAATCAATCCGCGAAATTTTTCAAATTGGAATAGCCGCCATTATTAAAGGCCTCTCCACATTCGCGCGCGAAGCCGCGAAACACCCGCGAACCATGATTCTACACTTATAGTTCGCGGGTTTTTCGCGGCTTCGCGCGCGAACCACGCGCGAATGTGGAGAGCGCTTAAAGAAGAAGAAAAAGAATTCGTCTTTAGTAATATACCTAATAATAATTTGAAATTATTGTATAAAAATGGTGAGTATTAAGTAATTATTATTGGTTTCATATTGTTAAAAGACAAAAATATGTTAGGCATGTTTTTATATGGTTTTCTTTATATTTCAGGAGCAAAATAAAACACCACGCAAATGAGTTGCAAACTTTACCCTGGACGAAAAATTTTTACTTGCACATTAATTAAACATCGATAATTGAATCAAAACTGATCGACGGAAAGTCGGTTTTAAAGAAAAAATGGCCTGGATTTCAGTCACTGACGAGTTCAATAGTAATGCACTTGTATACAAGGTATTGTATTACTTGTATATACTTGTATTCTAGTTATTGCTTGTATACACTTTTTGTTAATATAACTAGAACTAATTATATTTTTTTTTACTTGCAGCGTGATGTAACTACATTAAAAAGAGCATGGGATAATCTAAGGCTATAGCCCGTAAAAGCAAAGTTATCTTTTAAAAACTGGAGATGAACCATCAAATCCACCACCTCAACCGAAACAGGGAGCTATAATAAGCATTATAGAAAAGGTAACATACAATAACAACTCAACAGGGCTGTGCAAAATACCAAGTTATAATTGAAATCCTTATTATAAATGTGAAACTGAATTTGTTCATTTGTTAAGCTTTCACACCTTAACCGATCAACATGAAATTTTGCATACACATTTTCACCGTTACAGAGAAAAACATGGGTACTTTTATCTGGGAATTCCTGCGGGATCTCTGAGATTTCCACAGGTGAATCTCTGAAACAGATGAATCTATTTGAACGGGACTTTCTCTGCCAATTAAATGATATTATATGGTGTAAATTATGCTTCTTTGGAGTTCTTGCGGGAATTCAGAAACTCAAGCGGGTGGAATCGCAGGGCACTCCTAATGTGTATTATAATATGTATTCTAGAATGTAGTTCTAATCAGTGTATTTTTTTAGTTGGAGACATTAAAAACAAGCTGCTGAGAGAGCTGCTGAGTTGGAGGAAGAAAAAAATTAAGCTATTGTAGATGGCGAAACTAGAGCTAGCTGAATTAAAAAAAAAACTAGAATTACAATAATAAAATTATTTATTTTAAATGAACTAGTTTTATTTTATTTATTTATAATTCAGACCCATTCCAAGGTGCAACCACTCTGTTAGCAAAAATTGTTATTACACCTTAAAAAAACAAATAACAAACAAAATCTGAGTTTAACCAATTCTTTTTTATTATTTTATGGTTTTTAATCTATACATTTATACATAAATAAAATTGTAGTGTCTGTAATTCCAAATTAACAGTTTTTCACTAAATGCATATGAAAGTATAATAATGATACATAAACATTTTTTTAATTTTTTTATGTCTGTCTGTTTGTTCCGTCTAAACACTGAAACAGCTAGACCGATTTTAACTGGACTTTTAGGCAGGTAACTGATGTTATAACGAGGAATAAAACAATTTTAAAAGAAAATCGTTCCTGCGTGGATTCCGAAACTCATGTGGGGTAAAACCGAGGGGCACAGCTAGTTATTCATAAAAAAGTTATCTATACCTACTAGTTATCACTAAAAAAATCTCAACTATGGATTGTCTAAACAAGAAACCATTACTATTGGGATTTTCTCGACTATATTTGCTTATCACTTATGTTAGGTAGATACCGGAGGAAGGAGCATAAGCAGGAGTTCATCTACCTAATGCTAATGAGATATTGTATAATGTAGCACACACACACACTACAGCTACAACTGTGTCTAATTTGATACTCATACCCACTTGAAGATATGGAAACATCCTTTTCCAAATACCAAAAACTAAAAAGTATTTTTCTTTTTGATATGGCTTTTATTGTACTTTTCTTGACTGTTTGAATTAGGACAAGAATGGTGTTAAACGCACATCATTTACCTACTGCATAATCACTCACCAAGCAGTATACCCATAGTATGCCTTGCAACACACCTGAGTCCTGAATCAAGGCGTCCTGTTTCAGTGCACTACTATAATTTGAATAAAACTATCATGAGTTCCGCCAGGCCATCGAGCTACAACTTTAAAAAATCCAAATTCGGGCCTGTTTACTGCTTGAACATTAAAAGAAAACCATTCTCTTCTATGATATTCCACCAGGACTTCTTATTTTAATATGTGTACCACATGACACCTGGAAGTCCAGCAATTCGTAAACTCAATAAAATCTTCTAGGTCAGACATGCTTTGCTAATTACTGTGACGTGATCGACGCCCTAAAAGTTTAAAAAATCCAACTTTGGTTTTGAAATTTTAATAACAAAAACAAACATAACCATACTTTTAAATGTCAAAAATCTCCAATTAACTCTTAAGTAAGGGTCAGCCGTCACTTAAAGTTAATCATCATTAAACGTGATTAATCGAGGATTAACTGTCTCTGAGAGTGAATTTTTTTTAATCCTTACTTAAAATCCGTTAAGTAACCATTAAATCGACTCTGAGTGCGGCGGTTTGTCTATACTTGGGCACCGTTAACGAACAATAGTACAACGCAATTTAATCCTTATTGCCTATGATGGTGATGTGATCAGCGAATTATATAGATATACCTAATTTACTTCGTTAATTTACCTTGGACTTATGTGATAAGCAAAAAAACAAAATTTCGTAGTCATTATATTACGACACAATCTGTCGCCACATTACGATGTAATACAAAAACAACATTTTTAGTGCCTCTGTAGTAGGCACTATTAGCACTGACTTTTGACCTGAATGACTTAACAACGAGTAAGATGATCGAAACTTCACTGGAAGAATTTTATGTTATTTATTTTATTACAGAACTGCTACAGTGATTTGCTACATTTATGATAAAAATCCATCCACCTAATAATAAATCATTGCGAAAAATCATAACCTAGTTATCTACACAGAATATCACTTGTATAATGAATATTTTTACCAAAGATCTTGAGTGATTTCAGTAGAGTTTTATGTAATACACAACTAATGTGTCAGAGAACGTGATTCGATGTTTTAGCGGCGACATGTAAAAAGTTAGCTACTTTACTTAGAAGATGTACGCTAACTTATGTTTCCGTTGATATGGACTCAAGAGGCACATAACATGAACATCTTTATAGACATTGTCGAATTTAGTACCAATTTATTACGTTTTAATTGAAATAGCGTTTCATCTCTTTTATACAGTTATACAATTGATATTAAATTTTGTATTTAATATGAAATAAATCGTCTTTGATCTATAACCTCGACCTCTCACATTCCTAAAGGTTGTCCGATTTTGGCGATAGCAATCGGCGACCGACGACTGCGACTTGTACAACCACTGCTTAGTATGAATTTATGAACGACTGACTATATAAGACGCTTAATCTTTATCTAGAACACAATATCAACGCGAAGAAGGGAATCACCAATACTTAATTTAACTAACTCTTATTGGGAGATACTAAAATCCTAAAGCATGGATAAACAAATTAACCCAGTAATGCCTAGCGTGTCCATATGGACACATAATTTATATGGGTGAAAACTAATATTTATTATGGTAATAATTTTACTTTAATTTTTATTTTTACTGTTCACATTCGTTCGTCAAATGCCAAGTTTCATTATATGTTACTGTCAGTATTGTCTATGGCGAAGTTGTTTATGGTTATGTTTTTCTAATAAACATCTTCCGTTTTGTAAGACATGACTTGTTCAAAGAAACTAATAGGTAAGTACAATTTATTCGTAGGTATAAGGTATTATTTTGTAAGTAATGTAATATTACATAATTACATGACCGAGTCTCAGAAGCACTAATGTAAGTGTAAGGAGTTGTATAATAACGACGGTTGAAAGGCTGATTGATCTAAGCAACATTTTTTAATATACCTATTGAGTGATATATACAGAGTTACAGGATAAGTCGACCTAGATCCTTTAAGAGGTTGTACTTTCCATTATTTCTCACTGATTTGACTATGAAATATCGTACCTCAAACTTAACCGTTTTCAAGATATTGGACTTTAAAGGTTTTTTTTTTTTTTAATTGCTGATTTTTTGGATATTGGCCTTTTTTTATCGTATTTTTCGAAAAATTTAGCTCATAATATCCCTACTAATATTATAAATGTGAAAGTAACTCTGTCTGTTTGTCTGTTACGCTTTCACGCCTTAACGGCTCAACCGATCATCATGAAATTTTGTATACACATTGTCAGGAGTACCGAGAAGGACATAGGTTACTTTTTGTCCCGGAATTACTGCAGAAACTTCGAAATTAACGCGCGCGGAAACCGCGGGGAACAGCTAGTATTAAAAAAAAGTAACTCAGGAAAACGTAAGTTTGTTATTGGCACTGTTTATAAAAGTGATTGTTATTCTTGACTAGCTGTGCCCCGTGGTAATTTCGGAGTTCCCGCAGGAATTCCGGTATAAAAAGTAGCCTATGACCTTCTCTTTCACGCAAAAACTACTGGATGGATTTAAATGAAACTTTACAATAATATAGCTTATACATCAGATTAACACATAGGGTACTTTTTATCCCGAAATTCCCGCGGTTACTCTGAAATTAACGCGGCTGAAACCGCGGGGCACAACTAGTATTATAATATGCCTTTTCTGTGTCCCATCATAGGTAAAAATAAAAGTTAATATACCTAGTATTGAAATTATTGTGTTGTTAGGAATGCGACCGGTCAGTCAACCTATTCACCTTGGGCGACCGCTCGCCAATAGACAATGGCAGGTTAGACTTACTGTTTGAAAATCGAATATCAAAGATTTTCTTAAGATTCTCAAGTAAGTATTCATTTAAAAGTTACTGACCACTTATATGTATAACTAGCTGTCCCGCGCGGTTTCATCCGCGAAATTTCGAAGTTCCCGCGGAACTATTCCATACAAACTTTGCAACCCTTTTTCATCCCCTTAGGGAATGAATTTTCAAAAATCCTTTCTTATCGGATGCCTACGTCATACAAAGAACACACCCTCTAAGTTTCAGGTGTCTACGATCAGCGGTTTAGGCTGTGCGCTGATCCATCAGTCATTCAGGACAAAGCATTTTATATATATAGATAGATAGATAGATAGATAAGTCTAAGATACATATTTTAAAAAACTGTTTTATGCTCAAGCAAATCTTTCGAAATTTTATGCATTTAGAAATATTAGGCTTAAAATAAAATTAATTATTACTACATATTTGTATAATATTACTAGTAAAACCAATGAAAACCAATTTAAGTGTCATATAATACGAACCACTATAATATGACACAAGGATGTACAAATATTATCACCTCATAAACAAGACAAGATTGTATCACTGAATTACGTAATATCTGAGACATAGAACAAAGAGTGTAATCTTGGAGAAAAAATATTTTTAAGCTCACAGTAAATTACATGGACTGTAAAAATTGCCAGCTATAAAATCCCCGTTGCGGGGGAAGGGACGGTGTAAATTACTCTATGATTAGGTATATGAAACCCCGAGTAAAATATAGTTTATAATATAAAAAAAAAAAAACTGCAAATAGCATTGGAAAAAAATTCGAAGCGTAAAAACAATAGTTGAAAGTACTCTTTGAATTTTCGTCTCTATTTGGAAAGACCAACCTATATGAGTACCTACCATCGTATTGGTTTCTCAAGAGTGAAATGAGGCGCTTGTTCTTTAATGAAATAGATTAAAAAATAAAAGACTGAAATTCTTCTCTTTGATTGGAATAACGTTACCTACAGTTGTTAGCACCGGGCTAGAATCGCAATTGGCAAAGACATTGCATTATGTGGTCTCGGTAACATATTTGACCTTGTGCGAGCTTTCGCCCACGTCTCGAGTAAGGTTAAACTGCAAGATATCTCGAGAGGCATAAATAAAATTGCGTGTTTTGCGAACGGGTAGGGCCTCGTTTATTCGTCGGACCTTAGAATAATCCCGCAGATAACCCTAAGTAAGCACCTACTTACATAGTCCGGTCTCGTCTAGAGATCTCGGCTCTCACCAGTCGGTCTAAACGTAGAAAGTGGACTTGAATAATTTAGTTATACACGTCAGGGTATTTGGTGCTTTCGTATGTTAATGTTGCTTTATAGATTTTCGATTGAGAATTATTTATACATATACATATTAATCATATCTACCTACTCATATTTAAATTGAACCCGTATTTTAATTCACACTTTTTTGACGAGAACAAAATATTTGTAGATTTTTTAAGAAATTGTAAAGCCATACCTACATGATCTACAGATCATGTGTGGAAGTTCGAATCTTACTTTCGAAATTATATATTATGCAGGACTTTCAATAGTTAAACTAACGACTATTTGGAGGCAAAGCTACAACATATACGTAGGTAAACATAGATACCTACATAATTTGATATATTGTAATTCTATTTATTCCAAGTTTGCTTGGTTTCCACGTCACAAGCTCATAAATGGCTTACTGTAGGATCAGGTAGATCTGTGTGTTGTGAAGTGGAATTATTATTATTATTTTTTCAAAAAGGAATAGAGTGTAATATTTTATTTTACGCTGATGCTCACACAATAACTTTTTATTGATTTTATGATGAAAAAAGTTTTCAACAGCAGTAGTGGTCTTAATTATACAAAGTTTGTAGTGTTTTGACATTTTTTTATAACAAAGGCGATTTGTTTCTGGTCGAGCGCAAACAAAAACGTTGCATTCCATTACGCAATCGCTTCATATCGATTTTCCGGAAAAATTGATTCTGAGTAATTCGCAGAGTCAAAGTCGAATCGGTATAGGTACCGTAAGTCGGCCAAGTGCTTGACAAATCGGACAATGCTTCGATTCAGTGCTAGTCATCTCATCCAATCTGCTGAAATGATCAGGTCATTAAGGTCAAATAGATTAACTTTTTTTTTTAATTTTTAATGATAGGTTAGTTTTGATTATGTTCAACGTACAATTTTTTTTAATATGGAAAATGTGATATACAAAATGGTCCCGTCGAACTTTGGTCAAGAAACAATGCACTAATATTTGCCTTTTCAATTTTTGTTACTTACTAACATTAAAATTAATTAAATGTAGGATCTCAGTTACAATGATTACCAAAAGTGATATTGTAGGTTTAATATTTTTTTGGGATTAAAGACTAATAATTTCTAATGGTTGTTCAAAGTTAAGAAGATTTCGTTGAACACAGCCCGAAACCGAATGGGCTTGTCAACCAAATTTTAGTTTTTAGTCCGTCTTGTAGATTAATAAAAAATATTGGACACGTACCACGACTTAATGTATCTATCTCAGTAATTTTTTGATTACGTAAAAAAAGGAAGAAATACGTGTCCGATGTTTTATTAATCTACAAGACGGGCTTAATAGATTTTCATACCCCAGAATCAAGCCTCCACCTCCAGTCACACCTTTCAGAACTGAATTATTGTACAAATAAAAAATCTTCGACGTTTACCGCTTATTTTTATGCTGTTTTTTTTAAGTTCGGAGTATATTTCGTTGTGCTATAAGACGCTTAAGGATACAAATGTTTTGTTTAATTTGAGCCAAGAATCTGCACAATACATCTTTAAGAAAGATTCGTTAAAATATTTTTAATTTAAAATATAGGCAACAGAAACATAGATTGAAAAAGCGACATAAAAAAGACGAAAGAACTTACAACGAAGGTATTAAAATACCAAAGCATTGGGCACGCGATCGGATTCGAACCTGTACCATTAACGTGCCAGACACGCCTACCTGTCTCGAAAGAAGCTGACCCAAACAAATGTGTACAGGCAATAAGAAAAAGGCATTAAACATAATTGTACAACATATGTAAGTAATTGTATTCGTAATGATTATTTCATAGCGAAACAAATAAATTATAATATTATTATGTTTTGGCAGGTATATTAAATATTTGCTACATACAGCATATAAACTGCTCAAATTTTTAATATTTTTTCTTTACTATAATATATTTAATAATTCATACTACTAATATTATAATAATAAAAATATGTTTAATGCATAGTTTGTAAGCAAATATCAAATTGATTTTTTTAGTTTTTAACTTCAGTGCATAACTGTACCTAAATATTGTGAACCAAACTAGTTTAATATTATCCACGGGCAGGCAAAAGAAACACTTCTAACATTACAACCGACTTAGTAATAAAAAAAAATTGCGTTTCAATTTAGTATCTGCGTTTTAATAAATAGGTACTTATGGAAAAAGCAAACTAGATAAATTACCTAAAATTTTTTTTGTACCTAAAAAAAAAACCTGAACGAATAAAACAAATCTGTATATCACAGATATTGAAAAATATCGATTTACTAGCTGTGCCCCGCGGTTTCACCCGCGTCAGTTTCGGAATTACTGTAGACACTCCAAAGTAGGCTAATTTACTTTTTAAACCCACCCTGAACTTCCACAAAAATTTCTAGATCAAAATCGGCCAAATAGGTCCAGCCATTCTCGAGTTTATCGAGACAAACGAACATATACAAGACTAGCTTTCCCGCGCGGTTTCACCCGCGATAATTTCGAAGTTCCCGCGGAATCATTCCATTCACACTTTGCAACCCCTTTTCATCCCTTTAGAGGTTGAATTTTCAAAAATCCTTCCTTATCGGATGCCTACGTCATACAAAGTCCAGAAAAAAATTCCAAAAAGTCACACAGGTATGGCAGGCTGCGCTTGACGATAATAACAGCCGGATGGTACGTACTAAACATTTCGATTTGTATGGAGCATAACGCCTTTTCCTTGCGTGACGAGTGACGATTTCTACCATTTAATTCTTAACGCTACAGGCACGTTAACTTCGTTTCAAAAACATACCTACTTATGATGCATACCTACTAAACACCAGATTTAGGGTAAATGTTCATCACACACAATATTTATTTATTTACTTATTATTATTATTATAATATATAAAGCTCGATTACCACTCACTCATTGACATAATTGTTCTCCCAGAAGGAGCATCTCTAGGTTGATATAATGTATGGAACATGTAGAGGGGACGTTTCGGTGATTATGGGAAAACCTCGACATCTTCGATTCCTGCTTCTCATCAGGTAGTGAGTCGACTGCCCGCCGAAACTATCCATCGAAAGTGAAAACGTTTCGAACTAAATTTCATCCACACCTTGGGCAAATTTCAATAGTGTAACTTTTTTTTCAAAATGGCGGAAAAAAACATGGCCGCCGAACAAAATTCAAACTCGATTATCTCCGAAACTAAAAGAGTCAGGTGGGGGGGTGCTCAAACAAATGTCATAGAGGTCAATGGGGGGCAACCGCCTGGCGTAGTAAAAATCCAAAATGGCGGATTCAAAATGGCGGCCGAAAAAAAAGTCGATCCGATCCGGGTGAGGTTCGGCATCCGGGGGTTTTTGGGGTCGCTGATGCCGAATATCGAATCAGTTTTTCGATTGCGTCATTTTTCAAGATGGCCGCCGAACATTAGTTGTTTGTATGGGGAAATTGTTTCGGCCCTGGCTCGGAAACTATCGGTCGTGGGTATTAAAAAAAAATTTGTACAGTTGGTGGTGCACTATCTTCTTCTATCGGGATATAAATAATTCCAAGATGGCGGACGGATTCGAAATGGCTGGCGAAAAAAGTTTAGCATAATTGTTCTCCCAGAAGGAGCATCTCTAGGTCGATATAATGTATTTAAGATGGGGAAAGGAGGTTTCTGTGATTGTGGGAAAACCTTGACATCTTCGATTCCTGCTCCTCATCAGGTAGTAAGTTGACTGCCCGCCGAAACTATCCATCAAAAGTGAAAACGTTTCTAACTAAATTTCATCCACACCTTGGGCAAATTTTAATAGTGTAACTTTTTTTCAAAATGGCGGAAAAAAACATTGCCGCCGAACAAAATTCAAACTCGATTATCTCCGAAACTAAAAGAGTCAGGTAGGGGGTGCTCAAACAAATGTCATAGAGGTCAATGGGGGGCAACCGCCTGGCGTGGTAAAAATCCAAAATGGCGGATTCAAAATGGCGGCCGAAAAAAAAGTTGATCCGATCCGGGTGAGGTTCGGCATCCGGGGGTTTTTGGGGTCGCTGATGCCGAATATCGAATCAGTTTTTCGATTGCGTCATTTTTCAAGATGGCCGCCGAACATTAGTTGTTTGTATGGGGAAATTGTTTCGGCCCTGGCTCGGAAACGCGAGCTGCTCGCAGCTCGCGCACAGGGCGAATCTAGTTTAATTATAATTGTACAATAAGTATATACAATTGTACATAATATGTACATGCCTACCCTGATGCGGGGATCGAATCAGTGACACCTGCGGGTGCGGGGTTAGCCCAGTTGACATTCTACAATCGTTAACGCATAGAAAACTTCCATATGTAACGAATCGTCATGTCACTTGATCAGCCAATCAAAACTCTAGTTTGCATGTGGTCACGCAAAGTTTTGATTGGCTGACCAAGTGACATGACGTCTTGATTAGCTCGCTAAGCACTAGACTCTAGACTCTAAAGCAACGATGCTGTCTGAGGACTGAGTTTACTATTAGAAGAAGAGGTAACTACTCCCACTGAGGATTTAGTCAGGAACCCCACATGTACCTCTATACATATATGATCCGAACAAAACGTGTGAAAGAAGCGTTTCGTTAAAGAGAAGACGAGCCGTTGAGTCGATTGTTTTCACTGCACCGCATCGCGTGAATGCATAATAGTAAAAGTATTTCCGAATGTTGCCGGACTCCGGATTCCGGACCCCGCAACACTGCAAGTTGCGGTCTCAGACGAAATACAAAGTCAAGACGGAGCGCTGTGAACAAAAAAGTGAATCCGATAAAACTACGCCTCGGCGTGTACCTACATGCACAGTTACACGCACACACATATAACGAAACTACGCCTTACCTTGTCAGTCGAGCTATTCCGGCGCGCGGAGTGTCACGCTGTAATAATTCCTATTTTTTAAAGAAAAAATTCCGAATTGTGCAGTGAGAGGGTGTAAAAACCAACCTTCGAAAAATAAAAAGCAGGATAGGAGGTCGGACCATATTTTTAATAAAATATCAATTTTATTAATTTATGACAACTTGGAACACAAAACCTCCACAACTTCCATAAGTGTTGCTACTAGTGTGCGTCACAATAGTCCCCGTTTTTTGGGTAAGTTAATGTGACGTGGAACGTAATGTAACACGTTCATTTACCTATTTCGATTTTAACGATATTCATAAAATTAATGTAAGTGTAAACAGGCGTTAATTTTTATTTTCCATTTTTTATCATAACTTCGAAACCTATATTTTAAGGTTCTCGAATATACAACCGAGGTATACAACTTAAAAAAATATTAACTTCTAGAATTTAACAATTTTGGGTAATAAGTTTTCACTGCACGGCAACACTCACTAAATACCCACATGTTTACGAAACCGACTTCACGTTTTTGTTGAAAGCGCTCCGTCTTGAGTTTTTATTTCGTCTGAGGTTGCGGTACGTTACAACTCATTTCTCTTATACCTTCTTCAAACTAGGTATACCTATGTAGGTACTATGGTTACTCAAAACATAATATTTTTAATTCAACGCGGGCGAAGTCATTGCAGGTGGGAGCTTTTTACATAATTATGGCACATAGTCACAAGGACAGGATGGGATAAAAAAGTTGTATTATAATTTATAATTGTTATATAATTTTGTATATAGTATACATATATATACTTAACTTAATCACTAATGACATAACGGACCTGAGGGGCTATTATGTAACTCTGTTTCTTCAATTTTTCGATTTCAATCGGAAACATAGCGGTTTTGCGATTAATTGATCATGTTTAGACAGCATCAACTTTGAAGTATGTTTATCTTGGTTGATTGCTAGATATTGCAGTTTTCAAAACGTGCATAATATAATCGCATAACCGCAATGTTTTTGATTGCAACCCAAAAATGATAAAAACAAAAGTTACATAATAGGGGTCTGATGAGATACATTCTTTTTTTTTGCGTATTGCTAATTGGACATAATAATAGGGTACTTGCATGAATTTATTTTTCCAGTCTATTTTAAAGATATATGGCCTACTTAAACAAAGCAAGAAAGAGAAAAAAAATATAAGTATGCATAAATTAATTAAATAGAGCGTTTCAAAGTTCTTACTTTAGACCTTACCGCCGAAACGCGGAATGACGTCACTAGTTCAAAATTACGCCTTATTAATCTGTGATAGAAATGTCACTGTCGTATTGACAGGGTCATGTGACACTGACAGACAGATAACTTTAATATCCAAAAGCGAAATTAAGGTTGAACTGTGTCGAGTTACTTCCAAAAGTTCCAGTAAAGAATCGAAATGCATCCGACCGATGCATTTTAAAGAAAAAACTTCAGAAAATGGAAAAAATGCGTTAACTGTATGCCCTTAGTTTCTTTTGCCTTCTCTGAAAGATGTAAATGTTTCCTAAAAAAATAAAAGTGACGTCATGTGTTAAGCTTGGCTGTGATTGGTGTTTCGTTGCAACGTTCCGTTTCACAAAATTAAGAGGTGAATATTTTGGAAACTATTGAAAAATTTTTAGTAAATCTTTCACGATAACGCTTTTCTAAGGCTCTATTTTTGAAATATTGACACAATTTACTATAATAAATTTCATGCAAGTACCCTATTATCTAGGTAACTTGATTTGGACGGAATGCGATTTTTACAAAATGAATTTGGTTGTTTTTACACAGTTGGACATAATACAATCTGAACACCGTGCTATGACTCCAAGTTCCAACATAAATTAGGTATAGCCGTATACTTAGCCGTATGTTAGTTCAAATAACTTAGAAAAGTCAGTAGTACCTACCTAACTAATATCTATGCCTTGAGATAATACATAGGTACAACAAAGAGGACAGAGCGAAAACTCTATACACATAATAAGTCCTTAACTTACAAGTGAAAATAGTTATTAAAGAGCATTTTTCCTTTCCAACGAACGACATTATTGGATTCGTCCATTTAGGTACACCTGACAAATTGGAGGATATAGGTAGGTACATGATGAATTCATAATTTTTTGCTTAGGAAACTCGTTCAAATATTATGTATTTATTTGAGTATGTATCTGCTCAATTTCATTTCCTCTCTGGTT
Source organism: Zygaena filipendulae (assembly GCA_907165275.2). NCBI lineage: Eukaryota > Metazoa > Arthropoda > Insecta > Lepidoptera > Zygaenidae > Zygaena > Zygaena filipendulae. The sequence continues at coordinate 4,647,824 of OU015668.1, forward strand.
TCCAATGACTACAGAAAATAAATCCCGCCAAGGAGGATACCTAGATGGACCTGTACTTATGTGTGGCGAGTTATACAAGTAAAAAACGATCACACACCCATCCCTATATCGTTAAACGCAACGGATGTTAGTTTATATGAATTTATATACCTAATAATAATATTAATAGACAGAAATACTTTGTTGCGTGAATTAAAAAGTAGACCTAGTGGAAATAAAGGTTTTGTAGATTACGTATAGGTACATAATCGGTGAAATTGTTCACAGTTGAACACAATGACGTAAACAAAGAGGTTATGTCAATATGTTTTATCGAACAAAACAAGATTCTCAGATTATGCGTATAATTGGTACAAGATTGGTGCTCTTCGTGTCGAAACTACAGTGATTATTATTATCGATTCGAATGGCGGAAATAGCAGCATACAAAACTCCAAATTTGTTACAGTGGGTCATAATTTAATTAGTAAATTGTGTTAAATTTTATCTAATTTAGTCAATTTTATAAGCCTTTCCAACAACATGGCATTTTTCGGTCTTTAATATACTTAAAGTGATAAATTTTGCCCCAGTTTATTTAAAAATATTTTATTAATCGTTATCATTTACATATTTTGTTATTCACGGTCAAAAGTTATTTAATTCACTCGAGCTATTTCACCTTTACGTTTCCGGATTCAGCAAATAAATAAAATGCTCTAAAAAATGTTTTGTTTGAATGTAAATTTACTGATGTTCAAAATAAAATGTTGTAATATCAATGAAAAATTATTATCCTAATTTTTCAGGAAATGTAATTAACCGTCTGCAAAATTTATAAAAAGTTCTGGGTCTGGGTATAACAGGCGGAACCATACTAAATCAGCATATCGATTTTATACATTTAGTAAGGTTAGAGAATAGAGATAATTATATTATTTGTAAGTTGTGGCGTGTTCTTTTGTACATATCTAATTGTTATTTCATTCGCCAACTTGGATGACACACTGCCGTGTGTCTAGATATTGAAATAGATTAATTAAAATTTTATCTTAATTTTATATCTAGTTATACAATTTTGATAATAATATCTTGATTATATTTAATAGCTATTTTATTCAACCTTTGCAATGGTGCCAAGGCTTTAAGGCGCATGGAGTCGTGAAACGATCATTTTTGAGGCCCTAAAGCTCATAAATTAGCCTACTGACGATTCCAGAATTAACATATATTAAAGATTGATATATGAACTTCAATCTGAGCATTTAAATAAATTGTAGTCTACAAAATACTATTAAAAAAAAAACATTGAAATGAAGCTGTTTTCAACTTGAAATACGCTACTGCTTCTAAACTACAAGTGATAATTTCACGATTCTTTCAGGAAAAGATTGCTAACTTGTTTAACTTAAAACTGAGCATTTATCGTTCCAAAATAATACATAGTTTTGACGAAATGTTTTTTATACCACATTCACTACAAATGGTCACGAGCGGGTCCGTGCGCGGGCGACGGGAGTCAGTCTGGCGCTGGCATTCAAACGGGTAGGCTGTGCGTCGCGCTGTCGCAATCCGCTTGGTTACGCCAAATTAATTTTGTGAGCAAAATAAGGTAGCGACATCAAAAATGCCACGAAAAAAAAAGCTGCAAAAAGTTGGGCAACTGGACTTCACTGAATTTTAATTATTGGTTCATTGTATTTTTTTGTAACAAAAGGCAATTTTATAAACACATTTTTGTTTTATTACTTTCTTTTACTAAATTAATCAATAAATTAATAAAAATAAAAATATACAGCTACAGCATTTTAGATATCGGAAAATATACAGCAATTTTCTATCTGCATACAAATCGAAGAATGCTGTAAGTAGTAAAACCTATTTCCTTGTAACTTTAGTGAAAATATTTTAATTGCAACTAACATTAAGGTGGGTCTAAAGGTCTAGTTTTCATACAAACTGCCGTAGCTATATTAAAGGCATTCCGCCTGTTTTTATTTATTAGACTTCATTTAATAAAATACTACTACTTGTTACGATAACGCACAGCCCAAAATCTTTGCATATTATAGTGAAGAAATAACATAATTACAATCATTTCAAAATGAATTAAATTTCGGTCGAACCTTTGCTTGTGTGAGAGAACGAATACACTTATAAGTGTACGAAAATGGCGGCCCGGTCTATAAACAGCTGTAGTTAGGCTGTAGACTGACAAGTCCCCCGAATGCAGTAGTTTGTAGTGAATTCCAAAAGGATCACAAGGTGGCGCGGCGTTGTGCCGTGAGTTTTGACAATTTTGCCTACCAAGATAATTTAGAATTGTATTTGAAAATATACCTATTACTGATGTAGTAGGTACCTATTAGTAGCCGAAGCGAATACAAATAACTTGTGGAAAGTTGGAAAAGACGTTTTGGTTCTGCGTCACGTACGATGAGGTATAACGTAACTTACGGGTAAAAGTATTTTATATTTTTGTGTTGAATAAATTCTTGCTATCTTTTTCTTGTTTTCACGATGAGTAAAAGAGAGAGACCATATTTTCGAAAGGTTGTATCTCGGCCTGGGGTGATAAAATTCAGCGTTTATCTCCAAATTCTCCGATGCAATGAAAATAATATTTTTATTGTGTCTTATGTGACCACGTGATGCAACGTGTGTTCCGAGATATAGTCTCGGAACTACAAGTTACAGACCCATCGTGTTGGTACTCAAACGTCATGTTTTCGTGATATCTATGTGATCACGTGGTCAAATTTCCAATAACCTATATCTCGGAAACTACAAGTTACAGACCCATCGTGTTGGTACTCAAACTTCATGTTTTCGTGATATCTATGTGATCACGAGATCAAATCTTCGATAGCCTGTATCTCGGAAACTACAAGTTACAGACCCATCGTGTTGGTACTCAAACTTCATGTTTTCGTCATATCTATGTGATCACGTGGTCAAAAAGTGGAATCGAAATCTAAGGTTTGAACACAAGATTTTCAGACCCATCGTGACCCAAACTTCATGTTTTCGTCATATCTATGTGATCACGTGGTCAAATTTTCGATAGCCTATATCTCGGAAACTACAAGTTACAAACCCATCGTGTTGGTACTCAAACTTCATGTTTTCGTCATATCTATGTGATCACGTGGTCAAATTTTCGATAGCCTGTATCTCGGAATCTACAAGTTACAGACCCATCGTGTTGGTACTCAAACTTCATGTTTTCGTCATATCTATGTGATCACGTGGTCAAATTTTCGATAGCCTATATCTCGGAAACTACAAGTTACAGACCCATCGTGTTGGTACTCAAACTTCATGTTTTCGTCATATCTATGTGATCACGTGATCTAATGTTAGATAGCCTATATCTCGGAAAATACAAGTTACAGACCCGTCGTGTTGGTACTCGAACTTCATGTTTTCGTCATATCTATGTGATCACGTGGTCAAATATTCGATAGGCTATATCTCGGAAACTACAAGTTACAGACCCATCGTGTTGGTACTCAAACTTCATGTTTTCGTGATATCTATGTGATCACGAGATCAAATCTTCGATAGCCTGTATCTCGGAAACTACAAGTTACAGACCCATCGTGTTGGTACTCAAACTTCATGTTTTCGTCATATCTATGTGATCACGTGGTCAAAAAGTGGAATCGAAATCTAAGGTTTGAACACAAGATTTTCACGATTCATAGTTTACAAAAAAAGACGCACACCACCGAGACTCTTGTTGAGGTAGCCAAATTACGAATCCTAATCGTCTAGTATTAATCGATTTGCATGTGTGTGTGACTACGTTTCGGCCAGTTATTCGATATTTTCGTGTAGTTAAAGGATAATAATGCGCGTAAAGCCATATAAAAATTTTAAATTAAAGATGTATTAAACACTCATTCTCTCGCAGCCATCATCAAAATCTATTTTTTAACCTTGTGATTCTCTGTAAATTGAGAAAACTCTTTTATGGCGCCGTCCGCGGCCTCTATCGGATAAGAGCTGCATAATCTGGCGGAGCGCACCCTTAACTTAACAAAACTATGTACAAAAAAAATCACAATTCTGTCAGTTCTTGTTAAAAAGTTGCTTTATTTTCAATTTTATAAAAAAAATGTTTCTGGTGAAAAGTTGGTGTTTTGTTACTTACAGCAAATATGTTTTCTTACGGCGAAAATTTTGATTAGTCTACTACTTTTTTCTGGGACGATATAAATTAAAAATAAATTCGGTACCTAAAGGTACCAAATAGGTACACTAAATATGTGAAAAGAAAAAAATCAATTTGTGTATAGGTACTAAATTGTACTAAATAAGTACTAAATTGTAAAATAATAAATTAATTTAACTACCTATTTAACTACGAATTTGATATCATTAATCCTTTATAGTAAAATTACAATATAATAAAAATAAACATCAATAATTATTTACCTTCATTATTAAAGTATTAAAATAAAACATAAAAAATACGATATAAAAATATTTGCATGATTCAATGTAATATCAATTAAAATAATGATAGATTTTATGGAGTGCCGATAACTGTTCCACTGACCCTACGTACATTATCGCGCGATGTTTGGGTGCGGGTAGCGGGGGCGAGAAAATTAGGCCACGCCTCAACGCCCAAGGTCGTTGGCGACACCACGAGCCTTAATGTCAAATTTCATTGTCATTTTTCCAACTCTAGATATAGGTAAACAGACACAAATGAATTCTATACGATCACAAAATTTTATTTATATACTAGCTGTGCCCGGCGGTGAGTTTCGGAATTCCCACAGGAACAATTTATTGCTAAAATAAAAAGAGCCTAAGTTACTCCTTATAACTTTAGCTATCTGCCAGTGAATGTCCTGTTAAAATCGGTCCAGCCGTTTCAGAGATTAGCCGTAACAGACAGAAAAATCCGGTACCGTATAATAATACGTACCGTACGTATACTTTCATAAATGCATTTAGTGAAAAGCTGTTAATTTAGAATTACGAACAGACACTACAATTTTATTTATATGTATAAATATAGATGTATATATTAACAAATGCAATAATAATAGCATTGTAATTTTCATTTTTCAGTCAGTCGACAATAAAGGCAAGATCCAGTAATTGCTTTAGATTTTTCTAAAAGTGTCATGTCATCAATGTTATAAGTTATCTTTACAATCCTTACTAATATTATAAATGCGAAAGTGAGTTTGTTTGTAACGCTTTCACGGCTAATTAGAAAACATAGATAAAACTAAGCCAACAATCAATTTATAAGTTAACGATATGTATAGTGTATACCTAATACCTAAATATATTAAGTCATATTGTATACCTATTACCTGTCTATTTGTGGATAAATAAATAAATAAAATATTAAATAATGAAATTTTGCATACACGTTGTCAGGGTTACAGAGAAGGACATAGGCTACTTTTAATCCGGAATTCCCACGGGAATTCCGAAATTAATGCGGAAGAAACTACATTTAATTTTGCATACCCGCGGGATCTCCAAAACTAAAGCGGGTGAAACCGCAGGGAGCAACTAGTAACCAATATATGTGCCTATTATTTCCGATAAAAAAGAAATCATATAGAATCTTGTTACATCAAAGACATTGCATCAGTGATTTACAAAAAAATTTACATGACATTACATTACGCTGCTTTGTAAATAAAAGACCGCCATTGTCCACAAATGGAAAGTGGTTGTCAACTCATTAGGGTCGTTGTACACGGGCGGACTATTCATAGCACCCTTACCACCAGTTAATAACGAATAAAAACGAAAGAACAGCTTCGCTATAAGTAATATAGCTTCACTAAATGTAAGTTTAGAGCAAGGAACAAGTATAGTACGTTTAGATGTCTTGTAGACTAGCTGTCCCCCTTGGTTTAAATTTTAGAGTTTCCGTGGGAATTTCGGGATAAAAAGTAGGTATGTCATACAGAACTACCGTAGCTTCCTATACGTGAAAGAATTTTCAAAATCGGTTCAGTAGATCCAGAGATTACCTACCCCCTACAACGTCACAAACTCATAATTCATATACTCACAAACTTTAGCTCTATATAATATTTTGTTAGAGAATAGATAAATAACTATTTATCGTACATCAATAAAAAATTGGCATTTTTTTTAAAGCTAACTTAAAATGTTAGGCGACCTATCGCTTAAAGTCATCTGTTCCGGGCAACTTTTTATGGTGGACAGATTTATATATTTAGAGTGTAATAGTTTTAAGGCTATTTGTAAAAACATAAAAAAAATTACGTAGAATGTGTGTGTAAAACTCTCGTTTGGGCCACAATCCTAATAGGTACTACACACAATCACACAACGCAGCACGGATAGCCCGTGGCAACTTTCTACCGTGTGTCTGCCCGATCGTTTGCGGCACGTTTGTTAAATTTTCGCACGTTTCATTAAAATAAACACGCGTATTTGTACCAGCCTTACAAAAACGCAACATATCATGATATAATATTTCAGAGAGTTAAATAATGTAATTATCGGTTGGTATGTGTTTGTCTACTCGTTTTGTAATCTGGGTCTTGAATTCTATAAAACAAAATTTTTTAACCCTCCGCTTATATAGATATTTAGTAACAATTTCTACTAAAATGTTTCACATTGAAATTGGTATTTTTAAGGTAAGTATGTTTGATAAAATTACGTATAGGTATATTTACTGGCTGTGCCCAAAGTTTCGGTATTCCCAAGGTAACTTCCAAATTTCTTGTTCAGAGGATTACGAACACAACGAAACTCTTAGTCTGAGCAATGAGAAAAAATATTCAAATCGGTCGAGTCATTTTCGAGCGTTTACGAGACTACAGCACGACACATTTTTATGTAAAATAAAAGTCCAGTGAAATTAAACAATTTATTTGTCAATGTGGACTAGAATGCAGTAATACAAGACATTAACATTTTTTATCTTCATTTATTATAATAATTTCTTATTACTACTTAGCACTTATGCGCTACTTAGCATTTTATTCAATTTACTAGCTGTGCCCCGCGGTTTCATCCGCAGTAATTTCGAAGTTCCCGCGGGAATTTCGGGATAAAAAGTACCTTATATTCTTCTCTGTACTCCTGAAAACGTGCATGCCAAATTTCATCCAAATCTGTTCAGCCGTTTTTGCGTGATTGACTAAACGTATGCGAGGATAAGAGCTCGAAAGCGCATTTTCATCCGACTTGCTTCAAATTTATAGTCACTGCTCAGCTCCTATTTGTCTTAGCCTTATGTTCTATAGCCTATAACTTGCCCAGGAGTATGGACTACAATCTTACCAAGTTTGGTTAAAATCCCAGTACAGTAATACAGTAGTTTTTGACCCATGCGTGCACATACAGACAGACAGACAGACAGACAGACAAAAATTTACTGATTGCATTTTTGGCATCAGTATCGATCACCATTCATCCTCCAATATTAATTTTGAATATATATTCAATGTACAGAATTGACCTCTCTACAGTTTTATTATAAGTATAGATATAGATAATACTTCGTAACACACTAGTATTTAAACGTTCCGCGTGTGAATAAAATATTACTTATTTTTAATAAGTAGATATAATAAATAATGTATGTGTTGGTAAAATTTTTTTTTTTTTAATAATTTTAGCATAGTACAATTACTTTAGTCTAGAGTGAGTTCTTCGTAGAAATAACTAAAACTGACAACGACTTTCAATTGGCTAACATAATCATGGACGATCAAAATGTATTACATAATGCTTGCGGGTGAACTTTTTGTAATATTACATTATATTAAAAATGACAGATGGACAGACAGTTGATGACGGTGTAGGTAGTTATTTATTCATACGCTAAAATATACTTCTATGATATTATTTTGAAGCGGCGATGCGACGTTAGGCAAACGAGTAAGGCGATTGTAATGCAACTTTAGTAAGCTTTGACTCGAATTTTAGGTTATAATTTCAAATAAAATCCCCCCAGCTACTGTATATGTACCTAATCAATTTTCTTATCACAATATCTACTCTACATGTTATCGCATTAGACGTACGTAACTTTCGCGAGCTATAACTTTTGCTTATCATAAACTTACTATTTGATGCGATTTGCTGCGCTTTACCTGAAAATGATAATAAAATTATTTACAGTGTGGTAAATATAATATTATTTTTATAATGTACTTACAAGTAGGTCCCGCGAAAAATTATTGAGTGTGGAAACCGTTGTACCTACCTACTGGAATAAAAAGTGTCCTGTGCATCCAAGACATATTACCTATATTATCTCTGCGTGAAATTGAACGTTATTGAGTAGGTACATATATGGTAATATTACAGAATTATAATAAAAAATTAGCACACGTTTACCCTTTTTACATATTATCCTATCAATGTCTTCATAAATTAAATTTCATTATCACCATTATATTTTCTGTAGCGCTTGTTTGGCCCCTGTAAGGGTCTCAATGCTGGACAATCTAGGCAAAGTAGCCTACCACATGAAAACCCTGATAGTAACTGTGCAGGCAGCGTTCGCTCAGCACTTACAGACTACAGTCTTTAGCCTGGGGTGATGTTATGGTGGTACGTGTACCTATTTATAAGGCAACAGGTTGCTTTCTCCACGCCACGGAGATGCCTCCGATTCAACCTGTTTATGTTATACGTTCTTGCCGCAATACAAAAATCTTATATCATCCACATCATTCAAAATTGTCGCCCTCTTATTTTTGGAATTGATTATAAAAAAAATTGGGGTATGATAAAAAAGGTACTCTTATCGATTAAATACTATCCTGAAAAAAAAGTTAATAAAAACCTGGATATATGGTAACAACGACCAAAAATTTAGAGAAAAAACGTTGAAACAATGAATAAAAAAATAAATAAAAAATATCTTTCTTTAACCACCACCTGAGAAATGCCGCCCCGGTAAAGTGCCGCTCAGTACGGACCGCACCCTCTGCCCCTACGCTACGCCACCGATCGACATTCCTCGAAAAAATTTATATAAATATTGGCTATTTGTCGCGGTTTCACCCGCGTTAATTTCGGAATTCCCGCGAGAATTCCGGGATGAAAATGTGCATGTGCAATGTGTGATGAAAATGTGCTTGGCAGCGAGACTCTTAAAAATTCCACAATGGCTCTAGTAAAAAAAAAGTATTGTACTCTATTGTTGCTTATAGCCCTGTATGAACCTATACAGCGCTAGCTGTTTTTTTTTAAGTCATAGTTCCCCCCGCGTTTTCTTCCGCATGAAATTATGAATTTTGTTTTTTGGTGGAAACTCTTTGCCACATGATAAAAAGTATCCTGTCACTCCGAGATAGGTAGGTACCTACCTACTTAGAATCAGTTCAATAGTTCCAGAGATTTGCCCCTTCCATCCAAACTTAATTTTTCCTCCTTATAATGTTACTATAGATGTAGATAAGTGGGTTAATAGGAAAGGGGGTACGAAGTTGCGAGCACCTCAAAATATACCTAGGTATAGCACCGCACCTTCGTATATTTTCCAACAATAGTCCTTGAATACTTGAATACTTTAAAACCCTTTTCAACTTACCCTGTATACCTAAGTAAGTTCCTTTTTATTATTATTCGTCATACTTTATTTATTTGAGTGCTGTCATTTTCTTCGGTTTTTGGGAAGCTCATAGTCAATAACATCGCAGATTTGACGGTTGTCTAGGTATACCGAAATTTACTAACAATAAGAGCAAGCAATTTTCTCACATAAAAGGAAATTATAATCTTATGCTAGCTACTAGCTGTTCCCCGCGGTTCCTGCTCTGTACCCCTGACAAAGTTTAGTATGCAAAAACAGATTGAACCGTAATAATGAGTTCCGTCCCAAACCTTTACTTGGAATCATAAATAATAGCTGTACCTCGCGGTTTCACCCGCGGTAATTTCGAAGTTTCCGAAAGGAATTTCGGATTACAATATACTATTTATAGCCTATGTTACTCAGGGCTAGTGTAGTTTTCTAATGGTGAAAGAATTTTTGAAATTGGTCCAGTAGTTTTTGAGTTAAATTGTAAGAAACAAACAAAATCAAATCTTTCCTCTTTAAAATATTAGTATAGATATAGATAAGTTATAATAAAATTATATACTAATAATACTAAACTATTTTTATAGACTTTTATTTCCGCTCAATTACAGCAAAAAATGTGTCGAAATTTACGAAACTTAATTTGTTAGACAAATTCATACCATGAACCGGCAATGTAATTTAATAAGGATTGAACACAAATATAATTACAACAACAGTATCATTCAATTACCTAGTTTGACTTTATTGCGAAACGGTTATTGAAATTATGACAGATTGCTTTTTATATAACAACAAACTCTTGTGGGTTTTAAATTACGTAATAATAAGTAAGTATAGGAGTTAAATTAGGTTTGTTAAAAAACGATGCCATTTGTATATTTGCATTGGTTTTAAAATATGAAGCAACTATCGATGTAATACTTAAGTGACACCATAATAATTATGCAGCTTTAACTCATTGGCTTACTAAACTTATTTGAATTTATCGCGATTGGTGAAATGAACTCGATTATAAGTGCTTGCGAAGAAAAAATATATTACCTGTACTGCAGTTTTGTTTTTGATGCGGACGTAATCGAATGAAAAGTAGGTAATCGACAACGCGAAGTAAAAGTTAATTATTGCAAAGAATTTTGGTCAGTAATTTCCTTCATTCGGCGACATTTTAAACCGTTGCACGCTGGAGTCATAAAACCAATGAGTGAAATGAGAGAGTGATAGTGGAAAAGTACCTAATCAAGATTTCTTTGAACTGTGCTAAGAGTTCCACCTGTATTCAGAGGCGTCTTAACCATATGCGGCGCCCGGGTAGTTGGGTAAGGTAAGCAGGTAGGTAGGTATACTATCTACCACCAGATCATTCAGATGTTGATCGCCCGGCCCGGTTGGCGCCCGGGTGCGGCCGCACCCAGGGCTCCTATGGGAAAGACGCCCCTGCCTGTACTAAATATTTTAAATAGGCAATGTTTGTTAGTAGGAGATTTAAAAAATTCTTTACTCATAGTTAAAGCTCGTGTCCAAGGGTACAGGGTAACATAGGATACCTATACCTAGTTCTTGTTGTGAAACAAAGACTGCTCAAAATTCACGTGTGTTACCGGGAACAGCTGTTTGTGTTTAGTTACGAGCATTTAGGTCTTGGATTATGATCCTTTTCATCACGATACAAAAAGTTACTGAGTGAATTCTAAAATTTAAGCGGGTGGAATGCTGGCAATTATTATTTATTTATTTATCTTCAACCAACAAAATACAACTGGCTGCCATCCGTCGAGATGAAGTGACCGTAAAGATAACCCAACTGTACAAGATAAGTGAATGAGAAAATTCGAGCAAAGAGATCCGAGACTCGATGTCAAGCAGTCTCGGCCGGTGAGCTTTACGCACTACAGATTGTAAAGTCAGCGGCAAAAATATCTAAACCTTTGGTATGTCTTTGAAGCTTATTACTATTGCAGTAAGATTCAATGACTGTCAAAAGGTTTTCTGCTCATGACTGTACGGTTCTGATTGCAGTTTAAACTATTCCATTTTATTACGCTATTCGGAGCGAGATCAATTGAGGATATGGATCTTAAACAGCTTATATCTACCTACATGTGACATGTCCATAAAGAAAATAATATCTAATTATGGATCGGAAAAAGAACATATTGTGTTTTTTTTTTACTAAGTAATTTTATTTTTACTTTCTGTATATTTATTAGATAGGTACTTCACTTTATTACGTACATACGTTTAACTACAAATCTACGTAATAATGTCTTAGAAGTTAATAATTTTTTATTAACCTACTTGTAATTATTGTCTCATCGAAATAAAACTTAGTATGTATATAAAGTTCAAAGGACAAATCTGCCTCCCTAGCCAAATTGACATTCTACAATCGTTAACGTATAGAAAACTAAGTACCTATGTAACGAACCGTCATGTCACTTGGTCAGCCAATCAAAATTCTAGTTTTCACGCGATTCGGCTAGGGGGGCTGATTTGTGTTTTTGTGTCTGGGTGTTTGGTGTGTATGAGTTAATTATGGCGTATTATTAACTAGCTGTGCCCCGCGGTTTCACCCGCGGTAATTTCGGAGTTCCCGCGGGAATTCCGGGATAAAAAGTACCCTATGTCCATTTCTGTACCCCTGACAACGTGCATGCCAAATTTCATCCAAATCCTCCAGCCGTTTTTGGGTGATTGAGTAACAAACATCCAAACATACACACTTTCACATTTATAATATTAGTAGGATTATATCAGTTAATCTGATTCTCATTGTAAAAGCTCTATGGTTAGTTTGAAACCAGGTGTAGCTTTGTGATAATGACCAAGTATAGGTACCTACTCACACAGTAGGTTGATATGTAAGATTTTAGAAGTTTATGTTGGTATTTTGTAATTTAATTTTCTGAAATAACCGATAAACGGAAATAGTGAATTTGTAGATAAGTTAATAAAAAAATTACTATATATTGCGACATTTCAGAATATACATACTTAAGCAAATACAATGTTTCATCATAACCATATTTATGGCGCAGATAATTATTTTAATTGAGATTTTCGGATTGCGTTACGGAAATCTCAATGGGTATATTTAGCAATAAATGTACGTCTTATAAAAAATTACAATATCTAGTGTGTCCATATCAGTAATGATGAAATTGCGTTAAAAAGCACTTAAGCAGCGGAACTCGCCTGTAGTCCGGATGTTCGTGGCACCATAACTAAAGAACATCGAAGGATTAAACAGTAATGAAACACCAGTGACGAAAAAAATATCGTACTATAAGAAGACAACTATAAACTACATAACTTTTAATGTCAGGCAAAGTTATTTATACTTATAATAATACGAGTAAAGTTTGTAAATTCGAAGTTTGAATGTAGAGTATAACATTTTAACTATTGATACTAATCTAAAAATTATTTCACTCCCGCAATTCCCGCGGCAACTCCGAAATTACCGAGGGTAAAACCGCGGGGGACAGCTAGTAATCTATATATGTATATAAAATGAAACCCCCCTATTTCCCTTGGTAACGGCATCACGCGTGAATGGCTGGACTAATTTCGCTACCTAATACTTTTTTGTTGGGTTTGTTATTTTAAGAAGATGCTTATGAAATAAGTTTGAAGCTCCCGCGAGAATTCCGAAACTCAAGCACGAATCTCCGAAACGGTTGGACTGATTTTGAAATGAAATGAAATCTTATTGTAAACATTGGTAATACAGAGTTCTAAAATATCTTAATATGCAGTAGGACCACTATGTTCTGCCTATGGGGGCATACAATATATGTAATAATTTATATTTATAAGAAATAACATTATGGCATTGATTTACTATATCAATGCATTATTAGTAAAAAATAAGGGAGTTTCACTGCTAATTAGCTGATGTTATAAGAAGAAGGTAAATTAGGCTACTTTGGAGTTCTTGCGAGAATTCTAAGTCACAGGGGTGAAACCGCGGAGCACAGCTTAGTATTATATTTTTATAGGTACCTACCATATTTAAAGAGGTTCAAATCGAAAACTGTTATTAGGGGCGCGTTTGTGTGTACTGTTTGTGTTGTAAGTACCTACCTATACCTGCTTAGTATTCTGTCAGTGCGTGCGCATCCGGCCGCGACGCGCCGTGCTACGGAACCGTTACAAGGGAGACAAGTGACAACTGAGTACCTACTGACACTGGCACACAACAAACAAACTTGGTAAACAATCGAAGATCCTTTTCGAAGCACATTGAAATAAATCGATAAGCGGTTTCCACTTTCGAATGAGCTATGATCAGAATGTGATTATTATCGGGGATTAATACTGTTTATTATCTATGTTAAGTAGTTATTAGTTTTAAACCTATACAGCAATTACGGTTCTTGCAAGTTACTTAAATCGAACGACAGTTATTTATCTCTAAAATCTAATAAATTATGATCATTTTAAATAAATAATGCTGTACAAATTATCACATATCGCTACTAAGCAGAGCTTGTCGACCTACTATGGGTGCCAGAAAACTGATATAATAATTATGTACCTACTAATACACCTCCTTTTTATTTTGGAAAGACAGGTACTTAATTACTCGATTTTTTTTTTTACATTTTAAAACCTACATAAAATTTCAGAATACCTACCTACTTAAAAGTCAGAAATTTACGTTTAATTCATTCATTGTGACGATACATAATGACGGATGGTGGCAGACTTAGAAATTGACACATTACTACAGAATAGGTAGGTTTTAGAGTGACTTTACCAAAGGATTTCTAATACCTACATAGTTCACGGGTATTGCTACCGAGTACCGACTACTGAATATACCTACTAAAATACTTTAATTACTTTTTGTTTACAACGTTCATGCATAGTTATAATTTTTTGTCTGTTTTTAGGTTGGTTAGTGGCGTCAGTTTTAGTTTGATTTAATAACTATGTGAACTCATATCACACACACACACACACACACACACTCACACACACACACACACACACACACACACACACACACACACACCGAAACTCTTTCATACGCTTTACCAAATTAATATAACAACGAATAACCAAAGTATGTAATAAAATCTGTACTCTCGGAATGTGTAATATGTTAAATACAAATTAGTTATGAGGAGCGGAGTCTCCTGGCACAGGCATATTTATGCTTAAAAGGAGGCTCCAGCTATTTATTTAGTTATAAGTATACATTGTGAAAGTAAATAAATAATTTTAGATTTTTTTGTTTTTTTTTTATTGATATCTTCGCTGCTGAAACCCTAAACGACAGATCACCGGCAACGCTTCTGCATCCGCCATGTAATCCTTCGTGGATGTCACAAAGACATTTTCTTAGCTGTGGTCAACCTACGGGTTTTTATGGTGCGGTATGCGGGACCCCATGCGCCGGTGTTTCTATATTTAGCACGGCCGACCACTCACCCCGACTACTAGTAGATTAGCCCTGAGCCTCTGCGTTTAGAAATCCACTCAGTAATGTTAAAAAACCGGTTCGAAAAATTCCGTAATACTTTTGGGGACTTAAAACTTAAAATATTAGAAGACATAAATATGGATTAGTAGGCGAAGATACACGAATCCCATAAGATTTAAATAACTGTCCGTGACGCGATGGTGGTGATGGGTGGTCCTTTAATCTCCGACCAGCTAGCACTATTGTGAAAATAAAAGACTTGTTGTTACAATTTATTTTATTAAGATACTGTACTGTTGAGGTAGTAGCAAGTTATTTTATGACTAGCTGTTCCCTGCGTTCATTTCGGAGTTGCCGCGGGAATTCTGGGATAAAAGTAGGTACCCTATATCCTTCTCTTATTTTTAATGATCGGTTGAGTGGTTAAAGATTGATGATATGATGAAAACTCACATTACAATAATAAATATCTGGGTCACCGAGATTCGCTCGTTGTGTATAGCGCCATCTGTTCTTACGTAGAAAAACAAACACTCATTTTTCATTGCCTGAAAACACGGATGAAACGACGTTTTCTAAAAATGAAACCTAGCTAGATCGATTAACCGCCTCCGAAACCCCCTGCATACCAAATTTCATGAAAATCGTTGCAGCTGTTTCCGAGATTATACAAGAATTGCTCGTTTAAAGATAGTAGATAATAATAATCCACTTCACACAAACATTCTATTCTATTCGTATTTTATAATAATAAGGAATCAGACAAATGTCAATTGACAAACATAAATAGCCGGTGAAAGTTTCTATAGCAAAAAAGTTAAAATTAAAATAAAAAAATGGAACACAAAAAGAAGAATCAAACATCAAAAAAGATTAGTGTTTTTTCGATCGCTAAATAAACTTTATACCACAAATAAATTGGAACGTCAAAACGTGATATACATTTTATAAATAACTTTAAATGGCGATTGAAAAACAAACCGAAGGCCTTTAGTCTTTTGGTTTCAATAGAGTAAACAAGAACGCAATATTAAATTACTGATTATTAGGTATACATTCAAAACATCTATTCCTGTCGCAATAATTAAATTACCTACTGACTGAAGAATCGTAAAACGAATGTTATGAATGTTATGTCAAATTATAATGTAGTCACAAAATAAGCTATCGAAAAAGTCACGTTAGTTAATGTACCTACGAGAAAAAATACTATTAATGAATTTAAACATCATACATATTCGACGTGGGTGGCCGACAAACGTCTGTAATTTTGTTAATTATACAATAATAAATTATGTACTATATTGCTTTTTTATTACATATATGTAGGTAAATTGAACTATTACAAACACGCTACACAATGTCGCTATAATTTTGTTTTCGATTAAAAACAAAATAAAGGCATCTGTAAATGAAGTTTCCTTAGAACATTGAAAACGTGAATAAGCAAAGGTCACCCACCGGTCCCTTTAACAAATAAATTGATTTCCCGATTTAAATGTCGAGGTTTAGGCAGTGCCCCGTGGTTAGAGAGTCAGAGAGAGTTTAAAATTGCAAAATATATTTATCAATACGGTAAAGGAAAAGTAGTTCCAGAGATTATCCTCTACATATAAACTTACAAACTTTCTCTTTTTATAATATTAATAATTTTAAATATTTTGTAACATACTTAATAGAAAAACACTTTCGCATATTAAGGATAACAATAATTCATTATGAGGACGTATTAATCACAATAGGCTAGTTTCCTGGGTAAAAAAATCAAAATTCTATTTAGTCCGTCAGTTAGATAATAAAAAAATAAAAGACACGTATTTTTTGCTTTTTTAAAATAATGGAAATATGCATAGATAAAGCGCATTGAAGTTTAGGGTGGGGGACTCGTGATGTCACAGCTCGCTATAACGTGCGAACAAACTGTTGCGAGGCGTGACGTCATGTGAAATTTCGACTTGAAATATCACCGTTATTTTTTGGTTACATAAAAAATAAAAAAATACGTGTCCAATATTTTTTAATAATCTACAAAACGGACTAAAAAAGAAAATTTAGGAAACTAGCCTATTATGAAACACATAGCAAGCGAGTTTTCTCTACAAGTTAGCCTTGAGCATAATTCACAAAAATTGCAGCAAGCCACTTTCACTAACTGCTACTAAGAAAAATATGTGAAGTACATATAATAAAATACAATTTATCATTTGTGAATTTAACTCCGTAAATGCGACACTTGTCTTGCACGCCATTGATGTTGCCGAAACGGTGCAGTGCTTTTAGTGAAGGGATAACTTATTTATCGATAATGAACTGTTGTTTCCCGCAGTTTCACCTGCGTGAATTTCAAGATTTCCTTTGAATCGAGAAAAAATGCGCTACCTGTATTTTGACAAAAGAAATATATAAATATGACTTTAATCGATCAAGTCGCACCTTAACAGACGCAGTAATGATGCAATCTATATAAAACTGTACCTACTGTATAAATAAAACTGTAAGCTTGTCGCGTCTGTACATTGAAATATTAAAGAGATAAAAGTGGGTGGAAGTCTGTTCATGGGTTGTTCGAATGCGCTTCACGTACAGCATGGATGGATTTGAATAAAATAAAACTCCATATGAGTAGCTTATGACTGATTTCAAAAGTATAAATACTTTTTATTCTGTCTTAACAGAGAGTTCCGGAATGAGAGGCATAAACTATTCACGATACATGTACGTAATACCTATTAGTTTATTGATATGTAATTAGAAGTTAAGATGTTTTTCTATTTTATAAACTTCAAATATACTTTACGACGACTTTAGTTGAATACATACAATACGAATAAGATGACTTATTAAACTCACGCGACAAACTATTATAAAAATATTTCAGATAATCTAAATTTTTGACATTTGTCGTAATTTTTACGTGATTTCTGATGTTGAAATGTTACAAAAATGGTAATTATTTATTACATAAAATTAAGATTTGATAATTGTTGAATAACCAACGATTATCGATACGTAGATAACAGACATTTCTGACGTATTACCGATTAATATGCTTTTGCTTCATGTTATTGCATCGATACGATGTTCTTCGCTTGGTTCGAGCTCACCGTTTGGCCGGCACTAGCTGTGCTGTAGTCTATGCGTGGGAAAGAAAGTGGCGCGCGACGCGACGCTCGCACTCGTGTTGTGGGCGACAGTCGACACCTCGCAGTTCGAACACTTTCATTTTGAACCAAAAACTTCGTGTTGCATCAGCAGTCACATGACGCTTATTTGAAGTTTGCACTTGTTTTACAAAATAATAACGATAATATTTGGACATTATCACGTAACGTTATCCCGAACTAAGCAGGACTTGTATACAAGACCAGATATTATATTATTTAAATAGCTGGGCCCCGTGGTTTCACCCGCGTGAGATTTAGAATTCCCGCAGAACTATTTCAAATCAAATCAAATATACTTTTTTGCACACACAGTAGAAGACAAAATATTTACAAAAACACAGAAACACCTATATTGCTGAAAGCAATTTTTCCATTGGCAGCCTCCTCCTATTTATATTATAACATCAGCTATCTGCCAGTGAAAGTCCCGTTGGTATCAGTAGAGCCGTTTCAGAGATTAGCCGGAACAAAGACAGACTGACAAAAATAAAAATAAAAATGTATTTAAGTACCGTATATATGTACTTTCATATGCATTCAGTGAAAAGCTGTTAATTTGAAATTACAAACAGACACTTTAATTTTATTTGTGTGACTATAGGTACCTACTATATTATTGAAAATATAATTATAATACATATGAAACACCCGGGTTTAACACATATGTAAAGCAGTGTACCACCTTATATCAGTGGCGTGGCGGAGGTCACTAGCACCCGGTACGGATCCCAAATTTGCTGCCGCCCCCTCATTTTTTCAATTGATTAAAAAAATTGCGGCATGGTAAAAAACTAGGTACCTACTCTTATCAATGATATTATTAATTAAGTTCATTGACTCTTATTAAATAACACTAACCTGAAAGTGAAAATTACATATTTTGTTGATATAAACCACATATATTATGTGAAAAAAAACCTGGATATTAATAGTAATAACAAAAAAAAAATTCAAAATAATATTGAAGGAAATCAATTTTTTTTCTTTTTTTTCTTTTTTTTTCTTTAACCGCCACCTGTAAATGCCGCCCCCGCCAAAGTGCCGCCCGGTGCGGACCGCACCCCCCGCCCTCCCCCATCACGCTACGCCACTGCCTTATCTAAGAAATGTTTACCCTGACGCGGGAATCAAACCTGAGACGCCTGGCATCAGGTGCGTTAGTCACTATATCAACGGTGTTCACAAAAATAAAGACAACACGCAGAAGATATGCATTATCTCTGGCATCTTAAACAGCTCTTCTCAAAACACAGGTGATTTAAAAATATTTGAAAGATTGAATAATGCATTAAACAAGCTATTAACTACGAGCTCTTTGGTATATAATAATATACGAATTGGAGAAAATATACAATGACGTTACGTTGTCTAACGCGTTGATGTCTTTTATATGGTAACAATACTAACAGTTTTATAACTAATAACGACATTAACAAATATCTTCTTTTATCTGCATTCCATTTAAAACTCATTTAAATACTCTTACAATTAGTTAAAAATCCAGTATTCCTAATGAAAAAAGAGAGCATTATCAATTTCACCCCGACAACTAATACAAATTGGTATAATCTAATCCCGATGCATATTACAGCAAAATTGTTAATTGGTTTAACTATATGTATTAGAAAAGGGTTTTAATCTGTTTGACACATTTCATAACCCTTTTATCAAAAGAGGAATTTATACGTCAAAGGCTTAAACCATTGCAAAAATATAAAATATACAATTATTTTTTAAAATTTCCATAAAATGCGTTTGAAATTGATTGTAGGTACTCATTGTACCTAAAATCTACCAATCTTGTTGATGAATAGTTCGATATTATTAAGATCGACAATGTTGTTTATTATTTTTATTATGATTTATGTGTGTTGTTGTTTCATTATTATAACAACGGTAAACACAACAAACAGGCGCTCAAATGGACAATGGCATTTCAGCTGATAATCGACGTTGCCTTTGCTTTGATATTTGAATAAGCAATGTATGGATCGTAAAAAAGAATAATCTGGATACATGATTCTTAATTTATCAAATCCTAATTTAAAAAAATCCTAAAACCTAATCCTAATGTTTATTTGTTTGTTACGCTTTCACGCCTCAACGGCTCAACCGATCATCATAAAATTTTGCACACATGTTGTCATGGGTAAAAAAGACATAGGATACTTTTATCTCTGAATTCCTGCGGGATCTCCGACATTAACGCGAGGAAACCAAGGGGAATAGCTAGTACTTAATACAAATCAATGTTTGATCGTATTTTGTTCTTTGCCATACCGTTAAATAGATTACGATAAAACTTTGTCAACTTATTGCTTGCACTTACACGAAGATGACCGCAATGGTAAATTACTCGTAAGTCCGAAACTCACACGGGAACCGCGGGCACAGCTAGTACCTATTAAACTCCGAGGGCAAACAATTCAAAACTGCAATTGTTATACGACTACGATGAACAACGTTATGATGAAGTACAAAGGCGATGCAGGTACAAGTAGGTAAGTCGATGGTTGAACCTGTAAGCATTGAGGTAGCAAGCAAGACGCGTAAAAAAAATCATTGAAATTACAAAAACAGCGCTCATTGCCGTACGTAATAAGATTTGACGAAGCGCTATATAAACAAAAATAGAAGTTAACGTTAAAAAATAATAAAAAACAAATTTGTTTAAAATTATCCGCATCGTAGGTACTTAATATATGTATGTATTATGGTTTTAGGTGAGCGCAGAAAACGGCGAGATGACGAATGACGAAACTAGATGTTTTTGTGCTATTTCGATGTCTAGATAGAGTCAAGGTCTATTCACTTAAGATACAATACTCTTTATTAGTTTCGAACAATGTGTTGGTGTAGACTAGCTAGCAGTAGGTACCGTCTTCACCATAAGGGCACACGGGACCCGTGCCCAGGGCCCCCATTCTCAGGGGACCCCGAAGGACCAACAATTTCTCTCACACATTTGTACTCAAAACATTTTTGTCGGGCATAAATTATTACACTTCTAATCTTATCAGAAGGTATTTACAAGGCATATTCTACGCCATTATATCGATGACTGCGCCTATTCCTACTGTAATAGAAGATTTTGCTCAACAAAAATCCCGAAAGAAACCGTTATCGTAATCGTAACCAAAAAACCTGTAGCATTCTAATATCATTAATGACATCATACTGTACTTGATTACATAATTATTATAATAAATGGTCATACTTAGTAAAAAAATGTTATTATAATTCGCTTTTTTACTTTCCAAAAGGGCCCCAAATTCTTGTGTGCCCAAGGGCCCCAGCCTAGTTTAAGACGGCCCTGCTAGCTAGGTATTATATTTTACGTATATCTGTACGAGTATACCTACTACCTATTTAGTGAATAGCTTTTTTACGCAGATGTGAGAGAAAATCTAAATTGATCTATCTGTAGACAGTCTTTGACGTGAATGAAAGTATGAAAACGACAATTTTATTATGAATCCAGCTGACGGTGTCGAAAACCTTATAGCAACATTTTTCACAAAATTTTGTGTAGTTGTTGTTGTATTACCTACTTGTATTAGTATCTACCTATTTCCATCGAGTGATTTTATGTCTGCCCTAGCGATTTTGTTTACTTTGTAAGTTTGTATAAACATGGTATACCTAGGTAGAGTATTCCGAGGCTAACACTAAAACCACAAACGTGACTAATTAGCACCAACGAAAACAAACAAAATGTGTCTGAATTTTATAACAGTCCTACTATTACCTACTTTATAAATTATGTAGGTAGTTGATTGTAGTGATGTTACTTATGTAAGTTGTAGTTAGCCTCCCGATTTATTGATTGACCTGGTATGTTAAGCTTGAATTATTAATTATTATTTAATTAATTAAATCTATTGCAGTAAAGGTACCAAGATCACATAGATTTAGGATTTAGCATTCAAAGAGACAACAAAACAAAAACCAATTTGGTTACTTATTTTCGCACGGAATAGAACGCGCTACCTTTCTCTTGATATGCAACCTTGAAATCAACACGGTCGTTAAACTTATTCGCCGTTTCAATACAAAAGAACGTTTTTTGTTTTCTTATAATTCTAGACGATTTGTATAAAAACTGAATACTAATTGAGGTATAGCTTTAATTGTTTATGGTAGCAGAAAGTTTATGTGAATAATTGCGCTAAAAATGTTAGGTACCTACTTAAAACATAAAAAATGGAACAAAATCTTACTAATCACCCCAAAAATGCGTTACAACATTATATTATGTAGCAATAGACAACAAACAAATTCTATAGAATCTATTATCACAATAATATCATGACAGGCAGCAATAAACATTTTGAAATTTATTTCTCACCTGCAATAATAGTAGTATCCGTACAGACGCACGCAACAATCCCTGATTACAACAATTTAACCAAAAACACTTTTTAACTAATATTTCTATTAAATAACAACAAATCCAAAGTCTGAACTTTCAAAACACTGTCCATGCGTTAAAGTATAAACTGTTTTATTTGTCAAACCCGCCAATACTTGGGTCGTTCTCACACCTACGAAATAACAATATCTGATAACCGTTTATTTGATGCAATCAATGCATACGTCTTCGCAACGCGACGGTTCGCGGTTCACTGAAGGAAGCAAAGTGAGAAGAGACACGTCACTCGCTGCGCCTGCGCCGCACTCACCTTTACCTTGTATAGAATGATTGACTAATTTTGATAGTCTATACTTATTATTATTATTAAGAGGTAAAGTTTGTAAGTTTGTGACCGATTTTGACATTACCGCGGGGTACAGCTAGTTATTAGGAAAACAAAAAAATCCGACGAAAATTTTGCACTTCATTTTTGGACGTGTCGAGAACGACATTCAAATTAGCAAGTATATAGGTACAATGATCGCTAGTAAGCGATAACTTTAGTGGTGCGACTGCGCGATACTGGGGGTTTAGGTAAACGGTTTAACAATCGTTCCGATAGCAATATAAAGTTTGTCTTTAAATCGATCGATCGTAAAATTCCTTAGTTCTAACCCTAATATCAGCGCGCTGTAGATAGGTACTACAGTCTACTAAACATCTTTTAAATAATACTATCAGATTCGAAATCGAAAGAATATAGATAATATAGGTAGGTACTAACATAGGTAATCGGAGCAGTATTGCTTATTTATGGATTATGGGTTGGTTGATAAAAAGGTCGAAAACGTTATTTATCTTTTAAATAAATAAAAACAATTATTGTGCATCTCAAATATCAAAACCTTTCACACCGCTCATAATAGCTGAGATCCCGTGGTATGGCCTCAATATTCGAACATACCTACAAACGTAGACTCACATCTCTACGGTTCATCTGATCTAGTAGTTGATTCCACGATTCCACTAGTCGTCGATCCAGCCTTCGATGGAAGGTTTGAAAAACCTTGTAACTCACGTTAAAATATCTGAAGAAAACTGAGTTTGCACGTCTGTAGGTACCTACAAAGGTGTGTACCTACTAACCTTTTGAATGATCACGGCGTTTTTATTAAATTTTACCTAGTTTTACCTACCCATTTTTGTATAGTTATTGTAGCTAAAATAGATTTTAAAAAACAAACATTCAAATTATTGTTAGTTATTATAATACCTATACTTACCTACCTAATTGGCTACTTGACTAAATTCTACTTTATGTAATTAAAAAATAACGGCGATACATTTAGTTAAAATTTCGCGTGACATCGGGCTTATACTGAATAATGACGTCACGAGGTCCCACCCTAAACTTATCTAAGTTTATTTCATTAATTTGAAAACGCAAAAAATACGTGTCTATCATTTTTTTGTTTTCTAACTGACGAACTAATTAGAATTTTGATTTTCATACCCTGGAACATACCCAATTTTAAATACTACAGAAGGCCTTAAGTGTTATACATTCATCTAAGTTGTAGTATGTTCTTATCAACTGACTATAGTAACCCGCTATCAACATAGCGCGGCGGTGTAAACCACCTTGATTACGGTCTAATAATTCTGTGTTAATAGATTTCCCACTTACATAATATTGCATGTGTGTATGCTATTAAATAACAATAACTAGGTATGTCCATCTAGTTATTGCATAATAAACAAAGAAATTGAAGTAAAAGTTTGATTGCAAATCGATAAGCGAGTATCGTAACAGAATCTATCACATACGTATACACGGTACATTTTAAAGCGATGTCAGCCCCCCTAGTCAAGTTCACAATCTATAATCGTTAACACATAGAAAACTAATGAACGAATCGTCATGTCACGTGGTTACGTAAAACCGATTCCTTTCCTTAGTTTTCTAGGCGTTAACGATTTAGATTGTCAACTTGGTTAAGGGGGCAGGTGTGAAAACTTTTTTTTTAGATTTATAATATTTACAACTATTCCTAATCAAAATTGATCATTTTGGATCAAATTGCTAATTATATAGATACCTGCATGTTATATAGACATGGCAATCTTAGAAATTCAACAAATACAAAATACAAATGGCCGATGTACATAATGCCGAAAACAAAAAATGCTGCCATTTTGTGTTAGTATTTGCGAGCACCTCGCGGTCTCCAATGTGAGAGCACCACAACATATTTTCTGTCCTTGTAAACAGGCGAATTATACAAATGTTTAAATGATAAAACTACTAGCTGTGTCCCGCTGTAATATTTCCCGCAGGAATTCCGGGATAAAAAGTACCCTATGTCCTTCTCTGTACCCCTGACAACGTGTATGCCAAATTTCATCCAAATCCGTTCAGCGGTTTTTGCGTGATTGAGTAACAATCATCCACACTTTCACATTTATAATATTAGTAGGATGGTTAATCAAACTTTAAATGTGGCTCAATTCGAAAGCGATCTATCTTATTTTAAGCATAGATACCTATATCTATGCAAGTTTCTGTTAACGTTGAGAAAAAAAAGCAACTGACATCAATTCGATTTTGTCGACGAGCCTCTTCCGTTTTTTAATATAAAGTTTTTAACTATTTTAAGTAGGTATCTAGGTATTTTTACGTGCAAAAGAAAGTCACGAGCATGTGGGTCACAACCTGTGCTGAACTTGAAACGAACCGGTCCGATGGAGTAAGAGCCTGATATTCAACAGTGATTGAGTCGAAAACTAATGGCTCGCTAAACTAAAACTCATTGGGCTGGTGAGCTAAACTGACACGGCGGACAACTCGCTTATAAGTCATGATTTATTATCTAGGCGTGCATACGAATTTGGTACCACTATGAATTTCGAACGTAGTTTTGAAACTCAAGGGTAAGGGTACTAGTAGAGTATTATATTATCTGGGGTAAGAGTATCAAAATATTTTGGATTATGTACAGGAACTGGGGTAAGAGTATCAAAATATTTTGGATTATGTACAGGAATGACGGAAACTTGCAATTAATTTCCACTCAGTGCAATGACTTATTTCTTTTCAGTTTTGTCGTGCCACAATGTCAAAGAAGATTTTCTTCAACAGTGCGGAGTTAAAAGTTGCATGACTATTATTTTTAAAAAGAATTACTTAATTTTTACTGGATAAATACATACCGTACTAGCTGAACTTCGTGAATTTCGGGATTCCCTCGGAAACTCTTAAAACCAGGATGCCTAAATATATAATGCCTAATACAAAAAGTATTCTATACGTTGATTCAATTCCTTAGCAAAAGCTTTAATGTTTAGAAAAATAATCCGGATTAAAAAAAAAAAAAACAGTAGGTACATTTTCAAATTATTTTGCGAACGAGTTCTCGAACAGATTACATTTTCAACTACGAAAAATAACTCGATCGCCTAAAACGTTATCGGACAATCTTAATATCTCCAATCAATCAAACGGAACCAGTCAGTCAATAAACGTTCAGCATCGAGTACCTAAGTTGTCTTCGACGAAATAATCTCTGCTGTAAAATAACTTCCACCGACCACATTTCTCTGCCCGGATTGGAACTTGCTCGATGCATCAAAACTGTAATGTTTAATTGGAAAGTTCATAACCCAAATTACATATTACGTAACATGGGGCCGGTAATATGAACATTTATCGCATGAGCAGCCACACATTAAAAAAATTCCTGATCGGACATTTGGAATTTTGATGGTCGCCGGATGGCATGACACCATTGACCATAGAAGTATCAATATAACATGCAGCATGGTCAACGATGTTAGCACCCAAACGTTTAGTTCTAATTAATCATTCTTGGTATATGAACATTTTGTTGTTGATAAGATGTCCGCATCCGCATTCCGCATCTACTGAACGGGTTGTCATGCAGTTTTTAGTAGTAGATTAAGCTAAGTCTGGAGCAACATATAGGCTTTGTTTCATCGAAATAGGACATAGGGGAAAAAAGTTATCATCACTTCAATATCAGACTTCAAGCGCAATGCAATGGTCAAAAGCTTCGATATAATGTTGCATAACGAACATGATAAAACCTTTTTAGAGATATGCATTTTTTGTCTTTTGAATAGATTTTTCGCGAAGTGACAGTTTTAAAGCTTGGAAAGACAGATGATGTGATTATATTTTCTTTGAGACTAAAGAGTATTTATAACCACTACGTTATAAAAGAGTGAGAAAATCTAACGTCATTACTGTCATTGCAAGGGTCGAAAATTCACGCGGGTGAAACCGCGGGCACCAGCTAGTTAAGAATATTTTTATTGTATTGTACTTTTATCTCGTAATTTCCTCGGGAACTCCGAAATTAACGCGCGTGAAATCACGGGGAAAAGTTAGTTATCTTATAATTCTAATAAATCTTTGACGACCAATAGAAGGAAAAAAAAACTCAAATTAATATAAACAGATATTTTATTGTATTTATTATATATTTTGACACCGTCAACTTACATTTAGGTACCAATTTACATCATAAAGGACATTTTAATAAATTAATAACACACAGGAATAGAGACAGCAAGGTGAAAAATAAAATATAACAAATGAATCTAGGCTTAGCTAATAAATGAAGTCGAGGAAAGGATAAAAATCAATTAACAAATTTAATACTAAACTTTAAGAAATAAATGTGCTTGACTAATTGATTTATGATATCTCTATGTTTATAAAAATGAATAAAATTATAGGTTTATATAGTACATACATACGTATCACCACCTAACCACCGTTCCATAAATCTAAAAATGCTTAAATTAAAAATACTACTACCAACAATAAAACAAAAATTGTGTCCCATTAAACCATAAAAATCTTTATTTGACCACTCCTCAATATAACGGAACTATTATTTTTTTTATTGCACAAAATTAAAACCGTTCTGATATTGTAAGGTCCGTATTCCAAAAGGATACTCAAGTCATGAATCTAGTTTTAAAACTAACTTCAAGTAAAGCTAATTTCAGAACCTTACTTGAAACGCGATTCATCAATCAACAATCAGCTGAGTTATTTCCTCATTCTAGAACGACGCTTGAGTACTAATCTATACTCAAGCAAAGATTTGATCTTTGTTTACGTCTGTCTTGTCAAGATTACTCAACCAATCAGAGTTCAGAATCTCTATTAAAGACTAGTTTCAAGTGATTAAAACTTAAAACGCATTATATAATAAGATGAACGCTTGAGTTATGATTTGAGCTTAAAACTAATCTTAAGAGAAATGTGATCTGAGTCACCTTTTGGAATACGGACCTAAGAGTGGAAAGACATCCAAGTGCGCCGATTTAGGGTCTAATTTTTACTTAGTCCTTTCGACAAAATGTTTTTCATTGCAAGTCCAGTCACACAGAGAATCGAACCTCTTGACCACTGAGCCAAGTTACATTGAGTATACGGTAGTAACCCCTGATATCGACGCCTTAGAATCACAGAACTTTCTGGAAAACTAACCATTATAAGATAGTTCAGTCGACATCGAAAGTATCGTAGCTTAAGACTTTGGACAGTCATTGAACCTGATTGTGATAGTGATAAAGTTCAACTACTGCGAAAAGTGTAAAGCTATTTTCGATGGAGACCACACCCAGAAATGCTATGACTAGATTAATATAAAATTAATTACAATCGTCATTTTTTATAAAAAGCATTTTGGGAATACGAAGTGGATACACAAGTTTAGAAAAAGGTGAGTAGAACACAATAAAACATCGAGCCGCTCCAATGAATCCAACGAGGTAATTACTATAAATAATAACCATTTGTAATAACGTAACATTACATGGAAATGCTCGTGAAAATGCTCTAGTGTATACTCACCTTTAGATTACAAACGAAAAACAAAGTAGGCTCTACACTAGCAACCCATAAAATGGTTTGCGCTATACATAGTATGTAGTACCTACTAGTCCGGCAGCCCACGCCTTGTTTTCTCAGTGACTAACTAATAACAGGCTGAAACTTCGTGAGTAGGTTCGGTTCGACGAGACTCCCAAGCTTTTTTCCCTGAGAAAATTTTCGAAACGGGTAGCTAATGAAATGAGCAGGTGAAAAACATTTGGATTTGGTGGGGTGTCAAAATTGTACCAGTAAGATTGTTTATTGAAATGTTAAAATCATAATTAGAAAATAAACCCGGAAAAATAATTGTCCTCCGAAATGGTTGGTTTGACTGGAGAGTCCTACATTCCAAATATTATGTACAAATAACGAAATCATAAAATAATCATTAATTATTAACTGAATTTTTATATGCAGCTTAGTAGACATTTTGTAACTTAGTGGTGCATTTTCCCAGTCCTACGCTTGAAAGTTGTCGTCTTCACGGAATACTTTTAGCTATTCAAGAATTTTCTCAAGAGAAAAGCTTGGGCGTCGAAATGAACCTACTCACGAAGTTTCAGCCTGTTATTAGTCGCAAAGAAAACAAGGCGTGGGCTGCCGGGCTATACGGTTTAATCAAAGGTGTACGCTTAAAATACTAAGAATAACATATTACCTACTTTGTATAACAATATTAGCACTTGTTACAACTTACAACTACAAAAATCGATAACTTTATCAGACTGATAAATGATATTGTGTATTTTAAATATTTTATATGCCTGTTGGTCTGGGTAGTCCGTACGATACTTGTTACATTTTTAAATTACATACTTTTATATCCAGAATTGAAAAATTGGCAGAACAGTTCGTCGACAAAACGCCCGTCTCACTATATGACGTCAACTGATGTAAGTTGACACATTTGATGTCTTATTACAATGCTAAGTTCAAATTATGAACTTTAGAAATATTCTCAAACCTATAAACTAAAAGTAAATTTTAAAGTTTTTTTTAATATAGTTCTAGAGAGGTATATTCTCGATGCAACCAGTTCTTCTACGTATATTATAAATATATCAACGATTAATCTATTGTCTACGTTATTTTTAAAATTACTTGATCATGTTTTTTTCGAGGCGAAGTAGGGTCCAACATTGTTTTTAAACGGTATTTTATTTGGTTATTCAGTGAATGAAATTAACATTTTAAATATTTATGCACTGTATTTATAAATCAAATTATAGATATATAGATTCTATGGTAATAATTAATTTAAGCTATTTTGTATGTAATATCGTGAATATAACATTAATTTCTAAAGAACTAATTAACTATTGATAATAATATAATATGTATACCTACTAACATTCTACCATATCAAATTAGGCTATTGAACCGGTAACTTCAAATGTCAATTTTATTTTATAAAATAACATTGCTAACCTAACTTTGCGGTACTTTTTACGGAAAGTGTGAAAAAAAATATTTACTTTACTTTTTATTTAAATTTTAACTAAACAATAAGATAATTTATAAGATTACAATCACAATTATTATCAATATTTTCCAAACAAGTTATCAGATTCAGGAAAGTATCTATTTTAGAAAAATAGGATATGTGATTTTATTTTTTGGTTCCATAATTGACATGGCAGAAGATAGACCTTTGCCTTTACCAGTTTATTTCTAACTCCTATTGGAAAGGTTTTGTGATTATGCAGAAATAAGAGTCATAGTAATTATATTAAATACAATAAAATACGTATATTATGATAATGGCACGCGTACATTACAATAAACTGTGAATTTGATTATAAATAGTAATTATAGCATACGCATGTTGCCGCACAAATAAGTAAATATAATTGTAGGTATTTTATTTTTAATCATCATGAACAAAAAACGTTTGTCAAAGTTAAAAACAATTTTAAAGAAACTATCATTATATTAATAAAGTATTACAATTTTTCTGTTGAAATGTTAAACTATATATTTGCTTTAGTCAGCATATTATACATAATAATAAATGTTAAAAAAAATCGACGAGCACAGGAATTCATATCATCTTCGTGTCTTAAAACTTGCTGAAATTAGAAATTTTATCAAAGCATTTCAATAAATTTATTTACAACACTTGAAGACTTAATACGTTTCATATGAAAAAATAGACATACTTTCGGTAAAATAATAAAAATATTAAACTGAGTAATTTTTCTACAAGTTATACAGTATAAATACTAAAAATAATACACTAATTGTTAATTATTGTGATCTACCGCCGCACTCAGAGTCGTTCATTAAAATAACGTTAATCGGCCCATAACTAATGCTACTTAAAACCTCTAGTGACAATTAAATCGCCGTAGCTCCCAGAGACAAAAATTTAATGTTGATTAGTAGATTGACAACTATATGTAAGCCTAGGGCGGTACACCCTATCGAAATGCGTATCGATAAAGTGCGACATTGCCACATGCATAAACTCATGGAAATGATACTTTTGTTTTTGTAGTTTTTATGAGGTGAAGTTATTATTTTTCTTTAGAAATAATTAATTGCGTTAATTTACTATTACTTTAATCGGAAATAATAATTGATTTCAATAAAATTAAATCGTGAATGCCATGACTTTTGTGATATGACAACATTGAACGCCGCCATTTTCATTTTTCAATTATCTACGTCAAATCAGTCCGCGAAATTTTTCAAATTGGAATAGCCGCCACTATTAAAGGTCTGTCCACATTCGCGCGCGAACCGCGCGCCAAGCCGCGAAACACCCGCGAACCATGATTCTACACTTATAGTTCGCGGGTGTTTCGCGGCTTCGCGCGCGAACTACGCGCGAATGTGGAGAGCGCTTGAAGTAGAAGAAGGAGAATTCGTCTTTAGTTATATAATAATAATTTGAAATTATTGTATAAAAAATGGTGAGTATTAAGTAATTATTATTGGTTTCATATTGTTAAAAGATAAAAATATGTTAGGCATGTATTTATATGGTTTTCTTTATATTTCAGGAGCAAAATAAAACACAAAGCAAATGAGTTGCAAACTTTACCCCGGACGAAAAATTTTTACTTGCACACTCAGAGAGTTTTTATTTCGTCGGAGCTTGCACATTAATTAAACATCGATAATTGAATCAAAACTGATCGACGGAAAGTCAGTTTTAAAGAAAAAATGGCCTGGATTTCAGTCACTGACGAGTTCAATAGTAATGTACTTGTATACAAGGTATTGTATTACTTGTATATACTTGTATTCTAGTTATTGCTTGTATACACTTTTTGTTAATATAACTAGAACTAATTATATTTTTTTTACTTGCAGCGTGATGTAACTACATTAAAAAGAGCATGGGATAACCTTAAGGCTATGGCCCGTAAAAGCAAGGCTATCTTTTAAAAACTGGAGGTGGACCATCAAATCCACCACCTCAACCGAAGCATAATAAGCATTATAGAAAAGGTAACATTCAATAACAACTCAACAGGGCTGGGCAAAATACCAAGTTGTAATTGAAATCCTTTTATTATAAATGTGAAACTTAGTTTGTTTATTTTTACGTTTTCACGCCTTAATGGCTTAACCGATCAACATGAAATTTTGCATACACATTTTCACCGGTACAGAGAAAAACATAGGGTACTTTTTATCTGGGAATTCCTGCGGGATCTTTGAGATTTCCACAGGTGAATCTCTGAAACGCTTGAACTTATTTGAACGGGACTTTCTCTGACAATTAAATGATGTTATAAGGTGTAAATTATGCTACTTTGGAGTTCTTACGGAAATTCAGAAACTCAAACGGGTGGAATCGCAGGGCATAGCTAATGTGCGTTATAATATGTATTCTAAAATATGTAGTTCTAATCAGTGTATTTTTTTTAGTTGAAGACATTAAAAACAAGCTGCTGAGAGAGCTGCTGAGTTGGAGGAAGAAAAAAATTATTGTAGATGGCAAAACTAGAGCTAGCTGAATTAAAAAAAAACTAGAATTACAATAATAAAATTATTTATTTTAAATAAACTAGTTTTATTTTATTTATTTAAAATTCAGGCAGGTATTTGAAGCAGCTAATAGGTGCCTGTATCCAGTTATACATTACTATTTTTCTATCTTTTGTTTCAAATATTTGTCCAATCTGTTTTCAAATAATAATTGTTAGGTGCCAAGACTTCTTCCGGTAGCCCATTCCAAGGTGCAACCACTCTGTTAGCAAAAATTGTTATTACCTACACCTTAAAAAAACAAACAAACAAACAAACAAACAAACAAAACAAACTTAAACAAACAAAATCTCAGTATAACCAATTCTTTTTTTATTATTTTATGGTTTTTAATCTATACATTTATACATATAAATAAAATTGAAGTGTCTGTTTGTGATTCCAAATTAACAATTTTTCACTAAATGCATATGAAAGTATAATATAATCCTACTAATATTATAAATGTGAAAGTATGGATGTTTGGATGTTTGGATGTTTGGATGTTTGTTACTCAATCACGCAAAAACGGCTGAACGGATTTGGATGAAATTTGGCATGCACGTTGTCAGGGGTACAGAGAAGGACATAGGGTACTTTTTATCCCGGAATTCCCGCGGGAACTTCGAAATTACCGCGGGTGAAACCGTCTGTCTGTTTGTTCTGTCTAAACACTGAAACAGCTAGACCGATTTTAACGGGACTTTCAGGCAGATAGCTAATGTTATAAGGAAGAATAAAACTATTTTAAAAGAAAATCGTTCCTGCGGGGATTCCGAAACTCATGTGGAGTAAAACCGTGGGGCACTGCTAGTTATTCATAAAAAGTTATCTATACCTAACTAGTAATCTCTAAAAAATCTCTCAACTATGGATTGTCTGAACAAGAACCATTACTATTGGGATTTTCTTATGTATATCATTTATGTTAGGTACCGGATATAATATGATCAGAATCATCACTATTGTCAGTATAAAGTAGGAGTTCATCTAATGGTAATGAGATATTGTATAATGTAGCACACACACAAATTACAGCCACAACTGTCTAATTTGATACTCATACTCACTTGAAGATATGGAAACTTCCTTTTCCAAATACTAAAAACTCTCAACAGTATTTTTCGTTTTGATTACTGATATGGCTTTTATTGTACTTTTCTTGACTGTTTGAATTAGGACAAGAATGGTGTTAAACGCACATCATTTACCTACTGCATAATCACTCACCAAGCAGTATACCTTGCAATACACCTGATAGCTGTTTCAGTGCACTACTATTATGAATAAAACTATCATGAGTTCCGCCAGGCCATCGAGCTACAACTTAAAAAAATCCAAATTCGGACCTGTTACTGCCTGAACATTAAAAGAAAACCATCCTTTTCTATGATATTCTATCAGGACTTCTTATTTTAATATGTGTACCCGATGACACCTGGAAGTCCAGCAATTCGTAAACTCAATAAAATCTTCTAGCTTAGACATGCTTTTCTAATTACTGTGTCGTGATCGACGCCCTGAAAGTTTCAAAAATCCAATTTTGGTTTTGAAATTTTAATAACAAAAACAAACATAACCTTACTTTTCAATGTCAAAAATCTCCAATTAAGTCTTAAGTAAGGGTCAGCCGTCACTTAAAGTTAATCATCATTAAACGTGATTAATGGAGGATTAACTGTCTCTGACCGCCGCACTCAGAGTCGATTTAATGGTTACTTAACGGATTTTAAGTAAGGATTAAAAAAAATTCACTCTCAGAGACAGTTAATCCTCCATTAATCACGTTTAATGATGATTAACTTTAAGTGACGGCTGACCCTCACTTAAGACTAATTGGAGATTTTTGACATTTAAAAGTAAGGTTATGTTTGTTTTTGTCTTCAGGCTTGAGGTTTTTGTTATTAAAATTTCAAAACAAAAGTAGTATTTTCAAAACTTTCAGGGCGTCGATCACGATAACATGTCTGACCTAGAAGATTTCATTGAGTTTACCGATTATGTAAGAAGGATCAGAGAAACAGGACCGAGGTTGTACTTGCGTGACTATTCTGATCCTTTCTCAAAATATTCTGTTCGTGAATTTTATGCTAGGTACAGATTTACACCTAATGCAATAAAAAATGCTATACTGCCATTGATAGAACCCGATTTAACGCATCAAAACAGAAGAGGATTGCCGTTTGCTCCCGAAGTAATGTTATTGATAACATTGCGTTACTTTGCTACTGGTAGTTTTCAGGTAGGTGAATTATTACAATTTACAACTGCATTTAAAAATTATCGACATATTTTTAATATTTCTAGTATAATAGGTAGGTATAGGTAGGTATTTTTGCCCATTTCTTTAATAGGATGCCAACTACATTATATTTCTTTTGTAGGTATTTATTTGCCTTTTCTAATGTAGTAGTTAACTATTTCTATAATATGCCAACTACCTACATATTATTTCTTTTGTATTTAGTTGCCTTTTAAAAATTCCAGAAACTAGATGGTGATGTCATGCATATTTGCCAACAGTCAGTATCTAGAATTATCGCCAAAGTGTCCACCCTATTGGCTAATAAAATGAAAGAATTTGTTAAATTCCCTATCAGTAACAGGGAAATCAATAAAGTGAAGCAAAAGTTTTATGCAATTGCTGAATTTCCTGGTGTCATCGGATGTATAGACTGTACACATATTAAAATAAGAAGTCCTGGCGGAATAACATCAGAAGTTTATAGAAATAGAAAAGGATGGTTTTCTATTAATGTTCAGGCCGTAACAGGTCCGAATTTGGAATTTTTTGATGTTGTAGCTCGGTGGCCTGGCAGCACACATGATAGTTTTATTTACAATAGTAGTGCACTAAAACAGCGCCTAAATTCAGGTGTATTGCAGGGTATACTGCTTGGTGACAGTGGTTATGCAGTAAGTGATGTGCTTTTAACACCATTCTTATCACCTAATTCCAACAGCCAAGAAAATTACAATAAAAGCCATATCAAAACAAGAAATACTGTTGAGAGAGTTTTTGGTATTTGGAAAAGAAAGTTTCCATGTCTTCAAGTGGGTATGAATATCAAATTAGGCACAGTTGTGGCTGTAATTTGTGCATGTGCTACCTTATACAATATATCATTAGCATTAGATGAACTCCTTCTTTATACTGAAGATGGTGAAGATGATTCTGATCAAACCTCCAGTAGCATAAGTGATATAAATATTCAAGAAAATCCCAATAGTAATGGGTTTTTATTTAGACAATCCATAGTTCAGAGATTTTTTAGTGATAATTAGTAGATAGGTATAATTTTTTTATGAATAATAATAAATAATAATTTCAAAACCATAAAATAACAAAAAAAGAGTATTATTTGGGTATTCCACAAAAAAAAAAATGTAAAAAAGGAGAGCCAAGTTCAATACAAAAATTATGCTTGGCCGTGAGCTTCGCCGCAAAAAGAATGGAGATCTAAATGAGTGCCAAGTTCTATGCAAAATCGAAATATTTACTTATAGGAACAAAATAACACTATGAACTTTATTAACTATTAAACTTTATTTCTTTGCTTTATTGGATACCTATAACATTTGCTGTTATTTAAAAATGTGAGATCTTAAAGTAGGTTAGATTTGAGTAACGTAAGCCGTGCCTATGTTTATGTGTTGCTTGGGAGCGCTTTTATGTAGATTTACTTCTGTTCTGTGTATAATAATTATGTGGTGCCGCGCGCCGCCGACGACACACCGTTGGCCGGTTGTTTAGCGCGTATTACAGGTTTTTTGTATGGGGTAGACATGGGTAACTCCGGACCCGTATATATCTTTGGATATGTATCCGGAAGCGGAGTTGTTACAACTCCTTCACTTGTCAAATATTAAACATATCCCATATCCAACCAACTCCGACCACTCCGAGACCAACCGAACCGAGCGCCGATCGGAGCCGAGCGGAAGGAGTTGGAATGATAACGCCGCGACATATCCCATATGCAACCAACTCCGGCAACTCCGAGTCCGACGCCGACCGACTCCCAAACCGAGTAGGTACCGAAGCGAACCGAACCGACTCCTAGTGGAAGAAGTTGGAATAGGTACAAGTCACGAGTCACCACGAGTGGCCACGACCACCCACGACTTATGAGATATTGGTACTTGGTAGGTATTCATTTCTTTCTAGTTCTACGGATTATGTGAGACGGAGCACGTGCTCAAGACGAGGTCTTTTAAGTAGCAAAAAAGCACTTTAAAAATATACGCAGTAAACGCACCCTTTCGTTTATGGATCTAATTTAGCTTTAAAGCGACAGAAGAGCTAGTAAACTCCATACAAATTATTTAGACACCAACTAGCTTGCGAGTTTCTTAGCTAGTATGTGTACTGTATAGTTTTTAAATTTTAAAATTAATAACTGTGATTGTAGTGTGTACCTACTGTGTGTTCAAAAACCGTATCATGATTTATTAATGTAAATGTAATGTAGGTAGGTTTAGGTATATTGGACTAAAAACTAATAAATGACAACAAACTAATATACAGATAATACAAATATTATTAGTTTGGCAACAGTCAAATATATATTACAATAATTACGTTTAAATAAGATTGACATCCCGCCTTACAACAGATTTATTTTGAATCTGGCGATAAAGAAACAGACATTTTTTTGTAATATATAATTCTCCCCTATCGGGAAAGGCAAGGGATTCTAGGTCCATACAGCCTGAACCTTTTTATTTGTTTTTAACCCAATGGGGAAGGCAAAGGTAGCTAAGTCCGGCAAAGGAAGCTAAGTCCATACAGCCAAGTCAGTAGTATTTTTCTTCTTCTGAAGTTATGATATGGATATGCTATCCGGATACATATCTTTTACTGGAAGGATACGTGACATATCGAATCCCTGGTCGGACACGTTTAGGTCACGCCTAGTATGGGGACACCATTAATTTTTTTTTAATTTTTAGATTTTTCCTACGCTTACATACAATAGGGTACTTGCATGAATTTTTTTTTTTCAGTCTATTTTAAAGATATATGGCCTACTTAAACAAAGCAAGAAAAAGAAAAAAAATATATGCATGAATTAATTAAATAGAGCGTTGCAAAGTTCCTACTTTAGACCTTACCGCCGAAACGCGGAATGACGTCACTAGTTCAAAATTACGCCTTATTAATCTGTAATAGAAATGTCAATGTCGTATTGACAGGGTCATGTGTCACTGACAGACAGATAACTTCAATATCCAAAAGCGAAATTAAGGTTGAACTGTGTCGATTTACTTCCAAAAGTTCCAGTAAAGGATCGAAATGCATCTTACCGGTGCATTTTAAAGTAAAAAACTTCAGAAAATGGAAAATATGCGTTGACTGTATGCACTTAGTTTCTTTTGACTTCTCTGAAAGAGGTAAATGTTTCCTAAAAAAATAAAAGTGACGTCATGTGTCAAGCTTGGCTGTGATTGGTGTTTCGTTGCAACGTTCCGTTTCACAAAATAAAAAGTTTAATATTTTGGATCTATTGAAAATTTTTTAGTAAATCCTTTACGATAACGCTTTTCTAAGGCTCTATTTTTGCATGTCTTTTACATGTCCTTATGGATATAATTAAACACACGTACTTTAATGTGTCAACGTTAAAGAGGTTTTGAGTTATAGAAGTGTCAAAAGTGGCACCAAGTGGTTGGTGTAATATTACACTCGGCGCTGGCAAGCCAGTTCCTTTGGTTGAACTTGGCTTGACACGCTGCTGCGTGTCTAGATAGGCATTTTGTATAACTATTTATTTTTGTAATAAAACTAGTTGATTTAAAATAAATCATTTTATTATTGTAAGTTGAGTCTTTTTTTTAATTCAGCTAACTCTAGTTTTGCCATCTCTAATAGAGTTTTATTTTTCTCTTCCTCCATCTCACCAGCCTTCTCCGCAACTTGTTTTTTAATCAGTTGTGTCTCCAACTAAAAAAAATACACTGATTAGAACTGCACA
Organism: Zygaena filipendulae; assembly: GCA_907165275.2. Taxonomy (NCBI): domain Eukaryota; kingdom Metazoa; phylum Arthropoda; class Insecta; order Lepidoptera; family Zygaenidae; genus Zygaena; species Zygaena filipendulae. Next base: position 4,686,169 of record OU015668.1, read on the forward strand.
TTTTAGAACTAGCTGTTCCCCGCGGTGTTACCCGCGTTAATTTCGGAGTTCCCGCGGGAATTCTGGGGTAAAAAGTACCCGATGTCCTTCTCGGTACCCCTGACAACGTGCATGCCAAATTTCATCCAAATCCGTTCAGCCGTTTTTGCGTGATAGAGTAACAAACATCCAAACTTTCACATTTATAATATTAGTAGGACCAGCTGTGCCCCACGGTTTCAGCCGCGGTAATTTCGGAGTTCAGATATCGACCTGTTACAATTTTATTATATTACTAGCTGTACCCCGCGGTATTACCCGCGTGAGTTTCGGAGTTCCCGCGGGAATTCCGGGATGAAAAATAGATAGTAGCCGATTCTCAGGCTTAATGAATATGCATAAAAATTTCATGAGAATCGGTCAAGCCGTTTCGGAGGAGTATGGGAACGAACATTGTGACACGAGAATTTTATATATTAGAAGATGTATAGACGACACATTTGAATTACCTACTTTTGCTTTTAATATTTGCATTTCAATTTTCTTTTTTGCTTCAAAATGTTTTATTCTTAAAACTCCTTCCCTTCTAACATAATCTGAAGGTTTTCTTTGCTCAGTCTGCTCTATAGAATGCAACCTTTTAGCTTTGGCATTTGTGTATAATTCAATGTTATCATCAGATACTAGAATAAAAAAAGAAGTTTAATGTGGGTTCAATACATTTTATGTGCATAAAGTATGCAGTTGTTACATCAATAAATATCTAAAAGTTTGTACCCGTGTTCTCTCCGGAACAAAATTCGCTTCCAGATTTTCTAACATAATCTGAAGGTTTTCTTTGCTCAGTAGAATGCAACCGTTTAGCTTTGGCATTCGTACATAATTCAATGATATCATCAGGTACTAGAATATAAAAAAAAGTTTAACGTGAGTTTCAACATAGGTATTTTATGCGCACACACACACAGTTTTTACTTCAATCCTAACTATTATAAATGCGAAAGTGAGTTCATTTGTTTGTTTGTTATGCTTTCACACCTCATCAGCTCCACGGATCATCTTGAAATTTTGCATACACATTGTCAGAGATAAGGAGAAGGACGTAGGGAACTTTTTATCCCGGAATTCCCGCAGGAACTTCGAAATTGGCGCGGGTGAAACCGCAAGGCACAGCTAGTAAATATTATCTAAAAATAAATAAATAATAGTATACCTGTATTCTCTCCGGAACAAAAGTCGCTTCCAGATTTTCTAACATAATCTGAAGGTTTTCTTTGCTCAGTAGAATGCAACCGTTTAGCTTTGGCATTCGTACATAATTCAATGATATCATCAGGTACTAGAATATAAAAAAAAGTTTAACGTGAGTTTCAACATAGGTATTTTATGCGCACACACACAGTTTTTACTTCAATCCTAACTATTATAAATGCGAAAGTGAGTTCATTTGTTTGTTTGTTATGCTTTCACACCTCATCAGCTCCACGGATCATCTTGAAATTTTGCATACACATTGTCAGAGATAAGGAGAAGGACGTAGGGAACTTTTTATCCCGGAATTCCCGCAGGAACTTCGAAATTAGCGCGGGTGAAACCACAAGGCACAGCTAGTAAATATTATCTAAAAATAAATAAATAATAGTATACCTGTATTCTCTCCGGAACAAAAGTCGCTTCCAGATTTTCTAACATAATCTGAAGGTTTACTTTGCTCAGTTTGCTCTATAGAATGCAACTGTTTAGTTTTGGCATTGATACATAAATCAATAACATCTTCAGGTACTAGAATATAAAAAATTTAATGTGAATTTCAATATATTTTAAAAACTGGAGATGACCATAAATGTGGGTTTATTGAATTTACACAGGTACTAAAAATAGCTAACTAAAAGAAATGAATACCTGTGTCCTCTACAGAGCAAAAGTGTCTTCCAGATTGCATATTTTGATTTTGGCTATCTTTTAATGCAATATCACTGACTAAAAAAGTTTTGAGAAGAATTTAATGTTAGGTGACAGATAAGCTAAATATTAAAATGTTACTATTGAATTTTACAAACAAATACATACTCAATGAGCAGTTTTTGTCAATATCATCATTGTCTATAAAATTAACTAGTTCATCATTCTGCTTATTCTCAATAATTGATGACAATACTATTCCATCACTGTCAAATGAATGTTTTACTTCACATAACATGGAAGGAGCAGCCTGAATAATAATAAAAACTTGTGAGTTATATTCAATCACCACCGAGGATGAAAGGATGTTTGTCAGATACAACTTTTTTTAAATTTAATTTTTTGTCAAAATGATTTCTTTAAGACACCTTGAAGACATTCATTTTGTCATCTTTTAATTTATAATAAAGTTATTAAAATACTGTAATTTGTATTTTAAACAAATCTTATAAAAGTAATTTGTATTTCATATTTTAAATAAATCTAGAAATGTATTTTGTATTTCATAACTTGATATTTTGCCCAGCCCTGTTGAGAAGAAATAATGTTACCTCTTCTATAATATTTATAATAGCTCCCTGGTGTGGAGGGGGTGGTGGATGTGATGGTCCACCTCCAGTTTTTAAAAGATGGCCTCGCTCTGTGGCTCTAGTTTTACGGGCCATAGCCTTAAGGTTATCCCATGCTCGCTTTAACGTATTTACATCCCGCTGCAAGTTTAAAAAATGTAATTAGTTCTAGTTTTAATAGTGTAAAGTGTACAAACAATAGACATGACTAGAAAAAATACCTTGTGTACATGTGCATTGCTATTGAACTCTTCGGCGACTCTTATCCAGGCCATTTTTTTCTTGAATACTGACTTACCGTCAGTCAGTTTTGATTCGACTATCGGTGTTTTTTTTATTAATTGCGCAAGTAATAATTTTTCATCGGGAGTGAAATTTGCAACTCTTTTGCGTGTTGTAATTTGTTCCTGAAATAAAAAGAAAATCATATAAAAACATCTCGCAAATATTTTTATTTTTTAACAATAAGGAACCAATAATAATTATTCAATACTTACCATTTTTTTAATCAAGTATTTCAAGTTAGCTATGTACCAAAAGACGTTTTTTCTAATTCGAAACTTCATTAATCAATTCAACTTCTTGAGATTATGGCGGTTCTTTTGACAATGGCGTTCAATGTTGTCATATCACAAAAGTCATGGAATTCACGATTTAATTTTATTGAAATCAATTATTATTTCCGATTAAAGTAATAGTAAATTAACGCAATTAATTATTTCTAAAGAAAAATAATAACTTCACCTCATAAAAACTACAAAAACAAAAGTATCATTTCCATGAGTTTATGCATGTGGCAATGTCGCACTTTATCGATACGCATTTCGATAGGGTGTACCGCCCTATGCTTACATATAGTTGTCTCTCTACTAATCAACATTAAATTTTTGTCTCTGGGAGCTACGGCGATTTAATTGTCACTAGAGGTTTTAAGTAGCATTAGTTATGGGCCGATTAACGATATTTTAATGAACGACTCTGAGTGCGGCGGTCAAGAGTGAATTTTTTTTAATCCTTACTTAAAATCCGTTAAGTAACCATTAAATCGACTCTGAGTGCGGCGGTAAATGTCTTAACCAAAGACCAAACAGTAGTTTTAAGACGTGCATCAAACAATTGTACATTTCGTTCTCTTTCGATTTGTTGTTCTCGTCCCAAAACATTAAATTCCTACCGAATTCTCTACCGGTTATATTTTTTATAAACAACTTGCTAAAAACCATTTGCAATATAGACTTACCACTATAAAGTTCACCTTCTCTACATATTTGACAGTCACAATATTCTACTAAACTGGAAGTGTCAGGGGAAATAGTATTTTCCTTTTTGGCAACATTATTCTCTGTATCGACCTCTGGGACAGCAATCTCAGTTGTGGCACTTTTATTATTTTCCTCGATCATGTACTTCGCCGAGAAATTTCTTTTTAATTTTCTAATATTTGACGAAACGTTGTCATCATTCAAATTTACACCTTTATAACTGTCTTTTAAGACTGTTAAACCTAATGAATTAATTTCTGTTGTTTTTGTATCGGCTGAATTCCGACGACTTATTTTTCTGGTGATATGACTGTGCGATTCGTTTCTTAAATTTAAATCGGATTTTTTCATAACATGATAAGACACGCTATGAGTTAGACCAACCTTTCTTTGCCTAGTGTTAATATTTACCTCATGGTCGCGATTTTTGGAATTACTATAAGCTGAGCCTAACGATGATCTCCTACGAAAATGACTTAGATATTTGTCTCCTTCCTCAGAAATTGCAGACGAGCTAATGAAACCTTCTGATGATTTTTTGAATGAAAAATTCCTCTGCAACTTTCTGATTGGGAGACAGCTGTCGTTCAACAAGTCGAGCGATTCGATCGACGAGCCGATCACAATACTAATCTCACCACCGAGTTTACTTTCATTATGACCAGTTTTTAGTGCGCCCTCTTCGGAGTCCTTGGTGTTCTTTAAGTAATCCAAACTTCTGACCGAGTAAGTCCTCCGCAACGTTTTTATTTGCGACGTTATGCTCACACATTCCTTGTCTATGCCCCTGTAGCTGGCGGCCAGCAGAGACCGGCCCAGGCTGCGTTCGAAGAGCGCGCCGATCTCCGAAGATGCTCGTCTACTTTTCACTTTGTACTGAGAAGTTGGGATATCTTCGACGCTCCTGTGACTGTTGACGGCGCGCTCGTCCGCGTCCACCGTCCACGACGACGCCACGCTGCTGCCGGACCAATCCGAGCCGACCGCTTGCAGATATTTTATTATCTCCACGCCGCCATCGAGGGATATCGACCTTTGCAGCGGTATGTCGTGTTGGAACCTCGCGTCGTAAACGTACTCTCGCTCCTCGTCGAACTGACCGCCCAGCCAGCTGTTCATTTCGTGGTTGTTCAAATTTAAGTTCAGAAGCTCCTGTCGCAAGTCCAGTTTCGATTTGACCGGTTTGTGTATGTCTGAATATCGCCTGTGTTTGGGTGTTAGTGCGCGTGCCGCGTTCGGTTCGGAGTTCCTACGCGGGGGCGGTGGGGGCGCCGGCGGCGGAGGACCTCTTGTTAGCGAATGAGGACAGCGAGCGGCAGGGGAACGAGCCCACGGTGATGTCAGACTCAACAAAGAGCTTGCGAAAACTGCGGACCAAACATTGACGTTGTTATAGGGAATCCTAGTTTAGGGACTAGTGCTCCCTTATTATTGTATAGCATTGTTTGTGTCTAATAAACGTATTTTCATTTTTTCATTATACGACTCAATCGGGAACGAATCGTAAGCGACTCGCGGTTAGGGTCTGTTTCACCAATAAGATGCGTTCGCATTGTAACAATACGACAGGACCAGAAATATCTTTATTGTCCCTATATAAACAAAAAACCGTTCCTCTCCCGGAATTAGAAGTTTACACGAGGACAATAACATTACTGTAGGTACAGTCTCAATGTAGGCATAGTCTAGTGTGAACTCTGCTTTAATTCATTTCAATGGTTTACCGGGACTCGGTGAAATAGACCCTTAGTGTTGCCTTGTCGCTATGTTAGTAACAATACTTAAATATCATGCACCTGTTTCCGTAACCAAATAAGCCTTCATTTAGGAATAAAAACTGAAATAAAGGAAAATACGCCACATGATATACATATATTAATATTATTATCCTGGTTGGGCTAGCTGACACCTTACACAGAAGCGTAACAGACTTGGCTAGGCAGAATTTGAAATAATATGATAGTTGGTCATATTATGTCAATGCACTCACTTTTACATCACGTGACCCACAACTCCATAGGCAATGAATGAATTGGATGTCGTATCTCATGATCAAACAAACTGGACTGGACAAACTGACACGATTCTCACTCGGATTTTACTTGAAACGAATGCGAATTAGGTCAATAATTAGGAAACTATTCCGGCGGGAGACTCGCGCCAGTTTGGACAGTCCTTAACTCCGATAAAACTTTGTAACGTTCCATTCACATACTGATACTACTAGTATAGTATTATATTATCTGTGCTGATACTAACGTGAAGAGGTATTTAATCGGCAGACGTGTAACACGACAGTGCACACCGCCGGCGCCTACTATCCGGCGAAATTGTGGGTTAACGTATTAATCACTATGTTTTAAGAGCCGGCACTTTCGTACTATTCGCTGAAATCTATGAAAGCATTTTGTGCCAACCTTAACCTTACCAATGTAAGACGCGGTCAGGCCAAAGTTGGTAAGGAAGTTATTGCATATTATTTTTGCTTCAAGGCAGTGTCAATGGGCTGAGTAGAACTTCGTATCTCAAATTGCTTGCTTTATCTTCGTTGATCGACAACCTAGCCTCTATTCTTTTATTTTTTCTTTTTTCAAATATTTGTTTCTCGACTCCATCGCCTAGCTATCTCGGGCGTTGCCACTTGCGTACCTCGGTCCGTGCGCATCGTCACATCAGTACCAAGGGCCGAAAGAGATCCTCGCAGGCGGCGGCGAGCGGCGGCCCGCGTCACGCGACAACAGCGCCAGCCGGAACCTAGCCGCACACACACGTAACCACGTTGTACATATGACACAGGTGCGGACTCAACATAATATGGAGGGAGCGAAAAAAATATTATTTAAAATGAAAAACAAATAGTTGTGGACGGTTTATAATTTAAATACCTACATTAAAAAAAAATTAACAAAATGAGATAAAGGACCTTATACAGGCTGTTTATTTTATAGTATTCATAACCTGTAAGATTTGAATGAATGTATTAAAATATATCATAGCATTCAGATAGAAATTAGTGCACACAGCATGCTTACAAAAAATATATTTTCAGTTGCATGCTTTGATACGGTACAAATTACAATACTTTTTCTGGTTTTTATTAAACAAATAAAAGGTAAATATAGTTGTGAATATAATTCTTATTTATTTGTCAATTTCTTATTGTATCTCGGTGTAAGTCATGTATAGTATCAGTCAATTGTACATAAGATAGAAGTGCATAGCAATTATTATTTGATGTGTCCATTAATACGGGAAGTTATTCACAAATGTAACAAGGATCACTATGTAATCAGGAGTGGAGGATTAATAATTAAGTTATGATGGTAATGAGATGAGCATAAATAAAATATTTCAATTCTATACAAATTGTTATTTATCTATTTATCAGTCTTCTTTATTATAAAAACAATTATTTGTATTTTTTTCAATATAAATACTTATTCATCAGTCTTTATTTTTTATCAACAAAATTACTGTATAAAATTTTATTGGTTACTACAAATACATATTTTAATGTCTGTAAACGAAATTAATAACGATAAACGAAATCGGCTGAGGAGGGTGGGGAGGAGAGGGGTATAATGTGGCGAACAACACAAAGCTTTATTATAGTTATTTATAATTCTTTGATGACGATGGCAGTAACTTGTACCATGATAACCGTGCTGCGTGCCTAGTGTGTTACGATGGACCCGCGTTCCTCTGTCACGTTAGATCTCTTTCGGCCCTGGTTCCATTTCGCAAATGTTTTACCAAAATATATAACCTATAAAGAGATAAGAGAGTGTCAAATTACAATTTTGAACGATATGACCAAATTGAAATCAATATAATATATGTTATAATTGGCCAAAATTTTAGGTATTCACTAACCGATACATATTTGGTGACTTATGATTCCAAATTCAGTTATAAATTTATTTACAATGTGATGTATGTAAGGAATCGTGAGTATAGAAACTTGTGATTGATGAGTGTTGCTGGCAATTTATAAAACAATTTCTTTATCTACATATTTATGCACAATCATCAATACGAGATTTCAACTTAAGCAAAAGATATGCTAATACCATAGATATGCTAAAAAAAACCCATGAAACACAATTTGCGACACAAATAACAGCTTTATGTCGTGTACCCAAGAATAAAGACTTCCTAACCAGATTTTGTCATTTTTTGACTATTTTTTTAGGCGCACTTTGCAAGGAGCTGTGCATTTTGGATTCTTGTATATCCAGTATTCAATATGAACTCATTTTAAATTCATACTTATACAGGGTGTAAGGTTAAACGAGGTATTTATCAGCATAATTCTCGTTTATCTAGATATCTAAAAAAACTATTAATACATATTTTTTTGACGTAGAAAAAATACGAAACTGATCGCGCAAGTTGCCCAACGTGCCGATGAATATAATCTATGTCCATCGGTGGACATATTATCCTAAAGATCATTAAACACATCTCTCTTTTGTATCAACAACAAACTCCGACAAACCTATCATAAAGTCATTCACCTGCGAAATCACATTTTTGTATTTAAGCTTCTCTCTGTTATTTATCAGTCTGTCCCTCGTTCCACCTTACACCCTGTTATACTTGTATAATCAAAGTATTGACCATGATTCATATGCTGTGCTTTGTAGTTATGACCTCCTAAGTTGAAAAATCCCGTTCCATAATGGGCATGTTGACTAATTTTTATTTTTTAGTCCGTCTTGTAGATTATTAAAAAATATTGGACACGTATTTTTTCTTTTTTTACGTAATCAAAAAATAACGGCGATATATTGAGTTGAAATTTCGCGTGACGTCACTATTCTGACAGTTTGTATGGCGGTTTTGTGGTTAGTGACGTCACGACCTCCTCATCCTAAACTTTAATGCGCTTTATATCTGTATATTTTAATTTATTTAAAAAAGCAAAAAATACGTGTCTATTGTTTTTTTATTTTCTAACTGACGGACTAATTAGAATTTTGATTTTCAATAGTAGTCAACATCCCTATTTGTTGTATTGTATTTAAGCCACCAATTAGTAACGGATAGATAGGTATACAAATTCTTAACATTAAACTGCATGTCATTATTATGGTAAACCCCAATAAAAGTTTTTTAAACCAATAAGTAACAGGTAATGTACCAGAACCAAATATATTAGCGTTATGTAATGAAAATGCATGATGAATTCACTAGCTTATATAGATGACACATACACACACACACACGCATGCACGCACACACACACGCGCGCGCGCGCGCGCACGCACGCACACAAAATTTACATGGCGACTTCAGTTTATTTAGAACACGATTAGCATGGAACGAAAATAGCTTTAAGATTACGTACACGCGTACGTCAGCATCAGAAATATGTAATCGCATATTTTGACAGTCGTTGAACCTTATAGCAATAAAGTTCAACGACTGACAAAAAGGATTATTGTATATACGCGTCTTTATATTCTGAAGGCGACATTTTGATTGTCAAAGAAAGCATAGTCGCCCGCGCCTCGATTTAGCAGTGAGTCAAGGATTACAATCATCGATAAGTCGAAAATTAGGCAAAGTGTAAAACTATTTTTATTTCTCACGTGAATTCGGCTTAAGAAAATTATACAAATACTATACAGTTCAAACCAGATATTTGTCTAAGTTTATCTATAGAAGTCCTTGCCGTAGTAGATACATAATATTGTCATCACATTAGTTATTAAAGGCCCATCACCTATATTTTACTATTTTATAGTGAACAATTAACCTAATTTCCCAAGGTGCAATAGTTAGGTCGTTAATAAATCTCTTATGGGTTTTGGACATACAAAGAGCAGAAGTAAAATGATAGTAAAAATTAGTACAGAGGAAAAACTAGCAACGCTTATTACTAAGTATTTATCAACCTCACTATTTACATCTTTTTGTCTATGCCTTGCATTATTTTGAAAGAAAAAGAAAACGTGTTGCATGCAGACGAAATATAGGCAACACAATATGCTGTCGATTTATGCTCACAACTTCTATGCGAGGCTGTGTTGCCAATATCTGAGTCAATCTATACATATTTATATAGAATAATACTCGAGTTAAATCATAAGCATTGTGTTTTCTGTTGCGCTGTCTTTATTTTATATTATTTTTATTTCTTCTAACAAATGTAATTTGACAAGACTGTAAGAAAACGTGCGTAGCCAATAAGTTTAATCTCGTATATTATGTAAGTTTTATCTTATTCTGAAATGTTTTTAAATGCAATTTTCAGTCTCTGGAAAGCTACTCGTCACTCTAAATCTAAAATCGCAAAATATAAATTTAGCCAAAATTTTTTTCTCAAAGAGAAAGGCAAAAACTTACACACATTAAAAAAACCTTTAAACCAGTGGTGCCCAACCGGTAGCTCGCGGGCACCTGGTAGCCCGCGGCCTGTTTTCTAGGCGCCCGCGAACAAAATCGGTTAAATACAAAAACTTACGTAACTGTGCTCTCATCATTAAAGCATTTTTTTGTCAACATATCTATGTGAACGTGCGTTTACTCAACTTAAAATTATTAAAACCAAATACAGACGTATGTTAACGAACGAACACGTCAAAAATTGTATGATTTTGGGTTGCACAGAAGATTACCAACCACACTTTAAGAAGCTTTCTGAAAATGTGAACAGCCAAGTATCCAGTTAGCTTTTTGCTGTTCCTGTATAACAGATATTATGTTTGAAGTGTAGTAAGTGTGTCATATTCACATAATAAATAAAAAGTGGTGTAATTGTATAATGTAGTTTCCTTTATATCACTTAAGTTTTTTTATCAACTCGGCGGTGCCCGCGTGGCGTATCGGGGTTTTCAAAATAGCCCTTGGAGCAATATCAGTTGGGCACCACTGCTTAAAACCATAAAAAAAACCATTGAACGTGTTGGTTGGTTTTTTTTTTTTATTTCAAAACTGGTTCGCCGATAACTTTAATTTAGTTTAGAGTGCAACAGAAGATATTGTCCATGGTATGTGTATGTGTCGTAGGATAATCGAAAACAAAAAGGATCTCTGTGGTAAGCCTAGGATGATCCTTTAACCTATTGGTCAGACAGCTGACGTTTATCCATAATCTTGCCTGATAGAAAGAGAAGATCATCCTGGGATCATCACCAGAATCCGATATTTTTCGAGCCTGCCCTACGATATATGTACGGTAGGTAGGTATGCAGAGCAAGCTGGACTTACAACTTCCTGATGCCGCTGTGCCGCTTCCAGGGCGCGTCGTCGGGCTCGGCGGGCAGCGGGCCCTGCACGGGCGCCTCCTCCTCCTCCGCCGCCATCGTGCTCACCGACGGCGAAGTGTCCGACCCGCTGTGCCATTATTAAATCCTTACTATTATTATGAATGCGAAAGTAACTCTGTCTGTCTGGCTGTTCGCTGTCACGCCTCAACGGCATAACCGGTCATCATGAAATTTTGCATACACGTTGTCAGGTGTAAAGAGAAGGACATAGGGTACTTTTTATCCCAGAATTCTGCGGGATCTCTGAAATTACTGCGGGTGAAACGGCGGGGAACAGCTAGTTCATATTAAAATGACTTGACTCCTAACACTCTTTAATGTTCAAATAAAAAAAACTGATTTATATGCTCTTGGCGATATAGTTTTGTTGATAGTTGTCATTTTTTTATTATAAAATATCACTCATTGTTTTATTTCGTCGCAATGCAAGTGGCAAACTTTCTGCCATTCAAATGTACTAATGAAGAAATTTCCAAAAACACGGGGAAATACAAATAGATTAAAAGATTTATGGGAGCTACAAAAATCCATAACTCTCCCTTGGTTATAATAATAATAATGCTGGATCACTCTGGTCCCAAACTAAGCAGAGCCTGTACTATAGGTATCAGACAACTAATATAATACTTATACGAGTATACTTTTTTGTAAACAATGTTCTTCTCATAAATGTTTAGCAATATGCGGGGATCGAACCCGCTACACTTAGCGTAGCAGTCCAGTTACCACTACACCAACAGTGCTGTCATAAAAGAGTGTATTACAATAATGTTAAGTGAAAACCACAGAACAGAGAATAACAAATAGAAGGGACTTCCATGTCGCCGGGTGATTTTCGCACACCAAACTATTTATCACGCACAAAAACATTCATTAATGTAAAGAAATGTATTAAACACTTTATGGTTGTTTTTACTTAGTCACTGTTTTCAAAATTCACAGATTTGGGAATATTGTGGTAAATATACTTGGGATGGCAGCAAAAGAAGTTTTGGGCAAGCTAGAGCATTTGCTCTAACTTCCTTGCAACGATAGCGCGCCTGCCCCGCCTACATGTCCTCTCTAGTTAATTTATTTGCTCTGTGGTGAAAACCCAGTGCAGTGCAGTGCAGCGACCTGTCGGGCAGCGGTCCGCAGTCCACCTGCAGCGCCTGCAGCTGCTCCTCGGCGCGGTTCAGCTTGAGCTTGAGCTCGTTCCGCTCGTGCAGGATGGCGCGCAGCTCGCGCACGCTGAACGTGGGCCGCGACGACTGGTCGCCGTCCTCGTCCGCCGCCCCCGCGCCGCCCTCCCCAGACACCGAGCCGCACGCCGCGCACTTCTGTGGGGGAGATCACATTACACATACTTTATACTGATACTAGCTGTGCCCAGCGGTTTAATTCAATGGGGATGTTGACTACTTTTGAAAATCAAAATTCTAATTAGTCCGTCAGTTTGCTTTTTCAAATAGATTAAAATATACAGAGATAAAGCGCAATAAAGTTTAGGGTGAGGGGGTCGTGACGTCACTAACCGCTAAAACCGCCATACAAACTGTCTAAATAGTGACGTCACGCGAAATTTCAACTCAATATATCGCCGTTATTTTTTGATTACATAAAAAAAGAAAAAATACGTGTCCAATATTTTTTATTAATCTACAAGACGGGCTAAAAAAAATTTGTCGACATGCCCATATCAACTCAAATAATTTATTTCAACAAAAATGTCATATTATTAAAAAATTACAATTATAATTAATACATTTTATCTGATTATTTAATTGATTGTCATTAATTAAATAATCGTCATTAATTGTTGCACAAGATTTAACCCGCATGAGTTTCGGAATTCCCACAGGAACTCCAAGGTAGGTAATATACTCCCTTTACCTAACATCAGCTAATTGACAGTGAAAGTCCTGTCAAAATCGATCAAACCGTTTCGGAGATTCAGAATTACCGCAGGAACTTCAAACTTAATTTATTCTTCCGATGGACGGATGGATGGATGTTTGTTACTCGATCACGCCCGACTGGCCGAACGGAATTGGATTGAATTTGGCCACAGAGATAGATTATAGTCTGGAATAAGATATAGGGCACTTTTTATCCCGGAAATCCGAAATTACCGCCGCCAGTGAAACCCCGGGGAACAGATAGTAGCTAGCTAGCTGTTCCCCGCGGTTTCACTCGTATTTTTGTCATGTCTTTTCTGTACCTCTTAAAACGAGTATGCATTTCGCGATGATCGGTTGAGTAGCTAAGGCGTGAATGCGTAGCAAACAAATGAACTCACATTCTCATTTATAAAATACAAGGGAAGGGAATAACCAGGTGCTGCATACCTGGTTGCTAGCGCTGGCTTGCTGTAACGTGGCGATGTCCCTTTGCTGTGACTGAACGATCGCGTTCAATTCACTTCGCTCCTCGCACAGAAGACGCATCTGGAAATTTATACAGGTATTTATCAATTAGCACATACACACGTGATGAGACGGAGATCGTTGGTTCGATTGCCAAAATGGAGAGACAACTTTGTATTTATACATTAATTTTAACTATAATATTTGCAATAAACACGTCTTTAATCACGTTAAACCAGCAAACAACATTCATTATTGTTCTCCGCCATTTTCTACCACAGTTAACCGCCATTTTGGCAATTTGGTCCTTCGGGCCGGATACAACCTTTTATCTTTTTTTGCTAAATATATTTCAAACAACTAAAACTAATCTGTGTATCAGTCATGTATTTTATCATTCGACGATATTATTTGATTTAGAATCATCACGTAAGTAGTGGCTTTTATCTTTTTTTTTAATAAAACATTGGTGGTAATAAAACTATCATATTATATTACCTGATTCTGTATTTGTTTGAGTTTCCGCCGCGTATCGCGGCTAACTTGCGCCGATTTTTCAACTTGACTCGTCAACTGCAAAGTTTCCGGAATTGCCATATTCAATAACAATAAAATTTCAAGTACAAACTAACAGAAATAATTGAAATGTCATAAAAAATGATTATTTAGTAAGAATTTTTCTTCAACTTGTATTCTTAGATTTTATTGTATTTGTAAAAAGAAAGAGCGAGTTATATGTACATATCTATGACTGTAGAACGACGTGAACTGATAAAAAAATCAGATTGCATGTGTGATAATGTCGACGGTAAAGATTCAGACCCTCAGAAAACAGCGGCGTGGCCTCGAAAAAATATCACTAGCTAAGCTAGCGCTTGTTTGTTAAGATTAACATTATCTATATTATTATTGAAAAAATAAAACCATTACAAAAGTAGAAAATGTATGACTCTGCTTCCTTTTATCTTTACCAACCTTATATACCTACGATGGATAAATAACTAAAATACATACATACTGTAGAAAAATAATGTAATTAAAGATTCAACTCAGTAGCAGTACAACACCGGATGCACTACAAAAATTTTAACTGTTAGAAAATGTCACAGATACATGCGTAATTAAATTACGTATACATAGATGATATCTTACATAATGTAAAAAGCATCTAAATCAACCATATAAGCAATGGTTTAACTTTGTGGATTTTCTTTATTACTTTCTGCGCGCGTATTAGTTATAAGTTAGTATTATTTGATCGAATTAGGGTTTAATCGACGATACCGTATCACTAACTCTCCAACCTGTTAAGATCGATAAGCAAGTTAATGTCACGGGTGGTTCTATACGTATACAGATACATAACCAACTATACAAAACGATATCATAGCAAATTGAGGACAGTAGGCAACATGGCTATCGTACATTAGTGTAATTTTTAACAATATTTTAAGAGTCGGTACGAAAAAAAGGTAATTGTTTTTACTTTTTACATATTATTTAGATTAATATATTCACAAAGGTAAACACAAAAACTTCTCTCAGATTGAGGACGAAATGCAAATCGCACCGTGAATCGCGATACATATTTCGAGGCACATTTACACATAAATACATTTTCAGGCTACTTTACAGCTAAGCGAAGCCAAGTTAGAGGCCTTTGAAGAATGAATATACGCTTAATAACTTGAGAACAAAAATAGTCTGGCTTTACATGACCTCAATTCAGTCAACGGCTTTTTGTTTTTCCTTTCATCTCTTCATGAGTTAATCATATAGCTCTTGCCCTCGGTTGCACCTGCGTGCATCAAAATGCAGTCCCAAAGGATTTTCTCCGAAAATTTTTGACCACCGAACTCACATCAGTAAGCCAAATCGCAATCGGATTAATCGGAAACCAGCAACTAATTGGTTTTATGAAATGGTTTGCCAATTTAGAAACTAATATATAAAGGCGGAGACACATCTGGCTGTCATGTTGTATCGCGAGTCACGACATATTTTTTATAGACTTAATCCCTACAGTATAAGTTACCTTTTGAGTTTTGGCAGGATGAGTCTTTGGGCGGTCATTCTAGTGTGACATTAGTAAACATTAATTAAAAGTAGATAATTATGTAGGTAGGCAGCCTACGTGCCAATTCAGGCTAAAATTTACTACTGTAACAGCGCATACAAATCTGATTAACTACAACCAAAAATCTGATGAAGGGATATTTTAATTGAAACGTTCTAATAATGTTTCTTCGTAGAGTGCTTCCGTAGGGTAGAATACTACCTAAATCTAAAACTATTAAGACATACATAATTCATGTGTTTTCGGATGGAAAATAATAATCATAGAAAAAATAAAATTATTGTTTTTTATTTTTTCAAGATAATAACGACCAAATCGCACTTTTCATGTCATTCCATGCAAGGCAGCAAGGCATGAATTCTATTTGAAAAGAGAATTTCATGAGAAACTTTTTTTATAAGTCAACATTTAGACCGAGTGACGCAATCACCCCTTGCAGTTGTAGACACAGACAGAACTTATTGGGCCACAAATTGTTTTAGAGGCATTCGTATAGCTTCCCACCGCAGAACAGAGATTATAGAAGGGGCATCACTTCAGTACCAAAATCAATGTCGCCGACTGATTTTCGCACACAATGCTATTCGTCACATACGAACATTTATTACTGATTTATTAATGATTAAACGCCATTTGGTTATGTATTTAAATTGTTTTATAAATTAACCGTGCGTGTAATATTGTAGAAAATGTATTTAGATTTTGCGATGCCAGCAAAGTAAATTTCGGAAATGTATGAGCATTTGCCCATACTTTCTTTGCAACCGTGTGGCGCGCTCGCCCCACCCACATTGCCTTTCTAGCTAATACTATTTTCTTTTCCCTGTGCTTCCCATACTCCCCGGTTTCATGCCCACGTAAAACTCGGCAGGAGGTATCGCGCAGCAACGCGGCCAGCTATTTCAATTTGGCATTTAAATTCACATAGGCTAAAATTGTGTTCCACTATTTCTTTTCTTACTACTCCCACGCCAATCTCAGTGTCAGAAGGTCTTTATAAGTTAGGTACCTATTTAAGATATCAAAAGGACCATTATTTACAATCATGTGAATAATCCGTATCCGTTTACATAAAATAATATTTTTAGGGCTTCGGAATTTCAGCTCATTCACCCCCGTGAGTTTCGGAATTCCCGCAGAAACTCCCAATTTTCTTTAATACAAACCTTTGCCGAACTTCCACAAATATTTCAAGATCAAAATTTGCCAAATCGATCCAGCCATTTTCGATTTTTAGCGAGACAAACAGCATTTCTTATTTTTATATAAGATACTAGCTGTTCCAACGGTTTTACCCGCGGTAATTTTAGTTCCCGCGGGAATTCCAGGATATGAAGTACTCTTTGACACTTAGCAACACTGAAGCATTTTATTGGTAAAAGAATTTTCAAAATCGATTCTGTAAATCCAGAGATTACCCACTACAACGTCACTCACTCACTATTCATAAACTCACAAACTTTAACCTCTTTATAATATTAGTTAGAAATATTGAAAAAGTGACACTGATGTCTATGATAAAAAATAGAAGTCTGACTATAATGAAACACTTGTTAGCTATAAATATCCTGTATTCTTATTTGAAATATTAAATCGCTGCTTAAATTCAAAACTACCACAAATCAAAATGTATGCTTATATTATCTGCTCTAGCTTTAAGTTTATTATAAAACTACTCATAACATTTAATACTGTTTAAAAATACGCTTCTAACGATTCTAATATGCATATAAAATAATATAAAAATAAAAAAAATAAAAAATAAAAATTAATACAAGATAATTTAAAAAAAAAAACAAGGGGTGCGTGTATTATTGTGTTTCAACATGAGCAAAAGGTGACTTTTTATGAACAATAAATAATTTAATCTAACAGTTCTAAGAGAAATCGTTACTTGAACTGAACGCTAATGTAAAAAAAAAGAAAATCCTAACATGCCTAAATAAGTTTTACTTCGAAAATAAAAATGAAAAGACGTTCGATCCAGAGATGAAGAATAACATAATAGCAACAACCATTGATATAGGTACTCGTACTACGTTTTATTTGACATCAATAGCAAAAACATGATATTATAACTTTACCTACTTAGTACTACGCCCTCGCACCGGTTCCTAAATTTGTCGGCGACAATGTTAATTTGCTCATATCCAGAAACAAAACACGCCACCAACTTGTATATAAATAGATTTTCCGGCACACAAAGTAACATTAAAGGTTACTTGATAATTTCTCAGGGGACTATAACTGTATAACTGAAGTCGTAGGTACCTACCGATTGCACGCGTCCGTTACTCCAGTCACCCAGCATCAGCAGCCTTTTTGTTTACACCGAGTAAGGTACTGCCGCGATTCTTGTGTGTTGTGCAGAAATAAATGTTCAGGATTTCTGTTGTTATTTATGGTTCGTAACTTGTGGCGTAGAGGTCGCCACAGCAGTTATTTTGACATTACAAACGAGACACTTTAATTTCATTTACATGTATGTATGTATGTATGTGTATACTTAGATACGCACGTTGGATTCTTCGATGTTTATAAGAAGCCTATCAAGTACCTACATTTACTAGTTATTAATTAGAATTTGAAAGCCCACCGAGTATGACCTTTGCCTTATTTTCTCCACAGTTGTTATCGCTGGAAATATACAATCACATCAAGTACTACAAATATCGACCCCGTCCAAGACGTTTTATAGTATTCAAAGTAACAGACAGTCGGCGTATGTTGTAGCATAATATAATTATACCATTATTATTCGTTAGATTTTAGACTTAGCAAGTCATATTAGGTGACAACCGCATTCACAACGCAGATTAGGGTCCATCCAATTCACACACACACAATGGGTTTGTGCTACCACTGATCGCTTTGAATTCGGTGCCAAACCCGCCACTTGGGTTGTTCTGCTCACGAAGAGCTCGTGGCGGGAGTGGACTTAGTTCATCTACCCACTCCCTATTTGGTTTGACACAGACTTCAAATTAATCAATGGTAGCACAAATCAATAATAATATTAAGTACTTACGTGTATTTTTGTTTTTTGGATTAAATCGATATTTACTTATTTTTAGCTTTTTATATTGTAACCCAGATTCCCGAGGGTGAAACCGCGAGGAACAGCTAGTCATTTGTATTGGGCTAATAGGGATGTGGACCACTTTTGAAAATCAAAATTCTAATTAGTCCGTCAGTTAGAAAATAAAAAAACAATAGACACGTATTTTTTGCTTTTTTAATTAAATTAAAATATACAGAGATAAAGTGCATTAAAGTTTAGGGTGAGGGGGTCGTGACGTCACTAACCGCTAAAACCGCCATACAAACTGTCAGAATAGTGACGTCACGCGAAATTTCAACTCAATATGTCGCCGTTATTTAAAAAAAAAAAGAAAAAATACGTGTCCAATATTTTTTAATAATCTACAAGAAGGACTAAAAAATAAAAATTAGTCCACATGCCCATTAAACCTACCTACATGGTGAGGAAATGATGTCTATAGGCAAAATTGACACGCCTACTTGGAATGTTAGGTAAGTTCTTTTTTTGAAAACTATAATAATAAATTACCACGATATTGAGTATTTAAAAAAATAAGTTCTCAAGTTGCCTGTATTTTTTTTATGTTACGCGATATCTCCGTCAGCCGAGAACAAATTTTAATGATAAAAAACGGAATTCCTTCGTAAATGCCTAAATAACCGACCGGACAAAAAGTGTGATTATGACCTGGATCGATCAAGCAAGTCGTTTAGAAGTTACACGATCACAAATAGACGCGTCACTAAAATGAGCTTATTTTCGGTATCTCCAACTCATCAATTGTTTATGAATTATAAGCTATACGGATCCAACTGTTTCAATAGATACCGTATAAAAAAGTAAATAGCAATTCAATACGTTTTATAAATGATAGGTAGGTAGGTAGGTACCCACGTTTAGAGATATACACGACATACCAATATACATATATCAGATATGCCAACAGAACAAAATACAGATAGATTACGGTACGACTTATATTCATTACATATTATATAGTAATTTACATAAATCAACTGTAAAAAATCGTTCAGTGGCTAGGTATATAAAATAGTATAGAATGAATTATTACACGAACTTAGTCTCTGGAGCCTTGCACTTACATTTAGAAATGAAATAACTCAAGATATTCTATTGACCGTTGTACAGGGGGACAATTTTATTTCTTTTACTACTTAAAACCTGCGATCCGAAATTATTTTTATGCAATTTAATAGCGAATACATTTTCCCGAGAGTGCATAAGTAATTAATTTAAAATTAAATTGTTCAATAAAAAAGTAAAAATGCCTCTCAATAACAGCACTGAGCAAAAATACATCACCCGAAACGAGGTCGACCTGTCGCTAGTTTGGTCGGTGGTAAAATGTTACGCCATCATCACCTCTACCGCTATTGTAATAAAGGCGATACAATGTATACGCTTAAAGTCACAATGTCTCCCTATTTGCAATCTCGTCACAAAATTGCGTAGTTCCGACGGAGGATATTCTCTGATATCATCACACGCAAAAAATAAATCCATTGTACAATCCAACGAACGATAATCTTCTTTATACTCGATGTAATAAGACTGGATATTGTGTTTGTGAATTTGTATTAAATTTGATAGCGAAAGATGATTGATTAGAAGACGTTTTTGTAAAAATTCGATATAATACTCAGTATTACGAAATCCGGATTATGATTCCAATTATTATATATTACATTAGACATGGAAAGTTATGAAGTATTGAAATACAGGTCTTCAAATTCGAATGGTTATCTTAGTATAGTAGGTAATTATTACTAATTAATAGGGTACGATATGTATACAATACATATAAGATGTGGAAGAATAGCTGCAAACATTTACAGGGCTAAAAATAGATACACCTTATAACAAACAGGATAAGCGAAAAGTAATGTTACTAGTACGGTAGTTTTTCAGAATATGAGAAAAATAAATTCAATGAAAAACATTACATAAATAATAAGTTCTTAAATAATAAGAAATAAAGTTCTTTAAATAAATAAATAAATTACATTCATAATGTACAAAATACACGTAGCTCACTTAAATATGTATACAAGGCACGCGCCACGCACACAGCGAGCGATTCATCAGCTGGTCAGCTCGTTCGAGGTCATTAACCTTAAGATACCGGTGAGCGGCGATGAAAGCGATTGAGCGGCGAGCGCCTTCGCAGGTTTTTTTTGGTTGATTTATTTTGTGTGATTGCATTTTTTTAATCTTTTTTATTTTATGAACATGTTTATAAAGGTGTGTACTTTCAACCCTGTAAATATTTGCAGGTAATTTTTCCACATCTTATATAATAGGTAAAAATAAGGGTAATGTTAAGTGTAAGAGTAATTAGTGTTGTGTGTATGCGTTTCTTGTGAAACCATAAACTGTCGATTTGAATGATTATTATTTAATTTATTTATATTATAGAACAAATGCATTCCCAAGTAGGTATATGTGGGTATGTTCACACGTCAACACTTTTAAAGCGCGGCGCTTTTTTATCGAGCACTGTTCAACGACGTTGAGCGTTGGACGTTAAATCGAATTGAGCATAAACCATAGAACTCCGAGCAGATTAAAATTCGATGTAGTTTTTATTTTTGGATGCCTAATTGATTATTTATTCTACTATAGTTATTACTATTCTAGGAGGTAGTTATCTGGTGAGCGTTTGATATTCAATATCAGAACAAACTTATCTCAGGATCAAAGAAGCCGAATTGCCGTCAACGATAACTCAAACTTATTGCGTAGAAGATATATAATACGTAAATAAAAATCGCCGAATAAATAACTAATTATGCACTTATGTGTATGTACAGCTAGTTAAAAAAATGTAGTGGGTAGATACAATGCTGTAAAATACTATATGCATTATTTAATTAATAAAGTTTAACCTGCCCCAAGGGCAGTATCGTTTCAAGCTTCTATGAAGATCTCACAGAAATACTGAGTTTACTGTTTCACGGGTTATACAGTTAAACACTAGCTGACGACGTCACAGAATACTATAGATACTACGAGTTTGTGCCGCCATGTCGGCCACAGCCCACAAGCCTAGAGGTGTGACAGTTTACGATGTTTCTGCTGTACGTGTGTCGGACAATATTAACTTGAATTTCGAAACTCGAACTCCGTCGCTCTCCGCGACCTGGCGCGAGGCTCACCACAAACGCACACACTGCACGTGTGCACACAAGCCGGCCGGCCGCCTGTAGTAGTGGTCAATACCACAATTAGCACAGTTAAATCGGTTAGCTTGAATGAAGTGTCACATGGTGTGCTTACGGTGTCGATGAGCTGTTGCTTCTCTTGCAGCTGCGACTCCTGGTGGCGGAGTGTGGCGCGCTGCTTCTCCGCGGTGCTGCTCAGACGCGACAGCACCTCTTGGTCGTGCTCGCGCGCCGGCGACGGCGGAGCGCTCGTGCCTGAAACATACGTCTCTTTTACACCTACCTACTTACATATACACGTACAACACTATAGCATGTAGCAACTTTAATAGTATTCTGAAAAAGTGAGTCATCTCGCAGATCACACTCATTCTGCTTTTAATTTTTAATGTTTAAACCGGGTTGATTGCCCATCTATCTATATTTGCGGGTTATTCAGTTTTGTTCAGTGTCAATAATGAGCGGTATCCCGTCAGCTTTCAGTTATAACGGGGTCAAGGTTTGGTGTAGGTAATACGAGTACATAATACTGTTAGTCCGTCTCGTTGCAACCATTCTTGCATTCCGTCTCAATGATTAGAAGATATGAAAATTATCTAAGCAGTGTGAGAAAAATATAATACGTTTGTTTCGAACAGGCAAGGTTCTTATTACGTATGATAAAACAATTCGATGTGCTAGTTTTACGTGTAAAATAATGTAGATAAAAAAAAAAAATCTAACCGAAAATCCTTAATTATTATTATAAAATTCGAAAGTGAGTTTGTTTGTTTGTTACGCTTTCACGCCGAACGGCGCAACCGATCATCATGAAATTTTGCATAATGATACAACATGTATGCCATGACACAGGAATGCAGAAAAGGAAATTGGGAACTCTGAAATTAACGCAGATGAAACTGCATTACATTTTGAATATTTACTACACGTTGTCAGGGGTACAGAAAAGGATATAGGGTACCTTTATCCCCAAATTCCCGCGGGATCTCCGAAATTAACGCGGGGAACAGCTATAATCTATCTATACATATAAAATGCTTTGTCCTGAATGACTGACTGACGGATCAACGCACGGCCTTGATCGTAATATAGAGACCTGAAACTTGGAGGGTGTGTTTATTGTATGACGTGCCTCATGCGAGGGTGAAAAGGAGTTGCAAAGTTTGTATGGAACAATTCCGCGGGAACTCCGAAATTATCGCGGGTGAAACCGCGGGGAACAGCTATAATAATTAAAAATTAGGAAAACAATGAGTATTTTACGTGATTTATTTGTACAGTTAACAGGTGTAGTTCTTAAAATTATAAAATAAACATATTTTTTTTAAGTAGAAACTAGAAAGTATATAAATAACTAAAAAACTTAATGGAGAAATATTAAAGAATTGGTTCATTTGCATCATTTATCTACACTAAAGATTGTATCAATGTTAAAAAAATAATTAAAACTTTCACTGTCTGAATTATTATTGCGTAACGTAGACAGAGAATATTGAACGCAAGTCATATTATGAGAAACCTGTTGACATTCTAATGATATATTTCAAAACATAACAACCGTGCAGTCGAGTCTTCAGACATCGAATCAACGGAGAGCTATGAAATCTGCGAGATTGATCCTTCAGTAGAAAAAAGTTGTATTAATGTATTTCATATTATTAAATAATTTAACGGCTCGTGACATGAGGACAGAGAAGATGGGAATAATATATTTATATTATCCTTTTTATTGTACACCAAATGTTTACAGTATGTTCACAAAAAAAAATTAAATTAAGGCATACAAAAGGCGGTCTTATCACTTTGCTAGCGATCTCTTCCAGCCAACCATTATTACCGTATAACGTATGTGTTACGGTAACTTTGATAAATGCGGGGATAAATATAATAATCGCTGATTATAATTATTAATCCGAAACGAAGCTGATGCAAGCGATAATTTTTCACATTAACTTTACTACTGGTCGACTCCATAAAAATGCAAAGCACTCCGACATGCTAGGTTAGGTTTATACTGCTGATCACGACGCACGAGCCGAGCGAGCGCAGCAAACGTGCAGAGGAAGCAGCCGGCGATGCGCCAAAAAAACCCATAAACACAAAAATTGCTCTGCTTGGCAAGCTATGTTGACTTTGTTATAATTATGATAGAAGTCAGTCCAGTATTACCTTACCTCATCTAGAATGCAGAGGTGCTCTGCATTTTATTGTATGGAAAATTTTATCGGATCTGTTCAGTAGTTAAGGTGTGAAAAGATAGCAGACAAAGTGCATGCTGTGTTTGATGATGATACTTGATGAATGAGGATTACTTATCCCTAGAGCTTAAGGTATCTGTGGCAATTCAAGGCAGCAAGCATTGTGGAATCCAACGAGCAAGGAATGACCAGTCATTTATTAAATTTTCAATGACACAAATAATATGTCATAAGAAACCTATGATGGTTTACTTGCATACTGTGATTTATTCATTTATTTTATGTTATTTGCTGAATCACTTAACTCATAAATACTTAAAAACAGTTACTTACCATCACCAGGTGCATTGATAGTTCTTCTCAAGCGTTTATTCTCATCTTGAAGCCGAGCCACTGCAGACACCAACTCTGCTGACTCTGTCCTCCATTGTTCCTCAATCGCTTCTATTTCCTATGACAGAATAATAATTTTAGTATTACAAGCAATACTGCAGTCAAATTTATAAATATCATTTGGTAACAGTAATTTGGTAACTTATTAGACATTTTAATATTTGACATAACTATAAAATAGAGACAATGTTTATTCTAATTTTGTGATATTGTATTTTCAGTAAGCAATTTTAAAACTATATCACTATAATAAACTATTTCTCTGTTTAACCATGGACCATGGTTTAACTACCTATTTATGACAATATTATTGTGATTATTGACATTTGTCTAACAAACAAAACATTTTAAATAGTAAGCTATTGTTTAATTACCATATAGTTACTGTCATGATGTAGACACAGCTTAATGTTGGTGCAAAATTTCTAATATTACTACAAATTATTGCAATTATTTGCTCTCATTGTTAAGTAGAATGTGAACTATTTCAATGCAATACAGATTGGAATTTGATAACACATAGAAGTGTTTTATTAAATTGCTTACATCTCAAATGAAATTCTGTTACATTTAGCAAAGCTTAAGTTTTATAAAAAGCAATAAATGTATACCTATAGTTATGATAATAACTATTCCATTCCTTTTTATAAAAACACAAAACAAAATAAGGTATTTAACAAAAAAGGTAAGGTATTTAAAATTTATAGGTCTGTAAATACATAATTTGTTTGGCTGTTGCTATAGTTTCATTCATTCCAGAAAAATTTAAGACTATACCTACCCAGAGTTTGCTCATGCTTTACTTTTGGTCCTGGTAAAGGAATACTGAAATACATGCTCATAAAATACATTTCCCAGGATTTATGAGCCTAAATCCTTGATCCCAACCAGTACATACTTTAATTAACTAGCTGTTCCTTGCAGTTTCACCCATGTTAATTTCAGAGTTCCGGCAGGAATTCTGGGATGATAACAAAAAAATTAAAACCGACTTCCAAAAACACAAAACTAAAAATCTTAAAAATAAAACGCTAAAAATAACAACATACCAATTTAGTCCAAAAGACAAAAACACACGTAATATTATTATTGGTTTGTGCTACCACTAATCGGTTTGAATTCGGTGACAAGCCCGCTGGTGTCTGCCCACTTGGGTTGTCCTGCTCACGAAGAGCTGGTGCCGGGAGTCGACTTAGCCCATCTACCTCCTCCATATTTGGCTTGTCACCGACTTCATACCGATTAGTGGTAGCAAAAACCAATAATAATATTACGTGTGTTTTTGTCTTTTGGACTAAATTGGTATGTTGTTATTTTTAGCGTTTTATTTTTAAGATTTTTAGTTTTGTGTTTTTGGAAGTCGGTTTTAATTTTTTTGTTAAAATTTTGTTTATTTCTCGCTTTTCAGTGACTTTAGTTTGTAATTTCTCTAAGTTACAATAGCCTAATGTCAACTGCTCATCACCTTTTACAAAATATTGCTTTTCCCGACGCAGGGACGTTAATTGTTGAGGAGTTCTCCTGGTACATCATCATCAGTTCCACTTCACCATATCCATTGTGACGAGCATAAATTGTTTAGAAACCTTATTAAAGTTAACGAATCAGAATCTGTGAAATACCTATTATTTAGTATTTCTGATGACCATCTGTGGTCTTCATCATCAGTTCCACTTCTTCAAATTTAGCTTTCCAAAAGCAAATGAACGATTTACTATAAAAAATACCCAAATCGCTATAGGTGTGCCTATAATTTTTGAAGAGTTCCCTCGATTTCTCCAAGATTCCATCATCAGATCCCGATTTGGTGGCAATGGGACCTAATTGGGAGTAAACCCTTTCAAACAAAAAAAGAATTTTTCAAATCGGTCCACCCGTCTTCGAGTAATCGGTGAACATACATAAAAAAAAAAAAAAAAAAAAAAAAAAAAAAAAAAAAAAAAAAAAAAACATACATACAATCGAACATAGAACCTCCTCCTTTTTGGAAGTCGGTTAAAAAGTACTCTATGTCCTTTGCTGTACCCCTGACAATGTTTATGCAAAATTTCGTGAAGATCAATTTAGTTGTTAAGGCATGGAAGAGTAACAGACCGACAGACAGACCAACAGACAGACAAAGTTGTTTT
This sequence comes from Zygaena filipendulae, assembly GCA_907165275.2. Classification (NCBI taxonomy): domain Eukaryota; kingdom Metazoa; phylum Arthropoda; class Insecta; order Lepidoptera; family Zygaenidae; genus Zygaena; species Zygaena filipendulae. Next base: position 4,712,582 of record OU015668.1, read on the forward strand.
CGCATTTATGACATTAGTAGGGATTGTATTTCATACCATACTTTTTAACCGACTTCCAAAAAGGAGGAGGTTCTATGTTCGATTGTATGTATGTTTTTTTTTTTTTTTTTTTTTTTTTTTTTTTTTTTTTTATGTATGTTCACCGATTACTCGAAGACGGTTGGACCGATTTGAAAAATTCTTTTTTTGTTTGAAAGGGTATACTCCCAATTAGGTCCCATTGCCACCAAGTCCAGATCTGATGATGGAATCTTGGAGAAATCGAGGGAACTCTTCAAAAATTATAGGCACACCTATAGCGATTTGGGTATTTTTTATAGTAAATCGTTCATTTGCTTTTGAAAAGTCAAATTTGAAGAAGTGGAACTGATGATGAAGACCACAGATGGTCATCGGAACTACTCAACAATAATACGTATTTCGCGGATTTCGATTGGAGCAATTTCGAAAATTGTTTTTTTGTTTGAAAGGGGATACTTCCAAATTAATTCTATTGTCACCAAGTCGAGATCTTATGATGGGATCTTGGAGTAATCGAGGGAACTCTTCAAAAATTATAGGTACACCTATAGCGATTTTTGGATTTTCTATAGTAAATCGTTTATTTGCTTTCGGAAAGTAAAATTTGAAGAAGTGGAACTGATGATGAAGACCACAGATGGTCATCAGAACTACTAAATAATAGGTATTTCACAGATTCCGATTCGTTAACTTTAATATGGTTTCTAAACAATTTATGCTCGTCACAATGTATATGGTGAAGTGGAACTGATGATGATGTAACAGGAGAACTCCTCAACAATTAACGTCCCTGCGTCGGGAAAAGCAATATTTTGTAAAAGGGGATGAGCAGTTGATATTAGGCTATTGGAACTCAGAGAAATGACGAACTAAGTCACTTAAAAGCGAGAAATAAACAAATTTTTAACAAAAAAATTAAAACCGACTTCCAAAAACACAAAACTAAAAATCTAAAAATAAAAGCTAAAAATAACAACATACCGATTTAATCCAAAAGACAAAAACACACGTAATATTATTATTGGTTTGTGCTACCACTGATCGGTATGAAGTCGGTGACAAGCCAAATATGGAGGGGGTAGATGGGCTAAGTCGACTCCCGGTGAACAGGACAACCAAAGTGGGCAGACACCAGCAGGCTTGTCACCGAATTCAAACCGATCAGTGGTAGCACAAACCAATAATAATATTACGTGTGTTTTTGTCTTTTGGATTAAATCGGTATGTTGTTATTTTTAGCTTTTATTTTTAGATTTTTAGTTTTGTGTTTTTGGAAGTCGGTTTTAATTTTTTTTTAATCCAATTATAGACATGTCTATAATGCAAATGATGAAATAGTCTACATGTAGTATGCCTATCATTTTATCGGTTTAAAATTACATAACAAGTTGGTGCTTAAATTTTAATAAACTGGCTACCTTGTCTAGTCCTTATGATTTCTGAATATATTACACACTGATTTAAAATTTATTTAACTATTTTTTTTATTAAATTACACAATTACAAATTACACAGCACAATATCAGAAGTCATTAGCATAAAGGTTTCCCTACTGGTATTTAAATACAGATTTTGCAACTTTTTAAAGTAATGCCCGGTTACTGAAGTCTTCCGATAACTTCTCAGTAACTATTGATTCAATAAAGTTAAGCGTAAGATAAACGTCGGTTAACTTGCACTGCGTTTCTGAATATGCAACGAGCCATTAAATAACTATCTAATCGATAACTAGTTCCTTAGTTGCCGCTAGGTGGCTCTGTTTAAGAGATCATGTTTAACATTGATTTTATTACTTGAACTCGTCTTTAATACCAGTTTTATTTACTAGAATATTTTTTTCAAAAATAAATACATGGCTTAGCACTGTTTTAGTTAAAAAAATATGTTATGTCATTCATTATTTTTGAACATCTTTGTCGACTTTATCTGTGAGCATAGTCAATGCCAAACGTTTCGTCTCGTTCTCGTGTCACTTCATTTGTTATTGCTTTTCCGTGTGAATTTAGAGGTTATATCGTATTTGCCTTATTCTTCATCCGTAAATATTTCGAAAGGATTTCTCCTGCATCTTATATGTCTGGGTACTGATATATTGAAAATAAACTCCACTACTTCCAAATCCGACTCTGATGAGCTGCTTGTATTCATTATGCTAACACTTTGTTTTCTCCTTTGAATATTTGAAGTAATACATAGCTTAGCTTTTACTGGAAATTTATACAATATTACCTACATGTTACAAATACATACAACCTCGAAGTTGATGTAGTTTGAGAAATAAAATGTCAAATTATAGTTATGGAACCAATAAACGCAAATTGGTCAATGTTAACCTCCGTTTGAATGGAGTTTAACTTACATTGCGGTGTTCGGAAACACATTTTTGCAAGTTATCGAACCAATAGGGTTATTGAATAGATAAACCACTGTTAAAAGTACCTCAGAACCCGGTATAAGAAGTACATTTAAAATAGTAACAGCTGTTATCAATAAATAAAATAATACATAATAATTTACACTACACAACTTGTCTAGTACATACATTAAAATAATGCACAAAATTACTAACCAAAAATTGAAAACTGAATGTTTATTTGCTATTTTAATTTATTCAGAGCATACCTAACTATACTTTGTTTCTATCCTTTGGCATATTTAAATAAATGCTAATATTTTCTTTTTTTTACTGAATAATAGAGTAGGTAGCAGTTACATTGAGACCTAATTGATTGCCTAGAACCTTTTATGACAACTACAGTTAATGAAAATAAAACATACTACCTATGTACCTACACAGCTTAGGTCATAATTTGGGTTTTTGAAGTAAATTATGAATCAACTAGTTAAGTGCAATATCATAATGTGAGTGTCATGCAATAGAACAAAAGTGATGTTTTTACAGAAAGTAGGTACCTACCTATTGAGTTAAATGCACTTTTGCAATGCACCGAAATTTCTCAACCAAATAATACTAGTACTTTCGTTAAAATGCAATCAAGTTCAATCAACAAATTGCAATTTAGCAGTGGCCTTTACTGTACATTGTACATACCTTCTCAAAGCGTTGTCTATACTCTGCCTTTTCAATCTTGTCATTCTCTAACTGCGATATCTTGGCAGTTAACTCTTGCAGAGACTGGTTCTCCTTTTCATTTCTCACAGCAAGATTCTCCAGCAGCTCTAACGCATTTATCACCTTAGGCAGTAACGCCGTCACAGCGTCAGCACCGTATTTTTCAATAATTATTTCACATTCTTTCCCAATATCCGATGCTAAGTCGTACACATCAACAACCGTCACTTCCTCGTCGAAGTCAGGCATCTTAGCAGAGAATCTCCTACGGTATGGCATTTAATAATTTTTTATCACTGCACTGAATCACATAAAGCACCTCCAATAATGCATGGATAATTTCGTTTTCACCGAAAATTATCCACCTATCGCAAATGCGCCATTGTTACTAAAAAAAGCAAAAATTACCTAGGTAGGTACAAGGGTACAAGTCAACTGCCAATAGGGATGAACGATATATTGGAAAATCGATATCGATATATCGACGACTAATAATATCGATATTTATCGATATCAACCTTGCGCCTATATCAATAATAATATAAATCTCCAATTCCAATTCCAATTTGTGGTTTATGGCTCCAAAAAAACTGCTGTCTACTACTGCTGTCAAAGTTACTATTTTTAAGTTCGGTAGCTGGTACAAAATACGGGAATTAAACATTTTTCAATACAATGGAAAAAACTCAAACTTTATTTCCAAATTTTTAATTATTCACTTAAGTAAGGTATAAAAAATTACATACATTATAATAAATAAGATTTAAAAAAAAAATAGTAAAAAAATTAAAACGGATTTGCAAACACACAAAAATGCACTACATTAAAAAGGTAAAAATAACAAAATACTGACTTGATTTCTTTAATTTAGATTTGCATTTCTGTCTCTCGGATTTAATCTGTACTATAAATTTTTTAAAGCTTATACAAATCCAATGTAGTTGAAGTTTATATATTATAATGTATGTTATTTTTTATAACTTTTTAGTGTAGTGTTTTGAAGTTGGTTTTAATTTTTTTTTTGCCAAAATTTTGTTTATTTTCGCTTTTAAATGGGTTGGCTTATAGTTTATACAGTTTCAATTCATGTAATCGAATCGCAAACCATGAAATACTATATATTTGAAGAGTTCCCTCGATTTCTCCATGATCACATTATCAGATCCTGACTTCATGACAATAGGACCATACCCTGTATAGGATGGGAGTACTATACCCTTTAAAAAAAAAATTTTCAAATCGGTCCAGCCGTCTTCGGATAATCGCGTAACAAAAACTCGATTTAATTCGATATATTATATTTAAAACTTTCTTCCCTAACTGCTAACTGCCAATTTTTTTTTGTATAGGGGAAGGCAAAGGAAACATGGACCATACTGATGCATTTCGGTGTTCTACCAGAACTTTTAGCAGCAAACCTTACAGTCGAATAGGATCCTCTGTGGGAATTTTTATAGTAAAACGACAACTTCCCGACGAACGCCCCATTTCATCCTAATTCACTGTTTCCGCACACTGTTCATCCCTAATGGATCACTATTATGCAAAATCCACCACATTCACACAAATAGTAATCACGATAAAATGATTTGTAAAACAAAGAAATGAAACTGACGTCCCTTTCTGCTCAAATCCCACCAAAAGTCTGACCTTAAAGTTTTTTTTCAATAAAGTTTACCCCTCTCAGGAAAGGCAAAAGAAACTTAGTCCATACAGTCAATTCATGTGTTATTTTTTTTCTGAAGTTATATAGATCTAAATTCACTGGTGAAATGCATTTCGATGCTTTACTAGAACTTTTGGCAGCAACTCTTATCGGTTGAATTTTAGTAGGACGCTCTGTGGGAAGTTATACACACACACACACACACCCTTCGAAACTCTTTCACACGTTTTAACAAAGTAATAGGAACAACGAATAACCAAAATATGTAATAAAATCTGTACTTTCGGAATGAGTATTATGTTAAACTCAATTAGTTATGAGGAGCGGAGTCTCCTGGCACAGGAATATTTATGCCTAAAAGGAGGCTCCAGCTATTTATTTAGTTATAAGTTTACATTGTGAAAGTAATAAATAAATTTGAATTATAATTTTGATTTTTTTTTCCCGCCTTAAGTCCCTGACCATAAAGACAAAGGATTATAGAAACCGGCAAATCGCTATCGGCCTATCGCTAATGAAGTAGTTTTTTCGTCTCAAATCAGCGGGATTAGCCAAGTTGACGTTCTGTAACCGTTAACGCATAGAAAACTTATTTAACGAATCATCATGTCACTTGGTAAGCCAATCCAAACTCTAGTTTTCACGTGATCATGCAAAACTAGAATTTTGATTTGCTTACGAATTTTAATTTGACATGACGACTCGTTACATGTTTTCTATGCGTTAACGATTATAGAATGTCAACTTGGCTAACCCCGCTGTTTTCTTTCTTTTCTATGTTTGTGAGTTTGTGACGTTGTAGGAAGTAATATCTGGATATACTGAACCGATTTTGAAAATTCTTACACTTATAAGAAGCAACGGTAGTCCTGAGTGACATAGGGTACTTTTTATCCCGAAACTCCCACTACCCCGAACTATAAAATTACCGCGGGTGAAACCTCGGGGGACAGCTAGTAGGTACCTATTATATTACAATGTTAAATAGTTGATTAATATCAGGGCAAGTGAAGCGAGCCCTAGTACACGCCACGATATTTGCATTTTGGTGGTAAAGTTTACTGAGAAACTATCACACTTACCTACAGACCACATTTCAAACCATTGCGGTGGCCGGTAGTTATGTGGGCTCCGCACTGAAAAGGGTAACCTACCCACTACGGCACCTAGCGTCTGGGTCACGGGCCCGACAGCGCTAGCCCATCTCTGGACTCCTGCTCGATGAGCTTGCGCCTCTCAAAATCATGGCGATGCGTCGACACACGACGCACAGCCATCCTCCTTCCTAATCGGGGACTCCATGTGAGTGGACGCCAGACGTCCTCAAGCCTGACGCCGAGGTCCCCTACGAAGACTCAGATACTTTGTCCCATCGGCCGCTACATCGATCGGTTGCAGAGGGTAAGGGGAGCGGCTTAGAGGCACTGACACTCCCCGCTGCCCTACCACGCCGCCATTAACCGGTGGTGGCGTCGTCGACCCACCTCCATAGGCCGGAATCGGAGAGGCGGCCCCGTCCAGTGCCTCTGGCCAGGAGCGGTATCCTTGCGGGCCAGCACCGTATTCCTGACCTTCCGGCCCTCCTTGGGCTCCTGGACCCACCAGTGCTGCATGAAACCACAGTTACTATAGAACCTCCCCTAACGCCGAAGGTTCCTAGAAAACGATTATAAACTGTCAATTGGCTAAGCGGACTGTAGTTCCAAAGATTACCCATTTACCCCCTACAGGAACATGTAGATACAATAACTAGGTAGGTACAACGGTTTTTGCACGTCCGGCTCTGGCAATCGATACGCCGACGTGATGCTTTATGACGACAGTGAGAGCCAACCCACACGGTGCGGTGCGGCTCAGGTCAGGTGCCTGAGCGGCGCGCGTTGTGGCCACACGGCGCCTTGCGGCGCGCTCCGACGCCGCGCCGCGCTCGCACCGGAGTAGAGACGAGGCGGGGAGGGGAGTAAGCGGCTCGCTGTTGTTTGTCCTGTTCTATCACGTAGCGATTTGCATGCCTACTCTTTTTGTCGCGCTGCGGCGCCGCGCTGCCCGTGTGGCCGCCCATGCGGCGAAATGGATTTGGCTGCGTCGCCGCACCGCATCGTGTGGGTTGGCACTCATTGTTGGAATGACATTAAAAAAATAAATTATTATTTACTTATATTACTTTCGTTCGCAAAAAAACATTCTAGTCACTACAGAAGCCAAAATAAAGCGTAGTGACTAGTGATAAAATATCTTTGACTATCACCATGTTCATAAATGCATATTATACAATTTATACACAATTTCATTTTGCAAAAGAATGCGTACCTACGCATGCATACCTACGCCTACCTATGCGTAAGAATGGTAGGTTGACCTGAATTAGGTATTAGGTAATTTAGGTAGGTCTACATAATATGTCTATTGTATAAGTTACTATAATAATATATATTATTTTTTTAGACATTTAGGTACCTATTACGTATTTTAGTTTTCAATACCTATTTAAGATATCGATAATTTTCGTGAAGTACCTACACTGTACAAAGGCACCACAAAACTCTTTTTGCTTGATACTATTTAAAGGTAATCACTGTAGCTATTAATATACCTACAGCTTCGTATTACGTATTTTTAGCTATCGTAAATTATCCTTTAATTCAGCCGATGCGTGTTCGACTTATGTCAATATATAGGTATACGTGTTAATTAGAGATTTCGCTTAAGCATAATACAAAAAAGGATAAAATAATTTAAGTAGGCAATACCTTAGTACCAACGTAAAGAAATTCATATTTATAGTACATGTAGGTAAGTAGTTATGGGATTTTGTAACATATGTTTCTGTTTTCATGAGCGTTGTTAAAATATCGATTAAAAGTAGCCGCCACGCGCTGCGAGCCAAGCAACAGTTGGCCCGAATCAACAGGCGGGAACGCGCGACTTTTCCCTTGCCTAGTAAACAAACGAAACTGATCTAAAAAAAAAAAAATATTTTATAACGATCTCGTTCTGGCAATGAATTTTCAGAGTAAAGCCAATAAATATGTGTGCCCGAATGATAGACAACTGTCGCTACGAGCAAAGTAAGTAAAATTTGATCAAGTTAAATTTTAAAAAAAGTCTTAAAGTTATTTACTATTATGACTTATATTATTTTAATTTATAAACGATCAACTTGTTAGTAGGTACGTATAACTAGTTAATGGATTATTGTAAAAGAAAATTAATAAATTAAAAAATAATAAAAATTAACGTAAGTAACTTGAATATGTCGTAATAAAACTTTCTCGTAGATACTATTTAAGTAGGTACATAATTTAAGTACTACACAAAGTATGTACATAGGTGCTAAGGTAATGAAAAAATATAATAATCACTAGCTTGTCCCGCATCCGCATTTCACCACGGGATGAACCTTCCTCATGGATCACTCAATCTATTGGTGAAAACCGCATGAAAATCCGTTCAGTAGTTTTTGAGTTTATCGAAAACAGACAGCGGAAGCGACTTCATTTTATAATATGTGAAGATGCGTACCTACGTACCCTACCTATTATTTTATTTTAATGAAATTCATAGTCATGTTTATGCTGTTTTTAAATTTTTCATTGGTAGGATATTGTTTTGATTTTTATATATTTTATATAATTATGCAGTTGCTAACTAGCTATTCCACGCGGTTTCACCCGCGCTAATTTTTTAATTCCCGCGGGAATTTCGAGATAAAAAGTAGTAACCTATGTCAGTCGACTACCGTAACTTCCTATAAGTGAAAGAATTTGTGCAAACTCTAATATAAGTAACTTTTTTATTATATCAGAGAAGAAAATATGTACAATATCAAAACATGTTGTTAGTGGTTTCATATTGACTCTACCTACATAAGTACCTACTTTCGTAGAGGCAACTATTCAGTAACACTCACCAGCAATGTTCCGCAGGGACGTTCCGATTTCCCATGAGAACGAAATAATAATGTAACATTATCTATCCCAACGTAGACATACCTACCCTATTTGGGACTTCTCTTATTGGACATTCTCGTTTACGATTTCGGCTTAACCAATCACGTCAAACCTTGACAATCTTAAACAATTTTACTACAATGCAATAATAAAGGTCCCTTAACTTTTGGTAAATTGCGTGGTTAAATTTTATAGTCTAGTCGTAAAGTTTAGTACTACAACTTAAAGTGAAATATTTATAGGTATTTTTAATTTTAAAGATGACGAAAAATAATAAGGTGTAGGAAAGGTAGGTAAGTACGATCTAAACATTGACTCAATACAAACCGATGTTTGATAGTTCTACGAGTTTAGGTACGCCATATCTATTGTTTTTCAAGGGATTTACTTCTAATAAGTAAAAATAAAGACTGTGGTAGAGATAAGCTCTAGGTAAAATTCAATCTCGTAGGTAGCTCCGATCATTGTCTTCCAGAAGCAATACTTAATTTTATTTTTTTTCCACTTCCATTTTCAATTTTAATATTATTACAAGAGTTACTGGATTTTTAAAGTCCTATAGAAAATAAATAAAATATATGTGTAAACATGTGATTAACATGGTAGATACGGGCTACGCTACGAGTGAATGCCGGAAAACATATTGTATACCTGACTACTTCCCATTTTATTCAGTTTATATCCAGCCATTGATTTACGAATAAATCCATGGATATACACAATCCATCTTCATAAGACTAGCTAGCAACTAGGGAAAGGTATACTTACAGTTTTAAAATTGAAATCCAGAAATAGAACTCCTCTGTTTTTATTTTCTTGTATTTGTGTTGTTATTTTACATTCAATCGTGTAGTACACACATCGACCTTGTACTTGTACGTCGTTAAACTTATCACACATTGAGTTAGGTACATCCGCTTCCTGTGTTGGTATCTGCTCGCTGACTACTTTCCATTTACATGTAGGTATAGTTCTCATTACATATTTAACAGAGGAAGTTAAATGGATAAAAGTTGTGCATAATGCATAGATACTAGTTAGGTACGTACATTTATATTATATTACCAAAAAAATTTATAAAATTCAGTAGGGATTCAATATTAAAACGGAAACACTAATTATATGCTACGAGAAAAGAAAAAGCTAAAATTTGAATTTAGTGTTAGAAGCCTTTCTACTAGCCGCTTGGTACTTTCAGATGCTAGCCGCTTGGTATCCCTTTTCCTGTTAGGTAATCCTGTATTAGGTAGGTACCTACTTATTGTATTATTGTTAATGCTGATTACTTTGTAGGTATACATTTACCATACTGTTGAAACTCACGTGTGACGAGTTCGATCCATGTTCGATCCCACACCAGCCAGGGTATACTTTTATGTTATCAACATGAATTGTTACCTAGAATATAGATGTTTAATAATATAATACCTATCTAATAAACACCTTTGTGTTTAATAACAAAAAAATTAAAACCGACTTCCAAAAAACACAAAACTAAAAAGTTAAAAATAACAAAATACCGATTTAATCCAACAGACAAAAATACACGTAATATTATTGGTTTGTGCTACTACTTTTCGATTTGAATTCGGTGAAAATTCGATTTTTGAAATCGGCCCAACCGTCTTGGAGTACCTAATCGGTGAACGTACATAGATAAACAAAAAAAAAACATACATACAATTGAATGCATAATCTCCTCCTTTTTGGAATTCGGTTAAAAACTTGACAAATTATAGGTATACCTAAACCTTACCCATGAATCACTCTAATATCTATTTGTAATGTATACAACGTGTTAATGAATTAACTGAAAACTAGAAAGTAGTTTGCTCAGAATCAACTAGCGAACCGATTGCACTATGTTTTAATATAGGTTATATTTTTTCATTTTTATCAGTCCATGTCTAAATTATTTATAATACAATATTTGGCGCGTACGCCGCCCGCAGCAAAAAAAATCGAACGGTAGGCGCGGGAGTAGCGCTTGGAATTTCGTAGATAGGTCACCTTCAAACTAATGTTGAATAACTTTTAAACTATAAATTTTTTCGACATAAAATATATTTTAATCATATTAGTGTTTATTTTTTTAAATGGGGTGTATCAGGTTTTCAGTTAATTCATTAACACGTTGTATAATTATTATATGTATAGCTATGGCTCGCGGTTTCACCCGCGGTAATTTCGGAGTTTCCGCGGAAATTCCGGGATAAAAAGTACCTTATGTCCTTCTCTGTACCCCTGACAACGTGCATGTCAAATTTCATCCAAATCCGTTCAGCCGTTTTTGCGTGATTGAGTAACAACATCCAAATATCCATACATCCAAACATCCACACTTTCACATTTATAATATTAGTAGGATATTGGTGGTTATAAACCGCATAAAAATGCGTTCAGTAGTTTTTTTATTTATCGCGAACAGACAGTCGTGGCAGACGACTTTGTTTTATAATAAATTTATCTAGTTATAACATTTTTAAAACATATTTTTGAAGAGCCATGACATAACTTACATGTATTACAGACGACCGACGCAATGGTAGGGCAGGCCTATTAAAATACGTAGTAGGTATTAACTATTATTACTTCTCGAATCTTCCTTTGCTACGGCGCCGTTTCAGACTTCAACCTAAGTATCAGTTGTTAGGTAGTTAGTAAGTAATAAACCACATACATACACTTTTCGGAATAAATATAAACTTGAAATTGCTAACGCACGGACAAATTATGGAAAGAAAACGATATTATTTGAGGGAGCGCAGCTGTACAATACGTTACCTAACGACATTAAAAAATGTGATAACATAAACACGTACAAATATAAATTGAAAAAATTCTTATGTACGTCAAAACCTTAATTATAGTCAACTTCTTTGTATCTTATTTTAAGTGAACTATAATGTTCTTATAAGAAATAAAGATTCTTTAAACCTAATATTTGTATACACAATGAAAGCAATCTCTCTTGCATAATATTATCTGGGCGACCGAGCTTCGCTCGTTGTGACTTGTGATAACTTCTCCCGAAGAAAGTTGCTTATGGGGCCATGTGTTCTATGTACAACGCAATCAGTGAAGACTGAGACATTTTTTCTACCTCCGAATCATATATTAAGAAATTTTTTAAACCGTAATTGTATTCAAAATTTTTCTATATTCCCAAAAACCTTTATGTTTATTTTATTTGGTTTGTTTTTTACTGTGGCACTACTTTAGGTGCAGGTTGTGTTCACCTCGAGAAGGTCGTACACTGCTCTAAAATTGTGAAATAAGTTTTTTTTAAGTGTTTTATATGTGTATTGTCCAGTTTGGTGAACCTTAAATAAAAAAAAAAAAAAAAAAAGCATTCATTTTTATGTGTCTCAAAACACGGATAAAACGACGTTTTCGAAAATTAAACCTGAAAGCTAGATCGATTTAATCGCCCCCGAAACCCCCTGCATTGCATAACTAAACATGAAAATCGTTGGAGTCGTTTCCGAGATTCAGATTATATAGATATATAGCTGTCCCCCGCGATTTCATCCGCGGTAATTTCGGAGTTCCTGCGGAGGTTGCGGGAAAAAAGTTCTCTATGTCCTTCAGTTCCCAAGGGAATTCCGGGATAAAAACTATCCTATCTTTTAAGTTGGACCATATCATAAATGGTTGCAAAATTTTATCAAAATCCGTTCAGTAGTTTCGGAGTCCATCGCGGACAAACAACGTGACACGTGATTTATATATATTAGATATGTTATTTACAAGAATTGCTCGTTTAAATGTAGTAGATATGCAGTACATGATTATTCAATCCTGTCGCAAAACAAGGTCAAGTTTGATAATTCTTCAGAATTCAGTCATGTAAAGAGTAAAATAAAGCAATTAACCGATACACTTACATGTTAACGCCATTATTTTTTTACGGATCTCCTGTTGTGAAGTATATAGTTTATAACACAATGTATACGGTACAGATAGAAGGGGCATCAACTGGGTTTAATATGAAAACAAATGAAAACCAGTTATTTTCGTAGTACACAAAACTATTCATCATATAAAAACCTTCAATAACATAGCGAAATGTATGAAATTTCTGTTTTTACTCATTGAGTTTCAAATCCACAGTTTTGGGAATACATATTATTATTTACTGTGGAAAATCTACTTGGGATGCCAGCATTGCATGGTTTCTCTAGTTATTATTTTCTCCGTGGTATACGGCCACCCGCTGGACACTGACCTAATTCCAGATCATGACTGTTCTTGGAAGCCTATACATTTACCATATTAAAGTAATCGGTTTTATTGGTTTACTATAGCAGCTGTTCCCGAAGTTTTAGAATTCTCTCAGTAAAAAAGGACATCGAGATAAACAGATATACATGCAGGATCCGTCGTTGCTCATATTCGACAAATTAGGTATATTATTAACGTATACTGCTTCGCGGTCCCGCTTCACTCCTTCTTCTACGAGGCTCTTTTAATACCCCCGTTGTGACGGCCTTGCGGGACTCAATTTCGGAAATTTCTATCTGTGGGTTCTTCTATTTGTCGGTGACACGCCTGACGTGCCATCCACAACGAATATGCAAGTATCGATACATGCGGGGAGACCCTTAAAGAAACGCAATAGGAGCGATTCCCTAGGGAACACTTAGGTACCTATATTTGGGATAAAAAATAGGTGTCCTATGTTACTTTGCGATAATACGGCTGCCAGTAAAACATGTTTTGAATCACTGCGTAGTTCCAGAGATAATATACTATAGCTCTCCTCCCCGCGGTTCCACCAGTTATTTTAAAAATTCCCTTGGAACACTTTTAATCGAAACGAAACTATATCCTAATGAAATATCTCAATGTAACTGGATACTGTACTTATAGCGTATAGCTAGCTGTATAATGTATATCAGTGAAATATTTTTTAGAATCGGTCCATTAGTCCCATGCAGATTACAAATAAACTAAAAAAAATTCCTCTTTATTAGTAGGTATGACGTATCTATAGGTAGGTCGGATTGTCGGAAAGCCATGCTAAAAATAAACTTGCAGCATAGTAAACCATTAACTTCAAGTCCAAAGCCTCTCATTAACATGACTTTTGCTTTGTTACATAATACCTAATTAGCATAAAAGTCACAACATGAAAGCTTGATTCTTGTTTATAAACCGAAATTATATCCCATATAAGTTGCAAGAGAAACAAATGAAAATACATTGTTTTCAGTATTTAAAAAGAAACTTAATATTAATTTCGTAATTTTGACTCTATTAAACATTTATACCATTCCTATTGTTCTCCTAGTTTACTTACCATATTCTAGCGATACTAATGATTTCTAACTGTATTATATACAGGCTGATTTTTAAGTGGGCGTGGATAGCCGAATCCAAAACTATAATAATACTAAGAACAGCGAAAAATTCTCAAAGGAGTCTCAGGACTGATTTTGATAAAAACTAAAACTGTAAGGATACTCAGATCTTTAAAAAAATCGAACCAATCGAAACATCGAACCCATTGACATTGAAAAAAATAAAATATCTGTATTATTGTGTTATTTAATATTCACAAAATATGGTCTCATTTTTATGAAAATACTGTTTATTTTTTTTTTCCATTCCGGACAACTGATTATGAAAAGTTTATAAAATTAACTAGTATTTTCTTCAAAATTAGACCTTACCTTTACTTTGACATTTAGCTTTACTTTCCAAAATTTGATCCATAAAAGCCATGCTATGGCGCAATAATACAGGATGTGTATTTTAAGGCTAAAATTACTTGAAAAACATCAAAGTTAGTTTTAGTTTTATCAAAACTGGCCCCGAGACGATGGGATTCAATCGGTAACTTTATACATAATATTATTTCTTTCTTTTGGAACAAAATCTTTAAATATGGTAGGTAATAGGTATGGTATGGTAAAGCCACATCAAAATCCATTGCGTAGTTTAAAAAAACTAAGCGGACACAAGATAGCCACCTTTTTTATATTTAACTTCTATTTATCTAAATATAGGATTAGGAATAAAATATGTTTTCACTTCAGTAGCTCAAACATGTAGGTTTTGCTGCCTGAAATCAGTGAGCACAATGCGATTTTGCTCACTGAGTGAGACAATAGTTATTTGTGCAACAAGAGAGCAAAGTCATTTTTTGCTGCGAGTGCTGATTTTGAATCCTGAGCAAGCGAAGGATTCAAGGATTGAATCACGAGCGTAGCGAGTGATTCTAAAGTTGAATCCTGAGTGTAGCGAGGGATTCAAAGGCACGAGATGCAAAAACCTTTGCTCTCGTGTAACACACATAACTTTTCACTTCAGCAGCGAGAACACTTTAGGAGATAATAGTTATTTACAGGTTAAATATCAGTTTTATTTGCAGTAAATACTTATTTTCGTTTAAATACAACAATAAGTTAAAAATTCAATAAATTACATTAAAAGACATAATTCTCTTTTTGCTAAATTTCTTTAGCTAGTACAAATTTCCGAACGTGTTTGTCTTTGAGGTCGAATTCAAAATCGGAACTTCGAAAGGGCTGGTTATGAATTCGACCTCAAAGATAAACACGTTCGGAAATTTGTACCTACTAAAGAAATTTAGCAAAAAGATAATTATGTCTTTTAATGTAATTTATTGAATTTTCAACTTATTGTTGTGTTTAAACGAAAATAAGTATTTACTGCAAATAAAACTGATATTTAACCTCGCTACTAAAACTCGCTACGCTCGTGATTCAATCGTTGAATCCTTCGCTTGCTCAGGATTCAAAATCAGGACTCGCAGCAAAAAATGACTTTGCTCTCTTGTTGCACAAATAACTATTGAAACTGTTTAATAGCAAACATCACAGCCAAGCTGTAAGGAGTAGTAACACAAAGCAAGTACCTACACACAATATTCCTTTTATCGGCTGTAAACATCAAACAAGTATTTTAAAAGTTAAGTGGAAAGCCTATGAATAAGAAACTCTATAAATTAGGTCAAAAATATCGATAGGAGGCAGGTAAGTACCATCTTTATAAATAAAAATGGATAATTGTATGTTTGTCCTCTATACGTCTATATTGATCGGATTGTGATGAAACTTTGGCGGGTTCTTTTGCCTGCGTCCGCAAAGGTGCCTGATATAAATAGATCCTGCGGGAATTCTGAAACTCACGCGGGTGAAACCGCGGGGCACAGCTAGTACATTATGAAGTAGATAGGTTTAACTATAGGTAATTGTTGTGGAAACATAAGAAATGCGGCTAATGCACATAATATATTTTTGTTTTATATTAAATATATTGGTGCTTATATATTTACTAGCCGTGCCGGGGCACGGCTACACGGTTTCATCCGCGTGAGTTTCGGAATTCCCGCAGGAACTCCAAAGTAGCCTAGTTTACTCCTTATAACATCAGCTAATTAGCAGTAAAAGTACCGTCAAAACGTTGGTCCAACCGTTTCGGAAATTCACCCGCGTGAGTTTCAGAATTCCCGCAGGATCTCTTTATATCAGGATCAGGAACCATTGCGGACGCAGGGAGAACAACCCGCCAAAGTTTCATCACAATCGGACCAATGGTTTAGAAACGCATAGAGTTAGCTTTTGCCCGTACTTTGGTTGTTTTTTAAACACTTTCTTAGTTTCAGTATCTGTTCCCCGCGGTTAACAGTCGCATTAATTTCGGAGTTCCCGCGGAAATCCCAGTAATTCGGTCTTTTTCTGTATCCCTGACAACGTGTATGCAAAATTTCATAACGATCGGTTGAGTAGTTAAGGCGTGAAAACCAACATTTACTTGCATAATTTCAGAATTAGGTGAGATTAAAAGAAACTAAGTTCCTATGTACCTATATTTGCATCGAGTCATGGTCCAGGTTATAATTAGGAATATTTTTTCAAATAAAATAATCACTTTTCACAATTGGACTTCATTTTGCGTTGAACATTGGGCGTTGTTTTTGATAGGAAACTAAATTTTCTAAATCATATAGATTCTATTGTGTCGAAGGCAGCAAAAATGCTTGGGTTTGTACTGAGAGAATGCAAAAAATTTAGGAAATCAAGTACTAAAAAAGTCTTATACAACTCTCTAGTTAGAAGTCATCTGGAGTATTGCAGCGTAGTTTGGTCACCTACCTATTCTGTACATATAACGCGTATCGAAAAATTGCAAAAGCGTTTTCTTAGGCACCTTTCTTACAGCTGTAATATGAATAAAAAGCTAAATTCTTACTCGGAACGTTTGCAACACTTCGGAATGTCTTCTTTAGAAGATCGTAGGAAATTTTTGGATTTAGTTTTTCTTATGAAATTAGTTAACGGCACTTTTGACTGTCCTAGATTGTTATCAAAAATAGCTTTTTATGTGCCGCCTAGAATCCCAAGAGCTTGTAATTTAAAATTGTTTTATTTACCGAAGTGTCGCACCAACCTCAGGTCTCACTGTTCTCTTTCTAGGATGTACAATATATATAAAGATCATCAAAGTGACGTTGACTTGGCTACTACGTCTATTCCGAAATTAAAGAGGCTAATGCTTGCGAGGAGTAATGCGACCAGAGAGCACACAGTGTTGTAATCGCAGTGAATTTGGTTTGAGCCGCCTGTACTTTTGTTGATTTTGTTATTTTTTTTTGGTGCATGTTGTGTTCTTCTATAATTAATGAGGCAATAAGCATATAATTATGTACTTGAATTTATTTTATAAGGATTGTACTCATTGTTGGAGAACCAAATAAATAAATAAATAAATAAATAAATTATAATACAGGACTCTACGGCTCGTAGCATAAGCTCTACGCCGTAGCGTCATTGATACGAACGAACGCCTTCTTTAGATAAAATATAATATCATCTAGCTATTATAATGTTACTGTTCCCGTTAATTTCAGTTCCCGCGGGAATTCTATTCTAACTTTAAACCTTATCTAAGGATTAAAAGCGTCCCAGGAGTTCCACTAAAATGAGTGAAACTGACGATGCGGTGAAGTTAATCAGTCAGCTGATGCCATCCGTAGGTATATGTATATTTAGTTTAGAACCACCAGCTTGGTGCCAAATACCATAAGCGGATCTGATTTCTTAATATTCATACATATTGTTAGATAACGTTAGTGATATCGACAGTTATTATAAGATGATATAGACTTTTTAATGGATACATATAGGTACTTAACTATTTTTCCCGCGATGGAACGAAAAGGCATATGCATTTATTATGAGAGATTTTTTGTTTTTTATGTGTGCATAAAACCAATAGTCAAACTGTTTTGGAGATAAATGCTCCAAAACAGATTAACCGATATAGAAACTTTTTAAACAAACCCACTTCAAAAAAAGAGTTTTTATATTTGGCTGTACATAAGTATATTTTTCTGTAAAAGGTTTGTGATTCATCGACGATGGTTTTAGTAGTATTGGTAAGTAAATATTAATTTATTTAAACATTGATTATTTATTATTAGAATTGTAACCAGCTCAACCATTGTTATAGATATACTTACCTAATTGTTATTTCAAGCACTTCGCTTACACATAATAGGTAGATAGCTTAAGTAAAAAAACAACAACCTTTAATTAAATCTTCACTTAAAGAATAAGCTGCGAATAAAAAAGGTGAGCTTTATAGAGAAAAACATTGTCTGTTGGAAAAATTTATCAAAAATTCATCAATCAGCATGATTTCCCCTAGTGTTGGGTTAATGCTTAATAACTATCAAGTAGGCAGGCATTTTACCTAATAATCCGATAATCTCTATTAATTTTTTTTTTATTTTATTATTTTTTTTTTTAAATACCAAAGTAAATCTGCTCCAATCCACTTTCCATAGTTATGTAAAAGTATGTACACTTTTATGCGAATGTAGTCTGCGATAAAAATTATAGTTAATCAATATTTTAAATTCCTGTAGCTTTTCCGCGCGAATTTTAGAATCTAATGTACTGGGAATTGGAATAAAAGTATCAAGTAAGTATATTATTATTGACTCAGAACTTAAGTTACAACTATGCTTAGTTATATAACAAAACCCCAAAAACAAAAAAAATTGTAATACCTACTTAATGATCAAAATGTCAGACTTATATTATTACTAGCTGTGCCCCGCGGTTTCACCCGCGGTAATTTCGGAGTTCCCGCGGGAATTCTGGATTACAATATAGCCTATGGTACTCAGGGATAATGTAGCTTTGTAATGGTAAAAGAATTTTTAAAATCGGTCCAATAGTTTTTGAGTTAAATCTTAAAAACAAACAAAAAATCAACTCTTTCCTCTTTATTCCTTTCCTCTTGTTTCACCCGCGGTAATTTTAAAGTTCCCGCGGGAATCCCGGGATAAAAAGTACCCTATATCCTTCTCTGTTCCCCTGACAACGTGCATGCCAAATTTCATCCAAATCCGTTCAGCCGTTTTTGCGTGATTGAGTAACAAACATCCAAACATCCACACATTCACATTTATAATATTAGTAGGAAGTAGGATTAAAGTGCAAATAAAGCGTAAGTTTCACTCCAAATGGCCTTCAAAAATTGAAGCACAGTAACAATTATTATAGACTGTTCCAGCACCCATAAGACTGCATCTGTGCGCCGAATGCGGTTGTATATCGGCCTACTAATTCTATGTATATACAGGATACTATATACCGGCTTACAACACGTATATTATAAGTCAGTAAGCTTGTATCTACATAAGATAATAACAGTAGAAGCATGACATGGTAACATTGATAATAATTTAAATGACCAATCCCACACTCGGCTGCAGTTTTATCAGTTCGCTGTAGGTAATCCCGGTGTAGTGTCTTTGTAATGCGGTTCGTTTAATCAATACGCGACGGTGTGATGTTTCACTAGTGCCATAAGTAGATATAAATTTTTGTACATATAATAAATGGACATAGATAAGCAATAGTGTGTTAACCCACACTGGAGAAATTTTGAGTAAAGTTTTAAAATTATAGCGCCATTTTGTTTCAACATTTTTATGTTCAATATTTAGTTACATATTTAAACAATGTAATAAGGTAAACACATAATTAAAAAACGTTCTCTAACGCTCAACAAATCGTTCTGAATCAATAACTTTGTTTTGTGGGTTAACATGTTATTGCTTATCTGCGTTCAAATATAAGATATTATGTGCTTCACCTATTATTGTTGAGCATAAAATACTAAAATATTTTTATTTATTTATTTATTCATTGCTTACTAAGTTACTAAGTTGTTACAGAGTAAGGTTTTAAATATTAATGCAGTGAGGTTAGGACTTAGCTACCTTTTACAGGTGTTGCAACTATAGTCCTACTAATATTATAAACGCGAAAGTTTGTAAGAATGGATGGATGGATGGAAATTTGTTACTCTTTCACGCAAACACTACTGGATGGATTTAAATGAAACTTTACAATAATATAGCTTATACATTAGATTTACACATGGGGTACTTTTTATCCTGGAATTCCCGCGGGAACTCTAAAATTAACGCGGGTGAAACCGCGGGGCACAACTAGAAAAAATATATAAGGTACTTACTAAGGTACATAAGAAAATATTTTTTAATATTTTTCTCTGTCTGTCTGTCTGTTTGTTCCGGCTAATCTCTGAAACGGCTGGACCGATTTTAACGGGGCTTTCACTGGCTGATGTTATAAGGAGTAACTTAGGCTACTTTTATTTTAGAAAAAATAAGTTCCTGCGGAAATTCCGAAACACACGCGGGTGAAACCGCGGGGCACAGCTAGTTATTTATAATATTATTATTTTCTTGTCAAATCCCCCAATACCCTATAATGTGTTATTTATAAGCAGTTAGATACTTACAGACTACAAACGTGCAAACTTTTCGAGTTTTATTCGAACAATTTTAGCCCAATTCTTGACTCTACTGATGACTTCTATTCATTTCATTCAATAGGGATGTTGACAACTTTTGAAAATCAAAATTTTAATTAGTCCGTCTTTTAGAAAATTAAAAATCATTAGACACGTATTTTGTTATTTTTCAAAAAAATGAAAATACACAGAGATAAAGCGCATTAAAGTTTAGGGTGGGGGCTCGTGACGTCATTTACCACTACAAGCCGCCATACAAACTGCACTAGTTAGTGACGTCACGCGAAATTTCAACTCAATGTATCTCTGTTATTTTTTGATTACGTAAAAAAAGAAAAAATACGTGTCCAATATTTTTTATTAATCTACAAGACGGACTAAAAAAAAAAATTAGTCAAATAGCCTATTCAGCGAATGCGTATTCTGTAGGTGTAATCATGTAGTGTAAAGTATGCTTTAAAACAACAGGTGTAACGTAATGGAAAGTATTTTATATGTATATAGCTGTGCCAGCGGTTTCACCCGCTGTAATTTCAGAGTTCCCGCGGGTATTTTGGGATTTAAAGTACCCTATATTCTTCTCTATACTCCTGACAACGTGAATAATTATGCAAAATTTAATGGTGATCGGGGCAACCGCTCACGCGTGATGCCGTGACCAAGGGAAATAGGGATTCATTTTTATATTGTACTAGCTGTGCCCCGAGGTGTCACCCGCGCGAGTGTTGGATTTACTTATTATTATTATTGTTGTTTTTTTTTGTATACGTTATGTACCTAATTTAAAAACCAATTTTGTATAGAAATTGGATGAGCCTAGCGAGACTCCTATTTATTATGATATCTACAAGTAAATTTCTAAAACTTTCCAAAACCTGATTTGACTACAAAAATCCAACTACGTCTTATAATATTTATTCTTCTCAGCACCTATATTTAAGGATAAATGGGATGGGAGTTCCGAGATAGAAAGTACTGGCCTTAATGTCCCCTGACAACGTGTAGGTTATACGTAGGTAGGTACCTATGCAAAATCGTGTGGTGATCGGGTGAGCCGTTTAGCCGTAAAAGCGTAAAAACAAACAAATAAACAAACTCACTTTTGCAATTATAATACCTATTGGTAAGGATTTAGCTGAGCGAGCTTGCTTACTTGCTAGCTAGCTGAGCTTACTGAGCCTACGCCATTATAGGTAAATATATACGTAGGTAGGTACCATGAATTTCTCTGTCATGGCTTACAGGAACGAGATGTATACGTCATTTATCAGGAATTACTGTGACTTGGCAGTTGTTGTACCTACTTACCCTACACCCACATACACAAAAGTATATTGGACCCACATACAGCCAAGAAAAATGGGTTTTCATTGTGCATTCATAGACAAGTATCACATATTATTACTTACATATACCTAATACTAGGCCAGTATTATATATATATATATATATATATATATATATATATATCTGTGACTAGGCTAAAACTTCATAGTTCCGTATAATAACTTTGTGGAGTTAGAATCTATGTCATATAACAACACGTTTGAAAAGTGTATCTATTACTAGTTATATCATAATTACATTTTCAAAGTTCTTTCTTTAAATATATTAAAAAAAAAATATTAATACGGTTAAATCACTCCAACAATAGGTATAAGTTTTTCGTGTTGGTATATTGAATACATAGTTTGTGATTATGAGTTTGTGATTTGCGGTTTATGACCGCATGGGCGCTGAAGTTTTCTCTATGAAGTTTACCTACCTCACTCAGTCTTGTCTACCCTATATTACAGAACAGTTTGGAAGGTTATTCCAAACTTCTACTGGTAGAACTATCAATAGAACTGAATGGACTTCTTTTTTGATTCTGTTCTACCCTACGTAGAAGTTTTCTTCCAAGTAGTTCTATTGGTAGAACTATCGATAGAAACTGCATCGAACACATCCACATTTATAGCATAACTTGTATTTGAATAATCATTACAGTAACTATTTTTTTTTATTAACTTTTTACAGACTACGTACGGGCTGGAGCGCAGCCCGCAGCGAACCCCCTCTCACGGCGTCGGAGCGCGACGCCATCGCTGAGGTGGTCAAGCGAGCTGAGCGGGTCGACGAGGTAGAGGCGCGACGAATCGGCCGACTGGTCGCTAGATTGGAAGGTGAAACTCTCCTCCAGGCCTGCCTACCTTTACATATTATGTCTGTGCCTTTACCATTGATGACACCCAACAATCATTAGACCCCAATCATATCTTTGGACAGCTCACAGCACCGTTAGCGTATATGTAACGGTAAGGTAAGTCCCCGCATCAGGGTAGACATTCACGTTATGAACATTATTGGTGTTTATTCTGAGTCCCATACTCGGTTTGGAATCTGTATTTACACATATACCTACCTAAATGAAATTGAATTGTCTGTTTGTTTTCAATAAATGCATATGAATGTAGTATATACGGTAGGTACGTCGGTACTTACATAAAAAAAACAATTTCGAAAATTTTTCTCTCTGTCTGTTTGTTGCGGCTAATCTCTGAAAAAGCCGGACCCATTTTAACGGGACTTTTACTGGCAAGGAGCTGATGTTACAAGGTGTAACTTATGCTATACTTTTATTTTAGAAAAAAAAGTTCCTGCGGGAATTCCGAAATTCACGCGCGTAAAACTGCGGGACACAGCTAGTATATTATAAGTATGTTTTTGATATTAATTAATAATAATAATAAATATATCAGCTGCTTGGTGGGTACATTACAAGTTCTGCCTATTTTAGGACCAGGGTAACGCAGTGTGATAATATCCCAGCATTATTAAAATTACTTGAACAGTTGGAAAACCATTTCGTTGCCTGCACTTGTGCATTATGTAGAGCTTTATGAACCAAACACGACTTTCCGTCAGTCTTGTTAAACTTGCAGGATCATAGTAGGTCTTCCCTCATATTTTCTTCTTCTTTCTTCTATACTATAATAATCTTTACAAATAAAAATAAATGTTTGTATGTCTGTCCTCTATGCGTTTCGAAACCATTAGTCCGATTATGAAGAAACTTTGGCGGGTTGTTCTGCCTGCGTCCGCAAAGGTTCCTGATCCCAAAACTCACCGCGAGGCACAGCTGTCAGCTAGTAATAAATATAATAAAAGAGTAGAATCCACGATTCTGTACATTGAATATTTTTAACAAAAATTGACAGTGGGCGATAAAAGAAAGGTAACAAACCACAAAAAAAGCTTTTAAAATTATTTTCTGTCTGTCTGTCTGTTCACGATAATCGAATCTACTAAACGGATTGACATATGGTTTTCACAAGTAGATTAAGCTTAGCCTGGAGCTACATATAGGCTTTGTTTCATTTAAATCGGTTGTCGGGAAAAAAGTTGTTATACATATAAAAACGTTTTATGCGCGTGAAACCGCGGGTCACAGCTAGCACAGCAGAAAGTGTGTGTGGTCGCCATGACTTTTATCTTTCAACTCAAACAAAGTCTCAACTACCTACTTGAGACACTCTTTATTTATTGATGTCGAGTTTGTAGAGCCTTAATTGTCGTATCTCCGTACCCACGTGACGTATCGAGGTATGATTGATGAACGTAGGTATTGATTTATCGTGTAGACGTTCGACTTTTTACATTAAATTTTCTCAATATACGACATTTTATATAGACCACTAAAAAAGATTATACCTATTTAATATAAATTTCTTATAAACTTAAATCTCAGTCTTAAGCGTGTGTTGGGCAATTCTGGTGTGACTACGGATAAATAAAAAATATCCGTTGTCACACTAGTGTGGCTATGGATAAATAAAATAAACCATAGTCACACCAGTGTGGCAATTTGGTGTGACTACGGATCGGTTGGGGAATTAATAATAATTTGCAAAGGTTAATTATGTATTTGAAACTTAGACCATCAGGTAATCAGAGCTCTGATTAAACTTTTAAAGCAATCTTCAATTTTATAATAGCTGCAAAATTTAGAATGTTCCCTTTACAAAAGTACAAAATTTATTTAAATCCCAGACAAATTTTTATAAAAAACATATTACATATTTGGTATTTACTCATAGATGTTAATATAAGGTATTGCTTCCCTATAATTTTTACAAGTGGCCTAGAATGTCCAATTCCTTCGACACATCTAAGAGCTGAGATGGCGATAGAAACTCTATATGTGTGATAGGTGTACCTCTTACCTATATCTTCCACTGTTTCCTATCTTTTTAAGTAGGAATGCGTAGATCGGCGCAAGGGCCGGCGCCGCGTTCCTGTCTTCTGTGCGGTGAGACCGCGAGACTGTTGGCACCGCTGAGAACTTGTGCCGTTTGCCGATATTCTGCCTGCACCAAATGCGTTATAGATTCACCGCCGCACAGGTATGCTATAATGTGCTGTCAAAAAAAAGAAAAAAGCAAAATTTGAAAAATTCCACTTCGATAGCTCACGTCCCGCTGCATATTTAGGTTGTCACCATTGTTACGACTGTTTTAAGTTAGGAGGAGGGTAGACCGTGCGGTCGGAATTCCTTCGTTCTTTTGTGTTTTAGGATAAAAATGTCTTACGTTACTCAGGAATAAAATACCTTTCTATAAGTGAAAGAATTTTTGGAATTGGTTTGGTAGGTTCAAACACAGAACAGAAAATAACAGATAGAAGGGACACCAACTTAGTTTCGTATGAAAACAGATGAAAACCAGTGTCACTGGGTGATTTTCGCACACAAAACTATTCATCACGCACAAAAACATTCATTAACGTAAAGAAATTTATTAAACGTTTTATGGTTATGTTTTTACTTAGTCAATGTTTTCAAAATTCACAGTTTTGGGAATATTCTGGTAAATATACTTGAGTGGGCAGCAAAAGTAGTTTTGGGCAAGTTAAAGTAGGCAAAGCAACAGTAGCGCGCCAGCCCCGCCTACATATTGTCCTCTCTACTAAATTTATTTGCTCTGTGGGTTCAAAGATCACCGCGTATAGAAAAAAAATCGAACAGACTGTTCCTCTACAAAAAAATTAAAATTTTAGAGGGTTGAAACTTGCCAATGGTCTGAAATTTTAAGAATAATCTTCAACCATGTACATTATTAAAAGTTATATTTAAATCCGTAAATAATAAAAATAAACTCAATATGAAAAATTATCCTGCCGGCAAAGAGCGATTTTATCGATGGAATCTTTAAATAATTAGTCTACACAAAAGATGTAGATTTCAAATTATTTTTCAGAGATCAATACATAATATGCAATCTGTGCGCGGAAACCAAGGAAATGTGGAAAAAGTCGGGCGCCTGGTTCTTCAAATCTTTACCAAAGTATATCCTACCAGAGAGGAGGGCGACCGGACGTTACAACGACACTGAATTGGCTAGATCGTTACAGGTAGGTGCTGTTATTAAGATAGTTTGTGCAGTTGAACATACTGAGTGTTAAAAGAAAAAAAAAATTGACACGCGTTCATGGCCTGAGTCTTTATTTACGACTAGCTGTTCTCTGCGGTTCCACCCGCGTTAATTTCGGAGTTCCCACGGGAATTCCGAAATAAAATATACTCTATGTTACTCAAGGATAATGTAGGTTTATGAGGGTGAAAGAATTTTTGAAATCGGTCCAGTAGTTTCTGAGTTAAATCGTAACAACAAACAAAAAATAAATTTTTTTCTCTTTATAATATTAGTAGGTATAGATGACCGGCAACATTCCTTGACCATAACTAGCAGAGCTCCTCCTTTTTTGAAGTCGGTTAAAAATCAAATAGTACCTAATTAATAACATATTGGCAGTTCCACGTAATTCTCGAATATGTTTCGTTTTTTTCTCAGAAACTGTAGCAGGATATAAGTATCAAATCAATTTATTGCGACTAAGTGTAGGTACATTGTAGATGTTACCTACATGTTACAGATACATAGTTCGGAGATTATATTTATTTACCTGTCCTATTTCTTATATAAGAATTATAAATTACTAGCTGTGCCCCGCGGTTTCACCCGCGGTAATTTCGGAGTCCACGCGGGAATTCTGAGATAAAAAGTACCCTATGTCCTTCTCTGAACCCCTGACAACATGCATGCAAAATTTCATCCAAATCTGTTCAGCCGTTTTTTCGTGATTGAGTAACAAACTTCCTAACATCCAAACATCCACACTTTCACATTTATAATATTAGTAGGATTAACACCATAAAATTAATATACCAATTAATTTTTGTCAATACTTATTCATATAGTTAGATCCTATAATTCGGAACAATTTTTCCTATTTTTAAAATCGGTTCAGTAGTTCCAGAAATTCCAGAATAGCTGTTCCTCTCGTGGGTTCTCTAGCATGAATTTCTGCATTTCACTGGAAATTCTGAGATAAGAAGCGCCCGATAACATCCAGTGATTATGTAGCTTCCTATCACTGAAATTAATTTTAAAATCCGTTCAGTCTCAGACGAAATAAGAAGTCTTCGTCTGAGCGTTCAGTCGCTACTTCCAAAGATTACATACAAACTTATAAACTCAAACTTTACCTCTTTCTACACGTAATACAATTCGTAATGATTAAGATAGCAATTATGAACAAAATAACATACCCGTTTTATTTTTTCCATCCTGCAATTTGCGTACGTCCTTACGTAGTAGGTATACCTATAATTATTTTAACAGGATTGGTCATTTGCTAAGACTCCACCGAATAAAGGTATTCATATATTTTCCATTTTCCTTAATCCTCAATTTGGACGTTTCCCTTGTTTTGAGAGCAGGTTGGTACTTACTTACATACAAAGCGAATTATATATTATAACGAAATATTTTTACTTCATATGTAGGTATCACGTGAAAAAATGCGTATACGTAATTGTCAGATGTCAATTAAAACAAAATAAATGTGATTAAAAATAATTATGCTGCAATAATTTTATAGTCTTATTGTTTTGTGTTCTGCATAGTGTATTCGAGTGTTAGAATATATAAAACGTAGGGTTTTGATGCCTAATTTTTTTTATCAAGTTGTGTCAATCTATCGATGCTACTTCTGATCAATAAAGAGATATACCTCGACTGTTATTTTTAGGGCATAGGCTATCTATGACGTAGAAGTGAAGTCTTTCTAATTTTTTTTGGAGTTCTAAGATATTATTAAAAAAACGTCCTTCAAAAAACAAAGGCACTTTCCATGCTAAATACAAAAAATTATAATAATATGTGAGAAAAGATAGATAAAAGGACTTGGTTATCACTCTACTTATATGTGCCGAAACTTTTGCATTAAAACTTGGTCTACAGGATGGAGGTAACAGCAGTAATGAAGGCAAGACCGATTCAGAGCCAGGTTCACCCCTCAGCATCCACGCCCCTACCTTCTCGAGACAGCCAAGTAGCACTGACGGCAGGAGATCCATCGCGTCACCCCGGGTATGTTTCATTGTTTCTTTTTTACCATAAAAGCCTTCCTGGGCCTAAATTACAGGTGACTCCGTAAAATCTTTACTTAGTCAACTTTTACTTTGATACCTGTCTATTTTTATATATTACTAGTTGTGCCCCGCGGTTTCACCCGCGTTAATTTCAGAGTTCCCGCGGGAATTCCGGGATAAAAAGTACCCTATGTGTTGATCTGATGTATAAGCTATATTATTGTAAAGTTTCATTTAAATCCATTCAGTAGTTTTTGCGTGAAAGAGTAACAAATATCCATCCATCCATCCATCCATCCATCCATTCTTAGAAACTTTCGCGTTTATAATATTAGTAGGATACTAGCTGTCCCGCGCGGTTTCACCCATGATAATTTCGGAGTTTGCGCGGAACTGTTCCATACAAACTCCCCCTCCCGCGTTTTCACCCACTTAAGGGTAAAATTTTCAAAGATCCTTTCTTATCGGATGCCTACGAAAGAACACACCCTCCAAGTTTCAGGTCTTTACGATCAGCGGTTTAGGCTATGCGTTGATCCGTCAGTCAGCCATTCAAGACAAAGTATTCTATATGACGACATGACGTATAGATTAGTACCTACTTTTCAAGATTTCTTGTTCAGTTATTTAGCTTTTACATAATATTTACGTACGTTATAGTAATTATTAAAACGTAACGATATCTTCTATCTATACATATATTAACAACAAGCTCACCCTTTTGTGAAGTAATTCAAACCAAACAAAAAATAACAAAGTTCAGTAGTAGGTTCATTTCCTCCAGGCGATCGTGTTGAATATAACCGATTCCAAGAAACCTTTATTAATGATAATAAACATGTTTTAATTTATTTCTGTAATAATGTACATACTTGTACAGCTACAGATATCCTGTATAATATTGTCTATACATACCTAGATATATCATATCTGTTATCTATCTATAGTTCTATACTATAATAAAAGAGTAGAATCCGCGATTCTGTACATAGAATATTTTAACCTGAAATTGAGAGGGGTAATAAAAGAAGAGTAACCAAGCCCAAAAAAACAAGTTTTTAAAATTCTTTTCTGTCTGTCTGTTCGCGATAATCTCCGCATCTAGTGAACCGATTGTCATGCGGTTTTCACAGGTAGATTAAGCTTAGCCTGGAGCTACATAAAAGCTTTGTTTCATTTAAATTTAATGTCGGGAAAAAAATGTTATATAAATACGTTTCATGCGGGTGAAACCGCGGGGCACAGCTAGTATTGAATAATATATTATATTTAACAAAAACAAAATTTTTTTAATACTAAATTTAGTGATAAAAGAAGAGTAACAGCTATAACACATATTATAATTATTTTTTTTGTTTTGTCTGCTGTCTATTCAAGTATTCACGCTAATATTTTCCGATTCTCACAGGAAGATTGAGCTTAACTTAGGTACAGCAATATGGCTTTGTTTTATCGAAATCGGATATCTAAATTTTAATGATACAGGTATTATTTTTTATCCGTGAAATATGAATTCGCAGGGGAATTCCGAATCTGGGCAAGAGTGAATTAGGCTCGACTAAAAAATTGCAGTTTCTTTTATTATCTGCACCAATCCTATTAAAATCAAAACTTTGGTCTATAGACTGAAGTTTTTCAAGCCTCTAATAGTAAACAAGCTTCCAAGATGGCTTATCGAGTGATATCATCGATGACAACAGCCGACACTATTAACGGCTTCAAACGTGCATTGTGAAGCACAAAAACGCTCTTTAATATTACTTGGTCAGTCATCCATACCAATAATAATTAACCGCGCCCTCTGCTTTGACTGTTGATGATTGTCCATAACGGCGCCCGATGGAAAGCAACAAATAACAATATGGACCGAAGTGTTGATTGCCTGCAATTTTGAAATGTTGCAATAAAATTATTATTCACTCTAGTGTTGAAAATGCCCAAATTATAGTTTTGATGAAATACAGAGAGTTTTTTAAAGTAGGTAGGTAAGTATGTTCTGGTCTTTTATTTTGGAATTAGGAAGGAACCAAAGAACCAAACCCAAGGAACCAAATCGCGGTGAATTTTAATGAAATCCTGCTCTCCACCGATGATGTACCAACAACACATACGAATCCCGAAAAAAGTGGCGTAAGTTACTCTCTGTAACATGAGCTACCTATTTGCTAGTGAAAATCCCATCAAAATCGCTCTATTCATTTTGGAGATGCCGGAACGGTCCGTCAGACAGACTGTCGAACAAACACAATTTTTTTAATAATTTAATTACAATATCCCTATACCTCTACTCTCACATGCATTTAGTAAAATGCTGTTATTTTGATATTTTACGAACAGACGCTTCGCTTCTTTATACTTACGTGCAGAATAATCTCGTTTTTCACAAGCGGTATGTAATTTGTGAGTGTCGTCGCTATCCAGACGAATGATATAGAGTTGTCGGATGACAACCCTCGCGCCATGACAATAATACTGTCGCGTCGCCTGCGTCATAATGCGTCCCGTGCGTCACGATTATTACAACGGAGGAAATGGGGTAGCGAAATGTCGAGAGATGAAGACGATGGCTCATTCAAGATATATCCGTTGTGGGCTCGCGGGATCCGTTGCGATTGACTCGCAAAGAAATGTAGATAATGCAGCGGTCGCAGCTGGCTGAATGCTTTTAATACTAAGTATAGTATACTAGCAGTTCCCCGCGATTACACCCACGTTAATGTCGGTTCCTGCCGGAATTCTGGAATAACAATTAGGTACCTTATATCCTTTTCTGTACCCCTGACAACGTAGGTGGCTTGACATTTGCCGAATCTTCCAACAACCATTGTTATATTTCAACCAATTTACACAAACCCTTGACTAATTGAACGGTTTTTATATACCTAAAACTTCCTCATGAATCACTCTAGTAAAAGCCGCATGAAAATCCGTTCACTAGTTTTTGAGTTATTATAGGTACATATGAACGGAAGAAATTCTATAATTATACGATACAAAGACACTAGAAGCAAAGGAAGAAAGTTTTTTTTTTATATCCTGTCATTCAGGAATAACGTAGCTTCCTGTCGGTGAAAGAATTTTTAGAATCGGTTCGGAAAAGAGATTATCTCCCACGTGCAAAATTACAAACTTTTACGTCTTTGTAGTTTACTTACATTTAAAATATTGAGATATACCTCCTAACTAAAGATACCTACACAAAATACGACTATAATTAGAACACGATACAATTATTTCGTATTTGCACCGGATGTGAGTGGGTACAAAAGATTGATAGATTGTTGTTTCGGTCGCTGTTATACCTATTTGTTATGAAGTAATGAACCCAATATCAGTTATACAACGTGTTAATGAAATAAATAAAAATAAATAAAGCCTTTATTCTACTACTTCTTCTTTTTACTATTTTAACCTACTATTATAATAAGATACATGACGAATATAGATAAAATTAATTTCAGCTAGTAACGTGAATTTAAATAGTACCTACCAATAATAATATGAAGTTTATGACAATATGATTAAAATGAATAGTTGGTAATTTAATATAGTTATGTCTTCTTTCTTTTTTCCTTATAATTTGTTAGTAGTAGTCGCCTTCCTTGGCGTAGGCCTCCCCCAGCTCTCTCCATTTAGCTCTGTCCCTGGCCCTAGTCATCCACTGCGCACCCGCTTTCTCAATTTCTTAATTCATTAACACGTTGTATATACGGTTTACCAGTGACCGTTTTATATCTATTTACGGTAAGTAAATAAATCAGGTTTGACAAGAGGAAATATTGTATAGACATATCTACCTACACGTATTTAAAAAAGATTGAGACTGCATCATCGATAATTATAAATCGTCGACATCATAGGATTCAATAACATGACAGAGATATATGGCACCTGGACACACTAGGCAGAGCTGTTGCAATATTACTAAGAAATAAACGTTTTTCATCTATGGAAATATTATAGGTCTTATAGAAAGAATGATAGTTACTAAATATACAATTCAAATTTCGTCAAAAAATAACAAAGTAAAAATTAATTGTAGACTTTCACTTTCATGGTACATTTTGCTCAAATTCCTTGTACATACTTGGCACATAGGAACTGCCTTTTTCTTCCCTTCCCCCATATAGATACCTCCCATATCCATCAGAGATTATTATCTGTCTGCAGATAGCATTACTCATAGAATTCTAAGCTTAGAACCACAGTGTGCGCTTAAATTAATTTCAAACAAGACTAAAAAAACCGAATAGTATACTATATTATGTTACGGTATACCTATGTAAAAAATGGGTGAGTTATGAATAATTCCCGGGAATTATTACCAACGAAGCCTGTAAAAGTGAATAATTTTTCTCATTTACTTTGCAATGACTGAGACCCAGAGCATCCCAATATGCTAGGTTAGGTTAGGTTTGTACTGGCTTTTATATTGTAACAGAAAAACAAAAACACTACCGCACCAATTAAAAAACAAAACAAAAATATTAAATAGTAAATGAAAGAAACACGTGTATTTTTTAAGCTGCGTTATGAACCTACAAGCATTGCAAGAGCTTCCTATAGGTACCTTGTTGAGTTTGTTGAAAGTATAATATAATATAATTTCATAACGTCTATTACCTACCGATAAGGGTTTGTGCAATGTCAAACGAACGCCTGATGGGTCTATCACTCCACATGATTGAGTTTTCAACTCTGCCAATTTCGCCAAAGGCAGTTAATAAAAATCAATTTGGTTCTGTCGAGTATTCCCTATATCATATTGCATGTCGTCGGGGTACGATTGATTGAAACCCAGTGGGTGTCTTGTTAAAGTAGGTATACAAAACCGAACAACTAGGTAGAAAAGTGAAAGAGCGTTGTCAATCTATACAACTGCTCTTTTTCCACACGAAAGAGTACCTATACCTAACGCTTTTGTGGATCACAGTACGGGGGTTTGCGTAGCATCCTCGTAACGTAAACACATGTGGTGTCGTTTATAACTCTATAACCACCCTAATATAACGACCTCGCATCAAATAAAGAACAATAATGGAAAGCATGTGAGAAAAATATTGCAAACAACTCCCAGTAAAAAAAATATTGGGCTTAATTCAGTAGTAGATAGGTGCACTGAGAAATACACGTACCAACATAGTACTCTAGTAAATTCTCGTTCTCTACTTTGTTTCGGGCTCTATGTAACCAAGTCACTTCTTTAGTTTTGGCTATTAGCAATATTAAACGTAGTGTATATACCTGTATCACCGTAAAATTATAAAGTACCTACCTAACGTTTGTAGACTAACGATAAGGGTAATATATCAAAATGCTGTGAAAATATGTTGTGTTGTGCTGGTGGCTGGTCGCACATAAGAAGTTGTTACCATTTGACTGTTTTGATGGCAGTTCAAACTTAAGCTAACATAGCAGGGTGCACGTAATAACTCGGGTTACATAAATACAACGTGGTAAGGAATTGACTGAAAACTAGAAAGTAGTTTGCTCAGAATCAACTAGCGAATCGATCGCACTATGTTTTAATATAGGTTATATTTTTAATTTTTACTAGCCCATGTCTAAATTATTTATATTACAATATTTGACGAGTACGCCGCCCGCAGCAGAAAAATTCGAACCGGTAGGCGCAGGCGTAGCGCTTGGAATTTCGTAGATAAGTCACCTCCAAACTAATGTTGAATAACTTTTAAAGTATAAATTTTTTCGACATAAAATATATTTTAATCATATTATTGTTTATTTTTTAAAATGGGGTGTATCAGGTTTTTAGTTAATTCATTAACACGTTGTATAAGTTCAATCAAATAACTAGCAGAGAATGCCACTGTTTTAATTATTATTTCAACGTCTCTGAGTGCGGCCGCTATAGTCAATAATCCTACAGTCAGCGTCAAAAAAATGTGATTACTTTTACATTCAAACAGACGTCGACATTCAACAATCTTAACCTAAAAGTTTAGATATTTTTGATGCTGGCTGATGGTATAACCTATTGTGTTTTTAATCTTTTAGGACAGCCGCGACTGGAGCGAGACCGATATACTTTCTCATGGCGTCTCGGGCCTTAGCCTCCACAGAGCCGACAGCTTCAACCAACGGCCACTGTCCGTCTTAAAACGCACCAGCAGCAAAGGCAGCGCTTACAGCCTCAGGAGTTTACGAAAAGACCTCACGAAAGCGACGACGCAAGCGGAAAAAGCGCCGACGATACCCGACGCCGGATTCGGCACACTAGAAATCAAATTAGCCTACGATAATGCAAATTCTTCCCTGGCGGTAACCGTACTGAGGGCACGGGGCTTAATCGGTATGGATATGACGGGCCTGTCTGATCCTTTCTGTAGATTGGAGGTGTTGCCGATAGGTAAGGAAACCCTTTACGAATAGTTTTAATGAAGTAAGTAATTAATAATTTCAAAAATCAGTTCAGTATAGTTCCTGAGATTACCTACACCCCACAAACAAATAAATATTAGTATTTTTCACGTTACGTTTTTTACGTGTTTTTTTATCGCAGAGGGAACCCATTCAAACCAACTACGCACCAAGACGGTACACAAAACGAAGAATCCTGAATTCAACGAGACTCTTATTTTTTATGGCATCATCGAATCTGATCTATCTACCAAAATGTTGGACATCGTTGTATTCGACGAGGATAAGTTAGTATAACTTGATATCGCTGTTGATTCTATCTAGCTCAAGGAAGTAGGTGTAGGTATTATGTATTATATTCATTAGGTAAATAAACATATTATCTACTTAGTAAAAAGATAAAAATTAACTGAATAAAAGTCCCGGAATAAAAGAAAACTTTAAAAATATTAGCCGCCCCCATTGATATACCATATATTATATTACTAGCTGTGCCCCGCGGTTTCACCCGCGAAATTTTCGGAGATCCCGCGAGAATTCCGGGAAAAAATACCCTATGTCCTTATCTGTACCCCTGACAACGTGTGTGAAAAATTTGATGGTTATCGGTTCAGCCATCAAGGCGTGAAAGCGTAACAGACAGACAGACATACAGAGTTACTTTCGCATTTATAATATTAGTAGGGACAATTTATATTGTTTGGGTAAGCATTGTGTCTCAGTTTTGTTTTATGTATAATTTATATATGTATGTAGATATTTTGTATTGTACTAGGAAATTATATTTAGCTCCTCTCAAGCACCACCATCCACCAAGCACACTCTCTGAACACCGTGAATGAGAATGCCACTGTGGCATTAAGTCCGCCTTTTGTACCATGTTGTGCAATAAGCTTAAATAAATAAATAAATAAAAGCATGGTTGATGGTACCTAAGTATACCCTTAGACGAAATAAAAGTATACCTACAAAATATGTCCGGTTTGGTTGGTTGGTTTCTATTTAAGTGATTTGAGGTGATAAGAATAGAGGTGATAAATAGACTCCAAGGGTAAAACAGTTTTTTCATTACTCATACTCGGAAAGTAGGTCTGAAGTTGCCTGAGAAGCGGGTTGAAAGTAACCCTTTTCAGCCCTAGGGAGAATCGCTTTCAACTGACAGCTGGATACTACAGAAACTCAATTTTTTTTTTTATGTCATAGGAGGCATACTTACTGGCCAGTAGCACACCTAATGGATGATTTATGTAAAATAAAATTCATTCATTTTTTTTTTAGCTAATTCCTATTTTTATTTTGACTTTCCTTGCATTCGTAATGAAAAGCACAGTGTTATCCTCGGGAGAAAGACTTATTTAGTCCCTCGAACTATTGGCGCCCTCACTACGCTCGGGCGCCAAACCCCGTCTTATAATAAATATATAATAAATAAGTTACTTTCATACATTGTTATCCTAGGATAACAATGTACTATTTCACTTCTCATGCTCATAAAGTTCTTGTAAGTTGATTAAAACCATATTAAACGGCTTTTTATGCTCTCATGCATAAAACAACCCTCCAGTTGTCATCATTTTAGGAAAAAAAATGTTATATTTAAAAACAAACATAATGGTCTTTTATTTAACTAGCTGTGCTCCGTGGTTTCACCCGCGGTAATTTTGGAGTTCTCGCGAAAATTCCAGGATGAAATATAGATATGAACCTTCCTCATGAATCGCTCTATCTATTGGCGAAAACCGCATGAAAATCCGTTGCGTACCCAGTTTTAAAGATCTAAGCATACATAGAGACAGACAGCGGGAAGCGACTTTGTTATAATATCTAGTGATATCGCTGTATTTCCTCGTAATCAAAGTGAAAAGGAGGGTGTGTACGTAAATAGTAGATTTTACAACAAGTGCACAAAACGAACCATCATTATCCGAGACTTTTAGCAGAATAGAATAGAATTATTATATTATTATAATTCTAATAGAACGGAATAGAATAGAATACACTTTATTGTACACCAAAATAATGTTACAGTGTGTTTACAGAAAGTCATAACTAAAGGCATACAAAAGGCGTTCTTATCGCTTTACTAACGATCTCTTCCAGACAACCTTTGATAGTAATGTCGAGGATAATAATGGTTTTGTGGACGAGTTATAAACTCTGTTTTTCACTTCTATTGCGAGGTAATAAAAAAGTAGTATAACATAACATTTCTTTAATTAAAATTCAAAGTAAAATTAGTACAGTTTTGAATACAATGGTTTTTCCCGGCATATTAACCTCCAACTAACTTCTGTTACCGCTCGACTCCGTGCCGACTCTTAAAATGCAGTGATGCATTTGTTTTGCGCTTGAATTTCGAACAATATGTATTTCTATGGCTACCACAAAATCTATCCATGAACTTCTTATTGTGTTTGGCTGAATATGGCTCATTTTCTTTGCCTTAGGTAGATACATTTATGAGTAGATACATTAATGCCCTTGTGGACAAAATTCGATTTTGTGCAGCCTATATCCTGCACAAACAAGCATTTTCCGAGCATGAGAAGTGAAAACTAATTGTATCCTCGACTTAAACATCCACCCTCGCCTTTGATTCGAGTGAATAAATATCTCTAATAAAATAACCATGTTTTATACCCTTGATGTTCATTCTGCTGTCATACACATTTAAGGCGCAGTCGTAGCTCACCACTAGGGTAAATGAATCGAACAAGAACAATAACAATTACATTTTATGACGAGACAATAAACACTGAATATATATATATCAATTATTTTTATTGATAGATACGGTTGCGACGAAATGGGGTCGGCGACGGTGGCTTTAAGAGAATGCGCCAAATCCCCTACTCAGCTGCGGCTCGCGCTGGCGGGCGCCGCTGGCACCGAACCCAACGGCCCTAGACTCTTGCTAGGTCTCTGCTACAGCACTAAGAGAAGAGCGCTGGTGGTGACCGTGTGCAAGGCCGCTGAGCTGCCCGCACAAGACAGTAACGGATACTCGGATCCATTTGTTAAACTGTAAGAGGTTCTTTGCCTGTCTTGTAAAACACTCTCCGTCACGATTGAACTCCTATTTTTCAATATTAAATATTAAATAGGTCATGTAGATAATGCATTCAACGTAAATATCTGTATACGGGTCTGTCTATGCATACATTCATTCATCTTACGCGAAATAATTCGCGATAAGGAAGCGAGACCTCGAAATTATTCAGAGGCAAAAGGCGTCTTTGCTATACATTTAAATTCATTTATTCATAACGACATTTCCGCTTTCAGACATCTGGATCCGGACCCGTATCATAAAAAGCACAAAACATCGATAAAATGGCGCAATTTGAACCCCGTTTGGCACGAAGAGTTCTTATTCGAAACGCGACCCACCGAATTGTCACGGCAAAATTTAACGTTGACAGTCTGGGACAAGGACTACGGGAAGCCTAACGATTTCCTGGGGAGGCTCGTTTTAGGCTCGAGCAGTAAAGGGAGGAGGTTGAAGCATTGGATGGATTGCATCAAGTTTCCGGACCATCGACATGAGCAGTGGCACTCGTTGACCAATACACAAGATCCCTAAAACTAATGTGTTCTTAGTTATAAGACAGGCTTAGGTATAGAAACTAATTCAGCGCACGCATAGCGATACGTTACAAAAGTTGCGAAATCAGCTCATTAGGTAGGTACCTACGTCTCTCGGCGTGAACGTAATTTCGCACCGTTCCACGCACACATCGATTGTTTTTGTGCATCAGTTTCGAACTTCGATCACAAATACCATTTCGAAGGAAATTTTGGATTAAACTCACGGATTAAACCGCACTATGTGTAATATTTCTATTGGTAAATGATCATCTCTAACAAAGATTCGACAGGACGTGTGCACTGTGACGGAGAGCTAAGTCAGTTAGCAAAGGTCCTTGAGGGTTTACGACTCTGCGGAATGGAAGCAGTTAAACGCTGAAAATAGAGGACTGAAGCTTTTTATGGGACAAGATAAGAACAAAAGAAGACGTGTTACATAATGACTTCGTAATAAATACTATAATATTATTTATAGATATATAATAAAATATTTTAACATATAACATATTATTATTTGAAGGTTAACATATAGGTAAATATTTGATGAAGCTAGTTATAAATATTCTACTTGGTCCCTAGTTATATTTAAACGTTAATGCGCCGTTTTGGTGCATGCTTATTTAACAACTATACAACGTGTTATTGAACTAACCCAAAACCTAATAGGTACACCCCATTTAAAAAAATAAACAATATTATGATCAAAATATAATTTATGTTGAAAATAATAATACCTAGGAACTTTAAAAGTTATTCAACATTACTTTCGAGGTGACCTATCTACGAAATTTTAAGTGCTACTTACGCATCTACGAGCTACGTGTCAATGACCGATTCAAATTATTTGCTACGAGCGGCGTATGTGCCTAATAATGTACCTATTTATAAATAATTTAGACATGGACAAGTAGAAACGAAAAAATATAACCTATATTTAAATATGTTGCGATCGATTCGGAAGTCGATATTGTAGAGCAAACTACTTTCTAATATTTAACCGACTTCCAAAAAGGAAAAGGTCTGCATTCTGCTGTAAGTATAAGTATAAATAGATATTGTGATGTTTGCGTTAAGCGCATACCTACCTACTTAAATAATTTTAAAGCAGACAGGCACAAATCCAAAAATCATTGTAGATAGGTCTTTGTTAATGATGTACGAAAATCTGCATTTTATCTGCGGTATTTTCTTTTAAATATTTTCAGTAGATACTAGATACCTATAGCTACAGACACGTCCCTAAATACAATTTTATTTATTTATTCGGGAAACACACAATACTTAAATTATAAGTTTAAAATAACTTTCCTAAGCATATAGGTAGGTAGGTATACCTAGGTCACTACCATAAAGTTTCGCACACCCATTATGGAGCATAATAACACTATTATGTAGATATTTATTTATTTTTATTACCTAAGTAGGTTTATATAAAACAGCATTATAAACTTGCATAAACTTTTCCTGGAAAGCTGAACTAAGGCCACTGCTAAGTTACCTACCATAAAGTTCTTCATGGCAAAGTTCCTTTTCTATACTAATATTAAAGAGCAAAAGTTTGTATGTGAGTTTGTGACGTTATAGGGGGTAATCTCTGGATCTACTGAACCGATTTTGAAAATTCTTTCACTCATAGGAAGCTACAGTGATCCTGAGTGTCGTAGGGTACTTTTTATCCCGGAATTCCCGCGGGAACTCCGGAGTTTGTGAGATCGTGTGTTTGTGAAATTGTATAGGGGGTGATCGCTGGATATACTGAACCGATTTTAAAAATTCTTTCACTCATAGGAAGCTACAGTGATCCTGAGTGTCATAGGGTACTTTTTATCCCGGAATTCCCGCGGGAACTTCGGAGTTTGTGAGTTCGTGTGTTTGTGACATTGTATAGGGGGTGATCTCTGGATATACTGAACCGATTTTAAAAATTCTTTCACTTATAGGAAGCTACAGTGATCCTGAGTGACGTAAGCTACTTTTTATCCGGAATTCCTGTGGGAACTCCGGAGATTGTTAGTTTGTGAGATTGTAGAGGTAATCTCTGGATCTACTGAACCGATTTAAAAAATTCTTTCATAGAAAGCTACAGTGATCCTGAGTGACGTAAGCTACTTTGGTTGTCAACTTGCCTAAGGAGGCTGACCCGCTGGATCGAAAACGACTGTGCACATTTACCAGCTCAGACCAAATAAAAACTAAAGACGGAACGCGTAGAACAAACAAGTGAAGTCAGGAAAAAGACACCATCGCTGTGCACGTACACAGAAACACGCACACACTTACAAGAAAAAGACACCATAAATCCTAAGTAGGTAAACTTTGCAAATCCATACACTTTCCCTAATCACCACATACCTACATACTTAACCGGCTTCACTTCGTTGTTCGAGACGTTCCGTCTTTATTTTTTATTTGGTCTGAGTTTGCAAGACGACTTTTAGATGCGTCGTAGATAGGTATTGTACTAGTATAGTATTATATTATCAGTCTGTGGTATTGTATTCACCTCGGTCGCGATGACTAAAGCGCTCTCCACATTTGCGCGTGGTTCGAGCGCGAAGCCGCGAAACACCCGCGAACTATAAGTGTGGTATCATGGTTCGCGGATGTTTCGCGGCTGTTTCGCGGCTTCGCGCACGAATGTGGAGCGCGCTTTACAATCTCAGAAGAATTAACTGTTATTGTTCTGAGCTTACAATATGCACACCGCGACGACATCCATGCAGGAGCCAAATTCCCATTCCCCACAGTTTATTGGGCATGTTGACTAATTTTTTTTTGAAGCGCTCTCCACATTCGCGCGTGATTCGCGCGCGAAGCCGCGAAACACCCGCGAACTATAAGTGTGGTATCATGGTTCGCGGGTGTTTCGCGGCTTCGCGCGCGGTTCGCGCGCTAATGTGAAGCGGCCTTTAGTCCGCCTTGTAGATTATTAAAAAATATTGGACACGTATACAAATCTACAAGTTTCTCAGTTCCTTTTGCATTCAATACTTTGTATGACTTTGTTATTGGCACTGTTTAGTGTTTGTAATTTGTTATATAGGTACCTACTTAGTTAACTAATAAAGTACCTGGTGTTGAAGGAAAAAAACGATACCTACTTCATTATGATGTACCTACCTACATAGTTACCAACAACTATACCTAATATTATTAAATCAATTACCTAAATAAAATAAAGTCAGTTTTATTTTTAGTATCAAGCTAGCAATCTGCAATACCTACCAGCTTAAATGGTTAATATGTGGGCGACCGATCTTCGCTCGTAGCGCCACCTACCTATGTCGTTCCCAGCTTAAATTAAAAGCAGTACCAAACACTCATTTTTCATTGCCTTTCACTTTTACAAAATATTAACCACGATAAACTAATTTGTGAAACTAATAATTAAAACTGACGTCCATTTTGCTCAAATGCCGTCAAAAGTCATGAAAGAAACAACTGAGTTGACTGCATGGATTAAGTTCCCTTTGCCGATTGCCTTCCTCGAAAGGGGTAAACTTCACAAAAAAAAGTCTATGGTTCAGGAGCTTTTGGCGGGATTTTAGCAGTGACGGACGTCAGTTTTATTTCCTTGTTTTGCAAATCAGTTATCGTGATTATTATTGTGTGAATGTGGTGGGTTTTGCATAATAGTGATCCATTAGTGATGAACAGTGTGTGGAAACATTTAAATAAGATGAAATAGAGCGTTCATCGGGAGGTTGTCGTTTTACTATACAACTTCCCACAGAGCGTACTATTAAAGTTCAGCTGTGAAGAGTTGCTGCCAAAAGTTCCGGTAAAGCATCGAAATGAATCTCACCAATGCATTTCGATATAATTAAGTAATTTCAGAAGAAGAAAATACAACTGAATTGGCTGTATGGACTTACTTCTTTTGCCTTCCCCATTGGGGTAAATTTAACAACAAAAATGTCTATGGTTCATGGGTGCTAAAACTATTTTATGTGATCTGTGGCTAAATAAAACAAAAGCAGAAAGAAATAGGGATGTAACATAGAGAGAAAAAAATCGATTAATTAAAAATCTATTTTTATCTTCTCAATAATAATCGATTTAATAAAAATTATAAAAAAATATAGAGTAATCCAATATCCCTTACATCCCTAGTCATCACGTATCATTAAAGCTCCTATTCACAATGTGCCATGATGGGCGACTAATAGATATGTACGATTGTGTGGCGGGTATGATTGCCTTTGAATAGCCATAGTGGTGATCAATCGGTAAACTGTCGGTACATCAATGGCCGATTACTCAATTCTCCTCTTAAAATCAGTTAAGCTTTTTATTTTCTTAGATAGTGCCGGTAATACAATATAAAAGCCTTTTCATTTATTAATTATTATCATATTGTACCAATGAACAATTATCCCGATCTTGCCCGATGGCGGCCATGATGGACGATCATTCGATGGGCCATCATGGTCCATTGTGAAAAAGAGTGGCCCGACTATGGTGGCCATGATGAGCCATCATGGTCCATTATGAAGAGGGCCCATTAAAAATTGGACATATTCCCATACTAGGGATGTGACAAAGAGAAAAAAAATTATTAAAAAAAAATCATTTTTTTCTTCTTAATACAACATGAATTAACTGAAAACCTGACCCCATTTAAAAAAATAAACAATAATATGATTAAAATATTTTTAAGTAAAAAAAAATAATTCTTTAAAAGTTGTATTAGTTTGGAGGTGACCTATCTACGAAATTTCAAGAGCTACGCCCGCGCCTGCCGGTTCGAATTTTTTTTGCTGCGGGCGGTGTACGCGCCAAATATTGTATTGGGCCTCAGACCAAATAAAAACTAAAGACGGAACGCGTAGAACAAATAAGTGAAGCCAGGAAAAAGACACCACTACTTTCTAGTTTTCAGTTAATTCATTAACACGTTGTATAAAAAAATAATCGAATAATATAAAAATCGATATTTTTTGACATCCCTAGAAAGTAAACGAAAGAAACGCACAAAAAGTTGTTTTGTCAATTTAGATCAAGTTTTTTAGTTCTGTCAAATTGAGAAGAATCAAGAGAACCGTGAGAAAGATTTTTATGATTACTAAACAAAGACGATCTCGTTTAAAATTTAAAATAATTTCTATATTATTTCAGCCGTAATGTGTAATTAGCAATATGGCTTTTCTATGTCCGGTTAGAATAAGAAGGGGAAAAAAGAAGAAATGTAAGTTACTTCGAGCTTTTGTGAACTTTTAACTTTTCAAGTCAATGACCTTTCAATATCCACTTGGTAAAAACTTGTAATTTTGCTTACATCCTTGATCGTAAGAAAAATGTTGTCTCTATAAATACAGCTAGCTCTTCCGGCTTTTTAAGAATACTTTGATAAAAGGCTACTTAGAGTATATTGTGGTGTGGGTGTGCTAATTTTCATGATAAAATTACGACGATAAAAGTGAAATAACTTGTAAAAAAAGTACATACAACCTTTGGCAATTTTTAAACTATTTTTCAACACAGCGGAATCATCAATAATTTAGTATTTAATCCATTTTACCAATTCTCCTATCAATTTCTGTTTAAATGAAATAAAATAGATGTGTTTTCATAGCGGATGGTGCAAGTTTCACTCCTGTGAAGCTTTTAAGACTATAGGAAGGCACCTTTATCTCAAATTTATTCCCATTGTGGTTATTTATATTTTAGCAAACAGCGGAGACTCTGAGAAAGATGTGTCACACCCAGGGTCGGGCCTTAGTCCTGGTATGGGTAGAATCACTGGGTCAGCTAGTATAGAGACATTGGTAAGAGTTGGCATTGAAAAGGAACATGGTTTAAGTCCGGACTCCAAGATGGTTGTGTTGCATGATTTTGCACCATGTGTTGATGATGAACTTGAGGTTTGTATAAGTTATGTTCATATTAAAACTAAAAATATAGGAGTATGTATTTTTTACATTGAAGATATTTGAAAGACAATAATGCAGGGATATTAATTCCACTAAAAGAGTTCTAAATACTTTTATTTCTGTTACTAAGTTCAAGTTGTCACAGTTGCCATCCTTTTAGTCAAAATTCTAATTGTAAGCTAAGATTTTAATATAACACTGGCATTTAACATAGGCTATGTTTCATCAAAATAACGTGTTAAAAAATAAGATTAATTTTTAAAAATTATTTTTTAACTTTATAAATATTTCAGTTGCAAAAAGATTCGTTTTAAGCATGTTGTACTGGGTTGTATGGTGTATAGTAACAATATTGATAATATTTTTAGGTAAAGCGAGGTCAAATTGTAAATGTACTGTACAGAGAGAATGATTGGGTATATGTAATAGTACAAGAATCTCGAAAAGAGGGATTCATACCCCACTCATATTGTGCGCCATGTGAACATCATGATCTGAAGAAGAAATTGCCGAG
Source organism: Zygaena filipendulae (assembly GCA_907165275.2). NCBI lineage: Eukaryota > Metazoa > Arthropoda > Insecta > Lepidoptera > Zygaenidae > Zygaena > Zygaena filipendulae. The sequence continues at coordinate 4,756,882 of OU015668.1, forward strand.
GAGCCGCTCCCCCGCTGATCTGACACATCGAGATGTTTCACAGTTAGTTTAAATTTCTAATATGTTGTAACATATGGGGCAGAAAATCCTGTTGTAACAGGATTTCCCGCCTTGGTGGCATGGCCCCAAAAAAATAACATCCTTATATTATTAAAATGGTATTAATCTGGAGGCCAATTATATAACTTTTTTTGCTATAATTTTTGATTACAATTAATTGAGAGTCATGTCTAAGTAGCTATTATTTTTGGAGTATGTTTAGTTTGGTTGATTTACAAAAATTGTATGTGCAAAACATGCATTATATGTAATCACAAATTGGCCAGGGAACAAATATTGAAAACAATTGGAATTGAAAAATAATAACAACAAAGTGACTTAATTGCCCTGCCGGTACGCGCTAATAGAATAGAATAGAATACACTTTATTGTACACCAAATAATGTTACAGTGTGTTAACAAAAATTTATAACTAAAGGCTAATCCAGCTGGTCGCCAAAATTGCAGGCTGTCAGTGTCAGATGGTGCTATTAACGATGGTCACTCAGAGCTGGGCAGTGAAGGCGAGGCGTTCCCATTCAGCAAGGACCCGTCCGGCCGCTACGTGGTGCTCTACACGTTCACGGCGCGCGACGAGAACGACGTTGATGTGGAGCGGGGGGAATTCGTCACAGGTTTGTGTAATAAAATAATTGATGCTCTCAATACACATGGAACTTGTATTATGAAAACTAAGCAAACTACGTGCCCTAAACGAGTATTAGGCCACTATTTCCTTATCTTCATAAATTCTTATTGACTTTATTTTTGTAAACTTATCAACCTACCTAAAATTAAGTATGGTTATTTCTATAGGAAGTAGTTTACTGTTTAAACCTAAAGTCCCAATGTTAGTCAGTTAACATGCCTTATTATAACAACCAGACACTTGGCGTATGTATGTACTATAAATAGTATCTAGAATCTAGACGCAGCAAAAGATGTTTGTTGTTTCAGTTCTGAACAGAGAAGATCCGGATTGGTACTGGATTGTAAGGAGTGACGGTCAGGAAGGTTTTATACCATCTGGCTTTGTGTATCCTGCAGTGGTACAAGGTATTATATAAACTATTCTAAATGTTATTCATAGTAGAGTACTGGTAATGTCAAGAATGTTAGTGTTTCACGTGGAGATACCTTTTTATGCAAATACTATGACTAAATTGACCCAATTGATCTATGGGTTCTTACAGGCTTCAATTTAAGGTTTATATCTCAGCAATGTGATTATTTAGGGTCTGCTCACAATGATATCAACCCAAAACCAGCTTGAACCGGTCAGAGAAATCTTGTGTGTTCGACTTAAGGCCCTTCACAAATCACAGCTATAAAAATCACATCTTCTAACATACTAGCTGTGCCCGCGGTTTTAACCGCGTGAGTTAGTAGCTTATGTTACTCTTTATAATATCAGCCAGTTGAACTTCTGTCAAAATTGGTCCAACCGTTTCGGAGATAAGTGCTGTTCCCCGCAGTCCCACCAACTCTCACTAGAATTCTGGGATAAAAAAATTAAAGGTAGGGTCTGTTTTAATTAAAATTAATAATTAACCAAATAATAAAATTGATGAAAAATTTTCCTGATAATAAAAATAACTAAACTTATTTAACCAATTACAAGTTGGACCAACTGCGAATTGGACCATTTGCGAATTGGACCATTTGCGAATTGGACCATTTGAGAATTGGACCATTTGCGAATTGGACCATTTGCTAATTGGACGGTTTGCGAATTGGACATTTTAAACCCTTTGGACCATTTGCGAATTGGACCATTTGCGCCTAAACGCTCCCAAGGTGTAACAAACTACACACGGTGCAGTGTGTAAAATGAAATTTTAGTAAAATCTGTAATGATGAGTGAACCGCGACCTGCGCGATTACAGCGACGCAGCAAGACAGCGCGCAGCCGCTGCACTCGCCGGCAGCCCCCGGCGCGCTGCTGCACGCAGCCGCCTCGCTGCCCAGCGCCACCCAGCAAGACGCTGACGGCCGCTACCACGGAACCGAGCTAGTCATGCTCTACGATTACAAGGTACTTGTATCAACGGCCATATCTCTCCATTAATCAAGAAGTTCCCATTTCGCTTCCCAGTGTGGGTGGAGTTTGGGATGAAAATCAGAAACAGGCGCTTTCATCTGTCACATTTAGCACAGATAATATAATACTATACATTTAGGTTCCTTGATGGGTTCCATGTAAGAATGTTACGGAGCTTCAACTCTGCAAAGTCGACACTTCCGATTGATATTACACATCCGGTCCTGACTTTGGCTCCGACATTTTTTAATCGCAGGTTTATGCATATCCTCTGCATGCATTCTTCTGTCGTCCTTTATATTTCACCATAGATTTTCATGATTATGTTAAACTAGCTATGCCCCGCGGTTTCACCCGCGGTAATTTCGGAGTTCCCGCGGGAATTCCGGGATAAAAAGTACCCTATGTCCTTCTCTGTACCCCTGACAACGTGTATGCCAAATTTCATCCAAATCCGTTCAGCCGTTTTTGCGTGATTGAGTAAACGTATGCGAGAATAAGAGCTCGAAATCGCATTTTCATCAGACTTGCTTCAAATTTATCGTCACTGCTCAGCTCCTATGTGTCTCAGTGTTATGTTATATAGCCTATAACCTGTCCAGGAGTATGGACTACAATCGTACCAAGTTTGGTTAAAATCCCTTTAGTAGTTTTTGACCCATGCGTGCACATACATACAGAGAGACAGACAGACAAAAAATTTACTGATTGCATTTTTGGCATCAGTATCGATCACCATTGATCTTCAAATATTAATTTTGAATATATATTCAATGTACAGAATTGACCTCTCTACAGTTTTATTATAAGTATAGATAAATAAAATAGAAATAAAATATTGATGATTAACACATCTTCAGCCACCAACTCCGGCCCCAACTCTAACACATCAAATTTAAAAACTCCTACTCTGACTTCAGTTCCGTTAAACTACCTCCATAACATCCCTAGTGCCATGACACAAGCTTAATATTATATTATCTGTGCTTGCAGCTTATTATTAGGGTTATTGCTTATTATTATTGTTGTTGTTGTTGTGTGCGCGGGTAGGCGCAGGCGCCGGACGACCTGTCGGTAAAGCGCGGCGAGTGGGTGTACGCCGACCTGACGCAGCAGACGGTGGAGGGATGGCTGTGGGCGCACGCGCCCAAGTCGCGCCGCTCCGGCTTCATTCCCACCGCGTACGCGCGCGCGCCGCACACCACATCGCTGTGACGCCCACCGATGATAATTCGTGCGAGCTTTATACTCCCAAAATCGATTATTCGATTCGTGCCAGAATATTTTATCGAATCTATACTCTCATAGAGGAAAAACAAATTCATTAGTCCCTTTATTTTTTTATTTGGAACTTTAAGATATGAAATTGCTCTTTCCGTCCAAAATTGACTGATTTTTGTCATGTTAATTTTATGATACTTATATATTTTTTTACATAAATTAGTAAACCTAGTGTTAAGTCGTTAACATGTAATTCTACTATTTTTTTTTTAATAAAATTGCTTGGAAATCTTGTTTTATTTATTTATTAACTGTATGTAAATGGGTAGCCTTACAACATAAAAAAGAATTATTAATTTACATCAACAATCAAGTTCCTCTTCTTTTTCTTGGCCTCCTGCTTTATCTTGTCTTTGGCAGTCCAATCTGCTAACTGTTGCTCTACTTTTTTTAAATCCTGTTCTGTGACTGTAATAGGTAGTTGTAATTCTTTTTGTTCATTCCTGATAAACTTTAAGGTTTCAAGCTTATTCTTGAGGTAAGGTCCCTGTTGACTCTCTAATAAATTTCTGTAGTCTTCTAATTTTTTGTTGCGGATATCATCACAGTGCATTTCAGTAAGTTTCCTTAAAGATTCCTTGCGTGACAGTATATGATGGGATCTGAGAACAAATTAAGCTTTTAACATACCTACATAACCATGCAAATGATATTTCACCCTATTTTAATTGTGATTCAAGAGATATACCTGTTGTATTATGTTAACTTGAAAACTATAACTACATTGTAAATAGACTACTAGTTAAAAATGTAAAATAATATGTATTTACAGTCACATTTCCACTGCAAACTCAAAAGAAGCCAAACAAAGCTCAAATGAACTTAAAATCAAGTTCAATTATGGAATTTAATTTCAAATCCTATCTGCTCTTTTACTTACTCAGGATGCCCTTTATACACAATGTTAAGTTGCTCCAGTAGCCACTCAAATTTTTTATAATCATATTGACGTAAATATTTCAAATATTTCTTTCTTTTAGCAATCAATTCTTGAACAGTTTTCTATGGAAAAAAAAATCACTTGTTAGTTTATTATCTAGATTTATTACAAATATGAGAAATTTATTGAAAATGAAATTCATTAAAATCTTTAATAAATAAACAATTCATTTTAATTGCTATAATTATGACATACTAACTTTTGTTACATTATTTTTTGGACATTGTTCCATAGACTCTTGAAGACAACGAATATGCCCTGTAAGTCTTGCAACTGTGGACAAAAACAAAACTCTCAAAAAGACGGAATAAAGCGACAGAAAATACAGCATACAGGATAGGGACTTAAATAATTTTTAAAGAACTTTTAAATCCAAAAGATGCAAATTACAATAATATTGAACTATTGTAAAACTACAATAAATACTTCAAAATTACTTCTTGTTTCAGCAGAGTTAGAGTAGTCATACTGATGCCGCCTCACTCTGGCCATAAAGTGCTCTTTCACCAATGCATTGTACTCACTCCTACCCAGGTGTCCAACAGAGAAAATTTTTTTTACCGCTTCTGGTGCACTAGAAATGTTAACAAATTACTTTTATATTCCAAATAGCTACAAATTGAAATAATAATGCAATAAGAAAATCAGGATTTATAGCTATAAAAAATCTATGATAATTTTTTATTTGTTTTGTACACAATAAAAATACATACTCTTTTAACTCTTCAGTCAATGCGTAATCAGTCCCAATAGCATCTTGAGTGATAGGGGGTAGGGGTTCCAAGTCTCCTGATACTTCAGGTTTGTACGCGGGCACATAGTCTGGTCTTACCCACTTTATGTTCACTGTGTGCTTTATTCCGCGATTTTGAACGATAGAACAAGCCACTCGTCGCAGCATTATTAGTTTTTACGATTACTACTTAATTTCAAATCACGTAGCTATTTTATATTTACAATTTTCTCCAAAATTTCTGATTTCTAACCAAAATTCAAAAAAAACTTCAAATGACATTTGAGTTTTGACCACCATTTGACATACTGTTTGACAGTTGACTTTTGTTTTTTTTTGCTCCTTACGTGGAAAGCAAAAGAAACTAAGTACAGATCGTTTTTCTGAACTTTGTCGTCTTCAATCGTTGAGATGCATTCCCATGATTTATCGTACCTTTTTGAAACTTGAAACTACTCATCACAGCTTAACCTTAAGATCATGCTATGTGGGACTGGGAGGTTGTATAGTTAAAAAAACGTTCTCTGCCTCTCAATAAATCGTTCTGAATCAATAACTTCATTTTGTGGGTTAACATGTTATTGCTTATCTGCGTCCAAGTGTAAGTAGTTACCAATCATCCACAAATTAATTACCTACTCACAATGTAAATTTCCGAAACGCTTCAGATAAAACGCGTAAGAAGTTTTTTATTCCAATATTACCTAAAGTTTCACTCCAATATTGGATATTGTAACCGAAAGGTCACCAACTCATTGAATAACCAGTGGTGGGAAAAGTACGGCCCGCGGGCCAACTACGGCCCGCGAAAGGATTTAATCCGGCCCGCGGCGGTCCTTCGTATATATAGTAATAAAATTTTAACGGTCATGCATAGGTAAGGCCATCTAGACTAGTTAAGTCGCGTAGTCGCGGTGCATTTATTCTTTAACTAGCTGACCCCCGCGGTTTCACTCGCGGTAATTTCGGAGTACTCGCGGGAATTCCGGGATAAAAATACCCTATGTCACTCAGGATCACTTTAGCTACCTATAAGTGAAAGAATTATCAAAATCGGTTCAGTAGATCCAGAGATTATAACCTCACAAACTCCGGAGTTCCCGCGGGAATCCCGGGATCAAAGTATCCTATGTCACTTAGGATCAGTGCAGTTTTTTAAATGTAAAAGATTTTTAAAATCAGTTCAGTAGATCCAGAGTTTACCCCCTACAAACTCACGAACTCACTAACTCCGGAGTTCCCGCGGGAATTCCACGCGACGACGGTTAGGTAAGTAGGTACTTTGCCACTGAATACCTTGCATAGTCCTACTACGAGTATTAGGCATTTTATTTAAAATTAAATAAATAAAAATACACAAATTCTCATAAACATTCATTTATTGAAGTATGAAACCTCACATCTTCAATCTAATAAGCAAATATTTGTACTAAATGTACCACTCGACTTCACTCATTTTAAAAGTATCTAGAATATAATACACACTAATAAACATTTTTAGTGAGAAATGAATGTGGTTAAACATAAGTGGTACCTATCTATAACGGTTATCATAAATACACTAAGGTAAGGGTCTTTTTCACAATACAGTACTAATTTCAGCGAAAACCATAATTTATATTAATACCTCAGAAGAATAATTCTTCTGAGATTAATACTAATCATTATGTCATTATTAGAAATTTAGAAGTTGACAAACACAAAATTGGACTTTTGATTGGACAATTTTTAGTGATTACGTGACATCACGATACGTTCCAGTTTTCTATAGCAATAACGATTATAGACTGTGGACTTGACTATGGGGGCAGCTATATTAGTATAATATATATTATTAGTATAGATTTAGGTACCTCTTTATGATATTAGTATAGATTAGTATATTTTGGTTCAACGGGTGTTGCAAGTTTCGACTAATATTATTAGTTAATACTATATTGTGCAACAGACCCCTGGAGTTAAGAAATAATAGGAATAAAATTTGTCTAGTTAAGATTAAGATCACATAAAAGTAAAGACCATTTTTAGTCATAGGTACTTTGATTAACTACGCAATGGATATCGCACACACCACACCACAACATGCATTACAAACTCGTGCGTAAGTCACTGTTTTAACATGACTGTTTAAACATAGCGTACTCTACTGTCTAGTACAAATCTCTTCAAAAATAGACCTAAAGTCCTCTAGACCGGGTATTGTTATTATTAAATATCTAGATAACGAATTATGTGACTTGCGATATCATCGGGCAGAATCAAACCCTAGGTAGATTATTTGCCTCGTTAGAAAGAATTATGGTAAAATTTGCACAAAAATTTCTTTTGAGAAACAAATGAATCTAAAATTATTATTTTTTGTAAAATTCATTAGTATATGGAACGCACCATAATTTTTTATGAAAAATTAGTTGATCTAAACATGTCAAAGAAGAAATTATATAAATGACATCAGAATGGAATGTTACATTTGGTTAAAAATAAATTGTAATTATAAACATAAAAACCATGTCTCTATTATACTTATACATTATAATAAATATTGAGGAATTGCATATTATAATAAACTTAAAAGCGCCCGTTACTACTCCTACTTTCCGATACAAACGAAGAAGTGATTTGTTTTAGAAATCCCAACTATAAAAGAGATTTGATATGAATCAACTGACACGAAATATCTATGCTCAAGTTAGAAATAAAATGGCAAACAATTGGAGGGAAAATCAATATCAACTAGTATTTTCACCACGAAAACTACAGCAGTTTTTTAAAGATTCAGTTTATATCCTAACACTTTTAATCAAAATGTTTCCCTTACAAAAATCTTAGCTAATATATTTTATACAAACATTCCAAATCTTCCGCCAAAGTTCAACCTTGTGCTTTGGGTGTAAGATCGAAATTACAATACACGAAATTTCGAAACACTGTTATATAGTGATTGATAAACCCCAGACGCTCTTATGAATGTCGAAAAGATATTATAACATAAATATTGTATAAATATTCATAGAATACTGAACTCCATTTGCTTAGTTAATTTATTTTGTGTATACTTCAAAAGCCTAGGGTGCAAAAAAATTATAAAATTACGATCTTTTACTTTTGAAGTTGGTACACAATATGTCAATATTATTTATACAAAAACCTACCAATAAAATACCCTAATGTCTTTATTTAACATTAAAAAAAAACACATTTTCAAACAATCTTCACTCGTGATAAGCAGATTTTTAACTACTTTATAATCTACTGCCTTTTATTATGGACAATATTATATGTTATTTTGAGAACACTGAAGACTTAATTTTTATACAGAAACATCCCGTAAATATTAAAAATAATTATGAGTAATAATGAATACTAAATCTTACAACTTAACTTCTATAATTGGTTAACAATTTAAAATGAAATCTTAAATTAATAAATAAATGTGTGTATACAATTATAAAGTATACAGAAACAAAAAGAAGGGACTCATAAGAAACTTCTTATGAGTAATCCTCTCATATTACTGAGACTAGGTTATTCCATAAATAATAGGAACATCACCAATCTTACCAAAATTTATTTTAATGTTTCAAAATGGTTGTAAATCGAAAAAGATTCGTTTACAGAACTACTCTCAACTGTATTTAAAAAAAAAACAGTCGGAATTCTCAAGAGGTTCGCATAAGATGATAAGGTTTTATCAGTTTGGTAAATTTTAGTTATTACACATTTTTGTATGACTATACAAACAGAGATGTGACACGCAATTTTTGAGTATAAACCACAAAACTGATTATGCATCAGCGTCGATTGATCTACAAAATTGGAGTGACAAGAAAAGATAGGAATGAAATTAGTATCAGTAAAGATTAACTTAGATAACGATCTAAGTTAATTTAAGCTATTGATTTTTAACAATGCATGTAAATTGAGAACAGTTGACAAAAAAGGAATTGAAGTCCCAGTCAATGCTATCAAAATTGATAGTGTGTCGGTGAAATTTGAATTTTGAAGAAAACTAGAATTAGCTAAATTCGAGTGACACGCTGCGCGAAACAAATGCTATAATTTTTTATGCATTGTTTTGTACAAAACTTAATCTGAACAAGTATACGATATTACCAAGATTAACATAATGTGATATCATTTCAATACATATTTACGCTGACAGCATTACTTTGGGAGGTGGTGAAATAACAGCCACTTCGTTAATGTATAAACCTCATTTTTGAAAAAATAAACCACCAGTCTTGAAATTGAGCAGCAATATATACACACATCTTGACTTTTAATTTACATCACCTACCTTATTCTAGATCGTATCAAATGGCGGGATTCTTTCAATATATTTTTTTTCTATCTCATCCTACACAAAACAATATCGGTCCATGTCCGGCATCCGAAGTGGCACCGATCTCTAATAACAATAACTTCTGAAATATTCCATTGTTGTTGGATTCGTCTCAAATAGAACAAAATATACCGTTTTAACTTTTGGCCACTTTCGGCAGGTTTTACGATTGAATTTTTGGATGTTTTTCTTGTTTTACATTCAAATGTTTCCGAAGTCGGTACCTAAAATGTAGATACATAGTTTTTTGTTTTTTTTTACAAATAAGGTAGCGTCACTTTAGGTCATGTGATTACAAGGAAAATAATAGAAAATTACTTAGAAAATGTAAATGGTGATACATGGTTTAACTAAGTCAGTAATTCAGTATTATTAGAAAAGAGAAAAAATACTATGGACCTCTGGTTAGGAAATGTATGGCATGATCGTCTCGCGCGGGATCAGCTGAGGCCAAACCGAAGTTTGAACACTCTCTTGCTTAAACATTAATCTTTTAAAACAAGCACCCCATACTGCTAATTTATATTAAATTCTATTTAAGTTACCCCTTAGAACACACTTTTTAGTCCATTACTTTATTACAGCACTAGTTAAATCTAAAATTAGTAATTAAAGTGCAATGAAAGTTGAACCTTTGCAAAAAAAATATTATCATATTTATTCAAAGGCAAGAATACAATGGTCGGTCAATAGCTGTATTTATTTTTTATATAAATAGGTATAAAAGTAATAAATATTACATTTTATCTATCTCAAAAACTTTTTTTAGATTTGATGATACGATTCGTAAAAATGTTTTGATTCATCTTCATCGACATCATGGTGTATATAAATACGTACCAGGTCTAAAATGGAGAATAATTTTATTAGATTATAAAAAAAAATTGAACAATGTTAAATTTTCACTACAATTACAAATTATTTTACTAAAGTTGCATAACATATCTGGCAACACAGATACAACAGCTGTCATAATACGACCAAAAACGTAATAAGCAAACGGTTCAACTTCCACCACGCACACACCATCGGTTTTCTACGTCCACGCACACATTCTGTGCGTACTACCCACGCCGGCGCGCTTTCTCTGCTACCAGTCGTCGCTGAGCTGCAATTAAAACAAACTTATCATTATCATATCAGTCAATGGACGCCCACACCCTGACAACCATATTATAAAACAAAGTCCTCCGCCGTTTTTGTCTATCTGTCTGTTCGCGAGAAACCCAAAAACTACCTAACGGATATTCATGCGGTTTTCACCAATAGATAGAGTGATTCATGGCGAAGGTTTAGGTAAATAATTTGTCAACATTTTGTGTAATTTCATTGGATGTAACGATAATAATAGTTGGAAGTGTCAGAAACAGTACTTTATTACGTTTTCACGCCCTAATTGCTCAACCAATCACCATGAAATTTTGCATACACGTTGTCAGGGGTACAGAGAAGGACATAGGGTTATTTTTCCGGCAGGACATCCGAAATTAACGCGGATGAAACCGCGGGGAACAGCTAGTCCTGTATAGTAATGCGTGAAAGCGTAATAAACTCATATTCGCATTTAGAATAGAAAGGATGTACGTACGTCTGTATGTATAAGTATCTGGCAAAATTAGCTGCAAATATTTACAGACACATCGCCGCGCGTCGGTATCTTAAGATAAATTACCTTGATCGAGCTGACTAGCTGATCCATCGCTCGCTGTGTGCGTGGCGCGTGTTTTGTATACGTATTAATAAACAACGTGTATTGAATACCTTGTAAAGTTGTAAGGTTTTTTCAATGAAATTATTTTCCTCATATTCTATAAAACTACCAAACTTATAATACTATTTTTTCGCTTATCCTGTTTGTTACAACGTATACTTTCAGCCCTGTAAATATTTGCAGCTAATTTTGCCACACCTTATATATTGTGTAATTATGACTATGCGTGTACACTGTACACTGTACGTACCGCGAGCGCCGCGCGCGCCGCCCGCGCTCTACTCCTTCTTCTTGCCCTTCCTGGTGGCGGCGCGCTTGGCGTAGTTCTGCGCGAGCGCGTTCACTATCGACACCACAAAGTACGCCACCATCGCCAGCACGAACTTGTCCAGCAGGCCGGCCAGCGCGGAGCCGCGCCCGCCGGCCGGCTGAGCGGCCGCGTCGTGCTTGTGCAGTCGGGCGCGCTGGTTGCGCAGGAACTCCAGTAGCGGCTGCTCCAATCTCGGCCCGATGTACGGTATCCGCTCCACCCACGTGAGTGCTTGGCTGTGTGTCGGGGATGTTTTACGAATCACAATTATTATTGTTTACCAGTTACCGCAATTTCACCCGCTTTAATTTCAGAGTTCCCGCGGGAGTTCCGGGGTAAAAAGTACCCTATGTCCTTCTCTGTACCTCTGACAACGTGCATGCAAAATTTCGTGGTAATCGGTTGAGCCGTTAAGGCGTGAAAGCGTAACAGACAAACAAACTCACTTTCGCATTTAAGCAGTTAGGATTAACACTAATATCTATAACATTTTTATTTCATTTTTTTGCTGATTCCATAGGTGCCTGCCGAGAGGTTACAGCACCAAAAATTGAATTCATTGCAATCAATTAAAATTACACTCACACACAAAAAACACATTGATTGAGACTGGCTATTTAAAAATGCGAGACCATGAGAAAAAAAAACGAAGTGCATAATAACTCACCCGACAAGCGTCTCGTTGAATGCGACTATGACGAACATCTTCTGTATGTGCATTTTGATGACCGCTTTTCCTATGACGGTAGCGCCGAAGAACGTCCAGAACGGCACGAGGAAGTGGCCGCACGTGAGCCCCGCCAGGTCGAACAGCGGGTTGGGGATGGACGCGCACGCCAGGATGCCGCAGAACCCCACGCTCTGCACCAGCTTCTGGATCATCACCTTGGCCCTGTTCGTAGATAGGGAGGGAATTATTCATAGCCAGCTACCGAAACGCAAGACCCACCTTGGTTGGGACTAAATTGGGTGCTGTAGATTAGTGGTCGACACAATAGCCAGGTTTTGAATCATACAATGATTAGACTTTTTTACAATTATTGGGTCAGCTTTTCACACCAAAAGTCGGGTTATAAAAACGTATATAGCATTGCGTATGAGAATCACCATAATTTTATGGTGGCAATGCTACGTTACGTGCCTGAATTTCTGAATGGCTAAAAACGGCAAACATTTTGTCTACCCTACCACTAAATCATAATTATCACTCACTCTCACAAACAGGACGTTTAAATTATGTGGACATAGATAAGCAAAAGTGTGTTAACCCACACTGGAATTTTTTTGAGTAAATCGTGTTTTAAAATCATAGCGCCATTTTGTGTCAACATTTTTTATGTTCAACATTTTGATACATATTTAAACAATGTAATAAGGTAAACACATAATTAAAAAACGTTTTCTAACTCTCAATAAATCGTTCTGTATCAATAACTCAATTTTGTGGATTAACATGTTATTGTTTATCTGCGTCATTGTATAACCGGACAGTTCCAATATAGACGTATTCAGTTTGAAAACAGCCAGCTCTGTCATAGACGTAATCATTTTGTAACCTGCCAGTCATATCACAGAGCAGAGGTATAAGGTTTACCTGCCAGTTCTGGAGTCGTCAGGTGTGGTGAGTTCAGCGACCCCGCCCCCCGACAGACGCGCCGCCCTCGCCATGAAGTAGGGCGGCAACTCCCCCAGGGCGGTGCCGATGCCCCACATCATCGACTCGATGCGCACTTTGGCCATGATATTCCATATCGACACCGCGTTCTTGGGGTCGATCTCCGTTGGGCATATTATACTGTAACAATTGTATACGTGTCGGATCTTATCGTGAGAATATTTTATTCAGGAAGTAAAAAGTTACAAATTGATGCAAGATAAACTGGTTATTTATATGGAAACGAATTGAAAGGCGGTATTCTAAGGTGTCATCGTATGGCACAGACAGCATCAGAAATGTGTAACGACATATTTTGAAAGTTGTTGAATCTTATTACTATGGGCTATTTGACTAAATTAACTCAAGTTTTAAGTTCATCGTGTAGATTAATAAAAAATATTAAATTCCTATTTTTCTTTTTTTGCGTAATAAAAAAAAACAGTGGAATGTCGCGCGACGTCACGATCCGGTACAGGGTTATGACGCCCACTCCTAAACTTCTTTTGTCATTAATTCTATTAATTTTTATTTTCATTAATTTGAAAATTCAAAATTTTATGAATATTTTATTATCTAACTGACGGACTAAATAGAATTTTGATGTTCATACTCCGGCACCATGCCATATATACCATGGTAAAGTTCGACGTACGCGTCCTAAATGACAAAAGCATTTCCATATTTTTGTAGCAAACCGTACGCCATAGACGTTGTACCTATTTTTACTATTGTTGTATTCGGTCGTATATACATTGTACGTATGTAGTCAGTCTCGGCACCGGTACTCACTCGTTGGGGTAGGGCGGCTCGGGGAAGTTGAGCGCGCCGCACTCGTACGCGGCGAGCGTGACGCGCGCGATGTGCGGCCCCAGGTACAGCAGGAACGTGTGCAGCCCGGTGCCCAGGCCCACCGAGCTGCACACGCCCAGCACCACCCACCAGCCCCACCACGACAGCGTCGCCACCGACACCTGCGCCATAGAATAGAGATTATAATTATTATATCGCTTCATTCTTCGATGTTATATCTAAATGAGTAGAATCCGCGATTTTGTACATTAAATATTTTTAACTAAAATTGACAGAAGGCGGTAAAAGAAGAGTAACCGAGCACAAAAAAAAAAGAGTTTTTAAAATTCTTTTCTATCTGTCTGTTCACAATAATCTCCGAACCTACTGAACAGATTGTCATGCAGTTTTCACAGGTAGATTAAGCTTAGCCTGGAGCTACATATAGGCTTTGTTTCATTGAAATCGGATGTCGGGAAAAAAAGTTGTTGTATAAAAACCATTCACGCGGGTGAAACCGCGGGGCACAGTTAGTCTTCGAATAAAGCGATTCACATAATAGTGGTCAAACTTCACTTCCAGAAGATCTCTTGATCATCTATTGTAATATGAAGAAGCGACACTTCCGCCTCCCACCAATGGGCATGATAACTAAATTTTAATTTTAGCTCAGAGTAATAAATATATTTTAGGATGTCTTATTAGCTAGGGAGATGGTGGTACTAATTTAGGTATATGATTCCAAAGTCGTTGATAATAACAATGCGTAATGTAGTCTGAATCTATGTAAACTAGAAAAAATAAGTGGTGAGCTCAGGAAACTCGGATTATTTTTTAATAATTTCGTAATTGTAAAAAAAGAACTGTCATAAATTATACTATAATTTGTCGTCAATTACATTTTATAGAAAATAGTGAAATTAAAGCTGACAGACGTGGTGGTATTAGTGTTAAATCATTCCATCGTCTTTTCAAGATCAAAATAGATATAATTATGACAGGATACCTGGACATAAGGCTGATGTGGTCCGGCGACGAAGTACGACACGGCGGTGGCGGCCGTAAATAGAATTATTGTTAACGCTAATAGCTTATATGCCAGTAACCTGGAAAAAACGCACGCTTTCAGTTTTTAATTATCATTTATCCTCGAAAGAAAGGCAAAGTTTTATGTTACAGCATAGTAAGCTACTCGTATTTAAGCATCTAAGCAAGACTACTACATTACTAAATTTTCTCGATAGAAAATCCAATGTAGCCTCTGTTTCTGCCGCGATTTTGGGATTATGTACTATTTAGTTCGTCGAGCGCGCAAACCGCCGTCACTTTCTCTCGCATGCAGTCTTTTTGCGCTATCATAAGTACGTCTATAACACTGAAGATTCTTCAATGTATAAACGCTCTTCTAGTTAGTTTTATTACATAATATGAATAAGAATATTATGTAATAATAAATATGAATATGAAAAGTAATGTACGAGTATATTATGTAATTTTATTGATTTAAACTTTTTGCACATCATGGTAGGTACATGACATGACATTAAGACAGTGGCATTCTCTGCCAGTCAACCTTCAGGTAGTACAGAGAGCTCACTTGGCGGATGCATATGCGATCTTATTATACATAATATTAGTCCACTTCACAACACACAGATCTACTTTATCCCACAGTAAGCTATTATTAGCTTGGGTCGTGGATATAAAATATACCTAACTATTATAATATAGGTACAAAAATAATTACCTCTGTAACCCTGTAGATGTCAATATGACTAGTTCTCTAAAAAAGTATTCTAGTGTGGTCAGCGGCCGCCTCCATAAAACGAGACAGTCTATGTCCATGCTGGCAACTTTGCTTCTGAAATTTATTATAATCATATTACGTCATAATTATTGTTATTAACTTTAACTAGGTGTCTACTTTTGTTAGTGTTATGAGTTATATGTGAGCGCTGAACGTATAAAGATTTCCATATTAGCAGAAGTCATTCCAATCAAATTCCAATTCAAATCGTTTTATTATCTTTTTCACCTCTAACAATTATTATTATCAATAATAATAATGCTTGGACACTATCGAACAGTGCAATCTGAAGTATATTATGGGTAGGACTAGACACTAGACAGCTAAATATATTTTTATTTATTTATATACATAAATATGATCGAACCCTTGACACCTTGGCGTAGCAATCACGTGAGCTAACCACTAGATAGACTAGACCAACCACAGAACAGATAGAAGGGGCAACATTTCGGTTCAGCTACGTGATGAAAACAAATGAAAACTAGTGTCGCCGAGTGATTTTTGTACACAAAACTATATCTAGATATCCTAGATATCATGCACAAAAATATTCATTAACGTAACGAAACGCACACAATTTTTAAAATTCACCGTATACATAGCCTGTCTAACTACACACATCAAGTACATTTTAAAGAATTGCCGCATATTGGGATTATTATTGTAACTTTTCTGGATCCTTATTGAATTTTTTTATTGAATTTCACCATTGAAATAAAGAATTTCAGTGTGTGGACACTCTTGCCAATGCTGATATCAACGTCCTGCCGTGGCCTGCTCAATCACCAGACTTAAATCCTATTGAGCACGCATGGGACATACTCCAAAGAAGAGCTCTGCCGAGTATGGACGCCGTAAATACCCCACAACAACTTTTTGACTTGTTACAAAGAACGTGGGTGGCCATTCCTCAAAGTGATTTTGATGAACTGATTTTAAGCATGCCAAATCGCTGCGGATCTGTGATTCGTATCAATGGAAGGAACACAGAGTATTAATTTGTTTAGTCATTACAATAAAAGTTTCAAAATCCCCTGTTTTTGCCTTTTTTGCCATTTTATTGTGGACTTGGAATTGGTTCAATTTCTCACATCTTACAAAAAATTAAATTTTTCTTAATTTATTTAAAATGTGGGGCTGAGTTGTTAATTTAGATATGGGAAGTAAGGTAGGTGGCTAGTCCAGAAGATTAAATTAGATTTAAATTAATTGAGTTTCGTTTTATAGCAAAAAATGCTCTTGATCCCTAGACACTTTTGATGTGTGTATTATTTAGGTATTATTTTCTCTGTGAAACCCAAAGTGCTGTCGTCATTCATAATTCGTCTTTATCAACAGTAAAAAACAGAGTTTTTTTTACAAATGGCACGTTTTCACGTCACATGATTTTTTTTAGGAATTGGCACGTTTTCTTCACTACTTTGCGTGCATATTTTTTTTATTATGCCAAAGTAAATAGACGCAGATTCCATATTTTTTTTGACGTTGCCGTATTATAAATTAATAGTGATATAAGTTATTAGCTCAGACTCACTTGATCTCTTTGGGGTGAGGGTGGTGGAGGCCGTTGCGCGTGCGCTGCTCAGAATCGGCTTGCACTGTGGCCGCCAGTTTGTAGTACCCGAGCCGGGCGAGCTGCGTACAAACAACAATTTACATTATTAATTATTAAACTAACTTGTATGTACGTGAAGTTGGGGTAAGTTGCGATCTATAAATAGAAAAATAGAGCAATCTCTACAACCGAGGAATTCGAATATTTCTAATGGAATAGTGAAATCTTTATATTATTTATTTATTAATTCAAATTACGCATAAAAATGTACCTTAGTATAGTCAAGAAATTAGAGCCCTTCAAGACACGTTAGATACAATAATATCTACCTACTTACTGAATTGACAGATTTCGAACAACGTCATCGCTTACTATCAGGCAAGTTTGTAAATAGACCAAGTCTGAATGTCCTACTAAATATTATACAGTAGATAAATGTAAAAGTTATTTAAAAAGTTTTGGATATACATACATATTTGCATGTTTGTACCTAATTAGATCACGCATACTGAGACTGACTGAGTGGAACTCACACCACAACACAAAAAGAGGCAGACAATACACAAGATGGTCAGATGATTTAAGGAAAACTGCTGGTCCACTATGGACACGACTAGCCAGAGACAGAGAGGCATGGAAGGAGGAGGCCTTTGTGTCAAAAGAACACGTCGAGCCGACGGTTGTTGTAAACACATAAATAAAAAATAAATATTGCATTAAATATTATTAACTGCTCGATAACAAGAGGCTTTGAAATTGAAATTGAATTAGATCATCATGGATGCACGGATGCGTACCTAATAGATTCTGGCTGGAAACTTTTAATCTGGAAACAAAGAGAAGAAATGCTGATATTTACGCGCGCAAAGCCGGGGCGCTTTAAAACTTTGAAAAAGCAACTACAATAAATTAAAAAAAAACCATTTTCATAATCAAAGAAAATAGCCACCCAACATAGCCATAAAAATAATTTCCTAAGGAATTCTTACTAATCAATAATAATTAATCATACGATCGATGAAGTTTACAATATAATTTACGTACCTATCACTAGTTATTATTTACTGTTGGAACTAAACAGTTTAAGTATTTATTTATTTACTAGCTGTTCCCCGCGGTTTCACCCACGGTAATTTCGGAGTTCTCGCGGGAATTCCGGGATGAAAAGTACCCTAGTCCTTCTCTGTACCCCCGACAACGGTATGCAAAATTTCGTAGTTATCGGTTGAGCCGTTAAGCCGAGAAAGCGTAACAAAAACACTTTTGCATTTATAATATTAGTTAGGATTGGGAACCTACCTATACTATAATCTATATGAATACCAAATAACTTAGGCACCTTTGATTGGAATTCACCTACACGTATCAAAGTCATATAATTTCGTTCCTGCATGTTCGCCTTCGATCAACAGTTGTTGGCCCATAAATATGGCACTTTTTGACGTCAATTCATTCGTTATGGTATTGTTAACGATAATGTTACGTAGGTTTTTGAATGTCACCGTTTATTTTACAGAAAGTCTATTTATTTATTTATTTATTTATTCATTCATTCATTTATTTATTTAATTATTTATTGCACATTTGTTTCATAAAAGGATGATTTTTCTTAATGCGACGCGTGGTAATTGAAAACTGTGTTATCTTTCCTCAACCTACATTTCTAATCTAGGAAGTTAATTTTGTACTGGCATCTTATCTATAGGTATTTGTACAAAATTCCGATTTTACAACTACAAATAAAAACCCATGCTGTGATTTGTAAGGCGCTGATAATGTTCGTTACGACCGACAAAGGTGGTGTATGTCACGGTGTAGGTATGTCAATTGAATGTAATGGAAAAACAAATTAAAAGATCTCCTTAACATTTTTCAACAAAAAAAAAAGGGAATTTACTATTATCATTGATTCTAATTAGGTACTAAATTAAATATTTAATGCAGACATAGATTAGAGTAGACAAGGCAAGTTCGTGAAACCAAGTGTGCAGTAGGTATATGATTTATTTATTTATTTATAACACAATGATTTTGATCTCCATAGGCCAACGTTCACTGACGAGACGGAATGGCATGGCACGATAAGTCATAAAATTAATCCTTTCCCGAACCTGTGGCCTGCCGCCGCGGCTGCGGGGTCCAGAAAAAAGAAACAAAAGCAATTACCGACGTTTTAAAAACAATCACGTCAGTGATACTTTAAAAGGCTCGTGGCTTGGTGCCCCCTTTCAGTCTATAGTGTAATTTACATTACACCTGACACAATTTAATGAATGAAATATTTTCCATTAAAATAATATCCATTACATTTTATTTTATAACGTAAGATGTATCTAACTATGAAAAAAAAACGGACAAAGTCACTAGCGCGGAACTAATCAATTTTATCCACGTAGCGCAATACTTACTGATGCGATAAAATGCCACTAAAAATAAAATGCCACTAAAACTCGAAACGCACTGTTCAATGGTTATGTACCTATTTATACACTTGTGATTTTTAAATTGCCCAACGTAACTGTTACACGTTTATAGTCCTATAGTGACATCACAACACTGAAGTATAATTTTCACTTTCGTTGCATAGCCACTTTCACTCTCGGTACGAGTCACAATTCACGAACTCACGACGGCGCGACGTCATCCTAGTTTCATTTCACTATCACAACGGGTCAAAATCAAATAGCTGGAGTCCGGAGCTGCCTCTATATTTGAAACACGCAATGTTTTTATTAGATACTAAATGTTCCCCGTGGTTTCAGCCGCAGTAATTAATTTCGGGGATTCCGCAGGAATTCCCGGATACTGTACGTATCAACCTTTCTTTTGAATCACAAAATTCGTAGTAGTTTTTGAGTTTATCGCGAACAGACAGGCAGACAAATGCGACGGAGGACTACGGGGGGCCGGCCCGATGTTAGCCCGCTGTGTGTAGGCCCGATGTTAGTCTATTAGCGGAGCTGCCACCTCGGAGTTTGAAGACTAACTCGGTTTATTCTTATTGTGGGTATCCTCCCTAGTGATAGGTTCTGATTTTGGGCGCAGAACAATCGCCCAGTGCCCTGCATCCTTGGCATCTGGCAAGCTGCAGCTTGTGAGGGCGGTCGCGCGTTGGCGCGGCTGCAGCTGTTCCCGGGGTGGACGACGGGGATGTGGATGACTCGGACTGGCTGAGTCTCTGCTTACACTCGTATCCCGCTTTTGACACAGCAGACGGTTTCTCGGTGTTTTTTGAGGAGTTCTGTTTCACTAGCAGACTCCCACCGAGACCAGACCTCAGCTTCCCACCCCGCGAGAGCGCGGCCCGAGACAGAGCGAGATGGCGGAGCATCGTGGATGCTCTCTGCCCCACTCAGCCAGCCCTCAGGGGACATAGGACAATAAGTCAAGTCAAAGAAGTTTCACTACAAAAAAATTCCTTTATAAGGTGACATAAGGCATAAAAAAATAGTTATTAATTTCTAACAATTTGGCATTAGGAGCGTTTGGGATTGTTTATGGGGCCCGCGTTATGGGCAAGAAATGCTTTTGGCCATAGAGAATAAGGGCCCAGTTCCTGTACTATGAGCTCTTAAAGCAGAACCTAAATGCCTTAACACCACCACCTTTAAGCAGTCCTGCTTAAAGGTGGTTATCGTACGATGAAGCAGAGCAATTCAATTTAGGTTCTGCTTTAAGAGCTCATAGTAAGCCCGCTGGTCGACATTCCAAACTAATGCTGCTGAGAGAAGACATTCATGATGTATCTAACAACTTTTGTCTGTAAAGAAAATTAATAGCCTTACAGTATAGCTAGACTGATTGACATAGCGCAGCTGCTGTCGCACGGTGTAATAGGTTAGCTAGTAGCTACTCATAATTTTCCGAACGAAACGGGAGCCAAAAACTTTTTGCGCCCGACGTCAATAAACTAGCCAACTTAAACAGTTTTCTATTCAAATACATATTTATGAGTAAACAACAAAAAATATTTTTTTTTTGTTAACTCATGTAGTGAACTCTCACTTTAATAAAAAAATCAATCAGTCAATAAATCGTAGACCGACACTATGGCTTCCCTCCAAATCTGGATCAACAATCAGACAATGGAAACAAAGCACGCAATTTAATCTCTACTCTAAAGTCAAATACACAACGACTACAATTAAATACCACACGCCCACTCTAGACATGCATTCAATACATATAATTTCAAGCCTTATTTTATTAACAATAAATTTGAATTTTGTAAAGCAAGTGAGAGTTATTTCAGCGGAAATAGCTGCGACACGACAGCAGCGGTGACGGTGGTGGCGTGATCAAATTCAAATCGCTCGTGATCGTCGAATGTGTGTCCAGTCGGTGCGCGTGCGCTGCTAGTAATTAGTGGACACTGTACGCCACTATAATTAGTCTACGGACATTATCGTGTGATAGTTGGTTTGATAATATATTTTACAATAAACAAATTAATAACATTATTAAAACTTATAAATAAATTGCATAGGTATAATACCGACTCTTTACTACATACGAAGTCACGAACTACCAATACCAAACTTCTCTTCAATTTTATAACACTAGCTGTTCCGTGCGGTTTCCAAGTTAAGTTCGGAAATCCCGCGGGAATTCCGTGATAAAAGTAGCCTACCTATGATGTCCTTCTCTATAAGTACCCTGACAACATACCTAGTATGCATTTAATGCAATTTCACCCACGTAAATTTTGGAGTTTCCGCGAGAATCCCGCCATAAAAAGTAGTCTATGTCCTTCTCTGTACTCCTGACAGCAAGCATGCCAAATTTCATGATGATTGGTTGAGCCGTTGAAACATGAAAGCATAGCTAACAAACAAACTCACTTTCATATTTATATTATAGTAAGGATTTGGTGGGCTAGGCTTGTGTCAACATCACACTAGTGTGACTTGCAAAAGTTTTTAATATTTCATTTAAATAAAAAGAAATTGAGAATATGTGAAATAGGGTAAACACTAAACAGTAACTTAATGATAATTTTTATATATATACCTACATATAATAAAATTGTAACAAGTCTGTCTGTACATAGGAGATAAATAAGAAAAAATAAATTTAGGCGACTCTATGAGTGATATACTAGAAGTCAAAAATACCTTTTTAGGATTTTTGTCTGTCTGTCTGTATGTTTGTATTCGTGCTACTCAAAAACTGCTGCACCAAATTGAATGCGGTTTTTTTTGTTGTATTGCTAAGGGTCTAACTTAGATACTCAGGTTTCGATTTTTTAGATATTCCAACTGGAACTCGAGATATTAAAAAGAAATGCTGGTCATTCTACTATTATTATAAATGTGAAAGTGTGGATGTTGAATTTTTGTTACTCAATCACGCAAAAACGGCTGAACGGATTTGTATGAAATTTGGCATGCATGTTGTCAGGGGTATAGAGAAGCACATAGGGTACTTTTTATCCCGGAATTCCCGCGGAAACTCCGGAAATTGTGAGTTCGTGAGGTTGTAAGGGGTAATCTCTGGACCTATGAACCGATTTTGAAAATGATTTTACCAAAAGAATGCTACATTATCCCTGAGGTAACATAGGCTATATTGCAACCTGGAGTTACCGCAGGAACTTAATAAATTCTTCTTCTTTTAAATTGAAATCTGACAAAAGTGGCAGATTTTTTGCTATCAAAACTTATGCCAGTTCAAATGCCACAGAATTAGCATAAATAAAAGTAGGTGTTTTACTTATTTTACACAGCCTCCTTTCAATGTCATTTAAATTAAATATCTTAGATGTGAGTGGTGTCTTAAACTTTGGATCTGACAGTACAACTGCAACAGTGATCTGACAGTAAAAGCCCGGTGAACATCTCACATTTGGGCATTGAAAATACTAATACAACAAAAATTAAAATAAAATTAAAGAAAAAAAAATTGCCTATTAATCATAGTAATAAACCTATTATTTTGTCTTGATTATAATAATTACATCAATGCTTAAATAATGAAGTTAAATTATGAGGTTGCAACAAAATAAAGTTAAGCAATAAAAAATTCTCTGCACACAAAGTTTAAAAAAAAACTCTTAAACTGTAAAATCTACGTAAAATATAAGTTACTAACATATTATCTAATAATAATTAATCACTCATACAAGAACATACCTACTTTTCTTTTATAACTTTCACACATAATTAATCACAAGAGAGAAGAAACAAAACAATAATAAAACTTCGGAAATTACTTCCACTGATTATATTATTAACAATTTTCTAATTTTAGACAAATTTCATTGGTGGAATACATTGAAATACTAGATTCCAAAGTTTTTAAATAGTATGGGAAATACACAAATACAGAAAAAAAATATTATACATAACAAAAATTCTAAACTTAAAAAATTGAAACATAAAAAGCATCACAGCACAGCCAAACATCCAGTAGAAAAATTTAAATAGTAAAAAAGCTCAAAAAACTTGATTGCAAATAATTTTTATACCAGCTCATTTTTATTTCCAGTTGTTCGTTGACCTCTTTTTCTGCATTCTAAGCGTAGCTGTTCCTTATTCATTGCTGCCAAAACTTCTGGACTAATATGACGAGCCTTTGGATTATCAGAGACCACAATATGTCTTGGTACAGACAATGAGTTAGCTTGATTTCGTGCACGTCTTGTGTTAGCCATTTCTTTACTGTTTTATTTCTTCAATTCTGCCTTTGTCTATATTATATTGGTCATAATTAAGATAAACAAACAAATATAAATATATACCTACTTCGGCGAGTTACATAAAGATATTTAGATTAACATTCATCAATACATTTTAGGAATTTTATCTAATACTCAAAAATTACAAAAATAAATATGTAATAGGTACATTAAAACTGTATTAATAAAAAAGAAATTTGAAAATCTTGTCTAGGTAATTTAATATTATATCCTGGTATGTTATAAACCAGCTAAGTATGTTGGATTTATAGAAAAGCTAGAGGAAATAAAATATAACTTTAAGTTTATATTAATCTTTAGCTTTACTGGTGTAACAGATTTATACTTTCTGATTTTGTTTAAAAAGTATGTTTGGAAAATCAATACTTTTTTGAGGAAAAATTAAATTGTAATGAAATTTCTATGGTTATTACGAAAGTTACATTCGAATAAAACATAGTTAGCATTTCCATAACAAAAAAGCAACCTTCAGCCCCTAACAAAATAAGCAAAATCATAAGAAATAATTGGGGACAAACGGCAGAAAATGGTTTAGGAAATCATCATTCTAACCTAACAACAAAATTTTGAGGAAAAAGATTTACTCACAATTCTCAGCAATGGAAAACAGGAAAGAAAATAATATTAAAATGCTGCACACTAATTTCAAATTAGCATCACTCAATAGTATTTCCATCACACACAGTGCTCTCAAAGCATTTTGCGAACCGCGAAAAAAATTGGAATTTTGAACAATGGTCAATGATACTTTTTATTTTTTACTTCAAAGAGAATATGTACAATACGTTTTTTAGTTATGCATGTTTTTCTTCTAATCGCTGACTCGAAGAGTTAATAAACGGACTGTATGCAGCAAACCACAAATTAATAAGTAGGTAGTGCCACAAATTAACTAGACATAAGGCATACGGTAATGCAAACTGCAAACCTCTGCGAACCTCAGATTAACAAGACAATATTATATTATGTACAAAGCAAACTGCAAACGCAAACGCAAAGTGCAAATCACAAAATGTCATTTTTGACATTGTTCATTTTTTTCACAATTTCACAATTTTTTTTTGTGAAGTTTACCCCTTTCGGGGAAGGCAGAAGGAAACTTAGACCATATAGCCAATTCAGTGGTATATTTCTTCTTCTGAAGTTATTTACATCGAAATGCATTGTGGGCTTACTATGAGCAAAAACGGACCATTCAAGTTCCGCGCAGTTTTAAAGCAGACCTGAAACCGAATTGTTTAAAATCGTACTATTACCCCCTAATAGGTGAACGACTATTGCATCGCTTCTAAAGAAGGTGAACGGTTCCGCTTATCTATGGTCTGCTAAAATGGCACTTGAAAGAATGAAGTAGCGCTATACCGAGTCACATAAGCTTGTCTCTTTCGTAAGAGTAGCGTTCAAAAAGTCAAAAACCATCATTTACTTACTTTACTGACTTTTAGATGAAAGTGTATAAAATTAAAATTATTACGATTTAAACATGCAAAATCCAAAATAAATACAAATTAAACTATAATCTAACATTTGAAACTAAAGAAATGATCATATACGGGTTTTTAAAATTATCATATGAATTTATAGTTGGTAACGTAGTGAAAATTATGAACGCTCTTTGAAAAATGTGCCAGTTTTAAACTTCGAATTGGAAACTTTATAAATCAAGGTCTTTTGGCGTGATTTCTAGCAGAGTGGACGTCAGTTTTATTTCTTTGTTTTGCAAATTAGTTTATCGTGATTAATATTGTGTGAATATGGTGGATTTTGCATAATAGGTGATGAACAGTGTGCTGAAACAGTGAAATAAGATGAAATAGGGCGTTCATCGGGAGGTTTTCGTTTTTCTATCTAACTTAGCGTCCTATTAAGGTTCAACTGCGAAGATTTGCTGCCAAAAGTTCCGGTAAAGCTTTGAAATGCATCTCACCAATGCATTTCGATGTAAATAACTTCAGAATAAGAAATATACCACTGAATTGGCTATATGGACTAAGTTTCCTTCTGCCTTCCACAAAAGGGTTAAACTTCATCATAAAAACAAAAAATCTCTCTGGTAGTGTGTAGATAACAGCTCACAGCAGCTCACAGACATAAGTCTAGTTAATTTGTGGCTCACAGCAGCTCACAGCTGTAGTTTAGTTTGTGTCCAAAATATCCAATTTCTAATTTCAAATCAAATAACCAATTTCAAATTTGTGAATCAATAATACCTATCTGCCTTCATGTGCAGTGATTATATACTCCAAAGGGTATAATTATAATGAATAAATTTAAATGAAAAATGAGTAATAATGATATTAACGAATACATACCTTCTGTATTAAACCCTAGAAGGTTAAAAAAATGTGGAGAATTTGCTTTAACTCAGGTATGCATACTCTATACACAATCTTTATAAAAAGCTAGCTAACCCCCGCGGTTTCACCCGCGGTAAGTTCGAAGTTCCCGCGGGAATTCTAGGATAAAATCCTATTAATATTATAAATGTAAAAGTGTGGATGTTTGGATGTTTGTTACTCAATCACTGAAAAATGGCTGGACGGATTTGGATGAAATTTACCATGCACGTTGTCAGGGGTACAGAGAAGGACATAGGGTACTTTTTATCCCGGAATTCCTGCGGGAACTCCGAAATTACCGCGGGTGAAACCGCGGGGCACAGCTAGTATAGATATAAACCTTTCTCTTGAATCACTCTATTTATTGGTGAAAACTGCATAAAAATCCGTTGCGTAATTTGCAAGATCTAAGCGTACATAAGGACTTTGTTTTTATTACTTAGCTGTTCCGCGCGGTTTCACCCGCGATAATTTCGGAGTACCTACCCGCGAGAATTCCGAATTACAATATAGCCTATGTTACTCAGGGATAATGTAGCATTCTAATGGTGAAAGAATTTTTGAAATCAGTCCAGTAGTTTTTGAGTTAAATAGTAACAAACATACAAACAAACAAAAAATGAAATCTTTCCTTTTTATAATATTAGTATAGATATA
The DNA here is from genome assembly GCA_907165275.2 of Zygaena filipendulae. Lineage (NCBI taxonomy): Eukaryota > Metazoa > Arthropoda > Insecta > Lepidoptera > Zygaenidae > Zygaena > Zygaena filipendulae. Next base: position 4,783,783 of record OU015668.1, read on the forward strand.
TTTTCTTAGTCTCTCTATACAACCAGTGGCATAGCAAAGGTTCTAGCTGCCCAGTTTTGCTATGTGAATGCAGATATCGTTCAGATATCTGTTTGGAGCACTTTCCAAAACCCTATTTCATTCACCACCCCCACCGACTCATCCAACCACAACCTTGTGTATGTTTTGTATTTGAATGTTGCCCCTGGGCACCCCCTCTAGATAATATTATACAGTACCTAAGCATAACAAAAAAATAATGTAACCGACTTCATTTTCAAGAGTTCCGTTGTCTGTCTCTGAAACTCATCATCAGATCTATACGAAATTTAAAATGGGACCATTTTGGAATAAACCCCTTTCAAACAAAAAAGAATTTTGCAACTCCATCTATACAATATACATATATGACGGAGGTAGATATGCCTAAACGTATATACAAAATATAAACATCCGAATTGATAACCACCCCAACGACACTGCTTTGAAGCAAATATTACTATGATCTATGCAATAACTTCCTTACCAACTTTGAAATACCTAACCAAATCCCCCAACCAAAACCAAATACAAATTAAATATTATTATGTAAGCTTCCATTGAAGTGTCCAGAAAACCCATTATTATTATAAACTGACTTATTGATTGACCCTAAAAATTTATATGTAGCAGTATACATGTCAGCCTCAAGACTTATTAGGTGCTGTGAAAAATAGTTTAATCCCACTTATGGTTTTCTTCAGACAGTTTTCTGTAAACCAATGTATTCTTAACAGAATTCTATCGTCAGCCGATGTTCACTATCATTGAAGAAGAATAACAGATTTTCATCAGGGATTAAGATAGTAAAAAAGGTACACAATATTTTACTAAATATCTAAATCTGAAGTTTTGAATTATTAATTTATCTAATGACATTGCTTACTTTAAGGTCATCTCAAAAAATAAAGAAAATTCGCAAAGCATACAAAATATAAGTATTGAAAATACATCATTACCAAGTACTAAAATATTGCCATGTGAATCAAATATTCAAGCAGAAAGTGTTAACTTTTCAATTGAAAAAGACCTGACTGCTGAAAAAGACAACCCAAAATTTGATTCTCCTGATAACTCTAATACTTATAATCATCATCTGGCATTCACTGATTGTAATATAAATCAAACAAATGTGCAGTCTAACATATTATCTTACATCACAAAATCCTCCCATACAGATCTTCATGAACACAGCAAAGAAGATAAAGTTAGTGATGGTACAATATCTGACCACTTAAGAAATCCAGTATTATCAATAGGTATTGGAGTTACTAATTGCAAAAATATTAAATTAAGTACAAAAAACACTAACATCAAAAACATTGAATTAGCATGTAAGGATAATATTATCAATTTAGATTGTGAATTGATTGAGACCTCACAAATATCTACTGAAAGTGAAGTAGAAGATATTAACATGAATGAGTTTAATGTAATAAATCCTTTGAAGAGGTCAGCTACAGTAGATGTCAATCTCGAAATTAAAAAGAAAAGGGTGTCAAACACAGAAGATTGCACAGAAAACTCTAAAATTCTAATTTTAAAATCAAATGCCATTGAAAAACTTTCACATGTCATTGTTCAGCCACTAAATTATAAAATATTCAAAAACTTAACTTTGGGTAAAAGTAAATTCCAAACACAGAAAACCGTTAGTTCATTTAAAAAGAATGGAAAAAAAAGTTCATGTGGTGCTAATCTAAGTCAAAAATTGATTGACTCATATTTAGTTAAAAACAATAATGTTATAAAGTTATCTGATGACCGAATTGTTGTTGGTAATGATGCTGTTATAAAAAATAATTGTCTAACAGTAGACGTGCGTGATGATGCGCAGGACATGAGCAAGAATCCAGGTGTTACTGAAGGTGTCAAGATCGATAGGGTTGGGAAGACTACACGTAGGTCGAATTGGAGAGACAATGAAAATCTATCGCCCAAATCTGCTAAAATATCGTCGAGAAGATGTAATGACTCACCAAAGATTCAAGACATCAAAACGTCAAAATCGGATGCACCTCGCTCTATCTCTCCAAAGGGAAAAGCGGATGGAGTAGGCACACATTCACCAAGAAAAAATGTAGATTCTCTACAGTTTACATTGACAACAAAGACAAAGTCCAACAAGACATCAGTTAATACTAGAAACATACCTTATTTTAAGATTGTTGCAGGTAAACATTTTATTATTGTTTTGATTATGTAAACTTACTTAACCACTATTAGTTACGAATTTTTTCATGATATAAGCAAACACTGGTGTGAAAAAATGTTAAAACATTTATATTATACTATACTAGCTACCCGCGGTTTATTCGGAGTTCCCGTAGGAATTCTAGGATAGAATATAGATATAAACCAGAAACCTTCCTCATGAATTACTCATCACATCTATTGGTGAAAACCGCATAAAAATCCGTTGCGTAGTTTTAAAGATCTAAGCATACATATTAGGGATCTGTCCCTATGCGGGAAGCGACTTGTTTTATACTATCTAGTGATTGTGTCCTTAGTCCCCACTGTATCGGTATCTAGATTTGCGGAGTTAGGGGAAACTTGTGGCCTAACAGTGTGATACATAAAAAGCTAATCTAATATTTGCAGGCACACATTTCGCTGTGGACGCTTTTTCATACGGCGACATACCTAATGTTAAGCATTATTTCTTAACACATTTCCATTCGGACCATTATTCGGGCCTCAAGAAAACCTTCAATAAACTGTTGTTTTGTTCCAAAATCACTGGTAAGTTCTTTGAACGAGTTGATAACAGTTTAAGGAATTTCAAATCTATACTTCTGTACTAACATTATAAAAAGGAAGGATTTGATTTTTAGTTTGTTTGTTACGATTTAACTTAAAATTGCTGGACCGATTTCAAAATTCTTTCACCATTAGAAAGTTACATTATCCCTGAATAAGATTAATATTATAAATGCGATAGTTGTTACGCTGTCACGCCTCGACGGTTCTACGGATCATCATGAAATTTTGCATACACGTTGTCAGGGATACAGAGCACTTTTATCCCGGAATTCCCGCGGGAACTCCGAAATTACCGCGGGGAACAGCTAGTTTTAAAATAATTGTAACATTTCCAGCGGATTTGTGCATCTCTCGATTGGGAGTTAATGCTAAATGTATCCACATTTTGAACGTCAACGAGACCATGTTGGTGGAAGAAGTTGAGGTGACGGCAATAGACGCTAATCAGTATGTAAATTTTGTATAATAGATATTTCAATATTTTATCAATCACTAGCTGCCCCTCGCGGTAATTTCGGAGTTCCCCCGGGAATTCCAGGATAGATTATACGTATAAACTATAAACCTTCCTTTTAAATCACTCTATCGGTGAAAACTGTATGAAAATCCGTTCAGGGCCCTTATTCACTACTAGCTGACCCCCGCGGTTTCGCCCGCGGTAATTTGGAAGTTCCCGCGGGAATTCTGGGATAAAAAGTACTCTATGTCACTCAGGATCTCTTTAGCTTCCTATCTATAAGTAGATCCATAAATAACAACCTCACAAACTCCGGAGTTCCCGCGGGAATTCCGGGATATAACGTACCCTATGACACTCAAGATCACTGTAGCTTCCTATAAGTGAAAGAATTTTCAAAATCGGTTCGGTAGATCCAGAGATTACCCCCTACAACGTCACAAACTCTTGCTCTTTACACAGATACACACATACATACATGTATAGATACATGTATACATAGATGACCAACAACAGTCCTTGCCTATAACGCGCGTCCCAAAAACGCATGTATTTTTTTGGGGTAAAACTTCTTTGATTACGAGGGAAAGACAGTTTTTGCGGCGTCTTATCTTAACGCGGCGTGATAAGGTCATAGTGAATAAGGGCCCAGTAGTTTTTTGAGTTTATCGCGTAGCCAGACAGACGCGGCGGAGGACTTTGTTTTATAATATGTATTATGTAAGGATGTAACATAACCTTTTGATTTTTAACCGACTTTCCAAAAAGGAGGTTCTCAATTCGACGCGTATGTTTTTTATTTTTTTTTTATGTTTGTTACCTCATATCTTTCGACTGGGTGAACTGATTTTGATGATTCTTTTTTTATTCGAAAGATGGTGCTTCCCATTGGGTCCCATTGTCATGAAATTAAAATCAGATGATGGGATCTTAGAGAAATCGAGGGAACTCTTCAAAAATTATAGGCACACCTATGGCGATTTGGGTATTTTTTATAGTAAATCGTTTATTTGCTTTCGGAAAGCAAAATTTGAAGAAGTGGAACTGATGATGAAGATCACAGATGGTCAACGGAAATACTCGATAATAGGTATTTCACAGGTTCAGATTCGTTAACTTTAATGTGGTTTCTAAACAATTTATGCTCGTCACAATGTATATGGTGAAGTGCAACTGACGGTGATGTACCAGGAGAACTCCTCAACAATTAACGTCCCTGCATCGGGAAAAGCAATATATTGTAATAGGTGATGAGCAGTTGACATTAGGCTATTCTAACTTAGATAAATTACAAACCAACCCACTAAAAAGCGAGAAATAAACAAAATTAAAAAAAAAAAAAACCGACTTCCAAAAAAACAAAACTAAAAAGCTAAAAATAATAAAATACCGAGACAAAAATTGGAGTAGATGTTTAGATGGGCTAAGTTCACTCCAGCCACGACCTCATCAACCCAAGTGGGCAGACACAAGCGGGCTTGTCACCGAATTCAAACCGATCATAATATGGTCCAACTTAAAAGATAGGATAGTTTTTATCCCGGAATTACCGCGGGAACTCCGAAATTACCGCGGATGAAATCGCGCGGGACAGCCTATATTTTTACGATACTGCGTCATCTATTGTAGAATCAAACCATTAACTGTTTTTACGGCTCCATGTCAGCTTAGAATTAGTTAAAAATACTTTAAAAAAATTGCTTTCAAATTCATAAAATAAAAAGTTTCACTTTCGCTCTTGGTTACAAATGCAAACTGATACAGGTACCGCTTTATTTATTACTTAGAGTACCTATTACCAAAATTTTAAGTTTTATTAATTGAAAATTATAGAAAAAAAAACATTTTCTCTATTTTCCAGCTGTCCCGGTGCCATAATGCTAGTGTTCACACTGCCCAATGGAAAGACTATACTTCACACGGGCGACTTCAGAGCATCGCCCGCTATGGAGTCCTACCCTATATTCTGGAACAAGGACATTCATACTATATATCTGGATACTACGTATGTTACATATTTTCGTCTGCGAAACTACGACCAATGTTTTAGAATACCTCGATAACTGAAACGTAAAATTTTCTCTATGTAATCTTCTGTATAATTGTATAAAAGCGAACGCCTTGCTGACGAGCTCAGGTGAAACCGCAGAGAACAGCTAGTTACTAAATATAATTGATATACTAAATTTCCTAAGATAGATAGTCAGCAAAGCAAAAAATGTCCTCAAAAAAAGGACCACTCAATGAAAATCCGCGAAGAATCCGTAGTCCTTTTCGATTAGATGTTTTTTTTAAGATTTCACGTTTTGGTTAAAACGTGAAAAGTTTATGTCAGTGTATGGAACACAGGTACTGTAATCCCCGTTACGACTTCCCGACTCAAGATCAAAGTTTAGAAATGGCACTGCACCTGCTGCGTCAAAAGAAAATGGTGCTCGAGAAGGCGGGCAAGAAGTTCGCCTCGGTTCTCATCGTTTGTGGAACATATACTATAGGTTGGTGTAATACTACTATTACATAATATACAAACTATATGCAATAGTAGTATTACATATAGTTTGTATTTTTAGGTGCTTTATATTGAAATTGCATTTGTATGTAGGTATATAATATACTAGCTGTGCCCCGCAGTTTCACCCGCGGTAATTTCGGAGTTCCCTCGGTAATTCCGGGATAAAAAGTACCCTATGTCCTTCTCTGTACCCCTGACAACGTGCATGCCAAATTTCATCCAAATCCGTTCTGCCATTTTTGCGTGATTGAGTAACAAACATCCAAACATCCACACTTTCACATTTATAATATTAGTAGGATTATCTCGTTTGTTACATGACTGGCGCCTTTCAATAGACAAGTTTTTTTTTTTTTTTTCAATTTTTGTGTAGGCAAGGAAAAGTTCTTCATGGGCATGGCGCGACGCGTGGGCTGCGCGGTGTGGGCGTGCCCCGAGAAGGACCGCGTGCTGCAGGCGGTGGAGGGGCGCAGCTTCGGGCGCGCGCCGCCGCACGCGTGCCAGCTGCACGTCGTGCCCATGCGCGACCTCACCACCGAGGTGTGTACACTGTACAGTGTACACTACAATGTACACGTTGTGGCCCGATCTAAGAATGGGGATGTGGACTACTTTTGAAAATCAAAATTCTAATTAGTTCGTCAGTTAGAAAAAAAAATACATGCATACAATCGAACATAGAACCTCCTCCTTTTTGGAAGTCAGTTAAAAATCAATAGACACGTATTTTTTGCTTTTTAAAATAAAATAAAGTATACAGAGATAAAGCGCATTAAAGTTTAGGGTGAGGGGGTCGTGACGTCACTAACCGCTAAAACCGCGATACAAACTATCAGAATAGTGACGTTACGCGAAATTTCAACTCAATATATCGCCAATATTTTTTGATTACGTAAAAAAAGAAAAAATACGTATTTTTTAATAATCTACAAGACGGACCAAAAAATAAAAATTTCATGATGTGGTCGGCCATTTCATGAAATGGTCGGCCACACCATGAACTATGAAATCAAAATGCCTATGATAATTGACCATTTGAATTTGGCGCATCGTCGGCCACGGCCGCGGCACGCTCGCGCGACTTGGTCAGCTTGGCCGTCTGATTTATGTTTTTTTTTTTTTAATTCATCAAAAAAAGCTAAAAAGTGTTGGAATTTCCGCCGCCTGACGGGATAAAATGAGCCAAGACCGGAAGAGCTAGCCCCCAGCCACTAAGATATGCACCGTGAATTTTTCAAGCTAACCTAACCTAACCCAGAATGATGTTCTAGTTGGAATAATATATCAGTTCATGATGTGGCCGGCCGGCGGCCATGTCATGATATTATGATCACAACATACACACGCCGAGAACGTTTCGAAATTCAACCGGGCCATTCCCAAATAGCTTCGCTTTCAATGTGCCTGCCGGTGACAAATAGGAGATATCTATAGTACTTTTATTTTTGTTCTAGTTATGTTTGCCTGGAAGAAATTGCTTGGCAATAAAGCCGCCCTTTGTTGCCTATTTTGGTTACTTCTCTATGTGCTTATATTGTTATTGTGGTAACAATAGAGAAGATTAGAGATTTTGGATATTATAAAATGTCTCGTCACCGGTGATGGCGAAAACTGGGAATGATCCATTCAACGGGTTCGATGTCCAGCTGGGTTTTTTTTTTGTAGGTTTAATATTAGGTAATAGGATCATCATCATCATCTACAAATGTCCCACCCGATATTAGGCCGTGTGATTCAACAAACAATACAAACACAAACTTTCACACATATACATAATACATTAAAAACAACTGAATGTCCAAAAGTCCATAAGCCATTTTAAAATTCATTGTTGTAAAAGCACTTATCCTATTATCCTTATTTACAGTGAATTGTGGCATAACCTCCATGGACATTGTTCGCAAACATGATTGCGTTTGCGAAACTAAGTCCACAGTTAGGTAGGTACTTTGTAATTTTGACGGATGAAACACAGCACCGTCTAGAGATGGTGCTGCTAGAGCTAGAGCAAAACTAGCGCTTGGGTGGCGCTTCTCTGGCGATTCCCATCCTTGTTGGAGTTAGCTAGATGCCTTAGGTCAAGGACCTACATAATTTGATTAAAATGGATCCCGAGATCATTTCCGCTTTTTCTCGTTATTTCGGAATGGGTCATCCAAACCCGCTTGAAAAATTCACCGTGCATACCTTAGTAGCTCGGGGCTAGCTCTTCCGATCTTAGCTGATTTTATCCCGTCAGGCGGCGGAAATTCCAACACTTTTTAGCTCTGTTTGATGAATTAAAAAAAAAACCGTTAATCAGACGGCCACGCAACTTTCTAACTAGTAATTTCTTTCTTTTAGAAACTGCGCAGCTATCTGGATAGTCTTCAAGGCGCATTCAGCGAAGTGGTAGCGTTCAAGCCCAGCGGGTGGGAGAACGGCAAGACGGCCGCCGTTGAGAAAGATTCGGTCACCATACATGGTAAATGGATATATTATGTAGATAACTAATAATGTGTTAACCCACCTGAAGCCATTTTGAGTAATCGTGTTTTAAAATTATAGCGCTACTAGCTGTTTCCCGCGGTTTCACCCGCGTTAATTTCGGAGTTCCCGCGGGAATTTCGGGATGAAAAGTACCCTATGTGTATCCCTGAAAACGTATTTAAACAATGTACCTAATAAAGTAAGCACAATGAGGATGTGGACTACTTTTGAAAATCAAAATTCTAATTAGTCTGTCAGTTAGAAAATAAAAAAATAATAGACGTATTTTATTTTTTGATTACGTAAAAAAAGAAAAAATACGGGTCCAATATTTTTTAATAATCTACATGACGGCCTAAAAATAAAAATTAGTCAACATGCCCATTGAAAAACGTTTTCTTAGGCCCGGCGTCCTTTATCGGCATAGGGACTTATCGGCAGTTTTAGGTGGCAAATAGTAATATAATTTAACATCATAGCAATAAAGTAGAAATTTCCATGATATATTTTATTACTACAACCATAATATAAGTAGGTACTGCTATTTGCCACCTAAAACTGCCGATGCGTCCCTATGCCGATAGTGGGCGCCGGCTCCAAATCCCAATGTAGCGTTCTCGTATCAATAAGTTAACTTATGATTTTTTTGGCTTAACATGTTTTTGCTTGTAATCCTAACTAATATTATAAATGCGAATATGAGTTTGATACGCTTTTTATTCAGCTGACTGTTCATGATAAAATTCTGCTTACACGTTGTCTGCGATACCGAAAAGGACATAGGGTACCTTCGTACGCGGGTGTAACCGCGGTAAAAAGCTAGTGTTAACCTTTTATTTTGATATATTATGTTAATTTATTGTAAAATTTTCCATAACAGGCATTCCGTACAGTGAACACTCGAGTTTCTCCGAGATCATACGCTTCGTCAGTTACTTGAAACCGAAGCAAGTCGTGCCCACTGTCGACATATCGGGAGGAATAAAAGCTGTACAGGTACTGTCTATCTGAAATGATCTTTATTGTAAATAGTAATAAGGTTAATTTACATTTTGAAATATGAACCTACCACTGTTATAACTAATAACTTAGTAAAAAAAAAAACAAAAATTATAAGAATAGGACCTGTTTAGTAGATACCTGTGCAGTGATAAGTTTAAAATTAAGATTTTATATAGGTTAATGGTGATTGACACGATTTTGAAATTAATTTTTCACAAAAATCTCTTGAATATCATTCTTAGGTGTATATTTCGTAACCTGAAAATAAAAGAGAAACTAATTCAATATTCCTTTTTTAGAACTTTGTTCCAGCGTTATGTAAGCGTGATGCACAAATGAGATGACATGATATTTGATGGAAGACGAGTTACTTACTCTCAAATATTTTGAATGAGGAAGGTTTAATTAATTTTCAACTTTCATAATTTTTTGGTAGCCCGGTGAAGGTTACTTTGGTGAAAACTTATTTCATCTAAACATTTTCACTATCGTACCACTGCAATTGATTTTACTATGTTTCCCTTTTATAAAATTAGCAGGCAGATATCTCGTTTTTGTGTTAGTTTTAGCAGCCCGGTGACACTCCATACAAATGAACTGATGCAAAAACTTTCCCTCAAGTAAAGACGGCCTGCTTTTACGTACACGTGTTGTGCGTGTGTGCGTATCGTAAGGTTGACAGCGAGCTGACAGCAACTGTCAGCTGTTAGTGAATATTTGTCACATTTCGATTTTAGATTCTGGATATTGTTTCAAATTTCCTCGGAATTTCCAAGAAAGGAGGGAGGCATGACATTGGTGGGAGGCGGAGAATTTTGCCTCTATCTAACCTCTATTTGAGAATTGCTAGTTCTCCCTGTTCCTGTGTCTAATATAAGCTTACTCTTCTAGAGGTAATGGCGGTGAAAGTTACCTATGTATGTATGTTTTTGTTTGTCACAATTTTGTATGTGTTCTAAAAAAATCGCTTAGTCATTGATTTACAATAATCTATTTAACAGTTTTTTTATAAAAACTTCAATGTGAAATGTTTCTTTGAAGAAATTCTTTCCGTGCCCGCTGGTCTGTAAAGAGGACATCCAGTGCCAGAGCAAGATGACAGACTACTTCAGCATACAGGGTCGACAGCAAGTCCCTGCAGTCACCTGAACTTAGGTGAGTTTAGAGGTTATCTTAGATTCATGCATACACGATTGAGTTTACAGTTCAATATCATATCTTATACACCTTGTTGTACGGTTTGAAATTGTAATTTATGGTGCGGTGCTGCCTAGCTATTTCTTGCTTTTTCACTGTCGTGAATTTTGGAACTCCCTTGGGAACACGTAATAAATATATAATAGGTGATAATGTCAAGGTGATCTCAATCAATCAAATTGTTCAGAAGTTACTCTAATACAAATAGAAGCTTAACTATTTGTATTAGAGTAACTTCTAATACTCGACCACTAAAATATTTTCTATCAGACACGCAATAATGTATAGACAGCAAAATCTATCTGAGAGTTTTTGTAGACTGTGGCTTTTAATATGGATTGTCATAATATATTGCTTATTTTTTTATGTTTCAGATTAATATGATAAATGTTACACATAAACTAATATTATAAATTTATTAAGCCGCCATGACTCTCTGTGATGTTTTTCATTATTTTGTATTTTAATAGAATGTTATATGAGATGTTGTTGATTTATATATTTTTAATAAAACTTTTTGTTCAATTGAATCTTTTGTTTATGGCCTATTTTCTTCCAGTAGGCTGTGACGCCCATCGTCTTGCACCTAACTAGGTAACGGTGCGTACAGACTATGTAACATGTTAGATAACTTGTGTTACACACGTCCACATTATTTAACCTTGATATTCAACATTGCAATATAAAACAAGACTGTACAAATTAGAATAACAATGCAATATAACAATGTTATATAACCATTGTCGTTTCTCGTTCCTCAGTGCTATACTTTCTGGATGATCTGTACAATGTTGTCGCTGAGAGGACGTTTTACTAACTGCGGCAGCGACTGTTGTACTTTTAAATAACAAAGAAAAACAAAAAAATTACGTGACTAAGTTATATAACATGTTATTATAACGCAACATTCAGTTTCCACATTTTATCTGTAATATTTTATCTAACATGTTGTTATATAGTCTGTGCGCACCGTAATAATGTAGTTTAAAATTACAGCATGCGTTTTTACAATGAAGTTGTTGAGAAATGAATGAAAGCATAAATGTTACAAGCACTCAATATTTTATTTATTATTTACAAGCACTCATGAGAATTCTGAAAAAAGAAAACGTCCAAAACAATTGCAGATCTTCCCTTATCTAAAAAAGGGGGTAAAAAAATTCATAATTATTTTTCTTGTCACCGCTGAGGACATTCGAGGCGGGGACTACTGGGAATGACTCAAAATAGGGTTTCTGTGTTTCCCGAGTATATTCGTGATGTTTCTAGAAAGTACACCACTGATGTCTAAGGATTCATATTTTTATTGAGTGGTCAAATAAAGTTACGAAGGTATACATTTTTCTTGGGCGCTTTTTCATGGTTGTACTCGTACTCGTGTATCATAGAGTCTGCCGGTGAATACTTCCTACCTCCGATCCTTGGGTACTTCTCGTAGATCCCGAAATTGGACTTGACCATTTTTTCGCATTTTTGCACGCCCTTGCAGTGGAGCAGCTTGGCCAACTCTGACTTGTACCAGTGCTTGATCGCGGGGAACGTTTCGCTCGCAATGTTACAAAGCTCGTATGGGTCTTTTTTTAAATCGTAGATTTCTTCCATGAACTAAAATAATATTTATTTATATTTATACTGCAAACACAGGTTAATTACAAAGAAAATAGTGTAAGACAGTCCGATTAACTCAAAAACACAGTGCAATTCGCAAAAACTGTTGACAATCTGGCGGCAAATATATCCGTTTCAGGGAGCGAGTGAGCAGATAATTCAGCAAGTTCGCGGTAGCTAATCATATAAAACCGGCTGAAATAAGGCTTGACGTGTATGGAACTAACCAATGTCCTTTTTCTCTATCGTTTCATTTATTTTTTTGTAACAAAGTAAGTAAATAAATAATGAATGAATAAAAAGTGCTAACGGTCACAACTCCACTTACCTCGTATGCAAACCAGCAGTATTTAAAATCAATATCATCACCGACACGTCGAACGCAGCCGAATGTGTTGTTTCTAGAGTCTTGACACTTGCAATCGTAAGCTGGATAACATTCCTGAAATACAATACAGTAAACTTTATTTGCTGACAGTACTTAACTACTTACTAGCTTTACCCGCGGTTTCGTGAACTTTAATTTCGGAATTCCCGCAGGAATTCCGAGATAAAAAATATTCTGTATTCTTCTCTGTACCCCTTTAAATAATAATGTGGAACAAGTGATAGCGAAATTCGACGTGAGTTCCATTAATTTCAGTATTTAATGGAGCTAGTGATTAAAAAAAAAACCGTAATTCCATCATGGAACTTTTAATGGTACTAGTAGCATCGAACTAGTAGCAACGTGTATGCACAATTTCATGATGATCGGTTGAGTAGTTAAGACGTGAAAGCGTAACAAACAAACACACATTCGTATTTCTAATAGGATTAGGTATAAACATCTAGTTCCATCTTTTGACACTCGTTATTACAAATTCAAAATTGGAACACTAACAGAGAGATTGTTTCCATCGTACTTCCATGGGCACGTTGAATCGACCCTTCCGTCATTGCCTTCACCGTAATACTCGATCAACATGTTCCTCTCGATTCCTTCGTCATCATGGAAGTTGACAGCGCGACCGTCCATGTCATAATCGTTGTCCACGCCAGCCAGCTCCAGGATCGTCGGCGCTATATCTATGTTGAGCACTGGCTGTTTGTTCTTCGTGTTTTGTTTCAGCCCTGGACCCCTAATTATGAGGGGAACTCTAATATCTGTCTCGTACGGTTGTCGCTTGTCGTACACTTGAGAGAATTGGCCTAGAATGAAATTGATACGATTACAAATTGCAATATAGCTGTTGTACTATTTGTTCAGCTTTAAACACTTATTAAGATACATATTTAGAATAATAATTTATTACAAATGTATACGTAATATGGTACTAGCTCCTAATATTTGAGGTATTAAATAATCTTAATCAAATGTTATTTAAATTTTTCTAGGTGTATTTTTTATTAATTCGAAGAAGACTACTTAATAATAAAAAAAAAGTTTGTTATCGCTGCAACTGGTAACGCTGATTACAAATCAGCATGCTTAGTACTTCGTCATTAGTTTTAATTAGCATGCGTGCGATTGTTAGCCTTAATTGTATTTTTTTCCCTGTGGCCATATTTTTTTTTTGCAAACTACAGTCCCTACACAGGTAGGTTTTATCATAATATATCTACCTATATGGTAACCATTATCCGAAGTGAAAATGAGGTAAGTGTCTTCGAGCAAAGACTTGGATTCTAGCGCTTGGACCACGTCGGCCACCATTTCGTCGACAGCCAGCAGTGTCTCCCATCTCGCACGGTACACGTCATCCAGTTCCGGTATGATATGCTCGGGGAGAGGAGAAGGCGGCATCGTTATGAGCCAATGCTTGTCCTGAGTATGACAAAAGTTTAGATAATATTATAATGACTACATACCTACTGAGTTAACTGTCGAGTGTAGAGAATTTATGCAAAGAAAATCAATACTGCTAGAAAATGCTTTACTCGTATGCTAACACATTATTATGATCTAGTTTTATTCGAATTCAAAATAAATATATATCGATAAAGTAGAATGAAATTGCTCTTCAGCAATAAGGTCGCCCTTTGTTGTTTGTTTTATTCCTCTCGGTATTTTTTTCTTAACCCTTTCACCGCCATCCCCGTATTATCATGATTTACGAAAGACGTGCTCCTGGGGCCAGAAACGTATTATTACGTTACCAACCAACCACTGACGTTTATATTTATTAGATTACATTACAGATATTAAGCATTCTCAACACTGGGAGAAATCATGCCGAAAGCGTGTGGTCTGGAGGATTAGGCTATGTCTTTGTATCCTTAACTTACGAAGGCTACAAAAAAGTGGCGATGAGAGGGTTAAATTCTGTATATTCGATTTGGTCACCAGGTATACCTGAACAGCAACGTTGAAGTTGGGATGTCTGGTGACGGTTAGGTTGCCGTATAGGCCCTCGTGCCGTGGCGCGGGGGTGAAGGGCTGGTGCGGCGCCGGCGGGGCGAGGAACATGAGGAACGGTTCAGTGCCGTTCATCGACTGCACGAACTCCAAGCTTAGGTCTCTCTGCGAACCGATGAACGACGTGCGTGAACCCAGGGACGCGGTGACGAGATAGAGTAAGGAAATCGTACGAAATGATCACTCCCAGCCCTCTTAGCCAAGTTGAAAATTTAGTATAATCGTTAATGCTATAGAAAACTAAGGAACGTATTGTCATGTCACGTGGTCACGGATAATTAACTTTGACATGTCGATAAGTTCATTAGTTTTTTAGAGCGAATATTACAGGTTGTCAACTTGGGCGGGGGCAGCTGTGGGGCAAACTTTGATGGATATTGATAAAATATGTCCCATTTGTCATCAGTGACCGAGACAACTGAGAGTTAGATACTGTAAATACAAGGCCGTGGACATTTTTAGAGGGCGGCACATACTTATTTGTGCGGCAATGGTCATCTGACGGTTGATCTGGCGATAACCTTTCGCAATACCTACATAAATCTACTATCGTGTATTATAAAGTAGGTAGGTACTTTTATCATGATCTTATAACCCGTTTGTAAGGAATTTTTTTAGCACTGTTCAAACGAAAGTGAAATAAAAAACAAGAATGGAGGAATTAAAACGCGACCCAAAATTGCTGAAATAGCGCAAGAAGAATCAGCCAAACACATTGTAAAAGAGTGCGTTGTTCTACAACGCCTTTCTTTAATACTGAAATTTTATTGAAGTGTTACTTATTCTATACTTAGCTAAATGTGAACTCGAGAAATTGGCTCAATTAGGTACTTACAATGAGGTCAGTGAGGTAGACGTCGGAGTAAAATTTTGGATCGCCATTGTGCGATATGGTGTAGTTATAGTACCTCGAGTTGCCGACCAGGCCGTTCCAGTGGGACCACCCGGGCGGCACCAGCTCTGGCCCACCGGCATCCTCCTTACCGTACTGTGGTGTGAACAAGCTTGGCAGTATAAATGGTATAACATCACCCAGTACAATCCTACTATCCCACTAATATTATAAATGTGAAAGTGTGGATGTTTGTTACTCAATCACGCAAAAACGGCTGAACGGATTTGGATGAAATTTGGCATGCACGTTGTCAGGGGTACAGAGAAGGACATAGGGTGCTTTTAATCCCGGAATTCCCGCGGGAACTCCGAAGTTACCGCGGGTGAAACCGCGGGGCACAGCTAGTAGATAATAATAATAAATGCTTAGACGTTATCGGACAGCACCAGCCTTAACTAAGCAAAGCTTATGATTACGCTTATGTGAAACTTACATTTTCTTTTTTAAATAAGTACCTACTATCTTGTTTGTTAACCACTAGTGACTAGACTGACATCATATTATTAGATCATAAATGCATACATATGTGCTATTTACCTCATTCAAATATTTCCCAGCATAGAAAGTGCTATAACCGGCATCGGAGAGTACATTCGCGAACGTGTTCCTTTCCTTCTTCTTCCATTGTTTGCCGTAACATCCACCGGAAACGCTGTTGTTTTGAGTCAAATGGTTGTGTACGTACAAGCCAGTGAGCAGGCTCGAGCGGGAGGGGCAGCAGATCGGTGATGTCACGAACTTTATTGAAGAATTTAGATATTATAGGTAATAGGTATTCCAGAAAAAAAAACGCACAGCACGAAACTCGTCATGTTATAGGTATGATTTTATTTATGCAGCTATGTTATCATAGTTTTTAGTAGGTCTGTTTGTTCTATTAGGTCTACCTTTTTGAAAAGGTCATCTTGAGAAGCTGACACATATTTTATTATTATATTTGACTTTTAAATGGGATATCGTAAATCTGATTAAATGTAATTAATTATTCACTCAGGTTCTCTTTTTTCCCCTGCAATTTCAATTGAGACATCAGACTCCCTTGAGAACTCATAAAAGTATCATATTATTATGACACTCAGAAGCAATGTAGATTTCAATCAGTGAAAGAAAACTTAGAATTGGTTCAGTAGGTAGTGCCAAAGATCACTTCCTAAATCTAAAATGTTAACCTTTTTAAATAGAACTTTATAATAATACTAGCTGTTTCCCCTCAGTAATTTCGGAGTTCCCGCGGGAATTTCGGGATAAAAACTACCATAAATGTCACTCGGGACTACTGTAGCTTAAAGTGAAAGTATTTTCTAAATCTGTTCAGTAAATCCAGAGATTACCCCCTACAACGTTATAAACTCACGAACTCACTTTAGCTTTTTATAGGTAATATTAGTATGGATAAATTGACAGTTCATTTTTAGAAATCATGAGTTGTATAAGACTTATATTTTAGTTACTTTGGGACAAGTATAGTATTATAATTTATATTATGTGCTTTGGGTTTTTAAGTTTATGAAATAATTACATTGTATCTAAATACTTTGTTTTAATGGAATGGTAAAATTTTGGTTCATCATGAACAACTGATCCTTTTTATATTTTTTCAGTCTTTTCCAAAAATAGTAGTTAAATTCTTGCTCTAGGTATAGTGAAATAGCACATCCATGGGCTCTGGGAGTAGCAGCTTCCTGTAACATTTGAAGGTACAAACAACAAAAGTACTTACAGAATTTGTAAATGTCACACCTTCATTTGCAATCAGTCTCTCTACATTCTTCATTGGAGTCTGAAATAAAGTAACAGGGTTAATAATAAATAAAACAAAAGAACAATCACTTCATTACTCTATTTATTTGTCTATTTGAGTTATTATAATATTCACTATATCTTACTAACCATTCCTTCCAATACTACATCTTGATCGTCATTTACAATGATCACAAAATTTGGCTTTCTTGTATCTTCATCACACAGCACAGCAGTTGATAGTAAAACTAATATTAAACAATTTAACATTTCCATGATACTTATGAGTAACTTAAGCAAAATTAAAGTTTTTTGACTGGAATTAAATGATATATTTATTGTGGCACAGCTGGCATTAATTCAAGGCCGGTGCACTCGCTTGCTATCACGACGCCGACAGTGAAGAATCCCACGCTCTTCACTACTGACCTGTCAGATAACATGGATATATGATCAGTTATACACGCAGTTTAATACAATATGATCTTATGCAATTGACAAATTGATAGCAAGTGTACATGGCAAATAGTAGGTAGGTTAGCATTCACAAATCACAATGGATAATTCCAATAATTTTAAAGTGATATGAAATGTACTGTAATAAATATGAAGCTCATAGCATTCGCCAGTTAATAAAACAATTCTTAATATGTGAATTTAAATGTTATAATATACAGCATGTTTAAAAAAAGACTTCATGTAATTTGTGACCGTTTTATGGTGAGACATTTAAATTAGAGAAAATTAAGAGTGGCAATAATTGCATACTTTATAATTTTACTAAGTTTACGAAGCGTGAATCAATACTTAATTAAAATAAATAGGCACGTTTGTAATAGTGAGGTTAAGATCTTACTTACCATTTAAAGGGATCGTAGTAGAAGCTTTTAACAAATGATGTAAAGCCTTTTGTGCCCATTATAGACAATGTGTCACAATTTAAATATAAATTATTGTTTGTTCGAAGGCTGCTTAGATCATTGAACTATCGAAATCTGAGTTAAAATTATTTGTACCATCTATCTACAAAAAACAAATTCAATTCAAGCCATCAACTAAATCTTTTCGATTGATTGATATTTGACTTGTCAAATGTCAAACTTATGAGCAATGTTACCAACGCTCGAAAATATTTACTACTAAAGGTTATGTCAAAAACCCCTATATCCACCTAAATACTAAATTCCGGGAATTCCGGGATAAAAACTATCCTATCTTTTAAGTTGGACCATATTATAAATGGTTACAAAATTTTATCAAAATCCGTTCAATAATTTCGGAGTCCATCGCGGACAAACAACGTGAGGTGATTTATCTTAATATTAAGATAAGATTTACATTATTTTGATGTAGAAAAATATCAATAAAAAAGGTATTTTCATCAGTGTTCCTTTTTATCAGGTAATATTTACAAAAATATCAAATACTAAAAAGCTATTTTCCAAGTAATATTTTCAAACCTATTTTATCAGGCAAACCAGTGACTTTTGATACAAATTTCGATATGATATTTTGGATATCTTGTATCGATTATCGATATATCAGATCAAAACAATATCGCGGCTAAAAATAACGATATAATATATTTTAGGTTTTTTTTAGGTTAAGTTAAGTTTAGTTTTATTAACATCTCAAACGAAATACTTTTTATTTCGTCTGAGATTAACATTTAGAAGATACTGGATTAAAAATATCGATAACCTACTTATTTGATACTAATTATTCTATATTCAACTTGTATTCAACAGCAACAATTTATTCAATTTATATACCTATTACTGTGTGCCATAATAGCATACCGGCAACGTAGTGATAATTTTCTAATAATACCTACTTAATCTATACAGGAATATTTTTTAAGCAATGCGCAAAAAAATTTTGGTGGTTGGTGGTATCAGTAATAGAACACATTTCCATTATTTGTTTAAAACTTTTTTATATTTTTTATCCGGCTTTAAATTTGCAAAATATGGACACCATCTATTCGTAATAATATCAATGGGCGCGCGCCGTGCAGCGTACGCGGGGGTGTTGCAGCGGGGGTGAACAACCTCGATCAGCTGTCGGTACATTGTAATCCACGTAAATACCTAGCCGAACAGGCGCTTCGCGCGCAGCGGTGGCGGCGGCGAATAGAATAGCCAATAAATCAATTGCAAAGTATACATCTTTCGTTCACGATAACTTTACTTTTTTGTACTAAGACTTAACAAAATAAAAAAAGGTGTTTATTAAAACTCCTTTAAGTTTATTATATTTAATTTTAATAAAATATTTATTGCCATAATTTTACATTTACACAAACTTAATACTTTAAAAGTTGACTCATACAATTCACAACCAAAATCCAAATAAATCAACAATTATAGGAGTGCATTCAGCGTATGCTGGATGAACATCCATAATCCGGATGTTCACCCAGCGCTGGTTTTCAATGCATCCCTTGCTCGGACTCAGAAGTTTTTCCGAGTTATATGTATTTTGTCTTTATGTTTAGTTTAGTTTATTATATTTTCCTTTAAGTTTAATTTGTAAAAGTTTGCGCACTGAATAAAAAATATTCCTGTATATTAGGTATACTTATAACAAAACTGTAGAGAGGTCAATTCTGTACATTGAATATATAATTAATATATAATATAAAATTAATTAGATCAATGTATTTTCTATTAAAATGCTTCGTTGTACGGTTTGAAATTGCAAACCACGGTAGGTACTATAAGCTTGCAAGAACTTTCTCGGAGCTCTTGGAGGAAACCGAAGAAATCAGCTCGAAATGTCATATATCTTCTTGAGCACATAAAAAACCGTCACTGTGAAAATTATTGTCCAATACAGCACCTTTAAATACAACAAAATCCATTTTTAACCATTTTTTTACCGTCATGAAAATAAATGCCGCCATCTTTGATTCCCGCCAAAAACTCTCCAATATACTAATTAAACCTACGATTTACGAATTAAACATTTCAGAATCAGAATGGCGGCTCTACAGTTACGGTTGTGTTCATGTTGCGGTTGAAGAAAATACCATACCTACTTATTTGATACTAATTATTCTATATTCAACTTGTATTCAACAACAGCATACCGGCACCGTAGTGATAATTTTCTAGTAATACCTACTTAATAGTTAAATATTATATTCTTTTTGTACGCCTGTTAATAAAATTAGAAAATGCAAAGATATTAGAATTTTGAATTAAAACAGCTATAAAATAGATGTACTTGCTGGAGGATATTACCTGCTTCTATGAATGTAGATACCTATGTACCTACTTACGACAGCGAATAAACGTAGACAGGTACCTACCTAAGTAAGTAAGTAACGCTAACGTCGCGCGTCGTCGTCGATTTCAAAACACGAGGAAAAGAAGAGTTTAAACAAGTAAAATCAATAAAACTTTATTAATTGACACCAGCGGTAATTTGAAGGATCCAATCCGTATAATAAGATATTTTTGTATAAACACCCGGATAGAAAGGATGTCCGCATGAGTAACCAAAGCTGACAAGTCCTACGACGAGCCCTTTAAAAATGAGAGGCCCTCCAGAGTCCCCGAAGCAACCGTCCACTCCGCCAATATCCAAACGGCCTGCACACATCATTGAATCTGCTATCATAGCTGAGATTGTACTGTATCTTTGTTTACACGTTTCTTGATCCACCGTGTAAACAGTCGCATGCTGAAGTTGAATTGGTTGATGTCCACTATTCTGTAATAATAAATAATAAAAAAAAACTTTCCCACCAAATCCTTACCTACTGTTATAAAATGCGAAGGTGAGTGTTTGTTACGCTTTCACGGCTTAACGGCGCAACCGATCACCATGAAATTTTAGGTACATGTTAGGTTAGTACACGTTGTTAGAGGTACAGAGAAGGACATAGGGTACTTTTATCCCAGAATTCCCGCGGGGACTCCGAAATTATCGCGAGTAAAACTGCATAAAATTTTGCATACCTACTACAAGTTGTAGGACTACTGAAAATGATATAGCGTACCCACTTTTATCCAGGGATTCTCGGGGGATTTACAAAATTAACGCGGGTGAAACCGCGGGGAACAGCTAGTTTAAAAAATAAAAGCGAGGTATGCAGTCTTCATCTGCCGTCGGATGCATAACAGATTCATCCGCATTAATGCTGAGTTCCTGCGGGAATTCTGAGATAAAAAGTACGTACTCTATCCTTCTTTGTTCTCCTAAATCCTAATTCCTAAAATTTCATGATTTCATGATGTTCGGTTGAGAAGTTGATGCGTGAAGCCAGACAAACATTTTCACATTCGCATTCTCGCGTGCGTGGCTCTACATGAGATCTGATAACTTTTTGACAGTGCCCGTCATATGGACTCGTCTTGGCATTATTTTACATGAAAATGTTTTTGGTGGGATTTCATTTCTTTTTGTAAGTCAAAATTGCGGAATTCTCATACAAACTTCCATCCCCTAGTTTAAGGGATTGGGGGACAAAAGTTACAAGTTTTATAATTTTTTTGTTGTTTGTGTACTATTACTAGCTTACATGCCAAGTTTAAATTTTCTAGGACGTTAGGAAATACCCTAACAATTTTGATGATCATCAGTGAGTCACTGAAGAAAATCAGGGTTTTTTAGATAAGGTGAGTAGGGGGAAGATCGAACGCTTTTTTGATGAGATGAGCAGTGGTGTATTTTAACAGTAAATATATTAACTTATGCTAAAATTATATTAGTAATGAGCAAAGCTTAAAGACTATATTTTTCTATCATATCGATAAAATCCTGTTAAAACTGTTCCAAACCAGTAAAATAAATTATTAATTTAAATATTTTATCGTAAAAAAAACCACGGGGAAGATGAAAGGTTGATGGGGAAAGATCGAAATAGTTTCTAATACCGTTCAAATTGATGTCAGATGTTTGCGATGGTCACTGAGGTATGGTTTTAGGTATCCTGAAAATTCAGAACTGCCTGTGGAGTCAAGATATAATTAAATAACTAAGATAAAACCAATTATATTTTTTGCATATTTCAACAGACTGAAACAGAGGTTCTCAAACTTTTCCCTAAAGTTATACTGAAAAAAAAAACCATCACCATCAAAATACATTTTGCTTATTCTAAGTAATTCGAAACGTTGTTTCATCCCAGAAAATAAATATAGCATAATACTAATCAATGTGACACAAGGATTTAGGATTTAGTTGCGCCGTATAATGTAAGTTCCTTCGTTTTAACAGAGTCTAAGGCTTTCGCCACATCATCATGTACGAGGTTGTAAGTATAGATTTCCGGGCGTAATTACGTGACTTTGAATTGTCAAAATGCAATTCAGTAGTATGAAAAAAAAACTAAAAAGTAACTGTGCCGCTGACACTTTTTTAAGATGACTGAAACAAAATAATATTATTCTAAGTAAATATTTCAAAGACAGTATTTAATCGCTTAGGCACAAAATTAATTCCTTTAATCTTTGCACAAAAAATAACGGTACAAAAAAGTCTTATGTAATTTATTATCAGTCAAACTTTTGAGAACATCTGCCTATCAGTATGACTTTTGAAAACGGGTTAAAATCTAAACTTTTATATATTTGTCATACCCCATCAAATATTGATGGGGAAAGACGGAAAGCTGCAATAAATCCTAAAATAAGTAAAATTGCCATATTTAGTTTCAATAGCACATTTGAGAATTAAATATAATAAGTAGATATTCCAATAAAATACTCGTACCTACTTCTTGAGTATAGTTACAGAACACGGGGTAAGATTAAAACACTCATTTAATTTGCGAAAAGGGACATTGCAGGTTTTTTGCATTTTTCACAAAACCTCTCATTCAAAGCGGCAACTGCTGACTGAGGTGGGGTACGTAACAAAACAGGGATCTTACCAATTTTGCAAGCACTGCAAAAATAATTCTACATATGTATATCTGCAATTATAGTCGACTTTTTGTGTTACCCGGTTTTTCATCTTGCCCCCACTCACCTTATCAATAAAATCTAAAGTATAAGAGCTATACAATTAAAACTTTATAGGTATGTTTTATAAGTTCGCTATTGACAACATATCCCGAGAATTTCGTTTATCTGGTAGGTATAATCAAAACCCAAGTTATAAGGGTTCAAAAAAACGAAGAAGCGCTTCGAGAAAAGATAGGTAGATCTCCCGTTTCGCTTAATGGCTCGTCTTGGCGGGGGCACTAACGTACCCCCAAATAATTATTAGAAACATGTTTGAAACAAAGACATTCTAATAGGGATGTTGACTACTATTGAAAAACCAAAATTCTAATTAGTCCGTCAGTTAGAAAATAAAAACAACAATAGACACGTATTTTTTGCTTTTTTAAATAAATTAAAATATACAGAGATAAAGCGCATTAAAGTTTAGGATGAGGAGGTCGTGACGTCACTAACCGCAAAACAGCCATACAAACTATCAGAATAGTGACGTCACGCAAAATTTCAACTCAATATATCGCCGTTATTTTTTGATTACCTACGTAAAAAAAGAAAAAATAAATTTTGGTTTGGAAAAATAAATTACAAAATTCTACAGAAAGCGCGTGCATGGGTGCATAACTCTATAGATACCTATATACTCACACTCTACTTTAACCTCTTTCACTTCAAATCTTCGTACGTACCTAATCACCTAAATCGGAAAATGGAACTTCTGCCCTCAGACCAAATAAGAACTAAAAACGGAACGTCTCGAACAACGAAGTGAGCCGGTTGCGTATCTATGCATGATTATGTGGTGCCTAGGAAAGTGCCACAACGATTCCCATGTATGGTGTCTTTTTCTTGTAAGTGTGTGCGTGTTTCTGTGTACGTGCACGGCGAGATGTCTTTTTCCTGGCTTCACTTGTTTGTTCTACGCGTTCCGTCTTTAGTTTTTATTTGGTCTGAGCGTCTGCCTAAGTTTTTCGAGGGTTTAGCTTTCACCTTTTTTATTACTAAGTATTAGTAAGTATTTTTGTTTGTCCTTTCGCATAATTGGTTGTCTGGAAGAGATCGCAACTATGCGATAAGACCGCCATTTGCTTTCTCCTTTTTCTTTAGGTACTGTATCATTGTTATTTTATGTGCAATAAAGGATTAAATAAATAAATAAATAAATACGATCTCAGACGAAATAAAAAGTTTTTATACGATCTTATTTCTTACCTGTACAGTCCCCCAGCCAACGATGTTGCAGTTGGCGTTTGGGGTGATTTCAGTGCGACTGGTAGTTATAGTGCCCTGTCTCACAGTGGGTCCAAATTTGAATGCTCGGGCAACGACGACGATTGCGATGTCGTTGGTGTAGAAATATTTGTCGAACGATGGATGATTGATGATAGACTTTATGTTGTGAACCGAACCACCCGCTGTGCGAAGCGATGAGCCGACGCGAATCTTCCAGTATTTCGGCTTGGAATAACTGTAATTAATAATGTATTTAAATTAAACCATCTCCAATGTCTTCAGTTTATCTATCTACAATCTACACCAATGATATTATAAGTAATAATAATAATCTTTATTTCTTTCTTTAGGCACAGATAATATAAGGCTTACAATATTAGACTTTAAACCTTTATTATACGTTATTTAAACCTCGATCGGCACCTCCATAACTTATAACAGCCAATAATACTAGGGGAGCGCACCGCTGCAGATTGGTGCGCGCGTGCGGCACCGACAAAATCCCAAAATATTATAATCAGTACCCATGCTCCAAGTTAAGCTTATAATCAATGATATTATTTTTTATTATCTAGGTAGGTACCTGCGAAAACCATGTGAAAATCCGTTACCTAACGGATTAGACTTATTACATTCGGAGATTACCCAAAATAAACAGACAGTCAAAAAATCATAAAGAGGTTATTTTGTGTTCCATTACTCTTCTTTTATCGCCCCCTCTCAAGTTTTTGTAAATATAATATCCAATGTAGAGACAAGTGAAGCTTAAGGTATTACACCTACGTACTTAGATATACGTATTAGTGGCTATTATTACGTATAGACATATCGCATTTTCGTAGAACTAATCCTTATTATAACATCAGCTAAACAATAAATTGGTTTCGTTCTGTTTATGCAAAACATATTGAAAATCATTCCATTTTAGTACCTACCTGAAAAAAAAGAGTAATGTAGTTTGATAACTACTGTATTACAAACTTACTCTCTTTTAGTATTTTCGCTGTATTGAAAGCAGTGAGCCGACGATAGGACGTGGCGTGACGTTAAGATGACTCCTGCACAATGCTGGATAAAGTTCTGATCGCCCCACACGTCTAGCAACAGCTGGGCGAGTATTGGATACCGCTCTATGGTTGTCGCTGCTCCACCTATCACCCTCGTGACACCACGATAGCCGTTTACTGAAATATTAAACGTAATTTTTTTTTTAT
Source organism: Zygaena filipendulae (assembly GCA_907165275.2). Classification (NCBI taxonomy): domain Eukaryota; kingdom Metazoa; phylum Arthropoda; class Insecta; order Lepidoptera; family Zygaenidae; genus Zygaena; species Zygaena filipendulae. The sequence goes on from OU015668.1 coordinate 4,809,243, forward strand.
TTACTAGGTAGATAACCATTACAATTAAACATAAGTTGATATCAAATAGCACCAGGAAACCACGGAGTTTGTAGCTCACCAGTGCTCCTTACAATAATAAAATTATTATGCTATCGGCAAGTAAACAATACGATGCAGATATTATAGAGAGGGACGCACGTTCGCGGGCTACTCTGAGGGCGTAAAATTACTCTTTTTAGAGCATTTTGTAGGTACCTTCTTCTACACGTGCGGCCAGTTTGTGAAGTCCACGCAGAAGCAGTACGGCGCCCTTCGTGTCCAGTTTAATAATACATTCAGGGTGCTGATGGGGCTACCTCGGCACTGCAACGCGTCGGAGATGTTTGCCGAGTCGCGTGTCGACTGTTTTTACACTACGATGCGGAAACGGTGCGCATCCCTGGCGCAGACCCGGGCCAGCCCCAACACCTGCACCCTGAGTGTATTCGCTAATATGTTTGATTGTCCGTACATGAACCATTTCTATATGGTTCATGCACTGACAAACAAACAAATGTCAAAAAATTTAAGTACTAGATACCTATCTCACATACCTACTTAATTAATTTATATTACTTATAACAATTCACTAATATTACAAATGCGAAAGTGAGTTTGTTTGTTTGTTACGCTTTCACGCCTCAAAACGGCTCAATGGATCATCATGAAATTTTGCATACATGTTTTCAGGGATACAGAGAAGGACATAGGGTAATTTTTGTCCAAGAACTCTCGCAGGATCTCCGAAACTGATGCTGCTGTTGAAACCGCGGGCAACAGCTATATTAAAAAAACGTTCCGTGGCAGACGCCGACCGACACAGTTTAGATATTTACAAAAGATGTCTGCATGGTGCCGATTGCTCTATTCACACTGCTCGGCATGTAGCCACAGACACGTACCGAGTACCGACCGACATAAACCGCGCAGACAAAATATTCTTTCAGCGAATACCGGCCGGGTACGGCCGTGATAGGATAGATGTGAATTAACCACTAATTAATTACCTACCTACTTATTTATACATTTTCTAATCTTACTAATATTATAAACGCGAAATTTTGTAAGAATGTATGGATGGATGGATGGATGAATCGATGGATGGATGGCTGTTTGTTACTCTTTCACGCAAAAACTACTGGATGGATTTAAATGAAACTTTACAATAATATAGCTTATACCTACATCAGATTAACACATAGGGTACTTTTAATCCCGGAATTCTTGCGGGAACTCTGAAATTACCGCGGGTGAAACCGCGGGGCTAGTTGTGTTAATAACGCTGTTATTTTATATTTTTAGTGAGGTAAAAATTAAATCAAAAGTCAAAACTATTCGAAACCGATCGTGACCGTTACAGCTGGTTAGAGGTTCCTACATAATCGTACGTGCTAGCTATGGTAAAATTACATATTTATTAGCTACCTATCAACATTAACTTACCATTGCAGAATATAGCTAACATACAAACACACGTTAACGTAATAATGAACTTGGCGTACATTTCTCCGACGGTAAACCGTTATGTTTAAAACTTGGATGTGTGTAACTTATTTAAAATTATTTATCCGACATGAAAAGCACGACTGCTCAAAAGCTTTCAGATGCACTGTGTAACTAACGCAAAATGTAAAGAACAACTAAATGTGTTAAACATGAATGGAGTTACCTATATATGTACGCAAGTAGGTACTTTCTTGCAAACATTCGATCCAAATTACTAGACTTGCTTGTACACGTATACTACATATTTAAATCTTGGTCTTTGAAGTGATAGGCCTTTAATTTATAGATAAGTGCTACGTAGGTAGGCCTACTTCAAACAGGTATATCTACCTCTTCATACGTGGTATCTGAAGTCTTAGTTCATCTTCTTTGTTTATAGATACTAATATTATAAATACTTAGGTAAAGTTTGTGAGTTTGTGACGTTGTACCTAAAGGGTAATCTCTGGAGCTACTGAACGGATATTAAATTTGACTTCTGAGTGACATACCTAGGGTAGATAGTTTTTATTGCGAAATTCCCACGGGAACTCCAAATTTACCGCGGACGAAACCGCGGAGGACAGCTAGTTTTTATATCCGACGTATTTAGTGAGATCTGTCTCACTGTTCAAGTCAAATCTCAATATCTTTTGAAGTGACCGTCTCCGTAAGCTTAACTTTTGAGTAGCGATATTAATTGCTCAGTCAAAGTTATTTATATTTGTTATAGTTAGTAGCTTACTTATCGATAGAACCTACAGTATCCATCAGTATAAGGGTGAAATATTGAGAGAGGGAAGCTGGAAATCTACTTTAATTTCAACTTATTAAACTATTAACTGTTTCACCTGCGATAAGTTCAGAGTTCCCGCGGGAATTCCGGTATAAAAAGTCCTTCCCTGTATCCCTGACAACGTTCTCAATTACGGTAGAGAGAGATGTTGCGTCTGAAGGGAAGCCGGTGGGAATCGGTTTCTATGGTACCTTCGCCACTGGTATCCATGGGAGTCGTGTATACGCGGGTGAAAAGTTAAGTAGATAGTAACTACTGACTATCGGATTGTAGTTAAAGGGTGTTAATGAAGTGGAGAAGATTAATTAAGAAGACTTTACTGGAGGAGATATTAGCACAGAGGTTCCCATACTTTTTTTTCTCATAGACCACTTTAAACATTTTGCTGGATCTGGTGGACCCCCTGCAGCTATTACATTTACTAACTTACTTCCGAAACCCGAAAAAAGTATATGTCTATGGCAATCTGTGTTGTGGCTATTTTTAAATCAACTATGAGTTAAAAGTTTTTCAAAAAAAAGGTGAGAATTTATATTGCTTTGATTATGCTGTGAGTGGATGTCATTTAAGCTAAGTTTCAAGGCCCATCTAAAAGCGTCTTCATCCAACAGTTGTGGACCTCCATTTTTTTTCCACGCAAGCGTAGACCCCTGTCGGGCTCTCATGGACCCCTGGGGGTCCACCTGGACCAACCACTTTGGGAATCAATGTATTAATTAGAGACACTGGTTCTAGGATGCCGTTTTTTATATCAACTATCAAAACTCTTTGGTTGAACAATAGTGTTTAGACAGTAGGTACTTACCTGTCTTCGAGAATGCAAATCCATTAATCATAAAGTCGAACAGTTTAATTACAAAAACGGATACTCAAGAGCTTACATAGTAAGTTCATTGCTCATAGCAGGGTCAGACCTACTGAAGAAAAGCTCGAGTAGGTATTACGTTGCTAATGTAAAATACACCTTAGTACATTCTTAATACCTATCAATTTTAAATTGCTATATCTATACTATAGGTAATAAAAGAGTAAATCCGCGATTCTGAACATTGAATATTTTTATCTAAAATTGAGAGGGGTGATAAAAGAAGAGTAACCAAGACCAAAAAAGTTTTTAAAATTATTTTCTGCCTGTCTGTTCGCGATAATCTCCGCATCTACTGAATGGATTGTCATGCAGTTTCCACAGGTAGATTAAGCTTAGTCTGGAGCTACATAAAGGCTTTGTTTCATCGAAATAGGACATAGGGGAAAAAAATGTTATATAAAAACGTTTCAGGCGGGTGAAACCGCGGGGCACAGCTAGTTGGTAATATTCTTTGGCATAGGGAAGAACGCGTAACTTGACTAGAGAGTAGAGATACTTTATATTATGTACTTACCTACTTATTATCTCTTTATCTAACAGTTTATGATTTGGACGAAATATCTATTGTATTTATTCAGACAATATTTTACTTTCTAGTTTATCCAGCTTGGGATATGGCATCATCCCTCAGTAAATCAAGTAAATAAAAAAAAAGACTTATCACAAGGGCCACCTGCTGTCTTCTTATCACTCCACAATGCACAATAATATCACTTCTTTCTAACCACCTCTACCCTCCATTCCTAACTCTACTTCATGTACCTATACCTACCGTGTTGTCGCATGGAGGCGTGGAGCTCAGTTGCTCGCTTATTATATACTAGCTGACCCTCAGGGCACTCAGGGTTTCAAACGCGGTAATTTCGGAGTTACCGCAGGAATTCCAGGATAAAATATACTTATAACCTTCCTCTGGAATCACTATCTATTGGTGACAACCACATGAAAATCCGTTCAGTAGTTTTTGAATTTATTGCGAACAGAGAGACATACTCGACGGAAGACTGTTTTTTTTTTATAATTACCTATGTAAGGATTCACTATGCATACATTGTAGGTACAGGTGTTAGGTACAGTTTGTACACAAGAAAACCAATCATAACTTCAAAATAACTATATTAATAAAAATTTGAAATCGTCATAACAAACCTTGTGGTACATAAGAAAACCCATTTACTTGCATTATTTTACATTAGTATTATATTATTTATCTGTGTTTTGGTATTTGGGTACCTAAATTGACTATCTAGTATCTACCTATATTTTGATAAATTCTAGAGAGTTGACTACGTAAGTGGGATATAATTATTTATTAAAGCTACCCAGAGGAGATTTATTCAACAAAATATATTCTATAAATAACTGGAAATATGTGTTATCGTATAATAACTTTACTACGAATTAGATTTTGTATTTGATTGTTTATGCTTGTGTAATATTTCATGTGACTTAGCAATCTAACAACCCTTTTTAGATCCCCATCAAAGAATGCAGAAGAAACCTGTTTTTGCAAATCACTAATAATTTTTTTATTTTCTTCATTGAGTTTCATGATTTCCTTGTCTGTCTTTGCATTTTCTACTTCCTCATTTTTTGCCATTATTTTCATTAAGAATTCTTGGTCCATTTCAGTGTTTTCAAGTATGTCCTTGCCTCTTAATTGAAGCATATAGATGCCTGAAATCACACAGATCAAAATGTAGATTGCAAAAATATTTCATGTCTAAAATAGGTGATTAACAAAAAAGAATATTTTATTTTGAATTTTTGCTAAAAGAATGATTGTATGATTCTAAAAAGTTGCATAGTGCTTTTTCCACCCTAAGTTCTTTTAACCTAATTTTTACTAGGTACTTATCACCAGTTTTCTATGTGATAATTCTTACCTCTTGCTAAAGGTTCTAAGAGGGTTTTATATGCTTCATTGACCAAAGATGAGTATTCTTCTGATATGATCTGCTCATCTTGATTTCTGTAAAATAAATAAACTTTGTAATTTTATGGCACTTCAATTAAAACATTTGGACAACTAAATAGTTAAATTTTATTAATGCGAATCTTAAAATATGAAAACCCAGGTTTTACCTATTAGCAAACTTGTCAGGATGCAAATTTTTTTGCAACTCCTTAAACCGTTTCGCAAGTTCATTTTCATCTAAATCGTAGGTTTCCTTCACGCCCATGACTTTAAAATAGTTTGCTCTTTTGGGCGGCTTCTGCAAAGCCTTGCAGTTGGAACAGAAAAGATTGGCCATCATCACAATATTATCTCCACAAGACCAGCACGATAGCCAACGCACATGTTGGGATAAAACACTCTTGATTGTGTAATTACAAATTAGATTTCTAAAGCTCATTACTTCGTTTTATCAGTAAAAGGTAAAATATTCAAACAACAAGGCACCCAAACTTATTTTTATATAAAATATTTAATTCTTTATTCAATTTGTGACACTTAAAATCATGAACGTGAAGGTTTACCAATGGTTACATTCGTTAATACTTTTAACATTATTATTGGTTAGTGGTTACGTTAAAAAAAATAATAAATCAACATAAATCGCAAAATCTAAATATCTAAATAGTGATTATTATGATCTTTGATCTGAATTGATTAATTATGTAAACAACAGCTGTTTTTTTTTTTGGTGGAGATCACCCTTTCGGGGAAGGCAGAAGGAAACTTAGTCCATATACAAATTCAGTGGTTATTTACATTGAAATGCATGGGTGAGATGCATTTTGATATTTGAATTTAATATTTTTTTGTCGCTTCTATCACCGTGGTCTATTAATGAATTTAAGGGCAGCGAAATTTTTATTAAAAATAATTCATCACTGGATGCAATAAATGTGGAAGTCTTTTTTTTAAGAAAAAAGTTCACACCACGGATACTGCGAATTTGCTAATGTCACTGTCACGAATGTCCGGCTGTCAAAACTATCAAAAGTCAAAACAAGACTGTCACTGTCAAATTGCGGCTTCGGCCCATGGAATAAGTCTTATTAATTTGTGCCATGGAATACCTATTAATTCCATGCTTCGGCCTTTTTTTCCCGGATACCTATTACCTAATTCAACAAAGGGAGAAAGCACAAATGACAAAAGACAAAAATAAGTAATAACCGTAGTGAAACGCAGAGAGAAGGTAATCACTACGTGGTGAAACGGTTGAAAATAACTAGACGAGAAAGAGAAAGCTTTCGTACGGTCTGCGTCCATTTCGATTTTCCATTGAAAAAATAAAATAAGATCAAATATAAATTATAAATCAGAAAAAGAAAATGGTTTCATATTTCTCGGTCGACGCCACAAGTAGTGAAGTTACAAATTTTCAGAAGGAGATATCGAATATGATGCATGGTTTTGGTGATAATCCTAATCCAGATGCAGCCACAGTGGTGTTGGTAGAAAACATTGTTCTACAGCAACTAAGATCGATGCTACAGGAAGCCTTGCAAATATCAACCACGAGAGGAGCGAAAGCAATATACAACTACGACATCATTTATTTAATGAGGAATAATAAAATCAAACTCAAGCGCCTGCATGATTATCAATTGAAAATGGATCAAATAGAAAGTAGCAAGCAAGCCTCTTTGAATATTATAGGTGATCGTCTGATGTCAGGTTTAATAATGGAAGATGAAAAGGATCCTATGATTGTAAAGAAAAGAACACATATTGATGTGATAAAACAGCTTGATGAAGCTGATGAGGTGAGTAACATAAAATTTGATACTATAGACTATTTGAGGAAGGTGAGAGCTGCAAAAATCACAGAATTGATTCCATATGAAAAATATGTGGCATATCACAAAGCAAGATGCAGCTCATTTCGTACAAGCTCCGGATTGAGTAAAGGATTTATGAAATTGGAAAATTGGATCAATCCAACAAAAGAATTGAAATTGACTCATTCTGCCTTAGAAGTGTTGTGTTTTGTTGCTTATGAAACTGTAGCAGAGATCGTTGATGCAATTTATTTGATACGGCAAGACACTAAAAAGAAGAATGGTGATCCATTTAGTAAATTCGATGGTGGTCACTTTTGTAATCCTTCAAGTTTAATGAATGCTGTTTATATAAAATCTGGTTACGAAAGTGTGCCTCCTATAACTGTGGCTGAAGTTAGAGAAGTGTTGAGAAGATATTTCTCACCGCGTGTTGGTATGAATGGTCTTTTTTACAGAAATATGCATATGGATTTACCACCAAACTATCTTATTATATAAAAAGTAAAGAGATAATTGAATAATAGGCTATTTGAAAAAAAATTTTTTTAATCCGTCTTGTAGATGAATAAAAAATATTGGACACGTATTTTTTCTTTTTTTACGTAATAAAAAAATAACAGCGATACATGGAGTTGAAATTTCGCGTGACGTCACTAACTAGTGCAGTTTGTATGGCGGCTTGTAGCGGACTAATTAAAATTTTGATTTTTAAAAGTTGTCAACATCCCTATTGAATAAATGAGGCCATTGTCCAGTCAAAAGAACTATCTTAAAAATGTACAATGGGTGATAAGTGTATCTATTTTGATTTGTTAAATAGAAAAACCCATAGCCCTTAGGGTCGACCCACACATACCACAACCACACCATATCACAGTAGCAAAATGTGGTCAGGCATAGCTTACGTGTGAATAGTTTAACTGCAGCTTGTGATGTTGCCGACCAAAAGTCCATGGTGTCGCTGATGGTTGTGTAGTGGCTGCGATGGGGTCGTTATCACTCACGTGGTTGATAATGATGGCAAAATGTAGTACATGTAAATTGTACTAGTCATTTTCAATACAAAATATGTGCCCACCCACGTCTTGTGTTGTGGCTGTGGTATGTGTGTGTCAACCCTCAATAATGGTATTTGTTCTTTCTGGTTGCAACCCACAGATGCAAAAAAAAAACTATCCAAGTATGTAACTATTTAATTAAATCTGATTAGTTATTTATTAATAGTATGGAAATTAGAAATAATATTGAAAATATAGCTGACAATGAAAATTGAAATACTGTGTGAGTATTTTAAAATATATTTAACATTTTATCAGCATTGGTGGTGATGCCATTTTTACCAGTTGCTCGTGTGGGGGAGAGTGGTTAATAAAATAGATAATGTATGATCTCTAAAGGGGTTGGAGAACTTGGAGATGGAGATAGATGTGAGCTCATTTATGTGTATAAATAGTACCTATCTATAGGACCAAACAAGTCCATGTAAATGTTCTATTTTGTCGTAAGTAAATATTATTTTATAATAAACTACTTATGGAGAAAAAAGGGTAAAGGTACTTATTAAATGATGTACCTAGAGATGTTTTGCAAATACAATTTCTATAATAACAGTGCTTATTACAGTTTAAAAAATAAATACCTATATCTAAATAATAATGATAAAAAATATACCTCAATAAATAATAATAATTTCTTCTAAGTTCTCTTGGATTTCATTCTGTGTTTTTACGTGGACCTTCAGCAGACACGCTAAGCGCAGAAACTACTGGTTCGAATCTCAGACGAAATAAAAACTCGTCTGAGGTTCGAATTGAAAAAATATTTTTGTGTTGGATAGTTCATTTATCGAGGAAGGCTATAAACTATAAAATATCACGCTACGACCAATAGGAGCGGGGTATCAATGAAAAATGTTGCAAAAATGGGAAAATTTATTCGTTTTGAGAGCTTCCGTTGCGTACGCTGCGCAAACGGTTAAAATTACACAAAAATCCGTTATGACTTATGAGTTATGACCCCTTTAAAAGTTCTGAAAAAAAAAAGTTATTTTAGTAAGTTATGTTAGGAGCTTTAATCAAAGGTTAGGAGGTAGGTATCCTTCTATCTTCTATTCCAATGTGTGAATTAGATTAGGTACTCGTAGGTGCCTAAACGAAATAGAACGATATGCCCTGTTCCTCTCGCGATTTATCCGCGTCGCGCGTCGCGCGTCGTTACGAGTTACAAGATTATTTATAAACTTAGAGGCTTATTATTTTGTGTTTAGTATACAGGCTACGCTCAATTTGACAAGAATCAGCTATTTAGCCGAGAACCGACTTAAAAGTGTGTCAGTCACCAGTGATTATTTTGTTATTGACATTAATGTCCGAATTCTATATTTTTAGGGTTGTTGTTTTTTATCTTTTTCTTCGCGTTGGTTTGAATTGAATATTATTAACTGACAATAACTGTGCGATCATGGTACAAATACCTATTAGTTATGTTCAGCGATTTTTACAGTTTTCGAGTTCTTTATTTGGACCATTCTGAATACCTATGCTAAAGTTCCCAACACACGCTCCCATTGAGGAAATGGGCCAGTGACGAAAGTTTGTCCACACTGAACGGTGCTATGCAACGGCTTTTTGAGCGCGTACTTGCTTGCAAATTTAATTTTAACCAAGTTACAGCTCGCTGTATTGGCGGTGGACGTGTCGGTGGCGTGTGTAGGGTGCTTTGAATAATTTATATGGCTACCTATTCTACGTTGACTACGGTGGAATTCTCTTCAGTTTCTCTTGGTATAAGTACTTCACTCTTTGGTTTATCTTATTAACTCAGCAGACTGCATATTTTGTATCCGCATTAATATATTTTTAAATTGAAGAAAACTGCACCAAGTCAGTACTAGACTAAGCTTTAGATACCTACATAGTACCTACTTTAACTCATTAATCAAAGACAGAAAGCTACTTATGTTTCTGTCGCCACTCGCCGCAAATTAAATTTTCTCTTTCGCCTGCAGTAATTTATTTTGTTTGTGCATTTTCATACTCGTAGGTACCTACGTGCTTTCTATTCAAAATTAGAATTGCTACTAGGATGGCACTGTTGAAAAGAATTTATCTAGCTTTTCTCGAAGCATGCTTGAAAGTCCTTAGTACCTCCGATAGTTCTTACATATTTTACCTTACTTTACCTTATTTAGGTAGGTATTAGGCTTTTTTGTGTTAGGGTACGTCTCATTAGTTTCTCACGATATTGGGGCAATGGGCATGTTGACTAATTTTATATTTTTTAGTCCGTCTTGTAGATTATTAAAAAATATTGGACACGTATTTTTTCTTTTTTTAGTTGAGTTGAAATTTCACGTGACGTCACTATTCTGACAGTTTGTATGGCGGTTTTAGCGGTCAGTGACGTCACGACCCCCTCACCCTAAACTTTAATGCGCTTTATCTCTGTATTTTAATTTATTTGAAAAACCAAAAAATACGTGTCTATTGTTTTTTTTTATTTTCTAACTGACGGACTAATTAGAATTTTGATTTTCAAAAGTAGTCCACATCCCCATTCTATTTGCAACTCTCTGAACTAGATTTTTTAAAGCTAGAATTTACGGCAAACAAATCGAATTGAAACTTATCGCTTCATAAAGGAAAATTTTGATGGGTTTCCAATAATTTATTATCAAATTTAGTAAACAAAATTTACCTACCTAGATACCTACGTATTTTCTTTGAACAGGTAGGTACGCCTACCTATTGTTGGGTAAATATTATTTCCGTTTTTCCTGATTTATCAGTATTTTTAATTTTAATCTACTTTAGAGAGTCCCTATAGGATCATTAGTGTCTAGATATTATTATTTTTAATTCAACAGATAAATAGAATTTAAATATTTTAAAATACGTCCTTATCACTTAGCAGGTAGGTATGTAGGTACTTACTTACCCAATTCCAATTGCTAAATGTTTGGAAAACGGCAAGTCATCAACGTCATTTAGGTCAATGAAAAAAAAAAACCTGATTTCGTTTTAAGAGCCGTGTGCATAAAAAATGAAGTACCTACCTACCTACAGGTCGCGGGAGCGCGGTTGATGAGTCGAGGTTTTAAAAAAAATTAACGTCCATACATTAATTAGGGACGATTTTCGTATTTGATCAGCAACTACTAGCTGTAGCTAGACGAATATTGAATCCTTACTAATATTATAAACGTGAAAGTTTGTATGTATTGATGGATGTTGGTTACTCTTTCACGCAAAAAACTATTGAATGGATTTTAATGAAATTTTACAATAATATAGCTTATACATCAGAATAACACATAGGGTACTTTTATTCCTGGAATTCCCGCGGGAACTACCGCGGGTGAAACCGCGGGGAACATCTAGTAGTTATCTAACTATATCCATGTTTGTATATGTATATTTAAGTAGGTATATCTAAGCTAATAGTCATGTTTAAAAAAAGCTGCATTAAACCTTATTTGTATCAAAACAAAACTTTATTTTCTTCTCTCTGTTAGATTTTCACCTTCATAGTTTAAGGTGAAGAAGATCACTTTGTCCGTCCTGGACCGTCCATCACGCCGCCGCGCGCCGTCTAGGAATAAGAAACGAGCCTCGGATCCAAAGATATTGAAAGAGAATATATAGACAATACGCTCGTCCGCTAAGCTTTCCCCTTGAATCACGCAGCGGTCAAATTATCGTATGCTAACAAAATGCCGTTGGCTAGCAGAGACTAAGTAGGTAGGTATTGCTATACCTAGATACTTGACGGAAAGCGATGTGATTGGCTATTTGAAATGTTCCTACTTTGTGGTGACTGGTATTTGATTGCGTCGCAACAATGTGATTGTTTTTTATTTTGGTCATTCCACCCGCAAAAATTTGCTGACGTGGATTGCACAGTAGATAAAAGTTTGTATTGTTCGTCTATTCTCTTATAATGTCTTTGCTTGGATCGATCGATTCGTAAGTCGATTCTGAGCAAACTATGTACCTACCTACTTAGGTACTTTCTAGTTTTCAGTTAATTCATTAACACGATGTTTATCATCGACCTTTGAGACATGTGAGTGACACCATAGACAAGTAAAACTATAGTAAAACGGGGAACCTTTCTTTGTAAGCTCAGACCAAATAAAAACTAAAGACAACGTCTCGAACAACGAAGTGAAACCTTGTTGTGTATGCATGTGGTGCTTAGGAAAGTGCCACAACGATTCCCAGGTATGGTGTCTTTTTCTTGTAAGTGTGTGCGTGTTTCTGTGTACGTGCACGGCGTGGTGTCTTTTTCCTGGCTTCACTTGTTTGTTCTACGCGTTCCGTCTTTAGTTTTTATTTGGTCTGAGTTTGTAAGTTAAAAAAGATTATTGAGTAAACAGAGGGACGTATCTTTGGAATAGGTACCTACCTACTACAAATACCTAAGTCAATAATTGGTGAGGACTGAGGAGCCTTCGACTTTCCCTGGTCCTCTGTCGAATGTTGATCAACGAAGCCCTTCTAATAGAATTAACATGGTTGCCCGTTTACCCTTTCCGAGAGCTTAAGGTAGGTATGCCATTCACTTGTAAGTATCTACCTACCTTGTATTGATTGTTTAGTTAATTAGAAATCGTGCACGGACCTAAAGAATTATACACTTTTCGGTAAATCATGATATTACTAGCTTTTTCCCGTAGTTTCACCCGCGTTTATTTCAGAGATCCCGCAGGAATTCCGGGGTAAAAGTATCTCTATGTCCTTTACTGCACCCCTGATAACGTGTATCTATGCAGAATTTGGTTGCAACAAACAAACAAACAAACTCACTTTCACAATATTCTACTTATATTCACAATATTTCACTGGCAGGTAGCATGCAGATGCGAGCTGATGTTATAAGGAGTAGGTACGTAACTTAGGCTACTATTATTAAAAAAAAAAAAAATAGTTCCTGCGGGAATTTCGAAACTCACGCGGGTGAAACCGCGGGGCACAGCTAGTCTATAGTAAAGCGAATATATGAGAATTAGTATAGGTACCAAGTTACCTACTGGTATCTACTGAAGAAGAGTGAGTATTATAAATGGACTTGAACTCAAAAAATGTCCAACGCTACCTAAGTCTTTCAATGATAGTATAATTTCTTTAAGCTTGTGAATTTAATATAAAGAATATCAAATAAATTGGGTGGAACTGATAGATATCCATTTTATGTGTCTTTGTTAAGCATCACTGTCATGGACGTTTATTATTGAGAATGGTACTAACTGAAAATTGCAATATTCCGCCTATACCTACGACTCGGACTACGAAACTACATTTTTAATACAGTTGCTCAAAAAGTGGCGTATTGCAGGGACGTTTAGCGTTCGGGATGTGGGCTATTACATACTCGAGCTTTTTGTTTACCTTTCCCGAACTCGTGCGTTCTCTTTGCCAACTGTCAAATGGCGACACGACTTTGACACACTTTTTTGCATTGCGAAACGTACGTTTCGCATTACTAATACGACTAGCGCCATCTCTTGATCACAGTTGGAACTTAGTTGAGTTTGTTGTGTTTTTGATATTTTATTAAATTTCTTCATTTTTTTCGCAACTGTATTAAAAATAGTTGTTCAGTACACGTGCGGAACCGTCATTGCAACTAGTTCCGACTGTCAACCCTCACCTTCGGCTGCGCCTCGGCTCGGGTAGACATATGTCGGAACTCTTTGCAATGACAGGCTTTCCGCACTTATAATGAAATATACTATTCTCCTGTTTTGCCAATAATAAAAGAAAATAGTTTTTGATTTGTGTAAAGCGAATGAAGCGATTGAGTGGTGAGTGCCTTCACAGCAGCTAGAACCATAAAATTTTGCACAAATATTCCTTTACCGTACCGTCCGCCTACCTAGGACGGGACGTAGCGTAGGTAAGCGACGTATAGGTGTGCATTAAGAAATTATTTTAGAAAATTCTACCCCGAGGGGGTAAAAAGGAGTTACAAAAAATTGTAGGGATCAATGTGTTTCCTTGGAAGAAATTTCTAGTCCAAACTATTACTTTTTGTGAAGTTTCCTCAATTCCCGCGGGAACTACGTAATTACCGCAGGTGAAACCGCGGGGGATAGCTAGTGATATAATAAAATATGCGAATTTAAGTTTGTTTGTTACGCTTTCACGCCTTAACTGCTTAACCGATCATCATGAAATTTTGCAACCATGTCAGGGAACATATATTTATCCCGGAATTCCTACGGAAACTCGGAAAATGCCGTGGGCGGAACCGCGGTGATTAGTTAGTGGGTAGTTTTGTAAGCAACACGTGGAGCTGGCGCTTCTAATGTCTTTAGGTCATTCATTGAAAATTTTATCACGGCTTACTTCAACGGATATTGTATAAAACTTTGAGTCTTCTCAAAAACCATTAATTTGAAATGAAAGTCACGTCAATAATATTGGGAAAATTCGAGGTGGAACTCATAATCACGTCAACTCTCAATGGTGTTCGAACACCTGACCCAATAAAGCACCTAAATATTATATTAATAGCCATAAACGGTGGGTATACCCACAATGCGTACAGTTGGGACGTTATATCTCTTACTACTTCATCACGAGTGGACCGGGCCAAGCTTGGGAGAGTGCTTGAATATACTCGAGTGTGCCCGAAAGCCGTCTGGCTCTTCGGTCCAATCTTTGCGATTAATTGAGTAGGCTGAAATGAAAACGTAGGTACGTCTACGAAATTGATTGTTGAGCCACATATTGGTACTCTCGACCCACGGCCACTGTACTAACATTAAAACCATCGAGTATTGATAGCTAAAATAGCCTCGGTTGGGATGAAGATATTGAATCAGGAAGGAAATTCTAGGAAATTGATTGTTGACCTACATATTGGTACACAATCGACCTACAGCCTACCTAATTTCGACCTACCTAATTTCGGTGTTCCCGTAGAAATTCTTGTATAAAAAGTACCTGCATTGGCTGTACATCTCCTTAGCTGTACGCTGTGCTTTTGACAACGTGTATGCAAAACTTCATGATCATCGGTTGAGTAGGATTATAGGATTTAAGGCGTGAAAGCGTAAGCAAACTCATATTCATATTCATAACTAGGTACATCATCGGGTTAATTTCGGAGTTTCTGCAGGAATTCGCGGAAAAAAGTACCTACCCTATGTCACTTAGGAACACTGTAGCTTCCGTTCCGTTAGTTTGCTACTTACTCGTAGGTACTTTTCCTAAACCCAGAATTTAATCTTTATAAGTGCGTTAAGTGACACAATTTCCAATAAGCTCAATAATACAGGATGTATATTCTTATTTAATCAACGGGTATGATTTCTGGCGAAGAAAAGAATTTTTTTTTTGAGTAGGTAGGTGCACAGTTTCACTTTTTATCAATTTTAAGACTCCATTGAGCATTTTTCGATATTCTTCGTAGTTTCGATTTTGGCCATCAACGCTCACTTGGAAAATTCATCTATTTAAAGAAGCTTCCTGACTGATAAAGGCCCGACGGAAACTGCTATAGCTAAAGAACTTTTTTACGTCGTAAAGACTCAATAAGAAAGGATTTTCAGAAATCCTATCCCTAAGGGTTTGAAAAAGAGGGTGAAAGTTAATATGAAAGCACCGTTAGTTTGATCATGGAAATTGATAGAAATTATGGCTTTTCTTCTTTTGGTACTATATTTAATAGTCTATACTAATATTAAGATAAAAGATTTAAGTTCTTGTAGGTATGTTTGTTTGTTTGCAATGGATAATTAGGCTACTTTGGAGTTCCCGCCGAAATTCCGAAGCTTACCCGGGTGAAACCGCGGGGCACAGCTAGTAGTACTATATTATTGTATTATATTATCTGTAGACAGAAAGAAGTATAATAAGTACATATACAAACAATGACGACGTTCCGAAAACCTGAATAAAAAAATAAGCAAGGGTTAACTTAACTGGAAAGTAACTTTTTCCTTGTTTACTCAGAAGAAATTGGGAAAGCTTAAGTAAAGAATTTTGAATGTAAACGAAGTCAGTATAATACCATAAATCTATTTAAGCTATTTATTTACTTGTTCTCGGTATATCCTTATACTTAGGTACCGGTTTTGCTTGGCAAAGGATTGGGTCGGTCTGGTGAACTCTGGTGATCCGATCGACAGTCCGACTGAAATATTTTCCCCGATTCATCCGACTAGTAGAACTTGGTTATAATTTCGATTTCACCACATTTAAACATCAAATCTTTTGATGGGAACTTGACTTTTTTGTGATAGACTATTTGCTCAAATATTTATAACTATCTAGACAACGGGATCCATACGATTGGGAACTACCAAATGCTTGTCGCCATACAATAATTTTAAAAGGTATGAGTAGACAGCTACAGCATTTATAATTCAGGCAATTTATAGGGAGCAACCGACTGACGGTAATCAGTCCACATCTTAAAGTATTGTTAACTTGAAATTTTGTAGGTAGGTACAAGGCATTTCTTACAATGTGATCGATATTAAGAAAGGGTTTTCTGAAATTCAGCCTCAAAGGCGATAATATTCCTGCGGAACCGCATTCAACATCTAAAATATGGATATAAAAACATAGAATATCGAACAGCGTTATAGTGATTGGTAATCAAGACGATGACTGGGTGATATTGTATCTTTTATTGAAGAGAATTCACCCGGAGGGCGAACCTCCCCAAACATATTGGACGCTCTTATACAACTCATAATTTCTCTTTTAATATATTTATAAAGGATAGCTCCCGGAGCCGCAATCTGTTTCCGAAATTGGAATATTTTTTACTTTATCCCAAACGTTTCAGACGCACCGCGTTACATTATGTACGCATCCGCAACGATTCTAGCTCTTATGTGGGTGAAATAGATAAGCGGTTGCAAGAGAAATGGTATTATGTTAAAGAATGTAAAGGCCTTTTATTTGTAGCAGATACGAAGCTCCATCGTGCTCGCGTGTTTCAATACTTGCACCGCGAGGCATTTTTTATACGTTACCTAACTAAAACATGCGATTGTTTATTAATTACCTACTTCTATACTGTACGTAATGTAAAAATCACAGACATGGTAAAAATATTGTATATAACTGCTACAAAAAAGCTGCAACTAAAATCGATTTGCCCTTTTAGCTTATAGATAAGAGCGGCTTTTGCAAGTTTTATTTTCTTTACGAAAGTAATGTTCAATTTTCAGGCGGAAAAGTCCCAGAGAGGATCCTTATAAAATAACGTACAATAAGGTTTTCAAAATAGAACCCTTTGCCTTCGGACGTCCATTTCGATAAAGATCTTAGAAACTCACAGTTGAAAAGAAAAAAAATGTGGGAAAGAGCTAAGTAAATATTCCTTTAGTTAATTCGAGACAGGATTACTTGCGAGGCATAAATTGCGTCATTATTATTTATTTGATGAATAACTTTTATAACTTTTCTTTATTCCATTTAGAAAATTGAAAATTCAAATTTACATCCAATTTTCGGTGAGTGACTAGTTGTTTATACAAATTCCATTGAGGCAGAAGGAGACGGGCTGCAGCTACCCTTTTCTGTCGGGAGGCTTCGTGAATTTCAGCCAGCAGTCAGTACCACGAGTTTTGTCCGTCTCGGTACTCGCGTCTCACGTCGGGGTATCTGAGACTACGTAATCATACGTAACGTTAAAACAAATTGCCGCGTGTGTATAGGTACCTATAGATAATAGGTTACTATTGTTTATATACTTTATACTCGCATAAAATAGGTAAGTGAGTGTCAAAATATTACAATTTCGAACTTAAGTGACGTTTTTTTTTGACTTCTAAGCACAAGCTTTGAATACTGCATTCTTAAAGGTTTCTATTAAATATAATATACATAATTATTTTCTATAAAATTATTTAATCTTGATGTAAGACTAAGTTACCTACTTGAACTTTTAATAATCGGTATAAGTAATAAAGAAACTTTTTGTCGTCAATGTATATCTACTGTGAGTGAATAAAATAAAGTAAATGTATAATTTGTAAATCATTGTGGAAATCCAAGCCAACCGAACGTCAGAGATCTCAAATCGATCCACTACGGTAAGTTATCATGCTTTGTTCATTACATTTCATGTTTTGTGTGATAGGTAAGATATTACTTATTGGGTTTTAACTTTTTTGTTAAAATTATAAAAAGTCAATGTTCCTTTGAATGACTCTACTTATGTTAGTTCAATATCTTGATGGAATTAAATAAAAAATAATAATACATCTTTTCTGGCAAGATATCATGCAATTATGCAAGTGCACGGCCGAAGTACTTGTACCCATGTATACATGGCTGTGTAAAAACGTATTAATAAAATAAAAATCAAGTGCATGCAAATTTGAAGTATGTAGCTAAAAGTAGGTAAATATAGACATAGGTAGGTATATCTAGATATAAATAAAATTGAAGTGTCTGTTTGTAATTTCAAAATAACAGCTTTTCACTAAATGCATACGAAAGTATATACGGTAGGTCCTTACATCAATAAATCCATTTTTAAAACTTTAATTCGATAAGTCAGGTAAGTAAGTAACCTAAGTAAGTAGATTGGTACAATTTGTCTGATTATGATTTACTACTTGTATAATTAAGTATTTACCCTGACTTAGGCACTTGAAGCACTTGTACTATTTTCTCTTGTCCACTTTCTTGTAATAATATGTGTAGTATACATATACCACGTTTGCTTGGTTTCCACGACACAAGCTTATAGCTTAGTGTGGGATCAAGTAGATCTGTGTGTTGTCAAGTGGATTATTATTATTATTTCAAGCCTCAGCGACATGCGACATGCGACATGCGACAGCGACATGCGACATGATCATGGAGTACCATGATCATGTCGCACAAAAGTTGTTAGGGGTACAGAAGACATAGGGTACGTTCTATCCCAGAATTCCCACGGGGACTCTGAAAAGACGACGCGGGCGAAACCGCGGTGGACAGCTAGTATCTTAATATTAGAGTGGTATCACAAATTCATCGTAACATTTATTCAAAATAGACTACTGTTCCCGAGGGATAGCAAATTGATTCACAAAACCGACATTCAAGCGAGTGAAGTCGTGGACACCAGCAGCTCATTCATATAAACGATTACAAAGTTAACATTGTATAAACTTAGAAAAACATTAAAAGCTGTAAAAAAGACACAATGGTTGCATATTTTGAACATGACAACATGACATAGCAATTATTTTGTTCCATGTTTTTCATTAATTTTCTATCACTTTAAATGTATCTTTAAAATGTCTATACGAAATAGTCGCCGAACACACTTCGTTTTCACTACGTTCGGGCGTTCCTTTGATTTTAGATTTTTCCGTATAGATGCACCTTTTTGCACTTATAACTACGACTGCTTAATCGCATTCGATTTGCTATATATTTAATGCATAGATTCTGATTTCTGATCTTGCTCAAATTTAAACGGAGTCATACTGAAACCATAGAGATAATAACTAGAAATAGTAAACGATACCGGACGGTACCTACCTCGAGTTTTAAATTTTCTTCAATTTTCTTCTAAAAAAACGTAGATATAGGAACATATATATAATGAATACTTATATTCAAAATTGAAGAAAATTTAAAAATACCTTATAAGTTCTAACTACTAGCTATCGTTTACTAGGTATTGTGTATTATCTCTATGGTTTCAGTGTGATTCCGTATTATCTCTATGGTTTCAGTGTGATATAAAGCATGGAAAGTAATTGAGGTTTACTATACCTACTCCCTACGAGTATTGGAGTGAGTTCTTTAGTTGTGTTTATATAGATACTGTAGGTATGGTACCTATGTATACTAACTTACCTACGTATTTAAGTAATGCAATTAACCGTAGCTCACGCATCCTGATTTTCTGACTTCTTTCTCGGTCGGAAGCCTATAAAAGTGGGGGTTCCATCGTCTTAATTAAATATTTAACTTTTGTTTGCAGGGAAAGTGTTTTTGTCTTTTCCTTTCCCCTCCGAGAGAGGTCTGTTTTATGTAATTCGAGACTGGGTATCGAATCAAGGGGCTAATTGAATTATTCGGAGTTCAGGCAACGCACACCCGACGTTCAGTTTTGTACCTATCCGCTTAGTGTGAAACTGTATAAAATATTTACAAGCTTTCGGCCATGGGGACGGATAATTCCTTTGAATTAAAGCGTTTTGTGTTAGGATATCTTAATCCTGTATATTTATTAATATTATACGTATTATATTTTTTCTCCGTAGTATTATAAAGTTTAATGTAGGAACTGTAACGTTACGGGGGCGGCGAGACTTTTGTGTTATTAAAGTAAAAGATATTTATTTCAAAGGGAAACCATTTATTAATTTCTAAGCTTCCAATGTCAATCATAAAAGATTCTATATTTATAATATCTCATTCAAATTCAATTAATATTACCTACTTCTAATAAATATAGATATTTCCGACCAGTGGACATGGAGGTTAACTCTATATAGAGTTCAACCTCTACAGTACTTACCTACATTTGTAACCACCCACTCTTCTCCATAAACCGTTAAATTTTCATGATGTTTGAAATTTAGTTACTATACTTATTTACTATACTTAGGTACTATACTTAGTCATTTAGAGCATGGTGAAGACACACGGTACTTCTCATCCCGATAAAAAGAGTTCCCGAAAGATTTTTACGGGTGAAACGGGGGTAGGTAAGTCTTCGTAGTCAGACTGTATTAATAGACCATCTGACCATGGACATAGTATTTCTATACAAAAATAATAACAATAAATTATTATATACGTATATTAATCAAAGAATTTTCAAAATCGAAGTTGACTTCAAAATATAACAAAGGCTTTTCCTAGAAATAAGTTAAATATATTTAATCTCAATATGGATTTAGATTGGGCGGGACATTGGTCACACAACTAAGGATCACTACAAAATAAATACGCACCCAACTCACAAGTAACACAAACAATATTACATTCTCTGTATACGTCATTAGGTACGTTTGTGCTAATTTATCTAATTTATTAAGTTCGTTTTTCACTTACTTTTAGTATAATTATAATTAAAAGTTAAAACTTTTAGTAGGTAAAAACCTTTAAAGAGCATAAGGATTTATTCTTCAGGGAAAGTTGTAATCTAGAAGTAATAGAAGTGTTAAAGGTCTACAAGAAAATTGTGCGGAAATGAGGTAGAAAATTATTTCATTTTGTGTTTTGACTTTTTAAATAGCAAGAATCTGTTTCGAGAAGGGGCGTCAACATCGCGGTAAAGGCAACTCATATTATTATTATTATATACGCAACTTATATTATTATTATTATATATAAACGAAACTCAAGACTAATTTAAACTTAATCACATAAAAATACGAGGTAGATCTGAATATTTATTTATTTATTCTTTATTGCACAGTAGGTCCGTACAAAATATGGTGAACTTAGTGCTTAATAATAATAATATTAGAAATACCTCTATGCTTGTTATCTTTAATAACACAACATAGCTATTTTACAGTCTGCCAAAAATAGCAAAAAACTACCTATAGGTATTCATGCGTTTTCGAGACAAAGGTTTCAATAAAATTTGGTAGATAATAAATAAATGGAACGAGTAATGAATAGATCGTGAATTCGAGGTTATTAATCAGATGGTGGGAGATTTTGTTTTTGCTGTATATTCGAAGGTACGAAGAAGCTTACGAAAATCCGCTAAGTAAAAATAGAAAAACATTTCTTATATCTTTTCAGAGGGCTCCCTTTTTAGCTACAGAGGGATTTAGCACGTATAGTTACCAATTTTAGTATTTTAGACATAGATTCAGACTATTGTACTTAATAGGTATTTTGTTTTAGTTATTATATCTACTCACATATTTTTTTATACCATAACGTGCCCTTCATTGGTATACTAAATACTCAAGATACATAATCAGCAAAGCAAAAACGTCTTAAAAAAATACACTGAAAAAAATCTGCAGTTATTTTGTAGTTAGTTACAGCAGTTTGATGTGGTTGTAAGTTTAAGTAGTACGAACGAATTTGTGTTTATTAAATAAAAATTGTGCCACTTCTTGTAATTTATTCAATTGAATATCTAATCAAAAGCAAATGAAAGAAAGAATAAGCATTTAAGAAACAAAAAACAATTCAAAATCTAAAAGTTTAGGTTAAGGTATTAATTGATTTAGGATTAGGTTAATCGGCGTTAGTTTTTATACGAGTTTCAATAATTGTTTTCTTACACTAGGCTCTATTTTATTTACCTATTGTAAAATTCTATAAAATCTGTAAAATATCCGATATCCCCAAAATCAATATAATGTAATAAAAAATAAAGAAATTAAATATTTAATAGACTTAATTTTTAAATAATAGTATTTAATAATTAAGTAATAATAATATACAAGTTACAAAAGTAAAAATGCAGCCCTAGTGCGAGAAAACATCTATTGAAATTCATATCTTATGTGAATAGTGATTTAGGTATTCTGTACTAATATATTAAAATTGATTAATATTATTATGATTCTTATGCTATGTATTGTGATTCTTAATTTAAATAATTATACCAATGTTTATTAAAGTGATTTAAATTGCATTTCCATGGCCAATTCATATTTAATAACTGGCAACATTGTGAATTCATAGACTGTAGAGTAAATCAAATGTTATTTGAGATAGCGGGAAAAACGCGCGGGAGAACATGTTTACATAATGGCAGCAACAAAGGATCGGGTCAGTGGTGCTGGTGATTTCCTAGATGGAAGACATCATAACATCGAAAGTTAAGTATTGGTAGACAGTTTTGGCTCTATTTAATGCTTGTAATAATAATTGTTATTACTGTATTGTTCTCATAAAATATACTGTTCAAGCTTAACTTTAGCTTCAGAGATTTGATTACTTTGTGCGTAACATGTTTTGAGATTCCTATTGCTTATCTATACTGGCTTTGATTATTATAGAATTTGATACAAATTATATCAAAGAGTTTTTATTATAATTGGTAATACAGACACAAAGGAATAGTTTTGTTAAAATCAGGTTGTTTTATTTACTAGGTATCCTTACTAATGCTAATAATTTAACATTTCAGAAGTGGGATTATTAAGGATTCAAGCAGCCAAAGCATTCTCGGAGTCCTGTTAAACGAAACGACGGTCATGGATCAGTTCCAGATCCTGGGCGCCATGGCGGCCTAGAGATACGCCTTCTCCACGGGCCGTGAGAAATAAAGAATCTTCACAACTGGATGATACTGGTAGGATCGCTCCATATTACAGTAACGTCTTGGTTAAACCCGTATTTTTCCCGAATTCGATTTTGAGAAATCGGAATTGCCGGTATTACAATGGCTTAATAAAATCTTGATAAAATCGAACATCTAAGGGCAATACATGGTTGGAACGATGATGGAAAAGTTATTATGTGCAGTCACGTTTGACTGGATTGGCTAAGTTGTGGCACAAGACTTTGCGTTCTTATGAATTTACATGGCATAAATAGAAACAAAAGATTTTAGAGGCATTCCCTGACAATATCGATTACACGGGTTAATTTAGATACTCGAGATTGCTCGCTAAAACTCGTCTTGTTGCTTCCATCAGATATTTTTGTAAAAGGTTTTGGAGGTAGTCCAATAAAAGTATGAAGGTCAGGTGTCGATAGAATTCGTAGTAAATGGGTTTGAAGTCTTGGAGATTTTTTTCTTATAGGAATATTTCAATGCTTATAAGTCTAAAAATGTGTGATTATGCGCGGGTATTCAATTACAGCATTTCTTCTTTAGTGTGCTTAGTAGCGGAGTATACTCGTGGTTATTGTGGTAGCGGTAAGTCTTTCTTAATAATTTGTAGTGGAATTACACAATATTTAACTTGATGTTAATTAATGCAGTAGTAACTCTATTTAACCATTGAGCTTTTGAAGAAAATAGATAGGTAAAGGTACTTTCTGTGAAATTATTCTGTAATCCTCCTGTAATTTAAACAATTTAATTAAACGTAATATGCATTTGTATAACACATTAAAAGGTTGCGATTCAAGTGGTCTCTAAGTTAGTTTTCAAATTCGAATCTTGTTTAAAACAATAGTCACAGTTTTCTTTTTTGATTATATGCCAACATTCATTAATAATACTTAAATAGATACGTATAGAGAACAAAATCAGTTTTAGAGTATTATCATAATTTACCTTCAACGATAAGTAATATTTTACTGCTAGGTGCCTACTATCCCCCGCGATTCAACCCGCGAAATTCCTTTACATCAGGATAAAATGTATCTACCCTATTGCTTATTTCACTTTTATCCATAGGTAACCTATTAAAATATCTGTTTCCCCGCTGATTTCCCAGCGTGAATTTTGATATTTCGGCAAGAATTCTTTGTTTGGAAATGGAGAGTACGTGTCACTCCTGTGCTGTGTCAGTCTCTTTTATAAAGGAATTTTAAGAATCTGTTCAGTAGTACCAGAGACTACCCACTACATCCAAACTTACAAAGTTTGCAAACTTATATAACTTTACTTCCGTATATTATCTAATAGGCGCCAATAAGGACATAAGATCCATTTTTGTTTATTTCCTTGGTTGTTTGTAATGGATAGACTTCTTTCTTTTCTTCAACTAGAACTTGTCCATAAGGTGTCAAAGCATAGTCAGCTTACATACAATTGTTCTAAATAGACTCTGAGACCGATACAATCTCGACAGACGAGTCAGGTGAATAGTATAGAAGAATTTATAGTTAATTTAGCGTTTGGTGCGCTTGCGATCTCCCGGTACGTTTCTGATGATGTCAATTTAATCTAGGTACTTGAGGGAAAAAGAATTTACTCTACCAATTGTGTAAGGAATAACTAACTGGTTAACTAGTTAAAGCGATTTTGATTATTGGATTTAATTACTAATGGATTAGGTACAAAAATTAAATACTGGAATATATGGTCATGTACCTGATGTACCTATACTAAAGTAATGGTTAAAAGTGGTTGATAATCTAAGTGATGAATGGTATAAAAGTAATAAATGGAATAATTAAATGGATCTCTGGTATTAATGAATAAATTGGACTAAATGAATAAAATATTGGTAAAAATGGAATTACTTGAATAATTGGATAAATTGGATAAAAAAAAAATATGGTTGAAAATAAAATGGTTATAAATAATGGAATAATAATGAATGGTTATAAATTATGGTTGAAAATAAAATGGTTATAAATAATGGAATAATAATGAATGGTTATAAATTATGGTTGAAAATAATGGAGATAAAGAGTGTGAAATAAATTTATTTATTTATATATTTATTTATTGATTACTAGCTGTGCCCCGCGATTTTGCTAGCGTGGATTTCGGAGTTCCCGCAGGAACTAATTTTTGGATATAAATGTAGCCAAGTTACTCCTTATAACATCAGCTAGGAAGCTGTGAAGGGTGGATGTTTTATGGGTGTTGTCATAATAACTGTAATTATGTTGACGTCAAAGAGTCATATTATGGACCAAATTTGAATAAATGATTTGACTTTGACGATTTGCCAGTGAAAGGCCAGTTAAAATCGATCCAGCCGTTTTAGAGATTACCCGGAACAGACAGACATATAAGTAGGTGCCATATTATAATTATACTTATTTTCATATTATGCATTTATTAAAAAGCTGTTAATTTTGAGTTACAAACGGGCACATAAATTTTATTTATGATTATGTATGTATAGATTATTGTATTTTTATATTTTATTTTGTTATATTATTATATTTTCCAGTCTGGGCGTGAATATATAATATATAAAGTAATTTGAATTTGATAATGTGAAATAAATGAATCTAATCTAATCTAATCTACTATATAATATAGTGTAATATCGACATATGTAATAATATGTAGTAAGTACGTATAGGTATACCAAGTTTGCTTGGTTGCCATGACACAAGCTTATAGCTTAGTGTGGGGTCAAGACGCTCATCTGTGTGTTGTGAAGTGGATTATTATTATTATGGGAATTTGGATTTTTGAATTCTTCTCAGCTAGACCGGTATTAATTGGCAACCACGGGCCAAAGCCAAGTGGAGGTTAGTTTAAGTGGAAGTATTAAGAGTTGTGTGGTCATCAGTTTGGAGGAGTTTGCGGACGATTCGACATGTATTTAGTATTACCGCCTTCTGCATAATAATGTAAGTGTACCTAGGTAATTGGAGGGTAGCGAAGGGTTGGTGCAGTTGACAAGGGATTTCAGATGGTGGTAGTACAACAGGGATGTAGGTAATATTCTGTAATTTCCACATTTTTTGCTATTTCGTTTTGAGGTCAATATATTTTGTAAGCTTTCAGATATTGTGCTCTACAGCCTGTGGGTTGAATTCCCTAGAACGCTGTCAGGTATGTATTTTTAATAAGAAATTGGTTCATTCGTCCTCAGTTTAGATTTGCTTGCAAGTTTCTGATGAATAATCTTAGCAACCTGGTCGTAGCGGTGTTTATAATCTTTTTGTACTATTGACTTGCAGACACTTATGAGATGCTGTATCGTTTCCGGAGCACCGTTACATTTTCTGCAGCTGTCATTTGATATATTATGAACTTTTAGTATATGCTTTTGGTAGTTTCGTGTTTCGATGGCTTGGTCTCGAATGGCAAGCATAAATCCTTCTGTTTCGGGAAATAGTTCACCCCAAGTAAGCCAGGCATTGGATGCTTCTTTATCGACGTTAGACTTGCACAAATTTTGCCGGTGTTGTCTATGCATACCCTTTTGAGTCCACTCTTGTATTTTTAGTTGTCGATCTGTTATTGTTTAGATTGATTGAAGCCCAAGTACTTGTCTCTTTTTCATTAAGCGAAGGTATCTGTTGGCCAGTCTGCATCTGAAAGGTAATATGACCCGACGTTTTTCCTTTGAAAAAGTTTCCGTAAGATCAGCCAAATAACATAGGTCTTTCGTGGTGGCGTACAATTTAATATCATCCATGTAGAGCAAATGGTTAAACTTTTCATCAGCTGGTTCATTATTTCCTGCAGCATAGTATTTTGAGAGATTTCCCATTTTCGTTGAATTTAAAATAGGATAGAATACTCTTTATTGTATACAAGAATAATTTTAGTGTGGTAACAAAATAAAAATTTATAAATAAAGGCATACAAAAGGCTATCTTATCGCTTTACTAGCGATCTTTTCCAGACAACCTTTGGGTGGACAGGACAAAAACAGTAAATTTATATGTTGATTTGGTATATTATATGTATAGGTGAAACGAATCATAAAATAATATAGAAGAGACACATAGAAAAGACATACACAAAAAATGGATATACATAGATACACGCATAGATATAAAATATACACATAGAAAATATATACGTACAATATTTATGGGTATAAATACTAATTTTATAAATGCGTTTAAACACAGATGCATACTATAAATAATAAGGTTACACTACAGCGAGTCACAATCCATGAGTGAGGTAGAAAGTCTTCACCAGGCTCTTAAAGGTGGGTAGTGATTTGGCCTATTCGCACCTCTACAGGTAGCGGATTCCACAAGCGGACTGCTTGTACAGAGAAGGAATAATCATAAAAGTTGGTTCTAGGGTCAGGAATCATAAGAAGTAAGTTCTGGGATGATCGAACAGGCAGGTTATGGGAAGAAGATTGAAATACGAAGAGGTCTTTTAGGTAGTTGGGGGAAGGTGGATTGAACAGTATGCTATATAGAAGGAAGAGGACATGCGCATTCCGGCGAAGGCAAATCGGAAGCCACTTGAGCTTGGTACGAAATTCGGAGACATGGTCATATTTGCGTAGACCAAATATGAACCGGATACATAGATTCTGGAGGCGCTCAAGTTTATTTAGCTGCTCCTCGCTAATGTCAGTAAAGCAGGTATCGGCATAGTCGATCATTGGTAAAAGGAGTGATTGTGCTAACGCAACTTTAGTAGCAGTTGGAACTTGGAAGAAAATTACGTATCTAATCGTCTAAGCGAGTCCGCAGATAAAATATTTGATAAATGGTTCAATGCTAAATATTATTATTAATATTATTGGTTATTAAGGAATAAAATAAAATCTTATTATGGATAATGGATAGAAGTTAAGTGGAAGTTGGTGGAACTTAGTAACATGGATTAGATAAAAAAAGAATCATGGTTTGAATTTGTGTTACATTTAGATAAAGTGAAATTATTTTTACAAAACCTTTTTACTTTGCAGGGTCGCAAAGATGTCAGGATGGGCGAGTGTGAATAGTGATTTAGGTATTCTGTACTAATATATTAAAATTGATTAATATTATTATGATTCTTATGCTATGTATTGTGATTCTTAATTTAAATAATTATACCAATGTTTATTAAAGTGATTTAAATTGCATTTCCATGGCCAATTCATATTTAATAACTGGCAACATTGTGAATTCATAGACTGTAGAGTAAATCAAATGTTATTTGAGATAGCGGGAAAAACGCGCGGGAGAACATGTTTACATAATGGCAGCAACAAAGGATCGGGTCAGTGGTGCTGGTGATTTCCTAGATGGAAGACATCATAACATCGAAAGTTAAGTATTGGTAGACAGTTTTGGCTCTATTTAATGCTTGTAATAATAATTGTTATTACTGTATTGTTCTCATAAAATATACTGTTCAAGCTTAACTTTAGCTTCAGAGATTTGATTACTTTGTGCGTAACATGTTTTGAGATTCCTATTGCTTATCTATACTGGCTTTGATTATTATAGAATTTGATACAAATTATATCAAAGAGTTTTTATTATAATTGGTAATACAGACACAAAGGAATAGTTTTGTTAAAATCAGGTTGTTTTATTTACTAGGTATCCTTACTAATGCTAATAATTTAACACTTAACAAAAAAAATTAAGAAAACAATTTGAGAAGAATCAAAACATCGAAACGCTTGGTAGGTAGGTATTTCATAATTACTGCGGTATGATCCAGATTGAACAAAAAAAAGGAATCGGCAAGATATCTTTTTCATCCGACTCGTTCATGAATATTTGTAATAATTCTAGTGTCCATTTCAATTCACAGTGGAAGATCGTTTTTAAAGTGGAAATCATTTCAAGCGCTGTGCAGCCGTGGCTTTTCTTGCCTCAGGGGACCAGTTGGCGACACATTCGCTTGAACAGTATTGAAAGTAGTGTGCTAAGTTACAAACACCGAAGATTTGACAGTACACTCAATAAATCGAAAAATATTATGTGCCTACCTACGTTCTAACATTCAGTCAGCTTACTCTTGAAAATGATTTGGGGCTGATTTCGATTTTATTTGACTTCAAATTGAAATTGTATTTGGAATCTGGTTATTACTTATTGTCTAGAGATGACTTTCGAAAAGTCAAAAAAATAGATTTTTTTTGGTTGACAATTTAATAAAATCGAGAAATTTGACAGATAAATACGATAGAGACGCGGTCTCAAAGCTTCAAAAGTAGCAAAATTTGATTCCTTTCCAATCTAATTTCGATTTGATTTTAACTCGATTGCGTCAAGAGTAAGCCGACAGTATTCGGAATCCAAAAGTTAGCTATTATAAGACCATCGTGTTAACAAAAAAGAAAAAACAAATAACAGGAACTTAAAAATTACACGATCACAACAGACCCACTAATAAAGATTAATATATTTTTACATATATCAACTAACTGTGCACCGCGGTTTCACCCGCGTGAGTTTCGGAATTCCTGCAGGAACAATTTTTTTCTAAAATAAAAGTAGCCTAAGTTACTCCTTATAACATTAGCTGTCTGCCAGTGAAAGTCCCGTTAAAATCGGTCCAGCCGTTTCAGAGATTACCCGGAACAAACAGACTGAGAAAAATATTAAAAATTATTTTTTTATGTAAAGTACCGTGTATACTGTGTATGTGTATACTTCCTTTCAAACAGACACTTCAATTTTATTTATATGTAAGTATAGATTAATACGAGTAATATTGTTACATCGTGAATAGGTGATGTCCGCGGTTTCACTCGCATGTACTTCGAGATTTTCTCGGGAACTCTATACCATGCCGTGAAATAAAGCCAAGCGTTCAATAACCGTGTTATTTTACAATCTAATTTACTCAATATATTTGACCTTTCTCTTGTATTTTTTTATTTTAATTAGAATGTATTAGGATAAAGAAATATAGGTACCTAGGTAGTTACATAGTAGTATATGTATATAAATCCTACTAATATTTAAATGTGAAAGTGTGGATGTTTGGATATTTGGATGTTTGTTACTCAATCACGCAAAAACGGCTCAACGGATTTGGATGAAATTTGGCATGCATGTTGTCAGGGGTATAGAAAAGGGCATAGGGTACTTTTTATCCCAGAATTCCCTCGGGAACTCCGAAATTACCGCGGGTGAAACCGCGGGGCACAGCTAGTAAAATATAAAGGTTACAGAAAAATTTGTAAATCGTTGTGAAAACCGCATCAAAATCCGTTGAGTAGTTTAGAATAACTATATTATATGAAGCAAAGAAACAGACGGCCAGATTTTTTTCACTATTTAGAAGTATCAGGTACTCATATTAGATGAAGTCGCTTCTGGTTACGTACTTATACATATAATTATGTAAGTGGGTAATGTAAAAATTCCAAATTTTTAAAACTAGTTTTACCTATCGTAACTTAACTATACCTATTATTTACTATATACTTTGTCTCTAATCAACAAAAATTAACAGCCCATTTAGATACCTATAAATATAGATGCCATAGAAAATAAGATGGTATGTGCTCTTGTACATTTATTAATTATTTATTATTTACAACTTCGTTTTTAATTAGAATAAAAGTAATAAGCCATCATTAAAAACAGACTCTGAGAAAAAGAAAAAAAAACAACTTTCGTATTATCAAGTACCTAGTCTACCTACTTTTGCCGCTCCTGAATAACTAAAGCTGTCTTCGAGCTCACACAAAAAAAAAACAATCGCATAAAATAGCGAACACGTAGAAAATTTTCAGCCAACACGACATACTGCTTATTCGATATACACAAGGGACGTAAAAAAGCTTGCACCAAGTCTCCAAAATTGGTCGCAGTAAAGGATAAGCCCCGGGCGTGCGATACGATCTCCTTGTCTGATAAGGGAATTAAATTACTTGGGCGTGATCGCAATTACAATCTCGGGCCACCTTTGGCTGTTTCCATTCGATCGACGTGAACTCTTGCGTCTGACGTTTTAGTGTTGGCACAACTTTATTTTTATTTCAAGAGGGAGGCACGGTATGAAACCTGAATAAGACTTTAAAATCCGTCATAAAGCGTCATTCTTTTACTTCCGTTTTCCGAGTAATGGTACGAGTATAATTTAGTGTTTATGAGTTTTCCTGTAGACCCAAAATACGTAGGTATATTTCTCACTATTTATAGAGTAGTTCAAATATCACTACATAAAAACAAAGTCCTCCGCTGCGTGTCTGTCTGTTGGTGATAAATTCAAAATTACTGAACTGATTTTCATGATTTTCATAAAATAGCCGAATTTTGGTTGTAATGTTTAGTGTGTGTGTGTGTAGCTAGTGAACGATATAATACTTCCTTTTACCCCATTACAATAAAAAGGTTTCTGAAGTTTTTTTGGGTGTTGAATTACATATAGATACCTACAATTGGGATGTGGACTACTTTTGAAAATCAAAATTCTAATTAGTCCGTCAGTTAGAAAATAAAAAAAAACAATAGACACGTATTTTTTGCTTTTTCAAATAAATTAAAATATACAGAGATAAAGCGCATTAAAGTTTAGGGTGAGGGGGTCGTGACGTCACTAACCGCTAAAACCGCCATAGAAACTGTCAGAATAGTGACGTCACGCGAAATTTCAATTCAATATATCGCCGTTATTTTTTCATTACGTAAAAAAAGAAAAAATACGTGTCCAATATTTTTTAATGATCTACAAGACGGACTAAAAAATAAAAATTAGTCAACATGCCCATTGATTATATTAACATAGGGAATGTGTATTTAATATTCGGCTTGAGTTTTACTATTAAAAAATATGCCACGCAATCAATATTAGATCGAAGTAGGTAGGTACTCTAAATTACGCTAGCACTATGAAGTCAAACAATTTTAGTGAAACAACACCTAAACGAGTAATCTAGGTAGACAGGGGTCGAGTTATTGGAATTTCAAATAAAATTATCAGATGCTTGATACCATAAATCAAAATTGATATTAATCTGTGACTTCTTACGGAAATAAATAAGATGAAGATTTTTAGATTGAGCTTAGCTTATTAAAAAGTTCCAAATTGAGAAAGTTGGAAATTTGAGTAATTTAAGTAATAGAAGCAGGTAATCAAAACTTGTGTCAGAACTAGTCTTGAATATGATTTATTTACATAGGTAGGTATAGAGTATCTACCTACCGATATTATCGGTACTTGTTTTTAAAGAATACCTAAGTAGATTACGCTCCGTACCTGCTACCTACTAAATATTATGATTTTCATGCTTTATTTGGCCACGACATAAACTACAAGAACACGTACTTTGGCACTAGCTGTGCCCCGCGGTTTCACCCGCGGTAATTTCGGAGTTCTCGCGGGAATTCCGGGATAAAAAGTACCCTTTGTCCTTCTCTATACCCCTAACAATCTGCATGCCAAATTTTATCCAAATCCGTTCAGCCGTTTTTGGGTGATTGAGAAACAAACATCAACACTTTCACATTTATAGCATTAGTAGGATGACCAGCATTTTTTTTAATATCTCAAGTTCCAGAAGGAACTTCGAAAAAATCGAAACAATGAGTATCTAAGTTAGACCCTTAGCAATATAACAAAAAAAAAACGTATTCAATTTGGTGCAGCAGTTTTTGCGTAGCACGAATACAAACATACATATAGAGAGACAGACAGACAAAAATTCTAAAAACGGTATTTTTGGCTTCTATCACTCATAGAGTCACCTAAATTTATTTTTTCTAATTTATCTCCCATGTACAGACATCGACCTGTTACAATTTTATTATATATATAGACTAGCTGTGCCCCGCGGTTTCACCCGCGGTAATTTCGGAGTTCCCGCGGGAATTCCGGGATAAAAAGTACTCTATGTCCTTCTCTGTACCCCTGACAACGTTCATGCCAAATCCGTTCAGCCGTTTTTGCGTAACTGGTATGTGAGGATAAGAGTTCGAAAGCGCATTTTCATTCGACTTGCTTCAAATTTATCGTCACTGCTCAGCTCCTATGTGTCTTAGCGTTATGTTATATAGCCTATAACCTGTATGTATATGTATATGTATTGTGTATCTGTTCTGTTTAAGTGTATAATTATAGCTGTATGTTTTCCTGAGTAAATAAATAAATAAATAAACCTGCCCAGGAGTATGGACTACAATCGTACCAAGTTTGGTTAAAATACCTTCAGTAGTTTTTGACCCATGCGTGCACATACAGACAGACAGACAGACTGACAAAAAATTTACTGATTGCATTTTTGGCATCAGTATCGAACACCATTCATCCTCCAATATTAATTTTGAATATATATATTCAATTTATAGAATTGACCTCTCTACAGTTTTATTATAAGTATATAGATTAAGGGCGCGTACATTTGCTTACTACCGTTTAAAATGTTCTAAAGTTGTAGGTACCTTATCTATACCTATTATTTCATATTGTCCAATTTAAAATAACAAAAATAAGCTGTGCCCCGTAGTATCACCCGCGTGAGTTTCGGAATTCCCGCAGAAACTCCAAAGTATCTCAAAAGCATATCTTAATATAACATCAGCTAATTAGCAGTAAAAGTCCCGTGAAACTGTTTCGGAGATTCACCCGCGCGAGTTCCGGAATTTCCACAGGAACTCCAAACTGCTTTCATAAGAACCTTGTCTTTACAATAACAAAAATAAAAAGCGATATTGGTTCAGCCGTAGTCGTCGCGGTGTCTTAGGCAAAAGGCGTAAAGTATGTGGATTGTGGAGCATTCAAACTTCATCTTTCGTTGAGACTTGTTCAGTCCATGCTAACTGCCAAGTCAAAGCTGGCGCGTGGTTCCTACTTTAAAAGTTTGTGCAGGCCGTCTACTTGAATACAGCTCTGTTAAATGCAAGAGGCCTTTTTCTATAAGAAAATTATACGTGCCGACCGGTAGATATAATTCTGATTTAATTCTTAAATTATAAATAATTATAATCAAAATTACCTAATATTCCTACAGTAACGTGGTCTAGTAACTTTAAATATCAAAAATGTTCAAAATTTGTTTATAATCACTTTAACCTTATAAAAACATAATTTTCCGAAGTGATAGGTATATAAAACCCAGCCCCTTAACAGTTTTAGCGTAGTACACTTCTTTGCGCTTTACCCGCTTGAATTTCGGGTTTCCCGAGAGAACTCAGGGATGAAAATCCTTCTAAGCTGACGTCTGCGCCCCTCAAAATACCTACCCACCAAATTTTAGCTTCATGTTTTCTTCGTTTCGTGATTAGTCTGTGAATAAATGAGTGGTATTCCGCTTTTACCGTTTACGACCATTTACATAATAATTATGTAAACAGACCCGTTATAGTACACTTTTGACAAGGTTATATTTAATATTCAAGCTCTCGATAGAACCTATTTATAGATGCATCGGCGCCACTACACAAGAAAGGGGCGTTGCACCCTAAAGCACGTCTGTTTCTTT
Source organism: Zygaena filipendulae (assembly GCA_907165275.2). Lineage (NCBI taxonomy): Eukaryota > Metazoa > Arthropoda > Insecta > Lepidoptera > Zygaenidae > Zygaena > Zygaena filipendulae. Next base: position 4,843,791 of record OU015668.1, read on the forward strand.
AGTTTTCATGGGTAATTGGATAAATGAGTAAATAATAATTGAAGTTTTATATGTATTGTTAGATACCTACTTGACCTGAGGATTTTATACGGAATACCACCGTTTATTATGTCCCTTGTTAGACTTTACACTTTGTAAATATAGATACGTAAGTACCTATATCCATTGTCTACTGAATAAATAATATAAACACGCTAAAACTGGAAAGTGGAGCCCTGTTTTCGTCACACAAAGTGCGCGCCCATCGAAAATAGCTCCAGGAACCTCTTGAATCCGGGTCTTACAAAATAGATCTGGGGGCACGGTAGTGCCCCCGCCAAGACGAGCCAGCAAAGCGCAAGGGCACTACCTACCTTTTCTCGAAGCGTTTCGTCGTTTTTTTGAACCCTTGTATAAAATTTTAAGAAATATACGAACATATACTATATACTCGTATATCTTGTTTGCGTTTTCTCGTATAGCTTAGTGGAATCAAGTAGATTTGTGTGTTGTGAAGCGATACTATTATTAATTTTATTTTAGTTTAATACATAAGTAGCACGGTAAAACCTACTGTTATCGTCACCTACGTGGTGTCCCCAGAGAAACATTTATAGGCAAGATAAAATTCAGAAGGTAAAATAATAGACCCCTAATTAGGCACATATCCGCTTAGTTGCCCGACATAATTCACCGAATCCCCATGGGGTGTGACAGATTGCGGAGCTAAGTGGAAACTGTTGACTTGTAAGAACGGTATAGGAAATAATTATACTAACTACAGATTAAACGTAGGCAGGGCAGGCGCGACGCGGTTGCAAAGGAAGTTAGAGAAAAATATGCTCTAATTTTTTCAAAGCTTCCTTTGCTGGCATCCCAGGTGTTTTCCACAACATTCTCAAAATTGTGAATTTTAAAATCAGTGACTGTGTAAAAACATTTAATTACATTACGAAAAGCATCCGGTGACACTTATTTTAATTTTTTTCATATTAAACTGCATAGATGAGCCTCTCTCTTTTGTGGTCATAGCCAGATATAGTTAGGATATTGTTGTCACTAGTGCGTTTAGTATGTGTCGATATAAAAGTAGTGTGACGATATACTTTTGTACCTATATTAATTACAGTATGCATATTTTATGTACATGGCCAGCGTTACAGTCGTCAGTGTTCTCCGGTTGTCTTACAACGCTAAATATCCTATCTTATGTCACTATACGAATTTTCCCATCTGATTTGATTACCAAAAGTCGTTATCCTAACTAATATTATAAATGCGAAAGTAAGTTTGTTTGTTACGCTTTCATAACTCAACGGCTCAAAGGATCATCATGAAATTTTGCATACACGTTGTCAGGGATACAGAGAAGGACATAGGGTACTTTTTATCCCGGAATTCCTGCGGGAACTCCGAAATTGCCGCGGGTGAAACCGCAGGGAACAGCTACTTTGGATATAATTTCTAGATCAATACCAGCAGTGTTCTACTAAACTACTACGTGCAGTTCAAAAAACGTAGGTACTTGCCCTTTTTTATCAGTCTAGCATGGTCTTATGATCACGTCACGTCACAAATATCTACGTGGCACAGGCGTTCTTTATAACAGGAACAAAGGCGTACCAATGGATGGAACTCTTTGTTTCAACGAGTAATCAAACACTGCAACACCGTATTTTTTTTTCAACAATAAGTATATGTACCCAGGCAACACTTTTTTGGAATATTTAAGGCAAGGAACTCTTTGAAAGCAGCGAGAATTCTCCATTGAACTTTCTAAGCTGTGTTTTTATTTGGTGTAGGTATGGTGTCTAACTTTAAAGGCAGTTGTTTTTCTTTTATTAAAACCGAAACCAACTTGGTTATGGAAATAATTTCAAAAAGTCTAATTGTAAGTCTATTGTAAATAAATAAATCCCGCGCAATCATTAATTTTTGTAAACAAAGTGTGATAATCGTCAAATTGAAAAGATTCGTTTGAATCGCGTCGTTATTATGGCGTGCATGATATTTTAAAATGGCCATCCATTTATTATTTATAATGTCAACCAAAAGGATTTCGGCGAAGTTAAAAGGAATCCCAGCCGAAAACAAGATAAGGGAGGACTTGCCGATAATGGGCTTTTTGTCGCCAGCTAACCACGTTCCGTATTAAATTTCCGAACGTCCGAGTCGCAAATTTAGTTATATAAGCCATAAATACATACATAGCTCATGTTTGACTTATAGCCAACTATCAGGTAAAGCACTCTTGAATTTACACCAAACAAACAGAATTCTTTGTAACTTCATCTACTATAGGTCATCTATCAGATCATAATATGTACTCATTATATTATACGTATTATAGGTACATTCCAACAATCATTATTAGGCGTACAGTATAGGAAGTTTGCTGCTAAATGCTTGTCGACTCGTTCAATCTGTGACTTTGCAGGCTAAACGTCCAGACTTGATCAAGGTAAACACAAATGTTGATCACATAAATTCGTGGTTCGAACCCACGACAGCTAGCGTAGTAGGTAGATCCATTCACCAGCGGTGCTGTAAGTATTATCGACAAGAATCGGATAATTCGTTTTCGGGGTCACAAGAAAATGGTTTGTAAATATTTTTCACCAAATAAGATTGTGCGGGAGACGTCGGTGGGCCCGAAGTTAAGCGTGTTTACATTATCGACCAGCATATTTGAGTACGCCATAGTAGAGGACATGTAGCGGTCATTTGGCGTCCACATCTTGAATGTACGGATACCGCGCCATCCGTAACTCTCGGGTCATTCTTGACGCTTTGTCAAGCCGGGCCTTAGGCTGGGCCGGGCTCGGTATATTACATGGAGTTGAATGAAAGACGTAATGGGTTAAGCTGGGAATTGTGATAGTGTATTCCGGACTATACCTTGCCATTTACATTCTGAAATGGTGAGGTCTAGATTTGTGGGGATTCCATTATGATTTCTATTTACCGAGAGAGATTTTGAATCAAATACACAACAAAACAAGTGACCCGAGTGGGTTAAAGCTTATAATAGTTGATGTCTAGAACTGATACACACTATTTTAATTTTTTTGACATATCGCACTTGTAATCATGGACCAACTATAATGTAATGAAATGTACTATTTTGTTTCATTTATATTTCATGAATATTTCTTTTTTTTAAATACAAATAATGAATAGACATTATAATATAGATAAAATATATTTTATTTTATTATATTTTTTTTAAGCGACTTTCAAAACAAAATGAGGTTTTCAATTCGATGCTGGTGTTTTTTTAAACTACTTGAGTGATTAGGATAATAGCTTTTTATAAATGAAAAGTTTTATTTAATGTGTTCCTAAATATGACGTTTATTGTGAAAACGTTCGTGGTTGTCGTAAATCTTACTCCAAAACAAATCGTACCCGAATAAGAGACACCACATTTTAGAGTAAACGATGACCCGACCCGACGACCCGATTGGCGCAATGGTCACCATGCCTGCCCGCTAATCAAGAGGTTCCTGGTTCGATTCCGGGTGGGGGTGGACTTTGTGTGATGAACACAGGGTTACATTTTCCAGTCTGGGTGTGTATATATATATATATATATCTATAGTATAATATATATGTAATAATATGTGTAGTATATACCACGTTTGCTTGGTTTCCACGACACAAGCTTATAGCTTAGTGTGGGATCAAGTAGATCTGTGTGTTGTGAGGTGGATTATTATTATTATTAAACATATTCGCTTCAGCATATATGTACGTACCTATCCGCTATGTAATTATAAGGAAATAATTAAGCAGTCTCAGATGAATGTTAGATGTGTATTTTAGTTCAATATCACATGAATATACATTTAATTATGAACATATTATACTTATGTTTGTACATTTGCGAGCTGCTAATTACGTTCTTACACTAAAACATACGCGAATAATATATATATAGTTATTAGTTAAGTACCTTATATTTATGATATCGGATTTTCTTGAAACTACTAAAGCGTGGAGGTTCAAAGAGATGTCTTACGGCTGCACTCAGAGGCGTTTTAATGATTACCTACTTAAATTTAAGTTAAGATTTTTGAAACAAAATAGCCGCAATCAGAGACGTTCATTAAATTAATGTTAATTGGCATAAATAAATTTAACTTAATTAGTCAAATGCCAATCAAAATTAATTTAATGAACGTCTCTGATTGCGGCTATTTTGTTTTAAAAATCTTACTAAATTTAAACTATTCATTAGAATAGTTCGCTTCCTACATGTTAGTGGAAGATTTTTTAAATGAATACGCTTTTTATTAAGAAAAAAGTAAATAACAGAAACATTACTTAATTTATACCTACTATTTGTATATTTTTGTCAATAGCGAGGCACATAACTTTTAATATGATGATCATCAATTTTGGTAGAGGATTGAGTGATATCACACAAAGTGTTTTGCCACAAAAAAACCTGCCACCTTTTTAGAAATAATCATATTAAAGAGTCATTTAATATATATTAAATTAATTATCTACAAACTATTTCCCCGCGGTCTTAGATAAAATCAGTCAGATATATAATACTAGCGGTTCCCCGCGTTTTCACCCGCGATAATTACGAAGTTCCCGCGGAATTGTTCCACACAAACTTTGCAAACCCATTTTCATCCCCTTAGGGGTTGAATTTTCAAAAATCCTTTCTTATCGGGTGCCTACGTCATACAAAGAACACACCCTCCAAGTTTCAGGTCTCTACGATTAGCGGTTTAGGCTGTGCGTTGATCCATCAGGACAAAGCATTTTAAATGTATATATAGATTTTATTGAACCGTGACACGTAGGTACTCGTGCTCGTACACATGAACAAACTGTGATGGGAAATTTCAATGTGTTATAATAATTATCCCAAAAGCTACTTACATATAACTACTATCACTGTTTACAAAGAAAATTTAAAATTGTTTTCGGCTTTTTGTAAAGTAATTTTTGTAAATCCACCCCCTAAGGAGGGAAAGGGGTTGCAAAGTTTGTATGGAACAATTCCGCGGGAACTCCGAAATTATCGCGGGTGAAATCGCGCGGGACAGCTACTTGTATATAATAATCATAGATAAATAGAGTTAACTTGAATGTTAATTTCTACACGTCTCAAACCAAGTTGGTTAATGAAGATTGCTTATTATATTTGGTTAAATATGATTAAATTTAATCCTACTAATACAGATGGTGTTATAGGATAGACGCGGGAATACTCAAACAATGCGTGCCACCGCCACAGTTCCGTTTGCAGTGCTTACATCATCGGCTACGCAATCTAGTGCTACGAGGGCTACGAGTGCTACGATTGTAGAATAACACGTAAAACGTGTCTACTCAAATATTTTTAATTAACCGACTTCCAAAAAGGAGGAGGTTCTATGTTCGATTGTATGTATGTTTTTTTTTACCGATTACTCGAAGACGGTTGGACCAATTTGGAAAATTCTTTTTTTGTTTGAAAGGGTATACTTCCAATTAGGTCCCATTGCCACCAAGTCGGGATCTGATGATGGGATCTTGGAGAAATCGAGGGAACTCTTAAAAAATTATAGGCACACCTATAGCGATTTGGGTTTATTTTATAGTAAATCGTTTAAAGCAAAATTTGAAGAAGTGGAACTGATGATGAAGACCACAGATGGTCATCGGAACTACTCAACAATAATACGTATTTCAGGGGTTCTAGTTGGAGCGATTTGGAAAATTGTTTTTTTGTTTGAAAGGGGATACTTCTGAATTGGTCACATTGTCACCAAGTCAGGATCTGATGGTGAGAGTCGGTGACAAGCCAAATATGGAAGGGGTAGATGGGCTAAGTCGACTCCTGCCACCAGCTCTTCGTGAGCAGAACAACTCAAGTGGGCAGACAACAGCGGGCTTGTCACCGAATTCAAACCGATCAGTGGTACAAACCAATAATAAAATTACGTGTTTTCGGCTTTTGGATTATATCGGTATTTTGTTATTTTTAGCTTTTTAATTTTAGATTTTTAGTTTTGTGTTTTTTGCAAAATGTGATTGTATATCGTATAAACGGATAAAGAGATAGAGTAGGTAAAGCTTATCTAAACTAAAATGACGCGCCCCTACTTCAATAGCAGTTTTAGATGTGCGGAATCATGTATCAGATAATATTTATTTAATAGTGTGAGTGCGGCGACAGTATTGCGCACTTGTGATGAATAGACAGACCAGATTTATGTGTATCGTATCCATATTTTAACGATTGTGCGTGTGCGTATACCCGATGGAGGGGCGCGTCATTTGAGCTTAGACGATCTCTACCAGCTACCTTACATCCATTTCTGTACCCCTCACTAAGTTTATGCAAAATCTCACGACGATCAGATCAATAGTTAAAGCGTGAAAAGTAACAGATCTGTCTGACAGACAGTGTTTATTTCGTATTTATAATATTAGTATGGATAATAAATTATACAATTGAACAGGGCAACAACATAATCAAGAGGTTACGGGTTCGATTTCCAGTAGGGGGTGCACTTTGTATGATGAACACAGCCCACAGGGTTCCACTTTCCATTCTGGGTGTGTTTATATAATATCTATAGTATAGTACATATATATGTAATTCTATGTAGTATATACCACGTTTGCTTGGTTTCCACGACACAAGCTAATAATAGCTTATTGTGGGATCCAGTAGACCTGTGTGTTGTGAAGTGGGTTATTATTATTATTATAAAACATATGATATATGGCGTAGCGAGCAAGATTTAGCGACTGAATATCTTGATTACCCTTCGGGACACAGGCGTAAATTTACCTATATAGGTAATTATGAACTTAAAAACTATTTGGTATTACTGACGCTGAAAAATTTATGGAGACAAATTGTATAAATAGGGTAGGTTTCATTTTAATTTATTTTATACTAGCTGTGCCCCGCGGTTTACCCGCGTCAATTTCGGAGATTCCATGGAATGTCCGAGATAAAAAGTACCCTATAGTCGTATTTTTGAATAAACGAAGTTGCCTGACGTTTACTGGGTTGTCAGGTTTTGATGAATCAAAAATAGTGTTGTGACTAAATGACTGAACGGAAAACAAAATGACTGAATGATAAAGAAAACGACTGAATGGTAAAAAAACGGATGGAATGGTTTTTTTTGAACTGACGGTTTTAAAAATTACGTCAAGATTTATTTAGGGTAAATCCATGTTGTCAGTTCATCAGGCGAATATTATCCATAGTGTATGTCGGATTTCATAAAAAAACTATGCTTAAGTACCTATTACATTTTTAAATATTAAAACTTAAGACTAGTTATGAAACGAATACGAATGCGATAATCATGTTTTGCCAAATATCGTAACACAACAGTCAGTCAGTAGACACACACACACGCACTAAAACATCACATGTGCATTATATGCACATCTCAGCACAATCATAGCCAAACATGAACTTCGTGAAATAGAACAACCATCCTAAGTAAGGTTTCAGAGGAAATTCTTAAATTCACATGGGCAACAGCAAGTGGAGAGTTAGTATATAGTATATTTATAAACTATGCAAATTTAAAAACTAAAGTTTTATCGTTGTTGAAAAAGTTTGAAACGTCTCTCCTGTGGTATACCTAATGAAGTAATCTTTAATCTCACTTTGTCACTCGAGGAGTGCGAGGTTACGGCATAAAAAGTTCTCTATGTGTTTTAATTTCGTGTTTTTGGAAGTCGGTTTTAATTTTTTTGTTAAAATTTTGTTTATTTCTTGTGTGTTGTGCTAGAATAAATGTAGTTTCTTTCTTTCTTACGATATGGTACATTACGGTATGGCATGGCACGATAGGGTACAAGTACGGTACAGTATGATAAAACCGTCAGTGATATCGAATCTGACTTAACGGTCTATTCCATCCTCAAACACAGATTATTCGATACGTTCATTGATTGTAGATCTTTAAATATTTGAATCCCTATCGTTAGCTCTCCAATAAAAAACAAATAGGTATCGTGACGTAGTAACGCGATTTGCATTTCCAGACCCTTTTGCTATCTAAGTTTGTCTCCAACATTTCTAGTTTGTTAGGGAAAATTCCGCACGTTTTGTTATTCTTTTGAGACATTTTTTTCGACAGCTTTTGAAGTTTCCTGTCGTGAAAGATGCGAACGCAAAGAGGCGCCACTACCTTTGTTAACAATGTCATGTGCTATTTGCATTAGGAGTTCCCGTTTTTTCTTCAGAATTTTCAAACATTTTTCCGTGTAGAGGTATACGGTAAAAGAATATTCACTCTATATTTATACTTTGATAAAACAGAAATGTTCTTCTTTATGTTGAGACCTAAGTATCTTCTTATTTTGAAATTATTTGGCGATAAGTAACTAGGTACATGTTTATTTGCGATACCATATATTTATGCCGATCGATGAGCATCCTCCAGTTTTACATACATTTTTCATACACATATTATGTGTATAAAAAAGCAAACAATAGTATCTATTAAATATACGAGAGATCTACAATTTCCTTTTTCCGTAACTCCATTACCATTAAAGAAAGTGTATCTACATAAAGGTACGTTAGGCAGCATTTTCCGTCCCATCACACTAGTGTCGCTACAAAGTATACTTAATATTTTCTATGATGTGATATAAAAGTGGACTATCTGTTTATAGTTTGTGAATAACTCTGCAGCTTAAAAAAATGAAATCAAAAAGTATTTATCAATATAAACCATAATATTATAGATATCAAAAAGCCTGTGTTGACTACTATTTGAGTATTTGACTATTTTACTTGTGATTATTTTCAAAGGCATTTATTTTCAATGCCCCTCTTGTCTAAGTATAGGTAACTATCCAGTATAGGTAGCTACTCGATATCGTGTGAGCTTTCAAGGAAATAATAAAATCCACTCGAACGTAATTAATTTGCTTTTAATCGGCAAATGATTGCCATCGTCGAGACAGGATCTATCATTATATTACTGCCGAATATTAATCTATAAAATTAAATACCTATTTATCATATTATTAATTCAATGTTACTTACGCAATTAATCTAATAATAGTTAACAATATTCTCTATCAATCTGTCATTTTTTATTAATATGTGTTCAAATTATTGATTACGAATTATTGATATTTCGCCCATTATTTAGATAGATGATTCTTTATTGTACATACCAAAAGAAAATATTTTTACAGATTTTCTCAACTAGGTACTTCAAATATACCTCCTCAACATGGCAAAACATCACTGTACTTATCTTTTTAAGAAATTATCTTTTGTACGAAATAAAACTGTAGATTTGGTCCCTATTTGCAGATAGAAGATATAAAAAAAAATTACGAATATACATAATTAATATCAATCATGTTTAAAAAAATTGTCTGTTCGTCGATATATTTGTTTATGAGCATAAGTCTTGATTTAGGATACTTTTTAACCGACTTCCAAAAAGGAGGAATTCTAATTTTTAATGTGAGACCGGATTTGGCAACCCTAATTCGAAGGTGAGAAGCCTGTTGCCGTAAAATAGGTTATCTGGAAAATAGTCACCGATTAAACTAATGAAGTCGTTCGTGTTATAGTATGCACTGATACTGTACCTACATACATCCATATAGGTATTATTTTCATACAAGGGGTTTTATCCAGCGAGGTGTGACCTTAGAAAATAACTAGTAACTTTCATAGAAAAAAGGTTGCCACAAAAGAAGCATAGACATAGACATAGACATAACTTTATTTGGCATCACAAAATTTCTTAAAAGTAATACATGCATCAAATTTAAAATGAATCTTATATAGTTTCCGTGATGCCAAAATGGACACCGTCTCAGCATAATATGCTGTCGCATAAAGTGCGGCAGCGCTGGTTTTCAGCGGAGCCCATACGGCGCGGGGATGCGCCCGCGCGATGCCCGATCGTATGTCTGCCCGCCAATTCAAATACATATACATTACATAGATAATTAGTTCAGGTAGTTTGTTAAATTGTTTTACCCTTTACAACGTTATCAGTATTTTTTCTGTGTTTTCCCATTTTTTGTATCTACTTACAAATGAGAAAACAAATCAAAATTGCCACCAGGTAGGATAAAAGTCGTATCCAGTGGTGACAAACGAGAAAACGATTGTAGTTTTAGCTCTCATCACACAAACACAGAATTAATAGACACAACCCCATTCAGCGTACGCAGAGTAATGCAATCACATGGGTGGTGGAAGCACCTTATATCTCTTGACGCGAATTTAACTTCGCTCCTTTCCATGCAAAGATCGATCGACCTACTTCAATTACGAACGAAAGTAACGCTCTATGTAATATCACCATGGGCATAATATACTGTATTTGTTAATAGAAAAAAAAACTTTTTATATAATACTCTTACGAATACAATAAAGAGTAAATATTTTAAATAAAAACGGAAACCTTGACACTAGGAAAAGTTTTCAAGTCATAAAACGTGCTGTAGTTTAAATAAAATCATAATTATGTCGAATATTGGTTTATTGAAATTAGTAACATGATATCATAAAAATAGAATCTTTTAATTTTAAAAACGAAATGATTGATTAAAACTTTTAGGAGCTACTAGGCACATATTTCATTTAGCGGATGCAATATTGATATAAGGTTAAAACATTAATGTTAAAGATTGAGTGTGTTAAAATATGGCGACAATTTTATTCTAACCCGTCGGTAGTAAAATAAGAACGGAGAATAATTGATTTTGTCTTACCTATTTATTTAGTCAATTCAAACAATATAATTATTGTAATCTACGCAACCTATCCCAAAAATGTTTTATGTTAAGTGGCCCAGTTTGGTTTAGAGGTTACACATTCCTTCGTTCTACAATCTCCCGAAAAGTTCTAGTTTTCACATAATTTCACTGGGAGTCATGGTGTCTTGCGTAACTTCTATTCCCTCTTTTCAACTTACGTAATTTTAAATTACGCTCAATTTATGTGAGTGTCGCTTCAACGGACCCGGCCAAGTTTGGTTACTAATATTTTATTTGTGTTCCGAAGAAACTCTTAGTGAAATTATTTTGTAGCGGCCTCCGCCGCGCTGCCGGTTGAATTGCTTTAAACTGCTGATCGGATTAAGAATATTTGCCTAATTTATGTATTAAATTAAACTGTTACGTTTTAATCGGTGTAAATATTTTCTTTTATTTGACATCGTGTAATTTGCGTCAATAAACAAATTTTAAATTGAAAGAAAACATTATGTGCTCAAGTAACAGGATACGTGGTTTTATTCCCATTACATTACATTACACTAATATTATAAACGCGAAAGTTTGTAAGTATGTATGGATGTATGGATGGATGGATGGATGGAAGGATGGATGGATGGATGGATGTAGTAGATTCAAAGTTAATATAAGTACATTGCATTTCGAAAATCCTACTAATATTATAAACGCGAAAGTTTGTAAGAATGTATGGATGGAAGGATGGATGGATATTTGTTACTCTTACACGCAAAAACTACTGGATGGATTTAAATGAAACTTTACAATAATATAGCTTATACATCAGTTTAACACATAGGGTACTTTTTATCCCGGAATTCCCACGGGAACTCTGAAGACTAACGCGGGTGAAACCGCGGGACACAACTAGTATTTTTATATTGGTATAGACGCACTCGGTTTGATTTTATCCGAAGCTCATCTTTTTTAGGCTTCTTTTACAAATTATTGAATTGTTGAAATAATTTATTAATTTGAAGTGTAAATTTGATTTAATTACTGTCATTATATAATTTATCTTTATTGCCTACCTTTATTCTCTACAAACGTTTGCATTACGTTTATTTTTGTACCTACAGTACATACATGTACATAAATACTGAATCCTATAAATACGAATGTATTTATTGGGAATTTTGCATATACTACATGTTTCAGTGGTACAGAAAATGACATACCTAGTACTTTATATCTGGGAATTCCTAGGGGAAATTTCGAAAATAAAATAAAATAGAGGATTAAAAAAACGTTGCAAACGTCATTATTCGACAGAGTAAGTAAGAAGCCGTAGACAAATTAACAGTCAGAGCAGTTATTTAAATTTAAACCTTTAAATGTTAGAATTGATGGGTTCGCCAAATTCGCGGAAGCTAACTGTCGACCCGTTTCAATTTGCAAACTCCGTCTCTAGTAATTTGACTGGCAGACTTACTGTGACAAAATTGTAATATGACAATAGATTGCCCCTAGATATGGCCAGTAAAAAAAGTAAGATGAGACATTGGAAAATTTTAGTCTGCTACAGTCTGATGAGACTTTTTTACCATTAAAATATTACAATAGATAAAGATAATGCTAATGATCTGATGTGTTTTTTATGTAATAATATATAATATATATACACGTTTATATATTAATTTAAATACATATATAAGTACCTACCTATGTATAATAAGTAACATCTATATTTCCCTTGGTCACGGCATCACGCGTGAACAGCTGGAACGATTTTTGTATACACGTTGTCAGGGGTACAGAAAAGGTCATGGAATACTTTTTCTCCCGGAATTCCCGCGGGAACTCCGAAATTACCGCAGGTGTAACCGCGGGGGACAGCTAGTATCTATTAAGATTCTCCTTCATATGCACCGCTAAAAGAACTCTTTGTAAGGTACTATAGGTATGTTATACATATAATAGGATTAAATAAATAAATAAAATTAATGAATAACACAATATGGCTCGTTATCCGACATGAGTTTATTAAAGTTGCTAATGGAATGTGTTTCTAAAATTTAAAGTACGTACTCTCATTGTAACATTATTATTTTATGTTTTCGAAGTATTTTTTTCATGTACCTATTGATTTTGAATCTGATTATAAAGTAGTAAATTGGGATTGTTTAACTGTCTATATTTATGTAGGTTTCTAAGTAGGCATAATTTTTTTTTCACTTCAGTAGCTCAAACATGTAGGTTTTGCTGCCTGAAATCAGTGAGCAAAATGCGATTTTGCTCACTGAGTGAGACAAAGTAACTTTCTAATTATTGTTTTCAGAAAGCCGCGAATATCTTATTCAGTTTACACTCTATCTCTTTCCCGCCATTAGAAAGAGAGAGAGAGCCAAAGACCAGCCCTTTCGAAGTTCCAATTATGAATTCGACCTCAAAGACAAACACGTTCGGAAATTTGTACCTACTAAAGAAATTTTGCAAAAAGATAATTATGTCTTTTAATGTAATTTATTGAATTTTCAACTTATTGTTGTATTTAAACGAAAATAAGTATTTACTGCAAATAAAACTGATATTTAACCTGTAAATATTTATTTCTAGTTTCAATAATGTTACGTAATATATCAGGGGCGGATCCAGGATTTGGTTGAGGGGGAGGCAATTTGGTTGCACCATGAAATTTTTTGAATTGACAGGATAGACAAAAAAGTCCATTAATAAAATTTAAGTGCTTCATATTGAGAGCATCTGAATTGAGCTTATGTATGTATTATATTATCTGTGTGTATGTTTCGCGATTTTTTAACCGACTTCCAAAAAGGAGGAGGTTACGCATTCGGTTGTTTTTTTTTTATATTACTCGAAGCTAGGGTTGGAACGATTTCGAAAATTCATTTTTTGTTTGAAAGCGTATACTCCCAATTAGGTCCTATTGCCACCAAGTGGGATCTGATGATGGGATCTTATGGTTTAAGAATCTTTATTATCCTCAAAAGATCTTGGGGAAATCGTGGGAACTCTTCAAAAATAATAGGCACACCTATAGCGATTTGGGTATATTTTATAGTAAATCGTTCATTTGCTTTCGGAAAGCAAAATTTGAAGAAGTGGAACTGATCATGAAGACCACAAGTGTTCATCGGAACTACTCAACAATAGTTTCGATTGGACCGATTTAGAAAATTGATTTTGTTGTTTGAAAGGGTATACTCCCAAGTTGGTCCCATTGTCACCAAATCGAGAACCTGATGATGGAATCATGGAGAAATCAAGAGAACTCTTCAAAAATTACAGACACACCTATAGCGATTTTTGTATTTTTTATAGTAAATCGTTTATTTGCTTTTGGAAAGCAAAATTTGAAGAAGTGAAACTGATGATGAAGACCACAGATGGTCATCGGAACTACTCAATAAAAGGTATTTCACGAGTTCCGATTCATTAACTTTAATATGGTTCCTAAATAATTTATGCTCGTCACAATGTATATGGTAAAGTGGAACTGATGATGACGTACCAGGAGAACTCCTCAACAATCAACGTCCCTGTCGTCCCGTCGGTAAAAGCAGTATTTTGTAAAAGGCGATGAGCAATTGACATTAGGCTATTGTAACTTAGATAAATTTACAAACGGACTCACTTGAAAGCAAGAAATAAACAAAATTTTAACAAAAAAATTAAAACCGACTTCCAACAACACAAAACTAAAAAGCTAAAAATAACAAAATATCGATTTTATCCAACAGACAAAAATACACGTAAGTTTATTTTTGGTAGTTATTACCAGTAGTTATTATACCAGTACCAGTAGTTATTATTGGTTTATTCTACCACTTGACTACTATTATTATTTGAAGTCGGTGACAAGCCAAATATGGCGTAGGTACATGGGCTAAGTCCAGTCCCGCCACGAGTTCGTTGTGAGCTGAACAACCCAAGTGGGTAGACGTAAGCGGGCTTGGCACCGAATTTAAATCAAAAAGTGGTAGCACAAACCAACAATATTTATTGTATTTGTGTATTTTTGTCTGATGGATTAAGTCGGTATTTTGTTATTTTTAGATTTTTAGTTTTATGTTTTTCATATTTAAAAAAAATGTGGTGTCGAAAACGATAGAGCTTAGGTAGGTATAGCGGTTTTTGAGTACGATTCTCTGTAAAATCAAAGTTTTTTTAGTATTTCATTATTTTCAACTTGTACTTTCATGCATAAAATAATCTACATGGAAGCTACAACAGATAAAAGTAAAAAATGAAAAATTTACGTTCCAGCGAATCTGACCTGAATTAACAACTTTAAATTAAAATTTTGTAGGTTTGTATCTATAAAGTGATAGGAAAATAATGGGAAGTGTTATGGTTAATAGCGATTTTTTTACTAAACTGAGAAAAAATACCATCAGAGGTGCACATGTGATGTGATAAAAACGTGTTTCGTGATCAGAAGAACAAAGAACTACCTAACTACCTGACGTAGCTTCACGACCGACATAAAGCAATCTGAAACTTTCTTTGAAGTAAGTCGGTGATTTGGGATCCCTCAGCACTTTAAAGATGGTACAAAGAATATGTGTAGTGCGCCTGGCGAATATGTAAAGCACACACATTTTGCAGCCGCTCCAACTTATCGCGTTACTATGTCTAGTTGTTGTATGCTGTAAATCTTTGTGTTGTGTCAAATAAAGTTTTTTCAATTTCAATTACTCTTCTGTCAGATTCATACAGCACACATCGGCGGAAACAAAAAGGAGAAGGTTACTCCTTGGATTAGTAAAATGAGGAGAAAATTTGGGAAATAACGCAGAAAACTCAGAGAAGTGAATAATTTTCGTCCATATGACGAGATACGGAAAAATAGGTACTATTGAAACAAAAAGATGTTTTTGACCATAGAAGATTTTCAAATTTACAGTCAACAGAAGAAAAATTTGATAAATTTTGGAAATTTGCCCAAAATTTTTTCCAAATCCGAATTCATCGCGCACCGCACGTGATAAAAGTCGCCGACTATTTTTTGAGCACAGAGGTACAATATGACGGGGAATAAAAATCGAAATTCTATTAATTCCATTTAGTTCGTCAGTTACATATAACATAATATAAATAAATAATATGGATAGATTTGCTTTGAACGTGGAAAAAGTAGAAGAGTTAGGTACCAACTAGTTTTGGGAAGTGAAATCACAATAGCTTACTTCCAAGTCTCAAGGATGTTGAATGAAGTTAAAGAAAAGGGATAGAGAAACTACATATATAAGGATAATTGTAAAAACATATATACAGCCAAACACAGAAACTTCTCCTTTTAAATGAGAAATATACCATACGGCACGTAGTTTCAAAACAGAAAATTTGTTTTAACGAGAAAGAATTGACAGATTTTGTGTTTGTTTTACAATAATAGATACAAACTTCCATAGGGGTTCGTTACGAACTAATAATTTATAGAGTTTTAAAAATGAATATTTGTTCGTTCATTCAGGTTCATTCGTATATTTCTATTCAAATTACGATGAAACTGGTGAAAAGCCACAACCTTGCGAAGATTTTTCTAAGGTCTAATTAAAGTAGGTACCTATTTAGGTCTTCAGGGGGGGCAATTGCCCCCAGTGCCCCCCCCCTGGATCCGCCCCTGTAATATATTATATCTCCTAAAGTGTTCTCGCTGCTGAAGTGAAAAGTTATGTGTGTTACACGAGAGCAAAATTTTTTGCATCTCGTGCCTTTGAATCCCTCGCCACACTCAGGATTCAAAATCAGCACTCGCAGCAAAAAATGACTTTGCTCTCTTGTTGCACAAATCTATTAATCTCTTTGTAATTCTCTGTTTAGTTTGGGACCAAGTGACGTTACGTGACAATCTCTTAAGATTTATTATATTATTATAAAAAGGGTGCTTGTATCAGTGTGTTCTAGATAACTGAATAAAACTTATTCTATTCTATTCATTGTGAAAATAAACACAGGATTAATAAGTAAATACAAATTATAATTATAAATAAAATATATGCATTCATCTATTCATCCATATATTATGTAGAGTACCTATTGCAGAGCGTAACGCTTAAAGAAATTTCTTTTGCCTGAAGAAGGTCACTTTAAAACTACGCAACGCTTCCAGCACGGATATTATGGACAAAGTTGGTTGACTCGATAAAATTCTTTATGCAGCTGCCCGGGTAGAATTTTCAGGGAATTTCCACCCCTTAACAGTTTCATTTCGCTAACGAAATTATTCAATTACACTCAGTGAGCGTTTCGCTGCGTGCTTCATAATACATACTTATTTACCTCGAGTCGAGAATGTCGAGCTTTCAGAATGACTAAATAACAAGCGTTTAAAAAAACAAACTGGTGTAAATGAAGCATAGTTCATGAGGGATCTGAACCTCTTTAGGAAATAATAATATAAACAGATTTGTTAATTTCGTCAATCATAAAGCATTAGCATAAAACATAAAGCATTTTGAACATATTGCTTTTAATGCCTTTATTTTATGTAGAGAAAACCATTCAATTCATTTCATTCTTCTTCTTCTTCTTCTTCAATTATGGCAATCTATTGCGATTTATCGCATTTAATTCTGCCAATGTACGTATTTTTTACAATTAAAGAAGTTATGGCGAAACGCCAATTACAGTGTTAGATTGTTCCCATTGTCACTGTCACTTGTAAAACTCGTTATAGGTTTTTCATCATAATTTTCTTCTTCTTTTTTAAAAAATTAAAATTCTTTAATATCGCAATAGACGCCTTGGATAGGTACGCGTAGATATTATTCAGTATTCATGCTAATGTCAGTCAGGGATAACAGTGGACAGTGACAAAGAACATTATTTGTTAGGTCAGAATCAGATCAGATTCAGACAGGTTGTTGTCATTATACCTAAGAAGAGGACATATTGGACATACACGGAGTTCTATAAATATTATAAATTACATTATAATACAGAAGGGGAAATAAGATACAAATATATAAAAATATGGATAGTGTGAAATAATAAAAGTATTAGATTAGAGTTTAATGTTACTGTGCTTTATAAAATAACATACTTACCTAAAGTAATAAAATCATTAATATCAGTCGAATAGCCAATGATCGCTATAGTTTATGACTAACTTTTATTTTTAATTTTTGAAGTTTAGTTGACCATTGACAATATAGAAGACAGTAAACTAACCCATACTCTCCAATTATTTTATAGCAAAATGATATTCGAATAGTTAGGTATAGTATAAACATATAAATTTTAACGTTATGATTAAAATTTTCTTTAACCCTCAGATTTAGGGTTCAAATGAAACGGAGGTTCTAAAGAAGAGAACGGTCATTTAGTTCTGTCGTGGTTGAAATTGTCACCTTATTACGGTGTTGTACCTTAAAGATTTTAAAGTTTCTAACCGCCGCACTCAGAGTCGACATTAATGATTACTTAGTTAAGTATTTTTAACACAAAACTGCCGCAACCAGACCAGTTTAATAAATTAATGTTAATTGGCTAAATGTCAATGAGATGTAACTTAATAAGTTAAATTCCAATTAACATTAATTTATTAAGCTGATCTGATTGCGGCAGTTTTGTTTTAAAAATCTATACTTAACTAAGTAATCATTAAAGTCGACTCTGAGTGCGACGGTAAAGAGACTTTATCAACTCTATCTATACAATATCATCTAATAAGTTCCTATATATAATATACACTTACCAATCATTGTTATATAACTCGCACTGACCCAAATCCTGAGAGTCCGGTTATGGTCTGATAAATTTCTTGCCATAATTTTTTACTGCCAATCCCATGGACCCGTGGGTGCGTAATGTCGTTTATGGGGTTCATTCCGGCCTCCAAATATACATAAATGTCGGGCTTGTTTGTTTTTATTTCATACGTTAGAAGGAATATGGCAAAATTTCTTCAAATTAGTTAGGTCATTATTATCTGTCCAGAAAGTACAAAAGTACCACCACCACCAACTAGTCATCATCAAGTTAACGCAACTATGCACGTTGAAACTTGAAAGGTTTCGTTCTTCCCACTGGTTCTTCCGCTGTGAGGAAGATCGTTCACAGTTAAAATTCTTTTTAATCAGGTACCAAATTCTTTTTCTTTTTGAAAATTTTCAATATTTAGAAAAAAAATTCCATATTTAAAAATATGACAGATGTTTAAACCAATTTTCAGTTTTTTAAGTTTTTAAGCATTTTCACCTTGAAAAGTTAGAATCGAGTGAGTGAATAGCCTGGAAATCTCATGTCTCGGTC
Organism: Zygaena filipendulae; assembly: GCA_907165275.2. Lineage (NCBI taxonomy): Eukaryota > Metazoa > Arthropoda > Insecta > Lepidoptera > Zygaenidae > Zygaena > Zygaena filipendulae. The sequence goes on from OU015668.1 coordinate 4,862,742, forward strand.
TTGAGGCAAGAATTTGGCAAATAAGAAAAACAAAAATAAATAACGTTTTTCTATAATCTAAACATGACATTTAGGGTATTATAGAGTTTATGAGTAAAAGAAAAGGCAAGGATTTGTGGATCAATGCGCTAAACACAATCGATTTTATAAAGCAAAGCCGGTCACTGAAATTACAGTGTGTCGACCTGATTTGGCGCGCTCTCTCATCTACGTTTTACTTACTGACAATTTTCCACCTGAATTCTCATTCGAATTGGAAATTTGTATCGTTTAATATGAATGCAAATTGGTGAAGACCGGACTTTATTGGCGTTGACAAATGATGGGTATAGAAATTTATGATATTCAAAATTATGAGTTTATGGTAATTTCATGGGTGTATGATAATTTCACCAGTTACTTGTTGCATTGAACATTATAACTATAGTAATTATTTTACTACTACTAACTAAAGTACTAATTAAAGTGTCTCTGATGGAATCATTACATGATCAAATTAAGCATACAAACTGCGCAGTTGTTTTGTTTAGAGAAATATAGTTAGTTTAGAGTATACATATAATTTTATTAAAGATTGCTAATAAATGAAATATTCTTATATATGTAATATTTTTCAAAAGTCTTCAAAAATTTGTGAGGCAGCCATTGATTTACTGAGGCAGCAGACGCAGAGAATATATATCAAAAAGTATTATGTCAAAAATGTTGCAAAAATTTGGAAATCATAATCAAGTATCTATTAAAATGTATTACATTAAGCACATGAGATTTTGACTTATGCTTATATTTCGACGATAGAGTTCTTATCTATCATCGTTCTTTCATTATTACGTACCTACAGGTAAAAGAATATTAAACGCAAAGTTTAATTGTTACTGAGTCAAAGTGGTGTAAGGTATTTTTCACACCACATGCTCGACAATGCCGAATTATATGTCATGTAAACCTTACCGAAAGCAAGACATTATATCTCTTGGCTTTAGCCGGGTTATAATGTTCTATTGAATTTCATTATAACCCGCTGGTCAATAATGTGATTTTCACTTTCATAATTCTTATTGCTATGTCCATAACGTCTCATTTCGCTAAACAGAATGTGTTCTCAGCGGGCGCGGCCAACTCGATTTTCGAAGACCGAAGCCGTGGCCCACTAGATTCGCAGTGAGACGAACTTCATTTGTTTGTCAAATCGAGTAGGCCACGCCAGCTGAAAGAAGTGGCTATATAGGATCTACTAAGCCTGGTTTTTTATTGTCTCGCATTATGTGAGAAAAGTAGAGTATACACCACAGGGATAAAACTGTTTTTTTCTTGGGCGCTTGAATCCCTCACTGCACTCAGGACTCAATCTTAATTCCCTCCCTTTGGTCGGGAATTAACTTATAACACCCTCGCTGCGCTCGGGAGTTAAATTTGGAGTCCTTCGTTATGTTCAGGATTCAATGTAGCGCCCGTGACATAAAACAGTGCTTTATCCCCTTGGTGTATAATCTACTATAAAACTTCACTCTTAATAATATTATTAGAAATAATAATGAAAAAAGGAGTCATACAAAACCAAAAATACGTGCTCATAACGGAAAAGTATAGTAAAACTCGTCACTCTACGGATAGAGAGTAATTGCAAAAGGAATAATATAACCATGATGCTTATGTTTCATAAAAATCTCTTTATGTCTTCCGTAGAAATGTGGAGCAGCGACTAACAAAAGCAAGTTCAAAGCATTGCAATGCTTTGCAGAATCGCGAGTAAACTTACCTACCAGCAAGTAGGTAGTAGGTATATTATTTCTTTACATTTATATCTATTATGCATTTCCTCGTGTCCAATATAAACACAAGAAAAAACTTTTCCTACAATCTATATTTACATAAAGTTCTACTCGAAATCCTACTGTGAGCAGCGTAAAGCTTTGTTAGATATTTCACACTTTAAGTTTGTTAACAGCGAGCTGTGTCTGCCAACCTTTTAAAGTTAATGTTTGTTGCCGCGTTGTTAAAGGATACTTTGTAAATTTCTTACCCTTTTTTATTTTAATTTACTTTGAAAGTCGGTTTTTGCTGAATGAGTAGCTTTGGAATATTTATCATTAAAAAATGAACTAGTAATACTTAATATGTAAATAAAATTTTAAATTTGAATTTGTAAGATGGTCTAATGACCTCATGAAGATTGTAAAAGCAAACTGGGTAGCGCAATTGTAGAGATATTTCAATAGCGATGATAACTCTCGTTGCAAGTATAAGTTCGAATCGCAACAATAAATTTGAGCTGTCAATAAAAAACGAATGAACCTAAGCTTTTTGTCATGATTATATTATTTATAGTTATGTACCTATGTCTAACTTGCACGTTTAATGACTCATGGTCATCCCATCAGTCCGTCGTATCCAATAAATCAATCCCAGACGATGTAGATATTATTAGATTAGCCTAAACGTCTAGTCCACGTACATTTCAATTTGTAACGAATTACTTCATATAAATTTGATTTTAATATGAATTTCGAAGCAAAATCGAGAAAATATATATGAAGTTTAATATTATCTTTCCACAGCCATTCTATATGTATCTTGCTGTCAACTGAATGGTTAACTAGTAGAGAATAATACATTTTTGTGCAATAAAGAATAAATAAAAAAAATTCGAACATAATTTCGAAAAAGAAAAACAAAACATATTTTATCTTCAAGGTTATCCACTAGTCATTTTACGGCATATTCATAAGCATGGAGTGCTGCTCAATCTGGCTAGGAGTCATCAACCGCAATAAGTATAGTAATCAGGAGATTGATTAAGTTCGGTGCCTCACACAAAAAGCCCAAGATAATATCATTATTCTCTGGCGGGAATGAATGATAAATAATTCAACTCCTTTAAAAACTAATTGAAAGTTGGGTCAATTTTTGAGTGCGGCTAGATTAAGAGCTGCCCCGAAACCTAACCCTCTCGGTTGCTACTCGAGACATAGTGGATATATTAAATCTATACTATAATAAAAGAGTAGAATCCGCGATTCTGTACATTGAATATTTTTACCCAAAATTAAGAGGGGTTATAAAAGAAGAGTAACCAAGCCCAAAAAAATTTTTAAAATTCTTTTCTGTCTGTTTGTCTGTTCGCGATAATCTCTGCATCTACTGAACCGATTGTCATGCGGTTTTCACCGGTAGATTAAGCTTAGCCTGGAGCTACATATAGGCTTTGTTTCATGGAAATCGGATGTCGGGAAAAAAAGTTGTTGTATAAAAACCTTTCATGCGGGTGAAACCGCGGGGCACAGCTAGTATTAAATAATGTGAGGTCAGACTATGAACTGAAGATCTGGTGGAAATTGTGGAATCTAGCTGGATGAAGGGAATGCAGGACTAGTCGTCGTGGAGATCCATGGGGCCTTTGTCCAGCAGTAGCCGATGATATTCTTATAGACATCAGATTAATGTCTAAGAAGACAAGAAGTTAAGACGACTAAAATAAATATATATTAGGATTTAGGAGATGCCTGTTGACAGACATAGACGCATATGTCTTTGCCTCGACACGTCATATAAGAAAACAGGTTATCTACTCTTTCTCATACAAAGTAAACTTTCATTTTTACGTTAAAAGCTTGCGTATATAGTCATATAAACCTTAATATTTAACGTGTTTAGGAGTAAATAGAAAAAGTTTCCCTCATAGGTACTATGAAGGTCGAGTGTTGTCGAAGTTTTCTAAAATTACCTACCGGCGGCGTCTCACGTCGAATTACTTAATGTTACCCGCTACTCTTAAAAGGGTCGCGCCCACTTATCGCATGAAATGAATGATATTACCCAGTATTACCAACTATACTCACGGCGGCGACAGCGTTCTCATCTAACTGCCTATCATTTACCATTTTCATTGGACGTCTACAATTTGGTGTGTCGCAGTCATTAATAATAACAACCTTCAGAACACTTTGAAAGATTTCAATTAGGTACTTATATACGTATAGGTACACGTATTTTACTTTTTGAATTGTTTAGAGAAAGTATAGTTGATATAATTATGCATTAGCAAAACTAACCAGCTCAATCTACTTCTTCAATTATACTTCTTGTGACGCATTACAGCTTATTAAATATTAATTTACAGCTTAATAATTACAACGGAAGCGACGAGCATAGGTTTTATGAAAGCTTCACAGTATGCATTTATTTAGTCATAGGCTAACGGAGATAACGTTTTAGTAATTAAAATATTTTATTTTTACAATTTTTTTACAGACATGTAACTATGTAGTTGCAATTGTAATAGGTATGTATATTTATTTATTGCAAGCAATTTATACAACTCATAAAAAAATTACTTAGTATGTAAGTTTAAAATTTTATGAGAGGTGTTTCTAACACATTAGAATTTAATTTCTTTGAAATGTAATTCAGTAGGTGTTGAAGCGGTATAATCGGTTGAGTAAAATTTACCTAAGAATTATTATCAGAAGCAGAATTTGTTAAAATAGCTTCGTTTTAAATAACGTTTTTTATTCTGCCGTTTAAATTAACTTACGAAGAGGTGAAATTAAATAAAAAAATTGTTAAAAGATAAGATAATATTAAATATAACGTAGATTAATTAACAATAAGTAGGTAATACTACAGTTACTATAAATTATTAGTTCAAATTACAATTAAGTAGATAAATATGCTGGATGGTACTTAAAATATAATAGGTAAGTACCTAATTAATACTCAACACTGGTAATAAAAAAGTATAAGTAAAGAGTTTTATAAAACGTAACCTCAGTAGAAAGCATTTTTTTTGGCTCTCTCAATGCAAAACACGATGCAGAAAGATTGTGATTTAAAGGAAAACGGATTTTTTATTTAAAACAAAAGATTTGAAAGTGAGAGTCTAGTAGAGACTAGACTTGGTAGAGACCAAATAATTTCTAGTAACTTCAAGGTCTTCTTACAAATTAGGCTTGTTGTGTTATAGTTCCGACGCTCTACTGCAGAGATAGCGCCACTGTTCCACTAAAATAGTTAGACACTATATTATTTTTTTGGAACTGTGTTCCTTAATTTTATTTTGGTACTATTTACAAATAATTTGTATGTAAATAAAACTTTTTTTCAATATAAATTATAAAATCAATTTATCTTCTATTTATACATAAATTTAATTAGAACGTATTGTATACTTACATAAAATGATGGAAATCGCATTAAAATCTGTCAATTAGAACTAATAGAAGAACAGACAGACGCGTAAAAAGCCTTGTTTTATACTATTTGGAAATAAACAACAAATGAGTTATAAATTTTATGCCAAACAAAGTGGAAGACGTAAAGTAGTGGACGAGAAGAATTGAACCATAAACAATATAATTTTAAAAGAAAGGCTAAAGATAAGCACGTGCTTGTCGGTACCTACACATTACACAATATAGTCATCGTTTGTTCTCTTCCGTAATACTAGATCGAATCAAAGTCACTTTAAAAAATGAAGGAGCCAAGCCAGCCTTTGTCGAGGCGAGTTTGCTATAGACTAAGAGGCAATAAGTCTGGAAAGGTTTTAAACTCTAGTAAAATCTACACATTTACAAAGGACTTCCTCGCTTTTAGTCACCATTTTCTAAGTATTTTTTTGCAATTTGCATTGTATCTGGAAACCACCTATTATTCTTTTCAACTAGGTATAGATTCATTTAAGATAATATTATAAGAAAAGTTTAAGAGTCATGTCCGTACATGAAATCTTAGAATTATTGAAAATTATATGGTCTAATTATAAATGCTGACATAAAATCGGGAAATACGTAGATAGGTATATGAGTTTATCGCAATTTTTTTCTTAAACAAGCAAAAGATTTTTTAGTAAACAAAGTTTTCAGTTATTAACTAACCTAAACCTAAGAATAAATAAATAAATAAATAAATAAATAAACTAATATGAGAGAGATTAGATAAATGGGAGAGATTAGATATTTTGTTTATTTGTTTGTTAAAATTAAATTCAAAAACTACTGGACCGATTTCTTATATTCTTTCACCATTAGAACGTTACATTATCCTCGAGTAACATAGGCCATATTGTAACCTGGAATGCCTGGAATTCCCGCGGGCGAAATTAAAATACATAATTATGTAAGTAGGTATGTTGCGAACCCCGGAATACAAAATAGTATTTTGTCAAGCTAGAGCCACTCTGTGTGCCAAAGAAGTGTCAGTCGTACCTTATTGTTCGTGTACGAATCAATGTATGGAGTCCGCCATCTTTCTTTAAATAATTTCACGGTTGAGTCCTCATCGTTGATCATTTTGAAAGCAAATTGTTCATATAGCAATGTTCTTTCTACTGTTAGAAAATTAACATCATTGCTGCTTTGGCGTCGTATTTTAAGGGAATATAACCTTTATATTTTCGCATCGTTGAAACAAGTAGGTACCTATATTTTATGCTTTCGATAACGAGCTGCGTTCACCTATGCCTTCGCTAGCGCGTTACGAATAAAAAAAAAAGGAAAAAATGATCTGCCAAGTTCACGCAGACGAAAGCATCGAGTAAACTTAAGCTGAAATTTAAATGCGAGTAGGTATGTACACTACACGGAGCCTTTGCCAAAACCATGATTTAAACTTAACTTGAAGTTTGGATTTTACACATTGTATGTAAATTCGAAATAACATGGACTGAATATAGCGTAATTTATGATATTATATTTGATGAAAAATTGTGTAATTTAGGCGTTGTTTCTGTAGGTAATTTGAAAGGTACAAATAATACCTAGAATACTTAGGAATAGCAAGACTTTAGTAAGGAATATTCCACTTACATTATTTTTTTATGTTCACAAACATACGCTCGCATACATACACACAGTTTCGAATTTATAATGGAGTTCGTCTTAGTTTTTTTGTACAAACATTTCACTTGCTCTGTTTTAACATACCGTTCCGTATTCTCGGTCTACATATAAATGTAGGTCATTCGTTGATAATTTCTGTAATTATAATACAAAGGGGTCATATTAGGTATGATCGCTTTTAGGAAATTTATTTCTTTCGGAAAATGGAAATAATGAGTTTAAACAAAAGAGATTAAAGGATCGGCAAAAAGGATAAGACACTTGTAAAATAAATATATTAATAAAAAGCAAGTGAATAAAAATTATTTTATTCACCTTTTTAGTTAGTTCTGATTTAGATTTAGTTTGTGATTATTATATAGTTACCTAAAATGCATTGAAAAAACCTTTTCTGACGATATTTTCACACATGACTGTTGGAAAATTAAAAGAAGTTCTTAATAGGTATAATAATACCTATTCGAAATAAAATTCTGCTAAAGTAAGAAATGTGCACATAGGTAAAAATGTTTTTAATATGTACTGAAATTTTCCATTAAAATTTCTTTTCATGGCAGCCAGCTTAACTTATTAAAATGGAAAATGTGAAAGAGATGTTATACAAAGGCCGTTTTATAAACAGTATAATATGTATGTATGTATATGTTTGGGATGCTAAGCAAGTAAGCAAGTTTTGGTTGAGTCTACATTTAAAGTTGTTTGTTTTTAACCGACTTAAAAAAAAAAAGATTCTCAGTTTGATCTGTATGTTTGTTTTTGTTTGTATGTTTATATGTTGGTTTTGTTATTGATTACGTTAAAGTTAACGGATTAAATCTGAATCGGCTGTTCGATTGGACTGTCTTATATTATTCTATCGTAATTATGTTTATCACAATAATATGTCTTTTTTAACTGTCTAGTTCTTTTTGTATCTTCCATGAAAACACAATAACATTAGGTAGTGTTGAAAGGTCACTCCCACGCAAAGTACCTAAATAAATTAAAAGTAGGTTATGTTCATCAAAATAAGTTTTAACCGAAAAGTTTGTTTGTTGACTTAAGAGGTAACATTACCTACCTACTGCAGCTTGTAAATTGATACAGTGTATAAATAAAATCAATAGCATGTGTCATTAATTATAGTGTTATTCTTTCTGAGTGTTTTACATTTTAAAAGGAAATTTGTTCCTACTGAGTTTCTACATATAGTGACCTTTGGTTGTGCTTTGATACATTAGTCATCAGTCAGTGAGGACATTTAATTTTATACCTGTGTGTGTAGAGGTGGATAAAATAGATAAAAGGTATTTAAAGCATTCAAATCAAATGATCCGGTGTCCATTGAATTTGTTCGTTTAGGCGTAGAATCTGCTGCGTGCAGAGATGGGTAAACGTTTTTATCAAATGGTTTGTAAACTCAAAGGGTTTGCGATCGTATTCGTTAATCGGTCAATAATATTAAATATAAGTACTACAACTGTAAGGTTTTCGGTGTGGCCTTGTTGTGTACGAATTGGATATAATATGTAATAATAACATGTAATTAAATCTACAGGTATTGGTATTTCAAAGTGGTTGAAGGTTTTCTGATATTATAACAGATTTCATTTACCTAAGACTATTTAAAACAGGTTTCTTTTTTTACTCTCTGGAAGCCAACTTAAATGTAATGTTATCTAAAACAAGCATTGTGATTAATTAAGGTTAACATATTTAATTTTCACTTGCGTTAGTTTCGGAGAACCCGTGAAGTTACGGGATAAAAGTACTCTATATCCTTCTCTGTACCCCTGACAACGTGTGGTATCCAAAATTTTATGCAGTTGTACCCGCGATAATTTCAGAGTTGCTGCCAAAATTCCGGGATAAAAAGTACCCTTTATCCTTCTTCGTACCCCTGACAATGTGTATACAAAATTTCATGGTGATCGGCTGAGCCGTTAAGCCGTGAAAGCGTAACAAACAAACTTATTTTTTACATGTAAAACAGAATTACAACTTAAATGGTGGATTTTTTTTTATTCCAGATTTCGTACACAATTTCAGAAATTTTAATGTAGCTTTCGAACAATTCTCATTTTAGCGTTACTTGGTTAATGTCTATCTAAACAGACCGGTACAGATTATCCTAATAGTTTTCGACGGAAAACCACGAGCCCCAATGTGGAGAAATTAGTTTGGCCTGCCGCCAAACCTTATGACCAGATAGGGTCCAGTCAATTATACAAAATACCAACTAAGACCTGTATAATGTATATACCTACTCAGCTGGAAGTTAGAAAAAAAACTTTGTAGCCTCTTATAAAATAGTATTATAAAGTAACTATAATTCGCGTTTGTCTGTAATTTTTTTTCGATTAGTTCTCTAACATAATATGCTACAGTTTTCACTATCTGCTGAATTTATATCAAATAGATCATTTTATAAAATTTACATTACCTACAATATATAAATCGATGTTATAAATAAAAAAATATCTACAATATATTAACGAGTAACCTAATGTAATTTAAGTTATACTCGTATGTCGTATACTTACTTAATTAGTATTTTTATTATAAGATCAACGAATAAAAAAAAATATTGCACTTACTATACTTTATTATATAGAATGATCTACACTATACTGCAATATCGTTATTGTTACGACAAAGCCTATACCCCATAATGACACCATGTAAGGCACTATTTTATTTATAAGTGAAGAATTTAGGAGTTGTTTATTATTTCTAATCTATAAAATATTTTTTTGAATCGATTTCATGGTTCCACTACGCCTTCCCTCCGAACAAACTTACAAACATAAACATTAGGTACTTCTTTACCACATTAGTAGGTATAGACTAACTTTCTTTATAAAATGTTAGATGTATATTTGTATAATAAGAGAATCATCAACTAAATAGATGAAAAAGATCCCGGTCACGCGTCAGGCGTCACCTTTCGGTACTTCCGTCGTTTGACCTTCAAAAGGTGATGGTAGTGTGAGGGTTCAATGAAATAAAATTCGCCCTTAGCTACGTTTCGTTCGTGAGGAAATGTCACGGATTGAGCACAATATACTTTCCGTTGTACGATAAAATTGGTGCTTAGTTACGACGCGACGTCTGCGGTCGACGCTACCTATTCTAGTGAAGTAGGTTTAATGAGTTCCAAGTTCTCTACGGCAAACCACGAGAAAAAAAATAGGCAAAGATTTCGATGAGTAGATTTGAGCAATACCTTTTCAGGGACACCGTAGGTTCGATTTCCATTATAGAAACCATTTACTTTGTGTTACATATCTAGGTAAAAGTTGGCACCGTTCTTGTGGTTTTAGTGTAACTTACGTGTTGTGTATCAGATAAGGAGTTTTTTTAGATATCTTTACGTATAATTTTTATTTTTTTATGTCATAGGGGGCAAACGGGCAAGTGGTACACCTGACGGTAAGTGATTACCGCCTCCCATAGACATCTGCAACATCAGGAGGCATACTGCAGGTGCGTTGACGACCTGGAATGGGGATGGAAACTGGCTTTCAAGTGGGGCTGCCTTAACACACCGTTAGGTGCTTGGCGACAGATTTACAACTTGAAGGTGGTAGCTAGCCAGCCGGGCACTAGAAAGTGCCCTAACACCATGCTATGGTTTCCTTACGATGTTTTCCTTCACCACAGCTCAAGCTCATTGTTAGGGTTTGAACCTACGCCTTGTGACGTTTGATCCGAACGCATCAACCACTGAGCTATCATGGCTGCAATATATTACGTATATTGTAAAGGCATTGAACATTATGTATTTGCAACTATTAGATTTGATTTCGTAAATAGAATCCTTTATGTTGTCATTCTATTACACATTTGATGGCACATAAGTTATATTGTTTATCAATGAGTATAATTGACTTGCTTCCCTCTTTCCGCCTAACGTTGTATATTATTCACTGTAGGTACAGTTGATGAGAGAGATGTTCCGAATAAAAGAAGCTATAAATAGAGTATGGTGGAAAATGTCGTCATGTCAGCAGCCGACCCTGGTATGTGATGTAACGATAAATGCCGTCATAAATCAAAGAATAACTTTCACCGTACAGAATGATCCGGGTCGGAAGGGCTGTCTATCTTGCATGTCGTTTCTAGTAATTTTTGGGGCTTTTTTCTTTAATATACCTATGTGTGTTATACACGGAAACTTGACATGTTCGGTTTTGAATTGGGTTTGCTAGAATAAAACCGAGATGACTGAATCCCGGTGTATCGGTGCATGTTACGGTCAGTGTCATTAATTGGTGTTTTTTTATTAATATGTCTTTTGTAATCGGGCGGTTTATACAATATGCTGACGACATACACAGCACAATGCATAGAACAGACAGAAGAGAAATCAACTCAGTTTAGTATGAAAATAAATTAACACCGGTGTCGACGGGTGACTTCCGAACACAAAACTTTTATCAGGCATAAAAAAAACATAAATTAACGTAACGGAATGTATTAAACACGATTTGGTTACGTTTTTACTTAGTTACCGTTTTCAAAATCCTTAGTTTTGGGAATATTGTGAAAAATATATCGTGGGATAAGGATCGCGGGCAAAGGAAGTTTTGGAAAAGTTAGACCACTTTCCTTTGTAACCGTGGCGCGCTTGCCTCGCCTACATGTCCTCTCTACTTTAAATACATTCTCTTCAAATACATGTCTCTGTGGCACAATGCAAATAAAAGTGTACCAGCAAATAGTATCAATGCCAAGCGCCAGTGTCAACAATGTGGATGTCAGATGCATACCGCGCGTTTCGTGCGTCAACGTAATCTGTTTTATTGGATATCGGACTTTTTGTTAAAAAATCTTAGTGGAATGTTCCGCGGTTTTACTTGTGTGAAAAGACATTAAATTAAGAATATAGTGTTCGGTACCTATTGCGCACTTTTTAAATCGTATTGTAGGTATAACTATAATTTTGATCTTAAAATAAATAAAATATATTAATAAGGCAAAAACATGGTAGACTGATATTGCTAGAATACCACTTTAAAAGTAGGTATGTGAAGGTAGGCATTTTTTAATTTAATAAACGATTTGAATTTAATAACTTTTTTCGATATCAGATTTAGATGAAACAAAGCATATATACGTATGTTGCTCAGAGCTAAGCTACATCTAAGTATCAGTGTTGTGTATGAATATCTATTCGTATAGTTTTAGATACTGGCGTAACAGACAGACCTTTTTTATAAGTATTTTGTGTTCCGCTACTCTTCTTTTTTTTTGGAAAATATGTATATTCATGTACAAACACGCGGATCCTACTTTTTTATTTTCTTTGTATAGATTTGGCTAGAAGTTAAATGGAAAATAAATCGATCATGCGAGTTCAAAGATCATCGATGTCCGGTTTATACACATACTACATACAATATAATAATCATGAATAAAACTAGTAGAATGGTGACTGTGATAGATGAACTGATAATTGAGTTCAACAAAAATGTGTATTGAGCTAATACCTTATATACCCACTAGTTGTGCCCCGCGGTTTCATCCGCGTTAATTTCTGAGTTCCCGCGGAAATTCCGGGATAAAAAGTACCCTATGTGTTAATCTAATGTATAAGCTATATTATTGTAAAGTTTCATTTAAATCCATCTAGTAGTTTTTGCGTGAAAGAGTAACAAACATCCAAACATCCATCCATCCATCCATCCATCCATCCATCCATCTATCCATCTATCCATCCATCCATCCATCCATACATACTTACAAACTTTCGCGTTTATAACACCTACATACAAATAAATAAATAATGAATGTTTGTAGATTTAGAACTTTTTAATTTAAGTAGATGTTTTTGTAAATTAAAATAATGTTTTTCATAAATTAATGAACATTTAATTTAATTAGATGTTTTTGGTAAATTAAAATAATGTTTTTTATAAAGTAATAATTATCTATTTCGACAACCGAACCTGACTCGACTCCAACAACTCTTTTACTAATAGGGAGCTACAGTTCATAGGATTCTTGTTCGGAGTTCTCGAGATAATCTTGAAATCGAGGCGGTTGCAACTGCGGGGAGAATAGCTTTTAAAATAACGAATAGAAAACATCGATGATACCGTTTGGATTGACGACGCATCTTTTGGTGGGCGGAAAAAATCTAAGAAGGTTTGTGTTGCACTATTAAGTTATTCTTATAATACTTTGTTCAACTGAATATATAAACAAACTTAACACATACAAATATAGTACTACTTACGTTTTGAATTTCTCACGAACACAATTTAATTTAACTTTAACAGTTACGACTCTCTAAATAAGTACTGGAGGTCGCCTATGAAAAGATTGCTTTTAGCAATAGAGTCACCACATTGTATGTATGTATTTACATATTTTCTGTATTTTATAAAAGTTTTTTTTTTTACTCTGCGTGTGCAATAAAGTATATTTGATTTGATTTGTTTTGATTTGAAGTATAGACAAAACAGAGTTGTATGTCATATTAAAAAAAAATTACTTTGGTTATTAGATAAAACTTTGATATTGTTCTACCGTTTTATAAATAGGTATGGGAGGGTAGTTGGCGCTACTAGCGTTAACCGGCAAATTTAAACAGTGTATGAATTAATTTCAGTTTAATAATATTAAACGAGTTTAAGTGCAAATTATTGCAATAAATAATTAAAAAGTAAGTTATTGAGTGTGTGTAAAAAAGATTTGAATGAAATGGCTCCTACAACAAGATCTACGAACATCGAAAAGTTAGTAGAAACCGTTACACTATTAGAGATAAAAATATGTACATTAGAACATAAAATAGATGACTGTCATGTCATTATAAGTAACCAACAAGAATGTATTAAAACACAGAATGACAAATTAACTAAGATAATTGAGATATTAAATATAATTAGTGAAAATCAAATGACATCTAAAAATACATCTATGACAAGAAATTTACCACTTAACTACTTACCAAATAGTCGTGATCCCAACGATACACTTATTAGTATGAATGACACTATGGTCCCAGCTAAGCTTCAGGTGCTTAACACAGCACTGAATGACTCTGGACCATATGGAATCATACCACAAGACAGTATTAACGAGTCAGCAGTAAGCCAGCACACGATAAACTCGGAACAGAGCTCGAAGGAACCATCTTCTCAAACTCCTAGAAATAGTAAACACCATATAAAGTCGCGTCGCCTAAACAGCATGCCGAAAAACTCAGTAGGTATACCCAGTGGAAACGCGGCGACAGCAGAAAATCGTAAGGTGGGCGATTTGCGTGCGGCACCTCCTCGTACCGCGTGTCTTCATTTATTTAATTTCAGCGTGGATACTATTCCAAAAGACATAACGGATCACTTGATGACACGTCTCAAGTGTAAAGATTCCAAGTGTGAGCAGTTGCAGACACGAGGAGAATACGCATCCTTCAAGCTAGAGGTTCCCACTTCCTCTGTGAAGTATGTTCGTGATCCCAAACACTGGCCACAGGGTGTATCTATTAGAAAGTTCAACATTATTGTCCCAAAAAACCCAAAAAACTCACAAAATCCGGGCACAAGTCCGGAAAACAAATGAAGTCACAAAAACTTGATACACTACAACGCTTTTCAAATTCAATAACACGTAAATTTACTATTCTCCATCAAAATGTAAGATCGATCGCAAGCAAAACTGGACTTATAAACATCGCAGTCAACAAATATGAACCCGACGTAATTGCGTGCAGTGAGACATGGTGCCGGAGCAATGAAATAACACGTGTCGGCGTTATAGGCTACGAACTGGCGAGTAGTTACTGTCGGCCGCTCATCCAGCATGGAGGGGTGGCGCTGTACGCGCGAAATAATGTGTCATACAAGCAACGACATGACCTACAGGTACTCGCAGTAGAATATCACTGTGAATTCTGCGTAATAGAAATATTGAACTTGAAATTATTGATTGTATGCTTGTATAGAACTGGATTGGGAGATTTTGAGACTTTTTTAAAAATATTTGAAATTTTGTTAAATAAGATTATTGACGAAAACAAAAGGTTCATTTTAGTTGGCGACTTAAATGTAGATTACCTAACTGACAATTCTCATAGACATAAATTGGATGACTTGTTGCTATGTTATGACACAAATAACATTGTTCGTTTCCCTACGCGTGTGACTGATGACTGCATTACGTCGTTGGACTGCGGGGTTGTAGCTCGCGGTGATAATGACGTCACCGTCATCCCGTTAGACACCGCAATAAGTGATCACAATGCCCAGCTGTACGAGTTAAAAACATCGAATGACAAACCGATCTCGACAAGAAACTCGCACATTCTACGACGGTTATACACGGACGATTCTATTGGTTTATTTTACATTGACATTACAAATTACAATTGGAATTTTATAAATAGTTCCGACATTACCATCAGTGACAAGTTTTCTAAATTATTTAATGTACTAATATATTATATAGACATACATTTCCCAATTAAAAAAGTAGTTACGAAAAAGAAATCCACAGTCCCATGGATGAGCGACGAGCTTAGTTACTATATAAGAATGTTCGAAAATTTTTGTGAAATCAAGCGTCAATACCCCAATGAATTAGTATCAGAATGCGTTAATTATTACTCTAATTTAATAAAATCTACAAATCTGCGTGATCGCAAGTCCTATATAGATAACCGCTTAAGAACCGCTAAAAATGCTTCCAAGGAGATATGGCGCGTAGTAAATGAAGAGATATCCACAAAAAATAAATCATCTAATATTGTTTTAGCGGACCAAGGAACGAACGTACCAACTGACCAAATTCCAGACTATCTTAATAATCATTTTCTATCAGTCACTTCAAAATTAACACTACAGACAAAGAGACAACAAGCTATGACCTACCTAAGTAACTATATACAAGAACTAAACGTTCCTGAAATGGCATCCCCGATAGTGACTCGTGACACACTTGATCGAGTATTAAAATCAATGTTAAAGACACCGAACACTCTTGACTTGTATGACATTTCAGTTAATATTTTATTATCCATCTGGCCCTGCCTATCCGACGTGCTAGTCACCTTAATTAATGATATTTTTTCAAAAGGAATATACCCTGATGTTCTAAAATGTACGCGAGTTTGTCCGGTATACAAAGGGAAAGGCGACAAAGACAAAGTAGATAGTTACAGACCTATAACTATTGTGCCAAACGTATCTAAGATCATTGAGTCTATATTATCTACATGTATCATGGAACATTTGGAAACAAATGACTTGTTATCGGATAGGCAGTATGCGTACAGAAAACATAAGTCTACCACTAGTGCTGCACAAAAAATTGTAGATTCGATAATAACCGGAATAGACGATAAATATAAAACGGCCGGAATTTTCTGTGACCTCTCGAAAGCATTCGATGTCATAGAAAATGACCTGTTATTGGAAAAATTGCATCATTACGGAATAAAAAATAACAATCTAAATCTCTTAAAGTCGTTTCTTAAAAACAGAAAACAAACCGTTGAGATCATATGTGACGGTGGACGAAGGAGGGTCAGGTCTACGGTGGGTGAAGTAACGGTGGGCATACCGCAAGGATCTGCCCTCGGAAACACCATGTTTTTAGTATTTGTCAACGACCTACCGTCCTTCATCACCGATGGCCTGATAGTCCTGTTCGCCGACGACACGACTGTCGTTGTATGCGCCCCTACGTATGAGCTACTCAACGACAAAATTGAAAAGTTGCGCTTGCAATTGCAGCAGTGGTTCTCATGTAATGGCCTTATATTAAATTTAACAAAATCAAACGTAATACTTTTTTCTGGGAGATCAGTACCACGCCCTATTTGCATAAATAGCTCCATTCCGTTATCAAACAATTGTAAATTTCTTGGATTTACGCTGGACAACAACTTAAATTGGAAACTACACACTCAGACCTTATGTGACAGACTAAGTAGTGCAGCCTATGCAATGCGAAAACTTAGGCCCCTTATCTCGGACAGTGTGCTAAAACAGACATATTTCGCACATTTTCATTCACTGCTGTCGTACGGCACAATCCTTTGGGGTAACTCAACGGATTCAGATCGTGTGTTCGTGTTGCAAAAGCGAGCAATAAGAATACTCTCCTCTGTGAAACCTGGACATTCGTGTAAAACCCTCTTCAAACAGCATAACATAATGACATTATATTCGTTGTACTTGTTTCAAATTATTATGTACGTAAGACAAAATCTCCAATGTTTTCAACGCAGGCAAGGTGGAGCACATAAGTTACGTAACGAAGGGCGACTTATGGTAGTGCCGCGTCACACCAAACTTGCTACAAAAAACCCTCGCGTTATCGGTCCCACGTATTACGAACACCTCCCTGCGGACATCCGTGATGAAAACAATGACGAAACATTTAGTCGCCGACTGAAAAACCTCTTGTTGGATAACGTACTAT